>JASWHV010000001.1:123924606-126324606 GCA_030760725.1 Neostapfia colusana | reverse complement strand
TTTATTGTGATATATATATATATATATATATATATATATATATATATATATATATATATATATATCGGTTAGGCATAGGTGATTGGGTTTCCAGAGGAGTTTACGAAACACATCACCAAGTTTATATGTGACTTGGAGCCCTCCGCTTAAAGGGGCATCACTAGTGAGTGCTCATGTTTTCACTTGAAGGGTGACATGTGTCCAGCATCGCTGTCATGTAACGGGAGGGTCATATACCCATCTGAGTGGACATGCATAGAGTAGGGAAGGGTGCCATCCTTTTGAGACTACAGGAAAACATCGGTGAGCATTCTAGTTTTCTCTACTTTCTTTACTAGTAGACTTGTTAGGATTGTTCTTGTTATTTCCACTAGCATACCAAGTGTTGAGTGATTGTATGTACCTTTCCCACTAGCATGATTGTAGGTCTTGGTTCACTAGAATTGCTTAGAGTGTGAGCAAGTAGATAGTTTCAAAAATTGTTTGGTTTATTATAGTTATGCTGAACTTCTAATTCACCTCCCTCTCAATAATCCTCACAATCCTTAAAAAAGTAAAAGTGTCATTGTCTATGAAACTAATATCAGGGGTTAGATAAACCCCCTCGGGGATTCGGTTGGGAAGCAAACGATAATCTGCAAGTCGGTTCCTAATTGGCCTAAAGAGTGGATATTTATCTGGATTTATGTTCTTTGTTGAAAGTAGGAAAAACAGTATATAGGTTGTGTTTGGTTCATCTGTGGATTTCTAAAAAACTTGATTTTAGCTATGAGCTGTGAAAAAGGTTGTTGTGGGTCAGGAGAAGGAAAAAGATAGAAAATGCTTCAGGTGTGTAACTAGTGAAGCGTGAGAAACTTTTTTCAATAGTTGGATGAAAAATCTGAGGTGAGATGGGATTTCAGTTTGTATTGGGAAAATCAACTTTTAAAAATCCGCTTCAGAGAAAAATCCCTTTTGGTTAGGATTTTAAATTCTTTACAGTTGTCGGCGTATTAGACCTACCTTTTATAGTGTAACGGAGGTGTTCACCGTACCGAATTATTGTCTCGATCTCTGTTGGACGAGCAGATCAACAGTTTTTAACTTGATCAAGATTTTTGGATTATCGAGCCTCATTCCAATGTATACACTCTCAAATACAAAACCATAGATTAGATTAGTGATACCACGAAAGACCGCAAGATGTCTCTTCACAGTGCCTAGTCCTCTTCATACCATCTCATGCCCCACGTGACAATGCCTCCTTTCTTTGTCTTCAAATGGTCTTCTCGCTAGTCCCTACGATACTCGATCACCCATAGAAGATGAGAATTAGGACATCTCTCAAGAGATAATGCTTTGTCATAAGTTGAAAGCGTGTTTGAATCAAGTGAAACACCTACCGCAAATGCAACATTATTATTTCTAAGTATTTTTCTGATAACATAATTGTGTTTGACGTAGGTTGTGTTTCACTCATCTATTTTAAAAAGTAAAATAAACTAAAAACATGAAATTCAATCTATCAACGTCATTAGTTGGTTGAGAGCATGCATGTATGCTCACCATTTTCATCGGGGCAAATGAGTACATGTTTCTTTTAGATAAGATTGAAATTTATTCTGAAACGCGTGGGAAGTACTTACCAACGGAGTCAGAAGAATGGAGTTGGAACAAACAGGGTATACACTGCTAATGCTAAGATTGTTACCATGTGGTTTTATGTGAAGGAGTTGAGTTGGCATCATATTTCAGTCCATTTGTGCATTTCACAAGATTTCCAGCTGTAAATTTGTTACATGTTCTGATATTCCCATCAACGTAATCTTAAAAAATAAGGGATGGACACCAATGAAAAATCAACATTACGAATTCGCCTGCTGACAATGGATAGTCCCTAAGATGTATTCGTCATCTAGCGTCATGCCATTGTCACTGAGCCATCATGGTTGTCATTGCCATGTCATCACAAAGCTCAACTTAGAGGTCAAGCACTAACCCAGCTGAAAGTTCTCCGATCATCTCGTGGGTTCAGCGTGAAACTTAAACCAAACATCTCCTTGATGGCCTGCCCCCTCTCCAGATGTTCGACTAGCTTTGCGACAAGAGCGGCGCTCTCCCTCACATGCTCCATTTCAGTCTGCGTCCAGATGCGGCGTGACAGCTGCAGCCTTCGCTGTTTGGAATTCAAATCAATCCCCCACTTTGTGTAAAGGCTCTCCCTTTCTGGAAGATGGAGTTTCTTCAGCATATGTTTGTAAAGCATGTCTCTTTCGTAACGAAGATTCCTCAAGCTACCAAGAACAAGGTCGAACACGATTCATTATATGCATAGGTTTCATAGAAAGGTGAAAATGTGTTGATTTAAGCATTTTTTAATTAAGACATATGAACCATGACAAGTTACCTTGCTGTAACAGTAGCATTAGCCTCACCCCCAGCACTCAATGAACTTTTAATGAACGACAATCTTCTATGCTCCACTTCCAAGTAGATGTTGTCTGCCTTATCCCCCTTGAAGAGGAGGAAGAAGTAAGTTCTGTGTACTATAGAAACATTGCACTCATGCCACAACCCGATGATTTCTTTCTGTTTTTTATCGAAATCAATGGACCACCAATACGGGGGCTCCACGGTGATCGCTGAGGAATTTGTGCCATCATCTTCGTCATTTTTCTCTGTAGGAGATATAATGTGTCCTTTTAATTTATTTTCTGTGACGCAACTTATATCGTTGGTAAGGCCTTCCTCTTCAAAACTGCAAGTGCTCTTGTCAGCTACTCCGTCAGATACAACTCTTTCAGAGCCCACAGGACAGTACAAGGAAAGATCATTTTGGTGCCCACCGTTTTCAGGATACAGGCTTCTCCTGACCTTCTCTGGCCTTCTAGGACCGTATCTGAAATTTTCACCTGGAGGTGTCATGTTCGTGTCCAAAGAATCATCAAACCAACTATTCGGAATGACCATGAAGCTAGCTCTGCAGCTTCTACTTCTGCTTAGCACACCATCTCTGGAGCTTACTACACACCTCTTCAGAGCCAAAGATTCGTCAGTTTCAGGCTTTTCAGTATCAGAAGACGAGTCACAATCGCACGTATACAGTTGAATGGCACTGTCTGCTGTAATGCTTTCGCCATGCTTCTCTTGCTTGACATCTGCATCCGCACAGGATCTAATTGCAGGAGAAAATACTTGACTTTTCCTTCTCATGGGCTCATTTGATTCAATGCACTGGACTTCCTTGCAGTGCTCTTCCGAGGCCTCAGCTGGAGCTTCCTTGTTTACTTGATGAGTGCCTGTACTTTCAGAACCATGGTTGCTCGTTTCATCTAAACTAGACATTGACTGATCCTCCATTGTTTGTTGATGCTCCTTCGCTGTTCCTTCGGAGAGCTCTGGATTGGGGTGATTACCATTACAGACATGTGATGCATTAAGTGTTTTTGATCCAAAATCATCTTGACCTTCATAAGCAGCATCATAAGTATCAGAAGAAGAAAGTGCGCCTTCCGACCCATTGTGCGGAAGGGACTCTGAAGACCAATTATGATCATCCTGTCAGAAGTAAATTAATTAGATGGACAGTACAAAGATTGCCGAACATTTTTTCCTTTAAAAGGAGACAAGTTACAAGGGAACTAATACCCTTCGTCTTGCTGCGCATTCATCAATATATCCTTCGCTCGCAACTCTGCGGAAACTATCAAGTTGAGATTGAACAGTATCTTTTTGCTCCATCAATTCCTTCAACTGTTGTTCCAACTGAAAAATTGTAACAGTGTTTTGTATCAGATAACAAAACAACACAACCTAGTAAACACACAAAGGATGTAGTAATCAAATTCAGTAAGTGTCATGACTGAACAGATGAAAATGAAGGGCTCTCGACGGTGAGGACACCTGTTTAATCAGTTCATCCTTCTCTCTTAAAGCCTCAGCGTGATTGCTGCAAGAGGCCGATCCAGGAAACTTCAGCTCATTCTCCAACCTTGCAAGTTCTCTCTGAAGATGTTTGACCAGTGCCTTGTCTGACATCACTACGTTGACCTGTGCATCAGTAACTACATTTTTTGCACAATTCGCGAACAGAAGTGTGTTTCTGGATTGCTCAATGTGACAATGTGCTGGGCTCATAGTGCAGATAATAGCCGTCCTCGCGTTGCCTCCCAAAGATGACTGTAATATACGAGTGAGCTTTGAATCTCTGTATGGAATATGTCCGTTTCTCCCCTTGCTGCACCAGTAATGATTTGACCAAGGTAACCTTTTACTACTAAAGATGATTGGAATTTGAAAACGAAGTGTTTCTGTGCCAAACACGTGCCAGAAGAGCACACTAGGATCATTCGACGGACCTGAGTTGACGAATGACCTTCCCCAATGTAAGCAGACTTCTGTTTATATGGCTACCTTCCTTCAGCCTCATGCCAGCTGCTGCTGTTTGAGGGGCACGCTCGCTTCCTGCTAAGTCCACAAAGTTCTATCCCAAAAGCGGGGAAATACTCAAAAGGTCATTTTCATCGAACAACTCACCGTTTGAAATGATTTAGTAAAAGACATAACAAAAATATTCATACCACACAAGCTAGAAGGGTGCTCGGATTGCCTCGTCCCATGAACTGCTTTGGCGAGCTCTCGATCGTCTACAGTTCACGCATCAAGTTTAGAGCATGCAGAGTTTATTTCATGCAATACATATGCATAATTCAATATGTCAGGTTAACTAACCAGTCTGAGTATCTGGTGAGATCTGGAACTTGTTTCGTTCAGAGCAGTTTCGCCAATCTGTCTTTGAGCTGTCACAAAGCCAAAAGGATCAGCGCACTGGAAGTAACCAAAGTTTCTTGCGCGACAGTTTCGTACCTTCACAAACAGCAAGGAGCTCCAAAAGATGTCCTTTGTCTCTAAGAGTTTCCTCGGTGAGTTTCTCTACGACGGTTCCTCTCTGATCGAATACGAAACGGCAGTTGAATAGACATGTGTTGTAAACTGCAACATGAGAAAATCGTAAGAGGACTGCTCTCAGTTCACCTCTGGATCATCAAGAAGCCTCAGAGGCGTGGCGTCGGAGCTCAAGAGATCCCTCACAGCTTCGTTATATATCTCCATGGCCGAGAACTTCAAGATGAACTCCCTCTCAGGATGCTGCAGAGACCAGACCCAAACTTGAAGGTGACGAAGCAGCGAATCACAGCGGACAGACAGCATGGCATCAGTTCAGACAAAAATCGAACTGGCTTGTTTTACCGTCTTCAGCCCTCACCTTGTCGATGTAGTCGTAGATGTCCGACATGCTGTGCTCCGTGACGCCAACCATGGTGTACGTCTTCCCGCTGCTCGTCTGCCCGTAGGCAAACACGCTTGCTGCATATAGAAAAACACATGGGTGCAGCATCTGCATTATCAGTTTCCTGAAACGGAAGGCATGTCGCAACATGTAAATGTTTGGTTACCCACAATTGATTCCGCTGAGCACGGAGAGCGCCACCCGCTTGGCCCCTTCCTCGTACACCTGCCGCGTGCTGCATTCCGGGCTGAACACCCTGTCTGAAGAGCAGGAGGAGACGAAGCATGACGTTGAGAGACGGCGTCGTACGTGGTCAGAGGGCGGGAGACGCGCGCGCGTGCTCACCGTAGGTGTAAGCGCTAGGGAACATGGCGCGCTCGGGGATGTTGCCGCGGAACATGAGGGTGGTGGGGCCGGCGCACTCCCAGTCGGAGCCGTCGCCGCGCTCCGCCTCCCGCGCGTTCACCGGCCGCAGCCGCACCGACACCACGATCCTCTCCTCCCCCGCCATCGCCGAGCGCGGAGGAGATCCTTGTGCGTTCGCCTAGTTCCTCCTGTGCTTGCTCAACAGAGAAGAGAAGCAAGCAAACAATAATCACCAGACGCTCACATGCATCCACAAGTCCACAACCATACAGCGTCGCGTTCATGTGTTTCCCGGACTCGCAATTGCAAAGTGCACTGTGGAGAGAAAGGCCGGCAACCGACGGGGTGATCCCCGTGGTGGAGGTCGGTGCGCGGTCAGTGTTGGCCTTGGCCGCGGCCTCCCTCGGTGCGAGTGCTAAGTGCAGGTCGAGGCAGGAAGCGGGAGGGCAACGGGCGCGCGGTCGGTGTCGTTGTTGGCCGTGGCTCTCGCCTCGCGGAGGCGGCCCGAAAAGCGCCACGCCAACGACCAGCACGGACGCTTGCGCACGGGCACGGCATCCCAACGGACGTTTTCTAAGCGCGCACTCGCGACGAGGAAAGCCACGCGCACGAGGGCAGAGCAAAATGCCGGTGCAACGGCAAGCGAAACCAAGGAACTCTTGTGAATAGGAAACCAATTAAAAACTTGCATGAGATGTCATTGGGCTAGCTGGGAGGTCGCCGGCTCGTTACCTTCACTTCCGGGACAAAGCCGGCCGGCAATGCCGATGGGTAACGGCAAGTCGGCACGGCCGGCGAGGCGTCCCCGTCGTTCTGCCGCCTCCCCCCACTCTTCTCTTCGTGAGAGGGAAGAGGAGAAGAGGAGGAGGAGGAGAGGCGGAGAGGGAACGGACGGGACGAAGGGCAGGGTGGCTGTTCCGGGAGCTACCCGGAAAAGGCAAAGGCAAAAACGAGGAGGCTGCTTGTTTTTCACTTTCCTACCGGGAGGGACGAAGAAGAAGGAAAAGACGTAGCCGGTCAATCATCTCATTTAGGCTGCTCACGGGGGCCCCGCGTGTTCGCCATGTGCGGCGCGGCCGGTGCGGTGGCGATGGCAGGCAAGCAGGAAGGCAGGCTGCTTTCCCTGGGGCGGTGAAAGGACGGCGCCGAGAAAAGCCAGCCTAAACTTAACCGTTTGACGATTGACCGCGCGGTGGCCTTGTGATGCTAAAAATACAGGAGCACGGCAGCGGTGGCTGTCCATGAGACTAGAGGTGGGAGTCGGGCCGGGCCGGGCCGCCACGGTCCAAAAGCACGCCGGGCCTTTTAGGGTCGGGCCGGCCGGCCCGAATTACGAAACTGGTGGCCCGAGCACGGCACGCGACTTGGTGGGTCTATTTCGGGCCGGGCCCGGCCCAAGCACGGCCCAGATAACAGAAAAAACCTAAATAATTTTTAAAAAAAATCTAAAAAAATCTGTAAAATCGAAAAAAAATCAAAAAATCTGTAAAACCGAAAAAAATCATAAAAATCCATAAAAATCAGGAAAATTCCAAAAAAATCCAAATAAATCTAAAAAATCCAGAGAAAATTCCAAAAAATTTCAAATAATATTGGAGTTTGAATAGGATAAATTATATGTGTCAATTGAATTTCACATTCAAAAACATATACTTTTGCATATAATGATATGAAGTATCTGTAATTTTTCAAACATCTGAGCCATAAATTCCCAAGTCACAACATATACCATCTCACGGCATATTTTTCAAGCGCACAAAAGCACACAAAGTATGGGGGGAAATATTTCATTAAATTTTAAAGTTTTGTTACAAACTGCCTTGTTAAAAACCTTACACTCATAGTGAGCTCCCCCCGTAAGGAATAGAGTACAGTTTGTTTTATTATCAATCACATCATTCGGATTCATCAAGCTCAATATCTTCTAATGCTTTTAATATTTACGGATCTTCAAGGCGGTGTTGATCTCTAGATTATTTTCAAAATGTTGCCAACATGTCGTTGTACTTTTGCGACCCCGCGTGGAGGAGGATGCTTGTATAGTTCCATTGCTAGGGGTCGCATCGACAGAGAAGCTTCCCGTTCCTAAACCTGCATTAATTGAACAACAGAGTAATAAACAAAATTATCATATATAATAGATACGCACAAACACATAGTTATCATACAAACGGACCAAACCTGCATCTACATGTGCACCACCTTTAGCTTCGATCTCCACCTCATAATCATAGGGTTCATTCTCTATGTTTACATCATCCATTCCAAAATCTCCCATGCTTGGAGATAGGCGACGTGGATCTATATCCTCTGGCATGGACGGCAAGCTAGGATCATAATTACCACGGCTTTGGAGCCGGAGCCACGGGCACGACGAGACACCAACACTTTTCTTCGATTAGGAAGCATATTCAAAAATCAAAATACAAACGATGGGCAGACGACACGGGGCGGCACGGCGTGGCGTCGGGCGGCTCGGGTAGCCTCGGGGGTCGGGGCAAGAGGGAAGACGCACGGCGGCACGGGGCAGCGCGTACGCGGCACGGCGGCAGGGCCGCAGGGGGCAGCGCACACGGGCACGGCACTGGGCAGGCCGCAGGCGTGGGCGGGGCTGGCAGCCAGGCCCTGGCGCCCTGGCGTGCGGTGGCGCGGGGCTGGGCCGGTTGGCGCCTGGCGCCCTGGCGCTGGGGCTGGCGCGCGGGCCGCGGGGCTGGCGCTGGCGGCCTGGAGCCTGCCGGGCAGCGGGCGGTCGCGCGTGGCTGCCTGGTGGCGGCGCGGCGCAAGCGGGCTGGGGGAGCAATTTCGGGTCAGGCAAACACCGGGAGAACCCTAAATTCAACCATTTCGGGCTTTTTTTGGCATTTCGGGCCTTTTCGGGTCGATGGGCCAATTTCGTGCCGGGCCACCCGAAGCCTCCGAACCCGGGCACGACACGGCTCGAAATTCCGAGCCGGGCCGGCCTGGCCCGAATCTATTTCGGGCCATTTTCGTGTCTGGGCCGTGCTGGCCCGTCGGGCTTCGGCCCGCCCGAATTTGGCCCGGCCTATCTCCCACCTCTACATGAGACCATGACTCCACGGCGTCCTGATCTCGCTGGGGCTCTGAGGGCCTCCTTATTTGCAGTAGAGATTGTGAGGATTTATTAGATTATGAGAAGATATGAAAAAGCTATATTATGAAAAGTTGTGATTCAAAATCTAAAAAAGATAAATTATGATATTGTAGATTGAATATAATGTAAAAATTAGGGAAAAGTGGATTGTTAGATTCTGGATTTTGAGGGGTATAAATATGAAATATGAGACAAAAATCTTTCCTATTTATTTACGTTAAGGATTATCGAAGCAGAGTCTTTAAAGCAGTAAATAAACAGGGCCCTGAGTCGCAACCGGCTTTGCGAGAGCCCGTGGCGCAGTGACAAGCACGGGAGCGCACTGTTTCTGTAGGGCAATGGCCGGCCACAGCAGCTTGCTCGCTGTTCTGCTCAGACTTATGGCCCCCGCCTCCGGCCCGCTTTCATTGCAGCCAATGATGGGTCCTGTTCGCCAACGTTCAGCTTTGCGCCGTCAGGGCTGCTACTACGAGCGATCAGAGGCTCGTCATTGAGGCTCTTTCGGTCTCCGAGCGCAGGATCCGGCCGGCGATTCAACGTCCTGCCGATTTCTCCCTCTGAGTAAGGATGAAAGTGGATCGGATATTTTCAAACCGTTTTTGAAATATCTGATCTATATTTATTTTTGTTAGATTTTTTTCGAATTCCGTCTGTAACCGTTTTTGAAATATCTGATCTATATTTATTTTTGTCGGATATTTTTTCGAATTTAGATACGGATTCGAATATTTAAAATCGGATATCGGACCGGATATGGTTTTAATCAAAATCCGTCCGTTTTGTCGGACATACATATTGGTTGGATATATCCGAACAATATCCGAAATATATCCGACTCGAAAAAAACCTAACTAACCCGGTAGCCCCCACGGCTCCACCCTGCAGGACGCCTCCCTAACCCCGAGTCTCGATTCCTCCCCTGCTCCCCGCTCCCTTGACGCCTAGCGCCGCCGCCTCCCCGGTACTCACCTTCGCCTCCTCGGTCCTCGTCGGCGCCGCCCCCGACGCCCTGCCCCGGCCGACGGCCGCCGCTCTATCGCCCCACTGCCCCGCCGCCCCCGTTGCCCCGAGCCCCCAACACCCCGACGCTCCGCCGGCCGCAGTCATGTCGCCCCAACGACCCGCCGCCCTTGTCGCCCCGAGCCCCCGACACCTGGCCTCCCCGAGTCGATGGCCCGCCGCCCCCGACACCCTGTCGGTCGCCGCCCCGTCACCCTGACCCTCGGCCACCCCATCCCGAGTCCTCGGTCGTCGCCGCGCCGCCCCGATGCCCCGTCGCCTCGCCGCCCCGTTGCCGCCTCCCTGCGGGTGCTACACCAAATGCTGGTGGTTATTTCTTGTGAATTGTTTGGCAGCCATCACTGATAATTCTTGTGAATTGTTTGGCGGCCACCACAGATAATTCTTGTGAATTGTTTCTTGTGAATTTGGCGTTTGAAGCACTACAAACAAAATTGGCTCACTATGATATGCTGCTCCATGGCTATGGGTGAAACACTAGATATCATAAAATCACATACAATCCATCTCAATCAGTAGTGGTAGAAAACCTAAAACACACTACATTATGGCAAAATATCTGATTTCTTTATAGATGCTGAAACTCAAGAGTTGGAACAGTTTCTAAATGAGTCATATGTTGAAGCTGAAGAATGCTCAAATGATCTAGAAAAATATATGCGTGCACAACTATATAAGCATAGTGGATCTTCTTCATTTAACAAGAAAATGAATATCTGATTCTTTCCCAAATAGCTCGAGATGTGTTAGCCATACAAGTGTCAACGGTTGTCTCAGAATCGGCTTTTAGTGCCGGTGGACGTGTGATTGATCCACACCGTAATCAACTCGATCCTGAAATTGTACAAGTTATTTGCACGAAGAGTTGGGTTGTTGCAGCAAGAAAAGGTGAGAAGTGTGTTGATGTTATAGCTTAATGTTTCGTATTTTTTAGGGTTCATACTTGCTTATGTCATTTTCATCTATTTCAGATCGTAAGAGTATTCTTACTTTTGTTGATGATTTTATGAAGACGATGGGTATCAATGAAATTCAGGTCTGTTTATTATAAATAAAACTGGAAGCATCATTTACCTAGCATCATTTTAATTATTGCTTCATTATTTCATAGGAGGAGAACGTAGAAAGTGACCCGATGAGATGAATAATGTTACTGATTTTTTTCATCTAGCGGTGATGAAGGTTGGAAAATATTATTGTAAGGTTGTTGTTGATGTGTGGCAATGAAATGTATGAACTATATATATATTATGTATGAACAATTTATGTGTTTCAAGTTTCATGTATGAACCATGTATGAATTTGATGTGGCTATGTTTTAAATTCAATTTATGAACTATGAATTATATGTTACCTGTGAATTGTTTTTCCAAAATAAATATCCGAATTCCGTCCGATATCCATAATTTTCCGATCCGATGAATCTGTTTCCGATACATCCGACATATCCGATATCATATCTGTTTCCGACAACATCCGATTCGAATCCGTTTCTGAAATTTTTAATATGGATATGGATATAAAAAATCATTTTATCTGTCCATATCTGTAAGTTTTCATCCTACTCTGGAGCAATGCCGTGCCAAGTTGTGATCTAGAAACCTGAATAGTCATTGTTCCGTCCGCCGTATTTGGATCATTGTCGTTTTCGTGGTCGTTGAAACGGAACACTCGGATCGTTGTCACGGCACTCAAGCGCCAGCGTCGTCGTCCTCGATCCTGTAGAGCAAGCAGACCTAGACATACCGGCTGGTCACGGAACAGCTGAATATGCTTCTCTGGTTCAGGGCCTCCCGTACGAGAGAGACGATGATATTGTTCTCAATAACTTCGGGTCACATCAAACAGACTATCTGTCGATACTCTCGGTATATACTTATATTCGGAAAAGTTAATGTGATTCAGACCAATCTCACATACAACGAGTTTTATATTCGACATCCACAAGAACGAAAATGCAATGTCTGATTGTAGTCAATTGATGGGTTCATAACAAGCACCTAATGTCCCTCATGCATGGAGGGTATAATTATTTATAGTCAAGCTGCCCATCATGCAGGATCTGTAGTGGTCTACTCGGCCTAATTTATATTACTTTCTCCGTTTCAAAATATTTGATACTAGCTACTTTAATTTTGAACTAAACAACGTCAAATAATTTAAAACGGAGGAAGTAATAGATTTGAATCCTGTCTCTGACTTCTTTGAGAAGTATGTCAAGTCCGAAAGAATTCTCAGGCACACAGGATGTGGGTTCCTGAAAATATGTTGCTCGTCATTAGCTTTCGGAGCATATCTCTCATCTAAGTCGTCTTCAAGTTCCTACCATTTTTAGATGATATCCAGTTTTGACAGTTAAATCCTTGGCCATCTTCAGGCTGTTTCTAAAATGGGAAAACACCTGTTTTGACTCCCCACGGATAAGGATCTAACTAGCATTGATGGATATGCTTGTCCTATCAATTTTTTTAATTGTACAACCTTCACAAGACCTGCATTGACTCAAAAGTTGTATCACCTCTCAAGTTTCTAAGGTTCTCCGAATAAGAAAGACCTTCATACTAACACTTCTCAGGTTCGTCTCTAGGTTATAAATAAGAGCTTCTCCCTAAATAGTGGACTACCAACAATTGACTTTGTCTTCCTTCTTGCAGCTGCCTTGGGCAAAAAGAGATCCCTCAAACGTATGTCGGTGACTCAACCAGTGCTACTCTGGCACATCCAAGTCTCCTCTCTCTAGTCCCCAAGGGTCCTTCTGCTGCACTAGTAGGGCCAACCCCTCCTCCAGCGCAAGCTCAAGAGGTAGGTCCTTCTGCATCAACGAGGGCTCTTTCTTCTCCTACGTACCCCGTGGATCCAATTCCAGACCCCTCAATGGTCGTGGACCTAGAGGCATAACTAAACACCACGGGTGACAGAAGCATTCACTTGTGGGTTGTTCATGATGTGAAACCGTCAATAACTAGGGATTCCCGGTGATGACGACACAGTGGTGGTCCTCGACTCAAACGATGAAGGCACTGCCACAAGTAATATCAGCTGGTATGACCTTTTGGAGTATAACACAATACCCATCCCCATCGACGATGGCTTTGATGAGCATGGCACAACTGAGAATGAAGGAGCCATCTCAATTACGACTAAAGTCACCATTGGAGTAGTGTCGAAGAGCATTTCTACGATGTCGTTGGGGCTGAAGGTGTCGTTGCTTGCGGAGGTAACCACACTTGTCACTCCCACCGTCAACGACGGTAAGGAGGGTAATGCTCTGATCCATAGCATCAAAGATGACAATGCAAGTAGTTAGGTTGAGGGGGCAACTATCATTTGCCTCTTAATCTTCTTATGCATATGCTTCTTCCCCTTTCTAGTCGCCTTTATCATGCCTAGAGGTGAGTAGGAGCATCGTCACCTATTGAGCGTGAGCACGACCCATTTTGGATCACATGGACTAATAATTAGTCTATTAGCTCGAGGATATGAGATAAAATGAACTAAACAGAATCAAAAAATGGCAACTTCAGTTTTACAATCCTACCAACTCTTTCTTCTGTCTTCACCTCTCTCCTTCTCGAGAGAAGAAGGGATATTTAAATGTAATTTAGCTAACAATTAGTTCATACTTTAAACATACTCAAACTAATTATTAGTTAGCTTTTTTAGCTAACTAATTATTATTCAACACTAACAATTACTTCTAATACATTCAAATGAGTTTTTTTTGCTATTATGGGACTCCTACGAGTTGGCTTTGTTAAAATAGGACTCTTAACGCGGGTTTCTCTAAAATAGGAATTTGAACATGGACTCACTGTTATAATAGGATTATTATATTTTAAATAATTCATTTCTCCTTTCTATTTTATGCTAGATGAAATGACCAAACTACAACCATTCTATTATATGTGATCCAACCAATTTTCTATAGACCGAATCACTCGTTCTTCATCCTCCTCTGTCGAAATAGAACAATATAATGTATCAATTGGAACTATATTATAAAATCTCGCTGCCACTAACCACGTCATGATAATAAGTTTGAAATAGAAAAAATGAACTATCTCTAATCATTTAAAACAATTTCTTCTTACATTCTAGATGCAAAGTCACTGAAGATAGATTCAACAAAGCTCTCTGATTATATCAGAAACCGCCTTTGCACCTCTTAGTGTGTTCCTTTCATATTGGATCCACTGTCATAACCTTGGCCCCCTTGCATCAGCCTATTAAGATCAAAAAGTTTATTGACTTCAAAAATGCATTTAAAAGCCCCAAACCATGTGTCATCCACTTCCAAGAATGCTAGAAAGTACTCATCAATTTTATTTTGTTGTTAGACATATTAACACAGGGAACTATCAAAGTCATTTGTTCTTGGTGACTCACAACTCGAGTAAAATCAATGATGATGGAAACATATCTGGCCTTTCTAATAATCTCTATTTTAGGATTTGTAATATTAGAACCTGAAAGAGAAATCAACTCATTTTGAATTTATGGTTGAGGTAATGTAATGAATTTACTTACTATGAATGTGTCGAGGGTCCTCTAGCAATATTGGGTCAAGTTCTGCAATTGTCTCAACACAAGCTAAGAAATTACTATATTTTTCATTGTAGAGCTGCTCATTGGATCATCTAAAACTAAAACACAAACTCCGTGGTGCCATTGAAATGTAGTGTTATGTATACGTGTAATGATACTACATAACGGTTCGAGCCGAATGACAACTACAGGATGTAATGTGGGATGTTGTAGCTATAATCAAGGCCAAATGACATCGAGGAGAACGTTTGTCGTTGCAGTGGCTGCCTGCGTTCGGCAACCAAATTGTTTGCCTCGTCAAATTGTCACCGTTGTTGCCTTCGAAATAGATCCTAGAGTGCCTAGCAGCGGTTGCAGCGTGATGCAAAACTTTGGCTACTCCCTATCATAAAAAAACAAAGAGAACTTTGGCCTGTGGGATTGTTGAGGAGCTAGCCCACACTGCAAATAAATAAGGTTTGAATTTGTTCTATTAAGTTTTCTGGTCGTAAATCAAATGTATTAGCACACAAGTTGGCTCATTCTATCACTTTTTGATTTGTACATTTCAGTTAGGTGTTATTTTAAATTGTATCCATGATGAACTATGTAATGATGTTACTTAATTAGTAAAGTGGTATTTTCTCTAAAAAATATGCATACGATATAATTTATTATATAAACTAAAAAAATAAGCGGAATATACAAATTTAGTATTAGAATATTTGTGCTAAAGATCATCTACATCTAATGTATAGTGAGTTGTTCTGTGGTCTTTATAAATGTCAATGTTTATATCAATGTCTATTCACTTTGTTCTAAATTAAATAATGTTTAGTACAACTAATTTAGTTTAAATTAAACTAGATTTGTTGTCTTAGATGTCATTTACAATAAAAAAAGACCAAGTTACAAAGCAGAGAAACAAACCGGAGTAGTCCTCACGTCTGCCCATAGATGACGACGGCGGTCGAACTATCTTCGGCGGTCCTGGAATGGAGGAGACAAAGGGAGGGAAGATAGCGGCCGTTTATTCGTGGCGGAGGCCTCTCCCAGGCCCACCGCTCCCTAAATCCCTTATATCTAGAACCCAACGAACCCCAATCAACGTCATACACAACAGGTACACGTAACAGATCACTCGGACCAAATCTGTTCCTACCCTGTCTGTCAGTGATGTAGAAAGCGGTATCGTGTATAGCTGGAGCAGCAGTAGAGCATCAAACAGTATTTTGGCCCGGCAAGTTTCAATAGTAGCCAGAGCGCGGCCCAGCAGCTTGTGCGCCCACCGCTTTTCTGGCGGTGTGGTTCGGTTGGTTCCGTGCATAGACCGCGCGGCCGAGGTGATCCAGCTGGATGCGAGGCGGAGTTGGGAATCAGTGGCGTCGTCGACGGGATGGAGGGGGGACGATGACCGCGAGAGCGGTGCGGCGGGATGCGGACGATCTGCGACGTGTGCGAGAGCGCTCCGACGGTGCTCTTCTGCGCGGCCGACGAGGCTGCGCTCTGCCAGCCCTGCGACGACAAGGTGATCCCCGCTCCCTCATTCGTGAACCCTGCCCGTGGAGCTCTTGCCCTGCGTCCTCGTCGTAGATTGGGCCGGGCGCTGGTTCGATCGGAGTGGCGTGCGGCGCGCTGGTTGATCCGATCGTTCGATTCGAGACGGCGATCTCGCGGGTTGCTTAGCAGCGCTTCGAATCGCGAGGCAGTCTGATTTATTTGCTCCACTTCCACAGTTTTGGTCATTCTGCATCTGTCGCAATTCATTTCTGGTACCTGAAGTCAAAATTCCATTGAGCATGGCTTGAGCTCACACTAGTCCAAGTATGTTACTGTCCAGTTCAGGAGGAAAATTGGGGTGTTCAAGCAGCACCTCATTGTGCATTGATACTGTGAGTAAATAATGCGTAAACAAGATCGAACACGAGACACAGATTTTACGTGGAAAACCCTTGCGGAAAAAAACCACGGGCGACGACCGGCGATCTTCACTATATGAGGAGAGTTTACAATGGGGGATTACAATGAGGGTCTCTTCTCTCTTGCCCTCCCTCAACAGCCTACAAGGTGTATTTATAGAGGTGATTAATAAAGGAAATAAATCCTAAAAATAAATATAATCCATAATATCTCCTAGTCGTCCCAACGAGATCGTGGCTAATAAAGGAAATAAATCATGAAAATAAATATAATCCATAATATCTCCTAGGCGTCCCCACGAGATCAGAATTTGGATCATATTCCAACAAACTTCACCTTGAGACAAATTCCATCTTGTAGCCAATGAACAATCATCAATCAACTCTTTTCAATAATAAATAACACCGAGCGCCAATAAGTCACTGGGACTCAAGCTTTAATACCAACCAAGCTTGAGCATAACTCAAACTTGTTAGTAGGAACTGGCTTTGTCATCATATCAGCGGGATTATAATGAGTACTGATCTTGCACACTTTAATATCACCATGAGACAAAACATCTCGAATGAAGTGATATCTCACATCAATATGCTTCGTTCTCTCATGAAACATTTGATCTTTTGTAAGGTGAATAGCACTCTGACTATCACAAAATATAGTAGTGCAAGAATCATCTCCACAAAGTTCAGCATATAAACCTCTAAGCCAGATGACTTCTTTACAAGCTTCAGAAATAGCCATATATTCTGCTTCAGTAGTTGATAAAGCAACAGTAGACTGTAAACAATCTTTCCAACTAACAGCACAACCACCAATGGTGAAAACATAACCTGTGAGAGATCTCCTCTTATCCAAATCACCAGCATAATCTGAATCAACATAACCAACAAGTCCATCTCCAGATTTCCCAAACTGCAAACAAGCATTAGAAGTACCATGCACGTATCTCAAAATCCATTGAACTGCTTTTCCAGTGCTCTCTGCCAGAATTAGCCATGTATCTACTAACAACACTTAATGCATATGACAAATCAGGACGAGAGCAAACCATAGCATACATAAGAGATCCAATTGCGCTAGTATAGGGAACTCGAGACATGTACTCAATATCATAGTCTGACTCAGGACATAAAGCAGATGATAATCTGAAATATGGAGCTAATGGAGTACTCACTGGTTTAGCATCATGCATACTGAAACGATGGAGGACCTTTTCAATATAACCTCGTTGACTAAGATATAACTTGTCAGCTTGTCTCTCTCTAATAATCTCCATGCCAAGAATTTTCTTTGCTGCACCCAAGTCCTTCATCTCAAATTCATTACTCAATTGTGCCTTTAATTTAGCTATTTCTGACTTATCTTTTGCAGCAATCAACATATCATCGACATAGAGAAGTAAATAAATAGCTAAATTATCAACAATCTTCAAATAAACACAGCTATCATAGGAAGACCGCTTAAAATTTTGAGAGAGCATAAAGGAGTCAAATCTCTTATACCACTGTCTAGGAGATTGTTTCAAGCCATAAAGAGACTTCTTTAACTTGCAAACAAGATGTTCTGATCCTTGAATAATAAAGCCTTCAGGTTGATCCATATAAATGTCTTCATCTAATTCTCCATGTAAAAATGCAGTTTTAACATCCAGTTGCTCCAACTCATAATCATGCATAGCAACAATACTGAGTAAACTGTGAATAGAACTATGCTTTACAACAGGAGAAAAGACATCATTATAGTCAATACCTGCAATCTGACTATAGCCCTTAGCAACCAACCTTGCTTTATACCTAACAGTCTCATTAGGAGAAATAGGTTCTTTCCTCTTGAAAATCCATTTGCAACGAACGGGCTTTTTCTCTTTAGGCAAAGGCACTAACTCCCAATTACCATTCTTTTCAAGTGACTCCATTTAATCTTGCATAGCGGCAACCCAACTATTGCAGTCCGCAGAAGTAATAGCCTCAGAATAATTAGAAGGTTCTGCATTACCTTCAACAGCTTCTGCGCAACTCAAAGTATAAGCAACAACGTTGCATTCCTCAATTAACCTCTTAGGTCGAATATGTGGTCTCCTAGACCTATCAGCTGCAATAGAATGTTGTGGAGGCTGCACAACAGGAGATGAATGTGGGATAACCGATGAATCATCATCAATAAGTGCATCTGAATCATCAGTGTTTAGTGTTTGTTCTGAATCAATTAAATGCTCCACCTGCACACTAGAATTCTAAACAGGAGCATTAGTACTCATAGCATTTGTACTCATAGCAGTTTCATTAAAGACAACACTTCTGCTAGTTATAACTTTTCTGGATTCAGGATCCCATAATCTATAGCCTTTAACACCAGAACCATAACCAAGAAAAATGCACTTAATAGCTCTAGGCTGTAATTTTCTATTATCAACATGAGCATAAGCAGGACAACCAAAAATCCTCAATTCAGAATAATTAGCTGGAGAACCAGACCATACCTCAATTGGAGTCTTTTTATTAATAGCAATAGAGGGAGAACGGTTAATAAGATAACAAGCAGTAGAAGCAGCTTCAGCCCAGAAGCGTCTATTAAGACCAGCATTAGACAACATGCAACGAGCCTTCGAGATGATAGTTCTGTTCATACGTTCAGCCACACCATTTTGCTGAGGTGTGTGAGCAACAGTACGATGTCTCACAACACCATGAGACTTACAATAAGAATTAAATTCATTAGAACAGAATTCCATCCCATTATCAGTACGAAGAACCTTCACCTTTCTTTCAGTTTGATTCTCCACCATTTTCTTCCACTCTTTAAATGCAGAAAATGCTTCTGATTTACGCTTTAAGAAATAAGGCCATACCTTTCTTGAATAATCATCAATAATAGTCAACATAAGACGAGCACCTCCAATAGATGTATTACGAGATGATCCCCATAAATCAGAATGCACATAATCAAGAATACCTTCAGTTGTATGAAACGAAGTGTTGAACTTCACCCTCTTGTGTTTACCAAACACACAATGCTCACAAAAATCCAATTTACTGATGTTGTGCCCATCGAGGAGACCTCTCTTGCTCAAAATTGATAAACCAAGTTCACTCATGTGACCAAGACGCATATGCCATAAATTTGTAGCATCAGAATCAGGTGACTTAGAAGAAACAACAACATTACCAATAATAGTAACGCCTTGAAGAATATATAAATTTGATTTTAACAAGTCACCTTTCATAACAACAATAGAGCCTTTAGTTACCTTCATAACTCCACCTTCAGCAGAATACTTGTACACTTTGAGATCAAGAGTACTCAAAGAAATAAGATTTCTCGTCATAGTTGGAACATGCCTCACATCTGTCAATGTCCTGACAATACCATCAGACATCTTAATCTGAACGGATCCAATGCCTACAACCTTGCGAGGTGTGTTATCACCCATCAAAACAGAACCTCCACCTTGGACATATTCATAAGTGGAGAACCAATCTCTATTAATGCAAATATGAAACGTGCAGGCGGAATCAAGAACCCATTCATCATTAATTTTAGCACATCCAGCAAAAGCAACGAGAACATCACCATTAGAACTGTTATCAGAGGAGACAACATAGGCACTACCATCATCACTAGATTTATTTGTAGACTTTTGATTGGCCTTTCTCTTTTCTTTATTCTGCAGCTTATAACATTCAGAGATTACATGATTATTCCCCTTACAATATCTGCAAAACTTTTCTTTACCTCTAGATTTAGAGCGGTGTCTCTGACCACCCAAATTTTTGTTTGATTTCTTCTCTGTCCTACCATGGACAACCAAGCCTTCTCCATCAGAACTAGCAGCAGAATCAGTAGACACTATCTGTTTCATCTTTTCTTTAGCATGCAAAGCATCATAGACCTCTTGAACAGTTAGAGTATCATGACTATATAATATAGTGTCTCTGAAATTTGAGTAAGACGGGGGCAATGAACACAAGAGCATAAGAGCTAAATCCTCATTATCATATTTTACCTCAACGGAAGCTAAGTCCGCAATGATTTCCTTGAAACCTTGAACATGAGAGGACATTGAACCACCCTCTTGCAACTTGTGAGTAAACAATTTCATCTTCAAATGCATCTTGCTGGTTAGATCCTTAGACATGCAGATCAATTCTAGCTTGAGCCATAAAGCAGCAGCGGTTTTCTGTTCCAAAACCTCTTGCAAAATATTATTAGATAAATGAAGATGAATTTGTGAAAGAGCCTTACGATCACGACGTTTTTCATCGTCGGACCAATTTTCCCGTTTCTTGGAGAAACCATCAAGCGCATCATCTAGATCGGTGTACGCTAAAATTGCCCGCATCTTAACTTGCCATAGAGTGAACCGTATATCACGGTCGAGCAGCGGAATATCATATTTGAGAGAAGCCATAATGAAGAAAATCCAACAACAATTTGATCGGCAAAGTTTCTGGTACACCTTCGTGTACGAGCAGCAAAGCGGAGACCCAAAGACAAAAACCCGTGTAGTTATTTGTGTGGATGTAGCAGGAATCTCACAATTTTTCTTCCTGGACGAAACAGACAAGAGCAGTAGCAGAAAGCAAACCTTGGATTTGATTTTTGATTGGACCGGGTAGCAGGCAGGCTACTTTGATTTTTCTTTGATGGTGAATCAATCAATGACGGGAATCTGCTGCAGAATTTGACGGCAGGGCTCGATCGGCGGTGTTGCACAAACGCCGAACAGAATACGGTCACGGAACCAAATCTTTCCTGGAGCAGATCGAAAACACCCGTCGCCTCGCGCGCCGAATGCCAGCGACGAGACCGAGGTGTCTGGCAGATCCGCGTTTACGTGGCTTTGACGACGCGGAAGATCCGCGCGTGTTGAGGACCGGGATCCGAAGCACACACGGCGTTGGAGGCGGGGCTGCTCGTGCGCAACCCAGCGGAGTGGCGGCGGACGAACAGATCTAATCGGCGGCGTCGCACGAAATAGATTGAATCGTCTGGCAGCGGCAGCGAACAGGGAATATAACCCTAATTTTTTTAATCAATCTCGTGTCTGGCTCTGGTACCACTTGTGAGCAAATAATGCGTAAACAAGATCGAACACGAGACACAGATTTTACGTGGAAAACCCTTGCGGGAAAAAACCACGGGCGCCGACCGGCGATCTTCACTATATGAGGAGAGTTTACAATGGGGGATTACAATGAGGGTCTCTTCTCTCTTGCCCTCCCTCAACAGCCTACAAGGTGTATTTATAGAGGTGGCTAATAAAGGGAATAAATCCTGAAAATAAATATAATCCATAATATCTCCTAGGCGTCCCCACGAGATCGTGGCTAATAAAGGAAATAAATCCTGAAAATAAATATAATCCATAATATCTCCTAGACGTCCCCATGAGATCATAATTTGGATCATATTCCAACAGATACTGACACAGTTATCTCAGTTGTTGTGGTGTTGATCGAGCATGGGGTTTGATAATGGCATTTGAGTTTGAGCCTGATTCTTAGTAACGGGAATATGTTTACACTTTTCCCGACGATATTAAGCATTCGATCTGTAAGTTCAGTTTAGTTGGTTGAATCAGATTTTCAGAGTCAGAAGATCTTCACCAGGGACGAGAGATGGTTGTCTAGCTTGGTGGATTGTTAGCATCAATGTCATGTATAATTGTTTGTGGGAGATGAGCTTGCCATAGTGTCTGTGGGCATATCAATAAGCGTACTGGGGATGAAATAGTACAACTGTTCATAATTTTGGAGATGCTTGAGTTGTCCTTTTCAGAAGAAATCAGAGAGAATTGTGTGATTATCATGTTGCCATTTTACATGACTCAACATTTAACGTTCTAACAAGGGTTTTAGTTCTTGGAGTATTATGCTTTGAGCTCACTTTAAGCGTGGTCGCTAGGTGGTGAAAACTTCTCCGAACTGAATGTTTTCATTGAACAGAATGTATTGTTGGTATTCCATTAGAATTATGATACCCCAATCTCATTCATGTCATACGCAGTTTCATTACAATATGAATGGTATAGACATCAAATTTATGGCAAGTGTCATGTGCAAGTGTGCACGTATGCATAAAGGGGGTTACGGCCAGCCGACCGAGTCGAATCCGCTGCACTGCAACCTCCAGGATGCCATAGTTAGATAGATCAGGCCTTGAGCAAGTTATTCAGATTAGATAATATTGTTAGTTGGTTGTGATATGCATGTGTGCAGGACTTGTGCTATAAAGGCAGCCTCATGGTGGTATGGAAATCAAGCAAGAAGAATATCAATCTATTCCTAGTAACCTTCTCCTTCTGGTGTGGCTTCTGCCTCTGCAGGGCCACACCTCTTAGATTCAGGGCAGCCTTTCATCACAGCAAGGCTGTTCAAATGACCATTTTTGGTCTACACTGTCTTTCTTGTAATCCCGTTCATATTTTTCACTATTCAGATTGATTTTGGATATACTTCTTGTCTCATATATCCAATGTTATGTAATATAATATTTTAGGTGACATTTGTTGTATATGCTTAAGGAGAAGAAGGAGTGTTACAAGAGTTGGCATAATGATAGAAGCGTAAGCAACATGCTTAAGTACAAAGAGGCTAAGAAGAATGCAAGGCGGGTTGTGAGTAAGCCAAGAGGACAGGCATATGATAAGTTATATGAGAGACTAGAGACAAAAGAAGGTGAAGAGGACATATACAATGTAGCAAAAATCCGCGAGAGAAAGATGAGTGATCTCAATCAAGTTAAATGCATCAAAGATGAGACTGACCGCATTCTAGTGAAGGATGAAGAGATTAAGAATAGATGGCGTGATTACTTTAATGGGCTATTCAACGATAGGAATGGGAGCACTATGGTTGAGTTGGATGACTCCTTTGATGACTCCAACAGGCGGTTCGTGCGGAGGATACAAGAGTTTGAGGTTAAGGAGGCCTTAAAAAGGATGAAAGGAGGAAAGGCCCTCGGCCCTGACGATGTCCCTATTGAGGTGTGGAGATGTCTTGGGGACGTGACAATAGTATGGCTCACAAAGCTATTCAACCACATTTTTTGGTCAAACAAGATGCCTGAAGAATGGAGGAAAAGTATATTAGTACCTATCTTCAAAAATAAAGGACATATTCAAAGTTGTACTAATTATCGAGGTATTAAGCTTATGAGTCATACTATGAAGCTTTGGGAGAGAGTGATTGAACACCGCCTGAGGAAAGTGACCAATGTCACTAAAAACCAGTTTGGTTTTATGCCTGGGAGGTCTACAATGGAGGTGATTTTCTTGCTTCGTCAGCTTATGGAGAGATATAGGGAGCAGAAGAAGGACTTGCATATGGTGTTCATCGACTTGGAGAAGGCGTACGACAAGATACCAATGTCAGTCATGTGGTAGACACTAGAGAAACATAAAGTGCCAACAAAGTACATTACCCTTATCAAGGATATGTACAATAATGTTAGGACAAGTGTGCGCGTAAGTGATAGTGAGACTGATGTATTTCCTATCACGGTAGGACTACATCAAGGATCAGCTTTGAGCTCATACATCTTTTCCTTGGTGATGGATGAGGTGTCGAAGGATATACAAGGGGATATCTCTTGGTGCATGCTCTTTGCTGATGATGTACTGCTGGTAGATGAAACTAGAGATGGTGTTGATAAGAAATTAGAGTTATGGAGACAAACCTTAGAGTCCAAGGGGTTTAGACTTAGTAGGACCAAGACCGAGTATATGAGGTGTGACTTTAGTGGTGTTGCTCGTGAAGAGGGAAATGTTAGCCTACAAGGACAAATAGTACCTAGAAAGGACTATTTCCAATACTTAGGATCAATGTTACAAAGCAATGGCGATATTGATGAGGATGTTTGCCACAGGATCAAGGTAGGGTGGATGAAATGGCGATAAGCCTCTGGAATCCTATGTGATAGGAAAGTCCCACAAAAGCTAAAAGGGAAGTTCTATAGGACGGTGATCAGACCCGCGATGCTCTATGGGGCGGAATGTTGGCCAACTAAACGGCAACATGTCCAACAAATGAGTGTCACAGAGATGCGCATGCTACGGTGGATGTGCGGGCACACGAGAAGAGACCGAATAAGGAATGAGGCGATTCGTGATAAGGTAGGGGTGGCGCCGATTGAAGAGAAGTTAGTACAACATCGACTTAGGTGGTTTGGACATATCCAACGGAGACCTCCAGAAGCACCGGTTAACAGTGGGATTTTAAGAGGTAGAGAAAATATTAGGAGGGGCAGAGGACGACCAAGGTTGACCTGGGAGGAGGCGGTAAAACGAGATTTGAGAGATTGGAATGTATCCAGAGACTTAGCTCATGATAGGATCGCATGGAAAGTAGCAATTCATGTGCCAGAATCGTAGTCTTGTTTTTTTCTTTTTCTTTTTCTTTTTTTTTCTTTTTTCTTTTCTCTTTTCTCTTTTTATTTTTCTTTTATTTTTCTTTTTTTCTTTTTTTCTTTTCTTTTCTTTTTTCCTTGTTCTTATATTTCTTCCTCTCTTTTACTTCATTGATATTGGGTTTCATGTCTAGCCGACCCCAACAGGCTTGGGATAAAGGCTTGGTTGTTGTTGTTGTATTTGTTGCATATGCTTCTTTGTTTGATACTTTGGCATCACAATCCTAAATCCACATTTGTATGGAACTCAAGTCGTATTAATTTCCTAAACAAGAAATTTGGCAGCATGTTTTAGATTTTTTCCTGTATATACTTGTTCGGATTTTGGGAAGTATGGTCTTGGTTTAAGATGATAATATCAGTAAGTAATAAAGTATACTATCGGGTATAGCAATTCTGTCGAACCATGGATAAATCCTTCATCAATTTCTTCTATTAACAGAAGTTCCCGAATTGTAATGACATAGTCGGTCCCTATGTTGTAATGACATAGCCGGTCCCAAGCCCGAGTAAAGGAGGAGGGGTTGTGATAGGCTTGGCGAGCCAACAACTACACTTAGCCATTCTCATGGAAATGAAACCCAATAGAAATTCGTTGGGGCGTAACCCTCTTAGCGACGCGCCATATCGGAACCCGGGTATGGTGTTAAGTGGGCAAGGGTCGGGTCGCCACCGCCTTAGTGGCGCGCCATATCGGAACCCGAATATGGTGTTAAATGAGCAAGGGCCGGATCGTCACCACCTTAGTGGCGCGCTACATCATCACCCGGATGTAGTGATAAGTGAGCAAGGGTCTTTGCATCTTACTCGACGGATGCAAGGCGTAAGGAAGCTAGCCGAGGAACATAGATTTTGAGTGGATAGTTGGAATGTAGGATCCTTGATGGGGAATCTACGTGAGTTAGTATATGTTGCCATTAGGAGACAAGTAAATATCCTTTGTGTACAAGAGACTAGATGAGCGGGTCAAAAGGCGAGAGAAGTTGAGAATATCGGTTTCAAGCTTTGGTATTCTGGTTCGGCTGGGACTAGGAATGGCGTAGGTGTTCTAATAGATAAGAGTCTTAAGGATGGAGTAGTGAATGTTTGAAGACGAGGGGATAGGATCATCTTAATCAAAATAGTAATTGCGGATATTGTCTTGAATGTCATTAGTGATTATGTCCCACAAGTTGGGCTCAACATGAGTGCTAAGAGGCAATTTTAGGAGGACTTGGAGGATATGGTTAGTAGTGTACCGATAACCGAGAAACTCCTCATAGGGGGAGATCTCAATGGTCACATGGGTGCAACTAACCTAGGATTTGAGGGAGTGCATGGAGGCTTTGGATGCGGCGATAGAAATCAAGAGGGTAAGGACATCCTAGACTTTGCCGTAGCCTATGATCTGTTGGTAGCTAATACTCTCTTTAGGAAGAGACAATCTCACCTAGTGACCTTTAGTAGTGCCCAGCACTCTAGCCAGATTGACTTTGTCCTCACTAGGAGAAAGGATAGACGGGATCGTCTAGATTGTAAGGTGATCCCCGGGGAGTGTGTTGTGACACAACATAAGCTTGTGGTAGCTGACTTTCACTTCCATATATGTCTCTCTGCGGGACAAAGGTGTCAAAATCACAAGAACAAAGTGGTGGAAGTTGAAAGGAGAATCACAAGAATCCTTTAAAAATAGGGTGATCACAGAAGGACCCTGGGCAAAAAATGGAGATGCAGATAGTATGTGAGTGAAGATGGTAACTTGCATTAGGAAGGTAGCTAGTGAGGTGTTCGGTGTGACAAAAGAAAAGAAACTTGTAGATAAAGACACTTGGTGGTGGAATGAGGATGTACAAAAGGCCATTAACAACGTTTTCAAGTCGTCGCCTTGGCGAGGCCTAGTCGGCGACTAGGCGTCCAGGAGCTCCGGCCCGGACGCCATGGCCGGCCGCCTCGCCTAGCCGCCGCAGTTTCCGTCGTCACCGCCACTGTTTTTGGCGCCACCGCTGAACAGGCCGAGACCTCCCGCCGTTGCGCCGTGGCCGCCGGCGGGCCCTCTCGTCACCACCACGGTCGCCGTCTTGCCGTCGGTGGAGCTGTCGCCGCCGCTTTTGCAAAGGAGAGAGAGGGGGGTGAGGGGAAATGGGTAGCGTTAGGGTAGGGGTAGTATTTATATGTGTTCATCTAAAATGTGAACCGTCGGATGAGATCTGACGGCTCACACTAACTGGGTCGCTTCCTCACCCCTCAGCCCGCCTCCTCAGCCTGCCTGGCGCCTCCACCCTCGCCTCCTCACTCCGTCTCCGCCTCTGCCACCGCCGCCTCCCCTGCCACCGCCGCAGCGCCGCCGCTGCTCGCGCCGCCCACCGCCTGGCCGGGCGCCTAGGCGGGCGCTTGGGCGTCCAGACGTTGATTAACAAGCCTGGCCATTAAGGAGAAGAAGGGGTGTTACAAGAGTTGACATAATGATAGAAGCGCAAGCAACATGCTTAAGTATAAAGAGGCTAAGAAGAATGCAAGGCGTGTTGTGAGTAAGGCAAGAGGATAGGCCTATGATAAGTTATATGAGAGACTAGAGACAAAAGAAGGTGAAAAGGACATATACAAGGTAGCAAAAATCCGTGAGAGAAAGATAGGGATTTCAATCAAGTTAAATGCATCAAAGATGAGACTGGCCGCATTCTAGTGAAGGATGAAGAGATTAAGAATAGATGGCGTGATTACTTTAATGGGCTATTCAATGATGGGAATGGGAGCACTATGGTTGAGTTGGATGACTCCTTTGATGACTCCAACAGGCGGTTCGTACGGAGGATACAAGAGTTTGAGGTTAAGGAGGTTTTAAAAAGGATGAAAGGAGGAAAGGCCCTCGGCTCTGACGATGTCCCTATTGAGGTGTGGAGATGCCTTGGGGACGTGGCAATAGTATGGCTCACAAAGCTATTCAACCGCATTTTCAGTCAAACAAGATGACTGAAGAATGGAGGAAAAGTATATTAGTACCTATCTTCAAAAATAAAGGATATATTCAAAGTTGTACTAATTATCGAGGTATTAAGCTTATAAGTCATACTATGAAGCTTTGGGAGAGAGTGATTGAACACCGTCTGAGGAAAGTGACCAATGTCACTAAAAACCAGTTTGGTTTTATGCCTGGGAGGTCTACAATGGAGGTGATTTTCTTGCTTCGTCAGCTTATGGAGAGATATAGGGAGCAGAAGAAGGACTTGCATATGATGTTCATCGACTTGGAGAAGGCGTATGACAAGATACCAAGGTCAGTCATGTGGTGGGCACTAGAGAAACATAAAGTGCCAACAAAGTACATTACCCTTATCAAAGATATGTACAATAATGTTAGGACAAGTGTGCGCGTAAGTGATAGTGAGACTGATGCATTTTCTATCATGGTAGGACTACATCAAGGATCAGCTTTGAGCCCATACATCTTTTCCTTGGTGATGAATGAGGTGTCGAAGGATATGCAAGGGGATATCCCTTGGTGCATGCTCTTTGCTGATGATGTAGTGCTGGTAAATGAAACTAGAGATGGTGTTGATAAGAAATTAGAGTTATGGAGACAAACCTTAGAGTCCAAGGGGTTTAGACTTAGTAGGACCAAAACCGAGTATATGAGGTGTGACTTTAGTGGTGTTGGTCGTGAAGAGGGAAATGTTAGTCTACAAGGACAAATAGTACCTAGAAGGGACTCTTTCCGATACTTAGGATCAGTGTTACAAAGCTATGGCGATATTGATGAGGATGTTTGCCATAGGATCAAGGTAGGGTGGATGAAATGGCGACAAGCCTCTAGAATCCTATGTGATAGGAAAGTCCCACAAAAGCTAAAAGGGAAGTTCTATAGGACTGTGATCAGACCCGCGATGCTCTATGGGGCGGAATGTTGGCCAACTAAACGGCAACATGTCCAACAAATGAGTGTCGCAGAGATGCGCATGCTACGGTGGATGTGCGGGCACATGAGAAGAGACCGAATAAGGAATGAGGCGATTCGTGATAGGGTAGGGGTGGCGCCGATTGAAGAGAAGTTAGTCCAACATCGACTTAGGTGATTTTGACATATCCAACGGAGACCTCCAGAAGCACCGGTTAACATTGGGATTTTAAGAGGTAGAGAAAATATTAGGAGGGGTAGAGGACGACCAAGGTTGACCTGGGAGGAGGTGGTAAACGAGATTTGAAAGATTGGAATGTATTCAGAGACTTAGCTCATGATAGGACCGCATGGAAAGTAGCAATCGATGTGCCAGAATCGTAGTCTTGTTTTTTTCTTTTTTCTATTCTCTTTTTTCCTTTTTCTTTTTTCTTTTTTCTTTTTTTTTCTTTTCTTTTTTCCTTGTTCTTAATGAAGTTGGTGTCTCCGTTTCTACTTACTACATTTCTGGCAGAGTTGAAGTTACATTGGATCTCAATTCGGCTTGGTCGTTCCTAAATGCAGTGAATTGTCAAATGTATCCGAATTGCGACTGTCCGATGTCCGTACCTGTATAGAAGAGCTGTTGCTCACCTGTGCTTTGAACTACTGTATGCCATTTAGAAACTGTACAAAAGATCAATAGACCGGCCATTTTCTGTAGTGGGAATGGGACCATTGCTCCTCTGTCCACAATTCCGCCGTTTGTAACCGCATGCGCCGTGTATCATGCCACGTGACGGCAACCAAGGGCACCCACCAGTTTATTCATAGCTGAAGCGTTTATCGGTGTTCCACTTCGAACTCACCCGAAACGTAACGGGATTACGGGACGTATCAGAGCAGCGTAACCTGGTCCTGGCAGAACGAATTAAGAGCAAGAGGCTGGACCATTTGTTTATTTAATGCCAAACACGTTTCAGAATCATGCCATGGGCCTTGGAGGGTGTGCGAGTGATCTGGTCAAGCATCCATTATTCAGGGGATTTTCAGTCAGAACATGGGTCGCATGAGAAGGCTCTTCGATGTCTTCTAGACTCCCAATTTTTATAACCCGTACACCTCTCCCACGAGCCACGAGGTTAATCCCCTCCCCAGCGTGGAGTCCCGGGCGGCGCGAGCTTTACAAATGACCAGCCGCCACACGCACCCTCCTGCGGTCCTGCCCTCCCAGCAGGGGCACGACACCGGGCGCGCGCCAGGACAGGGCGGGGAAACCCACGCTACGCCACTCCCCTCGCCCGCTTCCCACTTCGCGCGCGACAGACATGCGCGGTCACGCCGTGCTCCGCGGCGGCGAGGGCGAGGTGCTGTCGAGCCGTGGACCCGGCACCACAGGACCGGCAGCTCCGCGGGCTGCGAAACACGGGCATGGGAGATGGGTGGACGAAGCGGAGGCCGACTTGGCTTCGGTGCGGTGCAGGCAAGTTGGTTGTTGCCGCTGCGTTTTCGCTTGCCTGCGTGCGTGCATGGATGCATGCATGTGCGCATAGAGCGAGTTCACAGCGGAGCATGCACCTACCCGCCGGGGCTCGCACGTGCCCGCTCGCGGCTTGCGGGGCGCCTGTCCCCTACCCCTCCTCACCAGGATCTGCTGTAGCCAGTTCGCCGGCCACTGCTCTCCTAGTAGTTTCATACTTTCGCCGCCCATATGCGTGGGATTAGATCGCTGGCACGACGCACAATCTTGGGTTACATCTCGCTAGTTACGGGCTATCGAAATCTATAATACCTGTCAATAATATATTTTAGCTCGTCGTACGTATAGAATGTTTACATTCCATGTAAATAAATATGATATAAGCTAGCGCGAGCATGATTCAACTGTGACGCGATATATACGCATCAGCCAGGAGGGCCGGCGAACTGGCTACAGCAACGACACGCCACACCAGATTCTGATGCAGGGCAGCCACGAGGGCACGGTGCGTGAGGCAGGAGACAGAGGCGTCCACCTGGCGAGTTCCGGTCGGTCCCACGAAGGACACCGTGCCGTGTTCCAGGCCGGCAGGGCTTTGGTGCCGGCCCCGACTGCCGGCGCGTCCCGCCAGGCTCTGCAGCCGTGCGGCTGTCCCCGGTCGATGCCCCCACCGGCCGGATTCTCTGCAAAGCACAGCCAATGGTCCGGCTGGCACCTAACGGTATTACTCCCTCTAGTGCATAAAAAATTATCGTTGTATATAGAAGTCATAAGTGCATAAAAAATTAACGTTAAAGCAGAACCGAGGAGTTTGTCTCGTGAAAAAACGTAATAGACGTGTGGTAATGTGTGTGGCTAGAAATTGAACATGCATGAGAGACTTAGCAACTAGTGAAACTATTAAATAGACTACAATAGTAATAAAAAGAAATTTTATTTAATACTTTCTTGATATACGAGAACATATCCAAAACAATAATTTTTTGTGCAACTAAGGCACGCAGCCTCGGCCTCTCAAGTTCCCAGCTCCTTTTCTCATTTGTCTTCTTGTCCCCAACTCCGCCGTTGTCACCAGGCCCGTGTGCTTGATTGGGACGGCCGATCGAAGCTACCAAACACGGATGGCGAGGTACGGAGAAGGGGTGTCGACCTCACCGAGCTGACGCTGGGACCGCCCGGCGTCAGTGCGCGCAAAGCGAGGAGAGCGAGGAAGAACGGCCAGCCGTCGTCGTCGTAGTCCACTACATGAGAACGTATTATTTTCGTCGGTTAAAATTATTTTTGTGAGCCCTCACAAAAATAAACATAATTTCGTGAACTTGTATCTAACTCACGACATAAAGTTTATTTTCGTGGGTCAGAAACAAAACACACGAAAATAGGATCTAATTTCGTGGGTCTAAAAAAAGCACACGAAAATAGAATGTAATTTCATGTGCCAGAAAAAAGCACACAAAAATAAGATATAATTTCGTGGGCTAGAAATAAAACACACGAAAATAAGATTGTAATTTCGTTGGCCCGAACAAATCACACGAAAATACTTCGCATATCTTGGGCCCGATCCGTGTGAGCGCAATGTCTTTCTTCGCCCGCGACCGAGTCAAGCCCCCTCTGCGCTGCTCCTCTCGGCTCCGCCGCCGCCCCACTGCTCTCCAGCCTGTTGTGCCCCGGCCCACGAAAATAACATCACAGTATTTTCATGGGCCAAGCCTCGGCCCACGGAGATAATGTCAGTATTTTCATGAACCAAGCCTCAGCCCACGAAAATAATATCACAGTATTTTCATGGGCCCTCTAAAGGCCCACGAAAATAATGTGATCCTATTTTCATGTGCTTCTATAAGACCCACGAAAATAATATGGTCGCATTATCGTCGATCTTTGTTTGGCTCACAAAAATACTGACATTGCAGTGCAAAAAACATGTTTATTGTTTAGTTTCGAGCACGTAAACAAAACAAATATTATTATCAGTCAAACACACGATACATTTCACCATTCATAACAAATATAACAAACTGAACCAAGTTCATTTCACATTATAACGTTTATTACATAGTCCAAACATTATTTAGCATGGTATACAACATGAACGAGCACACATGCATGTCGCATGGTCAATACAATATTTTTATCAAATCATACTTTATTTTGAGCCAACAACTCGCCCCTAATCTTCCCGCTCGCCGTTCTCCCTGCATTAAGCCAAAGTAAAGTATTTAGCATGGCTGAATTAATGCAAATGAAAAACATCATGATTTATATTCTTCCTATGGCTTATTATAAATGAATTCCATTTGAAAACATGAAACATAATGGATTTCGATGTGGTTTCGATGCAGTCAATTTAAATACACATGAAATGTGGTTTCGAGGCAGTCAAGTTCTATTGTGCTAAACTTGTAGAGCTATAAATGAGGGACTGCTGATTAGCTAATACCTACAAAGTAGTAAAATAAAAATGTAGTTCAGAAAACCAACACAAGTATCAAACTGTAGATGTTCCAAAATTACATCATATATAGCAGATGTGAAGGAACTACCAATACAAAAAATATCAACAAGCAAATGGCGCCATGCCATGTATTAATTGAAAAGCAGGCATAGGCAAAGAGATGGGCAATAATATTCCGATGGATGATCATATATAGCATAGCCATAATAACATGTAGGCACGTAGCTGTGTGAGGACCAAAATCCACATACCTATGGAAGATGCATACATCTGCAATGAACTAGAGCCTCTCATTGAACAATGATATATCATAAAAATCTCCAGACTGCTGCATCCTTCTTGTCTCCCCTGCTATATCATGCAACTCTATACGGATAGCATTATGCCAATGCAAAATATCATCTATGGGGTGTCTGCCAGCTTGATAATCATTAGATTCTGAATTGTTTCTACTCTCAACCTTATATTCTTCTTTTGAACAAGTAAAACACATTTGCGTACACAAAATAACTAAAATGAACTGCTATGTATGATAACTTCAATTAGGAAGTAGAAATGAAATCTTACTCTCGGTCATTACCTTATCTGCTGTTCTACAGAGTTGCACAGCCTAGTAATCACTTTTATACCAGGAAAACTTCAAGGAAAAAACACCTTAATAAGATGCCTGATAAGAATATGAGAACCACATTTTGAACTAGTATTCAATGGCAAGCAAACACAGTTGGTTTTCAGAATATAAGGCTTTCCTATCAGTCAAAGATATCAACCACAAGCATTGAGTGAAGCTGAATGCTTCAACTCTCACTTTCATATGCTTGTCCCTAGCCATGGAGCTAAGCTGAATGTTGCAGCAAGAAACAAGAAAGGATGTTACAAGCGTTGAGTGAAACAAACTTGCTATTTACAAATATAAAATGTGCACAGACTGACAGACATTTCAGATCTACTCAGTATTTTATTTTTGGTTATAAAACTACAAGTGTACTGTGATCATAAACCTTAATTCAGCATCAAAACTTTCTCCTTATACTGTTCAAAGGATTTCCAGTGATAAGAACTTAACAGTTGGCAGTAGGCTAAATAAGAATTTTGAGTACTGATATAAAAAAGTCAGATGTTGTAAAGACCATTTCAGTGCAGTTATCATGTTTACTACCATTCAACCTACTTGTGAGGCATCCTGGACACACCTGATACCTTATTCACTTCTTGCAAAGTGTAGGATCGAAGAGCACGTGAAAAGCTACCAGAGGGAGGGGGGGTGAATGGTAGATTAAAACTTTTCGCAGCGGAAACAACAAAAACCCCTCAGTAAAAATCAATCGGTTAAAGAAACCGTGTGTGCAAGTGTTTTCAAACGTGTTCAACCGTGACAAATCAAGTAGAGAGGTAGAGAATCAAGTCACGGATCTAATGCAACAAGAATCACTTGAAAACACGAAGTAAAACTTGAGATACGATCAAAATATTAAACGAAGATCAATCTGTTCTACCCGATATAAAACAGATCTGCAACGCTGCAAAGAAACTCGTGTATTTCAAAAACTACAGATCTGCAGCTCGTGAAAATTTCACAGATGATAGATAATTGAGTTGTGAAGACAACCCAAAAACAATCACGCCAATCGGATCTGTAAAACTCGAGTTATGAACGAAACACCGAAGCAACGTCGGTCTGTCCAGAAACTCGGCGAGAAAGACTTGACGAAAAACAAGTCGGACGAACAAGGCACAAAAGCTCCTCGAAACTATGAACTTTATTCAATAGAAACACAAGGGGAACAGCCCAAAGTTCTCTACCCAAGAGGGCTCTGGCCTCCCTTTCTTTTGTAGCCCGTCCTCAGGCTAAACAATCCAATCTAGGACTCCTACTCCTAATTTGACTCGTATCGTAACTTACCATAACTGCTCAGGACTCTCCTATTCGCAGATAGAAGCAATCGTGAGACTTCCAAACACCTTAGGAACGTCCTAAACATTCCTAAAACAACTCAACTTCGTGACTAGCACGAAATCCTATCATAACCAACTCAAATCTTCCATATTTGAGCCATATCTGACTCAGCCTCAGCCTGAGTACGCAATCCAGCCGGTTGGACCTTTCCGACCAATTCTTTACGTCCACTTCTCTTCATCACGCCTTGGAACAATGTTGCCACGTCCATGCACTCCTTGCACACGTGCAAACACCTTCCATCGACGTACACGCAACCTTCATATGCACTGCCCTTGATCCAAACATGCTGCGCAACCTCCCGATCAACTCAACCACAGCTCCTTCCGAACTTGGTTGTTGGAACCTCATCTCCTCCCTGAGACTAGTCCAAGGATACCGTCACCAGCCATGTATTGAACTCAAGTAACACCTGCACATGAATAAACAACCAATTCTTCCGAGCACAAGTCCTCGACTTGACTCACGTTAGTTCGAAAACCACAACACCTTACATGAGCACGTCACATAAGCATGTTGTAAACCATATCAAATGATAACAGCCATAACCACTAAAACACACCAAAACTTAGCAAATTAATACTAAGCAAACCTTCCCATAAAGTAAGTTTGAAACATTGCGAGTTAAAAGCAAAAACAAGACGCTGCAGTTCTACGAGTTGAACTTCACGGGAGCTCCCTAAAAATAAGCTCCGGACCTCACAGAAGCTCTCCGGACCTTGCAGGAGCTCTCCGGACCTTGCGTCGGACCTTGCCACAGAAGAATGTTTTGGCAATATTCAAAACTTTGAATGTTAATGCTAACTTTTATCTTAATTGACAATGTATTCAACACACATAGGTCTCACACAAAGTGATGTCCTTCCCACCAGTGATATTGTACACAACGCCGGTAGCAGCCTCGATGGATGATCCGATTAGAGGAGCAAGTGTTGCCTGCTCAACGCATCTTGCAAAGGCATGTTCTTATCGGCAATATCTACCAACTTATCAGTTGGAATCACGATAAGAGTGTCTACACTCCTTTTCAGCTTCTCTAACGCTTCTAGTGCCTGAAACGGGTGCATACAAATCAGTAAACTAGAGAAAGTAAACAAACAATTTGGAAAAGAAAGTGTGGTCGATAGATGAGGGGCCATCGGACCTGGGTTGGATGCCACGAGGCCATGCGGGACGGGGACGGGGTGGCTGATAGATGAGGGGCGGGCGGAGGACTCGGTGGCGCAGGTGACCGTGGGGAGGCGCGGCTGAAAGCATCTAGGCCCCCGTGAGAGATGGTTTCGGTGATTAATGACAACCGTTCGTTATTACTAATGAGTTTGTGGATGCGAGGTTTCATGTATATCACATCAAACGTTAATGAACTATCTATTCACACCATCTACTGCTCATTGGATACAAATGGAGACCCCTCAACGATCTATTCTAAGGGGTTATTCGATACTCATGAAGACTAAATGAAGAACTCATACAACGACTCTATTCTATCAAAATTGGCAACACAAGAAGCTTACACTTCATCAAAATATCATTTCAAACAAGTGTCAAAGAGGTCACTCAAGAAGATTCCAAAAGATCAACTCAAAACAACTCGAAGCAAACAAGTTGCACTCACCGGATCATCCGATGTCTTGCAAAATGACTACATCGGTCGAGTTTGAGTTGGCAGAAGAAGAAGACCTCAGAGCCCAGTACACACCGGATCATCCGATGTGAAGGAAGTGGCACATCGGTTGATTTCAACAGAAGGATGATTTCTGAGTTATTCTGAAGAAGTACACACCGGATCATCCGATGGTGAAGTAAGTGTACATCGGTCAATTTCAACAGAGACATTATTTCTGAACCAATTTTGAAGATCAACTCACCGGATCATCCGATGATAAAGTTGAAATAACATCGGTCGATTAAACAGTCAGATCCAACGGTTATATCCAACGGTCACATCTGACACATGACATCAGCTAATTTGGAATTCGACCGATGCTCAAATAAAGGGGTGCATCGGATGATCCGATGCTCACAGAAAAAGTCTGCCTACTTTTCCAACGGCTATCTCGTGTGGGCTGGCTATAAATACCCCTCCAACCGGCCATTTCGTCAAGTCTTGATCACCAGAGCCTCACTACACATCCTCAAGCATTCAAGACCAAGAGCTACCACTTCCACACTCAAAACCTCTTGTACTCCAACTATAGGCTAGATCTAGCTAGAGAGAAGCTTGTGTGCGTCCATTCTTGGTGATTGGAATCTCTAGGCTAGTGAGAGAGAGTGTCTTGGTGACTTCTCTCACCTTGTAAAAGTTGGAGGAAGAAGAGATCGCTCCGGAGCTTACCAAGGCGTTTGTGGAAGCCCGGAGGATCACCATTGTACAAGGCTTGAGCTCCACCTTGCCGGAGATGGCGAACGGAGAAAGATAGTGGATTCCCTTGTCTTGGTGACTTGGGAGTGGCTATACCCTTTGGTGGGTGCCACAACGTGGACGTAGGTAGATCTTTGTGATCTTACCGAACCACGGGAAAAATCGCCGTGTCTCCAAGTCTCCGTGGGAGTTTGCATCTCTCTCCTCACCCTCTTACTATTACGCATTTACTATTCCGCACTTAATACTCTTGCTTGCGTAGTTAGTTCGCATAGGGAATTGGGCTTCAACCATTAAGTTTTAAATTGCTCTGAAATTTGAAAAAGCCCAATTCACCCCCCCCCCTCTTGGGCTTTTCGATCCTTACAATTGGTATCAGAGCAAGGTTGCTCATTGGATCATTCTAACTTCACCGCTAGAGAGCGAAAATGGCCAAGAATGGGGGTTCGGTTCCTACCTTCGAGGGCAAGAATTTTGCTTATTGGAAAGCACTCATGCGCGCTTACCTTGAGGCAATTGCTCCCGAAGTGTGGGAAGCGACCCATGCGGGGTTTGGAAATCTTGACTATATTGGTGACCAATTAAAATGGGATGCTAAGGCTAGAAATGCCATATATGAATGCATTAGTCAAGATGTCTTTGCTAGGATTGCTAGTAAGGAAAAAGCATGTGAAATTTGGGCATGTCTAATTGAAATACATGAGGGCTCATCTCGTGTTAAAGAACTTAAATATCACATGCTTAAATCAAAATATGATGAATTTAAGATGTTTCCTCATGAGAATGTTAACCAAATGTTTTCTCGTTTAAATGTGCTCATTGAGGAAATTAACGCACTTGACATTGCTTCTCTTGGCAAGGGACTTATCAATCGCAAGATCCTCATGCTTCTACCCAAGCCCAAGTACAACATTATCAATTCAATGCTCCAAAAAGAGTCACTAGACAACATTGAAGTTTCGGAGCTCATTGGAGAAATCCATGCTCATGAGATGAGCGTACTTGGAATGATGGAGGAGTCATCATCAAAAACCATTGCTCTCAAGGCTTCAACCAAGAAGACAACTCCCAAGAAGAAGAAAGTGGTTGAGCCTAGCTCAAGTGAAGAAGAGCAAGAAACAAGCGAAGATGATGATGATGAGCTTGCTTTGATGATGAGGAAATTCTCACGCCTCAACTCCAAGATTGCAAAGAAGGGATACTCTTATGATCCCAAGAAGAAAGCCTTCTTGCCAAGAAAAGATGAAAACAAGACGTGCTACAATTGTGGTGATCTAGGCCACATATCATATGATTGTCCAAGACCGGACAAAAGAAAGGACAATGGCAAGCATCACAAGCTAGAAGAAAGTGATGATGAAGAGGAGGTCAAGCCCAAGCGCTCTTTTGGAAAGAAGAAATTTGACAAAGGCAAGAAAACCAAGCTCTTTCCAAAGAAGAGAAGAGAGCCTCAAAAGGTCTTCATGTGTGAAGCCAATGAGTGGATCACGGATGAAGAGTCAAGCGACGAAGATAGTGAAGATGAAGAAAACTTGGCGGGCCTCGCCATCGTCAACAAGGATGACTCACCTCTTCGTCCACCTCCTATGTGCCTAATGGCGAAAGGTAACTCAAAGGTATGTGAAGATTCTAGCGATGATGATGATGAGCTTTCACCCGATGAATTAGCATCTATGATTAATGAATATCATGCCATTATAAAAAGGGAAAAGGCTAAGGTTAAGGCTCTTGAGCTAGCTCATGCTAAGCTTGAAAGTGCTAACCTCGATTTGCATGACAAGTATGTAACCATACTTAAAGAGCATGACACGCTCAAATCAAATGTTAAGCAAATCGAGGAGGAGAATGCTCAAATCAAGCTTGAGTATCATGAGCTTGACTTAGCTAACTTAGCACTCTTGGCAAAGCACAATGAGTTGGTTCAAGAACATGAAGTGCTTAACCTTGCTTATGAAGCGATTGAACTTAAATTGAAAAACACAAAGAAAGAAACCCTTGATGGCAAAATATCATCTAATTCACATGCCACTAATATTTTGGATAAGTCTTTGCCTTTGAAAGCAAGCCCTAGGTAGAAGGAGCTAATGGACGAAATTGAAAGTCTTTGCACTAGTGTCGCAAGACTCTCTAAGGGGGAGGACAAGCACAAGGAAATCCTCTACCAACAAGCTAAAGGCTTCAACAAGAGGGGACTTGGATCCTTCCCGGTGCCCAACAAAGGAAAGGTGCCCTCACCGGAGCTTAGGACAAGCTTCATCAAGGAAGTTGGTTCCTATTGCCAACATTGTGAGGTCACCGGACATCACACGAGGGAGTGTCCTCTTCCCAACCGTCCTTCTCCCAAATTGCCTCCTAACTACAAATCTACTTTCAATGATTATCACTATCTATTGAGCAAAGTAGGTGGGAAGGTGAAGGCAAGGTTCATCGGCAAAGACATCAAGGGCATGAAGGGGAAGCTCCCCAAGCAACTTTGGGTCCCAAAATCACTTGTATCACACATACAAGGACCTAAGTTGGCTTGGGTTCCTAAACTCAAAAACTAACTTCATGTGTGTAGGTGAACTACAAAGCCGGAGGAAAGCATTGGGTACTCGATAGTGGGTGCACTCAACATATGACCGGCAATGATGGTATGTTCACCTCCATAGAGAACCCCGACAATCATGAACAAGTCACCTTTGGTGATAACTCAAAGGGGAAGGTAATTGGTTTGGGTAAAATTGCTATTTCTCATGATTTGTCTATCTCTAATGTGCTTTACGTTAAGTCTCTTAGTTTCAATTTACTTTCTATTGCACAATTATGTGATCTTGGACTAACGTGCACATTTGACAAGAATGGTGTTGTGGTGACTAGTGAATCAAGCAAAGAACTAATATTCAAAGGTTTTCGGCATGGACATCTTTACTTGGTGGACTTCTCCAACAAGGATGCTAGCTTGACCACTTGTCTTTTCACCAAGACAAGTTTGGGATGGCTATGGCATCGGCGCATTGCTTACATTGGGATGAGCAAGCTCAAGAAGTCATTCAATCTTGGGATGGTGACCGGCGTGAAGGATGTCACATTTGAGAAGAACAAGCTTTGTAGCGCGTGTCAAGCCGGGAAGCAAGTTGCCTCACACCATTCGATGAAGACAATGGTGTCAACCTCCAAGCCACTTGAACTACTTCACATGGACCTCTTCGGACCGTCCACATACCAAAGCCTTGGCGGTAACCTCTATTGTCTTGTTATTGTTGATGACTACTCTCGCTATGCTTGGACATTGTTTCTAGGTGACAAGGGTGAAACTCCGGAAATCTTCAAGACCTTCGCTAAACGAGCTCAAAGGGAATTTCAACTTCCCATCATCAAGGTCCGGAGTGACAACGGCACCGAGTTCAAGAACTACAACATTGGGGAGTGGTGTGTTCGTGAAGGCGTGAAGCACGAGTTTTCGGCCACATACACCCCTCAACAAAATGGTGTCGTTGAAAGGAAGAACAAGACTCTCATCACCCTTGCAAGAGCAATGCTTGATGACTATGGCACGCCGGAGAAGTTTTGGGCCGAAGCAATCAACACGGCGTGCCATGCCCCAAATAGGGTCTATCTTCATCGACTACTTCAAAAGACCCCATATGAGCTCCTCATTGGGAGAAAGCCCAACATCTCCTATTTCCGAGTCTTCGGGTGCAAGTGCTACATCTACCGCAAGAAAAGGCTCGGTAAGTTTGAAAGAAGGTGTGATGTTGGTATCTTTCTTGGTTATGCGTCAAACTCAAAAGCATATCGAGTATTCAACCAAACCTCCGGGTTAGTTGAAGAAAGTTGTGATGTTGAGTTTGATGAGACTAATGGCTCCCAAGAGGAGAGTTTTGGTCATGATGATATAGATGATGAGCCTCTACGAGAAGCTATGAAGAACATGACCATAGGAGACATCAAGCCCGAAGTTGAGGAGAGCCATGATCAAGGGGGAGCCTCAAGTTCCAACATCAACACCTCCATGGCGCCTCAAATTGATGAAGAAGAAGAGAAAGATGATCCATTGCCAATGCAAGATTGACATGCCACACAACACCAAGAAGAAGAAGAAGTCCAAGGTCAAGTCCAACCACAAGACGAGCGAGATGCCTCACCACCGCCAAGTGCCTCACAACCTCTTATGAGGCATGGGTGCATCTCCAAGGCACATCCGATGGATCAAATCATCGGAAGTCCGTCACGGGGAGTAAGTACTCGCTCTCGCCATGTTGCTTCATTTTGTGAGCACTACTCTTTTGTTTCGTGTGTAGAACCCACAAATATTGAGGAAGCACTCCAAGATCCCAATTGGGTGATGGCTATGCAAGAAGAACTCAACAACTTCACCCGCAATGAAGTTTGGGTATTGGAGGAGCGACCTAAGGACAAGAACGTCATCGGAACGAAGTGGGTGTACCGCAACAAGCAAGACGAGAATGGCGTGGTGGTTCGCAACAAGGCAAGGCTTGTGGCCAAGGGTTTTTCACAAGTTGAAGGACTAGATTTTGGAGAGACATTCGTCCCGGTCGCACGGTTAGAAGCTATTCGCATACTCCTTGCTTTTGCTTCGCATCACAATATTATGCTTTATCAAATGGATGTTAAAAGTGCCTTCCTCAATGGTTATATTAACAAACTTGTTTTCGTTGAGCAACCTCCCGGGTTTGAAGATCCGAGGAATCCTAACCATGTGTATAGGTTACACAAGGCGCTCTACGGGCTCAAGCAAGCACCTAGGGCATGGTATGAACGTCTAAGGGATTTTCTAGTCATGCAAGGATTCAAGATCAGGAGGGTGGATACCACACTTTTCACCAAGGACATCAACGGGGATTTATTTCTTTGTCAAATTTACGTTGATGACATTATTTTTGGCTCAACTAACAAATCTCTTAGCCTTGAGTTTGGCACCATGATGTCTAGGGAGTTCGAGATGTCAATGATTGGAGAACTCAATTTCTTCCTAGGATTTCAAATCAAGCAACTTCAAGAGGGGACTTTCATCTACCAAGAGAAGTACACCAAGGACCTCTTGAAGAAGTTTGAAATGGAAGATTGTAACTCAAGAAGTACTCCAATGGCGACAAATTGTCATCTCGACGCGGACATGGACGGTAAACCTATTGATCAATCTCATTACCGTTCCATGATTGGTTCATTGTTATATCTTACCGCATCTAGGCCCGATATCATGTTTAGTGTGTGCTTGTGTGCTCGCTTTCAAGCGGCACCTAAAGAATCGCATCGTAAGGCGGTCTTTAGGATACTTAGGTATCTCAAGCATACCCCAAGTGTAGGTTTGTGGTACCCCAAGAACGCTAGTTTCCATCTCTTGGGTTACTCGGATTCGGACTTTGCCGGATGCCGTGTGGATCGCAAGAGTACCTCCGGTGGGTGCCACTTACTTGGGCGTTCCCTAGTATCTTGGTCGAGCAAAAAGCAAAACTCCGTGGCTTTGTCCACCGCGGAGGCAGAGTATATAGCGGCCGGTGCATGTTGTGCCCAAATTCTATATATGAAGCAAACCCTTTTGGACTTTGGAATTAAACTTGATTGTGTGCCTCTCCTTTGTGACAATGAAAGTGCGGTTAAGATAGCTAGAAACCCCGTTCAACACTCCCGCACTAAGCACATTGATATTCGCCATCACTTCTTGCGGGACCATGAGGCTAAAGGAGACATCTCTTTGCAAGGTGTTAGGTCCGAAGAACAATTGGCGGATATCTTCACTAAAACACTTGATGAGAAAACTTTTTTCTAGACTTAGAAGTGAATTAAATGTGCTAGATGCATCTAACGTCATGTAAGTTGCCATGTTCATGTAAGGTTGCATATCAAATAGGTCTTGTCTAACTCCCAAAGGATAGGGGCAAGCTAGAAATAGTTTTCCCTGAGGAAGCCTTTGGAAGGTTTAAACTTGGCAAGATAGATTTACATTATGCTTTGCATGATTCCTGCCATATAGACTTGCACTCATTTAATATCTTGCATCATTTTGTTTGGCATTGCATACGGTAGATTGTTACAAAGGGGAACCCACATCATGAGAAGGAGACTTGTTCAAAATGCAATATCTCAACTCATATGATGTGGATAGAGCAAAATTCTAAAGGTACATGCTTTAAAGAGATAGAAGTTTTCCATACTCTAGCTCACAAAGCATGGGCCTTACATTTTCGTGGTTTCCCTCCTAACCTTGTGTGTTCTCTTTGCTTAAGGGCTTAGCCAATATGTGGCACTATATTTGAAGCCTTCTATTAGAGGTTAGGAGTTGCCCAAAAAGTCCTAGGACCCATCCTTATCTTTGTGTGTTTAAGTCCAAGGACACATATGGGCAGTCTTAGGTTTTCTGTAGTCATCGGATTATCCGATGCTAGGGCCAGCAGATCATCGGATCAATTGGTGCTTCAGTCCAGTGCTCAGATCAAGTTAGATGTCACAAATCAACCGATGAGTTCATTTCAGAAGACATCGGAGCATCCGGTGTTCAGTTTTCTGGTGCCCTGTAGAAATCGACCGATGATCGACACCTCAACATCGGCTCATCCGGTGTTCAAAGAGAGTTTTTGGAACAACTCTCTGTTGAACTCGACCGATGCATCCTCCGATGATCATCGGTCCATCCGGTGTTTTGTGCGCGGCTAGGGTTTGCCCGTACGGTTTAAATAGCGGTCCGTCGCGCGTCCGCCGCCGCCCTCTTCTCTCGCTGCCCGTCGCCCTCGCCGCCGTCCTCGCGCCCTCCTGCCACCTCCGGTCGCCACCGCCGCCTCCCAGGCGCCGCCGCCGCCGCCTAGGCGCCGCCCGTGCCCGCGCCGCCGCCTCTCCTGCGTGCGCCGCCGCCATTCCACCGCGCCGCCGCAGCTCCCTCCTCCGTCGTGCCTCCCTCGCCGCACCACCACTCGCCGCCGGCTTCCACCACCGCGCATCACCCTCTCCGCTAGGGTTTCGCCGTGCTTCGCCGTTCGTCGCTAAGGTTTGCTCCGTGCCGCGCGACATCCTTCGTTGTTTTTCGTCGTTCGTCTTCATCGTCGCTAACCCTAGCTCTCAATTGCATCAAGATGGGTCGCGATCGCAAAGGAAAGGGCAAGGCTATTGAGGAGCCCGCCGCGAAGAAGCGCAAGATGTCCAAGGACGCTCGTCGTGCGGAGTTGGCCGCTCGCGCCGCCGAGGAGCGTGAGCGCGGCCATCGCGGTTCCTTACGGATCCGCGAGTCCCGGCAGAGGCAGGAGCAGCCTCCGGTCCAGCCGGTGCCTCCCGAGGGCTCCGACGAGGAGGAGACCGAGGTGCCGCCTCTCATCCGCCGGCGCACCCCGAGGACTCGTGGGGGTGGACAGACTCCTACGGCGAGTCGGCGCCCCTCTGCCGCTGACCGCGCCGAGGACAGAGAGGCCCAAAGGGCCATCCACCTGATGGACACAACAGTCCGTGTTGCCGAGGATGTCAGACTCACCGACTATAGGAAGATGAAGGCAAGGCAACTGAAGAATCTCAGATGGTCAGCGATACTTGAGGAGTGGTTCCCGCGGCCTAGGGACGCTCGAGTTGACTCCCGCTTCTGGACCCTGACACAAGCGTCCCTGTACGAGACTTACAGGCGTCGGGGCCACAAGCTCTTCCAGCATAACAACATCGACTGGGATCAGCTTGCAGTGGCAGCAGGACACGGGATCAGGCCACTCTTTGAGAGATACAGAGGACTTGTGGACTTGCTCTCGCACCAGAGGAGTGCCTACGTCGAGGAGTGGGTCAGGGTGTTCTACGCGACACTCTACGTCTCTGAGGGCCGTCGCTCGATTCACTTCATGTTCATGGGGCAGATCCACAACGTGTCTCGAGACTTGTTGGGCAGACTGCTTGGTGTGGAGCTCTCTACTACATGCCTGCACCAGATAGTCTACGGAGACGCAGACCCGCCGAGGAGGCCACTGACTGGAGGAGTGGCACCGCCTTTCGAGGAGATCAGAGGTCTGTTCACTCAGCCGTTCACTCCTGACCAGCCGAGGGTGCCAGCGCTTCTCACCCCAGCAGCTCGGACAGTTCACCACGTCCTCAGGCGTACCCTACTACCGAGGTCTGGCTACTTGGAGGGCTTCACGAGCCTTCAGCAGACCATCCTGTTCTATGCGATGAACGGGATGGAGTTCGACATCGTGGATATTCTGATCTACGAGATGGAGGACGTGATCACCGACGGAGTTGGGATGCTTCGACAGTTGGTCTTCGGTCACTGGATCTGTCACCTTCTCCACCAGTTGGTTCCAGAGGACACTCCAGGAGTTTCTCAGCTGACGGAGATGCACGTGACCCGGTTCAGCCACTACCGAGTCCCCACTCCGGGAGACCGCCGCCTTGGCCGTCCCGTCGAGCGTGAGGTTCGAGCCAGACTGTCAGAGGAGGACTGGGCAGAGCTGACTCAGGAGGACACAGAGCTGGCACAGGCAGAGGCTCAGGGAGGAGACCTACAGCATATATGGTCGGACAGCGACACCAGCGACAGTGTCGAGGAGTACTTCCCTCCTGCTCCTCCTTCACCGAGGCAGCACGACGCAGAGGCAGGAGGCTCAGCAGCTCCACCACCTACACCTCCTCCAGTGTCAGAGGCTCAGGTGACTCAGCCGTCAGAGCTCACTGCTTTACTTCAGCGGATGGCTCAGCAGCAGGAGCAGCAGGCAGCTCGACAAGAGCAGCTTCAGAGGCAGCAGCAGAAGATGCAGCTGGAGATCGCCCGTCAGAGGCGAGAGGACATCGACAGGTACACCAACCTTGTCGACCAGATGACGAGACGCACTCTGGACCAGCAGCAGCAGACTCAGCAGATGTTATTGGGCGTCCTGGGGTTGGTCACCAACCTCTACCAGCAGACGGGAGTCGCCCTTCCACCTCAGCACTTGGGACTCAGTCAGGCTCCAGGTGCACCCCCACTGGCACCAGCTCCAGCACCGTCCTCGTTGATCCCCAGCTTCAGTATACCACCTCTGCTCGCCTCGACAGCGCCCGTTCACTCGACAGTACTGCCGCCGACGTCGTTCCAGTCATCACCTCTTCCGGCAGTACCCTCTCCACCGGCGCCAGCAGTCTCAGCGGATCCCCCAGCAGCTCCAGCTCCAGCTCCTCCCGCTCCAGCTCCAGCGCCAGCGACCTCCACCTCCAGCAGCTCCGGCGACAGCACCGTCGACGCCGACCGCTTCACCATCGCCAGGAGCGCGCCTGAGTCGTAGGCACTCGACTTCCCTTTTTGGTGTCTTGATGCCAAAGGGGGAGAAGAGTTAGAGTCAGGGGGAGGGTTAGCTCAGTTCTAGGGGGAGTTCTTGGTTTTAGGGGGAGTGTCTATCCTTTTGCTACTTATTGTTATCTATTTGAGATTGCCTGTTATTATTATTTGCTATTATTGTACTCCGGATGCTACTTTGTGCTCTTGCGCTTTATTGTTTATTATTTGAGCCTTCGAGCCACTTGTGTTGCAATTTGTACTTGTTATATTTCTTTTTTGAGCATTGCGTTTTAATTCCATTAATTCTATGCTCTACTCGTTGTGTTGTCATCAATCACCAAAAAGGGGGAGATTGAAAGCATCTAGGCCCCCGTGAGGGATGGTTTCGGTGATTAATGACAACCGTTCGTTATTACTAATGAGTTTGTGGATGCGAGGTTTCACGTATATCACATCAAACGTTAATGAACTATCTATTCACACCATCTACTGCTCATTGGATACAAATGGAGACCCCTCAACGATCTATTCTAAGGGGTTATTCGATACTCATGAAGACTAAATGAAGAACTCATACAATGACTCTATTCTATCAAAATTGGCAACACAAGAAGCTTACACTTCATCAAAATATCATTTCAAACAAGTGTCAAAGAGGTCACTCAAGAAGATTCCAAAAGATCAACTCAAAACAACTCGAAGCAAACAAGTTGCACTCACCGGATCATCCGATGTCTTGCAAAGACTACATCGGTCGAGTTTGAGTTGGCAGAAGAAGAAGACCTCAGAGCCCAGTACACACCGGATCATCCGATGTGAAGGAAGTGGCACATCGGTTGATTTCAACAGAAGGATGATTTCTGAGTTATTCTGAAGAAGTACACACCGGATCATCCGATGGTGAAGTAAGTGTACATCGGTCAATTTCAACAGAGACATTATTTCTGAACCAATTCTGAAGATCAACTCACCGGATCATCCGATGATAAAGTTGAAATAACATCGGTCGATTAAACAGTCAGATCCAACGGTTATATCCAACGGTCACATCTGACACATGACATCAGCTAATTTGGAATTTGACCGATGCTCAAATAAAGGGGTGCATCGGATGATCCGATGCTCACAGAAAAAGTCTGCCTACTTTTCCAACGGCTATCTCGTGTGGGCTGGCTATAAATACCCCTCCAACCGGCCATTTCGTCAAGTCTTGATCACCAGAGCCTCACTACACATCCTCAAGCATTCAAGACCAAGAGCTACCACTTCCACACCTCAAAACCTCTTGTACTCCAACTATAGGCTAGATCTAGTGAGAGAGAAGCTTGTGTGCGTCCATTCTTGGTGATTGGAATCTCTAGGCTAGTGAGAGAGAGTGTCTTGGTGACTTCTCTCACCTTGTAAAAGTTGGAGGAAGAAGAGATCGCTCCGAAGCTTACCAAGGCGTTTGTGGAAGCCCGGAGGATCACCATTGTACAAGGCTTGAGCTCCACCTTGCCGGAGATGGCGAACGGAGAAAGATAGTGGATTCCCTTGTCTTGGTGACTTGGGAGTGGCTATACGCTTTGGTGGGTGCCACAACGTGGACGTAGGTAGATCTTTGTGATCTTACCGAACCACGGGAAAAATCGCCGTGTCTCCAAGTCTCCGCGGGAGTTTGCATCTCTCTCCTCACCCTCTTACTATTACACATTTACTATTCCGCACTTAATACTCTTGCTTGCGTAGTTAGTTCGCATAGGGAATTGGGCTTCAACCATTAAGTTTTAAATTGCTCTGAAATTTGAAAAAGCCCAATTCACCCCCCCCCTCTTGGGCGTTTCGATCCTTACAGCGGCTCGTCCATGGAATTGGTCGGCGGGAACTGCACTCGGCGCCGCCTTGGTAGAGGAGCAACAAGGGCCGGTGGCGGCGCGGCACAACAGGCTGGAGAGCAGCGCGGCGGGGGCTTGACTCGATCGCGGGCGAAGAAAGACATTGCGCTCACACGGATCGGGCCCAAGATATGCGAAGTATTTTCGTGTGATTTTTTCGGGCCAACGAAATTACAATATTATTTTCGTGTGTTTTATTTCTAGCCCACGAAATTATATCTTATTTTCGTGTGCTTTTTTCTGGCACACGAAATTACATTCTATTTTCGTGTGCTTTTTTCAGACCCATGAAATTAGATCCTATTTTCGCGTACTTTGTTTCTGGCCCACGAAAATAAACTTTATTGTCGTGAGCTAGATCCAGGCTCACGAAATTATGTTTATTTTCGTGAGGGCCCACAAAAATAGTTTTGACCGACAAAAATAATACGTTTTCCTGTAGTGTGGATGCTCGTCGGCGATGTGCCGTGGGAGTAAGCACCGTGCCGCTCGTTGGTGTCCATCGCAATATCATCACCAAATGCATTATATCGGCACCGCCTGTGGGGGCGGATTCTCTGCATGCGTGATGCAAAGTGAAACCTGTGCACCACCATCCAGATTTGTGACACGTGTTCTATCCTCACCGATCTCCAAGCAGCACCTCCGCGTTCAGCAATTCCCCATGAGCTGCCTGTTCCTCTGTAGATCGTCTCGGTTTGACGACTGCACGGCTTGACGTGGGGCAGGAGCTCTGCGCGTTGCACTCGCGGCGGCCCGATCTGTTGTCATTGGCGCCGCTCGTGTTGCATTCGCGATGGCCCGATCTGTTCTCGCGGCGGTGTCACGCTCCTCCGTGCTAATGCTGAGCCGCAGTAACACCACTGACAAATTGCGCGGACAGTTCTGGTCGTAGTTATCGTTGTTATTTGCTGTCAGCTCGATGATGTCCGTCTTCTTGCAATATGTGCATCGAACAAAGAGCAAACGTCTAAGCTCATCCATCCCTGGTACTACCCTTGCGAATGATCTGGGTTTCTTCTTTCAACCCTTCTACCTAGACCACGAAAAACATGAGGACATGGTTTGGTTTCTGGGTGGGCAGGTCTCCAGGAACAGGGCGGCGACTGTCAGCAAGGCGAAGTGCTCGCAGCGTCGGTGATGCTCGTCGGCGTCATTGAGGGAGAAGCCGGCGTACCTGAGGACGGAATACGATATGTCCCTGCTGCTCAGCTTCAGCCCAGGTCAAGCCGTGCAGTAGTAGAGCCAAGCCGATCCGCAGACCGCTCATGCGGCATTGCTGAACGCGGAGGCGCTGCTTGGAGATTGGTGAGGATAGGACACGTGTCACAAATCCAGATAGTGGTGCACAGGTTTCAGTTTACATCACGTATGCAGAGAATTTTTTTCCCTGAGGGGACCGTCCATGGTGTGTACAGAAAATTGTTTTTACTTTCTTCGTTTACGTAGCTCAGCTTTTTTTTAGTACACTGAACTAGCATTATTGCACATGGCATCGTGATCGAACACACATCGAAGCAGCCATACGAGCAAGAACAACCGAGAACACAACTGAAATTGAACATTGATCGACACTGGAAGTTTCAACTCTGCTCATTCTTGCCATCTACGGAAATGAACTGACTTGATGCTCCTCTGTTTGGTTTGGTTTGGATTGCTCTCAGACTGTGTAGGCATCATTGCAACTGAACTTGCGCATAGCTCAACTGGTGATCACGCTGACGAAGGAGATAACGCATTTCTGTGTGAGGCCAAGGCCATGCATCTACGACTTCCTCTACGTAAGACTGCACAAGAATAGTGGGAATAAATGTTACTAGTTGGCACCAGAACGTACGACCGGTCTCCGACTTGCCGCTTCCCACATGGACCGGACACCGTTGACTTCCCCGATCGAGATCCATATCTTCTTTTAGCTGCTTCACCATGTCATATCCCTACAGATTAACAAACACCTACCACCCCGGTTCATATCGTATCTAACTGCTCTTGTTGTTGCTTCGGCTGTATCTCACATGTACATGAATGGAAGAGTTGTTACACCTCCCGAATTTTTACTTAGGAGCTGCTCCCAGAATAGAATTGAAGATCTTGGATTTTGAGCCCGGATATGCGATGAACTGTTTGGTACCAGTTTGGTGGCAGGATCAATCGATTATTCCATGTTATTTTAGCATTTTGCAAGTTTGTAACTTGATTCACCTGTCGCACTAAAACAGGTGTAATGAACGAGTCCAGAAACCTGTCTAGCAGCCGAGCCGACGTCACAAATCAGGTTTCTATTTTTGTTCAAATGGATGTTGGAGTTTGTCTATGAATTGGAACAATTGTGAACCCAAGGTCTATTTGGGTTAGCCAATTATTTTAGTCTACAAAAACTAATTGCTGCCCACTAACCATAATGATTTTGAATTAGTCACTACAACAGAAACAACCATTATTTAAATTGACCATCAGGATTGGTTGAAATAGAACCGGTTATCACTACCGGTTCTTAACATCCATGCATTATTCAATGAGATATGAATAGCCGGTGCAAAAAATAGTTTGTACCGGTTCATAATAGAAACCGGTACTCACACCTAATTTGACTTTTTGTATCGGTTTCAGATACGAACTGTTACAGATAGATTGAAAATAGTTAGGTTAACAGCAAAATTTGTTGTTCATATCTTGTGAATGGATTGTCTGCTGCTTCTTCGCAAGAGTAAGAGTGAGAGGGGGAGACAAATGGTCTTCCGTGTCACCGGAACTGCCATTAAAAGCAGTTATTGCAAGCGAAACCATGTGTGCTAAGACTATCTTCAACAATGATTTGTATTTTAGAAAGGCAAAATTATAAAAGCTAAATAAATAAAGAAGACAAATATTTGATATCTCCAACACAGTATGCAAACAGAAAGATTGTTTGGGCTGCTAATAAATTGGGTTTGGGCTGCTCTTTGGTTTGTATGTTTTAGATAGCATGTGGACGAAGAGACGTCAAATTTTGGATATCAGTTTAGAAGCATTATCAGAACCAGTTCATAAGCAGGTCCAATTTAGATGATAAGTATCAGAACCGATTGTTGTTTGAAATCGGTTCAGATACGAGTTCTCATATTTAATTTTACAAACTTAGATTTTTGCTCAGCGTGTGCTTCAGAATTCAGAGAGTCCAGCTCAAGGAGGCACACTTACCCAGCGCGAGCTTCAGAATTCAGATAGTCTCCTATATTCCCACAAGATCTCGGCCATTCATCTCCCACATTCGTCTCAACAATCGTCACCCACATTCATCTCACCGTTCGTGTACTACAACAATCGACCGTCATGGGATCGTCAAGCGCCATCTCAAGGCATTGCAAGATTTTGATGCCATCTTTTTCTAAAAAGAAGGGTGCATACATGTCGTACTCAGCAAGTGCAGGAAAAGTATGACATGTAGCTTACAATAAGGTAGGGAACAAAAAGGTTCATTGCAACAAGCAAATTTTATTTCACAAACGTGGTAAAAACAACAAAGTCTAGATTAGTTAAATCCCAATATAGCCAAGTAAATCAACAATATTTTTTCATCATAATTCACCATTTATCAAGTCTCAACCAGCCAATAATATTTCTCAAGTTTATCTCATACTCGTAAATATTCGTAACCATCTCATATTCATATAACCGAAACCGAACTCATCTTTTATGACCCAAAACAGTCGCAAAACCAATCTCAATGACCATACCATAACCATACCCAGTTTTGTCTCTAATCCTAGGAGTTGGCCAGGTGCTTGTGACCGGAAGCACGACTATCATGATAGTTTTACACTCTGTAGAGGTGACACCACTTTACCCACAAACTTGTGATTTCGTCACCCGTCGACGACTAGAAAGAACCTCCATTATACCAGTACACAACCGTCGGTGTATGGCCAAGAGATCATAAAATAGCCTTTACAAAGGGACTGCTAGGACGAACGGACCCACTGAGATTTCACCGGTAGGCTCGAATCTCCATTCTCTCACCCACGGGCCCCCTCTTGTGCCATGCAGTTCCCAGGGCAATCCCTATCGACTCTCATTCCCTGCACCATACAACGGTCCATAACAAGGTAGCAACACACCTAATTAGTCAGCTAAGCCGCACCCATATTTGGCCTTGTAGTGGCATTATTTTTCTGGCATGTGCTCACATGAACCGGTCCTTAGATCTACGACAAGTAAACCACCATCTCATTTAGCAACATCCAGGAACCAAGATTGCCTAGATCTTCCCGATTCCATGCTCATTAACATCATCAAGTTCTCATCATCTTTCATATCATGAATGCAGTAGCTAAACAAGTTTTATTTCAGCTTCTCGTATTCCGTAAGTTAAGCGAAGCAAAAAGGAAAAACGACCATACCCGACACATCAACTTCCCCGGTGACAAGGATGGTTAACAAAACTAGTAAACTCCTATAAAAGGGTGTCCCATCAAGTTGACACAAGCATACGAGTTTTCGAAAGCAAAACCGTTTCAAAAACATAGGATCAATATGGTCAAAGGGCACTTGCCTTGCTCCCGTGGTTTGTGTTGCTCAAGCGTCTTGAAGTCTTGGTGCTGTAGTTCCTCGTAGACGGCCTCTGGAACTTGTCCTTCTACTCACGACCACACACATACAAAATTTATAGTAATCAATTATCATGCACAACTCTACTCAAGATGCAATGAGGTGGATGAATGCAACTCCTAAGGTGCAATTTATAAAAATCAGTTTGCACGTGTTCTTGCATGTTTTAATGGGCTTCCATGGAGTTTTGTGGTGATCAAGGTTGCTCGGATCAAGTGTGGGCATGGTGATGATCTTGACACAAGGTGTAGATCAATTCCACCGTAAAAAATTGACCAAAACATGGTCTGTCCAGACGCAAAAGTTACTGCTCAAAGGGGGAGAAGAAAACAGGTGCATAGAAACAGCGGCGACGTCGTAAGACGGGTAACGAAACCTACCTCACTTCTTCCTTGCGGCAGGGCCTCCCTCCTAGCAATGGCAACAGCGGAGGATTTTTCCGTGGAGAATTATGGGGCTGCGGTAGGGCAGAACGTCGGGGCTTCTTCTCCGGTGACGGCGAGGCGTGACGGGGCTCGACGGCGGCCAAATTCCGGCAAGGGAGGGAGGGGACTCGGTGACTTGGCAGCAAGGGGGGGCTCGGTGACTTGGACCAGGGGGCGGCAGCCAAAAGGGAGAGGGGTGCGGCTAGGGGGTGGTGAGTTATATTTATAAGGGGAAAAAGAGTCCTAGGGGTGGGGAACAAAGAGTCCTAGAGGTGGGGGACTTAACCAAAGAGTCCTAGGGTTGAGGAACAAAGAGTCCTAGAGATGGAGGACTTAACCAAAGAGTCCTAGAGGTGGGGAACAAAGAGTCCTAGAGGTGGAAAACTTAACCAAAGAGTCCTAGAGGTGGGGGACTAACCAAAGCGTCCTAGAGGTGGGGGACTAACCCAAGAGTCCTAGAGGTGGGGGACTAATCCAAGAGTCCTAAAGGTGGAGGACTAGAGTTCCCCCCCAATGGGTCGCGGCCAGGGGGAGGTGGGCCCAATTAGGGTTTCCCCCCTAATTTGGTGCGACCAATTTGGGGGGAAATTCCCCCCCAAATATGGGGGAAATTCCCCCTAGGGGAATTTTGGGGAATTTGAGGAAAATCAGGAAAAAATGGGAAAATTTTGGAAAGATTAGGGAAGGGGGGAATTTGGGGAAACATTGGGGTGACTCAATTTGGCCATTTGATTTTCATTATTTTCCATTTCTATTTCCTTTTATAATTTTAGTAGCTTCTATATTCCTTTCTTCATTTCTTCTTCTTTTTAAATGCTCCTCTAAATGAAAAATGTATGCAATGCATGGTAGTGAAATTGGGGGTGTTACAAACCTACCCCCCTCAAAATGAATCTCGCCCTTGAGATTCGATAGAGTGGAGAAGATATGGGGGAATTCCGCCTTGAGATCTTCCTCACGTTTCCATGTAGTTTCGGCTTTCGTGTGATGGCTCCATTATACCTTGCACTAACGGATCACTTTATTTCTCATGACCCTTTCCTTTACGTCCAAAATTTTGATGGGGTGTTCCGCGTAGGTTAGATCCTCTTGAAGCTCTAGCTCATCCATCGGTACTTGTTCTTCTGGTACTCTTAAGCACTTCTTGAGTTGGGATACGTGAAACACATCGTGCACGTCGAAGAGGTGCGTTGGCAGCTCTAGTTGATAGGCTACTTCTCCTCGCTTGCCCAAAATTTTGAATGACCCGATGTACCGAGGTGCTAACTTGCCTTTGACGTTGAAACGTCGTTGGCCTCGGATAGGCGACACCTTAAGATACACGAAGTCTCCCATATCGAAGGTTAATCTTCTTTGCCTATTGTCCGCATAACCCTTTTGTTATAACTGAGCGGCCTTCAAGTTTTCACGTATCGTTTGGACTTGCTTTTCAGCGTCTTGCAGCACTTCGTGTCCAAATACTTGGCTTTCTTCGGTCTCATTCCAGAACAACGGTGTTCTACACCGTCGACCATACAATGCTTCGAAGGGTGACATCTTCAAGCTGTCTTGGTAACTGTTGTTGTATGAGAATTCAGCATACGACAAGATCCTATCCCAACTACGCCCATGTTTCAAGGCGCAAGCTCTCAACATGTCTTCCAAAATTTGATTTCTCCTCTCAGTTTGCCCGTCAGTTTGCGGGCGATACGCGGAGCTGAAATTCAATCGTGTACCCATGGCTTCATGTAGCTTCTTCCAGAACCTAGAGGTAAATTGAGAAACTCGTTCTGAAACTATCCTCTTCGGAACTCCATGACGACACACGATTTGCTCCATATACAGCTCGGCTAGTTGTGCAACGGTGTACTTGGTTCTCACAGGAAGGAAGTGGGCTATTTTCATCAATCGGTCCACGATAACCCAAATAGACTCGTAATCCAACTGAGTACGTGGCAACCTGACTATGAAATCCATACTGATGTCTTCCCACTTCCACTCGGGTACTTTCAATTTGCTGCAATAATCCAGCGGGTCTTTGAAGTTCGGCCTTCACTCGTTGGCATGTGTCGCATAGGGCAACATATTCAGCAATGTCTCTTTTCATACCATCCCACCAATAGATAGTTTTCAGGTCCTTGTACATCTTTGTACAGCCGGGATGTATGAAATAAGGTGAGTCATGTGCCTCCCTTAGTATCGTCTCGCGGATGTGCTTCACGTTAGGCACACAAGTATTTTTCCCTAACAAAAGTGTGCCTTTCTCGTCTTCCTTGAAATCCTTTTCTTTGCCTTGTCGGATTCATTCCTTGATTTCCTCATCCGTTGCTTGGCCATCTCGTATCTCTTGTTCCAGCGTTGAGTTCAGTTCGATCACCTCCATCTCGTTCAAGAACCCGAGATGTAACCGTTCGAACTCCTTATGCAGCTCGGGTGGCAGCTCCTGAACCGTGAGTTGGTGGCATGCTCCCTTTTGGCTTAACGCATCAGCTACTACCTTAGCCTTTTCGGGGTGATAGTTGATTCTATCATAATACTTAATGAGTTCCAACCATCGACGTTGCCTCAAATTCAGATCCGTTTGCGAGAATATATACTTGAGGCTGTTATGATGCGTGTAGATCTCACATCGGTGGCTGTCGGTACCCTCAATATGGGGTACCCTCGCGCACAGGGGAAAATCTTCTAAGGACTTCGCCCCCTCCGCAGGGGCGAACTCCGAGGGGAGAGCTCTGAAGGCTCCACGTGTCTAGCGAGGCCGGATCTCCCTCTCCTCAGAGGAGAGCTCCGGGCCCGCCACATGTCCAGCAGAGCTGGACCTCCCCTCTCCGCGGGGAGAGCTACGAAGGCTCCACGTGTCCAACGGGGCCGGACCTCCCTCTCCTCAGAGGAGAGCTCCGGGCCCGCCACGTGGCCAGCAGAGTCGGACCTCCCCCCTCCGCGGGGAGAGCTCCGAAGGCTCCACGTGTCCAGCGGGGCCGGACCTCCCTCTCTTCAGAGGAGAGCTCCGGGCCCGTCACGTGGCAGCAAAGCAGCGCTGCCTACCCAACGCGGTGGGCAGCAGGAGTAAAGTCGCACCATGCCCTATTCGTACAAGGTATTCAAGGCCCGTGCCTTCCCAAGCGCGGAATTGAAGACCCGCGCCTTCCCAAGACGCGGAGACGCGGAGCACGCCCCTGCCAGGAGGCGTTGCGCCCAATCACATCACAGTGAAGATAGACACGCAATGTCAGAAACTGTACACCAATAAATACAGCGACAAGACATCCCCTGTCGCCCCTGCCATCATCAACCACTACGCCTAGCTTGCGGCATGGACAGCGCGGCAGGCCGGAGACTCAGAAGCCAACGCCAGAGACAACTACAGGCATTACTGCAAGATATGATAGATGGCAGGCAATCTCCGCGGGACCACCTGTCGGGTCTTGGGCCCCCTTTGTAAGCCGCCCGAGCCTTGGACTATAAAGGGCTCAGGTAGGCAACGTAGCAAAGGGTTCGGTTCCGTTTGACTCTTTGCACACTCGCACTCTGGTTCGGCAGTTCGCCACCCAACACTCAGTAGTCATACGCACTTCATCCCCAAGCTTAGAACCCCGGTTTTAAGCCTCAAGCAATACAACGAGCACCTCTGCTCACCGTGGACGTAGGGTATTATGCTCCGGCGGCCCGAACCATGTAAAAAACATTTGTGTTCATCTTCTTCCTTCGTCCAGTACAGCAAGACCCACGCAGGGGGACTAGCCCCTCCGAAAAAGAACGTCCGCGGGCTGCCCAGAGCAGGCCCAGGGGAAGTGTCGACCGCAGACGCTTTGACATTTGACGCGCCAGATAGGGGGAGATTTTTCCCTCTTGCGTCGAGTCTTCGCTCACGAAGATGACCAAGCTTCCGTCCGCGGCAAGCTCTCCTCGCCCTCGTTCCCAGCGAACGATGACTAGCGAGGCTTATGTCTCGACGCACTCAGGGAGGAGTGTGTCGGGACAAGCTGGAAGCCAACAGCCGACTCCGGCAATGCGGACTCCAGCAAGCCAACGATCTGCTGCAGCGCCGAGTGTCAAGCAATACAACGGTTCTGAGCAACAAGCAATACAACGAGCAACTCAGCTCACCGTGGACGTAGGGTATTACGCTCCGGCGGCCTGAACCACGTAGAAATCCCTGTGTCAAGCTTCTCCCTCCATCGTCCCTAACGCGTGAGCTCTCCGTGAGTGACTATCCCCTCCGAAAAAGGACCTCCGCGGGCTGCCCAGAGCAGGCCCGGGGGAAGTGTCTGCTACACACTTCGACAGAGCCATTCCCCAAAGCCGTCGGAGGATTCTGGTACCTCTACGTCGCCATCGACAAGTTCACCAAGTGGCCGGAAGCCACACCCGTCATTACCATCAACAAGCAATCCGCAGTCAAGTTCATCAAGTCAATCGTCTGCAGGTTCGAGGTCCCGAACAGAATCATCACCGACAACGAGACCCAGTTCACCAGTGCAGCGTTCCAAGACTACTGCGAAGACCTTGGCATCCAGGTGTGCTATGCTTCCGTTGCTCATCCACAGAGAAACGGGAAAGTCGAGAGGGCCAATGCCAAACTCCTTCGAGGCCTCAAGACTAGCACCTATGCCAGCTGAAGAAACATGGCGCCAAGTGGGTGGACGAGCTTCCGAGCACACTGTGGGCTAGCCGGACATCCTAGAGCCCGACCACCCGGGAGACACCCTTCTTCATGGTGTATGGGGCCGAAGCCGTGCTTCCCCCAGTGATCACCATGGGGTCCCCCCGTGTCCGAGCTTACGACGAAGCCGCGTAGGACCAGCTCCGTCGTGAAGACATCGACCTCATCGACGAGGCTCGACTACAAGCAACGCTCCGCAACGCACGGTACCGGCAGGCGCTCCGGCGCTACCACCAAAGGATCGTGCGTGTCCGGGAGCTCAAAGAAGGTGACCTGGTGCTGCGGCGCATACTTTCTCGCGAAGGGACCAACAAACTCTCCCCCAGCTGGGAAGGTCCCTTCCGAATCACGAAAGTGTGCCGCCCCGGGTGCGTACGCCTTTCCACCAAGGATAGGGATCCACTCCCGAACCCTTGGAACATAGAACACCTCCGTAAGTTCTATCCCTAGAGCAGTAGTAGGACATGTATTTTTCGTTCTGTAATAGATCCCATAGAGTCTAGGAACAGCGCTAGGAGCAACTAAGCCCCAGGGGACGGTCCAGGACTATGTTCAGCTTGGTCTGGTTCCGACCCTAAGCGCGTAGGATCTTGCTTCCCTTCATAATGGGGCAGGTCGTTGACTCCATGTGTAGCTTGCCTTCCTCCTATGGGTATTTATATGGAAAGAACCCTGTCCTACCACACTCTTCCTTATGTGTTCATTTAAATTACGCATTAATTTTTATGATCACGCCTCCATATTAAACACAGTGTATGCTCATCGTACACTTAGGTCTCTCTTCCCACTCTCATCTCTAGTCGGCATTTGCTATCCTAACTGAAGGCGGTCGCACTTGAGGTACCTGCCGATGGCTAGGGGGCCTCTCGGACCTCCCCCAGTCAGGTGCTGCGACGCCGGTTGGTCACCTCCAGGAAGAACCTGCGCTGTGCATGGGGGGTCCAGGGTGCGTAGCCTGCTTTTCCTGGTTCCGACCCAAAGCGTGCGCACCTTCCCTTTGGAGGTCCAGGAGAGTACAGCCTGCTTTGCCTGGTTTTGAACCAAAGCGTGTGCACTCTGCCTCCCCAGCGTTACGGTCCAGTAATAGGGACCGGATGGTCGTACCCTGACCTCGGAGGGAGCCGAACCTCCGGTGCCGGGCGCACTGAATTGCCCAAGCCCCGTATACCGGTCCAGGACCGTAAGACAAATAAGACTAAGAGACAGGTAAGGGAGAGCCCCCGAGGAGAATTACGGTTCCCCTACTTGTGTGCAGGACCTCCTGGACTTAGCTCCCCCGCTGGAGTATGGTAGGTGCGCCCAAACAATTGGACAAACCTACCAGGGGCCACTACGGGGACCGCACAAGGAAGGACTGGAGCTCCCTACTTCTCCAACACAAGACCGGAGGAGCCGGACCCCGCCCGCTCCGCAGGGGCGGGCTCCGAAGGCCCCACGTGTCCGGCGGGGCCGGAGCTCCCCTCTCCTCAGAGGATAGCTCCGGGACCGGCACGTGACCGGCAGGACCGGACCTCGCCCCCTCCGCAGAGGCAAGCTCCGAAGGGCTCCACGTGTCTAGCGGGACCGGGCCTCCTCTCTCCTTAGAGGAGAACTCCGGGCCCGCCATGTGGCCAGCAGAGCCGGACCTCCCCCCGTCCTCACGGGGCGAGCTCTGAAGACCCCTTGAGTCCTTATGTCAACAAGGACCTGAGGAAGATGTTTGTGCAAGCTTCGATATCGGTGGAGACTTCCCGAGGTCCTTGCGGAGCTAAGGGCTCGGGCAGGCCAAGCCAAGGAGAAGAAGACAAAACCGCAGACACACAATACAAAAGTCTGTTCATTCATCAAAGCTCCAAGAGCTGGTCTACAGACTCAGAAAACAAAAGCACAAAAGATACAAAGCCCTTCGGCTACAAGGGCGGACGCCTAGGAGTCCCCGGACTCCCGCTGGAACCTAGAGGCGACAAGGGCGGCGACATCTTCGACTCGGGCCCAACCTCCTCCTGCTAGGTGACGGGGCCCCGGACCACCGGCTCTAGAGAGACAGAGGCGTCCCAGCTCCGGAAGCGCGTCAGCACGTGTGTGGCGACCTCCTTCGCCAAGCTCCGCCCCTCCGTCTCAAGCTCGTCGGCGATCACAATCTCGAGCCTATCCAGCTTGGTGCCGATGGACTAGAGCGTCAGGATTGCCTCAACCACCTCCTGAGCCGGAGCCCCCGTCCTCACGGGGCTGAAGCCAAGAGGCACCAGAGCGGACTCCGCCTAGCCGACGAAGTCCCAGACCGCTCGGGCCTCGACAGTCCGCGAAGCGCGGAGCCCGTCCACCTCTAGGCGAGCCGGCAGCAGAGTGCCAGGACCCTCCTCGGCAAACCTCCTCTCCTTCACCGTCAGGTCCTTCTCCCGGAACTGGAGGTCCTGGGTGAGTCGCTCCAGCTCCGATGCTCGATGTCCCGGGTGACCTGCTCCTCCCTCACGGCCAAGGCTGCCTCCTGAAGCTCCAGCTCTTTGGCCCGGGCCTTCAGGTCACCCTCTCCAGCCTCCAGCCATTCGGCGACCTTCTTCTCCTGAGTCGGCACGGCGCTTTCCCGATCTGCGACGGCGCATTCGCGGCGCGCCAGTTGCAGCCGTAGCTCCTCATTAGCGTCGGAGCGGGCCCGAACACTGGCGTAGGCCTCGCGGGACTCCCGCAAGAGCCACCGGGTTTCGGCGTCCAGGCGCTTGATGGCTCTCCTCTACAACTCGAGGAGCTCCTCCTCGGCATCAAGCCTCTCCCGCCACGCGTCGAGCTCCACCTCGACCTCCCGAGTCCGCTGCTTCAAGAGTCGCCCCCAGCTGAGGAGGCGGTCTCTCTCATCCGCCAAGGCCTGCCGCTCGCGCTCGAGCGCAGCCTAGACCTGCCAGACGCTAGACTGGGCCTGCTCCATGGCGTCCGATAGGGGCAGCGGGGAGGCAGAGGCCAGAGCCGCGCCAAAGACCTCCTCCATGATATCGTTTGAAGGAGGAGATGCCGGCACCTCGGGAACCAGAACGGGGTGCCGGTCAGGAGAAGACGGCGCCGAGGCGGAGCCGGTCCCGACACGCCCCTGCTCGTCGCCCGCCGGAAGACCTGCATCAACTCCTCCCGCTTTAGCACTTGGAGAATGGACGTTGCCAGCCGGCCCCGCCAAGTCTTCGACAGTCGGCGGCTCCCGAGCTGGCGAAGGAGGAGGAGTGGGCGTCCCCACCATTGCAGGAGCTGGTCCCGCTTGACCACAAGCATGAGGCACCCGGACCTGCTCGGGGGCCGGTGAAGCTGCCGCAGCGTCCTGACGCTGTGGCCCTGGGCCCTACCAACCAGAGGAGGCCAAGGAACAGACGCATCCCCGGCAGCCGAAGAATCCTTGAAAGCACAGGGAGCTCTCAACACAAGAGAAAAAGTACGCAAAGTACTAAGACCCGGTGAGTGCAAATTTACCGAGGAATGCGAACACTCCAGCGGGCGTGGAGCCCTAGCTTACGAGGCAGGGCAGGGCCGCCGGAGCCTGCCGTTGCCGCCGGGGCCTGCTCCTGGCTCCGCTCGCTGACCCGTCCCTGAAGCCCAGGGCGCCTGTGTCCCTGGATGAGTCTTGGCTATGCTCCCTTTGGCGCCACCGTCTGGTGAGCCAGCAGGAGGGACACTCGACGACCGGGGCACCTGAGCCCCCGGCTCGGCCCCGGACGCCGCAGCACCAGCGTCCCTCCTCGGAGCTCCACCGCCTGTGGAAGGGGGTGGGACGCCCGGGGCTCCTCTGACCACTGCTGTCCAAGAGGAGTCCCGTCGGTGCAGAAGACCCGAGGCCTCTTGGAGTCGCCGCCCGACGAACTGATGCCTCCCGAGGAAGAGCGCAGGGGGACTCCGGTCCCCTGACCCAGCGCGGGAGATGCCCTCAGAGGGGACCGGGTGCGCTTCTTCTCCAGCAAGCCGGAGGTCGGCCCCTTGCCCTTCCCCTTGTCGGCGGTACGAGCTCTGTCGACCTTTGGCATGGGATGGGCATCGGCCGACGCCTCGCGCTCCATTCCAGAGCGCTCAACCCCGGGGATCGAGATTCCCCAAAAGGCGTGTCCGATCTGACGCACGGCTATCCCGATGTCGTCCGGTGTCGGAATCTTCCACAGCAGCTCTGCCCTCCACTTCGGCTCCATGAAGAGAGGGACGCAGGAAGCTGGGACAGTAAGGACGTTGCCATCGGTGAAGTCGCTGCTCACCCTAGCCACCATCTCCCACAGCAGCTTGTTGGATGGGTCGGAGCCTGGACCAGTCTCCAGCCTGGAGCAGTCGTGCTCGCCGGTGTAGTACAACGCCGGACGACTGCGCTGCTGCAACGACGCAAGGCACCGCGACAAGAAGCTTTCCAGCACCATGAGGGGCGTCAGTCCCTGCTCCACCAGGAACCAGATCCGCTCAAGGACTGGCGCGTATTTGGGCTCCAACACCGGGCTCTCCTCCTAGAAGCTACACTCGGTGGTTGGAGTGTCGGTCGGCAACTGGAGGCGATCGAGCTCATCAGTCTTCACGATCACCCAGTTGTCCGTCCAGCCTTCCCACCTCGCCACGCTGAAGGGCAGAAGGTACCCAGAGACCTTTGGGTCCTTGCAGCGATGCTGGAAGTAGTAGGCACCCAACTGGTTCTTCGATCCACGCCCGGTCATCCGCAACACGAAGAAGTGGCGGAAGAGAGTCACCGAAGCGCGCACTCCCATGAACATTTCGCAGAAGTGCACGAAGACGGCGGCCATGGCGAAGGAGTTGGGGGAGAGGTGATGCAGCTGAAGGCCGTACGTCTCCAGCAACGTCACGAAGAAGGAAGAGATTGGCGGGACAAACCCCGCCAAGGCATAGGTGGTGAAGAAAATCGTCTCCCCCCTCTCCAAACACAGAGGGAGAGATCCCCGCCGGAGACAGCGCTTCTGCTCCTCCGAATGCAAGCCCAGGAGCTTGCGCACTGGCTCAAGGTCTCTCGTCCAGGCAAGGCGTGGCGGAGGCAAGTTGGAAGCCATCGGCGATGAAGGCGCAAGTGCTTGGGAGACGACAGCGCAAGAGCTTGGGAGGCGAAGAAGGCTCGGGCGCAGGGAAGTTTGCAAAGGGAAGCCTGTGATGCAGATGAGATCCTCTTTTAAACTTCCCAGAAGCAATTCAGAGCGATACGAAACGCTTCGTATGCGCCGCTCGGGGCAGACGCCCCAGGTCCAAGCCCCAGAGTCCATGACAAGCGGACCCGAGCCGACCTGCATAAGCGATGGACCGGGCAGTCAGCCCCCCAGGGGGAGAACCCGGCGGTTCCTGACAAGGCGCTGCGACGTGCGCTGCAACGTGCAGTAGTGGCAGCCTTGGGAACCGCCGTAGTAAAATCAGCCATCAAGCGGGGCTCACACCCCCACGATTCTACGACCGTTCGTGCTCCAGCAATGTTCAAAGGGAGTCTCCGAGAAGGTGCGCGGGGTAGAAGAGATGGAGGCCCCACCTCGGGCTCGTTATCTCCCCCGAGATGGGCCCGAGGGCCACTGTCGGTACCCTCAATATGGGGTACCCCCGCGCACAGGGGAAAATCGTCTAAGGACTTCGCCCCCTCCACAGGGGCGAACTCCGAGGGCACCCGAGCCGGACCTCCCCTCTCCGCGGGGAGAGCTCCAAAGGCTCCACGTGTCCAGCGGGGACGGATCTCCCTCTCCTCAGAGGAGAGCTCCGGGCCGCCACGTGGCCAGCAGAGCTGGACCTCCCCTCTCCGCAGGGAGAGCTTCGAAGGCTCCACGTGTCCAGCGAGGCCGGACCTCCCTCTCCTCAAAGGAGAGCTCCGGGCCCGCCACGTGGCCAGCAGAGCCGGACCTCCCCCCTCCGCGGGGAGAGCTTCGAAGGATCCACGTGTCCAGCGGGGCCGGACCTCCCTCTCCTCAGAGGAGAGCTTCGGGCCCGCCACGTGGCAGCAAAGCAGCGCTGCCTACCCAACGCGGTGGGCAGCAGGAGTAAAGCTGCACCATGCCCTGTTCATACAAAGTATTCAAGGCCCGCGCCTTCCCAAGGCGCGGTATTGAAGACCCGCGCCTTCCCAAGACGCGGAGACGCGGAGCACGCCCCTGCCAGGAGGCGTTGCGCCCAGTCGCATCACAGTGAAGACAGGCACGCAATGTCAGAAGTTGTACAACAATAAACACAGTGATAAGACATCCCTTGTCGTCCCTGCCATCATCAACCACTTCGCCTAGCTTGCGGCGTGGGCAGGGCGGGAGGCCGGAGACTAAGAAGCCAATGCTAGAGACAACTACAGACATTACTGCAAGATATGGTAGATGGCAGGCAATCTCCCCGGGACCACCTGTCGGGTCCCGGGCCCCCTTTGTAAGCTGCTCGAGCCTTGGACTATAAAGGGCTTGGGTAGGCAACGTTGCAAAGGGTTCGGTTCCGTTCGACTCTTTGCACACTTGCACTCTGGTTCAGCAGTTCGCCACCCAGCACTCAGTAGTCATACGCACTTCATCCCCAAGCTTAGAACCCCGGTTCTAAGCCTCAAGCAATACAACAAGCACCTCTGCTCACCGTGGACGTAGGGTATTACGCTCCGGCGGCCCGAACCACGTAAAAAACCTTTGTGTTCATCTTCTTCCTTCGTCCAGTACAGCAAGACCCACGCAGGGGGACTAGCTCCTCTGAAAAAGAACCTCCGCGGGCTGTCTAGAGCAGGCCCGGGGGAAGTGTCGACCGCAGACGCTTCGACAGTGACCAAGGATGTAATGCCTCCAAATCTTCAAGGCATGTACCACGGCTGCAAGTTCCAAGTCATGTGTGGGGTAATTCAGCTCATTTTTCTTTAATTGCCTCGATGCATAGGCAACCACTTGTCCTCCTTGCATAAGCACACATCCAAGCCCTTGTCTTGATGCGTCACAATATATATCGAAGCTCTTGCCCATGACCGGCAATACCAAGACCGACGCTGTTGTTAATCTCTTCTTTAGCTCTTCAAAGCTATCTTGACACGCTTGTGTCCACTTAAATGCTTTCCCTTTCATCAGCAACTCCGTCATAGGCTTCGCTCTTTTTGAGAAATCTTTGATGAACCGGCGGTAGTATCCAGCCATCCCAAGGAAACTCCGAATATCCCTCACATTCTGCGACTGGTTCCACTTCAAAACATATCTAACTTTTCTGGGGTCAACCGATACTCCTCCTTCGGATATGATGTGGCCTAGGAACGATATCTCCTTTAGCCAAAACTGACACTTGCTGAACTTAGCATACAATTGATGCGCTCGCAGTTTCTGCAACGTCAGTCTCAAGTGTTCCTCATGTTCTTCCTCGCTTTTTGAATACACCATGATATCGTCGATGAAAACCATGATGAACTTGTCCAAGTACTCCATGAAGACCTTATTCATGAGGTACATAAAGTATGTGGGCACATTTGTCAACCCAAAAGACATAACGGTATATTCATACGAACCATACCGTGTTCGAAATGCAGTCTTGGCTATGTCGAAGGGCTTAATCTTCAGCTGGAAGTATCCCGACCGAAGATCAATCTTGGAGAAAATTTGAGCACCTTTCATTTGATCGAATAGGTCCTCTATGCGTGGCAAGAGGTATTTATTCTTGAGCGTCACTTCGTTGAGAGACCTATAGTCTACGCACATACTTTGAGTTCCATCTTTCTTGTCTACGAAGAGCACGGGGGCTCCCCACGGTGACGAGCTTGGGCGTATAAAACCCTTTTCTAGCTGCTCCTGAATTTGCCTCTTGAGCTCCACTAATTCATTAGCAGGCATCCTATATGGCCTCTTAGCTATAGGTGCAGTTCCGGGTACTAAATCAATGGCAAATTTAATGTTCTTCCGGGAACACATTTGAATATTCTCGAACCACCGGAATGCTTTCCAATGTCGCTTCTTTGATGTGGTTCAACACTGCCTTCTCGGTTGCAGGTTGAGCTGCCTCAAACTTGATATGGATACCGTGCTCACTTATGAACTATACAATCCTATTGGCACATTGAATTACTCCGTTGTACTTGCTTAACCAGTCCATTCCAAGTATTATACCAATCCCTTAGGAATTTAAGACGATAAGGTTGGCAAGAAAGTCTACCCCTTATTTTAAGGCTTACTTTTTGTCGAAGTGTGTGGTCGACACTTCCCCCGAACCTGCTCTAGGAAGCCCGCGGAGGTTTTTTTTCGGAGGGGCTAGTCGCTTGCGGAGAGCTTCAGCGTAAGGGACGAGTGAGGGAGAAGCTTGACACGGCGAGTTTTACGTGGTTCGGGCCGCCGGAGCGTAAAACCCTACGTCCACGGTGAGCAGAGGTGCTCGCTGTATTGCTTCTTGCTCAGAACCAGAGTCCTCAGCTTGAGGGTGAGTTATGTCTAGGGTGCGAGTTGCTGGAGTGCGAACCCTTACTAACGTTGCCTACCCGAGCCTTTTATAGTCCAAGGCTCGAGCGGCTTACAAGGGGGGGCCCGAGACCCGACAGGTGGTCCCGGGGAGATTGCCTGCCGACTATCGTATCTGTAGTTATGTCGGTAGTTGTCTCTAACGAAGGCTTCCGAGTCTTCGTTCTGCCGCCCTGCCCATGCTGCAAGCTAGTCGTAGTGGTTGATGACGGCGGGGGCGGCAGGGGATGTCTTGTCGCTGTGTTTATTGGCTGGCAGGATCTGACATGGTGCGCCAGTCTGTGATGCGACTGGGCGCAACGACACCTGATAGAGGCGTGCTCCGCGTATTCGCGTCTTGGGAAGGCGCGGGCCTTGAATACCTTGTACGGGCAAGGTATGTTGCGTCTTTACACCTGTTGCCTACCGCGCCGGGGCGGGCAGCGCCGTCCTACTGGCCACGTGGTGGGCCCGGAGCTCTCCTCTAAGGAGAGGGAGGTCCGGCCCTGCGGGACACGTGGAGCCTTCGGACCTCTCCCCGCGGAGGGGAAGGTATCGCTTCTGTCGGCCACGTGGCGGGCCCAGAGCTCCCCTCTGAGGAGAGGGAGGTCCGGCCCCGCGAGATACGTGGTGCCTTCGGAGCTCTCCCCGCGGAGGGGGAGGTCCGTCTGCTGCTGGCCACGTGGCGTGCCCGGAGCTCTCCTCTGAGGAGAGGGAGGTCCGGCCCCGCTGGACACGCGGCGCCTTCGGAGCTCTCCCTGCGGAGAAGGGCGAGATCCTTAGGCATTTTCCCTTGTGTGCGGGGGTACCCATATCGAGGGTACCAACACTTTTGGATATACGATATTTTTAGGAGCTAGAATTCAGATATGAGAGAAACAATTTCCCAACTATATGCATCAAGGTGTATGAACTAAGCAACTTCTTTCATTAATATCAGCCTATATGAGGATGTGAACAAGTGCCGAAGCATCCCACATCTCTCTACTATGTGTGGATTTGGACATTCATCGAAGCGTCCCACAACTCGCACCCAAACATGCAAACATAAGCAATCATCACAAAAATTTCTGCACACCACACTATTACAACTTATTCAATGGCAATCCTAACTTAATTGTGAGAACCGGTGATGTTCTCGCGGTGTGATGGGGGTGGTCCATACATGGGGACACAAGCTAGGGTGAGTCGGCAGTCCATGTAGGGATAGATGATGCTGGTGCTCTATTTGCTCCCGCGTTGGCACGAGTCTCCTCTTATTTTTCCAGCAAGTACAACTTCTTGCGGAGGTAACAAATCTCTTATTGTGTGCTTGCATAGCGGTTCCCTAACTCCACGAGCAACCTCTGAGACTTGTCAGCAGCTTGTGGGTTGGAAAAATCTCCTCCATGGGCTCAAAAGATCTCCCTTGTACCACTCTTCCGATACGGGTGCAGCCCAAAAGTAGTGTTCTCAAGTTGCTTATGGAAGGCGTAGCACAGTCTGGTGAGTGCATCCCATTCAGCATCATCAATAGCTTCTGCCCTTGTAGCTCTCCATGTGGGTGCGAAGTGCCGAGTGACAACCCTACCGTTAGATACAATGGTTACCTCAACCTTCCACTCTTCATGTCCGAGACGAGGGACTTTCTTTAGAAGGTATTCCGGGTATAGGCTGCAACAATCCAGGAACTCTTTAAGCTCCTTGGATATGTCTCCTCCTTCCATCCTGTCGGACCAGAATTCTTGAAATGAACGGTTGGCCCGTTCATCACCTTCATTATCGGCCTCAGCAGGGGGTGGCTTCTCTTCGGATTCATCTCCTTCGGACATAGCTTCATGAGGCTCCACTGGGTGTAAGCCCGTGTGAAACTCCTTCTAAGGTGCGTACCAATGCTGTTATTGTGGATCATCTTCCATCTCATCTTCGATTGGTTCCACCTCTTCCGGATCTTCTTCTTCATGGTGGACGAGTCCTTATGCATGTTGTGCTCCTAATCACCGGCATCTATAAATAAGACATGAGAAACTTTAGAGAAGGAAGAAATAACTCCAAAACTTCAGAAGCTATGAAGCAAGAAAACAAAAATGTTGTTGTCCAAAACAAGAGAAAAGGAGGGCTGAAAATAGCACTTTACGGTGGCTGAATTAACAAGTAAAGTGCAGCAGCAAGCAATTTTTGAAAATAATAGTTTAGAGTGGCGTGCCTATGTGTTTTAAAGTGTCCATTCTATCTAGGCTTGCGCCCTACGGTCAACGCGGCTCTGGTACTAATTTGTGACACCCGGTTCTGAAAATGAACCAAGTGAATGCATATGTGTGCCCACGATGTTCATCACACATACACATGTATTCCACAAACTGAATTCAGAATATAACCATCTCATATTCATATAACTGGAACCAAACTCATTTTCATGACCCAAAATAGTCCCAAAACCAATCCCAATGACCATACCATAACCATACCCAGTTTTACCTCTAATCATGGAAGTTGTCTAGGTGCTTGTGACCGGAAGCATGGCTATCATGATAGTTTTGCACTCTGCAGAGGTGGCACCACTTTACCCACAAGTTTGTGATTTCGTCACCCGTCGGCGACTAGAAAGAACCTCCAATATACCAGTACACAACCATCGGTGTATGGCCAAGAGATCAAAAAATAGCCTTTAGAAAGGGGCTGCTAGGATGAACGGACCCACTGAGGTTTCACCGGCAGGCTCGAATCTCCATTCTCTCACCCACGGGCCCCCTCTTGGGCCATGCAGTTCCCAAGGCAGTCCCTCTCGACTCCCATTCCCCGCACCATCCAATGGTCCATAACAAGCTAGCAACAAACCTAATTAGTCAGCTAAGCCACACTCATATTTGACCTTGTGGTGGCACTGTTTTCCTGGCATGTGCTCGCATGAACCGATCCTTAGATCTACGACAAGTAAATCACCATCTCATTCAGCAACATCCAGGAACCAAGCTTGCCTAGATCTTCCCGATTCCATGCTCATTAACTTCATCAAGTTCTCATCATATTTCATATCATGAGTGCAGTAGCTAAACAAGTTTTATTTCATCTTCCCGTATTCCGTAAGTTAAGCGAAGCAAAAAGAAAAAACGACAATACCCGACTCATCAACTTCCCCAGCGACAATGATGGTTAACAAAACTAGTAAACTCCTATAAAAGGGTGTCCCATCAAGTTGACACAAGCATACGAGTTTTTGAAAGCAAAACCGTTTCAAAAACATAGGATCAATATGGTCAAGGGGCACTTGCTTTGCTCCCGTGGTTTGTGTTGCTCAAGCGTCTCGAAGTCTTGGTGCTGTAGTTCCTCGTAGACGGCCTCTGGAGCTTGTCCTTCTACTCACGACCACGCACATACAAAATTTACAGCAATCAATTATCATTCACAACTCTACTCAAGATGCAATGAGGTGGATGAATGCAATTCCTATGGTGCAATTTATAAAAATCAGTTTGCACGTGTGCTTGCATGTTTTAATGGGCTTCCGTGGGGTTTTCTGGTGATCAAGGTTGCTGGGATCAAGTGTCAGCGTGGTGATGATCTTGACACAAGGTGAAGATCAATTCCACCATCAAAAATTGACCAAAACATGGTCTGTCCACACGCAAAAGTTTCTGCTCAAAGGGGACGAAGAAAACGGATGCGTAAAAATAATGGCGACGTTGTAAGACGGGTAACGAAGACCTACCTCACTTCTTCCTTGTGGCAGGGCCTCCCTCCTAGCAATGGTAGCAGTGGAGGATTTTTCCGTGGAGAATTATGGGGTTGCGGTAGGGCAGAACGTCAGGGCTTCTTCTCCGGCGATGGCGAGGCGTGACGGGGCTCGACGGCAGCCAAATTCCGGCAAGGGGGGGACTCAGCGACTTGGCAGCAAGGGGGGAGGACTCGGCGACTTGGACCAGGGGGCGGCGGCCAAAAGGGAGAGGGGTGCGGCTAGGGGGTGGGGAGTTATATTTATAAGGGGGGAAAGTCCTAGGGGTGGGGAACAAAGAGTCCTAGAGGTGGGGGAATTAAACAAAGAGTCCTAGGGTTGGGGAACAAAGAGTCCTAGAGGTGGGAGACTTAACCAAAGAGTCCTAGAGGTGGGGAACAAAGAGTCCTAGAGGTGGGAGACTTAACCAAAGAGTCCTAGAGGTGGGGACTAACCAAAGAGTCCTAGAGATGGGGGACTAACCAAAGAGTCCTAGAGGTGGGGGACTAACCCAATAGTCCTAGAGGTGGGGGACTAACCCAAGAGTCCTAGAGGTGGGGGACTAGGGTTCCCCCCCTAATGGGTTGCGGCCAAGGGGAGGTGGGCCCAATTAGGGTTTCCCCCCTAATTTGGTGCGGCCAATTTAGGGGAAAATTCCCCCCAAAATGTCGGGGAAATTCCCCCTAGGGGAATTTTGTGGAATTTGAGGAAAATCAGAAAAAATTTGGAAAGATTGGGGAAGGGGGGGGGGATTTGGGGAAACATTGGGGTGACTCAATTTGGCCATTTTATTTTCATTACTTTCCATTCCTATTTCCTTTTATCATTTTAGTAGCTTCTATATTCCTTTCTTCATGTCTTCTTCTTTTTAAATGCTCCTCTAAATGAAAAATGTATGCAATGCATGGTAGTGAAATTGAGGGTGTTACAGAGGGGATTAATGGATTCGAGTGTCGGAGCACGATGGCGAGGATGAACACGAGGATTTACGTGGTTCGGGCCACCGGAGCGTAATACCCTACGTCCACGAGAGTGCTTGTTGTATTGCTTGCGCGTATGAGCGTGTGAGAGAGTGACTTGGCTGGGTGTCGAACCAGAGTGTGAAACATTTGCCCGGAGGCTGCCCCACCTTTTATAGTCCAAGGTCGGGGCAGTTACAATGTGGCCCGGGGCCCAACAGGTGGCCCCGTGGCTGTCTGTACCCTATACATGAGCTAGGGCTTTTACAACTACATGCAACATCGTTGTCAAAGGAGTGAAGACGCGTCGCCTGACACGCCGGGCGCCTCTGACCGAGTAGCAGGTGATGATGAAGAACCCGTCTTATCGCTGCGTCTTCTCGCTCTGCTGAGGCCATGTGCCGTTGGGCGGCACTGTTCCGCCGTCACACCTCGCCGCTCTATCTTGTCACCGTAATGGTGAGCGGGCGAAGGATGGAGGCGTGTGCCGTGAGCCATGCTTCTGGGGAAGGCGCGAGCCTTGAATGCACGACATGACAACGCATCTTCCCCTTTACTCCTTGGCTATCTGGCCGTTGCAGACTTGCAGTGTAGCGAGAGGTTCGGAGTCGTTGGACACGTGGCAGCATCGGAGCCCTCAAATGCTGGAGGTCGGGCCCGGAGCCGTAGGATACGTGGCACCTCCGGAGCTCTCCTTGGTAGGAAGGGTCGCCTAGAGTTGTTGCCCACGTGGCAGCACCAGGGCCCTCCCATGCTGGAGGTCGGGCCCGGAGCTGTAGGACACGTGGCACCTCTAGAGCTATCCTTGGTGGGGGACGTGGCTTAGAGGTTCTAGACACGTGGTGGCGCTGGAGCCCACCCTGGCGAGAGGTCGGGCTCTGCACCATTGGAGATGTGGCGCTCCGGAGCCATCCTCGGCCAGTGGTAAGGCTCAGAGCCTAAAGGCACGTGGCAACCTCGGAGCCCCAGAGCACATGGTAGGCCCACGGCCGTCGATGGGGCCCAGGGCACGCGACTTATGCTGGGGCCCGCCTTGGCAGGAAGGCGGGGACCAGGCTGTCTTTTTTTCCACTACTCGGGGGTACCCGGTCTACAGGGTATCGACAGGGACCATCAATGATAAAATGACGTCCTCAACTGACACTAATTTGAACTGTCCCGTTGATTCCACTTTGGACATGTCCGAGCTGACATATCCGAACTAGGTTTCGGATATTCTAAGACTTTGGACATGTCCAAACTCCACTTCAGACAAGTCCGGACCTAAACAAAGAGTACATATCCGAAGTGTCCGGACATGTGCGGACCTACACAGAGGCTACATTTCCGAAATTTTCAGACATGCCCGACCTCCCTGACTTAGAAAATCCAAAACCCTCTAGACTTTGGACATGTCTGAATTTATTCATATATGTACGAGTCTACTCGGAGAGTACTTCCCCGAATCCTTTGGACATGTCCGAGGCTACACAGAGAGCACTTATTTGAATCTCTCTAACATGTCCGATGTTAAACGACCTAAGAACTCATTTCTACACTAAGTGTTGTTTGAATTGAGATTGAGCTTTGCTTTTTCTTTGCTGCGGGTTGTGTCCCTCTTAATAGTGCGGCATTCCTATACTCAAGAAAACAAACAAACATTCATTCTTTTGTATAGATTCATGCATTCTTCTCCATTTTTCCTTTTGAAAAGCCCTCAATCTCTTTTAACCGTCCAACTTTTCTGCACACTTGTTCATTCAACTCATTAGCATTTTAATTGTTCCTCATCAATACTCCAAAACCCACACGGGGCCTAGTTGCACTTTCATGAAGGTTATAGGGTTAGCGGTCATAAATTAAATTATTTACGATATTTGGCTTGGACCATCGTAAATAAATGTTTATTTACGAAGGTCAAGACTTGGACCTCGTAAATAACATACTATTTACGACGGCCAGGACTTGCCCGTCGTAATTAAGTGTTATTTACGATGGCCTAGGCCCGACCGTCATAAATAGGGCCCTTATATCCCTGGCCCGAGACAACCGCGACCATTCTACACGCCGCCACCGCCCGAATCTTCTGCGCTGCCCCTCACGCCCTCGAGCCTGGCCGCCCCCGCCGCCCCTCGCGCCACCGCCATCCGCCGCCACCTCGAGTAAATTTTTTATTAATTAGTGCTTTTGTTAGTTGAAAAATATGTTTAATTTATTAATTAGTTATATTTTAGGTGGGTAATTAGTTGCTAAATTAAGTAGTTTATTACTTAACTACTTTAATTGTTAATTATTTATTTTATTTATTTATTTAGTTGTTTACTTAGTTATTTTAGTATTTTGTTTATTATTTAGTTATTTAATTAATATTAGTTATTTGTTTATTTTTAATTAGTTGATTTAGTAAAATGATTATTTGTTGTTAATTAGTAGTAACTTGATATAGTAAATTAGTCTAAAATTATTAGTAACATAATTATTTATTGTTAATTACTTAGTTTATAATTTAGTTGTGTGTTTAGTTTATAATTTAGTAACTTGATTTGGTACTTAATTAATTTAGGTCATTAAGTTGCAGTTTAATATTTAGTTAGTTAAATTGTTAATTATTTATTTTATTTGAAAATATATTTATTGGTATAACTAATTGATTAGTTAATTTGTTGCATTAGTTTTATTGATTGAGTAACTGATTTAGTAGAAAATTGTTTGTTAATTATTTGCTTCACGACGGTTAGCTATTTACACCATCATGTGAGCATATATAATATGTTATTTACGACGGCTTCGGGCTGGACCATCGTAAGTAGTAGGACCATGAGGAGGTCGAGCCGGGCACGAAGGCGATCGGTGTCGGCGAGGACGTCAAGCGTTCGCGCGTGGACGACCAGAACATGAGGGTGTACACGCGACGTTCACTAGGGTGTAAACACCACCATCTCCTAATTCCCCCTCTCTCTATTTCTTTCTTTTCTCTCTCATTGCAACACCGTAAGTAAGCTTTTTTACAACAGTATTTAATGAATAAAAAATGAGTAACGTAACCTATGTGTCACCTATTTCGAATCGACACGTGTCTATTGTTCTACGCATGTGATATTGTAGGTTTGAAATTGTCCCTTCTTTGGACAGTCATGGAGTGTCTGAGATAACTTGATTATGACGATACGTGAGGTCCTTATCCAATTGAAATTTCGGTGGTATAAACTTGATGTTTTCTGTTGCACCATTTCATAGGGTGCAGTCGGAGAACTGCGAGGTTATGTTGCCGAAATTATTTCAGAATCTGGACCCTGTGTCACGTTGTAAGCAAGCTCTCTCGGTCACTCCTGAGTGGGTTTAGCCGTTTATGACACATCTTTCCTAATAGATATAGATGTGTGATATATGATGATGGTTTGTCTGCATTTAATTTGTAGACTCAAATATGGGTGAAGATCGTAGTTGGTTATGTACTGATTGGAACAAGAATGAAACTCAGTCAGATGAGTGGATGACCAAGACTACGACTTTTGTGGATGGTGCTTTTTTATTATAGAAGGTCAATAAGGTTCGGTGCCCATGTAGCAGATGTCAGAATATGAGAAGTTCAGACAAGAAAACGCTTTCAATAGACTTACCTCAATACGGTTTCGTGCCACATTATGAAGTATGAGTCTTTCATGACGAATCAGCTGCTAAATCAATAGAAAAAAGAGCAAGACGTTGTTTATAGCACGGGGTTGATAGGATGGACGAGATGCTTGAAGGAAGGTCCTCCTACAACAGAGGTTGAAGCGTTCTTCAATCTTATCAAAGCTTCAGAAGAGCCGCTTCGTGAACACATAAAAGTGACCCTCCTTTCTCTCATGATCTGTCTTATGGCAATTAAGTCAAAGTATATTTTTGTTAAATAACCGCTACAACGATCTTGTCACATTGATCAATGATATTCTTCCGAAGCCGCATAAAGTGCCTAAATACATGTACCAGTCAAAGAAAATGCTTTCTAGTCTCGGTATGAAATATGAGAAGATTAATGTGTGCCTAGACAACTGCATGCTTTTCGATAAAGAGCATGAAAAAGAGAACAAGTGCTTAAAGTGCGGTAAATCGCGATTTGTCGAAGTTTTAACGACGACGGTGACAAGGAGACGGCAGAAGTCGCACGTAAGTAGCTTCGTTACTTGACTGCCACACCTCGGTTGAATGGATTGTTCCTTTAAAGAAGAACTATCAGACACATGAGATGACATAAAGAAGGTGTGGGTGGCAACAATCGGATCATGGTGCACCCGTCCAATGGTAAGACATGAAGGCGCTCGACAGCTTTGATGCAGACTTTGCCAATGATGTGAGAAATGTTCGTATCGGGTTAGCGACAGATGACTTCTCAACTTTCACTATTTCATACAACCTACCACCTGTTCTTTGTATGAATTATGAGTTCATGTTCCTTTGCCTCATTGTACGTGGACTGGATCATCCTGGTCCATGGCTAAACGTGATGTTCCAACCGTAAATCGAAGCGTTGAAACGGTTGTGGACAGGAGTCGAAGCATACGAGTGTTACAAGAAGCAGAAAATTCAACCTTCGAGCTGCGTACTTTCTGTTGTGCGTACCAACTATTGATCCAGAGATTGGTACGAGAAGCACAAATGGGCTCCTGTAAAGGTGGGCTAAGACAACCGACAGTGAAGGATGACACGACTACATAATTTATATTGATTGTGAATCATCAATTGTAACATGCCTATTTTTTAACTGCTCTTAGGTCAGTTATAGAAAAACTCAAAAGGGTGGAGCTAGGTTAGGCTGGGATGGTTACTTTCTTAAAAAAACAAAAGTAATATGCCTGTTTTTTAATAATACTGATTATGATAAGCTTATTTCATTGATTTTTGAATGGGCAAGAGAATTGAGAAATACCGTAGCTATATGCATGGCACTTCAAAAAATTAATAGTATGTCATAGAAAAATTTTCTTACTATACCAGAATAAAATGAAGTCAATGCTTGATAAGAAATGTAGCAATTTTATAATTATTAAATGCTTTAAATCATGAAACCGTTGTTCTCTCTAGAGAAATTGGAAAACAAAATGAGAATAATTATATATTACAAAATAATCATCAAGTATTCAAAACTCAGAAGTGTTCAGTCATTAAAATTCTAGATTAAATCAGTTCTGAATTAAACTATACTGACAAAACTTTAGTATACGGGATTAGGGATAGCTTAATAATAATAACCGACAAAAAGTTAGCAATATGCTTTCATCAATAGGCGGCCCCAGCGTATATAGTTAGGGATGAAAACGGCCGGAAAACACCCATATTGGTTTTTGTTTTTATATTTTTAACGGGTCAAAACGAAAATTAAAAAGTCATGATCGGGATGCGGATCAAAATTTTCGGTTATTCGAAAACGAATAAGTTGAAACGAAATATGTCGATAACGAGAAAAAAACGATAATTAAAATCAGAAAGATGAGGAGAACAAACTAGTTGACTTAACCCTAACCTCACTAATCACCATCTATTATCTATAGATTATAATCACAATGACATACTCACGTGAACACATACATAATAGTTACATACATCACGTTGACATAAATAGTCATATATTAATATTTAATAAATAGTGACATATCTTTTGCTACTATATCATCACATATTTTTTCCTCCCCTAGACCCACCAGCAGTCTAACACTCTTCCTCTCTCCACATAGGGGAAAATTTTCTCTAACCCCACCACTTAAGGGCCACGTCTTGTTCCAGTGAGCATCGGTGCCAGTGTGAGAAAAAGAATTTGCCAAATTCCAAAACAGCCCTATGGGCCTCCCAATCCATAGCCCGTGCGAGAAAAAGAATTTGCCCAATCCTAGAACAACCCTATGGCCTCCCAATCCATAGCCATTGAAGATGGATTTCTTTGCTAACCACCTCAAACGAGACTCCTGAGTCCAACTGTTACTATTTCTCGAGTCAATCGCGAGATTTTACTTCTTCGTAACCTTCCATGAATTGCACTGTCGATCCGCACCTCCGCTTCCGCCATGTCCGACATTCCAATACGGGGAAACAGAGCAGTGGTTGACTATCCGCCATAGGTGACGGCGGCAGCCGCAGCACCACACATGCGTGAAAACCACAAATCGGGCGGTGACGTGCTCGCCGGCTTGCCGTTCAGTGTTGTATCAAGCTGTGGCTGGGTCTGTTGTGGTGGACTGTGGGTATCGGACGTGGGCAGTATCGTAGTGGGCTCCTACAGTGTGCTAAGTGTTGGTGGGCCGGATTGAATTTTAATTTACAGGGGAAAAAGGAAATATACCGAATAAAAATCGGGAACCAGACAAACGATAAAAAAATAGCTAAATTATTTCTGATCCGGTTCCCTAACCGTTTTTGTTTCGATTCCAAATATTTTTTCGAATAATTCAAAAACGAAAGAAATAAAACGATATCAGGGCGGGATTTTTTTATTTCCGTTTTCACCCCTCTGCCCGCTGTGTGCGTTTGCCCCTGACCCCTCCCTCCGGTTCTTCGTTTCACCTTTGTCTCTCTCCACCTCTTTTGGCCTCCCTCTCCTGGCGGCGACGACCTGGCGAGCGGCATCGCCCTTCGCCACGACATCGCCAGACCCTTCGCCGGCGACGAACACGCACCAGGTATGCACGCCCCTTCTATTCCCTCCCTGCTGCGCGAAACGGAGCACCCCCAAACCCTAATCTAAACCCTATCGTAACCCATGTCCAATACTTGGTCCGTCCCTCCACCCCCCCCTTGATTATCGCTGTTTCGATTAGGTTCATCTCCAGAGCGTCATAACAATCTACTTAAGGTGCGGGCGCAGTTTGTTTTCCAGAAACTTTGGGGTTTCCCCTGAACCCCCATGGTGGACGCCTGAGTCACATCCTGCAATGGAGGAGGCCATGCAGACTACCCCAGATGTGGTCCTTGAGGGCGATGGTTACAAGGCCGGCGAATCCCGTGAGGTTGACAAGGATGATGAAGCCCCTCTTCGTGCGGATGGTGACAGGGTGGAAGAGGGTGCAGAGCCCTGTGGTGATGATGTGGTGGCAGCGGAGCCTGTAGGGATTGCAGAAGATCCTGCTCAGGCTGATGTAACTAAGGCTGATGAGCCTGAGGAGGGTGCCGGTGTGGAAGTGTGGATGGGTGAGGTTTCAGCTGCTGTAGATGATCTCAGAGAGACAGGTGCTGACCCAACATTCTCCACAACAGTTAATGATTCCACAGAGGTGGGTGTCCAGACATATGAGGTTACTTTTGCTGCGGATGATCTCTCAGAGGTGGGTGCTTCCCTGGTCAATGATGGTTCTAAAATAGTTTCTGCCAGAGGCATGCATAGGTCAGATGGCCAGACTGGTCAGGAGGTTGGTGGTGGCTCCCTTGATGACGTCGACGAGGCTGCTTACTTTGTAAGTGATGTAGGGCATGATGATGTATCTATGGAAAAGGATGTCATAGTTAGCGTTGGCGGTGAGCCTGCTGAGGATGAGAGGCCACAAATGGATGTAGCTACAGATATATTAAATGTGGTGGAAACAGATGTTCTGCAATCTGGAAACCATGCTGCAGATGAGGGCACAACTATTAATGTGCCGGTCCAAACTGAAGTTGACAATGAGGCGGAAGGTGTTGGCACAATTTCTGCCGCTGTCACAAATGAGGAGGGTAGGCACTTGGTTGAAGTTACTATGACTAGGGGTGACAACAAGGAGAATGATATTAGTCTGACGAGTTCTATCGCCACAAATGAGGGGATAAAGAGAGATAGAGTTATAGCAATGGAAGATTATAACGAGCAACAAGAGAGCTCAACTGCTGACGATGATCGCACAGAAGAGAAGGGCATACAGATGGATGCAATTACCACAATTAGAAGAATGGATGAGGAAGGCAAAGTCGGTGGTGAAAACACTGCAGATGAAGCTTTGAATGGAGTTGGTATAGTTGCCGCTGAAGAAAAGGTGCAGATGGATGGGGCTGGTGACGATGTTCCTGATGAAGAGGCTGCACAGATGGATCGAGCCAACCTGGCTGGTACTGATAATAAGGAAAAAGAGGTTCCCGCGGATGATGGTGATGATGATGATGGAGTGGAACAGGACTCTATGCAGATGGATGCAACTGCCAGAACAAACGACAAGGATTCAGAGGACGGGGCCGATGGGGAAGATGCTGCAGAAGAAGCTGTTGACAGTACAGTTGGTGATGATGTCCCTGAAGAAGAAGCTGCTGCGGATGAGGAAGACTATGATGATGAACCTCCTCCTTTATTGACAAAGAAAGGTGGAGGGCGCCAAAAACGAGGTCGTCCATCTTCTAAGACCCAGGATGTGGTGAAGCCATCTACAAAGAAGAAGGATGAGGAGGAAGTTTGCTTCATATGCTTTGACGGTGGTGATCTTGTGATTTGTGATCGTAGGTCTGCGCCTCACAATCTCATTTATTTACCCATAATACTGAACAGTTAGAATTGTTGGATGATCATGATTCTATATCTTTGTACCCATTTCAGGGGCTGTCCCAAAGCTTACCATCCTTCTTGCGTTAATCGGGATGATGATTTCTTCAAGTCCAAGGGTCGATGGACTTGTGGTATGTGCGAACATTGTCAGAACACTCCCATCTCCTAATCACTTAAAATGGCTTTTGTTTCAAGAATCTGGCCATGTGGATATGCCTGTACCGTCTCCTTAAATCCATATTTGATAGGAGACATCTTCACCATGACCCTTTAGTGTGACAAGGTGGAAGATTTTTTGTTACCAGACAATTTTCCTGTTTTCAGTATCTTAACAAAATTCTTTCTTTCTTCCTGAATATTGGAATTAGTGAAATCTGTCTTGTGCTCTCAGTTTGTTCTACTTCAACCTGTTTGAACTAGGAAGTATGTTTTCTTGCCAGTTATGAGCTGGGCCAGAACCCTTTGCACGTATTATTGCCAGCTACTTATAAAGCCTGATATTTTACTGTTCTTCTGGCTTCTGAAACAAGGGTCAATACAACAAGAAACAGCAAAACTAAACCTTTGTCCCAAGCACGTTGGGGTAGGTTACAAGGGTCAATGCTATATGTTCTTTAATTTCTTCATTGCTGTATTTGTTTTTTTGATAATGAGGAGTGCTGCTTTTTAGTATACCAATTTAATCATCAAAATACTCTGTATTTGATTTGGTTCTATTTAATCTGCTGCCAGGGTGGCACATCTGTAGCAACTGCCAGAAACCTGCTCATCATATGTGTTACACATGCACCTATTCGTTATGCAAGGTGTGCATAAAGGAGGCAAAGTTTATTTGTGTCAGAGGATTTAAAGGCTTTTGTGACACATGCATAAACACAGTGATGATGATTGAGAACAAAGAGGAGGCAACTGATCAAATGGTAGCCATACCTGTCAAGTTTACTCAATCTAATTATTTTCCTTAAATAAAAAATCTTATAGTTTATTTATTGCATTGACGTACCAGTTCTTATGTTTTCTATTTCCTTTCGTGGTAATGATTTAGGCTTGACATGCAAAGTGCTTGTTGGTCTTTTTTGTCCAGCCATTACTGGTCTTATAGAAGTAAATCATGCATTTAATGTGTTGATCAACGCTTGGTCTGTATTTGATTCGGTAAAATCAGACAAGGAAATCCAACATGTAGGAATTCACTGTGCAATGAGAATTCCTGCAGTTCCCAAAATGGAACTTTGATCACCATTTACTGTATATATTTGTATAACTTAAAAAAGTTTTAACATTCTTATAGTGTTTTTTTAGAGGGATATACAAATGTCACTTATGCGTGCAATCTAAAAATGTTTACAAGGTTATGGATAGGGGAAGCATGACAGGCTCATGCTTACCAAAACATCACTTTTAACTGAATGGAGTACATTATGGGTGGATGACATCACCATGCAACACTTGCATCACAATTCCCCTCCATTGACAATTTAAGTTCTTGTTTTCTATTTCTCCTATCCTACACTGCACATACATTAAGAATCAAACACTTTCCCTTCACTGGAATTTGTTCACATTTTGCATTCTACAATCTCTGTTCACATTTTTGCAATATTTCTTTAGTATGTGTTGTGCAAAGAAAAAAGATGTGCATCCTGCAATCTCAAGGCACTGCAAAATAACATATGCGGCTAATTGTGAGGCAGGCGTTGCAATAGATCTTATTTGAGCACTTAGTAGTTCTAAAGTCTGCCTGCTGACATATTTATCATGCACAAATGATTATCCTTGGGTAAAGAAAGAAATTTGTATGTATGCAACCCCCAAGTGTGACAATGTTACTTCCTCTTCATTGGCGCAACCATGTTGTTGCGATTAGCTATAACACTTAAGATTAGAATTAGATGTACATATAGAATCCTAACTGATCAACAAGTGCAGCAAATCATATCATGTCATATGATATGGTCACAACTCTTTGAAGGTGGATGTGGGAGAACATATACCACCACTGCTGCCACTTAATCCCATAAAAACGTCATATTACACACACCAATGAATAATGATCATCATTGAGGTATGCAGTTTCATTAAGTTGAAAAGGCAATCACACACTATAAAATACCTTTTATGTTTGAAATGCTCTTTAATACACATCATTTTCTTGTACTCTAGTAGAAGCGAGGCTGTTGGTAATTTTTTGAGATTGGTTACTGTATGTTCAGCTTTCGCTAATTTTTCTGTTATGCTTTGCCAACCTTGCTTACTTACCTTTGGTGCTTATTACTTTAAACTATTGCAGTGTCAGGATATTTGTTTCTGGAAAGAACACTATTGATTCTTTCTGTAGTGTTTTTGTACTTATGTTAATTTGTTTTACAGGATGTGGATTTTGATGACAAAAGTAGCTGGTGGTTTTTGTTCAAGGACTACTGGTTGAATTTGAAGGCAAGTTTGTCATTGACATTTGAAGAAATATCAGGAACCAAGTCTCAAAAGAGCAGGTCTTCTTCAGTTATTCACGACAATGATCTGTACGAACTACCTGATAATAATGATGAAGAGGCTAATTCTGAGAGTTCATTGGGGAGGCATGTAGAAAGCAGTCCATCAAAAAAGAGGGGAAGGAAGCGATCGAAACAAGCTATTGTCAAGGATGGTTTTGAAGGAAAAGAGAGAACAAAGAAATCTATCAAAAGAGGCCACTCAACCGTTCGTGATACTCAGGCTTCTCCTGGAAAAAGGGCTAGAAAATTATCCAAGCATGCTCTGAGCAGCCAGATAAAGGAATCTGAAAGTGTTGGTACATCCACATCCTCAGCAGAAGAGACTAGCTGGGCTTCTGAGGAGCTTTTAAACTTTGTAGCTCATATGAGAAATGGTGATAAGTCTGTGCTGACTCAGTTTGATGTTCAACACCTTCTACTCGAGTATATCAAACGAAAAAATTTGCGGGATCCTCGTCGGAAAAGCCAAATAGTTTGTGATTCTTTGCTTCAAAATCTTTTTGCAAAAGAACGTGTGGGGCATTTTGAAATGCTTAAGCTTCTCGAATCTCATTTTCTTATGAGTGATGTTTCACCAGTAGATGCTAATGACAACCATGGTGGTGTTGTTGACGCTGGTCTTAGTCAGGATGCTGATTGTAACAGTGAAGCTTCAGTTGTAACAAGTTCAGAAAAAAGAAGAAAATCACGTAAGTATGATCAGAAAAGCCGTCAAGCTAATCTTGATGAATACGCGGCAATAGACAATCACAACATTGGTTTGATGTATCTCCGTCGCAACATAATGGAAGAGTTGATTAGTGATGTTGATTCATTTAATGAGAAAGTTGTTGGATCATTTGTAAGGATAAGAATACCTGGCACAGGGCAACGGCAAGATATCTATCGACTTGTACAAATTGTTGGTAAGTTGATTTACTTCCAAACTGACATGGTTTGTTTTGCTGCATTGTTTTAGATTTTCATCATATGTTTGCAGGGACAGGAAGAGCTGCAGAAACATATAAATGTGGGAAAAAGATATCTAATATTACACTAGATATACTAAATTTAGACAAGCGAGAGGTAGTAACTATTGACATAATCTCAAACCAGGAGTTCACTGAGGTATTTTTTCTCTCACTATGAACCTAATAATAGTTTTACCAATTTTTTGTTGGTGTTTAGTGAAATCAAAGAAAGGTACCTGTTGCTTATATTTTTTATTTGACCAAGTTTTTTTTTATTTTCACTTTGAACAGTGTAAACATATTTTTGTTAACAAATTTTGACCTTTTCAATTGCTTCATGCATACAAAATATGCACTTCATCAGTGCATCTGCTGCTATATTTGGTTTGAAGTTCATGCATTTACGGATTCACTGCTGTTTTCTATTTTCTAGGAAGAGTGTAAGCGCTTACGTCAAAGCATAAAGTATGGATTCATTCCAAGGCTGACGGTGGTAGGTTGTTACAGAGTGTATCCTGCATGTTTGTACTATATGACACACTTTTTCTTCCTTTCACCTAACTATCTTGCCTTCCAGGGAGAGGTTCAGGAGAAGGCAAGGGTTCTGCAAGCTGTCAAAGTCAATGATGTAAGCTAGTACTTTTGAATGAATTATATATGTTTTCCACCAATTTATTTCCACCATTTTATTCTATTATTCACTGCCAATTGCAAATTTTGCAGTGGATAGAAAGTGAAAAGATGCGACTCGGGCATCTTCGTGACCGTGCAAGTGATATGGGTCATAGGAAAGAATATCCTTTTTCATAATGTTATTGTCACTAACCAGTATTCTTCTTCTGTGCTTCTGCCATATTTGTCAATAAGCTTTGTTCTGTCCTTGTAAGTTTTAGAGATTTTTTTTTGTTCTTGTTAAATTAGAATTGGGCATGAATGCCTTAACCAGTATTCACGCTTAGGGAATGTGTCGAGAAGCTTAAGTTGCTAAGCACTCCAGAGGAGCGTGCTCGTAGGCTAAATGAAGAACCTGAAATACATGCTGACGCTACCATGGATCCAGATTATGAATCTCCAGAGGAACAAGAGCAGGAAATTGAAAGAAGTACTAAGCTTTATCTTATCCTGTCCCAAAGTCTTACCTTCTGATCTAAATTTTAGTGCTCTCTGACATCAAATTCCATATTTCTATTGAGCAGGTAGTAGCTTCAATAAGTTGAGAGGTTCTTCCTCAAGGAAAGATGGTAATCTTGCATTTCCAGGTAAAGGAGACGGTAGGAATGTTTCACATCGAGATTCAAAAACTAACTGGGAGTCTAACCGAAACACATGCGCTGAATCAAGTTCTCATATGGAATCACCGCTTGCACGGAGATCTACATTTGCTTCACCAGGTGAAAGTGCTGGTTCAAACGTTGGTGCACAAATAGTTCAGATGGAAGCTACAGTATGCCATGCTCCACAAGGAGCTTCTGGTATTCCATCTGGGGCAAAACCAGCATCACAAGCAACCATTAACGAGTCTGAAAAGATATGGCAGTATATCGATCCTACTAATAAAATTCAAGGCCCCTTCTCAATTGTGCAGCTGCGGAAATGGAATAGCAGCGGGTACTTCCCTCCTGATTTGAAAATATGGAAAGCTAGTGAGAAGCGGGATGATTCGATACTATTGACTGATGCTTTGATGGGGAAGTTTGAGAAAGACCTGCCTCCATGGGAACCCCCACATGTTACCTCGTCTCAAATCGACAAAACTGTTTTGAGAAGCAATTCAGATGTTGGAACTCAACACCGTGATGACACCCTGGAGGAAAGCACAAAAACTGGTGAACTCACTCCAAAGTCAGTGGGTCCAAATAGGTCAAAGTCTTTCACAGGTAGGGATCAAAGACATGATTACGGTACAAATAACCACCATGGTCCAACCATGATCCAATCTCCGGTGCAAGGTTATTATGGAATGCAAAATTCTCAAGCAGCATACACAAGCCAACAATCTCTTGCTGGAAGTTGGGATGCCCCAAGTAAGGTTGGAGTTACAGTAAATCCTATGACTCCTATGCAGCCTGCTATGGGAGTCAATTCAGCTGGACAGAATATTTCGGTTCCAGGAAATATGGGTAATCTAACTCCTGTACCGGCTGCACCACTTTCAAATGCAGAAATGGTTAGTTCAGGCTTACCCTCCCAGAACATAATGTTAGCTGATAGAAGTGAATCTAAGTTAGGAACGGGTGCTTCACATGGAATATCGAGCTCTTCAGGTAAAGGTATGCCCTTAGAGAAAGTTTTACCAACAACAACAACAACAACAACCAAGCCTTTATCCCAAGCCTGTTGGGGTCGGCTAGACATGAAACCCAATATCAATGAAGTAAAACAGAGGAAGAGATATGAGAACAAGGGAAAAAAAAGGAAAAAAAAGAAAAAAAGGAAAAAAGAAAAAGGAAAAAGAGAAAAGAAATAAGAAAAAAGGAAAAGAAAAAGAGAAAAGAAAAAAAGAAAAAAACAAGACTACGATTCTGGCACATGAATTGCTACTTTCCATGCGGTCCTATCATGAGCTAAGTCTCTGGATACATTCCAATCTCTCAAATCTCGTTTTACCGCCTCCTCCCAGGTCAACCTTGGTCGTCCTCTACCCCTCCTAATATTTTCTCTACCTCTTAAAATCCCACTGTTAACCGGTGCTTCTGGAGGTCTCCGTTGGATATGTCCAAACCACCTAAGCCGATGTTGGACTAACTTCTCTTCAATCGGCGCCACCCCTACCTTATCACGAATCGTCTCATTCCTTATTCGGTCTCTTCTCGTGTGCCCACACATCCACCGTAGCATGCGCATCTCTGCGACACTCATTTGTTGGACATGTTGCCGTTTAGTTGGCCAACATTCCGCCCCATAGAGCATCGCGGGTCTGATCACCGTCCTATAGAACTTCCCTTTTAGCTTTTGTGGGACTTTCCTATCACATAGGATTCCAGAGGCTTGTCGCCATTTCATCCACCCTACCTTGATCCTGTGGCAAACATCCTCATCAATATCGCCATTGCTTTGTAACATTGATCCTAAGTATCGGAAAGAGTCCCTTCTAGGTACTATTTGTCCTTGTAGACTAACATTTCCCTCTTCACGACCAACACCACTAAAGTCGCACCTCATATACTCGGTTTTGGTCCTACTAAGTCTAAACCCCTTGGACTCTAAGGTTTGTCTCCATAACTCTAATTTCTTATCAACACCATCTCTAGTTTCATCTACCAGCACTACATCATCAGCAAAGAGCATGCACCAAGGGATATCCCCTTGTATATCCTTCGACACCTCATCCATGACCAAGGAAAAGATGTATGGGCTCAAAGCTGATCCTTGATGTAATCCTACCGTGATAGGAAATGCATCAGTCTCACTATCACTTACGCGCACACTTGTCCTAACATTATTGTACATATCCTTGATAAGGGTAATGTACTTTGTTGGCACTTTATGTTTCTCAAGTGCCCACCACATGACTGACCTTGGTATCTTGTCGTACGCCTTCTCCAAGTCGATGAACACCATATGCAAGTCCTTCTTCTGCTCCCTATATCTCTCCATAAGCTGACGAAGCAAGAAAATCGCCTCCATTGTAGACCTCCCAGGCATAAAACCAAACTGGTTTTTAGTGACATTGGTCACTTTCCTCAGGCGGTGTTCAATCACTCTCTCCCAAAGCTTCATAGTATGACTCATAAGCTTAATACCTCGATAATTAGTACAACTTTGAATATCTCCTTTATTTTTGAAGATAGGTACTAATATACTTTTCCTCCATTCTTCAGGCATCTTGTTTGACCGAAAAATGTGGTTGAATAGCTTTGTGAGCCATACTATTGCGACGTCCCCAAGACATCTCCACACCTCAATAGGGACATCGTCAGGGCCGAGGGCCTTTCCTCCTTTCATCCTTTTTAAGGCCTCCTTAACCTCAAACTCTTGTATCCTCCGCACGAACTGCCTGTTGGAGTCATCAAAGGAGTCATCCAACTCAACCATAGTGCTCTCATTCCCATCATTGAATAGCCCATTAAAGTAATCACGCCATCTATTCTTAATCTCTTCATCCTTCACTAGAATGCGGTCAGTCTCATCTTTGATGCATTTAACTTGATTGAGATCCCTCATCTTTCTCTCGCGGATTTTTGCTACCTTGTATATGTCTTTTTCACCTTCTTTTGTCCCTAGTCTCTCATATAACTTATCATAGGTTTGTCCTCTTGCCTTACTCACAACCCGCCTTGCATTCTTCTTAGCCTCTTTGTACTTAATCATGTTGCTTGCGCTTCTATCATTATGCCAACTCTTGTAACACTCCTTCTTCTCCTTAATGGCCTTTTGTACATCCTCATTCCACCACCAAGTGTCTTTATCTATAAGTTTCTTTCCCTTTGTCACACCGAACACCTCACTAGCTACCTTCCTAATGCAAGCTGCCATCTTCATCCACATACTATCTGCATCTCCATTTTCTGCCCAGGGTCCTTCTGTGATCACCCTATTTTTAAAGGATTCTTGTGATTCTCCCTTCAACTTCCACCACTTTGTTCTTGTGATTTTGACACCTTTGTCCCGCAAAGAACATGTATGGAAGCGAAAGTCAGCTACCACAAGCTTATGTTGTGTCACAACACACTCCCCCGGGATCACCTTACAATCTAGACACTCCCGTCTATCCTTTCTCCTAGTGAGGACAAAGTCAATCTGGCTAGAGTGTTGGGCACTACTAAAGGTCACTAGGTGAGATTGCCTCTTCCTAAAGAGGGTGTTAGCTATCAACAGATCATAGGCTACGGCAAAGTCTAGGATGTCCTTACCCTCTTGATTTCTATCGCCGCATCCAAAACCTCCATGTACTCCTTCAAATCCTAGGTTAGTTGCACCCACATGACCATTGAGATCTCCCCCTATGAGGAGTTTCTCGGTTATCGGTACACTACTAACCATATCCTCCAAGTCCTCCCAAAATTGCCTCTTAGCACTCATGTTGAGCCCAACTTGTGGGGCATAAGCACTAATGACGTTCAAGACAATGTCCCCAATTACTATCTTGATTAAGATGATCCTATCCCCTCGTCTTCGAACATCCACTACTCCATCCTTAAGACTCTTATCTATTAGAACACCTACGCCATTCCTAGTCCCAGCCGAACCAGAATACCAAAGCTTGAAACCGGTATTCTCGACTTCTCTCGCCTTTTGACCCGCCCATCTAGTCTCTTGTACACAAAGGATATTTACTCGTCTCCTAATGGCAACATCTACTAACTCACGTAGCTTCCCCGTCAAGGATCCTACATTCCAACTACCCACCCGAAATCTATGTTCCTCGGCTAGCTTCCTTACGCTTTGCACCCGTCGAGTAAGATGCAAAGACCCTTGCTCACTTATCACTACATCCGGGCGATGATGTAGCGCGCCACTAAGGTGATGGCGATCCGGCCCTTGCTCATTTAACACCATATCCGGGTTCCGATATGGCGCGCCACTAAGGCGGTGGCGACCCGGCCCTTGCCCACTTAACACCATACCCGGGTTCCGATATGGCGCGTCGCTAAGAGGGTTACGCCCCAACGAATTTCTATTGGGTTTCATTTCCATGAGAGTGGCTAAGTGTAGTTGTTGGCTCGCCAAGCCTATCACAACCCCCTCCTCCTTTACCCGGGCTTGGGACCGGCTATGTCATTACAACATAGGCGGAGTTAGAGAAAGTTTTACCGCTTCAATAAAATCATTAACAGCTCATTTAGATCCTTTTTATTGAGCCTGGAATCATGATATTGGAAGCAAAGCAACATCATGGGCAGCTTATTTGGGTCGGAGCTCCACTAGTATTTATTTTTAATAGGTGGGAATGGGAGATGATAGTGTATAAATGTCTCTATTTGGTGTGAACCTTTTCTGTTTTGTGCAGATCTTGGACCACTGGGTGCAGAGCCTGGACCCACACAAATGAATAATCAGCAAGGTATATGCTCAACGCTTGCCCATTACCTATATTGTCTTTGCTTTCCAGTCTTTCTAGAAGTCCTGGAATCTGTTGTTTTCTTTGGTTTCAAACTATATTCAACACTTACAATCCAACCAGATCCTCTTGCTCCTGTATCATGTTTGTAAGTTTGAAGATTACCTAGCATGTTGTTGTACCACTTGCAGACACAAGGAACCAGATGTCATCAACTGATGCCTCTAACTCAATGATGCCATCTCAGCTGATGTCAACACAATCTGCTGAATCAGTGCAGCGTTCTGGGACAGCAATCGCTATTGGTGATAGTCAAAACAGTGAGCGGTCTATGCCACAAGTGGCAAACATAACTGGCCAAGCTCAGGTGGCTGGAAATGTGACCTGGGGAACTGTGCTCCAGGGTGATACAAGCATGGGCTGGGGAATTATGGGACAGAGCAATATGAGTATTCCTTGGGGAGGAACACCAGTTCAAGGTGCCACATACAACATGAATTTAACAATGCCGATGCAGCCAAATGCAGTCCCAAACATGGGTTGGGTACCAAATCCGCGAAACACCAACATGAACATGATATGGACGGCAACACAAGGTCAGGGGACTTCAAATGCAGCTGCTATGATGGAAACTCAAATGCAAGGAGTTGCAATGGCCCCTTGGGGTGGCATTGCACCAGGAAATGCAAATACTTATCCTGGGTGGGGAACCCAAACTGGAAATGTGAACCAAAATGTTGGTTGGGGTGGTACTGTGCAGGGAAATTCAACTCAGTGGAACAACAACATGAACTGGAATTCATCAAATGGAAACCGTGATTGGAATAATCAGCTGAGAGACAATGGGGGCAGGCACTCTGGAAATCCTGGTGCTCTTAATGCCGGCAACTCAGGTGGAAGGTCATGGAAGCCCTGTTCTCGTGGCGATGGAGGGCTGAAGAGTCTGGGAGTTTGCTATACATTTATGGATCAAGGCGTCTGCAGGAAAGATAACTGCATGTACGCCCATCCCAGTGACGGGTGTCCATCCAGGAACGATAGGCACATAAATAGACCACATTCTGGCAACGACAGACGACATTCCAATCACAATCAGAGAAATGATCGACAGTTCGATAGGCAGCCCTCGGAAAATGAAAGGCACTATGATAAGCATGATGGTAGACACAACGACGGGGCTGATGGCCGGCATGATGACAATCAAGCTGATAGGCCTCAATCAAGGGAGCCGTGTTAGAACCTTTTTTTTGTCTGTTCCTCTTATTTTGTTGTATGTGCTGTACATATTAGCGTCGTGGCCTGGATGGATGCTTCTGAACTTTATGTGTCGTAGTGGGATGCATCCCTTCCAGATTACCTATGTTGTAGCGGTACAACAGTCGTAGAATGTTTATATGTGCATTGTACTCAGTTTCCTTGCTTTGAACTTAATAATTAATTTGAATAAATACCTGTGTAATAAATTCTGATGTATATGTGGAGCCCACATCTCGGTTGATATGCTTCTCTTGAATAACTGGGCCGAATTCCTTGGCAGTACGGAGCGTTGATACCCATGATTACAGCTCTGTTTCCACACTGGGCACGATCCGTGTAGGTTTCTCCTGGTTCTTTTGCACAAAGACCCCTAATGTGATGGGGCCATGGGGGATGTTACCTTGGGCGGTCCCACATAGCAGCCGACGTAGGGTCCCGTTTGGCAGCGAAACTCTCTCTCTCCGCCACAAGGGGGAGGAAACACAGACAGGAGATAGCGGGATGGGGGAGGCATCGCCGGAGGCCGGCGGCTCGGCGACCGGCCTGGCGCCACCGCGGATGGGGAAATCGTGTAAGGGATGCCTCTACTACTCGTCGATGCTCAAGTCCCGGGGCTACAATCCCATCTGCGTCGGGATCCCCCGGTCCATCCCCCAAGGTCACAAACCCTAACACGAGGCGCCGCAGATTCACCATCTCTACCGAGATATTTGCCATCCAATCGATAGAGATGTCTCATGTTCGATGCGATTTCTTAGTTCCCCCTTCCTTTGTCTCTGTTACGCGCGATCCGAAGATCTCATGAGGCTTGTTGATGATTTCGTGTGTTAGTTCCGAGCTACGTGGTGGATGAACCAAAGGAGGAGGCGGCGTCACAGGGGCATGATCTGAGTAAGTTCAGATATGGGTGCGCCGGTTACTCCATGTTCGTGGACAACAGGGACAGCCAGGGCGGCGAGAGCGACGGCAAGACGTTGTTGCCGTATTGCCGCGGGATTGAGGTTGGATTTGCTAGTCTGTTTACATTCTAGAGCTCTGACGTTTGCAGATGTGGTTGCTTGTGAATGTGATATGCTGTCGGGTTATGGATCTTTCCTTTTTTTTTAATAACCACATGCTCAAATTTCTGCATCTTTTGTAGTTTATTAATAACACATCATTCAGGATCACGAATTTGTTCAGTCTTTAGTAGTCATCATACTGCCATTTTCGTGATCTTGATTTCAAAACAAATCCTAGGTTAACATTTAACTGATATAATACAATGCATGATGTTTAGGACAAGTGATTAAACAGAGAGAATCATTAAGAACCTTTATAAAAACCCTCTAATACAATGCAAAAGGGTGCTTAAATTGGTCTAACTACCTTACTGTACACCTTAAGCACCAGCCACCAGGTGCTAACTAAAGCACTTTTTTCCTTTCATATAAGCACATAGTACCAAAAGTAAACCGTTTTTACTAATCACCTCCACTGTAAATTCCCTTATGGTACCCAGCAATAAATAACATGTGTCTTTTCTTGTCTTAACAATATTTTTTTATCCACACCCTAGCGAACCACCTTCACAATTTGTTGGAGCTGACGGTAACAACTGAAGATTTTTTGAACTTTAATTTTATGTCTTATAATGATTAGTGCTTTTATGCTATTAAATCACATGATCTAGTAAAAAGCCTAGATAGATGACATTAGGGAGTTTTGGATAGTTGTGCTGTTTCAGGAGAGCGCTTTCTACTTTTTGGATCAACCTAATACTATTCAGCTATATCAAAAAGAAAAGAAAGGGCAGCCCGGTCCATGTAGCTCCCGCTTGCGCCGGGTCCGGGGAGGCGAAGAAGGGTCCGACCCATTTGGATCTTTTGTACGCAGCCTTTCTCTGCATTTTCTGCAAGAGGCTGTTTCCAGAATTTGAACCTATGACCTCATAGTCACAAGGCAACAGCTTTACCACTTCGCTAGGGCTCCCCCTCAAGAAAGGACAGCCCGGTGCATGTAGCTCCCGCTTGCGCAGGGTCCAGGGAAGGGTCCGACCCATTTGGTTCTTTTGTACGCAGCCTTTCCCTGTATTTCTGCGAGAGGCTGTTTCCAGGACTTGAACCCATGACCTCATGGTCACAAGGTAACAGCTTTACCGCTGCGCCAAGACTATTCAGCTATATCAGTTCAATAATATCAAAAAATCATACAAAGGCCATTCAGCAGATGTTCCTTTCCTCTTGTAGTATTTCTGTTCATCCCTATCCCCTCATTTCATCCATATATCTCATGTAGGAATCAAATTTATAGTTTAGAGTCTTCCATCATTTGTGTGTGTGCACGGCGGGATTTACTGTTTCCCTTAGAGCATACAAGTAGGAGTTTTCATTTCGTCTCAGTGGATATTTCTGGCTGTCCTTTTTTTTACTGCTGATAACCATTTTAGATTCTTAGTCTTGATTTTCTTTTGGCGGGGTTTGTGCCTTCCAACAGCAGCGATCATCGCCATATGAATGCAATTCCAATCTTGACCTAACCCTAGAAGATGGTCTTGCTTTTGAATGCCTCATGTACTTACAAGGACTCAATGTTTCCATTCTTGATCACCCTGAAAAGATTCATGCATTAAGTTTCATGGGTGGGGGATGTTACAGGGGATCAGCCCATATGGTCGCACGAATCCTTGTGGCTGTGTACCCACCTGAATATCAAAGAATGGTAGCTAATTTTGTTTCTACAAATAATTTTGCTCTCGTATTCATTTGAAATATGAAGAGGTCTCCAAATGCTTATACACTATATTTGATGTTTAAGATCCCTGTAGGCAATGGCTAGATTCTTTCTATGCTAGGCTTGATCTACATGGTCTTAATAAAAGTGAGAAATATCCGTGCAGCTATTGGTGGACAGCAGATTGGTTGAGAGAAAACCCTCGGCTGCTGCATATGTCTCAAAGGATGGTATGTGAAGTTCTCTTTTAATGCTATATCCTGTGGTTCAACCTCTTCTAAATTGAGTTCATTGTGATCTAAATTGCGTGCATGCGCGCACACGCTAGTTGAATTAAAACAATAATATTGTGCCATATTGCTATGATGAGTTTATCAGTCATCAGGTTTTGTTCAGCGAATCATTTCTGGTGTCAGCTGTTGTGGCAGTTGAACTTATATTTAGGAATGCCTTCATGTTTCACCTTGCAGCTTCCACCCGCTCTCACCAGCAGAGACAACAGAGACCTGCAGACTTGGCGAGACAGGAATTCATGGGAAGGAAAGTTACAGTCCATATTTCCTCTTCTTGCCCCCCACTATGTTATATTGACTTGCTGATGTAAAAGGGTGATGCAGGTTTAAGAGGAGTGCTGGACTAGTCGCTTCAGGCGTCATCAAGAATCTAAACAGAACCGCCAATTATATCAAGGGGTATATTGAGGACATAGTCTACCCTGACCGCCGACCTCCAAAATAGCACTGTTGTGAGCTCAACTATAATCAGAGGTTTAGAGCTGAAGAAAATGCTTCATGCGGCAAACAAGAAATCTACCTTTTATAATGTTACTGTCCCAGAAACAAGTGGCTTCAATTTCATTGAACAAAAAATGGAGCCTCTCCGGGAGGTCTGAGTTTTGTTGCTGTCTTTCTATGACTGTATAATTTACGATTGCATACCGGCCCAATGATGTACAGTATATGCGAAAATTTGCTGCCTTATTGGATCAATAATCAGATCTGGTCGGTGTTTTTCTAAATAATATAATGCGAACTCATCACTGCAGAATTAATAGGTGCAAACTTGCTCTTTCGTAAACGGGAATTCTAATTCAGGCCCAAAGCTGGCTTAGAGAGTAGATGCCTTCACTTTAATGACTTGTTTTTTTCACCTTCAGAATGACCATCTCACTTCCACAACTGAATAAATTAGTTGACACTGGAAAGATTGGAGGAAATATGTTTCATCTCTTTATTCTATTAACACAGTCGATATGAACAACTGTTGTTTCTTTCAAAAAAATATAGCAACTAGCACCCACGCTCCTGAGCGACACGGGCAACAACGCAACCCACGTGTAGGGTGGTAAAACGGGCTCGGCGTATGGGTACTTTCATAATTAGTTTTGATCTTTACTAAACGAATTTAATCCTAATCTAATAAGACCCTTTATATTACTAGTTCATTTTTTGACTCTTTATCATCCCACCTACCCACCTGCCGTCATCCCAATCCTCCTGCCCCGTAGGAGTGAGTTGTCAGAAAGCAGTGCGGGTCAGTCGGTGAGGCTTTAGTCAATGATTAGAGCCGGGGCGAAACTAAAACAAAGCCCGCTTAGTCATAAAAATAAAAAAACTACATATGTATTATATATAACAATGTTATTTCTGTAAAAGATGTAGAAGAATAAGATTTTCTTTCAAAGCTATATAATAATCTAGATATTACAAAAACTTATCACCGGTATGAGTGGTATACTGATATGTATAACACATAAATTATAATAAAAAGCACCTAAAAAAGAAAGGGCAGCCCGGTGCATGTAGCTCCCGCTTGCGCAGGGTCCGGGGAAGGGTCCGACCCACTTGGGTCTTTTGTACGCAGCCTTTCCCTACATTTCTGCAAGAGGCTGTTTCCAGGACTTGAACCCGTGACCTCATGGTCACAAGGCGACAGCTTTACCGCTGCGCCAAGGCCCCCCTTCAAAAAGCACCTCATAAAAATAATTTAAGTAAATTTGATAAGTATAGCACACGGGCTACTACAAAGGCACTTTATAAAGACATTTTATGCCAATCTTGAAAATTGGAAAAAACACGCTGATTGAATCTTATGTAGTGCCAAAATAAAATCAAATTCAATTTGATTATACATTGCCAATTGCATTTTGTTCAATTCGTGACCTGTTTGCTCAATTTCTAGACATCGAAGAGGAGCAGAGAATGACAACTAGAACTCTAGCATCGTCCATAAAACGATCTATTGACGTTCGTAGGGACATGGTTGTGTTTATTTAAAAATGAGCGGAAGGATGATCTAGATAATAAATGATCAATGTATGTAGTAACCTGCATTGTCAAAATGAGTCGATCAAAGGGTGGTTTTTCTATATGTAACTCGTCTATTGCAAGTCATAAGTGGGCGTTAGATAGTCTAGCAACACTATTTTTTAATTGAGGTTCGTTATATTTAAAAAATAATTATTAGACAAGATATAAAAATAAAATTATGTGTAATATACATGCATCTGAATGGGACCTTAGTTTTCGGGGACCAGTGCGGTCACTCCTACCGCCCTGCCTCAAGGCCGGCTCTGCTAGGAGACTCGAGGATGTTTGCCATCACGGTGTGTAATAGCGGTGCCGAGAGCTTTTGAAAAAAAAGAAATGTGGTGCCAAAAGCTCGGAGGGAGGGCTTTGTGGCTACACGCGGTGATGGTGTGTTGCCCACATGGTGAGCAAGCAACGCGCGTTAGAGCGGATGGCGCAGGTGCTGGCGGCGGAGGTGGTGTGGATGGCACGCCTAGCCCGGATCTAGTAGACAAGTGATTTTCGGGCGAGCCTGTGTGCGTCAGCAGCTAGGAGGCTCGAAGTGATGTCCTTTGGCGAGAGGAAGTCATATGGAGTAGTGGTGGCACACAATGAATCTACTAACAACTTGTTTGGAAGGCGGATAAGTCCGGCTTCAACTGTCAGTGTCAGTGATGGTGTCGTAGAGGTCGTCGTTAGATGGGAGTGCGAGGATAAAAGGTAGAGGCGAAAGCCTAATCTTACGATGCGTCAGGACGTATAACAGCAATGGCCGAGGGCTTCGTGAATCCTCTCGAGATATTGTCATAGTAACTCTTTACCCCTAGCATAATCCTCCGAATGAAAACCATGTCTAGGTTCCTTAGTTGAGTGATAGCGACACTTCTACTTCTCACTGTAGGTGTCGCTATTGGAGGTCTATTTACAGTCCATCTCAACTTACTAGTGATCCATTGCTTGTTCTTTTAACTATTTCAATAACGGCTGGTTTCTCTCGTATTTCCTCCTCTACAGTTTGTTTGTCACTAGGCAACTCGAAGACTTAGCAGTTGGTGGCACTTTTTCAATGTTGTGAGTGTCAGGTATTACAGCTAAGGGTTTAGTGTTAGCTATCAATAACTGGATTAGTGTCTTATTTCCAGGCCGGGTAGTTTATTGGGTATTTTATGCATATAGTTATGACAGTTTAATTTGTTTGTAACCTGGGTAAACTTTGCTATTTTCTATTTTTTTCTCCTATAATGAAGTGGCAGTGTACCTATATCTTATTATAAAAAATGTGAAGATGATATAATCTAGGCATGACTTTAGACAAGCCCTTATGCTCTGCAGCTGGGCTCTGCTCACGTTAAATGCTTTCAGAGTTGAACGGTCGCCTCTGCTGCGCTGCAGAACCCACATCCACGCACATCGCCGTACTTTGGAGTTCTTAGGCTGCTCCTAACGGCGGCTGGTATCCGCGTGCTAAATACAGCTGCTGCGTGAGTAGCGGCCGCTCGTAGCGGCGTCAGCCGGGCGCATTGGATTTTTCAGGTCATTACAGGCAGTCTGGAAATCGGGCGGTGCCGTAGTGTTAGGAAAAATACTCGGTGATGACCTCTGGCGAACACACACAGAACACACGAGAACACACGATGAACACGAAAGAGGTTTTTGGTGCAGCCAACTAACCGCTGTCTTTCTGGTGTGCTTACGTTTTTTAAAGGAAATGCATGCGCTGTGATGCGCTTTACATGCCACGCCTTTTTCATCGATGCAGTCATGGCGAGAGAACCGAGCCCGCACGTTCACCATACAGAGTCATGGGCTCGTGCGTAAACTGAAACAAGCATGCAACTAATTGACTAATGCAGTGTTTAACAAAGCAAATATGCAGACACGACGCAACACAGAGCTTAACACTGATAAATCTCCCACTAAGCCTGTGCTGCAACTGAACACATCCCAATGCTTTCCCTCATTTCCAGAAATCTTGTTCTTGGAAGTGCCTTCGTCAGGATGTCAGCTAGTTGATCTTCACCACTGATGAAACTCGGATGAATGTCACCATCCTCCACGGACTGACGGATGAAATGGAACCTTATCTGAATGTGCTTGCTCTTATCATGTAAGACAGGGTTTTTAATCAGGGCTAAAGCTGACTGATTGTCGACTTTCAGCATTGCACCTTTTACTGTCGTGTTCTTCATATCCCCGAGTAAACGAGCAAGCCAAATCCCCTGACATGCTGCCGAAGCAGCTGCTATATACTCGGCTTCACAAGTCGACAATGCTACAACTCTCTGCTTTTGAGATTGCCAGCTGATCAGATTTTTTCCAAGGAAGAATGCTATCCCTGTGGTGCTCTTCCTTGTATCAACATCTCCCCCAAGGTCACTGTCACTATATCCCATTAGCTTCCAATCAACATCTTGACCATACCGGCAGCCAAGATTGATTGTCCCGGCCACATATCTGACAATGCGCTTGACAGCTGCAAGATGTTTTTCAGTTGGTCTTTCCATGAACCGACTAACATAGCCCACTGAAAAAGTCAGATCAGGCCTGATATTCACTAAGTACCTCAAGATGCCAACCAAACTTCTGTAGTAGGTTACATCCACTTATCCACTTGGTGAGTTTGGTCTTAGGATCCTTGGGTATAGCACATGGGTTACATCCTGACAGACCAGCCTTTTCAACAATTCTTGTGGCATAAGCAGCCTGACTGAGTGAGATTCTCCCTTTTCCCTGTTGAATCTCTATCCCCAAGTAGAAACCTAGAAGACCAAGGTCGCTCATCTTAAATTCAGCTTTTATCTGTTTCTTGAATTCAGTGATCACCTTCTCACACCCACTAACAATTATCAAGTCATCAACATACACCCCTACGAGTAGTCTTGTATTTTCAGCGCCCCTTGCATATAACACATGCTCCAGTGAGCTCTGAATAAATCCTAACCTCTTCAGAGTGTTGTCTAACTTGATGTTCCAGGCCCTAGGAGCCTGCCTTTGGCCATACAAAGCTTTGTCAAGCTTGTAGATCTTGTGTTCCTCCCCCTTCTTCTCAAATCCAGGAGGTTGCAGAACATACACTTCCTCCTTCAGCTCCCCATTTAGAAATGCCGATTTGACATCCATATGATGAGCTGTCCAACCCTCTTGTGCAGCCAAAGAAAGCAATAATATCACTGAATCCAGTCTAGCAACTGGAGCAAAAACCTCATCGAAATCAACCCCTGTTATCTGAATATAGCCTTCAGCAACAAGTCTTGCTTTATGCTTAACTATTTCACCACTGGCATCCTTCTTAAGTTTATACACCCACTTGAGTCCAATGGGTCTGTGGCCACTAGGTAAATTCACTAACCTCCAGGTGCTGTTTTCTTCTATGGAGTTGATTTCTTCAGTCATTGTCTGTCTCCAAGAAGGTATGTGTTCTGCTTGACTGAAGTCTGAAGGCTCTTCTTCACTTGCAAAGAACAATTCTTGATATATATTCCTTGCTGCCTGTCCTGTTGTTGAGACTGGTCCAAGAACATTACTCATTCTTCTGAACCTCAAAGGTGATTCATCATCATAGTCTACATCAAGATATTCCCCCAAGTTTGATGGTGGTGTAGCAAACTGAACCCCATGTTCGGGTACAAGATGTTCTCTCTCTGCAGAAGGTGTTCTCTGTCCCAGAGATGGTTGTGGGCTAGGTGACGCTCCCCCAACCTGCTGCAGTGGTGAATTATAAGGTGCCACAATAGAATGATCTTGCATTTTTACCTCAGTTTCAGATGATGGAAAGAATTCAGAGTAGTCTTCAATGCTAAACTCTGAATCTGTTTCAGCAGACCTCTCCCAGTCCCATATTGCATCTTCTTAAAAAATGACATCCCTGCTGATGTGCACACACTTGGTGAGAGGATCATAACATCTGTAAGCAGCAGACCCTGGCTCATAGCCCACAAAAATCATCCTCTTACTTCTGTCATCAAGTTTCATCAGTTTAGGTGTATTCACCTTCACATGAGCAATGTAGCCAAAGGTACGCAGGTGCTGAACATTTGGAGTGTTGTCAGTCTAAAGCTCATATGGAGTCTTCCCTGCTACACTTTTTGATGATGTTCTGTTAAGAAGATAAACTGCACAGTTTACTGTCTCCCCCCAAAACATGCCAGGGAGTTTCTTAGCCTTCAGCATGCACCTAGCAGTAGCCGCAACTGACCGATTTCTTCTCTCCACAACACCATTTTGCTGAGGAGTATATGGTGCAGTCAATTCTCTCCCAAGTTCACTGCAATATTCTCTGAAATGTTCAGCTGTGAACTCCCCTCCTCAGTCTGTTCTCAGTGCACCAAGCAGATGACCACTTTTCCTCTCAGCTGCTGCCTGAATTCTCTTGATTGCAGTTGCTGCAGCATCCTTAATGGATAAAAGTGCAACCCACATATACCGACTGTAATCATCAACCAAGAGTAAAAAATACTTGTTACCACTTGGTGTAACTGAACTGATTGGTCCACACAAATCCCCATGGATCAGCACCAGTGACTTGGTTTGCCCATCGCACTGTCTGTTGAGGGAAGGGAGCTCGTTTTTGTTTTCCCGCCAGACAAGCCTCACAGACCTTCTCCACCTATGTCAGTGCTGGTAATCCACACACCAACCCCTGTGAACTCATCTTCTTCAAACAAGTGAAGTTTGCATGCCCAAACTGGCCATGCCAACTGCCAGGCGTCTTCACTAGCACACGCTGCCAAACATATTGGCCTGGTGATCTGAAGTTCCAGCTTGTACAGTCTCCCTGGACTGCGGGAAACTTCACCATGGCACTTGCTGCTCCTGCACTCCCTCACCCAGTGGCCGGATTTGCCACAATGGTGACAGTTGGCACTTCAGCCTCCCGACGACCCTGTACCATCACCGTGACCACCGCGCCCTCGACCTCTCTTGCCACCATGGCCTCGACGACCACTCTTGTCGCCACCCTTAGGTGCTTCTGCTTCCTTCTTCTTGGCATGTTCCATCCACTCCTCCTCTGTCAGATAGATCTTGCCACCTGACATTTGTGGCTCAGATTGATCTTCTTCAGCGGCTTTCAGGCGACGAGTCACCTCCTCAATCGTGAGCTGCTCCACGTCAAGCAAGGTCACAATTGACAGGACAAGTTGTTTGTAACTGAGCCTTGCAGTGCCCAAGAACTTCTCCACCACCCGTGGCTCGGGTTCAGGGTCTCCCAATGCCTCAAGCTGGCTGACAATTCAGTCAATCGCATGGCGAGATCCTCAACCGACTCCCCATCCTTGAACGCAAGCAGCTCATACTTGCGCCCCAGCTTCTGCTTCGTCGCCTTCCTAATGCGGTCGTCGCCCAACCGCATCGTCTTGACACTCTCCCATGCCGCCCATGCAGACGACTTGGTTGCAAGGGTGGAGATCATCTCCGAGGGTACCGCGCTACAGATTGCGTCCAGTGCCATCCGGTCCACTTGGAACACGGCGTCACCCGGATTGAACACGCTCTGGAGCTCGGCATCATCAGGGTCGATCACACTTCACAAATCTCTTGCCTCCAGTTTAATCTTCATCATCAGCGACCAGACGTTGTAGTTGGTCTTCATCAACATGGGGTAGTTCGCTAGGCTTGCCGATGCAACCTTCTCAACGACGTGCTCGACGATGAGGCGTTCTCCAGCATTTCGCCGCCACACCTGCCATGGAGTTGGTGATTGCCCGCGCTGTCGTGGCGACAGTGATTGTGTTTCCTTGTTTGTGGCCATCTCTACAGCTCCCACGGACTTGTCCAGGCTCTGGTACCATGTTAAGCTACTATGCACCGACCAGTTGACCCTAAAAAGTTAAACTAATGGGGAAGGATGGACAATTCACTTATATTTAAACACTCCTCCTCACGTGTAGGCTCCCTCCGGCCGCAAACATGGAATAGGAGTCGGGTGCAATTTATTTAATAAATCGCGCCCGCTGGGATTCAAACTCGAGACCTCTGGCTCTGATACCACTTGTCAGGAAAAATACTTCGGTGATCACCTCCGGCGAACACACACAGAACACATGCAAACACACGATGAACACGAGAGAGGTTTTTGATGCAGCCAACTAACCGCTGCCTTTCTGTTGTGCTTACGTTTTTTAAAGGAAATGCATGCGCTGTGATGCGCCTTATACGCCACGCCTTTTCCATCGATGCAGTCATGGCGAGAGAACCTGGCCACGACGAGCTATTCTCGCTGCCCTCAAACACACACACGGTCACCATACAGAGTCATGGGCTCGTGCGTAACCTGAAATAAATATGCAACTAACTGACTAATGCAGTGTTTAACAAAGAAAATATGCAGACACGACGCAACACAAAGCTTAACACTGACATGTAGCGGCGTGAAGAAGAGAGAATGAAGAAAGAAGAGAGAAGAAAGAAAGAGAGGAGGAAGAAAGGAAAGAAAAAGAAAGAAGAGAAGGAAAAAGGAAAATATGGAAAGGAAAAAAAGGAAAGAGGGAGGGAAAAGGAAGAAAGGAAAGGGAAAAAAGAAGAGAGGAAAAAGGGAAAAGGAGAAAAATAAGAATAAAAGAGAAGGAAACTAAAAAAATTGATGATTTTTTATAAGTTGTAAATATAACATTACAGCAACAACCAAGTATTTATCCTAAACATGTTCGGGCCGGCTTGTAAATATAATATTATTAACATAAAAATGATTTAATAAAATAAAATATGAGTTATTTGTGTTATATAATATAAAATAGGTGATAGTTGATTTAGAGGTTCGATTTAGAGATCCGCGGGTGTAGTGTATTGAACTGTAAAGATGAGAATGTTTTATAGTTAACTGAAAAAGACTAATAATATACATTTATAGGTTAGATATAGGGGTTCACAAGTGTGATCAGTCTTACGAGTATGATGGGAAAGGAAGAAAATAGATGAGCATGATTAGGAATGCAAGTTCTTCATTTTTTGGGTCATGGGTCGCACTAAACATTTATCCCACGTTCACAAAGCTAATTATGCCGATAAATTAAGGTAACGATCAACAATTATCCAATAGGTAATGCTTAAGCGCGGGTGCTGCGACCAATCCTACTACTAGCACAAAGTGAGGGGACAGGTAGTGCAACTCGGACAGAATTTTCTCGTATACTGACCACCGTCTAAGCGTCTACAGCTCGAAAACTGTTCTCACTGCTTCACCTTTAAACTGTTTTTTAAAGGAATGTTTTATGTTCTTTATAGTTACTTTAAAAATCCATTCATCTATTTTTACATTATTCCACGTTTATTCTCTTCTATATCTTACTTTATACTAATAAAACAGTGCATGGATCCACCGGTCAACCACTTGCTCATATTTGAGAGATGAACACTGCCCCTCTAACTTTAAAGTAATAATATTCAATTTAGAGTAACTTTAAAGTGTGATGATATAAAAGAGTATGACACACAAGAAATTATTACTTTTAACTTCTAAATTCTATTGGATAGAAGTAACTAAAATGTATGAATTGAAATGATAATCTAAATTGCCCGAGCTATTTTGAAATCTCATTTTTAGTTTCTAATCATTAGAGATTTGTGTAAATCCATATGCTTTTCATTATTTTATTCCTCTTTCCAACCAACCACCCTTTCATTCCATCTTTTTTACTCTTCGATATCCTCGAGTTCCCATTTTTTCATTCATCTAATCCATAAAAAGATGAAATACAGGAAGAACCCTATTGAAATCGAACTAATCCAAATCCAATAGGAATGAAATCAACATGTACAATTGATAACAATATGTTGCATAGAGCTAGATATGAAATCCAATTCTTAAATTCTATATATTGGATTAGATAATGAATCTAATCTAACTTACAAATTAATAAAATCATATATACATATGTTTCTTCTATTTTGTTAACATATTTTCTTATTTTTTATTGAATCCCATTCCAAAATCATTCTTCACCGCACAAAAGATGACTATCTTAGACATTAAGGGTATAAATCTAATCAGATTTTGCCGTTCTGAATGCATATATAATTTAATGATTCTGTACTATGGTATATTCTCTCTTCTACAACTCTAGGTTATATGTTCATACACATTTTGAACTAGTTAGTTTTCTAACCAGGAGGATTATCTGCAACCATGCATGAATTAGGGTAAGCTAAAAAAAGACTATTTTGAGCCAATTCTATTTGTAAGAAGAAAGAGAAACAGATCTATTCTATACTCGACAAGTGCCAATATGCAAATGGGTAGCTTGGGCGCATGACACGGGGACATCACATCATTCGCTTGAAAAGATACAATACTCTCCTACATGGCCACCGAGCAAGTGTTGTTTGTATTGTACTTTACTCTATACTGTCCCGTATCCTTGTTAGGGTTGTGTCAATGAAGCTCGAGACTCGTGAGCTACTCAGGTTCGTCTTATTAAGAGCTCAATTCGAGCTGAGCTCGAAAGATAAATGAGTCGTGCTCGGGCTCAATAAAGTTGATAAGACTCGTTTAGATAGGTTTTATATTGTGCACAATGTTTGATTGTTTGTTATTGTTTTTTTATTAATATTGCATGTATTTTAATCGAGTCTACTGAGTTTAAACTTATGCTTTTACAAGATTCAGCCGAAATGAATTGCTTAAACAAGTGTTATCAAACCGAAATCGAGTTTTATTACAGACTTGACTCAAATTTTTATTGAGAACGCGCTCTCCTTTATAACTTGATGCGGTCACCCCTGTACTTCAGGGTGGAAAAAACACAGGAGAGTGGAGTCGCTGTTAAAACTGTTGTCAAATGATTTTTCTGAAAAGTGCAAATTATTATGTCCTTCCCAGTACTCATCAATCAGTAGCGGGACCCAAACGAATGGAAAGCTGCTGGTCTTCCAAATTGGGAGGTGGTGATCTGATCTCATTACGTCCCTCTGAGTTGAGGCCAGTTCCTGCCCTGCAGCCGTGCAGCGGACCTCCGTGGCCTGACCACCGGAGCTTGAACATGAAAAGGGATGGAAAATCTACCGGCCGGCTCCAGCACGAAGCACCCACTCACAATGATCAGCCTCTGATTAGAAAAGAAAAATAAGAAGCGCCTACTGATCAAGTCCACTCCTATAGGTCAACCGGGCGATCTCTTTGATTATCCTCTTAATCTAAGCCCTGCTGAATTTGCTAGTGAAGATCCGGTTAGTACACTGGAATGTCCTCCTTGAAACTGAAACATATAACGCGTGCTGGCCAGTGACATCTCTGTCCACACAACGCAGTGAATCCAAGAGCTCTGGACGTACTTTTGAGAAGGAAATTGCAGTTTAAACATAGTTTTGCACTTGTACAGCAGAGAGTTCCTGTAGGGATTGATCCAAAGGGAAGAAAAAGAAGCCCCAAAACGAGGACGGCGATGATTTTCCCGGTCCGGCACTCAGGAAGCAATGATCCTATAACATGTCGATACGTAGAGGGATTTTACAGAGCTGTCGGGTACATCCCAAAGATCCAAGCCTATGATATTAGCTTAGGCTCTGTTTGGCGGTTTTTATTTTTTAGAAACCGGTTTCTTGATGTGTTTTATTTAAAAACTGGTTTTTAAGAAAACTAGTTGGTGACTTGGTGTTGTTTGAATACTGAACTTTTCAATTTAGAAAATAGATTTTTGATAGTTAATAAACAGACACTGAACTACGAATAGTTGGATTGAGTCGGCTTACTAATTTCTTAAATCCGGTTTTTGGAAATCAGACAAGAAACTGACCCGTTGAAAACTATTTAAATTTCTAAAAGTTATTTAAAAAAAACAGAAGGATCCAAACAGGACCCAAGATAAACAAACTCATTGGGCACGTCACAGATTTGCCACCGCCTTCTCCCACCCATCTCAAAATGAGGAGAAAGCAAGCAGTTTCTCGCCACGAAGCGAGCACGACGCACCATGCTAGGGCACGAGTGAGGAGGCACTCCGCGTTCCGGCAACGAGCACGACGCGTCCGGTCGAACAACAGAGGGCGCTGACGACACGAGTCACCACTGAGCCAGCACCGCCATTAAGACCGATCGCACTGATGTACGGGGAACCCTACGGGACTGGATATTTACAGTTCCAATTAAAAAAAGGGCTGCACCCGGCTACTGGGAGTATGCACGCCACCGGCCAGTAGCTACAGCAAGGCGCCATCTTCCCGTACCAAATCATGCGGAACAGAGTTCGAAGCGACCGATTGTTGCTCGTCGCGCCAAGAGAAGGAGGCTCGGAGCATGCCGATGGGGCCGGAGACCGAGGACGACCGGAGGCGGGGCCACGCCGGGGAGTGCGATGGAGGCGCGGGTCGCGGATGGGGGCGACGGGGCGGAGGCCGACGCCGGGGATGGAGGGCGAGAGCGAGGCGGCGTGCGACGAGGGTGGGGCAGCGAGGCCGACGCCGGAGATGGAGGGCGAGAGCGCCGCTGGGCGGAGCACGCGGCGGCGGAAAGAAGGAAGCTGTGGCATTGGAAATAATGAAGAAACAAGAAGGTTCAGGAAGAAAGGGAAAAAGAGAGAGAGGAAATAAAGGGAGAAAAAAAAAGAAAGGGCAGCCCGGTGCATAAATGAAAGAAAATATAATGGAACAAATATTAAAAATAATTGTTAGTTGATATAGAGTATGTTTAGTGAGTACGATGAGTGCGGGAGTATGTACTGGAAAGTAGGGAATATTTTGGAGTATACTGGAAAGATGTGAGAATATTCGTTTGGAGTAGATTTTTGGAGTATATGAGTGCGGATAGCCTAAGGCCGTTCGCACGGTGTACGCTACACCGTGCACGCCGCCATACATTGCGTTATTCCAACGAAATCGGGCCGCACCGGGGTGCTGGACGGCGTACGGGAAACGAGTGCATGGTACATACATACGCTCGCTAGGGCGCACAAAATCGATGCGCTCCGGGCGCGGCCGTTGCCTCACGCGTGCACGAGGAAGGAAGCGAGGATGAAGACGGCGAGGACGGACGACGCCGGTGTCTGGAGTGAAGGTGTGGTTGGAGGCGGCGGGGACGCAGGTGGCGGCGAGGCCGGCGGCGACGCAGCTGAAGGCGAGGCCACCGGTGATGCAGCTGGAGGCGAGGCCGGCGGGGGCGCAGCTGGCGGCGAGGCCGGCGGCGACGCAGCTGGAGGCGAGGCCGGCGGCGACGCAGCTGGAGGCGAGGCCGGCAGTGACACGACTTGAGGTGGGTGGCGAGGCGAGAGGAGCTGGAGGAGGCGGGTCGTGCGGGGAAGTCTTTGGCGGCTACGTAGCCGGAGGCGAGGCCGGCGGGGACACGACTTGAGGCGGGTGGTGAGGCGAGAGGAGCTGGAGGAGGTGGATTGTGCAGAGAAGTCTCTGGAAGCTCGGTGGCTGGTCGGGAGGAAGAGGAAAGAAATAAAAGAGAAGGAAAGAAGAGAGGAAAAGAAAAGGAAATAACATAGAAGGAAAAAAGAGGGGGAAATAAAAGGAAATGGAAGAGAGAAAAGGAAAGAAAAAAGAAGGAAAAAGAAATGAATAGGAAAGTAAATAGAAGGAAAATTAGAGATAAAAGGAAATAAAAAAGAAACGGAGAGGGGAAAAGGAAAGAATAAAAGAAAGAAAAAAGAAAAGAAAAAGAAAGAAAAATGAAAAGAAATATTAAAGAATATGTGGTAGTTGATATAGAGTACGATTAGGGAGTACGATGAATGCGGAACACGTGCTGAAAAGTAGAGAATATTTTAGAGAATATTTTAGAGTGTGCTAGAAAGAGCTGAGAATATTCATTTAGAGTAGATTTTTAGAGCACATGAGTAGACTAAGAAGCACGTCGCTAGGCCAGGACGAATGAATAAAGGAGTAAACAAACCAATCCGCACTGCAGACAACAGTGCGCTACTTAGTAGGCACGGAATTTGAATCTAAGCATCCAAGTATCCAACCAGCCTCTTGTTCCTCGTTCCTATAGTGCGAGGAGGAACCCCGAGCTGCACCCAACGGGGGTCCGGGACGCGCACCACGGCATGGTCGCCGCCATTCTTGGCACGTTAGGTCACCATCGAAATGCTTGCCCAAGGCTCTCTTCCTCCGAGGCATTCCAGCAATCTAGTTTTCTGGTCTTGAGCTTTGCAGCGAACACGAACAGGCAGCCAAGGACGCCATCCTCTACAGCTACAGGCACGGCTTCTCCGGGTTCGCCGCCGTGCCCGGAGTTCTGCGAGTGGTTAGGAATCGCGTTCTTGACCTGCACACAACTAGGACATTGGATTTCATGCGACTGAATCCATCACCTTCGGGTGGAATCCTCTCAGAGAGTAGACTTGGGGAGGATTCCATTATTGGTGTTCTGGATACTGGTGAGGCTATTTTATCTTCATTACTTGCAGCAACAATTGGAAATGGGACTCATATTTGCCATGTTAAGATGGGAAAACTCTTGGTCTGTACTGTACAGGGATATGGCCAGAATCGGCGAGATTCCACTGCGGTGGAAAGGGCAGTGTGTCGCTGGAGACATATTCAATGTTTCCAACTGCAACAGGTTAGCCTTCACTCAAATTTTAACTTACCATGTGGTTGCGAAAAGACCAATTATGATCACTTGCAATAGGAATGGAAAATTGTACTAGTTATCCTGGTGGTGACTTCATATTCATGATAGGATAGGAAAATAATAGGTGCAAAATGGTACATCAAAGGGGATGAACACTGCTGACACATATGAGTTCATGTCTGCGAGACACGCCGTCAGGCATGGAACGCACACAGCGTCCACTGCTGCTGATGCTCCAGTGGCTGATGCAAACTTCAGGGGGCTTGCCAGTGGTGTAGCAAGGGGAGGGGCACCCAGGGCAAGGCTGGCTGTTTACAAAGTGTGCTGGGCCACCAGAGATTGCACTCCTGCAGAGATCCTTGCTGCTTTCGATGAAGCCATATATGATGGCTTCGATGTGCTTTCAGTTTCCCTAGGGCAACCACCACCACTCCCTGCTTATGTTGATGATGTATTGTCCATTGGATCCTTCCATGCCATTGCAAAAGGGATTGTTGTGGTCTGTTCTGCAGGAAAGTCAGGTCCTTATTCAGAGACAGTGATCAACTCAGCACCCTGGATCGTGACAGTTGCTAGGGATGGCAACGGGTCGGGTAGTGCAGAAACCCGACCCGACAGGAAATATGCACGGGTAAAAATTCCCACCTGAACCCGAACCCGCGGGTAAAAAATGGTACCCGAACCCGGCAGGTTTCGGTGCCGGGTATGCGGCTTCCGGATCTGAGGCGAGAGGGCGTCGCCGACGTCTGCGGTCTGCAGCAGCTGGGCGCTGGCGGGGGGGAGGGGGCGGCGGCCAGGAGCTCGAGCTCGACCCCTGAGCTGCACTGGAGCCTAGAGGGCGGCCGGCTGCGGGACTGCGGGAGGGCGGCCAGCGGCGGGACCGCGGGAGGGCGGCCGGCAGCGAGGCGGGACCGCGGTGCGTGGGAGGGGCGGAGGGTGGCGCGCAGCGCTGAGCGAGCTGTGGTCGGGAGTCGGGACTAGGATGGCTGCCTGGCTGGTGCCTGGTGGGGGGTGTTTGGTGATTAGGGTTACACACACATGGGTTGTGGGCTAGAATTCTTGTTCGTTTTTTGGCCCAAATTTAAGAATTCGGGTACCCGACGGGTACCCATGGGTAAAAGACAAACCCCGTACCAGCAAAATGACGGGTCAGGTACGTGTTGTGCCCGCGGGTAAAAGTCTGTACCCGTACCCGTCGAGTGCAATACCTGCCGGGTACCCGAACCCGCGGGTACAATTGCCATCCCTAACAGTTGCTGCAGGAACAATTGATAGGACCTTCTATGCAAAGATCACCCTTGGCAACAATAACACTTATGTGGTAAGTGTTTAATTTAAATTGTGATTTAGATTTGCATGCTAATGATATTCTCACCTTTATGCTTCACAATCTGATGCCTGGCATTGCAGGGTCAAACACTGTACTCTGGGAAGCATCCTTCCAAAAGTATGCTGCTAGTCTATGTGGAAGATATTGCATCTAATAATGCTGATGATACAGGTGCAAGGTAAATTTTGTCATCCCCAATCTGCTCTAATCATCCTTGAATTCAACTCCAATATTGGCTCATGTCTTTGCAGAAGTTGCATTGCAGGATCTCTGAATTCTACTCTAGTGAAGGGAAATGTGGTGCTTTGCTTCCAAACACGAGCACAGAGGTCACCATCAGTGGCAGTGGAGACTCTCAAGAAAGCTCATGGTTCTGGAGTCATCTTCGCCCAGTTTCTTACCAAGGATATTGCATCTTCATTTGACATTCCCTGTGTTCAAGTAGACTATCAAGTTGGAAACTTGGAATACTTGGATACACTACTAGTTTGAGGTATGTAAAACAGACATGGATATGTTTCAGGAGTGTGAACATAATATATATGCTATTATTGTTTGCAAACTATTCGTTGGATTTTGTTTTCTATTCTTTGAAGGGCAGACCTGGCGCAGTGGTAGTCTCTCCACTTGTGTCCTGGAGGTCCTGGGTTCGAATCAGCCTCCTTGCAAAATAAGCAAGGGGAAGTCTGCCTAGAAATTCCCTTCCCCAGACCCCACAAGGTGTGGGAGCTTTCAGCACTGGGTATGCCCTTTTTTTTGTTTTCTATTCTTTGAAAAAAATAACTTATTTTCTATTCGCAGAAACCCAACGGTCCAATTTGGCTCAGCAAAAACAATTCTTGGAGAGTTGATAAGACCAGAAGTTGCTTATTTCTCATCTCGAGGTCCAAGTTCTTTGCTCCCTGCTGTTCTGAAAGTAAAACTTCTCCAGCCGTTCCTTCTTTTTCTACTTGTTTTAAGAGACCCTGCACCCTCTTCTGACATCCAACTTCTGCAGCCAAATATTGCTGCCCCAGGTGTAAACATTTTGGCCACATGGACACCTGCTGCTGTGATTTCATCAGCCGTTGGACCTGTGAACTTCAAGATTGATTCAGGGACCTCAATGTCCTGCCCGCACATTTCAGGCTTGGTCGCTCTCCTCAAATCAATGCATCCTAATTGGAGCCCTGCTGCTGTAAAATCAGCACTAGTCACAACCGGTAATGCCTAACCTTTTCTTCAATCAGAGTTTTTTTTCTTCTTTTTGGGTCTTAACAAGTTGGAATCTTTGCAGCAAATGCCCGTGATGAATATGGGTTTGAAATTTTGTCTGAGGCAGCACCCTACAACCAGGCAAACCCATTCGATTATGGAGGTGGCCATGTAGACCCAAACAAGGCAGCACATCCTGGACTAGAGTATGACATGGGGACATCCGACTACGCCCGCTTCCTCTGCTCCATGGGCTACAACAACTAAGCCATCAGCTCCATGACTCAACAACATGCAGCCTGTCAGCAGACACCAAAGTCGCAGCTAAACCTGAATCTGCCATCCATCACCATTCCTGAACTGAGGGGCAAATTAACAGTGTCAAGAACGGTCACCAACGTTGGCCCTGCTGTGCCGAAGTACAGAGCTCGTGTGGAAGCTCCTGGGGTGGATGTTACCGTGAGCCCTTCGCTCCTGACCTTCAACTCGACAGTGAACAGGCTGACATTCAAGATCACATTCCGGGGCAAACTGAGGGAGCAAGGGAGGTACACCTTCGGCAGCCTGACATGGGAGGATGGCACTCACGCGGTGCGGATCCCTCTAATGGTTCGGACCATGATCAGTAAGTTATATGTGACTATGTCAATGCATAAACAAATGTGTGCCACCTTGCATTCACCATTGATGGCGACGGTGAGATGGACAAGATGTAATTCACTAATTCCAACCGATTCTAATGGCATTGATGATTGGTTGGGGTTCATTGACTATAATTCTACTACTGATCAAGATTGATAGAATACCAGGAGAAAAGAATCTTACTATGTTAAGCTGAAAATTTTAATTCCTATTATGATCATATAAATTTCTGTTGTTACACAACAATGAGGGTGAAGTGAGAAAACATCTCACTCTAGCATATACCATATCAGATACAACGGAAAGGCATTTTTTTAAGTCATTCGTCGGTGTAAAGAATTGGTTATGTCATGTCTGATAAACATGGCCAAGAACTCAATTTGGGAGCAGAAGGAACACACAGATCCACCTGCGCCTAGGACTTGGCGTCGTCGCTCGGCCTGTTGTCAGAGGAAGCCTTGCCGCCGGATCCGGTGGACGACGACGAGTGAACGGCGAGGGCCTTGTTGTAGGCGTCGAGCTCATCTTAGTAAACATCCCAGACGCAGCGGACGCAGCCGCTGTCGCAGCAGTCGCCCGGGAGCGGCTTCTCGGGCGGCTGCGGCATCGGCGAGGGATCGGGCTTCACAGCACGGTCGCCGCGGGAGGAGGCAGAGGCGGAGGCCATGGGCGCCTCTCGATAGCGGCTGAGGAAGCGGCGGCGGAGTAGAGGGCGCGTCGGCGCTGGGAGTAGAGGCGAGATCGGGGCCAGCGGGGCGGCCGCCTAGGCGCGTAGCGGCCGGCCAGGCGCCCTAGGCGGGTAGCGACGGCGGGTGCGCCGGCGGCGGCGGCAGCAGAGGAGCGGGCGGTCAGCTAGGTGGCGGAGGAGGCGGGCGGGCGGGCGGAGGAGGCAGACGGGTGGGGCGGGCGGGCCTTATGGCCCAACTATTATGGACTCTCGGATGAGATCCGGTTCTTATTTTTACTAGGGTATATAAATAAACTCTATCCTAGTTTTCTCCTCACCCTCTCTCCCTCTTTTCTCCACTACCGGTGATGGCGGCACTGTGAGGCGATGGGGCGGCGGCGCTAGGGGTGGACAGCGTCAGCGGTGGCACCGACGATGGCACCAGACGAGGTGGCGGCGGGCGGAGGGGGCGCCAGGCGAGGTGGCTGCGGGTGGAGGCGGTGGCGCCGCCCGGCCAGGCGAGGCGAGCCGCCCTGGCGTCCGCGCGCCACCGACTGGACGCCTAGGTGCCGGCGACGCCTTAAAAACGCCGAGCGGGACGCGGAGGGCAGCCGCCAGCATACAACCTCTCTAGCTCCGTTGGCAGAAGGGAAAGAGCTAGGTGATTGGGTTGCAGAATGGAGGAGGCAGAGTCCAATAGGTGCGAGCGAATGGGGAGCCAATCAGAACGTGGCACGTCTGCGCGTCATCTTTGTTGGTTCGTTGGTCTCCGATCGCTTGGTCAGAACTGCAGGACAAACCTCTAATTTTGATCACATCGCCTATTTGACTTAAGTTGCATGCTTACAGTAGCTGAAAATATTGCATGCAATTGTAACAATATCGTATGGTAATAGAAATAGAAAAATAACCTGTAGCAAATACATCACTTCATAGATTGCATCCCTTGAATCTGATGACCCATATAAATAAGAAATAGAATATGTCCTAGATGCATGATGCATTGCCAGACGAAGATGCCAGCAATCGAGAATAAATTAGCCTTGCAAGACATTCAAAGTCCTCTAGTTATGGTATTCGAATTTTTAAATTACCCAATTCGATAAGCCAGCATCAAGCCACAATAGAAGCGTCCACACGACCTTCCCTAGCCTAAGGTTCAACCGATCAACCCTAACCACACCCATGCGCCGCGCACGCGCTCTAAGGTACCCCCTCCGTGCTCACCCTGCCGCCAGCACTAGCCACCGACCGCTAATGCCATCACCACTTGCCCCGCCTCCAGCCTTCGGCCTCTACCCTCAGCCAGTCACTAGCCGCTAGCTGCCAGCCTCCGATGTCTACGCTTTAGATAGCAGTCACACACCCAGTATAAGAAAATAAAAACACAATAATAGAAAATAATTAAATTAATGAATAAATAAGGAAGAAAAATGTAAGGAAAATGATGTGTAGAATTGTATGATAATATTTTTAAATCATTTTATACACATTGCATCATGTGTGTTTATTTGTGTGTAAAAATTAATTTTCAAGATGCATTAGATTAATTTATTTGAACTCAAATAAAAATAAGGAAATAAAACACAAATGAAAACCAGAAATTGAATATGGGCTAGAAACCTCAACTTGACCCACTTTCCTTCCCCTCTCACCCTCTCTTTCTCTCGGGCCAAAACACAACCCCCCCCCCCAATTCACTCGTGCCTCTCTCTTTCTTTTGTCCTCTTTCTTTCTTCCCCTTGGACCGAAGTAGGCCACCCTAGGACGCTGCCTTATCTTTTCCCTCTTCTATCTCTCTGCGTGCAGGCCCGCCATTGTTAGGTCTATCTTCCCCACGCTGTCGTCTTCCACTACTGCCACCATAATACTTGCCGCGCACTACATGCGTCCGTTTAATCCCGACAATCAATCCCCCCTTCCTCGAAACTCGCCTCCCTATATAAGTCCTTGATCGCAACTCATTATCCCCCATCTCGAAACCCTAGCCACGACGCACCTCAGTTGCCACACCCATAACCATGTGAAAGTGCATCTAGGTAATCCCCGTGGGTTTTGGATGATTGATGACGACAATTAAGATACTAATGAGCTTTAATGAGTATGAGCACAGGTCTTTGAGATAAAAATGAATGTGGAGTCCCTCAAAAAGCAAAAAGAAAAAGAAGAAGACTTGCAAGAGTTGAAAATAGGATTTTATTCTTGAGTTTCACATTTTCTAGTTGTGTAGAGGGTCTTCTCTTTTAAAGTGCTTGAGAATCATTAGAGAGTTCAAACTTTTAGTTAGAATGTTGGTGAGGTAATAGTCCTAGGCATAGCTTAGAATGTAGACCGGACTTGTCCGGACTTGGGGCCGGACTAGTCCGATCCAACCGGACTATTCCGTTTTGGACCGGACTAAATGTCTCTGAGTGAGTTTGGACTTATCTGATTTATGCTGGACTAGTCCGTTCTTGTGTAAGTCTGAGCCTTTCTGAGACTAAGTCCCAGAAGGCCAGACTAGTCTACTCAGCTGGCTGGACTAGTCCGGTTTAGAACGGAACAATTGTTCCTGTGTGAGCTTGGACTAGTCCGGACATGGCCAGACTAGTCTGTAATGTGAGATTAGAGAGTTTTGGGACTACGTCTGGTAAGGCCGGACTAGTCCGCCCGTGTGGCCGGACTAGTCCACTACTAGCCAGACTAATCCGTTCTCATCCGGAGCAAAGGCTCCTGTGTGAGATCGGACTAGTCCGTTGAAGAACGGACTAGTCTGGGGTTCAATGACCGTTTGAATTCAAGGTGGCAGGGACTTTAGTTGTTAGCCTTGGTGACGTAGGTGGTTGTGACGCCCTCAATTCTGTGGAAAACCATGGAACCGAGAACTAATGCATATGTGTGCCCAGGATGTTCATCACACATACACATACGTTCCACAAACTGAATTCAGATTATATATTACCACGAATAACAGAGTTTATTACAACACCTCATGAGTCTTGGACTCATGCTCACAACGGAAGTCTTTATTTCTACGCAGCGGAAATCTTTATTTAAATGCGGAAGCAAAACTAAGCAGAAGTGGCTCCATCTCTACTCCCTCCACAGGCAAGGTTGAGAACAGATCACACGCCATAATGCTCTACTTGATCTTCATAGTAGCCTTCTCTTGCTGTTGATGAAGAAATAATAATGCAAGTTTGAGCACAATGATGTACTCAGCAAGTGCCGGAATAACACATGATATGCAGCTCATAAACATGGTAGGTATAAAAGGCTTATTTGCAGAAAAGCAGATTTATAAAACCGTGATAAAACCGCAACTTATCTTTAGATGAATGTAGTCCTAGCATGTATGAAATTACCAACATACCTGAATGTGGCCTAGAGGGGGGGGTGAATAGGCTTTTAAAGAATTCCTGCACACTTAATAAAGTTATCAGAAACTTGACTGACCGGACTAGTCCGGTTGTGTGGGCGGACTAGTCCGGTGTGCTGAATTATTTGAGTTGATTAAGTGTGTCTCACAAATTTAATCTTATAGCAGCGGAATAAGAACAACAGTTTTTATAAATTAAATTTATTTTATGGATGCACGTGCAAACACATAAGGAACTCAAACGATGACTAGCACACTAGTGATCTAATGTGTCAAGATGTAAAACAAATGAGAGACAAAAGACACGAATTTTTACCGAGGTTCGATCTCACCAAGAGATCTACGTCCTCGTTGAGGAAGCTCACACAGAGCCGGGTTCCCAAGCCTTTCCCTCTTCAAGTCACCACACAGGCCGACTTGACTTCACTATCAAGTGTAATCACCGTGTTTATGGGGCAACCTCACACGTTGAGGGCTCCCACAAGAATTACAATGAGAAGTTGATCAAATACACTCAAAAAGATTACAATGCAGAATATGAGTGTAGAGAGATCAAACCCCAAGAGCTCACAACAAAGGAACGACGATCTCGCAATCCCAAATCCAAGTATTTTATTGATCTTCACCTTTTTGCACCTTAGATGTGTGGGGAGACGTGTTTTTAGGCTCTTGGGACAGGTGGCGGCGCTAGGGTTTCAGTTTTTGACAGTATGAGTCGTGTCACTTTTTGGAAAAGACGAAGGACCTCTTTTTATAGGCTTTCCCAAAAAGTTACCGTTGTTAAACCTACTACCGGACTAGTCCGGTATATGATCGGACTTGTCCGGCCTACTTCCAGTGGGTTAACCGGACTAGTCCGGTCCACAAACCGGACTTGTCCGGTGCTATGTGAGATGGGTTTTCAGAAACTTTAGCGGGCTAGTCCTGTTGCTTGGATGGACTAGTCCGTAGTCCTCTAAAGAGGACAACAGAGACATGACCGGATTTGTCCGGTCTGAAACCGGACTTTTCCGGTTGCATTCCAGTGAGCGGACCGGACTAGTCCGGTTCACAAGGCGGACTAGTCCGGTGCACTATGTTTGCGTCTTTCAGAAAGTTAAACGGACTAGTCCGGTCCATGAACGGACTAGTCCGGTTTTTCAGTGGATTTTTAGTTGATTTTTAAACCCCTTACTCTTACGCAAAGTCATGAGCTCTTGGGATGTGTATCTCTCACACACAACCTATACATTTATATCTACTTTGCTTCTCTATATTCCACTAACGTCTTCCTTTTCGGGCACCACTCTATTTTTCACCTTTTTGTGTGTGTGCCGAGCCAGTTCACTTTGTTTATCCTGCAATCATCTTATTAGTTTCATTAGGATCTCATATGTTCGTCATCAATTAGCCAAAACCCACAAGGGATATCCTAGATGCACTTACAATACCTCCATCACTTCCCGTGTTCCATCCAAACATTAACCAATCCTTTACCCATACTCACGAATACCTCCTCGTATTCGCTACCATCTCACCTCATGAAACAACCTTGTCTCGCACCGAGACCAATCTCATATCATGACCCACCAGTCATGTAACCCTTTCATCATCCAGACTTAACAATTCCAAACCAAACCATAACCAAACCCATAACCATAACCAAGAACCTTCCCAATAACCATCCCATCTAATCATGGCAGTTTAGCCAGGTGCTCGTGACCGTAAGCTCGGCTATCATGATAGTTTTAATAACTCTGCAGAGCTTGCACCTCTTTACCCACAAGTTTGTGATTTCGTCACCCGTCGGCGACTGCAGAACCTCCATTATACAAGTACACAACCATCGGTGTATGGTCAAGAGATCACAAAATAGCCTTTACAAAGGGGTTACTAGATGTATGGACTCACTAAGGTTTCACCGGCAGGCTAGAATATCCAATTCTCCCACCCACGGGCCCCCTCTTGTGCCATGCAGTTCCTAGGGCAGTCCTCACTCGACTCCCATTCCCCACGCCTTCCACAGTCCATAACACTCTAGCAACTTACCTAATTACTCAGCTAAGCCGCACCCATATTTGGCCTTGTGGTGGCACTGTCATCCTGGCATGTGCATGCATGAACCGGTCCTTAGATCTACGGCAAGTAAAGCCACCATCTCATGCTACCTCATTCACAAACCCAAGCTTGCCTAGATCTCCCTCCGATCCATGTTCATTAACCTCATCAGTTACTTATTATCAGTACGAGTGCAGTTAGCTCGACACATCTATCTCGCTTCCCCATCCCATGGACTCAGCGAAGCATAAAAACAAAAACCATACCTGACTCATAAACTTCCCTGGCGACAAGGGTGGTTTAACCAAAACTAGTAAACTCCTATGAAAAGGTTTCCCATCATGTTTGACTCAGCACACACACCTTTTCGCAAAACAAAATAGTTTTACCCAAAACATAGGATCAACATGGTCAAGGAGCACTTGCCTTGTTCTTGCGGTTCCGGTTGTTCTCGATTCTCAAAACCTTGTTGCTGCAGCTCGTCGTGGACAGCTTCCTGAGCTTGTCCTGCTATGTAGGATTCACGTGCATACAAGATTCACAGCAATCAATATCATGTGCAAACCTTAAACTAGATGTGATGATGCACATGCATGCTATCCTATGATTTTTATTAGATTGGTGTGCCCTTGCATGGCTTGCATGGACAGAGGTGTTCGGATCAAAGGTGGTCGGGGCGACGATCTTGTTTTTAGATCAAACTGATCATCGAGTGATCTGCCCACGAGAAAGCTTCTGTTCGAAAGGAATTGAAGAACAGATGCAAAAGATGAACATCATGATGTCGTAAGGTGGTATTGAAGTCCTACCTCACACTCTTCTTGACTTTGAGGTCCTCCTCAGACCACTCGGTTCTTCTCCGATGATCTCCCTTGTTGCGCTTCGGCGATGTTTTGCTCGGCGAGTTAGGGCTAGGGCGCTAAGTCGTCGGCTCAGGAGTTGAAAGAGAAGTTCGTGGTTTCGGCCAGAGGTTTTGGGTTCTATTTATAATCGGGAAGAGAAGAGTCCTAATCTGATTGTATCCTGAATAAGAGTCTTATTCAGATCTTTGTTGGATCCTAACGTCTCATCTTTGGTAATCATCATGGATTTTAGATCGGTTTCTGTTGCGTACCGGTGCCCTTACGCATAACAGCCGCCCCAGAACTTGTTACCTCCGTGATGATGAGCTCCGGAAGCTCCACGTGTCCTCCGGGCCTGGTATCTCCTCGTCCGCAAAGACGAGCTCCGATTGCGCCTTGTGTCAATCGATCGAGACCTCCCTCTTCTTTGGAGGTGAGCTCCGCACACGCCACGTGTTAGTGCCGGTCTTCCTCCTCTCCTTCCCTCAGGGACATGCCCCGAGATTGACACGTGTCCAGCAACGAGGGGCCTCCGGAGATAAGCTCCGGTGGCGACACGTGTTCAATAGATCCGCACTTTTCTCTGAGATGAGCTCCGAGATTGACACGTGTCCTATGAAAAATGCCTTTGCTTCTTCCGCAGAGGCTAGCTCCGTGGGCAGCACGTGTCCCACAGGGTCGGACCTCTTTCCAAATGCGGAGGTGACCCCCGAGCCTGCCACGTATCCAGTTTAGCGTCGGACCTCTCCCAATCTCTCGGGAATGAGTTCCGAACATGCCACGTGGTCTGCTGGTCGTGGAAGTTGCCTTCGGCACTCTCAGAGAGCTTTACTGGCTATCCTTTTGATACTTGTTTCTGTTCCCTCTTTTCTTAAAATGTTTTTCTTCTTCATAAAACATGAACATATGCTGACACCCGAGATGAGGGTGTCACAAATCTACCCCCCTAAATTTGAATCTCGTCCTCGAGATTCGTTAGTAGGAAATAGATGGGGAAATTCTGCCTTGATATCCTCTTCACGTTCCCATGTGGCTTCAGCTTCAGTGTGATGGCTCCATTGTACCTTGCACCATCGAATCACTTTGTTTCGGGTGACCCTTTCCTTTACGTCCAAGATTCGGACAGGGTGTTCTGCGTAGGTCTGGTCTTCTTGAAGTTCAAGTTCTCCCATTGACACTTGTTCCTCTGGTACTCTCAAGCACTTCTTGAGCTGGGATACATGAAACACGTCATGTACGTCGCAGAGGTGATTTGGGAGCTCTAGTTGATAGGCTACTTCTCCTCGCTTGTCCAAAATCTTAAATGGTCCGATGTAGCGAGGTGCTAGTTTGCCTTTGACGTTAAAACGTCGTTGGCCTCGGATAGGTGATACCTTAAGGTATACGAAGTCTCCTACTTCAAAGGTCAACTTCCTACGCCTATTGTCCGCATAGCCTTTCTGTCGTGATTGAGCAGCCTTTAAGTTTTCCCGTATCGTTTGGACTTGCTTTTCAGCCTCTTGTAGTACTTCGGGTCCAAACACCTGGTTCTCTCCAGTCTCGTTCCAGAACAGCGGCGTTCTACACCGTCTGCCATATAAGGCTTCGAAAGGCGACATCTTCAAGCTAGCTTGATAGCTGTTGTTATAGGAGAACTCGGCATACGGTAAACTCCTATCCCAACTACGCCCACGTTTCAAGGCGCAAGCTCTCAACATGTCCTCCAAAATTTGGTTCGTCCTTTCGGTTTGCCCATCAGTTTGTGGGTGATAGGCGGAGCTAAAATCCAGTCGTGTAACCATGGCTTTCTGCAGCTTCCTCCAGAATTTAGAGGTAAACCGAGAACCTCGATCTGAGACTATCCTCTTTGGAACTCCATGTCAGCACACAATCTGCTCCATGTACAACTCTGCCAACTGTGTAACATTGTAACTGGTCTTTACCGGAAGAAAATGGTCGGTTTTCGTCAACCGGTCCACAATGACCCAGATGGAATCGTATCCTGACCGAGTTCTTGGCAATCCGACAATAAAGTCCATACTGATGTCCTCCCATTTCCATTCAGGTATTTTCAAAGGTTGCAACAATCCAACGGGTTTTTGATGTTCGGCCTTTACCCGTTGGCATGTGTCGCATAGGGCAACGTATTCGGCTATATCCCTCTTCATACCATCCCACAAATAGCAAGTTTTCAAGTCCTTGTATATTTTGGTGCTCCCTGGATGTATGGAATAGGGTGAATCATGTGCCTCCTTCAATATCATGTCGCGAAGGTGTCTTATGTTTGGCACACAAATCCTTTTTCCTAGCCAAAGCATACCCTTTTCATCCTCCTTGAAATCCTTTTCTATCCCTTGTCGGATTCTTTCCTTGATCTCCTTGATCCCCTCGTCCGTTGCTTGGCCCTCTCTTATTTCTTGCTCCAATGGGGAGTGGATCTCTATTATCTCCACGTTATTCAAGAATCCAAGGTATAACCGTTCGAACTCCTTTCGAAGTCCGGGTGGTAGCTCCCGAACCGTGAGTTGGTGGCATGCTCCCTTTCTGCTCAATGCGTCAGCGACCACATTGGCCTTCCCGGGGTGGTAGTTGATTCCCACATCATAATCCTTTATAAGTTCTAACCATCGACGTTGCCTCAAATTCAAGTCCGTTTGTGTAAATATGTACTTGAGGCTTTTATGATCTGTATAGATCTCACATCGATGACCAAGGATATAATGTCTCCAAATCTTCAATGCATGCACCACTGCTGCTAACTCCAAATCATGAGTAGGATAGTTAAGCTCATGCTTCTTTAATTGTCGTGAGGCATAGGCTACCACTTGTCCTTCCTGCATGAGTACACATCCGAGCCCTTGTCTGGATGCGTCACAATATATGTCAAAACTCTTGCTTACGTCTAGCAATACCTGAACTGGTGCTGTGGTTAGCCTTTTCTTGAGCTCCTCAAAACTTTCTTGGCAGGCTTGTGTCCATTGAAAGACTTTTCCCTTCATTAACAACCCCGTCATAGGTTTTGCTATCTTGGAGAAGTCTTTAATGAAGCGCCGATAGTATCCTGCCATCCCAAGGAAACTTCAAATATCCCTCACGCTCTTCGGTTGGTCCCACTTTAGAACATCTCTCACCTTTCCAGGATCAACCGATACCCCTTCCTTGGAGATGATGTGGCCTAGGAAAGATATTTCCTTAAGCCAAAATTGACACTTGTTGAGTTTGGCATACAATTGATGCTCACGCAACTTCTGCAAGGTCAATCTCAGATGTTCTTCATGCTCCTCCTCACTCTTTGATTACACCATAATGTCATCGATGAAAACCATGACGAACTCTTGGGATTTTAGTTGATTTTTAAACCCCTTACCCTTACGCAAAGTCATGAGCTCTTGGGATGTGTCTCTCTCACACACAACCTATACATTTATATCTACTTTGCTTCTCTATATTCCACTCACGTCTTCCTTTTCGGGCACCACTCTATTTTTCACCTTTTTGTGTGTGTGCCGAGCCAGTTCACTTTGTTTATCCTGCAATCATCTTAATAGTTTCATTAGGATATCATATGTTCGTCATCAATTAGCCAAAACCCACAAGGGATATCCTAGATGCACTTACAATCTCCCCCTTTTTGGTGATTGATGACAACCATTTGAGATATCACAATTGAGAATAAACGGTTGATTTTCATAAGGTGTGTACATATGAGAATAATAAAGAATTCACAAAAAGCTTCTCACATATGTACACACCTTATGGTGGGGTGCCTCACAGGTGTGTGATAAACAAAATGTGATAAATTAAAGACAAACAGTAGTGAACATGTAAGTGGGCATTAGAGCATAGTACATCACACATAAGAAAAGAAATAGTGCATTACAAGATTTTAAAAATAGATACATGTCCTTGATCACAAAAGATCTTAATGACTAATACTAGATGGAAAAAGTCCAAGTCTAATCTCAATCTTCCATCTCAATCTCTCCCCCTTTGGCATCAAGACACCAAAAAGGGAAAAATTGAGGGGAATCACTCATCGCTGCCTCCTCCGTCAGTCTCAGTCTGATCTTCATCTTCAGCATCCACGGGAGCAGGATCTTCCTCTGAGTCCTCGGAGGCGGGCGGTGATCCAACAGGCTCAATCTCAAGCTTTGCACAGATAGACTTGATATTTGCATTGACGTACTGTTGATGTTTCTTCCTTGCAAGCTTTTCTTTGCGTTGCCTATCTTCGATCTTACGACAGCAGGCAAAGATGGAGGAGAGCATCTTGAGGATGCCGCTAGATGATTCTTGGACAGGTGGAGAACCAGGAGGAGCAGCTGCAGACCTAGTGTCATCATGAGCTTGCTTTGATCTCCTCTCCACTGGTGGAGAGGACGGGGCAGTTGGAGCCGGAGGGAGAGTGTACTCGGTGGGTTTTTGCGGCTTCAACCCCGTATGCTTGACATCCTTGACAAACTCGAGTCCCGTCACTTTCTCAATCATGTACATGATATACGGTGCGTATCCACAGGACCTATTGGGGGTAATTGAGATGTTCACAATGTCGTTGTAGATATACTCAAAGACATTGAATGGTCTCCTCCCACTAATGACCTTCATGAGAGTCCTCAAGGTTCCTTGTATAGTTCCTGCATCTCCATCCTTCGGAGCTATCGTCTTTCTCAAGACTCTATTTAGGACCACAAAGAAGGGCTTTAAATATTTGATGGTGGGAGGAACATATGGCATCCTTGTGTCATAGAGAAACTCAAGCTCTTCCTTCTCCAGGGGTTTCAGATTATGGATGACCAGTTCATGATCCAAAGTGTTTTGGAGGTGAAGAATCCTAGCAAATTCATCATACGTGACACTATACCTTGAACCATGAGTCATCCAAGTAAGACTGTCTCCATCATCCCGAGCAAAGTAGAGAGTGGAGTAAAACTAGGTAATGACTTCATTGTTCTAGTCATACTCAAAGGATAGCAGGTCCGTCAGACCGTGCCTCTCTAAGGCCTCCACCATCTCACGAAAGGCGGGATACTTCTTCGACTTCAGGTATTCAACATTTAGCCATTGACTCTCTACTACGGGATTCTTCATCTTCATGTACACATGCTCGTAGTAGTCTGCATGGAAGTTGCTCCAGAACGTAGGATCAGAACATTGTTTAGGTCGGCCATACACTTCAATCTTCCTGAAGTTATTAGCTAGCTCATTCCCTTTTCTAGTGAAATCCTCACTTGAAGGCTGCCTGTTGCGGTGAACGGGATTTTTCAATTTCAGAGGCCCAATGGGGCCACTAGCAAGTCCCTTCCCTTTATTGAGAACTCTTCTTGGCCCTGACGAGCCCTCAACAGCATCTTTCCTTTGAGGCCTTTTGATAATGACTTTTCTCTTCTTAGGTAGATTGTCGTCGGAGGGTGGAGAGTGAGCATTGACATCATGTCTCTTCTTCATCACTCCCTCCTTAGCTCTCCTCACTCTTTCACGTTGAACTTCTTCGTCAATGTGAAAAGAGCTGTCATCTGATCCTGAAGACATGATGCCTGATAAGGAGTTTAAGGATTAGATGCAAACGGACACATTATCGACTTCAAATGGGAATGTAGGAGTTCAGCTGTCAGAGACCGGACTTGTCCGGTTTTAGAGTGCGGACTAGTCCGGTGGACCGGACTTGTCCGCATCTGAGTGCCGGACTAGTCCGGCTTAGCATAAGAACCCTAAATTGAATGTTTCATTTGAGGCAAATCTCCTATCTAAGGACACAAGAATAGAAAAGTGGTAGGAATACATCTATTTATGCAATGTACATCCTTTTGAAATCAAAGGAAACTAGCTAGAGCTAGAAAAATTGAGATTTTGGTTTTTGGGGGGATTTACCAAGATTTGAAGATTCGTGTTGAAGGAGTGGAAATCAGTCCGGATGAGTCCGGAAAGTAGGATCCCCTCGTCGAGAAGAGGCTTTTTCACGGAGAAAACTCCGAGTTTGAGGGCTCAACTCGAAAATCACTTTGAGAGGTAGGGTTTAGGAGAGAGGGTGAGACAAAATGCTTATGAGTGGAGAGGGAGGCGTTTGGTCCGGCTAACTGCTTCTATATGCGACTGACCGGACTAGTCCGGTCATGGTAGCGGACTAGTCCGGTACCCCTGAGTTAACCTAATTGTTGTCTGTCCGGACTAGTCTGGTTGGAAATCGGACTAGTCCGTTTCCAACAGACTTGATATATATATAGATAACTAATAGTGATCCAAGGACAACAATTTTGCAAGTAGTCTTGGTGATTACGACCAGTAGGCAATCAACAATCGAACAATGGTCATAATCCACAAGATTTATTCATTAAGAATAGTTTTCTGAGTACAAAGGAGAGGAGGAGCATTTTTGTCAATACGGAGGAACAATTTAAGTTGCAACCAGGTATGCAATGTTTCAAGCCACATTTCGAGAGTCAAGAATGTTTAGCTCATTTCTTAGTTCACAGAACCTTTTCTCATCTAATGGTTTGGTAAAAATATCTGCAAGTTGTTTTTCAGTCCTAACATGTGAAATAGCTATGTCACCTTTTAATGAATGATCTCTAAGAAAGTGATGGCGGATGTCTATGTGCTTAGTTCTTGAGTGCTCTACAGGGTTGTGTGCAATCTTTATAGCACTTTCATTATCGCATAGAAGCGGGATATGACTTAGATTGTAGCCGTAGTCCCTAAGAGTTTGTTGCATCCAAAGCAGTTGCGCACAGCAACTACCGGCTGCAACATACTCTGCTTCCGCTGTGGAAAGAGCAATGGAGTTTTGCTTTTTAGATGACCAAGAAACTAGAGACCTACCAAGAAATTGACAAGTCCCTGACGTGCTCTTTCTATCGACTTTGCATCCTGCATAGTCAGCGTCGGAGTACCCTATCAAGTTAAACTTGGATCCTTTGGGATATCAAAGGCCCAAGTTGGGTGTGTGCACAAGGTACCTTAGGATTCTTTTTACAGCAATTAAGTGACACTCTTTAGGTGCGGCTTGAAACCTTGCACACATGCAAACACTAAGCATAATATCTGGCCTAGATGCACATAAGTATAATAAGGAGCCAATCATGGACCGATATACCTTTTGGTCCACATTTGGACCGTCTTCATTGAGGTCGAGATGTCCGTTGATGGCCATGGGTGTCTTGATGGGCTTGGCTTTGTCCATATTGAATTTATTGAGAATGTCTTGTGTATATTTAGTTTGGCTTATAAATGTACCTTCTCTTAGTTGCTTCACTTGAAATCCCAAGAAGAACTTCAATTCACCCATCATTGACATCTCGAACCTGTCTGACATTATTTTGCTAAATTTTCTGATCTTCGAACCCCGGTGGCTGCTCCACATAGACTTCCTCCTTTATCGGACCATTCAGAAAGGCACTCTTGCTTTATTTCTTGTCACTACTCCATGTTCATCTTGCTTGTTCCGAAAGACCCATTTGGTTCCAACGATGTTCGCCCTTGGTCTTTCCACCAGCTCCCACACTTCATTTCTTTTGAAGTTGTTCAACTCCTCTTGCATCGCAATCACCCAGTCTGGATCCCTTAAGGCTTCTTCTACCCTGTATGGCTCCAGAAAAGACACAAAAGAATAATGTTCACAAAAATTTGCAATTTGAGATCTAGTAGTTACTCCCTTAGCAATATCTCCAATGACATTGTTGACAGGATGGTCCCTTTGCACACACTGATGTACTCTTGGGTGTGGAATTTGTATAGTCGTTTGTTCTTCATTGTCTTCATGTGTCATGTCTCCCCCTAGATCATTGCTTCCATGATCATCTTGATTTTCTTGATCTTCCTCAACTTGATCTTGTGTAGGAGCTCCCCCTTGACCATTGCTTCCTTGTTGAAATTCATCTTGTGTCTCCTCTCGTGGTAGGATATCACCAAGTGCCATTTTCTTCATCGCTTCACATGGAGCTTCCTCCTTATCTAGCATAGACTTATCGACTTGCTCCACTTGTGAGCCGTTAGTTTCATCGAACACTATGTCACGTGCTACTTTAATAAGGCCGGACACCTTGTTGAAGACACGATAGGCGTAGGCGTTCGATTCATATCCAAGCAAGAATCCTTCATCGGACTTCGAAGCAAACTTCGAGGCCCTTGGTTTCTTGTTCAGAATAAAACATTTGCAACCAAAAACTTTGAAATAGGAAACGTTAGGCTTTTTACCCGTGAGAAGCTCATATGGAGTTTTCTTCAGAAGTCGATGAAGGTACAACCGATTTGTGGCATGACAAGTGGTGTTCACCGCTTCTGCCCAAAATCAGTCTGACGTCTTGTATTCATCCAACATTGTTCTCGCCATTTCGATCAATGTTCTGTTCTTCCTTTCGGCCACCCCGTTCTGTTGAGGAGAATAGGGTGCCGAGAATTCATGCTTTATACCTTCTTCATTGAGATATTCTTCAACTTGGGTGTTCTTTAATTCTGTCCCATTGTCACTTCTGATATTCTTTACGGTTGATGAGAATTCATTTTGAGCTCTTTTCAAGAACTTCTTGAGGATTCCTTGAGTTTCTGATTTATCATACAAGAAAAATACCCAGGTAAATCTTGAAAAATCATCAACAATTACTAAACCGTATTTGTTCCCGCCGATGCTGATGTACGCAATTGGACCAAAGAGATCCATGTGGAGAAGTTCCAGCGGTTTAGCGGTGGTCATCACATTCTTGGCGGGGTGTGGTGCTCCAACCTGTTTTCCTGCTTGACAAGCGCTGCACGGCTTGTCTTTTTCAAAAACCACATCCTTAAGACCACGGATGTGACCACCTTTTATAAGTTTCTGCAGATTTCTCATTCCAACATGGGCTAGCCGTCTATGCCACAGCCATCCCATGTTGGTCTTAGCAACCAAGCAAGCGTTGAGTTCGGCTTTATCTTTGTTGAAGTCAACAAGATAAAGCTTTCCCTTCAACAATCCCTTGAATGCAATCGAGCCATCGCTTCTTCTAAAGACGGTCACACCCTCATTAGTGAATAAACAGTTGTAACCTTTGTCGCATAGTTGAGATATTGATAAAAGATTATAATCTAGAGAGTCTACATGTAAAACATTAGATAAGGTGTGTTGAGAGGATATTTCAATGTTACCACTACCAAGGACCTTTCCTTGGCTGTTATCTCCAAAGTATATACCTTCACTTGGATCCTTGTTGCACTCGTATTCCACAAACATACTTCTCTCTCCGGTCATATGATTTGTGCATCCGCTATCTAGCACCCACTTAGATCCACCGGAGGAGTAAGCCTGCAAAATAGAATTATTTCTGGGTTTTAGGCAAGGTTAGTCACAAGAGTCTTGGGCACCCACACACAAGTTTTCAAGTTCTTGTGGCGTGGCCCTGTATATTTAGCAATGACTTTTCCATACTTGTTTTTCATGAGAACATAAGAAGCATCAAATGTATGGAACAGTGTTTGTAGCTCAGATTCATGGGATTTTTCTTTAACAAAAATGATCCTATTCTTAGCATGATTAGAAGTAGACATGTGTTTATTCCTGTCGAAGCCAAGTCCATCTTTGACATTGGGAGGTCTAGTGATCATATATGCACTTCTTGCATATTTGATCTTCTCCTTATCAAAGATGCCGTTTTGAGAAGAATGCATGTCATGTGGGGTTAAAGCATTAGAAATTACATTCTTCTTACTAGAGCAAGTGCAGGTTCTTACTGTTGTCGAGCGCATATCTTTGGAGGAAGAACTCTTGGAGGAAGAGGAGTCACTTTGTTTGAGCGACTCAACTTGCACCTCAAGGATTTTGTTAACTTTTGACAAGTTAGCAAGTTCTTCCTTGATTGCAATGTGCGAGTCCTCTAACTTTGAGTAAGTTTCCTTACTCAAGGTTAGCTCTAACTCAAGTGACTCATTCTTCTCTCTTTCAAGCTCAAGAAGCTTTTCAACTTCTTGATATCTCTTCCTCTCACGGATGAGCATATCTTCTTGTCGGTTGACAAGTTCTTCCTTTTCAAAAATTTCGTTCGACAACATTTCCATTTTCTTTAAAGCAATTTTACTTAGCCCTCTAAATAATTCTTCATTATCACTAGAGCTATCAAAGTCATCAATGGAGGAATTTAGTATAGGAGGAGTAAGTCTAACCTTTTTCTTGCCTTCCTTAGCCATAAGACAAGTGTGGATGTTCATGTCCCGTCCTCCCATGTTCGGAAAGAGTGTGGCTCTCATAGTTGGTTTCTTGACTGCGATAGTGGCCATCTCTTCTTCTTCATCGGAGGAGGACTCGTCGTTTGAGTCCCACTCCTTCCCAATGTGAGCTTGATGGGCTTGTCTTCTTTTTCTGAAATTTTTCTTTTCTTGAGATCTTGTTTCCTTCTTCTTTTTGTTTTCCTCATAAGTACAGTCCACCATGAAGTGACCATACTCTCCGCAGTTGTAGCAAGTGCGTCGAGCCTTGGATTTTCCTTTATCCTTGCTTTTGCCTTCATGTGAATTGTTGCCGTGTCTTCTCTTCATCATGCGTTTGAACTTTTTGATGAAGAGTACCATTTCTTCGTCATCAAGATCGGTGCTTTCGTCGCTTGTATCTCCATCGTCTTGGTCTTCACGAGTTTCTTTGAGTTTGGGTCTGCACGTTGCTTTGAGGGCAACTTCTTTCTTTTTAGAAGAGGTGAGCTCGGCTAAGTCTTTGACGTATTGAGCCTCTTTCTCCATCATTTCATGATTTATGATCTTTCCCAATAACTCATCGGGAGTCATTTTGTGAAACCCGGGGCTTTCTCTAATCATTGAGCAAAGTGTGACGTTTCTTGGCATGAAGGCTCTAATCATTCTTTTGACCACTTCGTGATCTGTCCATTTCTTACTTCCATAAGCACGAATTCTGTTGATGAGTGCTTTCATCCGGTTGTACATGTCTTGAGGTGATTCACCTTCTTCAATAGCAAATCTCCCCAACTCTCCTTCAAGCATTTCGATTTTGGCTTCACGAACTGACCTATTTCCTTCGTGAGCTGTCTTGAGGGTATCCCAGATTTCTTTTGCACTTTCTAACCCATCAATCTTGGTGAATTCCTCTCTGCTTAGTGATGATGTGATCACGGCGACGGCTTGTGCGTTTCTGTGAATCTCCTGTTCTTGTTCTGGGGTGAGTTCATCATCCATGTCCGGAATATCGATGCCTGTGCAAATAATGTGCCACAGACTAGGGTTCAGGGATATCAGATGCATCTTCATGTTGTACTTCCACATGGTGTAGTCACTTCCATCAAACTGTGGGGGCCTTCCCAAGGGATAGAGAGATAATGATTATTTGAATTGAGACGGTTGTAGTTGTAAGGATACCGGGAGTAGTCGTGATGACCACTCCCCATCGTCTTTTCTTCCTCTTTTCCTTTTTGTGCCAGCAGTTTCTTTCTCAGGAGTGCTTTTAGCTGCCTCACTTCTTCATCGTCATGTGGACTTTCTTTCAGCACATCGAAGGCTTTGGCTTCTTGCTCCTCATCGTTGTTGCTCGTCTTCGGGATATCGTTGTTCTTCTCAGAGGCCATTGATCTCTCCGAGATGTGAGTCTCGTTGATGGAGAACTTGGCTCTGATACCAATTGAATGTGGCCTAGAGGGGGGGGGGTGAATAGGCTTTTAAAGAATTCCTGCACACTTAATAAAGTTATCAGAAACTTGACTGACCGGACTAGTCCGGTTGTGTGGGCGGACTAGTCCGGTGTGCTGAATTATTTGAGTTGATTAAGTGTGTCTCACAAATTTAATCTTATAGCAGCGGAATAAGAACAACAATTTTTATAAATTAAATTTATTGTATGGATGCACGTGCAAACTTGTAAGGAACTCCAACGATGACTAGCACACTAGTGATCTAATGTGTCAAGATGTAAAACAAATGAGAGACAAAAGACACGAATTTTTACCGAGGTTCGATCTCACCAAGAGATCTACGTCCTCGTTGAGGAAGCTCACACAGAGCCGGGTTCCCAAGCCTTTCCCTCTTCAAGTCACCACACAGGCCGACTTGACTTCACTATCAAGTGTAATCACCGTGTTTATGGGGCAACCTCACACGTTGAGGGCTCCCACAAGAATTACAATGATAAGTTGATCAAATACACTCAAAAAGATTACAATGCAGAATATGAGTGTAGAGAGATCAAACCCCAAGAGCTCACAACGAAGGAACGACGATCTCCCAATCCCAAATCCAAGTATTTTATTAATCTTCACCTTTTTGCACCTTAGATGTGTGGGGAGACGTGTTTTTGGGCTCTTGGGACAGGTGGCGGCGCTAGGGTTTCAGTTTTTGACAGTATGAGTCGTGTCACTTTTTGGAAAAGACGAAGGACCTCTTTTTATAGGCTTTCCCAAAAAGTTACCGTTGTTAAACCTACTACCGGACTAGTCCGGTATATGATCGGACTTGTCCGGCCTACTTCCAGTGGGTTAACCGGACTAGTCCGGTCCACAAACCGGACTTGTCCGGTGCTATGTGAGATGGGTTTTCAGAAACTTTAGCGGACTAGTCCTGTTGCTTGGATGGACTAGTCCGTAGTCCTCTAAAGAGGACAACAGAGACATGACCGGATTAGTCCGGTCTGAAACCGGACTTTTCCGGTTGCATTCCAGTGAGCGGACCGGACTAGTCCGGTTTACAAGGCGGACTAGTCCGGTGCACTATGTTTGCGTCTTTCAGAAAGTTAAACGGACTAGTCCGGTCCATGAACGGACTAGTCTGGTTTTTCAGTGGATTTTAGTTGATTTTTAAACCCCTTACCCTTACGCAAAGTCATGAGCTCTTGAGATGTGTCTCTCTCACACACAACCTATACATTTATATCTACTTTGCTTCTCTATATTCCACTAACGTCTTCCTTTTCGGGCACCACTCTATTTTTCACCTTTTTGTGTGTGTGCCGAGCCAGTTCACTTTGTTTATCCTGCAATCATCTTAATAGTTTCATTAGGATCTCATATGTTCGTCATCAATTAGCCAAAACCCACAAGGGATATCCTAGATGCACTTACAATACCTCCATCACTTCCCGTGTTCCATCCAAACATTAACCAATCCTTTACCCATACTCACGAATACCTCCTCGTATTCGCTACCATCTCACCTCATGAAACAACCTTGTCTCGCACCGAGACCAATCTCATATCATGACCCACCAGTCATGTAACCCTTTCATCATCCAGACTTAACAATTCCAAACCAAACCATAACCAAACCCATAACCATAACCAAGAACCTTCCCAATAACCATCCCATCTAATCATGGCAGTTTAGCCAGGTGCTCGTGACCGTAAGCTCGGCTATCATGATAGTTTTAATAACTCTGCAGAGTTTGCACCTCTTTACCCACAAGTTTGTGATTTCGTCACCCGTCGGCGACTGCAGAACCTCTATTATACCAGTACACAACCATCGGTGTGTGGTCAAGAGATCACAAAATAGCCTTTACAAAGGGGTTACTAGATGTATGGACTCACTAAGGTTTCACCGGCAGGCTAGAATATCCAATTCTCCCACCCACGGGCCCCCTCTTGTGCCATGCAGTTCCCAGGGCAGTCCTCACTCGACTCCCATTCCCCACGCCTTCCACAGTCCATAACACTCTAGCAACTTACCTAATTACTCAGCTAAGCCGCACCCATACTTGGCCTTGTGGTGGCACCTCATCAGTTACTTATTATCAGTACGAGTGCAGTTAGCTCGACACATCTATCTCGCTTCCCCATCCCATGGACTCAGCGAAGCATAAAAACAAAAACCATACCCGACTCATAAACTTCCCTGGCGACAAGGGTGGTTTAACCAAAACTAGTAAACTCCTATAAAAAGGTTTCCCATCATGTTTGACTCAGCACACACACCTTTTCGCAAAACAAAATAGTTTTACCCAAAACATAGGATCAACATGGTCAAGGAGCACTTGCCTTGTTCTTGCGGTTCCGGTTGTTCTCGATTCTCAAAACCTTGTTGCTGCAGCTCGTCGTGGACAGCTTCCTGAGCTTGTCCTGCTATGTAGGATTCACGTGCATACAAGATTCACAGCAATCAATATCATGTGCAAACCTTAAACTAGATGTGATGATGCACATGCATGCTATCCTATGATTTTTATTAGATTGGTGTGCCCTTGCATGGCTTGCATGGACAGAGGTGTTCGGATCAAAGGTGGTCGTGGCGACGATCTTGTTTTTAGATCAAACTGATCATCGAGTGATCTGCCCACGAGAAAGCTTCTGTTCGAAAGGAATTGAAGAACAGATGCAAGAGATGAATACCATGATGTCGTAAGGTGGTATTGAAGTCCTACCTCACACTCTTCTTGACTTCGAGGTCCTCCTCAGACCACTCGGTTCTTCTCCGATGATCTCCCTTGTTGCGCTTCGGCGATGTTTTGCTCGGCGAGTTAGGGCTAGGGCGCTAAGTCGTCGGCTCAGGAGTTGAAAGAGAAGTTCGTGGTTTCGGCCAGAGGTTTTGGATTCTATTTATAATCGGGAAGAGAAGAGTCCTAATCTGATTGTATCCTGAATAAGAGTCTTATTCAGATCTTTGTTGGATCCTAACGTCTCATCTTTGGTAATCATCATGGATTTTAGATTGGTTTCTGTTGCGTACCGGTGCCCTTACGCATAACAGCCGCCCCAGAACTTGTTACCTCCGTGATGATGAGCTCCGGAAGCTCCACGTGTCCTCCGGGCCTGGTATCTCCTCGTCCGCAAAGACGAGCTCCGATTACGCCTCGTGTCAATCGATCGAGACCTCCCTCTTCTTTGGAGGTGAGCTCCGCACACGCCACGTGTTAGTGCCGGTCTTCCTCCTCTCCTCCCCTCAGGGACATGCCCCGAGATTGACACGTGTCCAGCAACGAGGGGCCTCCGGAGATAAGCTCCGGTGGCGACGCGTGTTCAATAGATCCACACTTTTCTCTGAGATGAGCTCCGAGATTGACACGTGTCCTATGAAAAATGCCTTTGCTTCTTCCGCAGAGGCTAGCTCCGCGGGCAGCACGTGTCCCACAGGGTCGGACCTCTTTCCAAATGCGGAGGTGACCCCCGAGCCTGCCACGTATCCAGTTTAGCGTCGGACCTCTCCCAATCTCTCGGGAATGAGTTCCGAACACGCCACGTGGTCTTCTGGTCGTGGAAGTTGCCTTCAGCACTCTCAGAGAGCTTTACTGGCTATCCTTTTGATACTTGTTTCTGTTCCCTCTTTTCTTAAAATGTTTTTCTTCTTCATAAAACATGAACATATGCTGACACCCGAGATGAGGGTGTCACAAATCTACCCCCCTAAATTTGAATCTCGCCCTCGAGATTCGTTAGTAGGAAATAGATGGGGAAATTCTGCCTTGATATCCTCTTCACGTTCCCATGTGGCTTCAGCTTCAGTGTGATGGCTCCATTGTACCTTGCACCATCGAATCACTTTGTTTTGGGTGACCCTTTCCTTTACGTCCAAGATTCGGACAGGGTGTTCTGCGTAGGTCTAGTCTTCTTGAAGTTCAAGTTCTCCCATTGACACTTGTTCCTCTGGTACTCTCAAGCACTTCTTGAGCTGGGATACATGAAACACGTCATGTATGTCGCAGAGGTGATTTGGGAGCTCTAGTTGATAGGCTACTTCTCCTCGCTTGTCCAAAATCTTAAATGGTCCGATGTAGCGAGGCGCTAGTTTGCCTTTGACGTTAAATCGTCGTTGGCCTCGGATAGGCGATACCTTAAGGTATACGAAGTCTCCTACTTCAAAGGTCAACTTCCTACGCCTATTGTCCGCATAGCCTTTCTGTCGTGACTGAGCAGCCTTTAACTTTTCCCGTATCGTTTGGACTTGCTTTTCAACCTCTTGTAGTACTTCGGGTCCAAACACCTGGTTCTCTCCAGTCTCGTTGCAGAACAGCGGCGTTCTACACCGTCTGCCATATAAGGCTTCGAAAGGCGACATCTTCAAGCTAGCTTGATAGCTGTTGTTATAGGAGAACTCGGCATACGGTAAACTCCTATCCCAACTACGCCCACGTTTCAAGGCGCAAGCTCTCAACATGTCCTCCAAATTTTGGTTCGTCCTTTCGGTTTGCCCATCAGTTTGTGGGTGATAGGCGGAGCTAAAATCCAGTCGTGTACCCATGGCTTTCTGCAGCTTCCTCCAGAATTTAGAGGTAAACCGAGAACCTCGATCTGAGACTATCCTCTTTGGAACTCCATGTCAGCACACGATCTGCTCCATGTACAACTCTGCCAACTGTGTAACATTGTAACTAGTCTTTACCGGAAGAAAATGGGCGGTTTTCGTCAACTGGTCCACAATGACCCAGATGGAATCGTATCCTGACCGAGTTCTTGGCAATCCGACAATAAAGTCCATACTGATGTCCTCCCATTTCCATTCAGGTATTTTCAAAGGTTGCAACAATCCAACGGGTTTTTGATGTTCGGCCTTTACCCGTTGGCATGTGTCGCATAGGGCAACGTATTCGGCTATATCCCTCTTCATACCATCCCACCAATAGCAAGTTTTCAAGTCCTTGTACATTTTGGTGCTCCCTAGATGTATGGAATAGGGTGAATCATGTGCCTCCTTCAATATCATGTCGCGAAGGTGTCTTATGTTTGGCACACAAATCCTTTTTCCTAGCCAAAGCATACCCTTTTCATCCTCCTTGAAATCCTTTTCTATCCCTTGTCGGATTCTTTCCTTGATCTCCTTGATCCCCTCGTCCGTTGCTTGGCCCTCTCTTATTTCTTGCTCCAATGGGGAGTGGATCTCTATTATCTCCACGTTATTCAAGAATCCGAGGTGTAACCGTTCGAACTCCTTTCGAAGTCCGGGTGGTAGCTCCCGAACCGTGAGTTGGTGGCATGCTCCCTTTCTGCTCAATGCGTCAGCGACCACATTGGCCTTCCCGGGGTGGTAGTTGATTCCCACATCATAATCCTTTATAAGTTCTAACCATCGACGTTGCCTCAAATTCAAGTCCGTTTGTGTAAATATGTACTTGAGGCTTTTATGATCTGTATAGATCTCACATCGATGACCAAGGATATAATGTCTCCAAATCTTCAATGCATGCACCACTGCTGCTAACTCCAAATCATGAGTAGGATAGTTAAGCTCATGCTTCTTTAATTGTCATGAGGCATAGGCTACCACTTGTCCTTCCTGCATGAGTACACATCCGAGCCCTTGTCTGGATGCGTCACAATATATGTCAAAACTCTTGCTTACGTCTAGCAATACCTGAACTGGTGCTGTGGTTAGCCTTTTCTTGAGCTCCTCAAAACTTTCTTGGCAGGCTTGTGTCCATTGAAAGACTTTTCCCTTCATTAACAACCCCGTCATAGGTTTTGCTATCTTGGAGAAGTCTTTAATGAAGCGCCGATAGTATCCTGCCATCCCAAGGAAACTTCGAATATCCCTCACGCTCTTCGGTTGGTCCCACTTTAGAACATCTCTCACCTTTCCAGGATCAACCGATACCCCTTCCTTGGAGATGATGTGGCCTAGGAAAGATATTTCCTTAAGCCAAAATTGACACTTGTTGAGTTTGGCATACAATTGATGCTCACGCAACTTCTGCAAGGTCAATCTCAGATGTTCTTCATGCTCCTCCTCACTCTTTGAATACACCATAATGTCATCGATGAAAACCACGACGAACTTGTCCAAGTACTCCATAAAAACCTTGTTCATAAGGTACATGAAGTACGCGGGTGCATTTGTTAATCCAAAAGACATAACGGTATATTCATATAAACCATACCGTGTCCGAAAGGCTGTCTTAGGTATATCGGAGGGCTTAATCTTCAGCTGGAAATATCCCGACCGAAGATCAATCTTGGAGAATACTTGGGCTCCTTTCATTTGATCGAACAGGTCCTCTATACGGGGCAGAGGGTATTTATTCTTGATTGTTACCTCGTTGAGAGACCTGTAGTCCACGCACATTCTTTGGGTTCCGTCCTTCTTATCCACGAAGAGTACCGGAGCTCCCCATGGTGACGAGCTTGGCCGGATAAAACCCTTCTCCAACTGTTCTTGAATTTGCTTTTTGAGTTCTACTAACTCGTTGACGGGCATCCTATATGGTCTCTTAGCTATGGGTGCAGTTCCAGGTACCAAATCTATGGCAAACTCGATGTCCCGGTCAGGTGGCATACTTGGAAGTTCTTCTGGAAACACGTCCGAAAATTCCTGAACCACTGGAATGTTGTCCAATGCTATTCTTTCAACATGGTTCAAATCCGCCCGTTCGGTTGCTTGCTGGGCTGACTCAAACTCGACACGGATACCGTGTTCGTTTGTCAACTGCACGCTTTTCTCAGCGCATTGGATTACTCCTTTGTGCTTGCTTAACCAGTCCATTCCGAGTATGATGTCAATTCCGTGGGAGTCCAAGACAATAAGGTTGGCAAGGAAGTCTACCCCCCTTATTTTAAGGCTTACTTTAGGACATACTATATTAGTCCTCATTTCTCCTCCAGGAGAATTAACTAAAATAGCACATTCGAGGTGGGATACGGGTAGATGATGTTTGGCAACATATTCGGATGATATGAAGGAATGTGATGCTCCAGAATCAAATAAAATGGTGACTGGGTTGGAGTTGGCAAGGAACATACCAATTGCGACGTCCTCAGCCTGTTGTGCTTCCTCAGCAGTGACATGGTTAACGTGGCCACGAGCATAGTTCTGCGGTCCTCGGTTACCTTGGTTGTCCCCTCCGTTTGGTTGCTGATTCTGCTTGGGCACGTTAATTTGCTGTCCAGGGCCTCTCTTCGGGCACTGGTTAGCGAAGTGGCCTACTTCCCCGCATGCAAAACATGCCCTGTTGCCTACGGCAGCAGGTACGTTGGGGCGGGGGTTTTGAACAGGAGCGCCATTGTTAGGCCGGGGCGCAGGAGGCATGGGCACTCGATGTGCCGGTGCAACAAACCGTTGCTGTGGTGGCTGACCAGGGCGGTATGTAGGAGTGGTTGGTCCATACTGCGGTGCAGGGGGCATGTACCTAGGTCGTACGTTGCTCCCTTGGGGCTGGTATGGCATCTTCCTTTTGCACTCGTGCTCAATCTCTCGGATCTTGTTTTCCACCACAATAGCCTTATCAACCAGCTTCTGGAAGCTTACGTAGTCATTGTTGAGGAGCTGAACTTGAATCTCATTGTTCAACCCTCTCATGAACAGGTACTGCTTCTTCTGATCCGAGTTGACATCTTCGGGGGCATACCGGGACAGTTGTATGAACTTGTTGAGATATTCATTCACACTTGTCGAAGTGTTCGGTCGACACTTCCCCCGGGCCTGCACTGGGCAGCCCGCGGAGGTTCTTTTTTCGGTGGGGCTAGTCTCTAGCGGAGAGCTTGCGCAGATGGACGAGTTAGTAAGAGCTTGACACGGCGAGTTTTACGTGGTTCAGGCCGCCGGAGCGTAAAACCCTACGTCCACGGCGAGCTATGGAGCTCGCTGTATTGCTTGCTGCTTAGGACCGGGGGCCTGAGCTTGGGGGTGAGTTACAGCTTGAGAGTGTATGGCTAGTGTATGAGTTGCAAAGTGCGAACCTGTAAAAGCCCAAGAAAAGGGACTTGCAAAAATTTTCTCTTCACCTCACAACACCACAGTTTTTATTGTGGATGTCTTAGGAAAAAGTGTGAAGAGCAAGTAACCTCCATCAAAAGGGTAATTAGAGGGGAAAGTCTACACTTTCACAAAGTAGAATTTCTACACATGAACATGAGAGCTTGAGCTCACCCCTAGGACTTGAAAAGTCTTGGGAAGGTTCAAGCCAAATTTCATGTAAATCCAACACTTTTTGAGGCACTTTTGGGGTTGTTTCAAAAAGAGGCCAATTTGAATGTAAATTCAAATTGCAGAAACTTTCATCACCCAAATTCAAAAGTTAGCCTCATATCTACACTCAGCACATTTTTCTGAGTAAACCCACCAATTTTCATCCCCATTGGAGTTCATCTTGTCAAGAGCTAAATTTGCAAGAATTCAAAACTGAATTTGAATTTCAGTTTAAATATGAAGCAAATTTAACCAAACAAAGTTTGAATTTGAGAATTCAAATTCAAACAAAGACTTGGGAGCTAAGTCTCACATTAAATTGTGAGTAGCTGGTGGGATAATTAGCAAAAACAGAAAAGAAATATTAGGGAAAAAGAAGAAAGGGGGAGGCCCACATGTCAGCTGCACACCCGAGTACACAGTGGGTTGCTACAGCCGGGTCTCGACTTCGCGCGCAAGGAAACAGGCAAGGCGGCGAGCCACCGAGGCGTCGACGTGCCACCCCCTACGCTCGATGCTTCGTGCGGGTAACACCTCAGTGAAGAAAACCGAGTACTCCACTCGCCTTCTCCCCGTTTTCCCCCGAGAGCAGCCGCACCAGGCCGGAAAAACGATCGCCGCCGACCACTCTTCGCGCCCGCCTGTAGATCAGTACCTCTAGGACCTCCCACGACCACCGGTGATCATGAGAGCGTGCGCGGGACGCTGCTGGACCTCACCGAGCTACCAAGCCGATCCCTCACCCTCTGTGTGTGGCGCACAGCACCAACCACCATCAGAAATTTCAGTTTGTGCCGCCGCCGGGCCTCCTCGACGTTCTGGAAATACAGAGCCCATCACACCCCGAGTTAAATAGCAAAAAGGTGCGCCTACTCCTTCTCTTCACGCTGCCAAAAGCCCCAGTCCATCCCTCCATGGGAGCAGCGGGAATTTGTGAAACACCGAGGACATGTCCATAGGTCAGGGGGGATTGATCTTCCAAAATTCACGACCCATGTGTGTTCTCTAGCCATTCTAGTCATAGGGTAGGCCACATACCTCGGTGCGAGTCGCCGAGACTGAAAAGAACTAGGATTTGTGGAGCCTCCACGGTGCTATTCAAGTTTTACTCTCTGCTGCCGGTTTTCCACCGAGGGCGCACGGTGACATAGGGTTTGGAGGAGTTTCCAAGTTCTTTGGCATACGGGACGTCCTTTGCCATGAGCCACTGATGCTCTAGGGCGAGAGAAACGGGAAATTAAGCCAGCAGAGAGGATGACCGACGTCGCCGGACTCGGTCCGAGGCCGCCGTCCGTCGCCCGACTTCTGTGGACCGTTAGAGCTCACAACGACCTCGGAAACGGTTTCCCCGACCCTCAAAACCCTAGGCGGCGAAAGCCAGTCCGGAAGATCGCTTAGGAAGGAGGAACCGAGGGGGGGAGGAAGAACACCGGCGAGAGAGGCGCGCGCGGGAAGAGGGGAGCGGGAGGTTGAAGACGAAGCGCCGACCCCACCTGTCAGCCACTCGGCGGTAGAGCTGAGATCTTCTGTGGCTGCCGATCTTTTGTGACTACACCAGGGGAAACCCAGTAACCCTGTGTGTTCTCGTTTCTCACTGGCTGAGATTTAAAGAGTGGGCCCAGGTTCTTTTCCAAAAGTAAAACAATTCCAGTTTCCACTCAAACTTTAGAAATCCATAACCTTTGCTAGGAAGCTCCAAATTTAGTGATTCAAATTGGGTTGGATTCATCTTGCCTAGCTCTGTCCATATATACAACCCAATTTGTATGAAACCCATTAATTAATTCTGGAAAATTCTTTAAAGCTTTTCAGCAAAAGAATTTTAGAGGGAGTTTGGTTCATCCAAAAATCCCCAAATTTTACCACAATGTTCTTTAGGACATTAGTAAACCCCTGTAAAAGTTTCAGACCATTTGGAGTTGATTTGGTCAGAGCAATTCAAATTGGAAAGTACTGTGTTCATTTGAATACAGAAACATTTTCAGAGAATTTCCAAAACTTGGAAATTCAGTTCTGGGCAATTCTTAACCCCAAAAATGTTAGGAAAATTCAGGCAAACTCTATGAGCTATAATTGAAATTGTACTTCATTAAGTTGAGCGTGAACAGGGGTATTACCTCAGAATAAATTCTTCCTTGCTGATTTGCCAAGAGAATTATTCTGAGCAAACCACTCCATGAAAAGTGCTAATGTTTGGTCCAGAGAGTTTTCTTGTGACAAGGAACTCACACAAAAATTCTCAGCTCCATTGGAGCTCTAGATCACCCCTTTCCTGTTTAACCACTTAAGGGATTAATATGGAAAAGGGGGAAAACCACTTAGCATTTAACCATGTGATTAAGTCCAAGCCAAACCACCAACACCAGTTCATCTTTAAATTCTTAAACAAAGTTCCAGGTGTTAGAGGCTGGTTATTAGAACTAATAGTAGAAGTCTTACTCTAAAACTCACATTTGCATCTAAATTAACATGTAGTATTTCATTAACGTGTAGCCGTTGAAGAAGAGACTCCGGAAGTGCTGGACTTCCTTCTTCCGGACGAGGAACTAACTACTGACCAGCAGCAACAAGGCAAGCCCCGGTTTGCATTAACCCTTTTTATAAGTCTTATTTTGTTTACATGTGTCATGTGAAGTATGTATGTGCATTAGGTATAGGATGAATGAAACTCCACTTGCATAACCAAAGGGTCCTAAAAGAGTGAGGGTAGTGTCAAGGACCTCGAGTAGACAGGCTATGCTTAATGAGTCATAGGACTTTGTATAAGTCGAGTAGTTGGAATCTACTCGCGAGATAGGCACTGGGACGCACGGGTTCGGTTGAGTGATGTGAGATCACCTTAGTAATGAAAAGGAGACTAGGCAGGGGCTAGGGCGCAGCAAGAGGAAGTCTTGTGTGCACAGCCCGGCCCGTGTCGATTGAGGACCGATCCGTGTGCGGCCCTGCTGAACAAGTATTGAACGTACCAAAGGCATATCGGATATATGGGCCCCGATAAACCGATGTAGCCTAAACCTCCGGGCGTCGAGGCATAGCACACCGATTTATAGGCGTAGGTTGAGGGCAGCAAGGTGGAAATCTGCCAACGGGCATAGAGAGATGCTCCGTGTGGGGAACCTCCTGCTCGTTTCGGTGCGACCGGTTCGATGTTTGGGCTGTTGGGTGAAAGATTGTCCTGTACGACATCGAGTGAGCGTGCTGTGCAGCTCCACGGGTGGGCGTACGTGACGTGCTCTTTGGGTTTTCCCTGCAGGTGTATATCGATGTAAAAGCCCAAGAAAAGGGACTTGCAAAAACTTTTCTTCACCTCACAACACCACAGTTTTTATTGTGGACACCTTAGGAAATGTTGTGAAGAGCATGTAACCTCCATCAAAAGAATGATTAGAGGGGAAAGCCTTCACTTTCACAAAGTAGGGTTTCTACACATGAACATGAGAGGTTGAGCTCACCCCTAGAATTTAAAAAGTCTTGGGAAGGTTCAGTCCAAAGCTCATGCAAATTCAACACTTTTTGAGGCACTTTTGGGTTATTTCAAAAAGAGGCCAATTTGAATGTAAATTCAAATTGCAGCAACTTTCATCACCCAAATTCAAAAGTTAGCTTCATATCTACACTCAGCACATTTTTCTGAGTAAACCCACCAATTTTCATCCCCATTGGAGTTCATCTTGTCAGGAGTTAAATTTGCCAGAATTCAAAACTGAATTTGAATTTCAGTTTAAATATGAAGCACATTTAACCAAACAAAGTTTGAATTTGAGAATTCAAATTCAAACAAATACTTGGGGGTTAAGTCTCCCATTCAATTCTCAGTAGCTGGGATATTTACAAAACAAAGGGGGAGAAAGATTTAGAGGGGAGAAGAGGGCCCACTGGTCAGCCACCCTGGGGGGGGGGGGGTAAACCGACTCGGGCGCGCGGTCGAACACCCTGCGGCCGACAGCGCACGGGGTCGACCCCGTCCCAACGCAGCCACCGCGCCACCTCCTGCTCGGGGGGATGAGGGCGCCGGCTACAAAACCTGTGATCGCACCCTGGTCGGCAAGAATTCGCTCCCCATCCTATCGGTTCCACTCGCTTACATCCGAAGCAGCTCACCCGGAGTCGCCGCCCTCTGATCTCCGGCGGCCGGACGGCACAGGCTTCCTCCTGCCCGACGCTCAACACAAGAAACGATCGCCACAAGGTGCTGGTTCTGCCTGCCCTTACCATTCGGCATTTCATGCACCGTCGGGGGAGAATTTCTTCCGGGAACGCTTCGGTGTTCTTAAGGCCGAGCTCCCCCAAATCCCAAAATTCACGAGTATTGGCTTATCACCGGGCGTACCAAGCTAAACACACAATCTACACCCTGCCACGACCACCTAGGATCGAAAACCAGCAAGAATCATGGGCTAGGGTTGCGGTTATCCAAGTTTTTCGAGCAACAGCCGATATCCGGCCTAGGTCGCCGACGAGGTCATAGTTGCAGCCGTTTTCACGGGGGTCGGTGCCCATATCCATGATCAGCAACTGTCAGCGGAGCTCCCCGAGCAAACCGCATCAAAAAAGGTGCAGGTGAGGCTGAGTTCGACGTCGCCGGTGAGCTACCGGCCGCTGTTGCCGTCGGGAGCCCTGTTCCGGCCGTTGTCAAACTCCGGGAAGGGCACCACCGTGTTCTCCAGGCCGGGATAGGCACAGGCAGCGAGAATCAGCAAGCTCCGAAGGCCGGAACCCCTCTCCGGCGAGAGCTCCGGCGAGCTCGGCGGCGGGATCGCGCGGGTGGCCGGAGGAGGACGAAGGGGTAGGCCCCACGCGTCAGCGGCTGGAGGTAAAGGGGTGGGATTTTCTGTGGTCCGGGATCCAGTGCGGCCGCGCGGGAAGGAGTCTGTGGCCCCGTGTGGCTCGGATCCAGCGGTCGACACGTGTACGTGGACCTACCCGCAGGATTTAAACATTTCTAAAATTTCCAGTTTTAGTGCAAACTTTAGAACCCCATAACTTTTGCTAGGAAGCTCCAATTTTAGTGATTCAAATTGGGTTGGATTCATCTTGCCTAGCTCTGTCCAGACATACAACCCAATTTGTATGAAACCCATTAATTAATTCTGGAAAATTCTTTAAAGCTTTTCAGCAAAAGAATTTTAGAGGGCGTTTGGTTCATCCAAAAATCCCCAAATTTTGCCAGAATGCTCTTTAGGACATTAGTAAATCCCTGTAAAAGTTTCAGACCATTTGGAGTTGATTTGGTCAGAGCAATTCAAAGTGGAAGGTGCTCTGTTCATTTGAATACAGAAACATTTTCAGAGAATTTCCAAAACTTGGAAATTCAGTTCTGGGCAATTCTTAACCCCAAAAATGTTAGGAAAATTCAGGCAAACTCTATGAGCTATAATTGAAATTGTAGTTCATTAAGTTGAGCATGGACAGGGGTATTACCTCAGAATAAAATTCTTCCTTGCTGATTTGCCAAGAGAATTATTCTTAGCAAACCACTCCATGAAAAGTGCTAATGTTTGGTCCAGAGAGTTTTCTTGTGACAAGGAACTCACACAAAAATTCTCAGCTCCATTGGACCTCTAGATCACCCCTGTCCTGTTTAACCACTTAAGGGATTAAGGTGGAAAAGGGGGGAAAACCACTTAGCATTTAACCATGTGATTAAGTCCAAGCCAAACCACCAACACCAGTTCATCTTTAAATTCTTAAACAAAGTTCCAGGTGTTAGAGGCTGGTTATTAGAACTAATAGTAGAAGTCTTACTCTAAAACTCACATTTGCATCTAAATTAACATGTAGTATTTCATTAACGTGTAGCCGTTGAAGAAGAGACTCCGGAAGTGCTGGACTTCCTTCTTCCTGGACGAGGAACTAACTACTGACCAGCAGCAACAAGGCAAGCCCCGGTTTGCATTAACTTTTTTTAAAAGTTTTACTTTGTTTACATGTGTCATATGAAGTATGTATGTGCATTAGGTATAGGATGAATGAAACCCCACTTGCATAACCAAAGGTTCCTAAAAGAGTGAGGGTAGTGTCAAGGACCTCGAGTAGACAGGCTATGCTTAATGAGTCATAGGACTTCGGTACAAGTCGAGTAGTTGGAATCTACTCGCGAGATAGGCTTGGGACACACGGGTTCGGTTGAGTGATGTGAGATCACTATAGTAATGAAAATGAGACTAGGCAGGGGCTAGGGCGCAGCAAGAGGAAGTCTTGTGTGCGCAGCCCTGCCCGTGTCGATTGAGGACCGATCCGTGTGCGGCCCTGCTGAACAAGTATTGAACGTACCGAAGGCATATCGGATATATGGACCCCGATAAACCGATGTAGCCTAAACCTCCGGGCGTCGAGGCATAGCACACCGATTTATAGGTGTAGGTTGAGGGCAGCAAGGTGGAAATCTGCCAACGGGCATAGAGAGATGCTCCGTGTGGGGAACCTCCTGCTCGTTTCGGTGCGACCGGTTCGACGTTTGGGCTGTTGGGTGAAAGGTTGTCCCGTACGACATCGAGTGAGCGTGCTGTGCAGCTCCACGGGTGGGCGTACGTGACGTGCTCTTTGGGTTTTCCCTGCAGGTGTATATCGAGTCGATTCGCCGTCCCTCGCGGTGACGAGTACCGCTTATTCACTGCGTCGTAACGTAGACTAATGGATGAAATATGTTGATTCAATGATGCTGATTGATATAATTGTATTTCTACATGTGTGCCACCAAATACTGCTTACTAAATTTCAGATTTCATGAACTGTTAACTTGTTGCTAAAAGATGAACTAAGGATGAACTTGTAGGCGTGTCCTTTTGCTGAAATGTTACTATCCTATGTCCATTGTACCCCTCATGTAGAGTTTCATGCTTAGGTGAGTCGGTTAAGCCTTGCTGAGCCTTCGTGCTCACGGTTGCTGCTTAAGTGTTTTTCAGGTGAGGAGCCACCCACGGACTCGAAGTACGAGTCCACCGGCGAGGGTTACCCTCCGTCGGGGACCAAGGCTGAGTGGGAGCCGTACACGCCGCGCTGAGCTGAGGAGTGCAGCTAGTGTGGGTTGCCCTAGGGCTGGGCAACCAACTTTTGCTAGATAGGCGGGCGTGAGTTGTGTAGTGTAGACTTCCGCTGTGTAACATAAACAATAGTTGTAACTGAAGTTTGTACCTGTTGGTACAGTTTCAGTTGTTTCCCATGTAATATATTATGCTCTTATGACGTGTGCTGTCGGGTGTCGCATCGCGCGGCACCACCCTCTGCGATCCTGGATGAGCGGATTCCGGTCCGCCACAGCCTGGTATCAGAGCTGCAGTGGGGATAGCACAGTACTTAAGGACTGTATTATGGGAAAACATAGGTTACGGTGAGGAATCGGTAGTTGCCCAAGTAAGGACTATATTAGCATAGTTACTTAAAGTGGCAAAGACTAACTTATGTGTTATAATTCTGAATTTCAATTATGTAACGACGCACCTACGCTCTGGTAAGTATGGTAAGGAACGCCACCGAAAGCGGTTCAATTTCGGTTAGCTCCCCCTGACGAGGAACGTGGCTCAGGGATAGAGTCTCACAGCTTGGTGTGAGATGTCAATATGAATCTCTTGGACTCTTCATGTCCCTGAGTTCATATGAAACGCTGATCCCTAGCGTGCATTAGGCAAGTAAGCGGAGACCCCATCGCGTGGTCAGTAACGCGAGAGTGTGTTCGTCTGGAAATAGCCCAGGAGGACATACGCAGCGCTTGCCATCGGCGTGCCCTGCAGGGCAGTAGGTGGTATCTGTTGGGTTGATAACATTCCCAACCGTGACGACCCGTTCATGACATACTCGGGTTCCCCGTCGTGTGGTGTTGAAACACGATCACGTGCCTTGAGACGTGACTTAGCTCAAGGACGGCCGTATGACAATGATACGGGCATTTGTATTTACTTTTAAATATGGAACTGCCTGAAATGAACAACCTTTGAGTGCACCATCATTGTGTGGTCTTCTGCAGGTACTAACCACGTATGTATCCGTGTAGAAAACGTGTGCGAGAGACCGTTTAGTGCCACACTCGAGACGTATATGCCGGTATGATCCGGTTAGGATTTTCTTTTGTGAGGAACGTAGTACCGAGATATTGTAGTCATATGCATGAGTATAATGATAACAAAGAATTAAAATCTATAGGTTCAACATTTAGGACCTTGGTTGGGTATAAGAATGGGATAGTGATGATTGTAGTTCCAAAAAGACTGAAAAACAGAGTGCTCGGTTTTGGGACAGCGAGTTTGCTGATCCTCAACAGGGCATAACTCACAGGTCTTTTAGCCGAGAGAGGTGTGCTACATAGCTCTGGAAAGGTATTGAAGTACCCTACAACTTTGTTGTAGACTTCGAGAGCTGAAACTCACCTTAAGATGGCTTAAAGCCCAGAGAAATGTAAACTGTCCAGAACCAGGGCAGAGTAAAACATCCTCTGAACTGATCTGTTTTTCAAATATAACTCCCAGTAGAAAAATCTAAAATTGTCATATAATACATCCTTAGAAAGAGTAGAAGATGTGTGGCATCTTTGCAATTCAAAGTTTCTGAAGTTTCAGCACAGAATTTAGTGGAAATCAGGGTTGAAAACAGTCACTTCCAAGGGAGGTGCTGTTAAAATTCTTCCAGAAATTCTGCTAACTTTGAATTAGCATAACTTTTTAATCAAAGCTTATCTGGGGGCAAATGAGTACTCGTTGGAAAGATACTGAAGTTAACTTGAACTTTGGTATTCAACTTGAGTCATGAAGATGCACAAAACCAGATCAAAACTTGGAATAGGTAGAAACTGGTCATTCTGACAGAAGAACGACAGTTGAGCTCATTGGAGAGGGTGTTGTACCCTAAGGGTGGTATGCGTGATGACAACGCGATAGTAATGTCTCGTAGTGACCAAACCTAGTTATGTTGAGCTTCCAAAGTGGAGGTTCATCAAGTTGGATTAAACTAGCTTGTGTTTGGTCTGGTAATGGTGTAGCTTGTGCAAAGTTATTACACTATCTACTTACGAGATGTATCGCATGTTTTCATTGTCATTATATTTTACACCTATTTTATTTAGACTGCATGCAAAATGTTGCGGGACTGATGTTTAATGTCGTGTGGTTGCAGATGGTTCGTACTAGGACCACGCACGAGGTTGGTGGCTCTAGCCAACAGGGAGGTGATGACTCCCAGCCACCGGCCTACGACAGCACCCCGCAGCAGCAGCCACCACCACCGCCTCCGCTTACTCTAGCGGATGTGATAGCGGCATTGGTGGGAGGTCGTGAGGAGCAGACCGACCTGCTCCGCACGATCGTGCAGAATACGTCCCAGGCGGGAGGACGTCAAGAGCGAGGGCCTCGTGAGCCCCGCGAAGTGTCGTACTCGGATTTCATGAGTACGCACCCTCCAGTGTTCACCGAAGCTGAAGAACCACTGGAGGCTGACAACTGGCTGCGGACCATCGAGTCCAAGTTCGGGCTGCTCCAGTGTACGGAGCGGCAGAAGACACTGTTCGCAGCACAGCAGCTCCACGGTGCCGCTGGTGCGTGGTGGGCGAATTATGTCGCCTCACGTCCGGCTGGCCATGCCGTGGCATGGCAAGAGTTCCGGGAGGCGTTCCGCGCCTATCACATCCCTCCCGGAATAATAAAGAGAAAGTTCCAAGAATTTTTGGAACTGAAGCAGGGCGGGAGGAGTGCCCACGACTACTCCCGTGCCTTCAACCATCTGGCGCAGTATGCGTCAGACTACATCTCCACGGAGGAGAACAAGAGGGAGCACTTCTATCGGGGGTTACACCCCGAAATGAAGACCCACCTCGTACAGTGGAACCGCGGCACATTCAACGACTTAGTCAATGCCACCATCATGCAAGAGGACGCTCAGCGGGAGTTAGCAGCTGAGCAGAGGAAGCGCAGCGCTCCACCCAGCGGTGGGAGTGGCGCTCCCCAGAAGTACCATATGGTGTATCGGACACCATCCGGGCAGCAGTGGCATCCACCGGCGCGACCTCAGCAGTTCGGGGGACGTTCGTTCCAAGCACCCCCGTTCCGTCCGCCGATGCCACCACCGAGACAGCAGCAGCAGCAGACGGTACCCCGGGCGTTTCAACCGCCGCAACGCGCCCCGGGTTTCCGTCCACCGATTAGCGGGGGACCGCCCCGTTTCACCTGCTTCACGTGTGGCCAGGCGGGCCACTTTGCGAAGGACTGTCCCCAGGGGCAGCAGAGCAGCGGGCAAGCCAAGCTCCAGGGCGGTGCTCGAGGCCGACCTCCGGTGAAGAAGGTTGGTCAGCGGACTGGAGGCGTCCGCAACCTCGACAATGAGGATGCCCCAGAGGGAGACAACGTGCTGGCGGGTACGTTTACTCTCAACAATCAAGCCATCGTCATAATATTTGATTCTGGTGCAACCCACAGCTTTATAAGTGCATCCTATGTGGCTAAACATCAATTGCACGTCTTCCCAACCGACTGCACTTATATGATATGCTCACCGGGAGGGAAGATTTCAGCTAATATGATGATTCCAAAGGCACCTCTGTGCTTAGGTGGGAAACTATATCCCACCACCTTGATAATCCTTATGGGACAAAAGATTGATGCAATCTTAGGGATGTCATGGCTGCAATACCATGGCGCTGTCCTAGAGACTCGGACACGGACGGTTCACTTTAATTCTCCATTCCACCGTCCGCATTCCATGGTGTTAGACACGCCAGTCCGGGAAGTTTTAGCAATTAATAATGCTGAAGTTCTCAAGTTAGAAGACATCCCCGTAGTCCGGGAGTATCCTGATGTGTTCCCGGATGATCTTCCGGGCATGCCACCTGAGCGGGACGTCGAGTTCAAGATTGAACTTGCACCCGGGACTACGCCCATCTCACGGAGACCATACAGGATGGCTCCAAATGAGCTGGCGGAACTGAAAGAACAGCTCAATGATCTGTTGAGCAAGGGTTTCATTAGGCCGAGTTCCTCGCCTTGGGGATGCTCGGCACTATTTGTAAAGAAGGATGAAACCCTGAGGCTGTGTGTGGATTACCGGCCGCTCAACGCCGTCACCATCAAGAATAAGTACCCACTGCCCCGTATTGACATCTTGTTTGATCAACTTGTGGGGGCAAGTGTATTCTCAAAGATGGACCTTCGCTCTGGATATCACCAGATCAAGATACGGGCGGAGGATATCCCGAAGACGGCGTTCTCGACGAGATACGGCTTATACGAATATCTCGTCATGTCCTTTGGTCTCACAAATGCTCCAGCCCATTTCATGTATCTCATGAACTCGGTGTTCATGCCGGAGCTGGATAAGTTCGTGGTAGTGTTCATCGATGATATCTTGGTTTACTCCAAGACGGAAGCCGAACATGCCGAACACTTGCGGATCGTTCTTCAACGATTGCGAGACCATAAACTCTACGCCAAGTTCAGTAAATGCGAATTTTGGATCAGCCAAGTGCCATTCTTGGGACATATCATCTCAGCTGAAGGCATTGCGGTTGACCCAAGCAAAATAGAGCAAGTGCTGAAATGGAAAGCTCCCACTTCAGTTCATGAAGTCAGAAGTTTCCTCGGGTTAGCGGGATACTACCGGAGATTCATTCCAAGCTTCTCCAAGCTCGCTAAGCCGATGACAGAGTTGCTGAAGAAAGGGACAAAATATGTTTGGAACACGGCGTGTGAAGGAGCGTTCCGAACACTGGTGAAGCATCTCACAACAGCCCCGATATTAGCTCAGCCGGATACAACAAAGCCCTTCGACGTGTATTGTGACGCGTCCGGTATTGGGCTCGGCTGCGTGTTGATGCAGGAAGGACGTGTGGTCGCTTATGGCTCACGCCAACTTCGGAACCATGAGCAGCACTACCCAACTCACGATCTTGAACTTGCTGCCGTGGTGTTGGCGCTGAAAATGTGGAGGCACTATCTCCTGGGGAACTTGGTGCATCTCTACACCGACCACAAGAGCTTGAAATACATTTTCACCCAGAAGGAGCTGAACATGAGGCAGAGGAGGTGGTTAGAACTGATCAAAGATTATGAGATTGAAATCCATTACCACCCCGGCAAGGCGAATGTGGTTGCCGACGCGCTGAGTCGGAAATCGCATGTCCATCACCTCACCATTACACCGGTGGTGGAGGAAGAGCCAAGTTTATACTTGGTTCCTTATGGATCGCTGTACAACCTTGCCCTCATCCCTACTATTTGGGAGGACATCATTGCAGCTCAGAAAACGGATAAAGGCATGGCACATCTCCGGAGACGGATAGACAATGGAGAAATTAAATGTTTCCGGAAAGATGATGAGGGGACGCTGTGGTTCAATGACCGCATAGTCGTACCCCGAGATATGGAGTTGAAGAAAAAGATCCTCGATGAAGCTCACTTGTCTAAATACTCCATTCATCCGGGCAGCAACAAAATGTACCAAGATTTGAAAAAGAAATTTTGGTGGACACGGATGAAGCGGAAGGTAGCTAAGTACGTATCCGAGTGCGATACGTGTAGACGAGTGAAAGCTGATCACATGAAGAAATCAGGGCTGCTGCAACCCCTGAAGATCCCGGCATGGAAATGGGAAGATGTGAGCATGGATTTCATTGTGGGATTACCCCTAACAGCCAACAAGCATGATTCCATATGGGTAATCGTTGATCGGTTAACCAAGACGGCTCACTTCATTCCGGTGAATACACGTTACAATGCCGGCAAATATGCGGAGCTATACATAGCGAAGATTCTATGCCTATACGGGGTACCCAAGACCATTGTCTCAGATCGAGGTGCATTATTTGTATCTCGCTTTTGGGAGCAGCTACACGCTGCATTGGGTACTAAGTTGATCAGGAGCTCCGCCTATCACCCTCAGACAGATGGCCAGACAGAGAGGGTGAATCAAGTCCTGGAAGGCATGTTGAGAGCATGTGCCATCCACCATGGTAGGAACTGGGATGATCACCTACCATTGGCGGAATTCTCGTACAACAACGGTTATCAGGCGAGTATCAAGATGCACCCTATGAAGCTCTCTACGGTCGTAAATGCCGCACCCCATTAAATTGGTGCGAGTCCGGTGAAAGGGTCACATTCAGGGTTGATGTGGTGAACGACGCCGAAGAGCGCGTTCGGACAATTCGAGCCAATTTGAAGGCCGCTCAATCCCGACAGAAGAGCTACGCTGATAAGAGGCGTAGGCCGTTGCACTTTGACATTGGGGAACACGTGTACCTCCGCGTGTCTCCAATGAAGGGCGTGCACCGGTTCGGTGTGAAGGGGAAGCTCGCTCCCCGTTTCATTGGACCCTACGCTATCACCGAGAAGTGTGGACCAGCAGCGTATCAATTGGAGCTACCGGCATCTCTGGCTGGTGTCCATGATATTTTCCATGTTTCGCAACTGCGAAAATGCTTGAAGCATACAGCTGCTGTTCCTACCGAAGACATCGGCGAGCTGAAACCGGATTTAACATATGATGAATATCCGGTGGGAATTCTTGATGAGAAAGACAGGACCACACGCAGCAGAACGTTGTGGTTCTACAAAATACTCTGGAGCCACCACACCGCCGAAGAAGCGACGTGGGAGAGCGAGGAGTTCCTTCGCTCAAATTACCCGGAGTTTATGGCTTCTCAAGACGGGTAAGTCCCTATTACATCGCTATCTCTTCTTTTATAATCTCGGGACGAGATTCTTTTAAGGGGGGAGGGATGTAAAAGCCCAAGAAAAGGGACTTGCAAAAACTTTTCTTCACCTCACAACACCACAGTTTTTATTGTGGACACCTTAGGAAATGTTGTGAAGAGCATGTAACCTCCATCAAAAGAATGATTAGAGGGGAAAGCCTTCACTTTCACAAAGTAGGGTTTCTACACATGAACATGAGAGGTTGAGCTCACCCCTAGAATTTAAAAAGTCTTGGGAAGGTTCAGTCCAAAGCTCATGCAAATTCAACACTTTTTGAGGCACTTTTGGGTTATTTCAAAAAGAGGCCAATTTGAATGTAAATTCAAATTGCAGCAACTTTCATCACCCAAATTCAAAAGTTAGCTTCATATCTACACTCAGCACATTTTTCTGAGTAAACCCACCAATTTTCATCCCCATTGGAGTTCATCTTGTCAGGAGTTAAATTTGCCAGAATTCAAAACTGAATTTGAATTTCAGTTTAAATATGAAGCACATTTAACCAAACAAAGTTTGAATTTGAGAATTCAAATTCAAACAAATACTTGGGGGTTAAGTCTCCCATTCAATTCTCAGTAGCTGGGATATTTACAAAAGAAAGGGGGAGAAAGATTTAGAGGGGAGAAGAGGGCCCACTGGTCAGCCACCCTGGGGGGGGGGGGGGGGTAAACCGACTCGGGCGCGCGGTCGAACACCCTGCGGCCGACAGCGCACGGGGTCGACCCCGTCCCAACGCAGCCACCGCGCCACCTCCTGCTCGGGGGGATGAGGGCGCCGGCTACAAAACCTGTGATCGCACCCTGGTCGGCAAGAATTCGCTCCCCATCCTCTCGGTTCCACTCGCTTACATCCGAAGCAGCTCACCCGGAGTCGCCGCCCTCTGATCGCCGGTGGCCGGACGGCACAGGCTTCCTCCTGCCAGACGCTCAACACAAGAAACGATCGCCACAAGGTGCTGGTTCTGCCTGCCCTTACCATTCGGCATTTCATGCACCGTCGGGGGAGAATTTCTTCCGGGAACGCTTCGGTGTTCTTAAGGCCGAGCTCCCCCAAATCCCAAAATTCACGAGTATTGGCTTATCACCGGGCGTACCGAGCTAAACACACAATCTACACCCTGCCACGACCACCTAGGATCGAAAACCAGCAAGAATCATGGGCTAGGGTTGCGGTTATCCAAGTTTTTTGAGCAACAGCCGATATCCGGCCTAGGTCGCCGACGAGGTCATAGTTGCAGCCGTTTTCACGGGGATCGGTGCCCATATCCATGATCAGAAAGTGTCAGCAGAGCTCCCCGAGCAAACCGCATCAAAAAAGGTGCAGGTGAGGCTGAGTTCGACGTCGCCGGTGAGCTACCGGCCGCTGTTGCCGTCGGGAGCCCTGTTCCGGCCGTTGTCAAACTCCGGGAAGGGCACCACCGTGTTCCCCAGGCCGGGATAGGCACAGGCGGCGAGAATCAGCAAGCTCCGAAGGCCGGAACCCCTCTCCGGCGAGAGCTCCGGCGAGCTCGGCGGCGGGATCGCGCGGGTGGCCGGAGGAGGACGAAGGGGTAGACCCCACGCGTCAGCGGCTGGAGGTAAAGGGGTGGGATTCTCTGTAGTCCGGGATCCAGTGCGGCCGCGCGGGAAGGAGTCTGTGGCCCCGTGTGGCTCGGATCCAGCGGTCGACACGTGTACGTGGACCCACCCGCAGGATTTAAACATTTCTAAAATTTCCAGTTTTAGTGCAAACTTTAGAACCCCATAACTTTTGCTAGGAAGCTCCAATTTTAGTGATTCAAATTGGGTTGGATTCATCTTGCCTAGCTCTGTCCAGACATACAACCCAATTTGTATGAAACCCATTAATTAATTCTGGAAAATTCTTTAATGCTTTTCAGCAAAAGAATTTTAGAGGGAGTTTGGTTCATCCAAAAATCCCCAAATTTTGCCATAATGCTCTTTAGGACATTAGTAAACCCCTGTAAAAGTTTCAGACCATTTGGAGTTGATTTGGTCAGAGCAATTCAAAGTGGAAGGTGCTGTGTTCATTTGAATACAGAAACATTTTCAGAGAATTTCCAAAACTTGGAAATTCAGTTCTGGGCAATTCTTAACCCCAAAAATGTTAGGAAACTTCAGGCAAACTCTATGAGCTATAATTGAAATTGTAGTTCATTAAGTTGAGCATGAACAGGGGTATTACCTCAGAATAAAATTCTTCCTTGCTGATTTGCCAAGAGAATTATTCTGAGCAAACCACTCCATGGAAAGTGCTAATGTTTGGTCCAGAGAGTTTTCTTGTGACAAGGAACTCACACAAAAATTCTCAGATCCATTGGACCTCTAGATCACCCCTGTCCTGTTTAACCACTTAAGGGATTAAGGTGGAAAAGGGGGGAAAACCACTTAGCATTTAACCATGTGATTAAGTCCAAGCCAAACCACCAACACCAGTTCATCTTTAAATTCTTAAACAAAGTTCCAGGTGGTAGAGGCTGGTTATTAGAACTAATAGTAGAAGTCTTACTCTAAAACTCACATTTGCATCTAAATTAACATGTAGTATTTCATTAACGTGTAGCCGTTGAAGAAGAGACTCCGGAAGTGCTGGACTTCCTTCTTCTGGACGAGGAACTAACTACTGACCAGCAGCAACAAGGCAAGCCCCGGTTTGCATTAACTTTTTTTAAAAGTTTTACTTTGTTTACATGTGTCATATGAAGTATGTATGTGCATTAGGTATAGGATGAATGAAACCCCACTTGCATAACCAAAGGTTCCTAAAAGAGTGAGGGTAGTGTCAAGGACCTCGAGTAGACAGTCTATGCTTAATGAGTCATAGGACTTCGGTACAAGTCGAGTAGTTGGAATCTACTCGCGAGATAGGCTTGGGACACACGGGTTCGGTTGAGTGATGTGAGATCACTATAGTAATGAAAATGAGACTAGGCAGGGGCTAGGGCGCAGCAAGAGGAAGTCTTGTTTGCGCAGCCCTGCCCGTGTCGATTGAGGACCGATCCGTGTGCGGCCCTGCTGAACAAGTATTGAACGTACCGAAGGCATATCGGATATATGGGCCCCGATAAACCGATGTAGCCTAAACCTCCGGGCGTCGAGGCATAGCACACCGATTTATAGGTGTAGGTTGAGGGCAGCAAGGTGGAAATCTGCCAACGGGCATAGAGAGATGCTCCGTGTGGGGAACCTCCTGCTCGTTTCGGTGCGACCGGTTCGACGTTTGGGCTGTTGGGTGAAAGGTTGTCCCGTACGACATCGAGTGAGCGTGCTGTGCAGCTCCACGGGTGGGCATACGTGACGTGCTCTTTGGGTTTTCCCTGCAGGTGTATATCGAGTCGATTCGCCGTCCCTCGCGGTGACGAGTACCGCTTGTTCACTGCGTCGTAACGTAGACTAATGGATGAAATATGTTGATTCAATGATGCTGATTGATATAATTTTATTGCTACATGTGTGCCACCAAATACTGCTTACTAAATTTCAGATTTCATGAACTGTTAACTTGTTGCTAAAAGATGAACTAAGGATGAACTTGTAGGCGTGTCCTTTTGCTGAAATGTTACTATCCTATGTCCATTGTACCCCTCATGTAGAGTTTCATGCTTAGGTGAGTCGGTTAAGCCTTGCTGAGCCTTCGTGCTCACGGTTGCTGCTTAAGTGTTTTTCAGGTGAGGAGCCACCCACGGACTCGGAGTACGAGTCCACCGGCGAGGGTTACCCTCCGTCGGGGACCACGGCTGAGTGGGAGCCGTACACGCCGCGCTGAGCTGAGGAGTGCAGCTAGTGTGGGTTGCCCTAGGGCTGGGTAACCAACTTTTGCTAGATAGGCGGGCGTGAGTTGTGTAGTGTAGACTTCCGCTGTGTAACATAAACAATAGTTGTAACTGAAGTTTGTACCTGTTGGTACAGTTTCAGTTGTTTCCCATGTAATATATTATGCTCTTATGACGTGTGCTGTCGGGTGTCGCATCGCGCGGCACCACCCTCTGCGATCCTGGATGAGCGGATTCCGGTCCGCCACAATCGAGTCGATTCGCCGTCCCTCGCGGTGACGAGTACCGCTTGTTCACTGCGTCGTAACGTAGACTAATGGATGAAATATGTTGATTCAATGATGCTGATTGATATAATTGTATTGCTACATGTGTGCCCCCAAATACTGCTTACTAAATTTCAGATTTCATGAACTGTTAACTTGTTGCTAAAAGATGAACTAAGGATGAACTTGTAGGCGTGTCGTTTTGCTGAAATGTTACTAGCCTATGCCTTGGTATACCTCATATAGAGTTTCATGCTTAGGTGAGTCGGTTAAGCCTTGCTGAGCCTTCGTGCTCATGGTTGCTGCTTAAGTGTTTTTCAGGTGAGGAGCCACCCACGGACTCGGAGTACGAGTCAACCGGCGAGGGTTACCCTCCGTCGGGGACCACGGCTGAGTGGGAGCCGTACACGCCGCGCTGAGCTGAGGAGTGCAGCTAGTGTGGGTTTCCCTAGGGCTGGGCAACCAACTTTTGCTAGATAGGCGGGCGTGAGTTGTGTAGTGTAGACTTCCGCTGTGTAACATAAACAATAGTTGTAACTGAAGTTTGTACCTGTTTGTACAGTTTTAGTTGTTTCCCATGTAATATATTATGTTCTTATGACGTGTGCTGTCGGGTGTCGCATCGCGCGGCACCACCCTCTGTGATCCTAGATGAGCGGGTTCCGGTCCGCCACAGCCTGGTATCAGAGCTGCAGTGGGGATAGCACAGTACTTAAGGACTGCATTATGGGAAAACATAGGTTACGGTGAGGAATCGGTAGTTGCCCAAGTAAGGACTATATTAGCATAGTTACTTAAAGTGGCAAATACTAACCTATGTGTTATAATTCTGAATTTCAATTATGTAACGACGCACCTACACTCTGGTAAGTATGGTAAGGAACGCCACCGAAAGCGGTTCAATTTCGGTTAGCTCCACCTGACGAGGAACGTGGTTCAGGGATTGATCTCACAGCTTGGTGTGAGACGTTAATATGAACCTCTTGAACTCTTAATGTCCCTGAGTTCATATGAAACGCTGATCCCTAGCGTGCATTAGGCAAGTAAGTGGAGACCCCATCGCGTGGTCAGTAACGCGAGAGTGTGTTCGTCTGGAAATAGCCCAGGAGGACATACACAGCGCTTGCCATCGGCGTGCCCTGCAGGGCAGTAGGTGGTATCTGTTGGGTTGATAACATTCCCAACCGTGACGACCCGTTCATGACATACTCGGGTTCCCCGTCGTGTGGTGTTGAAACACGATCACGTGCCTTGAGACGTGACTTAGCTCAAGGACGGCCGTATGACAATGATACGGGCGTTTGTATTTACTTTCAATTATGGAACTGCCTGAAATGAATAACCATTGAGTGCACCATTATTGTGTGGTTTTCTGCAGGTACTAACCACGTATGTATCCGTGTAGAAAACGTGTGCGAGAGACCGTTTAGTGCCACACTGGAGACGTATATGCCGGTATGACCCGGTTAGGATTGTCTTTTGTGAGGAACGTAGTACCGAGATATTGTAGGCATATGCATGAAAATATTGAGAACAAGGAACTAAAATCATTAGGTTCAACATTTAGGACCCTGGTTGGGTATAAGAATGGGATAGTGGAGCAGGGTAGTTCCAAAAAGACTGGAAACAGAGTGCTCTGTTTTGGGACAGCAAGATTGCTGATCTTCAACAGGGCATAACTCACAGGTCTTTTAGCCCAGGGAGGTGTGCTATATAGTTCTGGAAAGGTATTCAAGTACTCTACAACTTTGTTGTAGACTTCCAGAGCTGAAACTCGCCTTAAGATGACTGAAATCCCAGAGGAATGTAAACTGTCCAGAACCAGGGCAGAGTAAAACATCCTCTGAACTGATCTGTTTTTCAAACATAACTCCCAGTAGAAAAATCTAAAATTGTCATATAATACATCCTTAGAAAGAGTAGAAGATGTGTGACATCTTTGCAATTCAAAGTTCCTGAAATTTCAGCACAGAATTTAGTGGAAATCAGGGTTGAAAACAGCCACTTCCAAGGGAGGTGCTGTTAAAATTCTTCCAGAAATTCTGCTGACTTTGAATTAGCATAACTTTTTAACCAAAGCTGATCTGGGGGCAAATGCATACTCGTTGGAAAGATACTAAAGTTAACTTTAACTTTGGTATTCAACTTGAGTCATGAAAATGCCCATAACCGAATCAAAACTTGGAATAGGTAGAAACTGGTCATTCTGACGGAAGAATGACAGTTGAACTCATTGGAGAGGGTGTTGTACCCTAAGGGTGGTATATGTGATGACAACGCAATAATAATGTCTCGTAGAGACCAAACCCAGTTATGGTGAGCTTCCAAAGAAGGGGTTCATCAAGTTGGATTAAACTAACTTGTGTTTGGTCTGGTAATGGTGTAGCTTGTGCAAAGTTATTACATTATCTGCTTACGAGATATATCGCATGTTTTTGTTGTCATAATATTTTTACGCCCATTGTAATGGAACTGCATGCAAGTGTTGCGGGACTGATGTTATTGTCGTATGGTTGCAGATGGTTCGCACTAGGACCACGCATGAGGTAGGTGGCTCTAGCCAAGGGGGAGGCGATGACTCCCAGCCACCGGCCTACGACAGCACCCCGCAGCAGCAGCCACCACCGCCGCCTCCGCTTACTCTAGCGGATGTGATAGCGGCATTGGTGGGAGGTCGTGAGGAGCAGACCGACCTGCTCCGCACGATCGTGCAGAATACGTCCCAGGCAGGAGGACGTCAAGAGCGAGGGCCTCGTGAGCCCCGCGAAGTGTCGTACTCGGATTTCATGAGTACGCACCCTCCAGTGTTCAACCGAAGCTGAAGAACCACTGGAGGCGGACAACTGGCTGCGGACTATCGAGTCCAAGTTCGGGCTGCTCCAGTGTACGGAGCAGCAGAAGACACTGTTCGCAGCACAGCAGCTCCACGGTGCCGCTGGTGCGTGGTGGGCGAATTATGTCGCCTCACGTCCGGCTGGCCATGCCGTGGAATGGCAAGAGTTCCGGGAGGCGTTCCGCGCCTATCACATCCCACCCGGAATAATGAAGAGGAAGTTCCAAGAATTTTTGGAACTGAAGCAGGGCGGGAGGAGTGCCCACGACTACTCCCGTGCCTTCAACCATCTGGCGCAGTATGCGTCAGACTACATCTCCACGGAGGAGAAGAAGAGGGAGCACTTCTATCGGGGGTTACACCCCGAAATGAAGACCCACCTCGTACAGTGGAACCGCGGCACATTCAACGACTTAGTCAATGCCGCGATCATGCAAGAGGATGCTCAGCGGGAGTTGGCAGCTGAGTAGCGGAAGCGCAACGCTCCACCCAGCGGTGGGAGTGGCGCTCCCCAGAAGTACCGTATGGTGTATCGGACACCATCCGGGAAGCAGTGGCGCCCACCGGCGCGACCTCATCAGTTCGGGGGACGTTCGTTCCAAGCACCCCCGTTCCGTCCGCCGATGCCACCACCAAGACAGCAGCAGCAGCAGACGGTACCCCGGGCGTTTCAACCGCCACAACGCGCCCCGGGTTTCCGTCCACCGATTAGCGGGGGACCGCCCCGTTTCACCTGCTTCACGTGTGGCCAGGCGGGCCACTTCGCGAAGGACTGTCCCCAGGGGCAGCAGAGCAGCGGGCAAGCCCAGTTCCAGGGCGGTGCTCGAGGCCGACCTCCGGTGAAGAAGGTTGGTCAGCGGACTGGGGGCGTCCGCAACCTCGACAATGAGGACGCCCCAGAGGGAGACAACGTGCTGGCGGGTACATTTACTCTCAACCATCAAGCCATCGTCATATTATTTGATTCTGGTGCAACCCACAGCTTTATAAGTGCATCCTATGTGGCTAAACATCAATTGCAAGTCTTCCCAACCGACTGCACTTATATGATCTGCTCACCGGGAGGGAAGATTTCAGCTAATATGATGATTCCAAAGGCACCTCTGTGCTTAGGTGGGAAACTATATCCCACCACCTTGATAATCCTTATGGGACAAAAGATAGATACAATCTTAGGGATGTCATGGCTGCAATACCATGGCGCTGTCCTAGAGACTCGGACACGGACGGTTCACTTAAATTCTCCATTCCACCGTCCGCATTCCATGGTGTTAGACACGCCAGTCCGGGAAGTTTTAGCAATTAATAATGCTGAAGTTCTCAAGTTAGAAGACATCCCCGTAGTCCGGGAGTATCCCGACGTGTTCCCGGACGATCTTCCGGGCATGCCACCTGAGCGGGATGTCGAGTTCAAGATCGAGCTCGCACCCGGGACTACGCCCATATCACGGAGACCATACAAGATGGCTCCAAATGAGCTGGCGGAACTGAAAGAACAGCTCAATGATCTGTTGAGCAAGGGTTTCATTAGGCCGAGTTCCTCGCCTTGGGGATGCTCGGCGCTATTTGTAAAGAAGAAGGATGAAACCCTGAGGCTGTGTGTGGATTACCGGCCGCTCAACGCCGTCACCATCAAGAATAAGTACCCACTGCCCCGTAGTGACATCTTGTTTGATCAACTTGTGGGGGCAAGTGTATTCTCAAAGATGGACCTTCGCTCTAGATATCACCAGATCAAGATCCGGGCGGAGGATATCCCGAAGACGGCGTTCTCGACGAGATACGGCTTATACGAATATCTCGTCATGTCCTTTGGTCTCACAAATGCTCCAGCCCATTTCATGTATCTCATGAACTCGGTATTCATGCCGGAGCTGGACAAGTTCGTGGTAGTGTTCATCGACGATATCTTGGTTTACTCCAAGACAGAAGCCGAGCATGCCGAACACTTACGGATCGTTCTTCAACGATTGCGAGACCACAAGCTCTACGCCAAGTTCAGCAAATGCGAATTTTGGATCAGCCAAGTGCCATTCTTGGGACATATCATCTCAGCTGAAGGCATTGCGGTTGACCCAAGTAAAATAGAGCAAGTGCTGAAATGGAAAGCTCCCACTTCAGTCCATGAAGTCAGAAGCTTCCTCGGGTTAGCGGGATACTATCGGAGATTCATTCCAAGTTTCTCCAAGCTCGCTAAGCCGATGACAGAATTGCTGAAGAAGGGGACGAAGTATGTTTGGAACACGGCGTGTGAAGGAGCCTTCCAAGCATTGGTGAAGCATCTCACAACAGCCCCGGTCTTAGCTCAGCCGGATACAACAAAGCCCTTCGACGTTTATTGTGACGCGTCCGGTATTGGGCTTGGCTGCGTGTTGATGCAGGCAGGACGTGTGGTCGCTTATGGCTCACGCCAACTTTGGAACCATGAGCAGCACTACCCGACTCACGATCTTGAACTTGCTGCCGTGGTGTTGGCGCTGAAAATGTGGAGGCACTATCTCCTGGGGAACTTGGTGCATCTCTACACCGACCACAAGAGCTTGAAATACATTTTCACCCAGAAGGAGCTGAACATGAGGCAGAGGAGGTGGTTAGAACTGATCAAAGATTATGAGATTGAAATCCATTACCACCCCGGCAAGGCGAATGTGGTTGCCGACGCGCTGAGTCGGAAATCACATGTCCATCACCTCACCATTACACCGGTGGAGGAGGAAGAGCCAAGTTTATACTTGGTTCCTTATGGATCGCTGTACAACCTTGCCCTCATCCCTACTATTAGGGAGGACATCATTGCAGCTCAGAAAACGGATAAAGGCATGGTACATCTCCGGAGACGGATAGACAATGGAGAAATTAAATGCTTCCGGAAAGATGATGAGGGGACGCTGTGGTTCAATGACCGCATAGTCGTACCCCGAGATATGGAGTTGAGGAAAAAGATCCTCGATGAAGCTCACTTGTCTAAATACTCCATTCATCCGGGCAGCAACAAAATGTACCAAGATTTAAAAAAGAAATTTTGGTGGACACGGATGAAGCGGGAGGTAGCTAAGTACGTATCCGAGTGCGATACGTGTAGACGAGTGAAAGCTGATCACATGAAGAAATCAGGGCTGTTGCAACCCCTGAAGATTCCGGCATGGAAATGGGAAGATGTGAGCATGGATTTCATTGTGGGATTACCCCTAACAGCCAACAAGCATGATTCCATATGGGTAATCGTTGATCGGTTAACCAAGACGGCTCACTTCATTCCGGTGAATACACGTTACAATGCCGGCAAATATGCGGAGCTATACATAGCGAAGATTCTATGCCTATACGGGGTACCCAAGACCATTGTCTCAGATCGAGGTGCATTATTTGTATCTCGCTTTTGGGAGCAGCTACACGCTGCATTGGGTACTAAGTTAATCAGGAGCTCCGCCTATCACCCTCAGACAGATGGCCAGACAGAGAGGGTGAATCAAGTCCTGGAAGACATGTTGAGAGCATGTGCCATCCACCATGGTAGGAACTGGGATGATCACCTACCATTGGCGGAATTCTCATACAACAACGGCTATCAGGCGAGTATCAAAATGGCACCTTACGAAGCTCTCTACGGTCGTAAATGCCGCACCCCATTAAATTGGTGCGAGTCCGGTGAAAGGGGTCACATTCGGGGTTGATGTGGTGAACGACGCCGAGGAGCGCGTTCGGACAATTCAAGCCAATTTGAAGGCCGCTCAATCCCGACAAAAGAGCTACGCTGATAAGAGGCGTAGACCGTTGCACTTTGACGTTGGGGAACACATGTACCTCCGCGTGTCTCCAATGAAGGGTGTGCACCGGTTCGGTGTGAAGGGGAAGCTCACTCCCCATTTTATTGGACCCTACGCTATCACCGAGAAGTGTGGACCAGCGGCGTATCGATTGGAACTACCGGCATCTCTGGCTGGTGTCCACGATGTTTTCCATGTTTCGCAACTGCGAAAATGCTTGAAGCATACAGCTGCTGTTCCTATCGAAGACATTGGCGAGTTGAAACCGGATTTAACATATGATGAGTATCCGGTGGCCATTCTTGAGGATAAAGCCCGAACCACGCGTAGCAGAACGTTGTGGTTCTACAAAATACTCTGGAGTAACCACACCGCCGAAGAAGCGACGTGGGAGAGCGAGGAGTTCCTTCGCTCAAATTACCCGGAGTTCATAGCTTCTCAACACGGGTAAGTCCCTATTACATCGCTATCTCTTCTTTTATAATCTCGGGACGAGATTCTTTTAAGGGGGGAGGGATGTAAAAGCCCAAGAAAAGGGACTTGCAAAAATTTTCTCTTCACCTCACAACACCACAGTTTTTATTGTGGATGTCTTAGGAAAAAGTGTGAAGAGCAAGTAACCTCCATCAAAAGGGTAATTAGAGGGGAAAGTCTACACTTTCACAAAGTAGAATTTCTACACATGAACATGAGAGCTTGAGCTCACCCCTAGGACTTGAAAAGTCTTGGGAAGGTTCAAGCCAAATTTCATGTAAATCCAACACTTTTTGAGGCACTTTTGGGGTTGTTTCAAAAAGAGGCCAATTTGAATGTAAATTCAAATTGCAGCAACTTTCATCACCCAAATTCAAAAGTTAGCCTCATATCTACACTCAGCACATTTTTCTGAGTAAACCCACCAATTTTCATCCCCATTGGAGTTCATCTTGTCAAGAGCTAAATTTGCAAGAATTCAAAACTGAATTTGAATTTCAGTTTAAATATGAAGCAAATTTAACCAAACAAAGTTTGAATTTGAGAATTCAAATTCAAACAAAGACTTGGGAGCTAAGTCTCACATTAAATTGTGAGTAGCTGGTGGGATAATTAGCAAAAACAGAAAAGAAATATTAGGGAAAAAGAAGAAAGGGGGAGGCCCACATGTCAGCTGCACACCCGAGTACACAGTGGGTTGCTACAGCCGGGTCTCGACTTCGCGCACAAGGAAACAGGCGAGGCGGCGAGCCACCGAGGTGTCGACGTGCCACCCCCTGCGCTCGATGCTTCGTGCGGGTAACACCTCAGTGAAGAAAACCGAGTACTCCACTCGCCTTCTCCCCGTTTTCCCCCGAGAGCAGCCGCACCAGGCCGGAAAAACGATCGCCGCCGACCACTCTTCGCGCCCGCCTGTAGATCAGTACCTCTAGGACCTCCCACGACCACCGGTGATCATGAGAGCGTGCGCGGGACGCTGCTGGACCTCACCGAGCTACCAAGCCGATCCCTCACCCTCTGTGTGTGGCGCACAGCACCAACCACCATCAGAAATTTCAGTTTGTGCCGCCGCCGGGCCTCCTCGACGTTCTGGAAATACAGAGCCCATCACACCCCGAGTTAAATAGCAAAAAGGTGCGCCTACTCCTTCTCTTCACGCTGCCAAAAGCCCCAGTCCATCCCTCCATGGGAGCAGCGGGAATTTGTGAAACACCGAGGACATGTCCATAGGTCAGGGGGGATTGATCTTCCAAAATTCACGACCCATGTGTGTTCTCTAGCCATTCTAGTCATAGGGTAGGCCACAGACCTCGGTGCGAGTCGCCGAGACTGAAAAGAACTAGGATTTGTGGAGCCTCCACGGTGCTATTCAAGTTTTACTCTCTGCCGCCGGTTTTCCACCGAGGGCGCACGGTGACATAGGGTTTGGAGGAGTTTCCAAGTTCTTTGGCATACGGGACGTCCTTTGCCATGAGCCACTGATGCTCTAGGGCGAGAGAAACGGGAAATTAAGCCAGCAGAGAGGATGACCGACGTCGCCGGACTTGGTCCGAGGCCGCCGTCCGTCGCCTGACTTCTGTGGACCGTTAGAGCTCATAACGACCTCGGAAACGGTTTCCCCGACCCTCAAAACCCTAGGCGGCGAAAGCCAGGCCGGAAGATCGCTTAGGAAGGAGGAACCGAGGGGGGGGGGGGGAGGAAGAACACCGGCGAGAGAGGCGCGCGCGGGAAGAGGGGAGCGGGAGGTTGAAGACGAAGCGCCGACCCCACCTGTCAGCCACTCGGCGGTAGAGCTGAGATCTTCTGTGGCTGCCGATCTTTTGTGACTACACCAGGGGAAACCCAGTAACCCTGTGTGTTCTCGTTTCTCACTGGCTGAGATTTAAAGAGTGGGCCCGGGTTCTTTTCCAATAGTAAAACAATTCCAGTTTCCACTCAAACTTTAGAAATCCATAACCTTTGCTAGGAAGCTCCAAATTTAGTGATTCAAATTGGTTTGGATTCATCTTGCCTAGCTCTGTCCAGATATACAACCCAATTTGTATGAAACCCATTAATTAATTCTGAAAAATTCTTTAAAGCTTTTCAGAAAAAGAATTTTAGAGGGAGTTTGGTTTATCCAAAAATCCCCAAATTTTACCAGAATGTTCTTTAGAACATTAGTAAATCCCTGTAAAAGTTTCAGACCATTTGGAGTTGATTTGGTCAGAGCAATTCAAATTGGAAGGTACTGTGTTCATTTGAATACAGAAACATTTTCAGAGAATTTCCAAAACTTGGAAATTCAGTTCTGGGCAATTCTTAACCCCAAAAATGTTAGGAAAATTCAGGAAAACTCTATGATCTATAATTGAAATTGCAGTTCATTAAGTTGAGCATGAACAGGGGTATTACCTCAGAATAAATTCTTCCTTGCTGATTTGCCAAGAGAATTATTCTGAGCAAACCACTCCATGAAATGTGCTAATGTTTGGTCCAGAGAGTTTTCTTGTGACAAGGAACTCACACAAAAATTCTCAGCTCCATTGGAGCTCTATATCACCCCTGTCCTGTTTAACCACTTAAGGGATTAATATGGAAAAGGGGGGAAACCACTTAGCATTTAACCATGTGATTAAGTCCAAGCCAAACCACCAACACCAGTTCATCTTTAAATTCTTAAACAAAGTTCCAGGTGTTAGAGGCTGGTTATTAGAACTAATAGTAGAAGTCTTACTCTAAAACTCACATTTGCATCTAAATTAACATGTAGTATTTCATTAACGTGTAGCCGTTGAAGAAGAGACTCCGGAAGTGCTGGACTTCCTTCTTCCGGACGAGGAACTAAATACTGACCAGCAGCAACAAGGCAAGCCCCGGTTTGCATTAACCCTTTTTATAAGTCTTATTTTGTTTACATGTGTCATGTGAAGTATGTATATGCATTAGGTATAGGATGAATGAAACTCCACTTGCATAACCAAAGGGTCCTAAAAGAGTGAGGGTAGTGTCAAGGACCTCGAGTAGACAGGCTATGCTTAATGAGTCATAGGACTTCGGTACAAGTCGAGTAGTTGGAATCTACTCGCGAGATAGGCACTGGGACGCACGGGTTCGGTTGAGTGATGTGAGATCACCTTAGTAATGAAAAGGAGACTAGGCAGGGGCTAGGGCGCAGCAAGAGGAAGTCTTGTGTGCGCAGCCCTGCCCGTGTCGATTGAGGACCGATCCGTGTGCGGCCCTGCTGAACAAGTATTGAACGTACCGAAGGCATATCGGATATATGGGCCCCGATAAACCGATGTAGCCTAAACCTCCGGGCGTCGAGGCATAGCACACCGATTTATAGGCGTAGGTTGAGGGCAGCAAGGTGGAAATCTGCCAACGGGCATAGAGAGATGCTCCGTGTGGGGAACCTCCTGCTCGTTTCGGTTCGACCGGTTCGACGTTTGGGCTGTTGGGTGAAAGGTTGTCCTGTACGACATCGAGTGAGCGTGCTGTGCAGCTCCACGGGTGGGCGTACGTGACGTGCTCTTTGGGTTTTCCCTGCAGGTGTATATCGAGTCGATTCGCCGTCCCTCGCGGTGACGAGTACCGCTTGTTCACTGTGTTGTAACGTAGACTAATGGATGAAATATGTTGATTCAATGATGCTGATTGATATAATTGTATTGCTACATGTGTGCCCCCAAATACTGCTTACTAAATTTCATATTTCATGAACTGTTAACTTGTTGCTAAAAGATGAACTAAGGATGAACTTGTAGGCGTGTCGTTTTGCTGAAATGTTACTAGCCTATGCCTTGGTATACCTCATATAGAGTTTCATGCTTAGCTGAGTCGGTTAAGCCTTGCTGAGCCTTCGTGCTCATGGTTGCTGCTTAAGTGTTTTTCAGGTGAGGAGCCACCCACGGACTCGGAGTACGAGTCAACCGGCGAGGGTTACCCTCCGTCGGGGACCACGGCTGAGTGGGAGCCGTACACGCCGCGCTGAGCTGAGGAGTGCAGCTAGTGTGGGTTGCCCTAGGGCTGGGCAACGAACTTTTGCTAGATAGGCGGGCGTGAGTTGTGTAGTGTAGACTTCCGCTGTGTAACATAAACAATAGTTGTAACTGAAGTTTGTACCTGTTTGTACAGTTTCAGTTGTTTCCCATGTAATATATTATGTTCTTATGACGTGTGCTGTCGGGTGTCGCATCGCGCGGCACCACCCTCTGCGATCCTGGATGAGCGGATTCCGGTCCGCCACAGAACCCCTGCTATCGACGCCTACCCGAGCCTTTTATAGTCCAAGACTCGGGCGGCTTACAAGGGGAGTCGCGACCCGACAGGTGGTCCCGGGAAGATTGTCTATTATCTACCGTATCTGCAGTTATGCCGGTAGTTGTCTCTGGTCGAAGGCTTCTGAGTCTTCATCTTGCCGCCCTGCCCATGCCGCATGCTAGTCGTTGTGGTTGATGACGGCGCAGGCGGCATGGGATGTCTTGTCGCGGTGTTTATTGGCTGACAGGTTCTGACACCGCGCGCCAGTCTGTGATGCGACTGGGCGCAACGGCACCTGACAGAAGCGTGCTCCGTGTCTCCGCGTCTTGGGAAGACGCGGGCCTTGAATACCTTGTACGGGCAAGGTATGGGGCGTATTTACGCCCGCTGCCTATTGCTCGGGGCAGGCAGCGTCGTTCTGCTGCCACGTGGCGGGCCCGGAGCCCTTCTCAGAGGAGAGGAGGGTCAGTCCCGCGGGGCACGTGGAGCCTCCGGACCTCTCCCCGCGGAGGGGGAGGCTCGGCTTCTGTTGGCCATGTGGCGGGCCCGAGGCTCTCCTCTAAGGAGAGGGAGGTCCGGCCCCGCTGGACACGCGGCACCTTCGGACCTCTCTCCCGCGGAGGGGGAGGTCCGGCTTCTTTATGCCACATGGCGGGCCCGGAGCTCTCCTCTGAGGAGAGGGAGGTCCGGCCCCGCCGGACGCGTGGCGCCTTCGGAGCTCTCCCTGCGGAGAAGGGCGAGTTCCTTAGGCATTTTACCCTGTGCGCGGGGGTACCCCATATCTCAGGTACCGATAGTGGCCCCCGGGCCCATCTCGGGGGAGATAGCGAGCCCGAGGTGGGACCTCCGTCTCTTCCGATCCGCCCACTTCCTCTAAGTCCCGAATTGACCGCTGCCGGAGCACGAACGGCCACGGGATCGTGGGAGCGTGCGCTCACTTGATGGTTGCTTTTACTGCGGCGGTTCCCAAGAGTGCCACTTCTGCACGTTGCGGCGCTTTCTTCGGGAACCGCCGAAGTGCTTTGTTGGCTCATCTTCTCAGGAGACTGACTCCTTGACCCCACCGCTTCAGTTAGGCGGCTTGGGCCCACCCGTCATCGACACTCGGTCTAGGAACCGAAGCGGTTGCCGGTGTGGGGTATTCGAAGAGTTCTGAATCGCTTGGGATTGCACCCGAGAAGGTTTTTTAGAGGGGGTCTTACCCACATTGCAGCTTCCCTTCGCACTTCTCTGCGTTTCACCTTAGACTCTTGTGCTTTTGCTCTCTTGCCTTTGAGTTCTCCCTTGCCATGGCTTCCAACCCGCCGCCAGAGAAGAAGCGCGCTCGATCTCCTCCAGCAGCGGCGTCTGTGCCAAGTCGGGATTCTGGGGTGCCTGACACTCCCTCGGGGTGGTGACTCGAAGAGGCCCCGGGTTGATGCGCTGGGGGAAGCTTCTGGGGCGTCCCCTGTTCCGCCAGTCCAAGCGACTGCGGAGCGGCCATCAGTGACGGTAGCGGGCTCTGGGAGCCCTACCCTGGCTCGGAAGTTGGGGTTCAGAGCCCGCTGGAGTGTCCGCGCTTCCCGGCCTTCCCCGACTTGCGGGGAATCTGTGCCGCTGCGCTCGGTGCCAGGGGCAACTGCCGCGGCCCCCAGGCCAGCGCGAACTTCTCCTGTTCCGGTGTGCCCGGACTCCGCGGCGGCGTCGTCTCTTCCTGCCAAGACGGCCACCACGGCCCCCAAGCCAGCGCAGGTTGACCCTGCACTAGGCGGCCTGGCCTCTTCTCCAGCACCGCCTTCCCCGGCTCGCCCCTCTCCTCAGGTCAAGGAGCCAGAAGCTGAAGAGAGCCCGGCTGGCCTGACTGCCAGAGCCTCGGAGCCAGCTTCTCCTGATCGGTGTCTCGTCTCGGTTGCTGGTGCATCGGCTCTTCCTGAGGACGAGGTAATGGAGGAGGTCGGGGGGACTGCCCCGGCCTCTGTTGCTCCATTGCCTCTGGCGGATGCCTTCGCGCTTGCCGAGACGAGCGTCCGGCAGGTCTTGGCTGCACTAGGGTGCGAGCGGGAGGAGTATACGGTTGAACGGGACCGCCTCCTCACCTAGGGGAACCTTTTGCGGGAGAGGACCGCGAAGGTTAAGAGCGAGCTCGAATCCAGGCAGGAGCTGCTCGACTTCAGGGAAGTGCTCCTTGACCAGATGAAGCGTGCTGTCGACCGCATGGACACCCAATCGCGGCGGATCAACAGGGAGGCTCTGGAGGCACACGCCCGGGCCGAAGAGAGCCTCTCTGCTGCTTTGGAGATGCGGCAGCAGTTGGAGCGCCATGAACTCGCCGTTGAGGAACGGGAGCGTTCCATTGCAGCCGAGGCGGAGAGGGTCGCCGCGCAGCTGGCGGCGGGCGAGGATGACCTTCGAGCTCGGATCGAGGAGCTAGAGATCCTGAAGGCAGACCTCGACTTGAGGGAGGAACAGATCTCCCGTGATCGCCGGGCGGTCTTGGACCGGGAGTTGACCGCCGACTTCAAGGCCGCTGAGTTGGAGCGGCTCGCCAAGGCTCTCCACCTTCGGGAGAGCTCCCTGGCGGCCAAGGAGAAGGAATTCTTCGAGAGGAACCTGGAGGCTCTGCAGGCGGCCCGCCGCGAGGTGGAGGAGCTTTCGGCCTTGCGGTCCTCCGAGGCTCTTGCAGTCTCGAGCTTCGTGGATCGAGCAGGGTCCGCCCTGATCCCTCTTGGCTTCAGTCCGGTGAGGACCGCGGCCTCTGCGTTGGAGGTGATCCCCGTGCTGGAGTCGATCGGCGCCAAGCTGGACAGGCTAGACTCGGTGGTCGCCAGCGAGCTTGAGGCCGAGGGGCGCGGCCTAGCCTTAGAGGTCGCTTCACATGTGCTGGCATGCTTTAAGAGCCGTGACCCCTCTTTTTCGCTAGAACCAGCGAGAGAGGGCCTAGCCGCAGAGCGGGAGCAAGCTGCCAGGGCAGAAGTCGAGGATGTGGCCGCCCTTATAGCCGCAAGGTTCCGGCCGGAGCCGGGAGGTCCTTAGGACTTGTTTCTCCCTTTTTATCGAGTCTGTAGTCCAGCTCATGGAGCCTCGCTTAATTTGACTCTTTTGGATACTTGTGTCTGTGATGCTTTTTCTCTCCTTCTTGGCTTTGCCTGACTGAGTCCTTAGCTCCGCAAGGTACTCAGAGGCCATTTCCAATCTCGGAGCTTTGCACAGACACCCTCCCCGGGTCCTAACCGTGTTAGGTGCCCCCGGAGGTCTCCGGATCTCGCCCTATGGGGAGCTCCGAATCTGCCTGCCACGTGGCGGGTCTGGAGCTCCTCCTTAAGAGGCGGGAGCTCCGGCCATGTTGTACACATAGGGCTTTCGGAGCCCTCCCACCGAGGGGGGGTCCGGTTTCCGCCTGCCACGTGGCGAGCCTGGAGCCCTCCTCAAGGGAGGAGAGAGTTCCGGGCCCGCTGGACACATGGGGCCCCCGGGTCCCGCCCCTGCTGGAGGGGCAGGTCCCGGTCTTTCCAGTCCTAGGCCGGAGTAGTTGGTAGCTCCTTTCCCCCCTGCTTCATGCAGTCCCTGTCGCCGTAACCTGGAGGTCCTGCACACAGGCAGAGGAAACGTAATTCTCCTCGAGGGGTCCTCCCCTCCCGTCTCCTAGTCTTATCCGTCTTACGATCCTGACTCGCTATACGGGGCTTGGGCAATTCTGTGCACGAGGCGCCGGAGCTCCGGCTCCCTCCGAGGTCCGGGTACGGCCGTCCGATCCCTAGTACCGGGCCATGCGCTGGGGAAGCAGAGTGCACGCGCTTTGGGTTCATGACCAGGCAAAGCGGTCGTACTCCCCTGTACCTCCGGAGGGCAGGATGCGCATGCTTTGGGCTCTGGGCCGGCTAAGCTGGATACGCACCTTGGACCCCCCATGCACAACGCAGGCCTTTCCTGGAGGTAACCAACTGGCACCGCAACACCTGACTGGGGGAGGCCCGAGAGACTCACTCGGCCATCGGCAGGTGCCTCAAGTGCAGCCGCCTTCGGTAGGATAGCAAATGCCGACTATGGATGAGCGCAGGAGAGGGGGAGCTAGATGTACGATGAACATACAGAGATAGTGCGATCATAAAAATTAATGCATAATTTAAATGAGCGCATGAGAGAGAGCTAAGTAGAACAGGTCCCTGTATTCGTGCCCATAGGTGGAATTCTGGCTGTACATGGAGGCAATGTTCCGCCTTGTCTACAAGGGAAGCAAGACTCTACACGCTTAGGGTCAGAACCAGGCTAAACTGGACGTAGTCCTGTACCGTCCCTTGAGACTTAGCTGCCCCAAGCTCTGTTCCTAAATTCTAAGGGATCTATTACGGAAGGGAATAACCCTGTTCTACTGATGCCCAGGAAGTAGGACTTACAGTGTTGCTTCAAGGCAAGGATTTTTGGGAATGGATCCCACTCTCGGTTGAAAGGCATGTGTACCTGGGGCGGCAGCTTTCATGATTCGGAAGGGACCTTCCCTGCTGGGGGAGAGCTTATAGGTCCTTCTCGGAATAGAGCGTGCCGCTTCACCAGGTTGCCCTCCTGCAGGCCCCCGACGCGTTTGGTTCTTTGGCGGTAGTGCTTAGAGCATTAGCCGAGACCGTGCATTACGGGGTGTTCCCTGCAGCCGAGTCCTGTCGACGAGGTTGTTATCTTCGCGCTGGATCAGGTCCTGCGCGGCTTCTCCTGGGGGCCCCCGGGGAGTTCTCCCCTTCTGGCTAAGGCCCTCAAGGGGTAGGTAGGCCCGGGCTCGTCTTGGATGACCTAAGGCATCTTCCCCTTCTGGCAAGGCGTTCAAGGGGTTGACAGACCTTAGGCGGCCCCCGAGAGGTATGTTCGAGGCACGGAGGCGCGCCGCAGTTGGCTAACGCCCTGGCCTGTCACCGTCGGAACTGGAGTCCTCACCGTCATGCACTGTCTTTATGACACGCTGAGGCTCCTGGAACCCCACCTGGTGGGCAGCAGTGACTGGGGCATCGACCTTCTGTTTGCCATCCCTCTGAGGGTAGGGCGGCGCCTCAGCCCTCTGCTGTCTTCCTTTGCGGAAGCGCTCTGCGAGCCTCTGGATCTCCCAGCACTCGGCAGCAGTATGGTTGGCGGTGCCATGCACGGGGCATAGCCCGCCTTGGTCACTGTCTGGGGCCGGTGATTGCCGCTGCCTTTTGTCGGGGCGTGGCCCCCGAGCTCCACTGGTCGTCGCAGCTGCGGCGACGGGGGCCGTGAATGGTGACTTCATCTTTCCACTCCCCCGGCTCTTGGTCTTCTTGCCACCCCCATAGGCAGCAGCACCGGACCCGGGCTGTCCTCCTGACTCGGAGGTCGGCAGAGCGTGCCAGTTCCGCCCTTCAGCTGCTCTGGCGCACTTGTCCGCCAGGCTGAAGAGCTCCGAGACATCGCGGACCTCTCTGGTCACGAGCTTCTCAAGCATTTTCTCGTCCCGAATGCCTTGCCGGAACGCCACCACCACCGAAGCGTTCTGAATATGCGGGATGGTGTTGCGTACCTGAGAGAACCGCTGGATGAAAGAGCGTAGCGACTCCCCAGGTTGTTGCTTGACGGCGTGGAGGTCAAGCTCCGTTCCGGGACGGGTGTAGGAGCTGCCGAAGTTGGCGACGAACTGCCGGCAGAGCTCTCCCCAGGAGGTTATGGACCCCTGAGGTAGATTCATGAGCCAAGACCGAGCTGGGCCGGTCAAGGGGACGGGGAAGTAGTTGGCAATGACAGCCTCGTCCCCTCCTGCGGCAAGTACTGCGGTGGAGTAGATCTGGAGGAACTCCGCTGGGTTGACGCTGCCGTCGTACTTCTCGGGCAGGTGCGGGCAAAACTTGCGTGGCCACCTTGCGAAGCGAAGGTGGGGTGCAAGGGCCGCACATCCTGCACCTGCTGCTGCAGGTACTGGCGCTGCGAACGCTTGGTTCGCACTTGGCACCGCGTATCCCGGCATGGGCAAGGCTGCACCATAGACCAGGGCCGCTGCTTGCGGCGCATATAGTTGTGGCATATGCTGCGCAGCATATGCCTGAGGCAGGGCTCGCGTGGCGAAGGCCTTCCCTTCTGGTTGTGTCGAGGCCGACGACATGCTGTCGCCAGCCTCATGGTTGCGACGCCTTTCTCGGCGTCGCTCGAGGTACACCCGAGCGTCCTGGCCCAAGTGGCACCGTTCCAGTTCCCTTCGCAGGTCCGTCGACAGGAGCCTGGAGGAGCTGGAATCCGCCGTTAGCCCGTCAACCGTGGGTGTGCGCGTCAGCGACACAGCCGGTTGTCCTGGGCGCCGTCCTCGCCGAAACCGAGGGTTCGCGGCAGCGACGACGAGGCGGTCCACCTCGCGGACCCATTGCTGGGTCGCTGAATGGGGCGCATCCCCTGCAGGTGGGTTGCGCAGCAGCGCTCTTGCTGCAGCTAGCGCACCTCCATGGTGTACGCTCAGCGCTGCAGAAGATCTCACACTGGTCGGGGCCTGCATAGCCGGAGTCGGCGTTGCCGGAGTCGGCTGCTGGCTACCCGCTTGTGCCAACACACTCCGTCCTGAGTGTGTCGACATGTACTCCCCAGTGATCACGGTTCGCCGTGAACGCGGAGGGGGAGAGCTTGCCGCTGAAGGAAGCTTGGTCATCTTCGTCGGCGGAAACTCGTCGCGCTAGGAGAGAAGCCCCTACCTGGCGCGCCAAATGTCGAAGTGTTCGGTCGACACTTCCCCCGGGCCTGCACTGGGCAGCCCGCGGAGGTTCTTTTTTCGGTGGGGCTAGTCTCTAGCGGAGAGCTTGCGCAGATGGACGAGTTAGTAAGAGCTTGACACGGCGAGTTTTACGTGGTTCAGGCCGCCGGAGCGTAAAACCCTACGTCCACGGCGAGCTATGGAGCTCGCTGTATTGCTTGCTGCTCAGGACCGGGGGCCTGAGCTTGGGGGTGAGTTACAGCTTGAGAGTGTATGGCTAGCGTATGAGTTGCAAAGTGCGAACCCCTGCTTTCGACGCCTACCCGAGCCTTTTATAGTCCAAGACTCGGGCGGCTTACAAGGGGAGCCGGGACCCGACAGGTGGTCCCGGGAAGATTGTCTATTATCTACCGTATCTGCAGTTATGCTGGTAGTTGTCTCTGGTCGAAGGCTTCTGAGTCTTCATATTGCCGCCCTGCCCATGCCGCATGCTAGTCGTAGTGGTTGATGACGGCGCAGGCAGCATGGGATGTCTTGTCGCGGTGTTTATTGGCTGACAGGTTCTGACACCGCGCGCCAGTCTGTGATGCGACTGGGCGCAACGGCACCTGACAGAAGCGTGCTCCGCGTCTCCGCGTCTTGGGAAGACGCGGGCCTTGAATACCTTGTACGGGCAAGGTATGGGGCGTATTTACGCCCGCTGCCTATCGCTCAGGGCAGGCAGCATCGTTCTGCTGCCACGTGGCGGGCCCGGAGCCCTTCTCAGAGGAGAGGAGGGTCAGTCCCGCGGGGCACGTGGAGCCTCCGGACCTCTCCCCGCGGAGGGGGAGGCTCGGCTTCTGTTGGCCACGTGGCGGGCCCGGGGCTCTCCTCTGAGGAGAGGGAGGTCTGGCCCCGCTGGACACGCGGTACCTTCGGACCTCTCTCCCGCGGAGGGGGAGGTCCGGCTTCTGTATGCCACGTGGCGGGCCTGGAGCTCTCCTCCAAGGAGAGGGAGGTCCGGCCCCGCCGGACGCGTGGCGCCTTCGGAGCTCTCCCTGCGGAGAAGGGCGAGTTCCTTAGGCATTTTACCCTGTGCGTGGGGGTACCCCATATCTCAGGTACCGACAACACTTCTCTGTCCTTGTCGGAGACCTTCAAACTCCTGCCTCTTGAGCATCATTACGCCAACAGGGATATAGTGGGAGCGGAAACTTTCCTTGAACTCAGTCCAAGTGATTGTCTCCGGGTTGGCATGGGCGATGCTCAAGGCATCCCACCAGTCAGCAGCTGCTCCCATCAGTTGGTGTGACGCAAAGAGAACCTTCTCTCGGTCGTTGCACTGAACAATGGCAAGCTTCTTTTCCATGGATTTCAACCAATCATCGGCCTCCATTGGATCACTTGCTTGAGCAAAGGTGGGTGGTCGAGTCCTCATGAACTCTCCCAACCTGTTATGAGCCGGCGGTGGTGGTGGCGGTGGTGCCGGAACGGAGTTTTGGTTGGTCTGCAACTGACCCAAAGTTTGGATCATGGTTTACATAAGCTGGTTTTGCATGGCCATCAACCTTTCTAGGTTGTTTTTGCCAGCTCCGGGGATAGCAGGAACTTCCTCGTGGTCATCTTCCTGGACGTTCCTTCGGCTGGCGTTTCCTCTCACCATCTGTGAGAGAGAACGAAATAGTAATAGAAGGTTAGAAAGTTAGGTAGGTCCTTTCAACTATATGCATCAAGGTGAGTTGGACTATATATATTAGCCCTTATGAGGATGTGAGCAAGTGCCGAAACATCTCACACCTCCTTCTTCTTACGTGTGGATATGGACAACGTTTTTGAGACGTCCCACAACTCACACTAAGCACATATTCATAAATAATCATCACAAGGGCCCACTCAACTCCTATTCAAGGATGGTTTCCTATGTCAAGGTGGTTTCAAGGCCAATCTAAGCTATTCACCCTAGGATGCTTCCTTTGGTCCGCGTGGCTTAGCTACCTGTGATTTCTATTTAGGGGTGTAACTTGCTGTTAACCCGTGACTCTAATATCAATCTAAGGTTTCTATCTAGGCGTGTAACCTACTGTCAACCCGTGGCTCTGATACCAATCTGTGACGCCCTCAATTCTGTGGAAAACCACGGAACCGAGAACTAATGCATATGTGTGCCCAGGATGTTCATCACACATACACATATGTTCCACAAACTGAATTCAGATTATATATTACCACGAATAACAGAGTTTATTACAACACCTCATGAGTCTTGGACTCATGCTCACAGCGGAAGTCTTTATTTCTACGCAGCGGAAATCTTTATTTAAATGCGGAAGCAAAAACTAATGCGGAAGCAAAACTAAGCAGAAGTGGCTCCATCTCTACTCCCTCCACAGGCAAGGTTGAGAACAGATCACACGCCATAATGCTCTACTTGATCTTCATAGTAGCCTTCTCTTGCTGTTGATGAAGAAATAATAATGCAAGTTTGAGCACAATGATGTACTCAGCAAGTGCGGGAATAACACATGATATGCAGCTCATAAACAAGGTAGGTATAAAAGGCTTATTTGCAGAAAAACAGATTTATAAAACCGTGATAAAACAACAACTTATCTTTAGATGAATGTAGTCCCAGCATGTATGAAATTACCAACATACCTCCATCACTTCCCGTATTCCATCCAAACATTAACCAATCCTTTACCCATACTCACGAATACCTCCTCGTATTCGCTACCATCTCACCTCATGAAACAACCTTGTCTCGCACCGAGACCAATTTCATATCATGACCCACCAGTCATGCAACCCTTTCATCATCCAGACTTAACAATTCCAAACCAAACCATAACCAAACCCATAACCATAACCAAGAACCTTCCCAATAACCATCCCATCTAATCATGGCAGTTTAGCCAGGTGCTCGTGACCGTAAGCTCGGCTATCATGATAGCTTTAATAACTCTGCAGAGTTTGCACCTCTTTACCCACAAGTTTGTGATTTCGTCACCTGTCGGCGACTGCAGAACCTCCATTATACCAGTACAAAACCGTCGGTGTATGGTCAAGAGATCACAAAATAGCCTTTACAAAGGGGTTACTAGATGTATGGACCCACTAAGGTTTCACCGGCATGCTAGAGTCTCCAATTCTCCCACCCACGGGCCCCCTCTTGTGCCATGCAGTTCCCAGGGCAGTCCTCACTCGACTCCCATTCCCCGCGCCTTCCACAGTCCATAACACTCTAGCAACTTACCTAATTACTCAGCTAAGCCGCACCCATACTTGGCCTTGTGGTGGCACTGTCATCCTGGCATGTGCATGCATGAACCGGTCCTTAGATCTACGGCAAGTAAAGCCACCATCTCATGCTACCTCATTCACAAACCCAAGCTTGCCTAGATCTCCCTCCGATCCATGTTCATTAACCTCATCAGTTACTTATTATCAGTACGAGTGCAGTTAGCTCAACACATCTATCTCGCTTCCCCATCCCATGGACTCAGCGAAGCATAAAAACAAAAACCATACCCGACTCATAAACTTCCCTGGCGACAAGGGTGGTTTAACCAAAACTAGTAAACTCCTATAAAAAGGTTTCCCATCATGTTTGACTCAGCACACACACCTTTTCGCAAAACAAAATAGTTTTACCCAAAACATAGGATCAACATGGTCAAGGAGCACTTGCCTTGTTCTTGCGGTTCCGGTTGTTCTCGATTCTCAAAACCTTGTTGCTGCAGCTCGTCGTGGACAACTTCCTGAGCTTGTCCTGCTATGTAGGATTCACGTGCATATAAGATTCACAGCAATCATATCATGTGCAAACCTTAAACTAGATGTGATGATGCACATGCATGCTATCCTATGATTTTTATTAGATTGGTGTGCCCTTGCATGGCTTGCATGGACAGAGATGTTCGGATCAAAGGTGGTCGTGGCGACGATCTTGTTTTTAGATCAAACTGATCATCGAGTGATCTGCCCACGAGAAAGCTTCTGTTCGAAAGGAATTGAAGAACAGATGCAAGAGATGAACACCATGATGTCGTAAGGTGGTATTGAAGTCCTACCTCACGCTCTTCTTGACTTCGAGGTCCTCCTCAGACCACTCGGTTCTTCTCCGATGATCTCCCTTGTTGCGCTTCGGCGATGTTTTGCTCGGCGAGTTAGGGCTAGGGCGCTAAGTCGTCGGCTCAGGAGTTGAAAGAGAAGTTCGTGGTTTCGGCAAGAGGTTTTGGGTTCTATTTATAATCGGGAAGAGAAGAGTCCTAATCTGCTTGTATCCTGAATAAGAGTCTTATTCAGATCTTTGTTGGATCCTAACGTCTCATCTTTGGTAATCATCGTGGATTTTAGATCGGTTTCTGTTGCGTACCGGTGCCCTTACGCATAACAGCCGCCCCAGAACTCGTTACCTCCGTGATGATGAGCTCCGGAAGCTCCACGTGTCCTCCGGGCCTGGTATCTCCTCGTCCGCAAAGACGAGCTCCGATTGCGCCGTGTGTCAATCGATCGAGACCTCCCTCTTCTTTGGAGGTGAGATCCGCGCACGCCACGTGTTAGTGCCGGTCTTCCTCCTCTCCTTCCCTCAGGGACATGCCCCGAGATTGACACGTGTCCAGCAACGAGGGGCCTCCGGAGATAAGCTCCGGTGGCGACGCGTGTTCAATAGATCCGCACTTTTCTCTGAGATGAGCTCCGAGATTGACACGTGTCCTATGAAAAATGCCTTTGCTTCTTCCGCAGAGGCTAGCTCCGCGGGCAGCACATGTCCCACAGGGTCGGACCTCTTTCCAAATGCGGAGGTGACCCCCGAGCCTGCCACGTATCCAGTTTAGCGTCGGACCTCTTCCGAACACGCCACATGGTCTGCTGGTCGTGGAAGTTGCCTTCGGCGCTCTCAGAGAGCTTTACTGGCTATCCTTTTGATACTTGTTTCTGTTCCCTCTTTTCTTAAAATGTTTTTATTCTTCATAAAACATGAACATATGCTGACACCCGAGATGAGGGTGTCACAGTGGTCCCCCCAAGGACAGACTAGTCCGAGGTTCTGGTCGGACTAGTCCGGACTTTAGCAGGTGTAATGGTTGGATGCTCGGATTCCTATAAAAAGGGACCCCTTGGCTTCAAATTGATCCCTCTACAACCCTAGCGCCGAAAACTCTTTCCTTGAGCTCTTCTAAGCCTCTTTCCTCACCTTCTTGACCCCTAAGATTGGATCTTGAGAGGTTTGGGGATTTGTGAGAGGAGAGACGTGGTGATCAACGTTTGAGATTTCGGTTTGAATCTCTTGCACTCTAATCGTTGATTTGAGTTCGTGCCTGTTGTATTTTGTTTCCTAGAATGGCTAGGTTGTTGTAGGGAGCTTCAAGTTGTGAGTAGCCCCTATAATCTTATATTCACCCTTTGATTGATAGTGAAGAACCCAGGCTTGATCTTGGTGATCGCTCGGTGAGGGTAGGGTTGGAAGAGACCCGGTCCTTTGTGGACTCCTCAACGGGGACGTAGATTTCTGTGTGGAATCGAACCTCGGGATAAATCGAGTCTCTTGATTTCTTTACTTTCTCACTTAGTCACTAGAACTGCTTGTTAGGATTTGTTTTGCTCAAAACTTGTTAATTGCCTTATAGTTGTGAATCTTGCAATCCAATCAGTTTCTCTTTCACAAACTAGTTGATTATATTGTTAGATAACCCACGTATCTTCTGCTTGATCAAACTTGGAAAGAAATCCATAAAAACACAACCTTTACATAATTTCTATACCTAGACCGAACTAGTCCGGCCCTTCAGGTTTAATCCGGCTGTTTTCAGTAGTTTTAGGTTTTATTAGCCTATTCACCTCACTCTAGTCAACTTTCAATTGGTATCAGAGCCTAACGCTCCATAAAATCTTAACCGCTTGGAGTGGAGATGGGGGACAAGACCGGTAGCCAAGTTGATCCCACCAAGGGAAATGGAGCAAATCCGAACAACTTCGAAGAGCAAGGTTCAAAGCCACCTCCAACTGTTACTCCTCCACAAGATGTCTCAACCTCGGAAGAAGATGAAGAAGTTCTTCGTCTCATCGCTCTCCTCAAGAAGAAGGAGGAAGCTAAGAAGAAAAAGAAGGAGAAGTTGGAGAAGAAGCTCAAGAGTAGTCAACAAGACTACTCGTGATATCCTTTTAACTATGAACGTCTAAATTCACATTCTAGTTACTTGTCAATTCCCTTAGGCAAACCATCTCACTTTGATGAAACTAACTATACCATGTGGAAGCACAACATGAAGTTGCATCTAATATCCTTAAACCCAAGTCTTTGGCATGTTGTTTGTACAAGTATAGATATCCCCGAAGACGAGGATGAACTCACCCAAGAGCAAGAACAACAAATCCACCGCAATGCACAAGCGGCGGCCGTGCTCAACTCATCACTAAGCCTCGAAGAATTCAACAAGATGGATGGGTTAGAGCTCGCCAAAGACATTTGGGACACCCTCAAGATCTCACATGAACGAAACTGATCCCTGAGGGAAGCCAAGATCGAGATGATCGAAGGAGAGCTTGGAAGGTTTAGCATGGAAGAAGGTGAAACACCTCAAGAGATGTACAACCGACTCAAGACTCTCATCAACAAGAGCCGGGCGTACGGATGCAAGAACTGGAATGATCATGAGGTGGTCAAGAGATGATAAGAGACTTCATGCCTCACAATGTGACCCTATGCACTTTGATCCGGGAAAATCTAAACTTCCACAAGATGACTCCGGATGAAGTGCTAGGGAAGATCATCAACCACGAGATGATGGAGAAGGAAGCCCAACACGTCAACGACCTAGCAAAGGTCACCTCATCCAAGAAGAAGGGCATAGCTCTCAAGGCCACATCCAAGTCCAATAGAAAAGAAGTACAAATCACAAGTGATGATGAAGAGAGTGATGATGAGAACACAAACATGGATGATGACGAAATGGCCTTCTTCATCAAAAGATTCAATAGGATGATGATAAGAAGAAGAAGCCACCACTATGAGAACAAGAGCAAGGACAAGGGCAAGTCAAGAACAAAGAAGACTTGCTACAATTGTGGCGAATACGAGCATTTCATTGTGAATTGCCCCCATAGCAAGGAAGATGACAAGAGGAAGAAGAAGAAGTATGGGAAGCCTCAAGACAAGAAGATCTTAAATAAGAATGTTTATGGACAAGCTCACATTGGAGAAGAGTAGGACTCAAACGAAGAGACCTCTTCCGAAGATGAAGAAAAGGTGGCAACCGTTGCCATCAAGAGGCCAACCATGAAGAAATCACTCTTGCCAAACAAGGGTGATTGGAAGAGCCCAAGCCACACATGCCTCATGGCAAAGGAAGGAAAGTGTAAGGTAACATCTAAACCTTCCAAGTTACATATTGTTGATGATGATGATGACTTTGATATAGTGAAAATGAATTATTGTCTAAGGGCTTAAACAAAATGCTATAGCTAAAATGCAAATACTATCGGATGAAATACTTGAACAGGAAGAACTTCTCAATCAACAAGAAGAATTGCTTATCCTTGAAAAGGAAAGAAACCTTGAGATTGAGAAGCTCCTTGAACTTGAGAGAGAGAGAAGAGTAGAGCACTTGAAAGTGAACTTGCCTTGAGCAAGGAAACTTGTGTTAAATTTAAGAGTATGAATGTAGTACTTCAAGATGAACTTGTGAGTTTGACCAAAACTCACAAGAATCTTGAAGCACAATTCAACTCACTTAAGTCAAGTGTCTCATCTACTTCATCTTCCAAGAACTCCTCAACAAATATGGAGTCGAACACTAAAACTTGCAAATGTGCTAATCTTGTTCTAAACTTGAAAAATAAGCTCAAAGATGCACAAAACAAGAATACACACAAAAGTGGCATCTTTGATAAGGAGAAGATCAAATATTCACGTAGTGCATACTCGATCACAAGATCCCTTATCAAAGATGGACTTGGTTATACTAGGGGAGGAAAGCAAAATGCTAGAATCCTCAAGAATAACAACAAGTGTGTAGCCTTTGTCAAAGAGAACTCAACTCAAGTCAAGAGAAACAACCTTGCATCTAGCTCACATGAGATTGCCAAAAATAAAAACTCTACCATATTTGATAACTTTGATGCATCTTATGTTCTTATGAAGAGCAAGTATGGTCAAGTATATGCTAAATATGTTGGGTCACTCTACAAGAGTCCAAAAACTTGTGTGTGGGTACCCAAATACCTTGTGACTAACCTCAAAGGACCCAACCTAGTTTGGGTACCTAAAACTAAAGCCTAAATTGTTTTGTAGGCCTACTCCTCCGATGGCACTAAATGGGTGCTAGATAGTGAGGGCACTAATCATATGACCAGAGAGAGGAAGATGTTCGTTGAGTATGAAGAAAATGATGATCCAAGTGAATGCATCTACTTTGGCGACAATACTCAAGGAAGCGTGCTCGGTATCGGTAAAATTGCAATCTCTTCTCAACACTCGCTTTCTCATGTTCTACATGTTGAATCACTTGATTATAACCTATTGTCCATATCTCAACTATGTGAGAAAGGTTATAATTGCTTGTTTACTAACGAAGGTGTGACCGTCTCTAGAAGAAGTGATAACTCAATTGCTTTTAAGGGTGTGTTGAAGGGAAAGCTTTATTTAGTGGATTTTCCACGGATAAAGCTCAACTTGACACATGCTTAATAGCAAAAACCAACATGGGATGGTTGTGGCATAGGAGACTAGCCCATGTTGGTATGAGGAACTTACAAAAACTTCTAAAGGGGGATCACATCCGTGGACTAAAGAATGTTGTTTTTGAGAAAGATAGGCCTTGTAGCATGTGTCAAGCCGGAAAGCAAATTGGAGCAGCTCATCCCGCCAAGAATGTGATCACGACAACAAGACAATTGGATATGATCCACATGGACCTCTTCGGTCCCATCACCTACATACGCATTGGCGGTAACAAATATAGTTTAGTTATTGTTGATGACTATTCTCGCTTCACTTGGGTATTTTTCTTGCATGATAAGAGAGAAACTCAAGGTGTCCTCAAGAAGTTCTTGAGGAGAGCTCAAAATGAGTTCTCCTTAAGAATCAAGAAGATAAGGAGTGACAACGGCTCTGAATTCAAGAACACCCAAGTATAAGAATACTTGGATGAAGAGGGCACCAAGCATGAGTTTTCGGCCCCCTACTCCCCAGAACAAAATGGGGTGGCCGAAAGGAAGAACCGCACACTCATAGAGATGGCAAGAACCATGCTTGATGAGTATAAGACTTCGGATCGGTTTTGGGCGAAAGCGGTCAACACCGCTTGCCACGCCACAAACCGCCTCTACCTCCATCAAGTTTTGAAGAAAACTCCATACGAGCTCCTAACTGGTAACAAACCCAACATCTCTTACTTTCGTGTTTTCAGGAGTAAATGCTATATTCTCAACAACAAGCCTAAGACTTCGAAGTTCGCTTCAAAATCTGATGAAGGTTTCTTACTTGGTTATGACTCAAACACCTACGCCTATCATGTCTTCAACAAAACCTCTGGTTGTGTTGAAATTGCACGTGACGTGGTGTTTGATGAAACTAATGTCTCCAAGTGGAGCAAGTTGATCAATGTGTGCTAGATAAAGAAGAAGCACCATGTGTAGCACTAAGAAGAATGGGGCTTGGAGATGTCCGTCCTCAAGAAGGTGTAGGCCAAGATGCTCCAAGTTCATCACAATCGGCGCCTCTCACACAAGATCAAACTCAAGAACCCCAAGATCAAGATGGTCAAGTTCAAGAAGGAGAAGATCAAGACCATGACATTGATCAAGGGGGAGACGAAGAAGAAGAAGACCACTCAAGAACTCAAGTGCCTCACCCAAGAGTTCATCAAATCATTCAACGGGATAACCACGTTGACAACATCCTTGGAGATATCACAAAAGGGGTAACAACACGATCTCGAATGGTTCACTTTTATGCACATTATTCTTTTGTGTCCTCCTTGGAACCATTTAGGGTGGAAGAAAGCACTAAAGGATCTGGATTGGGTGGCGGCCATGCAAGAAGAGTTGAACAACTTCACAAGAAACCAAGTGTGGGAGTTGGTGAAGAGACCAAACGCAAATGTGGTAGGCACCAAGTGGGTGTTCCATAACAAGCAAGACGAACATGGAGTGGTGACAAGGAACAAGGCACGAGTTGTGGCAAAGGGATATGCTCAAGTTGAAGGTTTGGACTTCGATGAAACCTTTGCTCCCGTAGCTAGGCTTGAGTCAATTCGTATTCTATTGGGCTATGCTACTCACCATGATTTCAAGCTTTATCAAATGGATGTGAAAAGTGCCTTCCTCAACGATCCAATCAAGAAGGAGATTGTACATGGAGCAACCACCCGGGTTTGAAGATCAAGAATATCCTAATCATGTGTTTAAATTGCATAAAGCTCTCTATGGCCTCAAACAAGCTCCTAGAGCTTGGTATGAGTTTTTTAGAGACTTTCTTATTGACAATGGTTTTAGGATAGGCAAAGCGGATTACACTCTTTTCACAAAAAATGTGGATGATGATCTCTTTGTGTGCCAAATATATGTCGATGACATTATATTTGGCTCAACTAACAAATCTTTTTGTAATGAGTTTAATAAGATAATGACGGATAGGTTTGAGATGTCCATGATGGGGGAGTTAAAGTTCTTCCAAGGATTTTAAGTCAAGCAACTCAAGAAAGACACGTTCATTAGTCAAATAAAGTACACACAAGACATACTCAAGAAGTTTGACATGGACAACGCCAAACCCATCAAGACACCAATGGCAACGAACGGGCACCTCGACCTCAATGAAGATGGACCAAGCATGGATCAAAAGGTATATCGCTCTATGATTGGTTCATTGCTTTATCTTTGTGCATCTAGGCCCGATAGCATGCTTAGTGTATACTTGTGTGCAAGGTTTGAAGCCTCTCCTAAAGAATGTCACTTAATTGCCGTTAAAAGAATATTAAGATATTTAGTTCACACCAAATCTAGCGTTGTGGTATCCAAAGGGGTCTAAGTTTAATCTCATCGGATATTCTGATGCGGATTGCGCCGGATGTAAAATAGATAGAAAAAGCACCTACGGGACTTGCCAATTCTTGGGTAGCTCCTTAGTATCATGGTCATCCAAGAAACAAAATTTCATTGCCCTTTCCATAGCCAAAGCGGAGTATGTTGCAGCTGGAAGTTGTTGTGCTCAACTTCTTTGGACGCGACAAACTCTAAGGGATTATGGTTACAATATGAACCACATTCCACTCCTATGCGACAATGAGAGTGCCATTAAGACTGCCCATAACCCCGTTGAGCACTCTAGGACCAAACACATAGACATCCGACACCACTTCTTGAGAGACCATTCTATAAAGGGGGACATAGCTATCTCACATGTTAGAACCGAAAAACAACTAGCCACCATTTTCACCAAGCCACGAGATGAAAAACGATTTTGTGAACTTCGAAATGAGCTAAACATCCTAGAGTCTAGGAATGTGGCTTGAAATGTTGCACATCTAAATGCTAGTAGTTTGAAATCTTTAGGAATTTTCACAAACTTCAAAAATATGCATGATTGTGAAAACTTGTTCCCCTTCTAATTTTCTCTCACGTTATTTTATCTAATTATGTTCAGATATATTGTGGTCATCATCTAATTGTGTGCTTTGATATATTGACCATATTTATCTAATAGAAGGTGAAAGTAAATCTACCTTAATCACTCTTGGCGAAATTCTAATATATAGGAAATTTTCAGCCTTCAAGGACCGGACTAGTCCGCCCTATAGGCTGGACAAGTCCGGATACCTTGAATAGTCCGGGGTGCAGCAGACAAGTCCACAACGGACTAGTCCGGACTACATACGGACAAGTCCGGACTGCAGACTAGTCCGGACCTAGTTTGACATACCGAACTAGTCCGAACAGCACACGGGACTAGTCCGGCCCCTGGAGACTTAACCTCCAAGGGTCGGGCCCGACTCCTCTCACTCTCTCATTCACCTCTACACTCCTCTTCTCCTCCAAAACTCGCCCACATATGCGATATTGGAGCTCTCCCTCAAATTTCTCGAAGGAATCCTCGATTCAAGACTTGTGGAGTGCGGGGAACCCTTTCCCGACCATCTCCGCTCCTTCGATCCACGGATTTCATCAAATTTCTTCGTTCTAAGGTACTTTTTGACCTAAATTCCATTTTTATAAAATCCCTTGTTTCTCGGTCATATTTCTTGTGCCTTAGGCCTTCCCTGATGTCCTTATGCTATATTGTTGCATTCCTTGTAGTATTGCGTCTAGTTTTTATGAATTTGTTCTCAAATCATTTAAGTTAGGGTTTAAAACTATAGAGTCTGGACTAGTCCAGACTCAGGCCGGACAAGACCGGCCAGGGCAAACTAGTCCGTCCCTGGCCCAGACAAGTCCAGCTAGTGCAGTTTTAGCCCCTAACTTTGTGAATGTACACTAATTCAAATGCAATGCTTTCGTGTCTAACCTTTCCCGTTTATCTATCACCAGATCATGTCGGGATCCGGAGATAGTCCTCTCCCCAACCCCATTGCCGAGGCAGATCGCCAAGCCGCCTATCGTGCAGCAGCCGAGGGTGAAGCGACTAGGGCTCCTGAGGCTGCAGCTAGGGAAGCTCGGACAAAGAAACGTGCTGACAGGAAAGCACAAGTGTCTCAATCCGTTGATCCTATAAGAAGGAAGAGGCTAGTCACCTTTAAAGGAAAAGCAACAAGCTCAGTCACTGGGAACTGCTCAAGACAAAGGCAAAGGGAAAGCAGCGGATCCCCAGAGGAAAAAGGATTTGGCCAATAGGGGTCTTGTCATTCGTGACAACCCTAGGCGTGGGGGGGGGACCCCCCACAAGGACCAGTTGGGCCGCTTGAGAGAGCACCTCCCATGCACAATCCAAACCGCTAACCCAACTTGTCTAGTGCAACATTCGAAGGCAAGGGAGCTGAGAAAGCTAGAAGGCTGAGAGAGGAAGAAGTTTACAAGTTTGAGAAGGCCACACCAGACCCTCGCTTCTAGTGTGACTTCCATTGTGACTATTATCGGCATGTCTATCTCCAAATGAAGACACCGATAGTTGATGCTCAGTGGGTGTATTGGTCCTATATGGAGAACAAGAAACATCAAGACTTTGATGCAGTGATTGAAGCTGTAGAACACCATGGAATCAAGGACTTGATGGGATTTCAATACGATTGGAATATTGAAGTTATAGTCCAATTCTACACCACCTGCTACTTCCACACATATGGAGACAAGAAGATCACTTGGATGACTAATGGTGTGGTGTACTCAGCGCTATATGATGAGTTTGCAAGGATCCTCATGCTTGAAGAGCATGTGAACTATGAGATCATAGTTCACAATGAAAGGACCTTGGGAAAGGATGACTTGTATTTTATGTACCCATCATACCTCACCTATGAGCCATCCTCCACTCACAATATCAAGCCTTTCTTTGGAGTGCTCAACGAGTCTTGAGGAAGACTTTAGCACCCAAGGATGGAGATGCGTGGATGATACAAGGGTATCTAAGGAACTTAATGAAGCTAATCAATGAAGATGAGAAGTTCAACGTCTTCGACTACATTTACAACGACATCTTCAACATATCCCACACTCCAAACAAGTCTTGTGGCTATGCACCATACATTATGTGCATGATCGAGAAAGTCACCGGTGTGGAATTTGCCAAGGACATGAAGCATAGGAAGCCGTGTCCACAAATGTCGACTCCTCTTCCTCACCCTCCTGTGCCCTTGGGTAGAAGCTCGTCCGCAGCTCCATTTTCCTCAGCCGGGCCGTCTGCTCCTTGGTTGTCGAGTGGCTCCTCTAGTGGGCTACTCAAAATCTTTAAGGTGATCTTCTCTTCATGCCGGAAGGTGGAAGTTCGCACACAAAGGATGAAGCAACGCCAAGAGAAGTACCTCAAAGCAATGTGCGACAAGATGGAGATACCTATGTCTCCACCGTCATCGAAAAATGAAGGAGTAACCGAGTTTCCCACTCTCATCGAGGACGAGCTTGCCTTCTTTGGTGAAGGTGGTTCCTCCTTTGCTGCTCCTCCTACTTCCCACGCTCAACATGTGGATGATGATGAAGATGAAGAGACTCAAAGCGAACAAGGCGAAGATCAAGATGAAGATGATAGTGATTAGTCCCTTCTCTCTTTTCTTTTCCTTTTTGGTGCTTTGATGCCAAAGGGGGAGAGAAAGAGGGGGAGTAGTCTAGTTTAGCTTTTTGAGTAGTCTAGTTTAGCTTTTTAAAATCCTTGTATATCTTTGTAATGTCTATGCCACATTATGTCTCATTATGTCTTCATACTATGTTATTTTGAGATGATCTTGTTAATTGATATCATTTATGTTCCCTTCAATGCATTTTACACTCTTTTTATCACATCACACTTAGGCACTCCACCATAACACATGTGTGTATGAAATCCCCATAGAATTCATTCATGTGCATATTTTTCTTCATAAACTCTTATGCACACATTTAGTGGTAGTACATCATACATATATGTATTATGAAAACAAACTCTTATATCCATTCATCGAGAGTCTTATCAAAAAGGGGGAGATTGAAAGTGCGTCTAGTTAATCCCCGTGGGTTTTGGATGATTGATGATGACAATTAAGATACTAATGAGCTTTAATGAGTATGAGCACAGGTCTTTGAGATGAGAATGAATGTGAAGTCCCTCAAAAAGCAAAAAGAAAAAGAATAAGACTTGCAAGAGTAGAAAATAGGATTTTATTCTTGAGTTTCACATTTTCTAGTTGTGTAGAGGGTCTTTTCTTTTAGAGTGCTTGAGAATCATTAGAGAGCTCAAACTTTTAGTTAGAATTTTGGTGAGGGAATAGTCCTAGGCATAGCTTAGAATGTAGACCGTACTTGTCCAAACTTGAGGCCGGACTAGTCCGATCCAACCGGACTACTCCGTTTTGGACCGGACTAAATGTCTCTGAGTGAGTTTGGACTTGTCCGTTTTATGCCGGGCTAGTCCGTTCTTGTGTAAGTTTGAGCCTTTCTGAGGCTAAGTCCCAGAAGGCCGGACTAGTCCACTCAGTTGGCCGGACTAGTCCGGTTCTTCAGACTAGTCCAGTTTTGAACGGAACAATTGTTCCTTTGCGAGCTCGGACTAGTCCGGACATGGCCAGACTAGTCCGTAATGTGAGATTAGAGAGTCCTGGGACTAAGTCTGGTAAGGACAGACTAGTCCGCCTGTGTGACCGGACTAGTTCACTACTAGCCAGACTAGTCCATTCTCACCCGGAGCAAAGGCTCCTGTGTGAGATCAGACTAGTCCGTTCTTCAATGGACTAGTCCGGGGTTCAATGACCTTTTTAATGACCGATTGAATTCAAAGGTGGCAGGGACTTTAATTGTTAGCCTTGGTGACGTAGGTGAGTCCTCCCAAGGCCGGACTAGTTCGGGGTTCTGGCCCGACTAGTCCGGACTTTAGCAGCTGTCACGGTTGGATGTCGGGATCCCTATAAAAAGTGACCCCGCCCTGGCTTCAAATGGATCCCTCTGCAAGCCTAGCGCCGAAAACTCTTGAGCTCTTCTAAGCCTCTTTCCTCACCTTCTTGACCCCTAAGATTGGATCTTGAGGTGTTTGGGGATTTGTGAGAGGAGAGACGCGGTGATCAACGTTTGAGCTCTTGGTTTGAATCTCTTGTACTCTAATCGTTGATTTGAGTTTGTGCCTGTTGTATTTTGTTTCCAAGAACTGCTAGGTTGTTGTAGGGAGCCTCAAGTTGTGAGTAGCCCCTAGAATCTTGTATTCACCCTTATATTGATAGTGAAGAACCCGGGCTTGATCTTGGTGATCGCTCGGTGAGGGTAGGGTTGGAAGAGACCCAGTCCTTTGTGGACTCCTCAACGGGGACGTAGATTCCTGTGTGGAATCGAACCCCGGGATAAATCGAGTCTCTTGATTCTTTTACTTTCTCGCTTAATCACTAGAACTGCTTGTTAGGATTTTTTCGCTCAAAACTTGTTAATTGCCTTATATTTGTGAATCTTGCAATCCAATCAGTTTCTCTTTCACAAACTAGTTGATTAGATTGTTAGATAACCCACGTATCTTCTGCTTGAACAAACTTGGAAGGAAATCCATAAAAACGCAACCTTTGCCTAATTTATATGCCTAGACCAGACTAGTCCGGCCCTTCGGGTTTAATCCGGTTGTTTTCAGTAGTTTCAGGTTTTATTAGCCTATTCACCCTCCTCTAGGCAACTTTCACCAAGCTTGGTGCCTCTCGAGAAGAAGCCATCCTAGTCGTCACCGACTTGAGGTTGCGGACCATGAGCTCAACGCCTCTGAAGAGACCATTTGTGATGAGTTTACGCTTCCTTGGTCGTTCCCCATCACCGCCGAAGGCCGTCCGCCATTTGTCATCGACGAGCAAGCATATCCGGGTGTTCCTCGTGTGCATGTCATCTGTGGTAAGGTTCCACATTATCTCCTAACTAGTTTGCACCATTTTGTGGCCCAAATTAAGACATGGAATACCCTTCGCATGGACAAAATCTAGGTCCTTAGATTTAGATCTAAAGGCTCGTGTTTGGCCGGCCACCAGAGACCCATGGACTCAGGGCAGGACCCGGCTCAACCATAGACCATTTTCATAGAATAAATTATTTAATTTAAATCAAATAACCCTTGAAAAAGGCATAGTTACAAATAGGCCCCGTATTTTTTTATAAAATTATATTTAGGCTATATAGTTTTATATTAGTGCCCTTGCCCTTATGATAATTATAAATTAGCTTTGTTATTAAGCAAATATTACCAGAAAACCCTTGAAATGCTAGTATTATATTTAGCCCCTAGAATAGTGAATATTACATTTTTGATCCATGTGGATAATAGGGATGGCAATTCCACCCACGTTTCCGTGTACCCGACGGGTTTGGGATTTTTCACTTGCGGGTCTAACCCGCACCCGAATCGACTTGTCGCGGGCGCGGGTTTTGTTTTCCACCCACGGGTATCCGAAATAACTTATGTTTATAACTTTAAAATAAAATTCAATCTTTTTCTATAATTTATTTGTTCCATTTTGCTTATTAGAGCCTATATTTGTAATCTCTATAAGCAACCTTATATTGTTTGTTGCATTGCTATTCAGAACGGATGATATTCATTAGACTTGTTTATTAAATGTTGTAGTATGTTAATAAAAAAAGTCAAACCCGATTGTCGGTACCCGCGATATGGGGTACCCCCGTGCACAGGGGAAAATGCCTAAGGATCTCGCCCTTCTCCGCAGGGAGAGCTCCGAAGGCGCCATGTGTCCAGCGGGGCCGGACCTCCCTCTCCTCAGAGGAGAGCTCCGGGCCCGCCACGTGGCCAACAACAGCCAGACCTCCCCTCCGTGGGGAGGGCTCTGAAGGCGCCGCGTGTCCCGCGGGGCCGGACCTCCCCCTCCTCAGAGGAGAGCTCCGCGCCCGCCATGTGGCCGACAAAAGCCGGACCTCCCCCCTCCGCGGGGAGAGGTCCGAAGGCTCCACGTGTCCTGCGGGGCCGGACCTCCCTCTCCTCAGAGGAGAGCTCCAGGCCCGCCACGTGTCCAGCAGAACAGCGCTGCCTGCCCCCGAGCGGTAGGCAGCGTGCGTAAAGACGCACCATACCTTGCCCGTACAAGGTATTCAAGGCCCGCGCCTTCCCAAGACGCGGAGACGCGGAGCACGCCTCTGTCAGGTGCCGTTGCGCCCAGTCGCATCACAGACTGGCGCCGCGGTGTCAGAACCTGCCAGCCAATAAACACAGCGACAAGACATCCCCTGCCGCCTCCGCCGTCATTAACCACTACGACTAGCATGCGGAATGGGCAGGGCGGCAAGACGAAGACTCGGAAGCCTTCGCTAGAGACAACTACCGACATAACTGCGGATACGATAGTCGGCAGGCAATCTCCCCGGGACCACCTGTCGGGTCCCGGGCCCACCTTGTAAGCCACACGAGCCTTGGACTATAAAAGGCTTGGGTAGGCAACGTTAGCAAGGGTTCGCACTCTAGCCATTCGCACCCTGGGTTCACACTCCAGCAACTCACTCCCTAGGAATAACTCACCCTCAAGCTCAGGACTCCGGTTCTGAGCAACAAGCAATACAGCGAGCACCTCTGCTCACCGTGGACGTAGAGTTTTACGCTCCGGCGGCCCGAACCACGTAAAACTCGCCGTGTCAAGCTCCTCCCTCACTCGTCCCTTACGCTTAAGTTCTCCGCAAGCGACTAGCCCCTCCGAAAAAGAACCTCCGCTTCGACATTTGGCGCGCCAGGAAGGGGGCTTTCCCTTGCGCGACGAGTTTCTGCCGACGAAGATGACAAAGCTACCTTCAGCGGCAAGCTCTCCTCCCCCGCGTTCACGACGGACCGTGACTAGCGGGGAATACGTGTCGACGCACTCAGGACGGAGTGTGTCGGCGCAAGCTGGAAGCCAGCAGCCGACTCCGGCAATGTAGGCTCCAACTAGCGTGAGATCTTCTGCAGTGCTGAGCGTTCCCCACGGGGATGCGCTAGCTGCAGCAAGAGCGCTACTGCGCAATCCACCTGCTGGGGACGCGCCTCAGGCAGCGACCCAGCAGTGGATTCGCGAGGTAGACCGTCTCGTCCTCGCTGCCGCAAACCCTCGACTTCGGCGGGGACGACGCTCCGGCCAACCGGTTGTGTCGCTGACGCGCGCGCCAACGGTTGACGGGCAAACGGCGGATTCCAGCTCCACCAGGCTTCAGTCGACGGACCTGAGGACAGAGCTGGAACGGTGCCACTTGGGCCAGGATGCCCGGGTGTACCTCGAGCGACGTCGAGAAAGGCATCGCAACCAAGAGGCTGGCGAGAGCATGACGTCAGCCTCGACCTAGCCTGAGGCGCAGACCTTCGCCACGCGATCTCTGCCCCAGGCATACGCCGCGCAGCATATGCCACAGCCATATGCCCTGCAAATGGCGTCCCCGGTCTATGGCGCAGCCTTGCCCATACCGGGGTACACTGTGCCAGTGGTGAACCAAACGTTCGCGGCACCAACGCCTGCAGCAACAGGAGCAGGATGTGCGGCCCTGGCGCCCCACCTTCGCTTCACGAGGTGGCCGCGCAAGTTTCAGCCGCACCTGCCCGAGAAGTACGACGGCAGCGTCAACCCGACGGAGTTCCTCCAGATCTACTCCACCGCCGTACTTGCCGCAGGAGGGGATGAGGGCGTCATGGCCAACTACTTCACCGTCGCCTTGACAGGCCCAGCCCGGTCTTGGCTCATGAACCTCCCCCAGGGTTCCATAACTTCCTGGGGAGAGCTCTGCCGGCAGTTCACCGCCAACTTCGGCAGTTCCTACACCCGGCCTGGCACGGAGCTCGACCTCCACGCCATCCAGAAACAACTAGGGGAGTCGCTGCGCTCCTTCATCTAGCGGTTCTCCTAGGTGCGGAACACCATCCCACACATCCAAAACGCTTCTGTGGTGGTGGCGTTCCGGCAAGGCGTTCGGGACAAGAAGATGCTCAAGAAGCTCACGACCAGAGAGATCCGCGACGTCTCAGAGCTCTTCAGCCTGGCGAACAAGTGCGCCAAAGCAGCAGAAGGGCGGAACTGGCACTCCCTACCAGCCTCTGAGTCAGGAGGGCAGCCAGGATCTGGCGCCGCTTCCTATGGAAGCGGCAGGAAGATCAAGAACAGGGGCGGTGGCAAGATGAAACCACCGGCCGCGGCCCCCGTTGCCGCAACAGCGACACCCAGTGGAGCTCGGGGGCCACGCCCCGACAAAAGGCCGCGACAGTCACCGGCTCTAGACGGTGGCCAGGGCGAGCTATGCCCCGTGCACGGCACCAGTTACCATACTGCTGCCGAGTGCCGGGAGATCCAGAAGCTCGCGGAGCGCTTTTGGAAAGGGAAGCAGCTTCTAACTGATGCCCCACCCTACCGTCAAAGGGAGGGCAAGCAGAAGGTCGATGCCCCAGACAACGTCGACCACCAGGTGGAGTTCCAGGAGCCCCAGCGCGCCGTGAAGGCGGTGCACAATCATGAGAGCTCCAGCTCCAGTGATGATGAGCGCCGGAAGATGCTCTACGTCATCTACGGTGGGTTCACTGACCCCTCGTCCCGAAGTGCGGTTAAGACCCTGCGCCGAGCGGTAGCGTCGGTGGCTCCTATCCCGAGTGCCGCACTGCACCTCAGGTGGATGGGAACCCCCATCAGCTTCGATGCCACCGACTGCCCCAGGAACATGGCTGGGGCCGACCAACTACCGCTCTTGGTGGCCCCCACTATCGCCAACGTGAGGATGTACCATGTTTTGGTGGATGGCGGGGTTGAACTGAACCTCATCAGTCGTGCAGCTTTCCAGAAGCTGCAGATCCCGATGGCCATGCTCACCCCATCGAGCCCGTTCTCAGGGGTAGGGCCGGGACAGGTCGTTCCCTACAGCCACATCAGCCTCCCGGTGACCTTTGGGGAACCGGACAGCTATCGGACAGAGTACATTCTGTTCGACGTGGCGGAGATCGACCTCCCCTTCAACGCCATAATTGGCAGGCCAGCCCTGTACCGGTTCATGGCAGTAGCCCACTACGGCTACCTCGTCTTGAATATGCCTACACCAACAGGCGTCCTCAGGATTCGTGGAGACCGCACTGCCGCAGTGTCAGCCTTGGAAAAGCTCCAAGCCCTTACAACAGCTAGAGCACCAACCCCTGGCAGTGCAGAACCAAACCGGCTCCACCCGAGTGCACGCCACCGTGCCTCTACCGCAGCACCCCGTGTGCAACCCCTCGACGAGGGCGACGTCCCCTTGAAGCTCGTCAAATCGGCGCCGATGCCACCCAGACCACCCGGGTAGCCGGGGGCCTGGATAGCAAATAGGAAGGCGCGCTCGTCACCTTCCTCCGGCACAACGTCGACGTGTTTGCATGGCAGCCGTCGCAGATGCCGGGGATCCCTAGGGAGGTGATCGAGCACCACTTAAAGGTCTTCCCCGACACCCGGCCAGTCCAACAGAAGCCCCACAAGCGGTCCATCGAGCGGCAAAACTTCATCCGCGAAGAAATCAAGAAGCTGCTGGACACTGGCTTCATACGGGAAGTCCACCACCCCCGGTGGTTGGCGAACCCTGTTGTTGTCCCAAAGGCCGGCGGGAAGCTCCGGATGTGCATCGACTACACCAGTCTCAATAAGGCATGTCCCAAAGATCCGTTCCCTCTCCCTAAAATAGATCAAATAGTAGACTCGACATCAGGCTGCGATATGCTGTGCTTCCTAGATGCCTACTCGGGTTTCCATCAGATCCCTATGTCTAGAGAAGATGAAGAGCACACCTCCTTCATCACAGTAGACGGTCTGTACTGTTATGTCTCTATGCCTTATGGCCTAAAGAACGCTCTCCCTACCTTTGTACGTGCAATGCACAAAACCTTCGGGGAGTTGATACGAGACTTAGTTCAGGTGTATGTCGATGACATCGTTGTTAAGGTCAGGCAGAGTTCATCCCTACTAGATAACCTGGCCTTAGTCTTCGACAAACTGCGCTCTACGCGCACCAAGCTGAACCACGACAAGTGTGTGTTCGGCGTATCCTCTGGAAAACTCTTAGGATTCCTGGTCTCACACCGAGGAATTGAGGCTAACCCAGAGAAGATCAAAGCCATCGACTTGATGCGGGCCCCCGCCCGCATCAAAGAAGTCTAGAAACTCACGGGATGCCTAGCCGCGTTGAGTCGGTTTTTACCGAGGTTAGCAGAGCGAGCGCTCCCCTTCTTTAAGCTCCTGCGCAAATCTGGCCCATTTGCTTGGACCGACGAAGCAGAAGAAGCTTTCCAGGAGCTGAAGCAACTCCTGACGACCCTACCCATAATGGTAGCCCCCGAGCCCGAAGAGCATCTGTTGCTCTACATCGCGGCGACGGCTGAAGTGGTGAGTATGGTCCTCGTCGCAGAGCGGCCGGACCTCTCATCGCCACAGCCTGCTCCGATAATAGGAGACAGGCGCCAGGAAACCCCGGAGGTCCAAGACGACCCCCCGGGTCTCCGAGACAACCCCCCGGAGGTCCAAAACGGACCCCTGGACCTCCATGACAACCTCCCGGAGGACCAGCAGGACCTCCCGGAGGTGCAACGGGACCTCTCAGAGGTCCAACGGAACCTCCCGGATGTCCAACGGGACCTCCCGGAGCTCGCGGGAAATCAGCGGGACCTCCCGGAGGTCCAAGACGGCTTGGGAGCCTTCGAGTATCAGCTCCCGGCAGCCTCCCTGGGCCCACCCACCTCCCGTAGGCCTGAGCCCATGGATGAAGATATCTATGACCTGGGAGGGAGGGTCCAGACCATCCAGAGGTCTGTCTACTACATCAGCAAGGTCCTCCATGACGCCAAGACAAGGTACGTGGAGGTCCATAAGCTGCTGTATGCAGTGCTCGTGGCGTCCTGGAAGCTCCGCCACTACTTCCAAGCCCACCGGGTCTCGGTGGTCACCTCCTATCCGATGAAGGCTGTCCTCCACAGCCCCCACACGACTGGCAATGTCGCTAAATGGGCAGCGGAGCTGGCGGAGTTTGAGCTAGACTTCCTTCCTCGTCACGCAGTCAAGAGCCAAGCACTGGCTGACTTCGTGGCTGAGTGGACGCCAACGAAGGCTGACCCAGGGGGCCATGAAGACGGTTGTGAGGACCCCGCCGTCCCGATCACTCACGGGGACGGGATACCTCGCCCGGGAATCGCAATGGGTGGTGCCGTGCGATGCGGCACCCAACAGCACACATAATAAAGCATCATATTACATAAATCAAGCGGAAACTTACAAAGTTTTGAGTTTACAAATACTTCTCAAAATAAACTACAGCGGAAGACTATTACAACTCACGACTCGTATCTATGCTAAGCAACAGAGAAGGTGTCCAGCCCGCGGAACCTTCTCACTAGCAACACTATCACAGTAGCAGCGGCAGGGGTTGCCCTGAGTTCACCACTCGGAGAGTTCCGAATCTCCTTAGGCACCCGTACATCTCAGCGTACAGTTATTTCCTGCAAAACAACTTGTGCAGTATCTGTGAGCACGAAGCTCAGCAAGACTGACCCGTCACCCTAGTCATGAAACTCTATATGATGGAATTAGAGGGCTGATGATAGCATTTTTCATAAACGATGAACTTGAGCTAAAGGAGAGTCCTTGCTTCCAGTTTTAATCAACTTTTATAGACCTCGCGCAACTTACATCGAGACCCCACAATCAAACAAGAAACGCTTCATCTCGATGTCACTTGCCCGAGGTGAAAGTAACTTTAGTGAACTATCCTAGACTCATACAGACCTTGCGCCATCGACGTCGAGACTCCACAATCAAACAAGAAACGCTTTGCCTCGACGCTTCTAGCCCAAGGTGGAAATTAAATTTAGTGAAGTGTTGATCGTTCCTCATCTCCATTATGAGGATTAACCACGAAGCATATTAAATATCTCCCCGGTTTATTACTACGTCACGACTCAGTGTACAAGTATGCTCACTACCGCGAGCGACGGTGATTGCAATCAAAAACACCCGGCTGACACGACACGTACGCCCATACTCGACGTTGCACACAGCAACCGTCACTGACGCCGTACGTGGCCACCTTTCACACGACACCCAAATGTCGAACCGGTCCCACCGACTGGGATTAAGTCTCTCTACGGCAAACCCTCGTAGAGCCGACTTCTCTATCCTTTCAGCATCGGCATCAGACGGTGAGGTATGCCTCGACACCCAGGTTAACATGTTACATCGGTTTCCTGGGTCCCATATAGCCAGTATGCATCCGGTACACAACTCAAACTTGTCCAGCGGGGCCGCACACGAGAACGGGCCTTAATCGACTCAGACATAGACTAGGCTCACAGGACCACGTCCTTGACCTTCCATCCACTGCCCGGTCTCCATTCCCAATTATGAGGATCAATTCCCAACTCTTCCGATTGATCCCCCTTGATCCCATTTCACGAGTAGGAATCTGACCACTCGAGTTATGCCTCTTTTAATCCACTTTTATTGAGAACAACAGTTATAATTAATTGATAACCTATCCTACATTAACTCCAGGGTTTTCTAGGTCATGCATTTGGGGTTTCATACCATCTAGACGTAATGCAATAAATATAATACTAGACGTATGAAGTGAATACAAATAAAAACTTGTAAATTTGATGCAAACCGGGGCTTGCCTTTGTTTTGCAGATGACTTATATGTATATGCAGTTAGTGAAGACCACTTGACTTGATCTCTTGCCTTCCTCCCTTGATCTTTACTCCAATGACTTCAACTCCTCCACGTAGATACTACACGTGATGAATATGCATATCGTTTAATTGTAAAAACTTTGCTACAAGTCCTAATAACAAGTTTTCAAAAACTGGAACTCTGTTTAATAATTTAAAATGACACTGGTGCTAGTGGTTTAGGTTTGGATCTAAGCATATGATTAAAGGCTAAGTGGTTTTCCCCCTCTTCTATATTGATCACCTAAAGAGGTTAAAAAGAACAGGGGTGATCCAGGACTCCAATGGAGCTGAGGATTTTCATGTGTGTTCCTTGTCACAAGAAAACACTCTGGACCAAAAGTTAGCACTTTTTATTGAGTGGTTTGTTCAGAATAATTTTCCAAGCAATTAAGCAATGAAGAATTAATTCTGAGATCACACCCATGTTCATGCAAAAATTAGTGAACTACAATTTCCACTATAGCTCATAGAGTTTGCATGAATTTTCCTAGCATTTTTTTTGGAGCTAAGGAATAGCTAGAACTGAATTTCCAAATTTTGGAAATTCTCTGAAATTGTTTTCTGTATTCATTTGAATACAGAACTTAAAATCAGAATTAACCTAACTAAATCAACTCCAAATGAGTTGAGAATTTTACAGGTGCTCACTAATACCCTAAAGACTATTCTGGCAAAATTTGAGGATCTTTGGATTAACCAAACTCCCTCTAAAATTCTTTTTCTAGAAAGTTTTAAGAATTTTACAGAATTAAATAAAGGGTTTCATACAAATTGGGTTCTACATTTGGTTAGTACTCTATCAGAGGAATCCAACGAAATTTGTTTCACAATTTTTGGATTCTCCTACCCAAAGTTGTAGCTATTCAAAGTTTGAACTAAAAACTGAAATTTCCCAAAATGTTCAAATACTGGCTGTGGGTCCGGGGACAGGTGTCACGCGTCGGGGCAAGCCACACGAGGCTACAGGGTATTCCCCGCGCCACCACACCAGATCCCTGCGCCACAGCCGATCAAATATTTGAAAAACCGTCGCTGACGGGCGGGACCCACCGGGTCGTCTTCTACCTCCGGCCCCCGCGCCCGCGCGCTGCCGTGCTCGCCGGAGTTCGACGGATCCCAGCCTCCCGGCCATCCCCCGAGCTCTCCCTCGCCGCTAGGGCCTTATTTCACGTGCTGAACACGATGGAACCCTCTTCCCCGGCCGGCGATGGCTCTAACCTAGCTGGCCACGGCGCGGCGGCTCTGGACCGGTTCGGCAACGTCGCCCGGTCATCCTAGCCTGCCCAGACCTCGGTGGAACGGCACTACAGCACCAGTGGACGCCAGGGAGGATCGTCCGGGTGGTGAAGCAGCCTGCAAATGGCCCTAACCTAGTTCTCATCGGGAGCCCGAACCGCCCCACCATAACCGCCGTGGAAAAAGTGTGAAATACGTCGTGCACAATGGTTTTCAGGCATTGGTTGCAAAAGGGCAAAAGATCGCCGGCTAGCCCAGCTCGTGTGTGCAAGATTTGATGGCCTAAGAGTGAGAGGGACAATCGAATTTGGTATTACCGTATCAGAAGGTCGGATGGTGCCCGACGGCGATCTTTTCCCAAATTCGAGCCCGGTAGATCATCTCATGGCTTGAGCTTCGGGGATGAGCATCAGGGGCTCCCAGCGCATCCGAGGGCGCTCTAGCTCGGGCCGGAGAAGCTCTCGGTGGGGCTGTCCACGTGAGACCCGCTCGGTTTCCCGATGGTGAGCCTCGGTGCCCGGTGAAATTCGTCAAATTGTGATCAAACGATGCGGCAACGCCACGGAGTAGAGCGATGGGTCGCTAGGGCACACGCTGGCGCTCACTTCTTCCGTGGATCACTCGGGCAGTGGAGGGGGCGACGCGGTTTGCAACAGGCAGAACGAGAAACGGCGCCGGGAGGTTCCTGTTGTGCGCGCGAGAGTGGGAACCGAGGACAACGCGCGAGATGAGTGATAAGGAGGGGGGAAACCAGCTTGCCAGCACAGAGGTCGCGAGGGAGAGGTGGCGTCGGCCTTGCCCCGGTGTCGCACGGTGAGAAGGGCCGAGGCGGTCTCGGTGGCGCGATGACTTCGTGAGGAGGAGAAAAACAGAGACCGTGCACCGCCTGAGCTGAAGATCTTTTGCACACTCATTTCCCCCGATGACATGTGGGCCCCACAATTCAGTACCTCTTTCCTCAAAATATCTCCAAAGTTTGACAATTATCCAACCCAATTGTTTGAAAATTTGAAACTGAGCTCATTTGACGAGTTTGGACAATTCCATGCAAATTCAAATGTTCATTTGAATTCTTTGCACATTTGACTCCCTTTGGAAAAATGGGCAGCAAGACTTTTCAAAAATTAATGAAACTTTGCCTCCCCACTAATCTGGACCTAAGGAATCCAAATATGCCACTTGATCCTTGTGTTAGCTGCTGCAAACAATAGTTTGGACACAACAGTTTTGAATCTCCATTGTATCCTCCCCTCACTTGAAGTTTGAATCTACATTTAGTTCATCACTGATTTTTAAACCCTTCCATTGCACTTGAGCTCTTCATTTCTGTGGTTTTAGTCCACATGAGGTCCATCCATGCAATAGCCCTAAGTTTGTTTAGAAGAATCTCACCTATGTTATCATATGTGGGAAAAAGTTTCAACTAGGCCCCTTTTTCATACACATGACTCCAACATTTGTGCAGACTCATGTTTCTTTGTATTCACATTTTTGGGACCTTTACAACGGTGAACCAGAGCGCCGAGCTCCGGCCTTCACCAGGCCTTACTGGACGCTCTTCTTCGACGGCTCCTCGCAAAAGCAGGGGGCCAGTGCCGGCGTACTGCTTCTCATGCCATCGGGGGAGCAGTTTGGGTATATGGTGCGTCTCAATTTCAAGGCAACCAACAACATGGCAGAGTATGAAGCACTCATCTTTGGCCTAAAGACAGCCCTGTCTCTGGGCGCTCGCCAGTTGTTGGCACAGGGCGACTCCCAGCTAGTTATCAAGCAAGTTAAGGGTGAATGCTCCTGCAATGACCCACAGCTAGCTGCTTATCTGCTCCATGTGCAGATGTTGGAGAAAGACTTCCTCGCCTTGGAGCTGCGCCACGTACCGCGCGCTGGCAATGCCGCAGCTGACGACCTCTCAACGAAGGCCTCCACCGGAGCCCCTGTGTCCGAAGGAGTCTTCGAGAGGACGTTGCTGCGGCCCACAGCCTGGCGCGCCGAGCCGGGCGAAGGGGGCTGGACCAGCACCTCGAAGTTGGCGGTCTCGGCGGCCCTGCAACCATGGACGCCACCAAGGATCGTAAGCGTCACTGGGGACTCCGTGCAACCCAGCGCTCAAGATCCAGACGCTCAAATCAGACCCGATGCATGGATCACGGAGATCCGGGACTACTTGAAAGACAACATCCTCCCTGATGAATGTGTATCCGCCGAACGGATCGTGCGCATGGCTAAGAGATACGCGTTGGTAGAAGGGGATCTCTACCGACGTGGCGCCAACCACGTCCTATTGCGGTGCATAACCCAGGGGAAGGCTGCGACTTGCTCGCTGAGATCCATCGAGGCGAATGTGGGAGTCACTCTTCCTCAAGCACGCTTGTCGGTAAAGCCTTCCGACATGGCTTCTACTGGCCGACAGCACTCCAGGATGCCGTCAAGCTGGTCGAGAGCTGCAAGGCATGCCAGTTCCACGCCAAGCAGATCCATACACCAGCTCAGGCGGTACAGATGATCCCGCCCTCATGGCTGTTTGCCGTATGGGGGCTGGACATCCTGGGACCATTCCCCAGCGCCGTCGGGGGATTCCGGTACCTCTATGTCGCCATCGACAAGTTCACCAAGTGGCCGGAAGCCACACCAGTCGCCACCATCAACAAGCAATCCGCAGTAAAGTTCATCAAGTCGATTGTCTTCCGGTTCGGGGTCCCGAACAGAATCATCACCGACAACAGGACCCAATTCACCAGCGCAGCGTTCCAAGACTACTGCGAAGACCTCGGCATCTAGGTGTGCTATGCCTCTGTTGCTCACCCAAAGAGCAATGGGCAAGTTGAGAGGGCCAACGCTGAGATTCTTAGGGGCCTCAAGACTCGCACATATGCCAGCCTGAAGAAACATGGTGCCAATTGGGTGGATGAGCTTCCGGGCACACTATGGGCTAACCGGACATCCCAGAGCCGGGCCACCGGAGAGACACCCTTCTTCATGGTGTATGGGGCCGAAGTTGTGCTTCCCCCAGAGATCACCATGAAGTCTCACCGTGTCCGAGCTTACGATGAAGCCGCGCAGGACAACCTCCGGCGTGGAGAAATCGACCTCGTCGACGAGGTCCGATTGCATGCAGCACTCTGTAACGCGCGATACAGACAAGCGCTCAGCCGCTACCACCAGAGGTCTGTACGTGCCCAGGAGCTACAGGAAGGCGACCTGGTGCTGCGGCGCATACTTTCTCGCGAAGGGACCCACAAACTCTCCCCTAGTTGGGAAGGTCCCTTCCGAGTCACAAAAGTGTGCCGTCCCGGGTGCGTACGCCTTTCCACCGAGGATGGGGACCCGCTCCCGAACTCTTGGAACATAGAACACCTCCGTAAGTTCTACCCCTAAAGCAACAATAGGACAGACTCTTCTTTTTGTAATAGATTCCATAGAGTCCAGGAACAGTGCTCGGAGCAGCTAAGCCTCAGGGGACGGTCCAGGACTACGTTCAGCTTTGCCTGGTTCCGACCCCAAGCGCGTAGAGTCTTGCTTCCCTTCTTAATGGGGCGGGTCGTGGCCTCCATGGTTAGCCTGCCTTCCTCCTATGGAAATTTATATGAAAAGAAACCTGTCCTACTTTGCTCTTCCTTGGTGCTCATTTAAATTACGTATTAAATTTTTATGACTGCACTTCTGGCGCATGCTCACCATGCGCTCAGCTCCCTCTTCTCATTCTCACCTCTAGTCGGCATTTGCTGCCCTACCAAAGGCGGTTGCGTTGGAGGTACCTGCCGATAGCCAGTGGGGCCCCGAGCTCCCAGCACTTCGCGCACGGTAGTCCCCAAGCACCGTATAAGTGGATGGGGACCGTAAGCCAAATAAGACTATGAGATAGAGGAGGGGGAGCCCCCAAGGAGAATTACGTTTCCCTTACTTGTGTGCAGGACCTCTCAGCCTCAGCTCCCCGCAGGAGTATGGTAGGTACATCCAACCAATGGGACACACCTACCAGGGGGCCGCTACGGGATCGCGCAAGAACGAAACTCCAAGGTAAGACCGAAGAACCCAGACCTCGCCACCTCCGTAGGGGCGAGACCCGAAGGTCCCACGTATCCAGCGGGGCCGGACCTCCCTCTCCTCAGGGGGGAGCTTCGGGCCCGCCACGTGGCCTACAGAAGCCGGACCTCCCCCTCCGTGGGGAGAGGTCCGAAGGCTCCACGTGTCCCGCGAGGCCAGACCTCCCTCTCCTCAGAGGAGAGCTCCGGGCCCGCCACGTGGCTAGCAGGCCGGACCCCCCCCCATTCTCATGGGGCGGGTCTTGGAGACCTCCGGGGCCCTTAATACAGTAAGGACTAGGGAAGGTGTCTGTGCAGAGCTTCGAGATTGGTCAAGGCCTCTGAGTACCTTGCGGAGCTAAGGACTCGGCCAGGTAAAACCAAGAAGAAGACTAAAGCACACAGACACAGAAGAAAACAAGAGTCTGTTCATACAAGGCTCCATGAGCTGGGCTACAGACTCAACAAAAATAAAAAAGGAGGTACAGGGCCTTGTGGCCACGGGGGCAGATGCCTAAGAGTCCCCGGACTCCCGTTGGAACCTAGAGGCCACAAGGGCGGCCACGTCCTTGACCTCGGCCCTGGCAGCTTCCTCCCGCTCGGCAACGGGTCCTAGACGGACTGGCTCCAGAGAGAAGGAAGGGTCTTGGCTCCGGAAGCACGCCAGTATGTGCGTAGCGACCTCCTTCACCAGGCCCCGTCCTTCCACCTCAAGCTCGTTGGTGATCACCGCTTCGAGCCGGCCCAGCTTGCCGCCGATGGACTCAAGTGCCGGGATTGCCTCGGACATCTCCTGCGTCGGAGCCTCCATCCGCACCGGTCTGAAACCAAGAGGAGCCAAGGCGGACCCCGCCTCGGCAATAAAGCCCCACACCGCCTGGGTCTCGGTAGACCGCGAAGACTGGAGCTTCTCTACCTCTTGGCGAGCCGCCAGCTCGCGATCCAACGCCGCCTGGCGCTCCTGGGAGAATTGCTCCTCCCTCGCAGCAGCAGCCGACTCACGGAGCTCCAGCTCCTCGGTCCGAGCTATCAGCTCTCCCTCTTTGGCCTTCAGCTGTGCGGCGATCTTCTCCTCCTCGGCCGCTGCAGCACGTTCTCGATCGGCGACGGCGCACTCTCGACGAGCTACCTGCAGCCGCAACTCCTCCGTGGTGGCAGAGCGTGCCTCGGCCTTGGCTTCAACATGGGCCAGGGCCTCGCGGTAGGAAGCGCGAAGTCGCCGGGTCTCTGACTCCAGGCGGCTGATGGCTTTCTTCTGAGTGTCAAGCAGAGCACTCATGGCCTCAAGTCTTGACTGCCTCGAGTCAAGCTCCGCCCTAGCCTCCTGGGTCCGCTGCTGCAGGAGGTGCTCCCAGCTAAGAAGGCGTTCCCTCTCTCCGGCTAGCGCCCCCCGCTCCCGCTCAAAGGAGGCCTGGAACTGTCGAGCGCTGGTCTGGACACGCCCCAGGGCATCCCACATGGGTGTCGGGACAGAGGGGACAGGAGTCGCGCCCCTGACCCCCCCTTGTCACGTCTAAGACCGGCGGAGGTGCTGGTGCCTCAGCAACCGGAACGAGACGCTGTCCTGAGGGAGCCAGGGGGCCAGCAGGTGCACCTACAGCGGCCCTCCCAGTCTCAGGACCGGACTTACGGGCTGGTGAAGGAGGGCGGACAGGTGCGGCTGCAGCCACCGCGGAGGGTGAACTCGCCGGCACAAAGGAAGCCCCCGCCGACTTGGGGGCCATGGGAACCACTGCGGTTCCCAGATGTTGTGGCGCGGAGCCTCCGCTAGTTGGAGATGGCCGGGTAAGAGGCCCGCCCCCGGCAGCCGGTCGGTCCCTGCAAGAAAAGAAAGCTCTCAGGCTAAGAGAGGGGACGAGAACGCTGCTCCTACAAGCCAGAAGGAGCAACACTTACTGGGCGACATGAGCGCTCCAACGGGCTTGTAGCCCCGGCATCTGGGCCGTAGTTGAACCGCCAGGACCTGCGGCTGGAACGGTCGTGGGCTGTGGCGTCTGGACCCCCGGCACACTCCCCGGCGTTGCCCCACCAGCGTCCGTCCTAGAAGCCCCTCCACTTGAGGAAGGATGACGAGGCGCTTGGGGTTCTTCGGACAGCCGCTGTCCGGGAAGAGACCCGCTGGGGTGGGACACCCGAGGCCTCATCGGGTCGCCACTCGATGGACCAGCGCCCCCGGGAGATGGGTGCAAGGGTGCTCCGGCTCCCTGACTCGGCGCAGGCGGCGCCCTCGGAGGAGACCGGGCGCGCTTCTTCTCTGGATGCCTGGGGGCTGGCTCCTTCCCCTTCCCCTTGTCAGCGGCTTGAGTTCCGCCGGCTCTTGGGATGGGTTGGGCAGCGACAGACGCCTCACGCCCCGATCCGGAGTGCTCGGTTCCCGGGATCGAGATGCCCCGGAAGGCATCCCCAACCTGCCGGACGGCGATCCCGATGTCGTCGAGGTTCGGCATCTTCCGCAGTAGCTCTGACCTCCTCTACGGCTCTAAGAAGAGGGGAGTGGCAGAGGACGGAAGGGCGGGGTCGCCAATGGTGATGAAGTCACCGCTCACCTTGCCCACCATCTCGTACAACTCCTCGTCGAAAGGATCAGAGTCGGGACCCCTCTCCAACCTGGTACAGTCCTGCTCGCCAGTGTAGTACCACGCTGGGCGACTGCGCTGCTGCAAGGGCGCAATACGGCGCGACATGAAGTCCATCAGCGCCATCAGGGACGTTAGCCCCTCGTTGGCCAAGAACCGGATCCGCTCCAAGACCGGTGCGTACTCCTGCTTCAACTCTGGGACCTCCTCCCAGAAGCGTCGCTCGGTGGTTGGGCCAGCGGTCGGGAGCTGTAGGCGATCATGCTCGTCGGTCTGCACGACCACCTAGCTCTCCCTCCAGTTTTCCCACCTCGACGCACTGAAAGGCAGAAGGTACCCAGAGACCTTTGGGTCCTTGCAGCGATGTTGGAAATAGTACGCCCCCATCTGGGTCTTCGAGCCGCGCCCGGTCGTCCACAACACGAAGAAGTAGCGAAAGAGCGTCACGGAAGCATGCACCCCCACAAACATCTCACAGAAGTGGACGAAGACAACGGCCATTGCGAAGGAGTTGGGAGAGAGGTGGTGGAGCTGGAGACCATACGTCTCCAGCAATGTGACAAAGAAGGAGGAAATTGGTGGGACGAACCCCGCCAGGGCATAGGCAGTAAAGAAGACCATCTCCCCCTTTTCCAGGAGCAGGGGGAGAGATCCCCGGCGGAGCCGGCGTTTCTGTTCCTTCGTGTGCCAGCCCAGCAGCCTGCACACTGGCCCGAGCTCGGCGGAACGAACGAGACGCGTCGGGAGCAAGTTGGAAGCCATGGCAGGGGAGAGCTCAAGGACAGGAAGACAAAGGCGCAAGAGTTCAAGGAAAGAGCGAGCGCTAGGAAGTGCGAAGGGAAGCCACGATGCGGGTAAGATCACCTTTTAAAACTTTCCAGGAACGATTCGAAGTGATTCAAAAACCTTCGAATACACCGCATCGACAACCGCATCGGCTCCAAGACCGAGCGCCGATGACAGGTGGGCCCAAGCCGCCCAGCTGAAGCGGTGGGTCAAGGAGTCAGTCTCCCAAGAAGACGAGCCGGCAAGGCGCTTCGGCGGTCGCCAAAGAAAGCGCCACAACGTGCAGAAGTGGCAGCCTTGGGAACCGCCGCAGTAAAAGCAACCATCAAGTGGGCGCACGCTCCCACGATCCCGCGACTGTTCGTGCTCCAGCAGCGGTCAATGCGGGACTTGGAGAAAGTGCCCGGAACAGAAGAGACGGAGGCCCCACCTCGGGCTCGCTATCTCCCCCGAGATGGGCCCGGGGGCCACTGTCGGTACCCGTGATATGGGGTACCCCCGCGCACAGGGGAAAATGCCTAAGGATCTCGCCCTTCTCCGCAGGGAGAGCTCCGAAGGTGCCACGTGTCCAGCGGGGCCGGACCTCCCTCTCCTCAGAGGAGAGCTCCGGGCCCGCCATGTGGCCAACAGCAGCCAGACCTCCCCTCCGTGGGGAGGGCTCTGAAGGCGCCGCGTGTCCCGCGGGGCCCGACCTCCCCCTCCTCAGAGGAGAGCTCCAGGCCCACCACGTGGCCGACAGAAGCCGGACCTCCCCCCTCCGCGGGGAGAGGTCCGAAGGCTCCACGTGTCCTGCGGGGCCGGATCTTCCTCTCCTCAGAGGAGAGCTCCGGGCCCATCACGTGTCCAGCAGAACAGCGCTGCCTGCCCCCGAGCGGTAGGCAGCGGGCGTAAAGACGCACCATACCTTGCCCGTACAAGGTATTCAAGGCCCGCGCCTTCCCAAGACGCGGAGACGCGGAGCACGCCTCTGTCAGGTGCCGTTGCGCCCAGTCGCATCACAGACTGGCGCCGCGGTGTCAGAACCTGCCAGCCAATAAACACAGCGACAAGACATCCCCTGCCGCCTCCGCCGTCATCAACCACTACGACTAGCATGCGGAATGGGCAGGGCGGCAAGACGAAGACTCAGAAGACTTTGCCAGAGACAACTACCGACATAACTGCGGATACGATAGTCGACAGGCAATCTCCCCGGGACCACCTGTCGGGTCCCGGGCCCCCCTTGTAAGCCACACGAGCCTTGGACTATAAAAGGCTCGGGTAGGCAACGTTAGCAAGGGTTCACACTCTAGCCATTCGCACCCTGGGTTCGCACTCCAGCAACTCACACCCTAGGCATAACTCACCCTCAAGCTCAGGACTCCGGTTCTGAGCAACAAGCAATATAGCGAGCACCTCTGCTCACCGTGGACGTAGGGTTTTACGCTCCGGCGGCCCGAACCACGTAAAACTCGCCGTGTCAAGCTCCTCCCTCACTCGTCCCTTACGCTTAAGCTCTCCGCAAGCGACTAGCCCCTCCGAAAAAGAACCTCCGCGGGCTGCCCAGAGCAGGTCCGGGGGAAGTGTCAACCACACACTTCGACACCGATGGGCACCAGAATCGTCCCGACCAATAAAATCAGAACTAAACATGTAATAGTATTACCAGAAGCAGAGTTCGGTACATAATATTACAATACAAGTGGAACCACAGCCATACAGAGCTTTATTACAACGACATAGTCTTGTGGATAAAAAATAACTACTAACAACAAAGATATAATGGTCAACAACACAGAGACTAGTAGCTCATCATCACTTATGGTTCCACTACACAACTTGGGTGCGGAAGCGACCCTACTCACAGTCCTCGGGCAGGAAGTCAGAATCCTCTGAAAAACATATCAACAACATCTGAGTACAAAGGTACTCAGCAAGCTCCACCTTGCCCTCTGGTAGGGGAATGGAATGTATATAGATGCAATGCACAAAGTAAAGAGTGATGCAACCTAATGCATACTGATGCAACCCAACACCTCATCCATAGGCATCCCGGATCTCGGTCCCACAACATACGACTTTCTAGTTGTTAAGACCACACCATAATCTGTGCATACAGAGGACACGACCGTCTGGACGGGTCCTACACTCTGCAGAGGTTGTGTAATGTACCAACACGCACAGACCATTAAAACGGCCCGTCATAACCGACACCTTGTTGAAACATCACCATGACCGACCGTCCCCAACCCAGTGTCATGACTCATGTCAATACCGTCTCAGTTTTTAGTCATACATATCTTTTTCTCCACCGTGGCCGAATGCCGGACTCGCCACTGGGGTTAGGCTAAGCCCTGCGCATACATGGTCATGTGGTCATACTGAAAGAAGTTAGGTGAGATGTCAAAACAACTCGGTTCTTAGGGCTCACCAGGGCACCCTCCATTAGCGAACCACGAGCACGTCATCCTGATAGTACTCGCCATAAGTCTACCACCACGGTAGCGCTTACACAAACACTAACCCTTCTGCCCCGGTCTCAACTCATGCTCTCACCAACCATGCAACGAACACAAGGCCACATCATCATGCATAATCTCATTATATCAACATTCTGCGAAAGAGAAACTAGTATTGTCACACTCTATTCCTCGAGTAACTCATGCTCAACAATGCAATAATCTACTGGTCATAATGGATGAACCTCATATAGGAGCAATATTATCAAAAAGGGATCGATGGAACTTGCCTTCGCTACCGTCTACAGCGTCGTGCTCCTGGTCTCCCGGCTCCTCCGAGTTCTCCTCCGGCACCGGTTCTATATCCATAAACGCCGCGCGCAAGCAAACATACACGCAAAGAAAACACATATTAATACATCATTCGAACTTGCTTGCATCAATTAAATACATTATCATGTTGGATGATTTTTAGGAGATAATTTGATCGAGTGGTGTTTGTATGGACGAGTATGGTCTCAGGCCGATCAATTGATTCCACGGGTTTGCGCCCAGCATGTGGACGAAATACCTAATTAACTAATGTTGACTAGCTATTGGCCTGATAGAGGCATAAGATTCTTCGATCTTCCTCCTCCGGTTCAACCTCCTTTCCCTTCGACTACCATAGATGGCATTCGGGATCGAATCAGGGAGGGTATCAGGGAGAAGATGGCCAGTAAGCAAGGAGTAGAACACCGACGCTATGGCTCCCTCAATCGAACCATCGATTTAGGTGGAGGAAACTTCATGCGAGAGTGGCCATGGCGCGGAGATGTCGTGTCTAGGCCTAAGGAGAGAGGGAGATAGCGTGGGGACAAGTTCAGGGAAGAAGAGTTGACTGTGGGGGGGTGGTCACCTAGGCCATAACTCAGGCGTGGAGGCTGCTCACCGGAGATTGACACGGAGTTTGTGGGAGAGCGGCGCGGAGGCAGGGCGTGGCTGGTTAGAGCGGGGTGAGTACAAGCGCCCCTTTAAAGACAGCGAGGGAGGGGAGAGGGATGTCCAACACTCATTGCAGATGATAGTAATGGTGATGCAACGGAACTCTGCTCGCCAATGTACTTTGAGCAAGCTGCTGGAGGTGTCCTAGCACCCGGTGTGGCTCAGTCGATAGAACTACACGGGCAGTGGTTGAGCGAGCCACGGAGGTGAGGCAGCGGGCATCTGCTCTGAGCAAGGTTCTTGATGAGTCTCAACACTTGGTGTGGCTCAGTCGATTGGACTCCATGGACAATGGCTCAGCGAGATACAGAGGTGAGGCGACAACTCAGGCAGTGGGTGTCTGCTCATTATTGTGCTCTGGTCAACCTGCTTGAGGAATCCCAGCATAGGCTCAGTTGATTGGACTCTATGGACAGCAGCTCAGCGATATACAGAGGTGAGGCGACAACTCGGATAGTGGGCGTCTGCTCATCACTGTGCTCTGGTCAACCTATTTGTGGAGTCCCAGCACACACTCAGTTGATTGGACTCTATGGACAGCGGCTCAGCGAGGCACAGAGGCGATGCGACAGCTTGGGCAGTGGGTGTCTGCTCGTCACTATTCTCTGGTCAACCTGCTTGAGGAGTTCCAGAACATCGTGTGAAAGTCAATTGGATTTCATAGAAAGTGGCTCAGCAAGGCACAGGTGAGGTGACGGCTCAGCAGTGGGTATAAATGGTGCTAATCATCATTAACGCATGAGCAGTGAGGAGGGCCCTAGAGCTGTGCGTCCTGCAGGTCATTTTGAAGCTAAGGAGATGGCACAGACAGGTGTGGTAGTGTTTGAGTGAGCAAACAGGTTGGCAGTAGGACGGTGTGTGCAACAGCGCCAGGGGACAGAAAGGGAGAGGGGTTATTATATTTGTCGGTGTATTAAGAACTATGATGAGGACATCACAACAGTGGATACTCACATAGATATACAAGGACCAATCACAAGAGCACGAGCACAGTTACTAAATCAGCAGGTGAACTCGTTCCTAACTTCCTACCCATGTGATTTTGAGAATGGATTGATATTTAATGATTTAATTGTTATTAGGAACCATGGACATGATCAACAAGTAAGGGGAGGAGGATTTGGGGACGTGGAGAACCAGATGGGACGTACACAAATTGATGGAAACAGTCGTCAACTCGGACTCGAGTTCAACTGGGAGTCCAGGAGCAGTCCATCTTAAAACGGATGCCCAGGATGCATACGGACTCCGTTTTTGACGTTCTACATATGTATGGAAAGATGAGAAGATAAACTTTCCACTGGTTCTGGTCCCACATTAAAATTCGCCAGGGGTCATTGGGAGTTGTCGAAACAATTCGAATTCAGAGTTTTGTCCGGTGCTGCACCACCGTATTGGGCTTTTGGGCCTTGTATCCCGTATGAGTCCATTAGGGACGCATCTAATGGTCTTATGGCCGAACCCTAGCCTTTAAATACTGTAGCCACCAGCCAAATTCTTGGGTTTTGCTTAGACTAAACAATCTCATCATTCTACGGTTTATGAGACCCTAATTTCGCAATTTTCAGATTGCGTCTTCATCGTTCTTGCTTATGTTCTCTGTTGCACCTGCAGGAATAGCCTTCTTGGCGAGGTCAAGCGTTGATAACCAACGGAGCAGAGGTGTAGTGATTGCAGGGGCAATTTGGGTCTGCTTGAGTGCCTCGGATCATCAACGTCGAGATCTCCACTTCAATCGACCAACCTTTCGGAAGATCGGGCCTAAACCACTGATCAATTGGTATCAGATTTCAGGTTCCCCGTGAGGTACTTTGATTTGCCACTAGATTAGTTTTATTTTTTTGAATGTAGCCTAGAGGGGGTGAATAGGCTTTTCGATGCTTTGTTCAAACCTGAAACACTTAGTAGTCTATCAAATACAGGGAAATCGAACTAGTCCGGTAGAGTGTGGACTAGTCCGTTTTCTAAATTGAGAAAATCAGACTAGTCCGGTACTGGGCGGACTAGTCCGGTATACGTGGACCAGAGAGATCAAGATTGATTAATGTTCACTTCTAATACTTTATGCAGAGGAAATTGAACGATAAATTAGATGTATTGCAACAATAATACAATGAATGACAGGAATCAACTTGATTTTAATGTTTGAACGTGAGTTTCAAAGGATTGATTAAACACTCTAAAATGATGAACAATTAATAAACAAGAGTGGGAGACAAGTGTTTATCCCGAGGTTCGATTCCACGAAGGCAATCTACGTCCCCGTTGAGGAGTCCACTAAGGACCGGGTCTTCTCCAACCCTACCCTCGTCGAATCGCCACAAAGGCCGATTCTCTTCCACTAATCACAAGGGGCAATAGAATTGTTCAAGGGGCCTTCTCACTGTAGGATCAAAGAGCACGTGAAAAGCTACCAGAGGGGGTGAATGGTAGATTAAAACTTTTCGCAGCGGAAACAACAAAAAACCCCTCAGCAAAAAATCAATCGGTCAAAGAAACCGTGTGTGCAAGTGTTTTCAAACGTGTTCAACCGTGACAAATCAAGTAGAGAGGTAGAGAATCAAGTCACGGATCTAATTCAACAAGAATCACTTGAAAACACGAAGTAAAACTTGAGATACGATCAAAACATTAAACGAAGATCAATCTGTTCTACCCGATATAAAACAGATCTGCAACGCTGCAAAGAAACTCGTGTATCTCAAAAACTACAGATCCGAAGCTCGTGAAAATTTCACAGATGATAGATAATTGAGTTGTGAAGACAACCCAAAAAGAATCCGTCAATAAGATCTGTAAAACTCGAGTTATGAATGAAACACCGAAGCAACGTCGGTCTGTCCAGAAACTCGGCGAGAAAGACTTGACGAAAAACAAGTCGGACGAACAAGGCACAAAAGCTCCTCGAAACTATGAACTTTATTCAATAGAAGCACAAGAGGAACAGCCCAAAGTTCTCTCCCCACGAGAGCTCTGGCCTCCCTTGCTTTTATAGCCAGCCCTCAGGCTAATCAATCCAATTCAGGACTCCTACTCCTAATTGGACTCGTATCCTAACTTACCATAACTGCTCAGGACTCTCCTATTCGCAGATAGAAACAATCGTGAGACTTCCAAACACCTTAGGAACGTCCTAAACATTCCTAAAACAACTCAACTTCGTGCCTAGCACGAAATCCTATCATAACCAACTCAAATCTTCCATATTTGAGCCATATCCGACTCAGCCTCAGCCTGAGTACGCAATCCAGCCGGTTGGACCTTTCCGACCAATTCTTTACGTCCACTTCTCTTCATCACGCCTTGGAACAATATTGCCACGTCCATGCACTCCTTGCACACGTGCAAACACCTTCCAATGACGTACATGCAACCTTCATATGCACTGCCCTTGATCCAAACATGCTGCGCGACCTCCCGATCAACTCAACCACAGCTCCTCCCGAACTTGGTTGTTGGAACCTCATCTCCTCCCTGAGACTAGTCCAAGGATCCCGTCACCAGCCATGTTTTGAACTCAAGCAACACCTGCACATGAATAAACAACCAATTCTTTCGAGCACAAGTCCTCGACTTGACTCACGTTAGTTCGAAAACCACAACACCTTACATGAGCACGTCACATAAGCATGTTGCAAACCATATCAAATGATAACAGCCATAACCACCAAAACACACCAAAAACTTAGCAAACTAATACTAGCAAACCTTCCCATAAAGCAAATTTGAAACATTGCGAGTTAAAAGCAAAAACAAGACGTTGCAGTTCTACGAGTTGAACTTCACGGGAGCTCCCTAAAAACAAGCTCCGGACCTCACAGAAGCTCTCCGGACCTTGCAGGAGCTCTCCGGACCTTGCCAACACTTGGCGGACCTAACAAAGAACTTGTCGGACCTTGCCACAGAAGAATGTTTTGGCAATATTCAAAACTTTGAATGTTAATGCTAACTTTTATCCTAATTGCCAATGTATTCAGCACACATAAGTCTCACAATCTCCCCCTTGATGAATGCATTGGCAACACCAATTAAAATCCGAACATTGGCTTATGAAAAGTTTTGAAAAGCTTTGAAAACTCATTTCCCCCCTTTATTAATTTCTCCCCATTTTTTAAAATCAGGGAAGGAAGAAAGTGTATAACATATGCAAAGTGTAAAAAAATCTCTCCTTATACATATTTCTCCCCCTTTGACAAAGTATTCAGCAAGGTTCAAAGGAGAAATTTGTAAATGTTATGAGCATATTATAACATATACATACAAAACAAAGCTCATCCAAGTCATACTATCAGGTTACTTACACTATCACATCAATGAGATACATAAAGTAATGTAAGCCATACTATAGATCAAATGTATTTTTCAGTTTAAGCAAGTCATGATCTCCCTTACTCAACTATTTCAAAACCTGAAAACATGACACTTGTTGCTGCATTTTTATTATTAATAATCATTTAAGGCACAAAGTTGATCATATGATATTTGCAAGAGATTATATGCCGCATCAGCCTTATTCTAACCAACCAAGCCAAGCCTATGTCATTTGACAATGAGAAGCTTAAGGACATGGTTTTAGTCATACACAATTCCTTCCAAGTTCATATCTTAGTGCAATGATAAGCAATCTCAAAAGAAGAAGTGCGTTGCATGCATATTCTCTTGATCTTTTCTCAATTTTTTATTTGAAAACTCAACATGTGAGCTGATCACTTGATTAATTTTTTATGATTAAAAGCACTTGTGAGCACGCAACAAGTTCAAAACAGCAAGAAAGTTCGATCATGACCAGATTTAGTGTAAGTAATTATTCCAATTACTAGTCATGGCAAAAACTACAAAATGTATAACATGAGTAATGTAGTAAGAACTTTCATCCTGTAAAAGGAAACACAAAGTCATATATGTATGAAATACTATGCTCATATTATTTTAGTTTCAGATTTACACATAGACTTTCAAAGTTTCAAAAACTCCCCCTCAATCATGAGGATGCATAACCCCTATTTCACTACGAATGAAACAAAAACGAGTGAAATCCAAAGGTTTTGTAAAAATATCAGCCAATTGTTGTTCGGTATCGACATTGGTGAAGCACAATGTTTCATTTTTCAACATTATCATGAAGAAAGTGATACCTAATGTCAATGTGCTTAGTTCTAGAGTGTTTCACGGGGTTTTTAGCAATACAAATTGCACTAGTGTTATCACAAAACAGTGGAACACTATCTAAATCAACCCCAGAGTCCTTAAGTGTTTGAACAATCCAAAGAATTTATGAGCAAGCGCTAGCCACAACTACATATTCAGATTCGGCCGTGGATTGTGCAACTGAACTTTGTTTTCTAGAGGACCAATCAACAAGTGAATTACCAAGAAAATGACAAGCACCCGAAGTACTTTTCCTATCAATCCTACAACCCCCAAAATCAGCATCCGAAAAAGCTTTCAAAGAAACGGTTGAGGAAGAAGGGAGAAAAATGCCAAATTCTTGAGTTCCATGTAGGTACCTGAGAATCCTTTTGATGGCTTGGCGATGTGAAGCACGTGGAGAAGCTTGAAAACGTGCATAAAGACATAAGCTGAATTGTATGTCCGGTCTTGATGCCGTGAGATACAAAAGTGATCCAATCATACTTCTGTATTCTTTTTTATCGACCGGGTCACCATCTTCGTCAAGTTCAAGTGTTGTTGCTGTTCCCATTGGTGTCCGAAGAGGCTTGCATTTGTCCATGTTGAAGCTCTTAAGAAGGTCCTTTGTATACTTAGTTTGATGCACAAAAGTTCCTTCTTTTGTTTGTTTGATTTGCAGCCCCAAAAAGTATGTGAGTTCTCCCATCATACTCATCTCAAATTCTGAACTCATCATAGTTGAAAACTTGGACACGAGATCATGAGAAGCACAACCAAAGATAATATCATCCACATACACTTGAACGAATAATGAGTCATTGCCATGCTTAAGTATAAAAAGAGTTTTATCAACCTTGCCCATGGTAAACCCCTTTTCAAGTAAGAATGTTTTTAACCTATCATACCATGCTCTAGGGGCTTGTTTTAGACCGTACAAGGCTTTGGACAGTTTGTAAACATGATTAGGAAAATTTGGATTTTCAAAACCCGGTGGCTGCTTAACATAAACCTCCTCCTCTATGTAGCCATTAAGAAAAGCACTTTTAACATCCATTTGATATAACTTGAAACCTTTAGATGCAGCAAATGCTAATAAAATTCTTATAGCTTCTAATCTAGCAACAGGAGCAAATGTTTCATCAAAATCTAGACCTTCAATTTGAGTGAAACCTTGAGCAACCAACCTAGCTTTATTTCTAACCACCACCCCATCCTCACTTTGCTTATTTTTAAATACCCATTTAGTTCCAATTAATGTGTGACCTTGAGGTGGAGGTACAAGTTTCCAAACATTATTTCTTTCAAAATTTTCTAACTCTTCTTGCATGGCATTAATCCAAGATTCATTAGTGAGTGCGTGTGATATATCCTTGGGTTCAAAAGAAGCAACAAAAGCAGAATGAGCATGAGAGTTTGGATCCCGAAACCTGGACCGAGTGACTCGTTCATGCAAGCTTCCAATGATTTGTTGTGGAGGATGACTTTTGAGTACTCGGAGGGGAGTAGACAGTTCACAAGCACCTTCTTCTTCATGTTCGGACCTTTGATTAGGAGAGCTTGTTGATTGAGGAAGGTCCGAACCAGCAGTAGTGACTGTTGGTGCTGGTTGTGGTGCAAAATCAGCAGCTTGATCGTTATTTACTTCCGAGTTTTCGGGCAGCAGCACCACTTCTTCATCTTCTTCAATAAAAATACTCTCCCCCTGCGGATATGGATCCGGACCTGCAATATCGGATCTAGTACTTGGGCTAGCTTCATCAAAAGAAACCTCGCAAGTCTCCACAATTTTGTTAGTGTCAAGTAAAAGCACACGGTAGCCTCTAGTATGAGATGGATAACCAAGAAACATGCCATCAACAGATCTAGCTTCAAATTTATCAAGATTACCATGTTTCTTAACAAAGCATTTGCAACCAAAAACCCTAAAGTGTGTAGCACTAGGCCTATGTCCAAACCGGAGCTCATATGGGGTTTTTCCAAGCTTAGCACGCAAGAAAACACGATTTGAGACATAACAAGCGGTTGCAATTGCATCAGCCCAAAATTTCCTAGGAGTTTGATATTCATCAAGCATAGTCCTAGCCATCTCAACTAAGTTCTTGTTCTTTCTTTCTACGACACCATTTTGTTGTGGTACATAGGGTGAAGAGTATTGATGATCTATTCCATTTTCAGCACAAAAGTGATCAAAGGATTGATTTTTAAATTCAGTTCCGTTATCACTTCTAGTTGCTTCTAATGATCCTGGGTGATCAATAGATAATCTAAGAAATAAAGTTCTAAAATGACTAAAAGCTTCATTCTTAGATGCCATAAAATAAACCCAAGAATATCTGGAATAATCATCAACAATCACAAGCACATACCATTTATCTCCGAAGGATTGAACACGTGCCGAACCTACTGTGTCAAGATGTAAAAGTTGTCCCGGTTCAGCTGTCATGGTCATTGTGAGAGGAGCATGTGAACCTGCAACAAACTTAGCATTTCTACAAGAAGAGCACACAATATCATTGTCCTTTTTAAGCTTCGGCAGCCCACGTATGCGATCGAGAGCACTAACACGAGTGAGATGATCAAAGCCTATGTGACCAAGTCTACGATGCCAAAAATATAGATCCTTTGTATCATTAGCAACTAGACACCGATGCTTAGAAGTTGACAAATCAAAATCAGCTTTAAAAACTCTTCCAAACCTAGACATGTTAAACAAAAGCTCACCTTTTGAATCTACAACCTTGCAGCAATTTTTAGCAAAGCTAACCTCTAGATTTTCATCTAGCAATTGTGAAACCAAAAGCAAGTTGTATTTCAAATTTTTAACAAGTGCCACATCTTTCAAAGTGTAGAGATTGTTTACTCTAACCGAACCATTAGCAATTATGGGAGTAGAAGAGTTATCGGCGAAAGTAACATTTTCTACACGTGACACAAAAGAGAGAGAGGAGAACCATTCTTTGTTACCGGTCATGTGGCGTGAGCAACCTGAATCCACAATCCAAATGTTCTCCTTCCTCAAACGTGAAACCTACACAGCAGCACAATACGTCGATGACTCAATACTGGGGTTAGTTAAAAGACTTTTAGGAATCCAGTACTGAGTCACACGACGTCCAGCAGGAATAACACGCGAAAGCTGAGAAGGTACAGCAGGTTTATGAGCCAAACATCGAAAATTTTTGTTCCCAACTACTGACTTAGAAGATGTGTTATATGTAGCACAAAAAACAGTAGGTCCGGGAGCAAGTTTTTGACTCATTACAGCAGGTTGCAAGCTCCGAACATTCGGTCTAGCAGATTTTGCTTGGTTGTTATGTGATCTAGCAAGTATTCTTTGTTTCTTATCATGTTTAGCTAGTCTATAACAAAAATCCATGACATGACCATCTCTACCACAGTAGGTACAATGAAAAATAACCTTATTATCATGTCTAGATGAGCAAGCAACACGTTTATTAGAACCCGAATGGGACAGTACTCCTGCAGATATGAAAATCACCTCTTTTTGTCTAGGTGCTGTTTGAATCAAACCGCTTCCTAATGACTTTACAACTTTAGGTGGGTGTGCCTTAGCATGAGCATGAGAATTAAAACCTAAACCAGTTTTATCATTACAAGACTTGGAAGAATTCAGCAGCAAGTTTAGGTTCTTATTTGCATTAGAAAACCGATCTAGTGTCCTATGCATATCATCAAGTTTATTGGACAGATCAAAGCAGTTTTCACATGAAGTTTTTCCTTTTAGTTTGCAATTTGAACAATATTTAACTTCATGCACACGTAAAGCATTGTTCAAAATAGAAATCTCATTCATAGCATCATTTAGTTTCTTATTCAGATCATCACATGAAGAACAATGCAAATCAATTGTAGAACAACAAGCATCTTTCAAATTTTTATCATTAAGTGCAGCAAGCTCTTTGTTCTTTTCAATTTCAAGTTTAAGTTTATCAAGTGTAGATGTGTGTGCACTTCTTAAAGAGGATAATTGTTCATAAATTAAATCACATGAGGAACAAGAATCATCACTAGAAATCAAAGTTTTTAAACGATTAATTTCAGACTCTAGTGATTCAATTTTAATATCATTGTTCCTAAGTTTTTTATCCTTTTTTCTTTAATATAACAGTGGCACGAGAAATAGCATCACACATTTCTTCGCAAGTGGGACATACCTCTTCATCGTCGCTGTTGTGTTCTGCCTCCTCGGAGCTTGAACTTGACTTGCTCGCCATGCAGCACATATTTGCCATAGCTTCTTCATCTTCATCACTACCGGTGTCCACATCACTTGAGCCGAAATCTTGAAGTGCAGAGATCATACTATGCACTATGTTTCGCATTGATAAATCTTTCTTCTTATTTTTTGCAAACGATTTCTTCGGCCTTGTTTGCTTTTATTCACGTGAAGTTGGACCTGAAAGGTTAGGGCACTCCGTACGAAAATGTCCTGTCTTACCACATTCAAAACATCGTTGAGGTCCGGAGCTTCCTCTCCTTCTAGTTCTCACATTTTGCAATGCTTTTGAGAACCGAGTAGAGATGAGTGCAAGCTCCTCCTCTGGAAACTCTTCAATCTGTTCAAGGGTTAGAGAGGACAGCAAAGAGAGTGCACCACTAGATGATGATTGACTAGAACTAGACATGCCACGTTGCGAAACAAATGCAATAGACTTGTTGGGGTTTTTACGTGAGATGATGTTAATTTCATGAGTTTTCAATTTAGAATAAAGCACGTCTAAAGTAAGAGAACTCATGACAGTAGATTCACGAATAGATGTAACTTTCATCTCCCAAATTGACATATCTAATGCTCCTAACAATTGTCTAGCATTTTCAGCATCTGAAAAGTTAACATTGACACTACGCAAGTTGCTGAGAATTTTATTAAAGCGAGCAAAAAGGTCGTCAATTGACTCACCGGGTTGCATCTTAAAATGCATGTATTCTTTCTTGAACATATCTTGCCTTACCTCCTTGATCGTATTGGATCCTTCATGGTAGTCACAAAGAGCTTTCCAAACATCATATGCAGATCGAAGGTGTGCAACACGGTCGAAGTCGCTTTGAGTGAATCCTTGGATGATCAAGTTGCGAGCCTTGTTGTTGTTGTCAACATCTCTCATGTTCGCAGCCGTAACTTGATCGTCGGGTGGTACATCGAAGTTCCGGTAGACCTTTTCCCATATGGCGAAGCCTTGCGCCTATATGTAGGTCTCCATCCGCGCCTTCCAAACCTGAAAATCGATGCCATTGAACACACAAGGTTTTGCGGAGTATTTCTCCATGATGGTTAGTCAAAACACGTGCAAATCACAAATATTAGAGCACCTTGGCTCTGATACCAATTGTAGTATCGAAGAGCACGTGAAAAGCTACCAGAGGGGGGTGAATGGTAGATTAAAACTTTTCGCAGCGGAAACAACAAAAAAACCCTCAGCAAAAAATCAATCGGTTATAGAAACCGTGTGTGCAAGTGTTTTAAAACGTGTTCAACCGTGACAAATAAAGTAGAGAGGTAGAGAATCAAGTCACGGATCTAATGCAACAAGAATCACTTGAAAACACGAAGTAAATCTTGAGATACGATCAAAACATTAAACGAAGATGTTCTACCCGATATAAAACAGATCTGCAACGCTGCAAAGAAACTCGTGTATCTCAAAAACTACAGATCCGAAGCTCGTGAAAATTTCACAGATGATAGATAATTGAGTTGTGAAGACAACCCAAAAAGAATCACGTCAATCGGATCTGTAAAACTCGAGTTATGAACGAAACACTGAAGCAACGTCGGTCTGTCCAGAAACTCGGCGAGAAAGACTTGACGAAAAACAAGTCGGACGAACAAGGCACAAAAGCTCCTCGAAACTATGAACTTTATTCAATAGAAACACAAGAGGAACAGCCCAAAGTTCTTTCCCCACGAGAGCTCTGGCCTCCCTTGCTTTTATAGCCAGCCCTCAGGCTAATCAATCCAATCTAGGACTCCTACTCCTAATTGGACTCGCATCCTAACTTACCATAACTGCTCAGGACTCTCCTATTCGCAGATAGAAACAATCGTGAGACTTCCAAACACCTTAGGAACGTCCTAAACATTCCTAAAACAACTCAACTTCGTGCCTAGCACGAAATCCTATCATAACCAACTCAAATCTTCCATATTTGAGCCATATCCGACTCAGCCTCAGCCTGAGTACGCAATCCAGCCGGTTGGACCTTTCCGACCAATTCTTTACGTCCACTTCTCTTCATCACGCCTTGGAACAATATTGCCACGTCCATGCACTCCTTGCACACGTGCAAACACCTTCCAATGACGTACACGCAACCTTCATATGCACTGCCCTTGATCCAAACATGCTGCGCGACCTCCCGATCAACTCAACCACAGCTCCTCCCGAACTTGGTTGTTGGAACCTCATCTCCTCCCTGAGACTAGTCCAAGGATCCCGTCACCAGCCATGTTTTGAACTCAAGCAACACCTGCACATGAATAAACAACCAATTCTTTCGAGCACAAGTCCTCGACTTGACTCACGTTAGTTCGAAAACCACAACACCTTACATGAGCACGTCACATAAGCATGTTGCAAACCATATCAAATGATAACAGCCATAACCACCAAAACACACCAAAAACTTAGCAAATTAATACTAAGCAAACCTTCCCATAAAGCAAGTTTGAAACATTGCGAGTTAAAAGCAAAAACAAGACGCTGCAGTTCTACGAGTTGAACTTCACGGGAGCTCCCTAAAAACAAGCTCCGGACCTCACAGAAGCTCTCCGGACCTTGCAGGAGCTCTCCGGACCTTGCCAACACTTGGCGGACCTAACAAAGAACTTGTTGGACCTTGCCACAGAAGAATGTTTTGGCAATATTCAAAACATTGAATGTTAATGCTAACTTTTATCCTAATTACCAATGTATTCAGCACACATAAGTCTCACACTCACAAGTTGAGGGCTCCCCCAAGAATTACAATGAATGAATGAACACGACTCAACACACTCAACAGATGAACAATTAACAATGAAAAGTGTGCGAGAGATCAAACCCAAGAGCTCAAGATGGTGTAGAACTAGTCTCTCCTTTGATCAATTGCCAATCCACAAGAATTGATCCTTCTTGGGTTAGAATGTATGGAGAGAGGTGAATTTTGGGCTCTTGGGAGGTGTGACGGCGCAGGGGAGTCAAAACTTGTGTTGGTATGGCCGTACATCTCTTTTTATAGTTGGGTTTTCAAAGGGTGCGTTAGGGTTTGCGATGTCCGGACTAGTCCGTGGTTGACTCCGGACTAGTCCGGTGTGCGGTGTTTAGAAAACCCTAAATGTCGTGAGATATCGGACTAGTCGTTGATATTGCGGACTAGTCCGTTTTCTGTCCAGAGACAAAATCGGACTTGTCCGGATGATATCGGACTAGTCCGTTTTCTGGTCAGAAAGAAAATCGGACTAGTCCGGCTGGTATCGGACTAGTCCGGCCATGTTCAAATTGTGCAGTAAGTTTGATTTCTTTCTCTTGAGCTCTTGGGGTGTGTTTCTCCAACACACTCTATACTAAGTGATCTATTCTTTTTAGTTCTTGAGCTCTTATCAATTTGGATCCTCCTTCTCCTTTCTTTTTGCACTTTCGTCTTAATTTCTTTGAGAACCTGTGCTCATTCTCAACAATTTTGTTAGGGTCTCATTTGTTTGTCATAAATCAACCAAAACCCACAAGGGGTGCCTCGATGCACTTTCAATCTCCCCCTTTTCGGTGATTGATGACAACCAATTGAGATCTCACAAATATGACAATAAGAATTCAGATTTTCATAAAGTGTGCACATATGAGTTTTGAACAAAATACGCAATGAAGACATGAGACATAAGTGCACTCTTTATGGTGGGGTGCAAAACTGAGTAGTAATTTTGATATAAATATTATTATGAGCATAATCATCAAGAGTTATAACATACATCATTCATCAAAAGCATAACATAGTCATCATTTCACATCATGAAAGCATAAAAATGGCATAATAGCATAAGTCTTACAACAACATAACAGTCTTACACAAGCTCATCTCTCAAACTAAGATACAAAATAAAGAAAGACCTACGACCTATGACTCCCCCTCAATCTCTCCCCCTTTGGCATCAAGACACCAAAAAGAAGGAGAGAAGGGATCTACTTGTCGTGGCCGGCTCACTCCTCGCTGTCCGTCCTTTCTTCATCTTCGTCATCAGCCTGAGGAAGAGGAGGAGAAGAACCACTTATCGTGCCAAAGTAGGAACGCTCTGAAGTAGAGAGAGGAGGAAGCTCTGTAAACTCAGATGCAGAGTCCTCTAAGATAATCGGGGATCCAATGGGCTCAATCTCCAGTTTTTGGCATATTTCTTTGACATTTGCCTTCATGTATCTCATCTATGCTTTTCTTGCCTTGTTCATCTTATGTAGCTTCACTTCAGTTTTGCGGCAAGAGCTGAAGATAGAAGCCAAAAACTTCATGATCTTACTGGAGGAACCCTTCTGTGGAGAGGCCCTAGTCTTGGATGTAGGCCTTGCCTCTTCATGCGCTCTCTCTGGATGTTCTTCAGGTGATCCAGGTGAGGGAGCAGCTGGGAGGGAGGCCTGAGGAGGCTTCTGAGGCCTTAGAGCAGTATGCTCTACATACTTCACAAACTCAATTCCTGTGACTTTCTCAATCATGAACATCAAGAAAGGAGCATGGCCACAGGAACGGTTTGGTGTGCAGGATATGTTCACCATGTCATTCCAAATATAGTCAAAGATATTAAATCTTCTACTCCTCTTGATCACTTTCATCAAGGTTCTCAGATAACCTTGGACGCTCCCGACATCTCCATCCTTTGGAGCGATTGTCTTCCAGAGCACTTATTGAGAACAATGAAGAAAGGCTTCATGTTCTTGGTTGAGGGAGGGTTGAAAGGAAGTCGAGTATCATAGAGGAACTCCATCTTGTCATTCTCCACCACTCCCAGATTGTGAATCACAATCTCATCATCATTGGTGTCCTCAAGATGCAGCGGTCTGGCAAATTCAGTGTAGGAGATTGTGTACTTGGATCCATGTGTCATCCAAGTCACTTTGTCCTCTCCATCATGAGCAAAGTGGCGGGTCGAGTAAAACTGGGCGATGATCTCATCATTCCAGTTGTACCTGAAGACGAGCAGGTCCTTGAGTCCATGTCTCTCTGCAGCCTCTATGACATCCTCAAAAGCTTCACAGCTTTTCCTTCAAAGTACGTCCAGTCGATCCATTGACTTCGGACCACTGGAGTCTTCATTTGGAGGTACACTGAACTGTAGTAGTCCGAGTGAAAGTTACTCCAAAATCTCATGTTGGCTGCCTTTTTGCCGGAGCTGTAGGCATCAACCTTCCTCAGGTTCTATGCCACTTCGCTCCTTTTGCCGTTGAATTTCTGCTCGGATGGATCTCGGGTACATGTAATACATCAATGAAGCATGTATTGACTAGAGGAGCTAAGCTATTTGAGCAAAAACAAGGAAGTTCGAAGGTTCTAGGGTTTGGAGAGAAGTTTACTAAATCCTTCGATTCGAGGTGTTGAGGAAGTTTTTGATCTGGACTAGTCTGGGGTCTTTGATCCCTTGGCGGTGGAGAATGATTTCTGCGGAAATTTGAGAGGTTTTGGTGGAGAACTTGCAAATTCACCTTGGAAGCTCTTGAGTGAGGAGAGAGAGAGAGTTGGGAGAGTTAGGAGGATGAAGAAAATTAGGTTTAAGCCGTCCTTAGGGTTATGGAGTTGAAATATCGGACTAGTCCAGACCGTATCGGACTAGTCCGTTTTCTGCCCAGAGAGAAAATCGGACTAGTCCGTGGTTGTCCGGACTTACGGACTAAGTGCGGACTAGTCTGCCAGTGTGGACTAGTCCGGGGTGACCACAAACTAGTCTGTGGTCCCTTGTACAGAGGTGTATAAAACATATATATATATATATATATATATATATATATATATTCAAGGGTTTCTATTGGGAAATAAGGTACAAAGGCACATAGGTATTCTTGATGAATATGATCAGTAAACATACAACAATCAAGCTATGACCATAATTCATCAAGATCAAATAATTAACATAGTTTTTAAGAGTAAAATAGAGAGAGATGATTTTTCAATATCATTAACATGATTTTGAGGATGGCATACAGATATGCAAGTTTTCAAGCCACGTTTCGAGCATCAAGGATATTTAGTTCATTTCGGAGCTCACAAAAGCATTTTTCATCAAGTGGCTTGGTAAAGATATCGGCTAGTTGTTTTTCAGTGTTGACATGAGAAATGGCTATGTCTCCTTTAATTGAGTGATCTCTCAAGAAATGATGTCGGATATCTATATGTTTGGTTCTAGAGTGCTCAACAGGGTTATGGGCAATTTTGATAGCACTCTAATTGTCACAAAGGAGTGGAATACGGCTCATATTGTAACCGTAATCCCTTAGAGTTTGTCACATCCAAAGGAGTTGTGCACAACAACTCCCGATTGCAACATACTCTGCGTTGGTTGTGGATAGAGCAATTGAATTTTGTTTCTTGAAGGACCAAGAAACTAGGGATCTACCTAGGAATTGGCAAGTACCAGAAGTACTTTTTCTATCTACCTAACATCCAGCATAATCTGCATCGGAGTATCCAATGAGATTGAGTTTTGAACCTTTGGGATACCAAAGGCCTAGGTTGGGTGTATGAACTAAATATCTCAAGATCCTTTTAACGGGTGTCAAATGACACTCCTTAGGATTGGCTTGAAACCTTGCACATAGACATACGCTCAACATGATACTCCGATGCCAAAGGGGGAGAGATTGAGGGGGAGTCATAGGTCGTAGGTCTTTCTTTATTTTGTATCTTAGCTTAAGAGATGAGCTTGTGTAAGACTGTTATGCTGTTGTAAGACTTATACTATTATGCCATCTTTATGGGCTTTGCTTTGTCCATTCCAAACTTCTTGATAATGTCTTGAGTGTACTTTGTTTGGCTTATGAACGTCCCGTCCTTTTATTGCTTCACTTGAATCCCAAGAAGTACCTCTGCTCTCCCATCATGGACATCTCAAATCTATCTGTCATAATCTTGCTAAATTCTTGACAAAAGGATTTGTTAGTTGAACCAAATATTATATCGTCAACATAGATTTGGCAAATGAAGAGGTCATCATCAAAGTGTTTAGTAAACAAGGTGTAATCAACTCTTCCGATCTTGAAGTCATTCTCAATTAAAAAATCTCTAAGGCACTCATACCAAGCTCTAGGAGCTTGTTTGAGGCCATAGAGAGCCTTACGCAGTTTGAACACGTAGTTGGGGTGCTCTTGATCTTCAAAACCAGGTGGTTGCTCCACGTACACCTCCTCCTTGATCGGTCCGTTGAGAAAGGCGCTTTTCATGTTCATTTGATAAAGCTTGAAATCATGGTGAGTAGCATATGCAAGTAATATACGAATCGACTCAAGCCTAGCTACGGGAGCAAAAGTCTCATCGAAATACAAACCTTCGACTTGTGAGTACCCTTTTGCCACAAGTCATGCCTTGTTCCTTGTTACTACTCCATGTTCGTCTTGCTTGTTGCGAAAGACCCATTTAGTGCCGACGATATTGGACTTGGGTCTCTCAACGAGCTCCCACACTTTATTCCTTTTGAAGTTGTTCAGTTCTTCTTGCATCGCCATCACCCAGTCTGGATCTTTTAATGCATCCTCGACCCTGTATGGTTCCAAAGAAGATACAAAGGAATAGTGTTCACAAAATTAGCTATGCGAGATCGAGTTACTACTCCCTTTTGTATGTCACCGATTATGTTGTCAACGGGGTGATCTCTTTGGATGCTTTGGTGCACTCTTGGATGTGGCACTTGTGGTCTTGAATCTTCATTATCATCTTCTTCTCCCCCTGGATAGTTGCCCTCATTGATGTTTTGGCCTTCTTCATTTTCTTGAGGTTGATCTTGTATGGAAGCTCCCCCTTGATCATTTTCCTCCATCTGTGGTTCATTTTCTTCATTCGCATTTGAAGGTGGCACTTTTGGTCGAACATCGCCCAAAGCCATTCTTCTCAGTGCTTGACATGGAGCTTCTTCTTGATCTAGCACACACTGATCAACTTGCTCTTCTTGCGAGCCATTAGTTTCATCAAACACTACGTCACGTGCTACTTCAACAAGTTCGGAGGTTTTGTTGAAGACACAATAAGAGTAGGAGTTCGAATCAAAGCCAAGTAAGAAACCTTCATCGTACTTCGAAGCAAACTTTGAGTCCCTTGGCTTCTTATTTAAAATATAGCATTTTGAACCAAAGACTCGAAAGTATGAAATATTTGGTTTGTTACCCGTGAGTAGTTCATAAGAGGTTTTCTTGAGCAGCCGATGAAGATATAGTCGGTTTATGGCGTGACAAGCGGTGTTAACCTCTTCAGCCCAAAACCTATCCGAAGTCTTGTATTCATCGAGCATTGTCCTCGACATCTCAATGAGAGTTCTGTTCTTCCTTTAGGCTACTCCATTTTGTTGAGGGGTGTATGGTGCTGAAAATTCATGATTTATCCCTTCTTCGTCTAGATACTCCTCAACTTGGGTGTTCTTGAGTTATGTTTCATTGTCACTTCGTATGTTCTTGATCTTCAATGAGAATTCATTTCGGGCACGCTTTATGAACTTCTTGAGAGTTCCTTGAGTTTTTGTCTTATCATGCAAAAAGAAAACTCACGTGAAGCGTGAAAAATCATCAACAATGACTAGACCATATTTATTACCGCCGATGCTTATGTAGGCAATTGGACCAAATAGGTCCATGTGAAGGAGCTCAAGCGATCTTGTTGTAGTCATGACATTCTTTGCGGGGTGGGGTGCTCCTACTTGTTTTCCTGCTTGACATGCTCTACACGGCCTGTCTTTCTCAGAAACAACATCCTTTAAACCTCGGATGTGATCGCCTTTTAGGAGTTTTTGAAGATTCCTCATACCAACATGTGCTAGCCGTCTATGCCACAACCAACCCATGTTGGTCTTTGCAATCAAGCATGTGTCAAGTTCAGCTTTATTGTTGAAGTCAACTAGATAAAGTTTTCCCTTTAACACACCCTTGAATGCAATTGAGTTATCACTTCTTCTAAAGACAGTCACACCCTCATTAGTGAATAAACAATTATAACCCTTGTCGCATAATTGAGATATGGACAACAGTTTATAATCCAGGGAGTCAACATGTAAAACATGAGAGAGAGTATGTTGTGATGAAATTGCAATTTTATCGGTACCAAGCACTTTTCCTTGACTATTATCACCAAAGTAAATGCCTTCGCTTGGATTTTCATTTTCTTCATATTCCATGAACATTCTTCTTTCTCCGGTCATGTGATTGGTGCATCCACTATCTAGCACCCATTTTGCTCCGCCGGATGAATAAGTCTGCAAAAAATAAATTATGCCTTGGTCTTAGGTACCCAAGCTTGCTTGGGTCCTTTGAGGTTAGTCACAAGTGATTTGGGCACCCACACATGAGACTTGGTACTTTTATGGCGACAAATGGATACTTGGACCTAAATGAAGACGAACCTAATGTGGATCAAAAGGTATATCGTTCCATGATTGGCTCCCTACTCTATCTATGTGCATCTAGGCTCTGATACCAATTGAATGTAGCCTAGAGGGGGGCGTGAATAGGCTTTTCGATGCTTTGTTGAAACCTGAAACACTTAGTAGTCTATCAAATACAGGAAAATCGGACTAGTCTGGTAGAGTGCGGACTACTCCATTTTCTAAACAGAGAAAAATCGGACTTGTCCGGTACTGGACGGACTAGTCCGGTATACGTGGACCAGGGAGATCAAGATTGATCAATGTTCAATTCTAATACTTTATGCAGTGGAAATTGAACGATAACTTAGATGTATTGCAACAATAATACAATGAATGACAGGAATCAACTTGATTTTAATGTTTGAACGTGAGTTTCAAAGGATTGATTAAACACTCTAAAATGATGAACAATTAATAAACAAGAGTGGGAGACAAGTGTTTATCCCGAGGTTCGATTCCACAAAGGCAATCTACGTCCCCGTTGAGGAGTCCACTAAGGACCGGATCTTCTCTAACCCTACCCTCGTCGAATCGCCACAAAGGCCGATTCTCTTCCACTAATCACAAGGGGCAATAGAATTGTTCAAGGGGCCTTCTCACAAGTTGAGGGCTCCCCAAGAATTACAACAAATGAATGAACACGACTCAACACACTCAACAGATGAGCAATTAACAATGAAAAGTGTGCGAGAGATCAAACCCAAGAGCTTAAGATGGTGTAGAACTAGTCTCTCCTTTGATCAATTGCCAATCCACAAGAATTGATCCTTATTTGGTTGGTATGTATGGAGAGAGGTGAATTTTGGGCTCTTGGGAGGTGTGACGGCGCAGGGGAGTCAAAAGTTGCATTGGTATGGCCGTACACCTCTTTTTATAGTTGGATTTCCAAAGGGTACGTTAGGGTTTGTGATGTCCAGACTAGTCCGTGGTTGACTCCGGACTAGTCCGGTGTGCGTTGTTTAGAAAACCCTAAGTGTCGTGAGATATCGGACTAGTCCATGATATTGCAGAATAGTCCGTTTTCTGTCCAGAGACAAAATCGGACTTGTCCGGATGATATCGGACTAGTCCGTTTTTTGGTCAGAAAGAAAATCGGACTAGTCCGGCTGATATCGGACTAGTCCGACCGTGTTGAAATTGTGCAGTAAGTTTGATTTCATTCTCTTGAGCTCTGGGGGTATGTTTCTCCAACACACTCTATACTAAGTGATCTATTCTTTTCAGTTCTTGAGCTCTTATCAATTTGGATCCTCCTTCTCCTTTCTTTTTGTGCTTTGGTCTTAATTTCTTTGAGAACTTGTGCTCATTCTCAACAATTTTGTTAGGGTCTCATTTGTTTGTCATAAATCAACCAAAACCCACAAGGGGTGCCTAAATGCACTTTCATTTTTCATACCAAGAGTCCACAGAAAATCCACAAAAAAACATATCGTGTTTGCCGATTCCTAGACCATAGTGCCTGCAATTTTTGTTTTTCAGTTTGCATTGTTGAGTTTGTATTCGTGTGGTCGATTCTTGTTGCTGGTTTATCTTTGTGTTTTTGGGTCGTAGTTATCGTTTTTCTTCCTTGTTTTTCTTGCTGCTCACCTATTCCACAATCCCTAAACAACAAACCGATTGACCATGATCATCGGTTTGCCCTAGCTAGCCGCCTTGCGTGGACTCCCGCATCGCCAGCCCTAGAACAGGTGACAAATCATTGTGGCAGTCCTCCTTGATTCATCACACAACATCCCATCAGTCGCCGTTGCTAAATTCCAATTGTTTTTCACATCCTATTGCGAGATCTGTTTCAAAACCGAGTTTGAATCAACATCGAAAACAGTAACTCGGATGGCCTACCTTGAAACAGCCATAACTTTTGCATACGAACTTGAAATCAGGTGAAATTTTTTCAAATTGATACTCGAAACATATCGTGTTCGGCGAAATTTGTTTGGCCAAATTCCCCTCGGAAGATAGACTATCCGGCCTCCGAAGTTTCAGCCCGAATTTTAAATGATCTTACTGATTTTCTATAGGCCACATCTTGCATCCAATTGAGCTGAAAAGTTATGTGCTTTCTATTTTCGTTCTCTCTAGTAAACAACGAATATCAAAAAATATTAAAAAAAAGAAAAAAATAGTGAAGAGAGCACAGATATTAAAGCATTGACAGCACACTTATGTCGTGCTATACTTGTTGGTTATATCTTCCTGATTTTCTATTTGTGTTTCTACTGCCTTGTGTTGTGCTAGGCCTAGAACACTTGTTAACCAGCAATAGTTCCTATATTGAATACTTATTCAACTTTATTTTTGTTGCTAATGATTTTTACTTATTAGCCACCATATTGTGCTATCCAAGCTCCACTTTTTCTCTTGAGCAGAACATGTACCTTTGCAATCACTCCATGATTCATTGGTTCTCACCGTCCACCGTTTACCACCTGTTGTGTCGGTAAGAATACTTGTAAGAACGTGGTAAGACGCTTGAGAGAGAGAGAGATTTTTTCCTTCCTTCCACTTTTCACATTGCCACTATCCTTTGTAGTTGATAGGGATAACATCTTTTTGTTATCTTTTATTTACTACTAATAATGGCAGAAGATAAAAGGGATGATGAATGTGTTCAACATGCTAAGTTGCGTGACATGATGAGGGAAATGACAGATATGTTCACCAAAACCGACGCATCAACAGAGGCGTCATTGACGACTTTGAATCGTCAACTTGCTGATCTTGTTGTTCGGATGGATACTCTTGAGGCGCGACTCACTCTCGCTGAAGAACGTGAAGACGGTGACACGACCCCACGGTCTTGTCGAGCCAGGATCACGCTGAGGGGTGCTGCGTTGCACAGCACCGGATAACACACGTCAAAGGTACAAAGCGGAAGCGAAATTTTATTACATAAACAAGTCTATGAACATGTTTACATCAAAATAAGTCCAGTCTACACTCACGGGCGTAGACTACGCATCAAGTCCACGTCCAGCCCTTGAACGTGTCCTTGCTAGCACACACGCACACTAACTCTGCGGCGTGCACGACTCCCACTCGACGGGGTTCCCCTCCTGGGGTTCCGTCTCCTCCTCGGGAGTCCCTTCCTCATAGAACCCTGCAAAAGCTTCAAACACAAGCAGTGAGCACGAAGGCTCAGCAAGTCTGACCCGTCTCACCTAAACATGGAACTTCTACATGAGGGGTGATGGGTTACATGAGGTAAAAATCATTTGCAAGGACTCGCCTAATTAGTAGAACCTTACTTTCAAGTTTTAGCAGCAGGTTGTGGAGAACCTTACGCTAAGGCACATGAGAGAGCCGCAATCAAACAAGAAACGCATTTCTCTCATGTACTTTTCCCAAAGTTGAAAAGAACTTTAGTTAGCTCTAGACTACAGCAATTCATTAGCAATCAAGTCTATCTTTCAATCAGCAACATTTTAACATGTAACTAGCCTGTTCTTTCTACGACATGGTACATTGAACAAGTGGTACTCACTGACCGCGAGGGACGGCGATTATAATCGATTTACACCTGCAGGGTTACCCGAACAACCCGTCACGTACGCCCGTACTCGATGTTGCCTACAACAACCATCACGGACATCATACGCAACTACCTTTCACCCGTCAGCCAAATATTGAACCGGTCCCATCGTCCCGAGCAAGAGGTCTCTGCACGCGCATCTCAGTGCCGCCAGCCGATTTACACCTCAAGCTCTCAACCTACCCTCTGAACGACGGGCAATGCCTCAATACCCAGCTACCCGAGTTACATCAGTTTCCCAGTTCCCATATAGCCAGTAGGTCTTCGGTACTGTTCTAGCTTGTTCAACAGGCCCGCACACGGCTCGGTCCTCAATCGACACAAGCGGAGCTACAGCACACAGGCCCCAAAGTCCTGTTGCCCTTACTCTCCACTCGGTCTCATTTTTCTTGCCATGTGGATCATGTGCTATCTCTACCCGAGTCGAGTGCCTCTAGCCTATGCTCGCGAGTAGTTCCAACTACTTGACTTGTACCGAATCCTACTCTATCTTAGCATTGCAGTAGCTAACGGGGTTTTGCAATCCTAAACCCAACCCATGGTTTTCTTGGCTATGCAGTTGGGTTTCCAATCAAGACTCTAATGCAAAGAATAAGGTAATCAAGTATGTGCTCAAAACAATAAAACTTGTAAAAGGTTAATGCAAACCGGAGCTTGCCTTGCTGCTCTTGGTCGTAGGCTAGCTGTTCCTCCGGAGTAACGAAGTCTTGGACTTCAGGTTCCTCCTCGAACTTAGCGACTACATGTTAGAAGAAACATATGTATCAATTTAAATGTGTTTGTATTAAGTTTTAAACTTGTGAAGCTTATAAGTCCCACTAGACAGACTCAATGACTGTGAAACTTTTACTGTGGTTTGGTTACAACCTAAATAGAGACTTGGTCACGTTTTAGTTGCAGCAAAGCTCATTTGAGCCCTCCACAATTAATTATGTACTTGACCTTAATTGAAGGCTTTTAGGGTGTTCTAAGGATTTTCATGAAACAAACTATGACTTTCTGAAAACTAGATTTTCAGAGGGTTCTAATGGAGTTGGTATCACTTAATTTGAATGTTTCTAGCTAAAGATATGAGCTAAACAATTTCAGAGAAAATCCTGAAAATGTTTCTGAACATTTTCTATTTTCTCTGGAACAGTTTCACTAATCACACCATTAGGTGGATTAAATGGGCTCCAATAGGTCTGAAATTTTTATGGTAGTTCGGAGATATTTTGGTGAACACCCCAGCAAAATTTCAGAATTTTCCTCCAAGGGATCCTCCAGTTAAAATTCCTAACAGTTTAAATTTGAGGAATTAATTCTGGAGAAATAAGGAATTTCATGAAGTGAAACTTGATTTGCTGGAAAGTACTCAGAGAGCTGAATCCAGCAAAATTTGGTTCACTCGATTTGGAGCTTTCTAGCCAAAGTTATGAGGATTTGAAGTTTGAAGGAAATCTGAAAATCGGGGAAAAGTTTAAATCTCTCGGGGCCCGCGGGGACACGTGTCGAGCGCGGAGGTGTCCGGCACACCGGGGATACCACACGTGTCGAGCGCGGAGGTGTCCGGCACACCGGAGCTCACAGGGTATTTGCGTGCCAGCACAGCCGATCCTCGGCCACACCCGATCCCGATTTAAATTCTTCAGCCGCTGACACGTGGGCCAGCCGGCTTCTTCTTCCTCCCGCCGTTCTCTCGCGCCCGCACCGCCGACCTCGCCGGAGCAGACTCGGGGCTCGCCGGCTCGCCGCTGCCGGACCTCCCATGGTCTGAAACTCGCCGCCAGGGGGTTGTCGACGTCGAGGAACACGTCGGTGGTGTCAGGTCGGGCTGGGGGTGACCGGAAATAGCTCGGTGACGTGTCGCGGCATCGGTTGCAGTTCGGTACCGTCGACCGTGGTTTCTAAACCCGCCAACACCTCGAACAAACGTCCCTACAGCATCAGTGTACCTCTAGGAAGCTCGACAAGGTGTCAAAAGGGTTCAGGGATGGTGGCAAGTCGGTCGGCATCGTGTGACCGATCGTGCCCGCCATGACCGCCCTCGATCGAGCTCGAAATTTGTCACTCCTAGACAGTTTCACGCTACGAATGCAGAAAAGAACTTGATCGCCGGCTAGTCCAGCGTCTATGTGCAAAATTTGATGACCTCCGAAAGATCATAGAGCGAGAATTTAAAGAAACCGTACCGGAAGCTCGGTTTACGGTCGCCGGAGCAAAAACTGGAAATTCTCTGCGGATTCTTCACGGTTGGCTTCCAAACTTGGAGGATAGCAGCACGGTGGTCGCGCGCTCCTGTTGCCTCTCTCACTGGACCGTGAAAACGCCTGTGGAACGCTGCCCACGGGCGCCTGACTCTCGGCTGAGGCTAGGTCGCCGCGGTGGCGATCGTTTTCGGGCAAGGGAGGTCGGAGCTCGGGGTTTCTGGCGTTGGGGAGGTGGAGTGCGACCTCAGGTGGCCGTCTAGCAGCTCGGGGACGAAGGAGGAGATGGTTTTGCTGGTTTTCCCGATTGAGCAGAGAGCTGCGGCGAGAAACAATGCCGCTGCTCGGGTTTGCCCGCGAGAAGATAAAGCCGGCCGACTCCTGCTCGGCTGAGGTGGTGCCGGTCGCGCGGGGGCGCAAGCAAGCCGCCCTGGGCGCCAGCGCGCGAAGAGGAAAGCAGCTGGTGGCGCCGGTAGCTGCTCGGTGGCACAGCCGACAGCTGCTCGGTGGAATTTCCCACCGAGACTCTGACTTTGGGTGCAAGTTTCTCCTTCTTCCCTCTATGACATGTGGGTCCCAGCCGGGGTTTTAACCTCTGAAATTTACTCCTAATCACTGTTGTGAACAGTGAGCCCCATAATACCCCTGGTGATCCAAATTATTCACCCCTTAGCCATTTGAATTGAATAGGATTCAAATTGGGTTTGGTTTGAGCGAATTTCAGCACAAGTTCAGTTTTGAATTCAAATAAAGTTTGAATTTGTCCCACTTAGCTCATGTCAAGATCAACTCCAAATGGAGTGAAAATTGGTGTGTGGGCTCACAAAAATGTGCTGAGTAAGAATATGCCTCCCACTTTTAAATTCATGGGATAAAAACAGTTTGAATTTGAATGTGGTTTCAAACTGCCCTCTTTCTATCTATACCCAAAATGACCTCAAAAAGGTTTTGAATTTGGGTGAAACTTGGCATGGACATCCTTAGCAATGTGTAGGGGTTTTCATATGTCCAGCCCACCTATATCACATGTGGGAAATACCACTTTTGCAATATGTGAGTTTGTTCTCTAATGAGCATGTTGATGGTGGTTACTTGCTCTTCATTTGTGTTCATCATCTTTCCTCAAATGAGGTGTGTGGTGTGGTGATGAACACTTCAATTATGTGTCAAAAACTGAGGCCCTTACATTCCTCCCCCCTTAAAAGAATCTCGTCCCAAGATTATAAGGTGAAAATGAGAGAGAGGACGGTGGAAAATTACCGGATATGCGACGTGAAAAAGTCGGGATAGTTAGCGCGAAGAAATCCTTCGCTCTCCCATGTCGCTTCGTCCATGGAGTGATTACTCCATAGAACCTTGTAGGACCACAACGTACGGTTGCGTGTGGTTCGGGCCTTTTCATCGATAATCTGCACCGGTTCCTCCCGATAGGTGAGATCCAGTTGCAGTTCTTCAATATCCTCCAGCTGAACGGTAGTTGATAGCTTAAGACACTTCCTCAGCTGGGAAATGTGAAAGACGTCGTGCACACCGGAAAGTGCTTCTGGTAATTTCAGCCGGTATGCTACTGATCCACATCTTTCGGTAATCTGGAATGGACCGACGAATCGGGGTGCCAACTTCCCTCTCACCCCAAATCTGTTTACGCCCCTCATTGGAGACACCCGTAGATATACGTGATCTCCAACTTCGAATTGTAATGGGCGCCTTCTCCGGTCCGCATACTGTTTCTGACGGGATTGAGCGGCTTTTAGGTTCGCCTGAATCAGTCAAACCTTTTCTTCCGCGTTGTTGACGAGGTCAATCCCGAAGGTAACTCTTTCGCCAGATTCACACCAATTCAGTGGTGTGCGGCATTTTCGCCCGTATAGCGCCTCGTAAGGTGCCATCTTGATGCTGGCTTGGTACCCATTATTGTACGAGAACTCGGCTAACGGCAAGGATCATCCCAATTCTTGCTGTGGTTGATAGTGCAAGCTCGTAGCATGTCTTCTAAGATCTGATTTACCCGCTCCGTTTGCCCATCCGTCTGCGGGTGGTAGGCTGAACTACGGATCAGCTTTGTCCCCAAGGCAGCGTGCAGCTGCTCCCAAAAACGGGACACAAATAAAGCGCCCCGGTCCGATATAATGGTACGGGGTACGCCATACAAGCATAGGATCCGTGAGATGTACAGTTCAGCGTACTTCTTGGCGTTGTAGTTGGTGTTGACCGGGATGAAATGGGCAACTTTGGTGAGCCGATCGACGATCACCCACACAGAATCATGTTTCTGCAAGGTGGTGGGTAAACCGACGATGAAGTCCATGCTCACGTCCTCCCACTTCCAGGCAGGAAGGCCCAGTGGTTGCAGCAGTCCCGGTTTCCGCATGTGGTCTGCCTTCACCCTTCGACATGTATCACACTCGGACACGTATTTTGCAGTCTCTCGCTTCATCCGTGTCCACCAAAACTTGCTTCTGAGTTCTTGATACATTTTGTTGCTGCCGGGGTGAATAGAAAACTTTGATAAGTGAGCCTCATCAAAGATTTTCTTCCGTAACTCCGGGTTTCGGGGTACGACGATCCGGTCCTTGAACCATAGGACGCCGTCTCCGTCCTTCCGGAAACATTTCAGCTCCCCACTGTCTACACGTATCCGCAAATGTGACATGCCCTTGTCATTCTTCTGGGCTGCCGCTATCTCTTCACGGATGGTGGGGATCAAAGCTAGGTTGTAGAGAGCTCCGTGTGGAATCACATGTAGTGGTGGTTCGCTCTCTTCCAACGGTGCGATGGTCAGGTTATTGACGTGTGACTTGCGGCTCAGCGCATCTGCCACTACGTTTGCTTTGCCCGGATGATAATGGATCTCTATTTTGTAATCCTTTATCAGTTCTAACCATCTTCGTTGCCTCATGTTCAGCTCCTTCTGAGTGAATATGTACTTGAGGCTTTTGTGGTCGGTATATAAATGTACGAGGTTACCGAGTAGGTAGTGCCTCCACATTTTTAGTGCAAGTACCACGGCAGCGAGCTCCAAGTCGTGAGTTGGATAATTTTGCTCATGGTTTCTAAGCTGCCATGACCCATACGCGACCACTCTTCGGTCTTGCATCAGCACACATCCGAGCCCAATGCCAGATGCATCGCAGTACACATCGAACGGTTTTGTTGTGTCTGGCTGCACCAAAACCGGTGCTGATGTCAGGTGCTTGACTAAAGCCTTGAATGCTGCTTCACATGTTGGACTCCAAACATATTTGGTAGCCTTCTTCAGCAGCTCTGTCATTGGCTTGGCAATCTTCGAGAAGTTTGGAATGAACCTCCGATAATATCCCGTGAGTCCGAGGAAACTCCGTACCTCGTGAACAGTTCTCAGGGATTTCCAATTCAGCACTTGAGTGATCTTGCTCGGGTCCACAGCGATACCCTCCGCTGAGATGATATGCCCGAGGAAAGGCACTTGCGATATCCAAAACTCGCATTTGCTGAATTTTGCGTATAACTTGTGATCCCGCAGCCGTTGCAAGACCATACGCAGATGTTTCTTGTGATCTTCCTCTGACTTGGAATATACCAGGATGTCGTCGATGAAGACCACGACAAACTTGTCCAGCTCCGGCATGAATACCGAGTTCATTAACTACATGAAGTGAGCTGGAGCATTGGTGAGGCCGAAGGACATGACCAGGTACTCATAAAGTCCGTACCTCGTCAAGAAAGCCGTCTTTGGAATGTCCTCAGCCCTTATCTTAATCTGATGGTACCCGGATCTTAAATCCATCTTGGAAAAGATCTTTGCTTCGACCAACTGATCAAACAACATGTCAATCCGTGGCAACGGGTACTTGTTCTTGATGGTTACGGCATTTAATGGACGATAGTCCACGCAAAGCCGCAACGTATTATCCTTCTTCTTGACAAATAATGCCGAACAACCCCATGGAGAGGAGCTCGGCCTAATAAAACCCTTCTCCAGAAGGTCCGTGAGCTGAGTCTTCAGTTCAGCCAACTCCTTGGGCGCCATCTTGTACGGCCTTCGGGATATTGGCATGGTTCTCGGTGCAAGTTCAATCTTGAACTCCACCTCTCTATCAGGCGGCATCCCCGGCAAATCATCCGGGAATACGTCAGGGAACTCTCGGACCACTGGAATATATTCCAATCTGATGGTTGTGACTTGATAGACACTTGGAAGTTTTATTTCTGGACTGTCCAGAAATAATAAGTGAGAACCGTGCACTTCTGAGTTTAAGTGCACGACTCGAAGGACGGTGTCTAAAACAGCGCCGTGGTGGGTTAACCACGACATCCCTAGGATGACATCAACCTTCTGTCCCTCTAAGATAATGAGAGACGTGGGGTACACTCTACCCGCTAAGCATAATGGCGCTTTGGAAACCATTACGCTTGCTGAAATCTTCCCACACATGCTGAGCCCGTCCCTCCACCGGAACGAGTGCGTATGGAGTGCCCTCCATAGCCTGCACGTGCAGTTGGCAGAAACGTGACATGGTGTCACGGGCTGCCACTTGCCACATCCCTTCCGGTTGTCTTTCTCTCACCGTGACGGTGAACGGCACCCAACCGGGTAGCGTAGGTCCTGCAGGGACTTCGACATGGATCATCCATGTCTTGTTCCCCTCTTCGCCTTCTTCTTTGGCGAAGTATTGCGGCATCTGGTTGTACCCGAAATATTGGGGCATTTGCCACAATGCTTCCGGGTAGTCGCTACGGTGAGAACAGTGGGACATCACCCACCCGTTCTCCAACTGCTGATCTGCTGTCATCTGTAAAAATATATTTGAGAAATGTCAAATATTTATTTAAACAGTAAACCTCTGAGTTATAACATAAGTCATGTCATTGAACCCATAAAACTTGGAAACATAGTTCAAATTTTAGACAAATTTGACTGTTGATCTGCTGTTCCCATGACAGCCCTGACCAGTTTCCATTTCAACCTGATTTAGGCCATGTTGAAGGCAAAACCAATTCCGGAGCTCAACATCAAAGTTAAATCTAACTTCAATAGCTTTCCAGAAAGTATTTGCTTGGCCTAAGATCGGTCTTGGTTCAAAAGTTATGAGATGTCAAAGTTAACAGAATTTCTGGAGAAAATTGGACAGCACCTCCCTGCTTTAGGTACTGATTTGATCCAAGAATCCCAGTTAATTCTGTTCCTAATCTGACAAAACTTTCTGTTACAAAGTTGTAACCCATCTTATAAGCTTTCCAGAACTACCTCATTTTCTATTTTTGGATTTTTATGCAGGAAGTTATACTCAATTTACAGAGAGTTTACAGAGAGTCTTTGCTCTGCCCTGTTTTCTGGACAGTTTCAACTATACTGCATTTCTCGAGTGGTTAAGGGATGAAACACCTCTAGACCTCAACAGAAGAGTTGTAAAGCTCTTCCAAAGCTTTCCAGAAATGTATCATATGACCCTAACCTCGAAAGAACTCAACCTCTAACCTCTGATCAACTTCAGCCATGATTCAGCTGAAAACAGAGTGCTCCGTCCTTAACAACCTATAAGTTGAAAATTTGTTAACTTTGAATATCCTGTTCAAGGGAAGGAGTTACATCAGGTTTTACTACTTTAGATCAAAATCTTCACGTTTTAAATGAAGTTGTTCATTTAATGGGGTGTGATGTCGATGCGTCACCAGATTATGTCGGTACTACGTCCTCACAAAGAAAAACCTATACTGGACTTAGCCGGCTTCGTTAATTCAGTGGCACTAAACGTCACTCACACACGGATGCTACACGTCTACCGTTTCGTGGTCAGGCTACCTGCAGAAACTCAAACAATCATCAGACTCGGCTGCACACCGAACCCGGAATCCATACAGTTAGTACACCCGGCCGTCATCACTCGCCCGGATGTTCTCAAGCCAAACACGCCTTGAGTTACGTGTTCACGTTTCAGACCATGTGACGGGGTCTCCCAAGTTGCACCACGCACACCAGGGATAGACGTTGCTCGAATACCCCAAACGACATGAAGAGTCGTAGAGGACATCAAAGCGGGTCGGGTTACCTGCCACCCGTGGGGCTCCACCCTTCAGCTTGTGCGCACTGGTGGACAGCGCTTACGTGTACCCCCCAAGACATAAACGTCCCGAGATACACGATTTTCCGACATAACAAATAGGGTAGTGTCGGTACCCTCGATATGGGGTACCCCCGCGCACAGGGGAAAATGCCTAAGGATCTCGCCCTTCTCCGCAGGGAGAGCTCCGAAGGCGCCACGCGTCCAGCGGGGCCGGACCTCCCTCTCCTCAGAGGAGAGCTCCGGGCCCACCACGTGGCATACAGAAGCCGGACCTCCCCCTCCGCGGGAGAGAGGTCCGAAGGTGTCGCGTGTCCAGAGAGGCCGGACCTCCCCCTCCTCAGAGAGGAGCTCCGGGCTCGCCACGTGGCCAACAGAAGCCGAACCTCCCCCTCCGCGGGGAGAGGTCCGAAGGCTCCACGTGTCCTGCGGGGCTGGCCCCCCTCTCTTCTGAGGAGGGCTCCGGGCCCGCCACGTGGCCAGCAGAACGGCGCTGCCTGCCCCCGAGCGATAGGCAGCGGGCGTAAAGACGCCCCATACCTTGCCCGTACAAGGTATTCAAGGCTCGCTCCTTCCCAAGACGCGAAGACGCGGAGCACGCCTCTGTCAGGTGCCGTTGCGCCCAGTCGCATCACAAACTGGCGCGCAGTATCATAGCCTGCCAGCCAATAAACGCAGCGACAAGACATCCCATGCCGCCCCCGCCGTCATCATCCACTACGACTAGCATGCGGCATGGGCAGAGCTACAAGACGAAGACTCAGAAGCCTTCGGCAGAGACAACTACCGGCATAACTGCAGATACGGTAGATATCAGTCAATCTCCCCGGGACCACCTGTCGGGTCCCGGCCCCCCTTGTAAGCCACCCGAGTCTTGGACTATAAAAGGCTCGGGTAGGCGACGTTAGCAGGGGTTCGCACTCTAGCCATTCGCACCCTGGGTTCGCACTCTAGCCATTCGCACCCTGGGTTCGCACTCTAGCCATTCGCACCCTGGGTTCGCATTTCTGCAACTCATACGCTAGCCATTCACACCCAAGCTGTAACTCACCCCCAAGCTCGGGACTCCGGCCCCGAGCAGCAAGCAATACAGCGAGCTCCATAGCTCGCCGTGGACGTAGGGTTTTACGCTCCGGCGGTCTGAACCACGTAAAACTCTCAGTGTCAAGCTCCTACTAACTCGTCCATCCGCGCAAGCTCTCCACAACGGACTAGCCCCACCGAAAAAAGAACCTCCGCGGGCTGCCCAGTGCAGGCCCGGGGGAAGTGTCGATCGAACACTTCGACATTTGGCGCGCCAGGTAGGGGGCTTTTCCCCTTGCGCGACGAGTTTCCGCCGACGAAGATGACCAAGCTTCCTTCAGCGGCAAACTCTCCTCCACGTTCACGGCGAACCGTGTCCAGCGGGGAGTACATGTCGACGCACTCAGGACGGAGTGTGTCGGCACAAGCTGGTAGCCAGCAGCCGACTCCGGCAACGCCGACTCTGGCAATGCAGGCTCCGACCAGTGTGAGATCTTCTGCAGCGCTGGGCGTGCACCATGGGGGTGCGCTAGCTGCAGCAAGAGCACTACTGCGCAACCCACCTGCTGGGGATGCGCCCCATTCAGCGACCCAGCAGTGGGTCCGCGAGGTGGACCGCCTCGTCGTCGCCGCCGCGAACCCTCGACTTCGGCAGGGACGACGCTCCGGTCAACCGGCTGTGTTGCTAACGCGCACGCCAACGGTTGACGGGCAGACGGCGGACCCCAGCTCCACCAGGTTTCCGTCAACGGACCTGAGGGCAGAGCTGGAGCGATGCCACTTGAGCCAAGATGCCCGAGTGTTCCTCGAGCGACGTCGAGAAAGGCGTCGCACTCAAGAGACTGGCGACAACATGACGTCGGCCTCGACCCAGCCTGAAGGGCAGACCTTCGCCACGCGAGCTGTAAAAGCCCAAGAAAAGGGACTTGCAAAAACTTTTTTTTCTTTTCTTCACCTCACAACACCACAGTTTTTATTGTGGAAATCTTAGGAAATATTGTGAAGAGCAAGTAACCTCCATCAAAGGAGTGATTAGAGGGGAAAGCCTTCACTTTCACAAAGTAGGGTTTCTACACATGAACATGAGAGGTTGAGCTCACCCCTAGAATTTAAAAAGTCTTGGGAAGGTTCAGTCCAAAGCTCATGCAAATTCAACACTTTTTGAGGCACTTTTGGGTTATTTCAAAAAGAGGCCAATTTGAATGTAAATTCAAATTGCAGCAACTTTCATCACCCAAATTCAAAAGTTAGCTCCATATCTAAACTCAGCATATTTTCCTGAGTAGACCCACCAATTTTCAGTCCCATTGGACTTCATCTCGTTGGGAGCCGAATTAGTAACAATTCAAACTGAGTTTGAATTTTCAAATTTAAATATGAAGGGAAGGTGGCCAAACCAGTTTGAAGTTGATGAATTCAAATTCTACCTCTGAGTTGGTTGCTAAATTCCCTTTTCAAGTCTGAGTAGGTGGGATATTTGCACAACAGAGAAGATTAGGGGGGAGAAGAGGGCCCACCAGTCAGCTAGACTTCGGCCCTAAGTCAACACCGAGCGAACTCGGTTTACCGGGCCTCGGCAGAGCTCGACACCGAGCCGACCGAGCAGCCACCTCGCCCCCCCTCCGCACGCGCTGGCGACCAGCTTGCCGGCTCCGCCGCCTCAACCCGATCGTTAACCCGGGAGCAAACAGCAGCACGTTGCCTTCGTCATTGATCGCACGCTCGCTGTTTCCCTCACCCCGCACTAAACCGGAGCTCACCCCGCGCTCTCCTTTCCCGATCGCCGGCAGCAACCGAGCCCCGGTTGCTCGTGCCAGCAGCACCAAAAAGCAGCGCCCGTGCGTGCTCTACCACGACAGCCCCGCAAATCTGAGACTCCTAGCCTGTGGCGCGTGCAATTCGGCAACGATCGCCGAGGAACAGAGCACCGGCGGAAAGCCGCGAACTGCTCCCCGTGGACAGCACGCCACGGCCAGTTTCACCGCCGGACTCCTACACGAAAAAGGTGCGCTGTGATCTCTAGATTGTGTAGATGCAAGCCGAATAGCGGTTGAACCACCGGATGAAGAGTATTTCCAGTTCTTCCGAAATGTAGTGCATTCGGGTAGAGCGCGGTCTACCCCAAAATTCCTGCTACTTGTTTAGCTATTGGCCGCGCAGGCTGGGGACAACACCTTCCTCACTCCCTAGCGTCCCTCCTCGACCAAGAATCAAGGGAAATGACCCAGAAATGGCCGGGTTTAGGTTGTTTTTCGGGCCGCCATAGAATAACAGCTCGGTTCACCGTGGAGCTCTAGGTTGCCGACCTTTTCATGGGGTTTGGCGGCCATTTCCATCACCCTCGAGCTCCCGTGGTGCTCTCCGACCCTTTGCCAATCATTTTGATGCGTTGTAACGCATTCCCGACCACGCCGGAACCCTAACCGCCGCTGGCACCGTCGGGAGCCCTGTTCCGGTGAGCTACGGCCGCCGACGACGCCACCGACGAGTTCAGCGACGTGAGTTAGGGCGGGGCGGCAAGTTTGGGGCCGGGAGAGCAGTTCCGGCGACGCTCGCCGGAGTGCGCCGCCTCGGGCCCCTGTTTGGCGTGAGGAAGGGGAAGACTGCCGGGTGGGACCCACCGGCAGGCATTTAAACATTTTGAAATGTCCAGTTTGTAGTTCAAACTTTGGAGGACCACAACTTGGGTTAGGAGAATCCAAAAATTATGAAACAAATTTTGTTGGATTCCTCTAACAGAGTACAATCCAAATCTGAAACCCATTTTTTATGAAACCCATTAATTAATTCTGGAAAATTCTTTAAAACTTTTCAGCAAAAGAATTTTAGAGGGAGTTTGGTTCATCCAAAAATCCCCAAATTTCGCCAGAATGTTCTTTAGGACATTAGTAAACCCCTGTAAAAGTTTCAGACCATTTGGAGTTGATTTGGTCAGTGCAATTCAAATTGGAAGGTGCTGTGTTCATTTGAATACAGAAACATTTTCAGAGAATTTCCAAAACTTGGAAATTCAGTTCTGGGCGAATGATAACCCCAAAAATGTTAGGAAAATTCATGCAAACTCTATGAGCTATAATTGAAATTGTAGTTCATTAAGTTGAGCATGAACAGGGGTACTACCTCAGAATAAATTCTTCCTTGCTGATTTGCCAATAGAATTATTCTGAGCAAACCACTCCATGAAAAATGCTAATGTTTGGTCCAGAGAGTTTTCTTGTGACAAGGAACTCACACAAAAACTCTCAGCTCCCTTGGAGCTCTAGATCACCCCTGTCCTGTTTAACCACTTAAGGGATTAATATGGAAAAGGGGGGAAATCACTTAGCATTTAACCATGTGATTAAGTCCAAGCCAAACCACCAACACCAGTTCATCTTTAAATTATTAAACAAAGTTCCAGGTGTTAGAGGCTGGTTATTAGAACTAATAGTAGAAGTCTTACTCTAAAACTCACATTTGCATCTAAATTAACATGTAGTATTTGATTAACGTGTAGCCGTTGAAGAAGAGACTCCGGAGGTGCTGGACTTCCTTCTTCCGGACGAAGAACTAACTCCTGACCAGCAGCAACAAGGCAAGCCCCGGTTTGCATTAACCCTTTTATAAGTCTTACTTTGTTTACATGTGTCATATGAAGTATGTATGTGCATTAGGTACAGGATGAATGAAACCCCACTTGCATAACCAAAGGTTCCTAAAAGAGTGAGGGTAGTGTCAAGGACCTCGAGTAGACAGGCTATGCTTAATGAGTCATAGGACTTCGGTACAAGTCGAGTAGTTGGAATCTACTCGCGAGATAGGCATTGGGACATACGGGTTCGGTTGAGTGATGTGAGATCACTATAGTAATGAAAATGAGACTAGGCAGGGGCTAGGGCGCAGCAGGAGGAAGTCTTGTGTGCGCAGCCCTGTCCATGTCGATTGAGGACCGATCCGTGTGCGGCCCTGCTGAACAAGTATTGAACGTACCGAAGGCATATCGGATATATGGGCCCCGATAAACCGATGTAGCCTAAACCTCTGGGCGTCGAGGCATAGCACACCGATTTATAGGTGTAGGTTGAGGGTAGCAAGGTGGAAATCTGCCAACGGGCATAGAGAGATGCTCCGTGTGGGGAACCTCCTGCTCGTTTCGGTGCGACCGGTTCGACGTTTGGGCTGTTGGGTGAAAGGTTGTCCCGTACGACATCGAGTGAGCGTGCTGTGCAGCTCCACGGGTGGGCGTACGTGACGTGCTCTTTGGGTTTCCCTGCAGGTGTATATCGAGTCGATTCGCCGTCCCTCGCGGTGATGAGTACCGCTTGTTCACTGCGTCGTAACGTAGACTAATGGATGAAATATGTTGATTCAATGAGGCTGATTGATATAATTGTATTGCTACATGTGTGCCACAAAATACTGCTTACTAAATTTCAGATTTCATGAACTGTTAACTTGTTGCTAAAAGATGAACTAAGGATGAACTTGTAGGCGTGTCATTTTGCTGAAATGCTACTAACCTATGTCTTGGTATACCTCATGTAGAGTTTCATGCTTAGGTGAGTCGGTAAAGCCTTGCTGAGCCTTCGTGCTCATGGTTGCTGCTTAAGTGTTTTTCAGGTGAGGAGCCACCCACGGACTCGGAGTACGAGTCCACCGGTGAGGGTTACCCTCCATCGGGGACCACGGCTGAGTGGGAGCCGTACACGCCGCGCTGAGCTGAGGAGTGCAGCTAGTGTGGGTTTCCCTAGGGCTGGGCAACCAACTTTTGCTAGATAGGCGGGCGTGAGTTGTGTAGTGTAGACTTCCGATGTGTAACATAAACAATAGTTGTAACGGAAGTTTGTACCTGTTTGTACAGTTTCAGTTGTTTCCCATGTAATATATTATGTTCTTATGACGTGTGCTGTCGGGTGTCGCATCGCGCGGCACCACCCTCTGCGATCCTGGATGAGCGGATTCCGGTCCGCCACAGCCTGGTATCAGAGCTGCAGTGGGGATAGCACAGTACTAAAGGACTGCATTATGGGAAAAACTTAGGTATACGGTGAGGATTCGGTAGTTGCCCAAGTAAGGACTATATTAGCATAGTTACTTAAAGTGGCAAGGACTAACTTATGTGTTATAATTCTGAATCTCAATTATGTAACGACGCACCTACGCTCTGGTAAGTATGGTAAGGAACGCCACCGAAAGCGGTTCAATTTCGGTTAGCTCCCCCTGACGAGGAACGTGGTTCAGGGATAGAGTCACACGGCTTGGTGTGAGACGTCAATATGAACCTCTTGGACTCTTCATGTCCCTGAGTTCATATGAAACGCTGATCCCTAGCGTGCATTAGGCAAGTAAGTGGAGACCCCATCGCGTGGTCAGTAACGCGAGAGTGTGTTCGTCTGGAAATAGCCCAGGAGGACATACGCAGCGCTTGCCATCGGCGTGCCCTGCAGGGCAGTAGGTGGTATCTGTTGGGTTGATAACATTCCCAACCGTGACGACCCGTTCATGACCTACTCGGGTTCCCCGTCGTGTGGTGTTGAAACACGATCACGTACCTTGAGACGTGACCTAACTCAAGGACGGCCGTATGACAATGATACGGGCGTTTGTATTTACTTTCAAATATGGAACTGCCTGAAATGAATAACCATTGAGTGTACCATTATTGTGTGGTCTTCTGCAGGTACTAACCACGTATGTATCCGTGTAGAAAACGTGTGCGAGAGACCGTTTAGTGCCACACTTGAGACGTATATGCCGGTATGATCCGGTTAGGATTTTCTTTGGTGAGGAACGTAGTACCGAGACATTGTAGGCATATGCATGAAAATATTGAAAACAAGGAACTAAAATCATTAGGTTCAACAATTAAGACCCTGGTTGGGTATAAGAATGGGATAGTGGACCAGGATAGCTAAAGGGATGAAAAACAGAGTGCTCTGTTTTGGGCAGCACGTTTGCTGATCTTCAACAGGGCATAACTCACCGGTCTTTTAGCCAGAGGGGTGTGCTATATAGCTATGGAAAGTTATTTAAGTACTCTACAACTTTGTTGTAGACTTCCAGAGCTGAAACTCACCTTAAGATGGCTAAAATCTCAGAGGAATGTGAACTGTCCAGAACCAGGACAGAGTAGAACATTCTCTGAACTGTTTTGTTTTTCGATGATAACTCCCAGTAGCAAAACCCAAAAATTCCATATGATACCTCCTTAGAAAGAGTAGAAGATGTGTGATATCTTTGCAATTCAAAGTTTCTGAAGTTTCAACAGAGATTTCAGTGGAAACTCGAATGGAAAACAGCCACTTCCAAGGGAGGTGCTGTTAAAATTCTTCCAGGAAATTCTGTTGACTTTGAATTAGCATAACTTTTTAACCAAAGCTGATCTGAGGGAAAATGAGTACTCGTTGTAAAGATACTGAAGTTAACTTTAACTTTGGTATTCAACTTGAGTCATGAAAATGCCCAGAACCAGATCAAAACTTGGAATAGGTAGCAACTGGTCATTCTGACAGAAGAATGACAGTTGAACTCATTGGAGAGGGTGTTGTACCCTAAGGGTGGTATACGTGATGACAACGCGACAGTAATGTTTCGTAGTGACCAAACCTAGTTATGTTGAGCTTCCAAAGTGGAGGTTCATCAAGTTGGATTAAACTAGCTTGTGTTTGGTCTGGTAATGGTGTAGCTTGTGCAAAGTTATTACATTATCTACTTACGAGATATATCGCATGTTTTCATTGTCATAATATTTTTACGCCCATTGTAATGGAACTGCATGCAAGTGTTGCGGGACTGATGTTATTGTCGTATGGTTGCAGATGGTTCGCACTAGGACCAGGCACGAGGTAGGTGGCTCTAGCCAAGGGGGAGGCGATGACTCCCAGCCACCGGCCTACGACAGCACCCCGCAGCAGCAGCCACCACCGCCGCCTCCGCTTACTCTAGCGGATGTGATAGCGGCACTGGTGGGAGGTCGTGAGGAGCAGACCGACCTGCTCCGCACGATCGTGCAGAATACGTCCCAGGCGGGGGGACGTCAAGAGCGAGGGCCCCGTGAGCCCCGTGAAGTGTCGTACTCGGATTTCATGAGTACGCACCCTCCAGTGTTCACCGAAGCTGAAGAGCCACTGGAGGCTGACAACTGGCTGCGGACCATCGAGTCCAAGTTTGGGCTGCTCCAGTGTACGGAGCGGCAGAAGACCCTGTTCGCAGCACAGCAGCTCCACGGTGCCGCTGGTGCGTGGTGGGCGAATTATGTCGCCTCACGTCCGGCTGGCCATGCCGTGGAATGGCAGGAGTTCCGGGAGGCGTTCCGCGCCTACCACATTCCTCCCGGAATAATGAAGAGGAAGTTCCAAGAATTATTGGAGCTGAAACAGGGCGGGAGGAGTGCCCACGACTACTCCCATGCCTTCAACCATATGGCGCAGTATGCGTCAGACTATATCTCCACGGAGGAGAAGAAGAGGGAGCACTTCTATCGGGGATTACACCCCGAAATGAAGACGCACCTTGTACAGTGGAACCGCGGCACATTCAACGACCTAGTCAATGCCGCCATCATGCAAGAGGACGCTCAGCGGGAGTTAGCAGCTGAGCAGAGGAAGCGCAGCGCTCCACCTAGCCGCGGTGGTGGCGCGCCCCAGAAGTACCGTATGGTGTATCGGACACCATCCGGGCAGCAGTGGCGTCCACCGGCGCGACCTCAACAGTTCAGGGGACGTTCGTTCCAAGCACCCCCGTTCCGTCCGCCGATGCCACCACCAAGACAGCAGCAGCAGCAGACGGTACCCCGGGCGTTTCAACCGCCACAACGCGCCCCGGGATTCCGTCCACCAATCAGCGGGGGACCGCCCCGTTTCACCTGCTTCACGTGTGGCCAGGCGGGCCACTTCGCGAAGGACTGTCCCCAAGGGCAGCAGAGCAGCGGGCAAGCCCAGTTCCAGGGCGGTGCTCGAGGCCGACCTCCGGTGAAGAAGGTTGGTCAACGGACTGGGGGTGTCCGCAACCTCGACAGTGAGGACGCCCCAGAGGGAGACAACGTGCTGGCGGGTACGTTTACTCTCAACAATCAAGCCATCGTCATATTATTTGATTCTGGTGCAACCCACAGCTTTATAAGTGCATCCTATGTGGCTAAACATCAATTGCAAGTCTTCCCAACCGACCGCACTTATATGATCTGCTCACTGGGAGGGAAGATCTCAGCTAATATGATGATTCCAAAGGCACCTCTGTGCTTAGGTGGGAAACTATATCCCACCACCTTGATAATCATTATGGGACAAAAGATTGATGCAATCTTAGGGATGTCATGGCTACAATACCATGGCGCGGTCCTAGAGACTCGGACACGGACGGTTCACTTAAATTCTCCATTCCACCGTCCGCATTCCATGGTGTTAGACACGCCAGTCCGGGAAGTTTTAGCGATTAATAACGCTGAAGCTCTCAATTTAGAGGACATCCCCGTAGTCCGGGAGTATCCTGACGTGTTCCCGGATGATCTTCCGGGCACGCCACCTGAGCGGGATGTCGAGTTCAAGATTGAACTTGCACCCGGGACTACACCCATATCACGGAGACCATACAAAATGGCTCCAAATGAGCTGGCAGAACTGAAAGAACAGCTCAATGATCTGTTGAGCAAGGGTTTCATTAGGCCGAGTTCCTCGCCTTGGGGATGCTCGGCGCTGTTTGTAAAGAAGAAGGATGAAACCCTAAGGCTGTGTGTGGACTACCGGCCGCTCAACGCCGTCACCATCAAGAATAAGTACCCACTGCCCCGTATTGACATCTTGTTTGATCAACTTGTGGGGGCAAGTGTATTCTCAAAGATGGACCTTCGCTCTGGATATAACCAGATCAAGATCCGGGCGGAGGATATCCCGAAGACGGCGTTCTCGACGAGATACGGCTTATATGAATATCTCGTCATGTCCTTTGGTCTCACAAATGTTCCAGCCCATTTCATGTATCTCATGAACTCGGTGTTCATGCCAGAGCTGGACAAGTTCGTGGTAGTGTTCATCGATGATATCTTGGTTTACTCCAAGGCGGAAGCCGAACATGCCGAACACTTGCGGATCGTTCTTCAACGATTGCGAGACCATAAACTATATGCCAAGTTCAGTAAATGCGAGTTTTGGATCAGCCAAGTGCCATTCTTGGGACATATCATCTCAGCTGAAGGCATTGCGGTTGACCCAAGCAAAATAGAGCAAGTGCTGAAATGGAAAGCTCCCACTTCAGTTCATGAAGTCAGAAGTTTCCTCGGGTTAGCGGGATACTACCGGAGATTCATTCCAAGCTTCTCCAAGCTCGCTAAGCCGATGACAGAGTTGCTGAAGAAAGGGACGAAATATGTTTGGAACACGGCGTGTGAAGGAGCGTTCCGAACATTGGTGAAGCATCTCACAACAGCCCCGGTGTTAGCTCAGCCGGATACAACAAAGCCCTTCGACGTGTATTGTGACGCGTCCGGTATTGGGCTTGGCTGCGTCTTGATGCAGGAAGGACGTGTGGTCGCATATGGCTCACGCCAACTTCGGAACCATGAGCAGCATTATCCTACTCATGACCTTGAGCTTGCTGCAGTGGTTTTGGCGTTGAAAATGTGGAGGCACTATCTCCTGGGGAATTTGGTGCATCTCTACACCGACCACAAGAGCTTGAAATACATTTTCACCCAGAAGGAGCTGAACATGAGACAACGGAGGTGGTTGGAATTAATCAAGGACTATGAAATTGAGATTCACTACCACCCCGGCAAGGCGAATGTGGTTGCCGGCGCGCTGAGTCGGAAATCGCATGTCCATCACCTTGCCATTACACCGGTGGAGGAGGTAGAGCCAAGTTTATACTTGGTTCCTTATGGATCGCTGTACAACCTTGCCCTCATCCCTACTATTAGGGAGGACATCATTGCAGCTCAGAAAACGGATAGAGGCATGGCACATCTCCGGAGACGGATAGACAATGGAGAGATTAAATGTTTCCGGAAAGATGATGAGGGGACGCTATGGTTTAATGACCGCATAGTCGTACCCCGAGATGTGGAACTGAGGAAGAAAATCCTCGACGAAGCCCACTTGTCTAAATACTCCATTCATCCGGGCAGCAACAAAATGTACCAAGATTTGAAAAAGAAATTTTGGTGGACACGGATGAAGCGGGAGGTAGCTAAGTACGTATCCGAGTGTGATACGTGCCGACGAGTGAAGGCTGATCACATGAAGAAATCAGGGCTGTTGCAACCCCTGAAGATCCCGGCATGGAAATGGGAAGATGTGAGCATGGATTTCATTGTGGGATTACCCCTAACAGCCAACAAGCATGATTCCATATGGGTATCGTTGATCGGTTAACCAAGACGGCTCACTTCATTCCGGTAAATACACGTTACAATGCCGGCAAATATGCGGAGCTATACATAGCGAAGATTCTATGCCTATACGGGGTACCCAAGACCATTGTCTCAGATCAAGGTGCATTATTTGTATCTCGCTTTTGGGAGCAGCTACATGCTGCATTGGGTACTAAGTTGATTAGGAGCTCCGCTTATCACCCTCAGACCGATGGGCAAACAGAGAGGGTAAACCAAGTATTAGAAGACATGTTGAGAGCATGTGCCATCCACCATGGTAGGAACTGGGATGATCACCTACCATTGGCGGAATTCTCGTACAACAACGGTTATCAGGCGAGTATCCAGATGGCACCCTACGAAGCTCTCTACGGTCGTAAATGCCGCACCCCATTAAATTGGTGTGAGTCCGGTGAAAGGGTCACATTCGGAGTTGATGTGGTGAACGACGCCGAAGAGCGCGTTCAGACAATTCAAGCCAATTTAAAAGCCGCTCAATCCCGGCAGAAGAGCTATGCTGATAAGAGGCGTAGACCGTTGCACTTTGACGTTGGTGAACACGTGTACCTCCGCGTGTCTCCGATGAAGGGCGTGCATCGGTTCGGTGTGAAGGGGAAGCTCGCTCCCCGTTTTATTGGACCTTACGCTATCACCGAGAAGTGTGGACCAGCGGCGTATCGATTGGAACTACCGGCATCTCTGGCTGGTGTCCACGATGTTTTCCATGTTTCGCAACTGCGAAAATGCTTGAAGCATACAGCTGCTGTTCCTATCGAAGACATTGGCGAGTTGAAACCGGATTTAACATATGATGAGTATCCGGTGGAAATTATTGATGAGAAAGCCCGAACCACGCGTAGCAGAACGTTGTGGTTCTACAAAATACTCTGGAGTAACCACACCGCCGAAGAAGCGACGTGGGAGAGCGAGGAGTTCCTTCGCTCAAATTACCCGGAGTTCATGGCTTCTCAACACGGGTAAGTCCCTATTACATCGCTGTCTCTTCTTTTATAATCTCGGGACGAGATTCTTTTAAGGGGGGAGGGATGTAAAAGCCCAAGAAAAGGGACTTGCAAAAACTTTTTTTTCTTTTCTTCACCTCACAACACCACAGTTTTTATTGTGGAAATCTTAGGAAATATTGTGAAGAGCAAGTAACCTCCATCAAAGGAGTGATTAGAGGGGAAAGCCTTCACTTTCACAAAGTAGGGTTTCTACACATGAACATGAGAGGTTGAGCTCACCCCTAGAATTTAAAAAGTCTTGGGAAGGTTCAGTCCAAAGCTCATGCAAATTCAACACTTTTTGAGGCACTTTTGGGTTATTTCAAAAAGAGGCCAATTTGAATGTAAATTCAAATTGCAGCAACTTTCATCACCCAAATTCAAAAGTTAGCTCCATATCTAAACTCAGCATATTTTCCTGAGTAGACCCACCAATTTTCAGTCCCATTGGACTTCATCTCGTTGGGAGCCGAATTAGTAACAATTCAAACTGAGTTTGAATTTTCAAATTTAAATATGAAGGGAAGGTGGCCAAACCAGTTTGAAGTTGATGAATTCAAATTCTACCTCTGAGTTGGTTGCTAAATTCCCTTTTCAAGTCTGAGTAGGTGGGATATTTGCACAACAGAGAAGATTAGGGGGGAGAAGAGGGCCCACCAGTCAGCTAGACTTCGGCCCTAAGTCAACACCGAGCGAACTCGGTTTACCGGGCCTCGGCAGAGCTCGACACCGAGCCGACCGAGCAGCCACCTCGCCCCCCCTCCGCACGCGCTGGCGACCAGCTTGCCGGCTCCGCCGCCTCAACCCGATCGTTAACCCGGGAGCAAACAGCAGCACGTTGCCTTCGTCATTGATCGCACGCTCGCTGTTTCCCTCACCCCGCACTAAACCGGAGCTCACCGCGCTCTCCTTTCCCGATCGCCGGCAGCAACCGAGCCCCGGTTGCTCATGCCAGCAGCACAAAAAAGCAGCGCCCGTGCGTTCTCTACCACGACAGCCCCGCAAATCCGAGACTCCTAGCCTGTGGCGCGTGCAATTTGGCAACGATCGCCGAGGAACAGAGCACTGGCGGAAAGCCGCGAACTGCTCCCCGTGGACAGCACGCCACGGCCAGTTTCACCGCCGGACTCCTACACGAAAAAGGTGCGCTGTGCTCTCTAGATCGTGTAGATGCAAGCCGAATAGCGGTTGAACCACCGGATGAAGAGTATTTCCAGTTCTTCCAAAACGTAGTGCATTCGGGTAGAGCGCGGTCTACCCCAAAATTCCTGCTACTTGTTTAGCTATTGGCCGCGCAGGCTGGCTAACACCTTCCTCACTCCCTAGTGGCCCTCCTCGACCAAGAATCAAGGGAAATGACCCAGAAATGGCCGGGTTTAGGTTGTTTTTCGGGCCGCCATAGAATAACAGCTCGGTTCACCGTGGAGCTCTAGGTTGCCGACCTTTTCATGGGGTTTGGCGGCCATTTCCATCACCCTCGAGCTCCCGTGGTGCTCTCCGACCCTTTGCCAATCATTTTGATGCGTTGTAACGCATTCCCGACCACGTCGGAACCCTAACCGCTGCTGGCACCGTCGGGAGCCCTGTTCCGGTGAGCTACGGCCGCCGACGACGCCACCGACGAGTTCAGCGACGTGAGTTAGGGCGGGGCGGCAAGTTTGGGGCCGGGAGACGGCCGGGAGAGCAGTTCCGGCGACGCTCGCCGGAGTGCGCCGCCTCGGGCCCCTGTTTGGCGTGAGGAAGGGGAAGACTACCGGGTGGGACCCACCGGCAGACATTTAAACATTTTGAAATGTCCAGTTTGTAGTTCAAACTTTGGAGGACCACAACTTGGGTTAGGAGAATCCAAAAATTATGAAACAAATTTTGTTGGATTCCTCTAACAGAGTACAATCCAAATCTGAAACCCAATTTTTATTAAACCCATTAATTAATTCTGGAAAATTCTTTAAAGCTTTTCAGCAAAAGAATTTTAGAGGGAGTTTGGTTCATCCAAAAATCCCCAAATTTTTCCAGAATGTTCTTTAGGACATTAGTAAACCCCTGTAAAAGTTTCAGACCATTTGGAGTTGATTTGGTCAGAGCAATTCAAATTGGAAGGTGCTGTGTTCATTTGAATACAGAAACATTTTCAGAGAATTTCCAAAACTTGGAAATTCAGTTCTGGGCGAATCTTAACCCCAAAAATGTTAGGAAAATTCATGCAAACTCTATGAGCTATAATTGAAATTGTAGTTCATTAAGTTGAGCATGAACAGGGGTACTACCTCAGAATAAATTCTTCCTTGCTGATTTGCCAATAGAATTATTCTGAGCAAACCACTCCATGAAAAATGCTAATGTTTGGTCCAGAGAGTTTTCTTGTGACAAGGAACTCACAAAAAAACTCTCAGCTCCCTTGGAGCTCTAGATCACCCCTGTCCTGTTTAACCACTTAAGGGATTAATATGGAAAAGGGGGGAAATCACTTAGCATTTAACCATGTGATTAAGTCGAAGCCAAACCACCAACACCAGTTCATCTTTAAATTATTAAACAAAGTTCCAGGTGTTAGAGGCTGGTTATTAGAACTAATAGTAGAAGTCTTACTCTAAAACTCACATTTGCATCTAAATTAACATGTAGTATTTCATTAACGTGTAGCCGTTGAAGAAGAGACTCCGGAGGTGCTGGACTTCCTTCTTCCGGACGAAGAACTAACTCCTGACCAGCAGCAACAAGGCAAGTCCCGGTTTGCATTAACCCTTTTATAAGTCTTACTTTGTTTACATGTGTCATATGAAGTATGTATGTGCATTAGGTACAGGATGAATGAAACCCCACTTGCATAACCAAAGGTTCCTAAAAGAGTGAGGGTAGTGTCAAGGACCTCGAGTAGACAGGCTATGCTTAATGAGTCATAGGACTTCGGTACAAGTCGAGTAGTTGGAATCTACTCGCGAGATAGGCATTGGGACATACGGGTTCGGTTGAGTGATGTGAGATCACTATAGTAATGAAAATGAGACTAGGCAGGGGCTAGGGCGCAGCAGGAGGAAGTCTTGTGTGCGCAGCCCTGTCCGTGTCGATTGAGGACTGATCCGTGTGCGGCCCTGCTGAACAAGTATTGAACGTACCGAAGGCATATCGGATATATGGGCCCCGATAAACCGATGTAGCCTAAACCTCCGGGCGTCGAGGCATAGCACACCGATTTATAGGTGTAGGTTGAGGGTAGCAAGGTGGAAATCTGCCAACGGGCATAGAGAGATGCTCCGTGTGGGGAACCTCCTGCTCGTTTCGGTGCGACCGGTTCGACGTTTGGGCTGTTGGGTGAAAGGTTGTCCCGTACGACATCGAGTGAGCGTGCTGTGCAGCTCCACGGGTGGGTGTACGTGACGTGCTCTTTGGGTTTCCCTGCAGGTGTATATCGAGTCGATTCGCCGTCCCTCACGGTGACGAGTACCGCTTGTTCACTGCGTCGTAACGTAGACTAATGGATGAAATATGTTGATTCAATGAGGCTGATTGATATAATTGTATTGCTACATGTGTGCCACCAAATACTGCTTACTAAATTTCAGATTTCATGAACTGTTAACTTGTTGCTAACAGATGAACTAAGGATGAACTTGTAGGCGTGTCGTTTTGCTGAAATGCTACTAACCTATGTCTTGGTATACCTCATGTAGAGTTTCATGCTTAGGTGAGTCGGTAAAGCCTTGCTGAGCCTTCGTGCTCATGGTTGCTGCTTAAGTGTTTTTCAGGTGAGGAGCCACCCACAGACTCGGAGTACAAGTCCACCGGCGAGGGTTACCCTCCGTCGGGGACCACGGCTGAGTGGGAGCCGTACACGCCGCGCTGAGCTGAGGAGTGCAGCTAGTGTGGGTTGCCCTAGGGCTGGGCAACCAACTTTTGCTAGATAGGCGGGCGTGAGTTGTGTAGTGTAGACTTCCGCTGTGTAACATAAACAATAGTTGTAACGGAAGTTTGTACCTGTTTGTACAGTTTCAGTTGTTTCCCATGTAATATATTATGTTCTTATGACGTGTGCTGTCGGGTGTCGCATCGCGCGGCACCACCCTCTGCGATCCTGGATGAGCGGATTCCGGTCCGCCACACGAGCTCTGCCCCAGGCGTACGCCGCGCAGCATAAGCCACAACCATGAGCTCTGCAAGCGGCGTCCCTGGCCTATGGCGCAACCTTGCCCATACCGGGATACACTGTGTCAGGCGCAACCAAGCGTTCGCGGCACCAGTACCTGCACTGGGAGCCAGCAACCGGCTCTGGCAACGCCGACCCCGGCAATGAAGGCTCCAACCAGCGTCAGGTCTTCAGTAGCGCTGGGCGTACCCGGCGGGGGTGCGCCAGCCGCAGCAAGAGCGCTACTGCACAATCCGCCTGCTGGGGACGCGCCTCAGGCAGCGACCCAGCAGTGGATTCGCGAGATAGACCGTCTCGTCGTCGCCGTCGCAAACCCTCGACTTCGGCGGAGACGACGCTCCGGCCAACCGGCTGTGTCGCTGATGCGCACGCCAATGGTTGGCGAGCAGACGGCGGACTCCAGCTCCACCAGGCTTTCGTCGACGGACCTGAGGACAGAGCTGGAACGGTGCCACTTGGGCCAAGATGCCCGAGTGTTCCTCGAGCGACGTCGAGAAAGGCGTCGCACTCAAGAGGCTGGCGACAACATGACGTCGGCCTCGACCCAGCCTCGAGGGCAGACCTTCGCTACGCGAGCTCTGCCCCAGGTGTACGCCGCACAGCATAAGCCACAACCATGTGCTCTGCAAGCGGCGTCCCCGGCCTATGGCGCAACCTTGCCCAAACCGGGGTACACTGTGCCAGGCGCAACCAAGCGTTCGTGGCACCAGTACCTGTACTGGGAGCCAGCAACCGGCTCTGGCAGCACCGACCCCGACAATGCAGGCTCCAACCAGCGTCAGGTCTTCAGTAGCGCTGGGCGTACCCGGCGGGGGTGCGCTAGCCGCAACAAGAGCGCTACTGCACAATCCGCTTGCTGGGGACGCGCCTCAGGCAGCGACCCAATAGTGGATTCGCGAGGTAGACCGTCTTGTCGTCGCCGCCGCAAACCCTTGACTTCGGCGGGGACGACGCTCCGGCCAACCGGCTGTGTCGCTGACGCGCACGCCAACGGTTGACGGACAGACGACGGATTCCAGCTCCACCAGGCTTCCGTCGACGGACCTGAGGACTGAGCTGGAACGATGCCACCTGGGCCAAGACGCCCGAGTGTTCCTCGAGCGGCGACGAGAAAGGTGTCGCAGCCAAGAGGCTGGCGTCAGCATGACGACTGCCTCAACCCTGCCTGAGGAGTAGACTTTCGCCACGCGAACTCTGCCCCAGACATACTGAAAGTGCATCTAGGAAATCCCTTGTGGGTTTTGGCTAATTGATGACAAGCATATGAGATCCTAACGAAATGATTGCAGGACAAACTAAGTGAACTAGCTAGGTGCGCACAAAAAGATGAAAAATAGAGTGGTGCCCGAAAAGGAAGACTTTAGTGGAATTTGGAAGAACAAAGTAGATGAAAATGTATAGGGTTTGTGTGAGAGACACATCCCAAGAGCTCATGACTTTGAATAAGGGTAAGGGGTTTAAAAATCAACTAAAATTCACTGAAAAACCGGACTAGTCCGTTCAGGGACCGGACTAGTCCGTTTAACTTTCTGGAAGACGCAAACATAGTGCACCGGACTAGTCCTCCTTGTGAACCGGACTAGTCCGGTCAGCTCACTGGAATGCAACCGGACAAGTCCGGTTTTAGACCGGACTAGTCCGGTCATGTCTCTGTTGTCCTCTTTAGAGGACTGCGGACTAGTCCATCCAAGCGACAGGACTAGTCCGCTGAAGTTTCTGAAACCCCATTTCACATAGCACCGGACAAGTCCGGTTTGTGGACCGGACTAGTCCGGTTAACCCACTGGAAGTAGACCGGACAAGTCCGATCATATACCGGACTAGTCCGGTAGTAGGTTTAACAACGGTAACCTTTTGGGAAAGCCTATAAAAAGAGGTCCTTCGTCTTTTCCCTGATAGGACACGACACATATTGTCAAAAGCTTGAACCCTAGCGCCGCCACCTGACCCAAGAGCCCAAAAACACATCTCTCCATACATCTAAGGTGCAAAAAGGCCAAGATTAATCAAATACTTGGATTTGGGATTGAGAGATCGTCGTTCTTTCGTTTTTAGCTCTTGGGGTTTGATTTCTCTACACTCATATTCTGCATTGTAATCTTTTTGAGTGTATTTGATCACCTTCTCACTGTAATTCTTGTGGGAGCCCTCAACGTGTGAGGTTGCCCCACAAACTCGGTGATTACCCGTGATAGTGAAGTCAAGTCGGCCTTTGTGGTGACTTGAAGAGGGAAAGGGTTGGGAACCCGGCTCTGTGTGAGCTTCCTCAACGAGGACGTAGATCTCTTGGTGAGATCGAACCTCGGTAAAAATTCGTGTCTCTTGTCTCTCATTTGTTTTACATTTTGATACATTATATCACTAGTTTGCTAGTCATCGTTTGAGTTTCTTATAAGTTTGCACGTGCATCCATACAATAAATTTAATTTATAAAAACTGTTGTTCTCATTCCGCTGCTGAAAGATTAAATTTGTGAGACACACTTAATTAACTCAAATAATTCAGCACACCGGACTAGTCCGCCCACACAACCGGACTAGTCCGGTCTGTCAAGTTTCTGATAACTTTATTAAGTGTGCAGGAATCTTTAAAGGCCTATTCACCCCCCTCTAGGCCACATTCAATTGGTATCAGAGCCAAGTTCTCCATCAACGAGACTCACATCTCGGAGAGATCAATGGCCTCTGAGAAGAACAACGATATCCCGAAGACGAGCAACAACGATGAGGAGCAAGAAGCCAAAGCCTTCGATGTGCTGAAAGAAAGTCCACATGACGATGAAGAAGTGAGGCAGCTAAAAGCACTCCTGAGAAAGAAACTGCTGGCACAAAAGGGAAAAGAGGAAGAAAAGACGATGGGGAGTGGTCATCACGACTACTCCCGGTATCCTTACAACTACAACCGTCTCAATTCAAATAATCATTATCTCTCTATTCCTATGGGAAGGCCCCCACAGTTTGATGGAAGTGACTACACCATGTGGAAGTACAACATGAAAATGCATCTAATATCCTTGAATCCCAGCCTTTGGCATATTGTCTGCACAGGAATAGATATCCCAGACACGGATGAAGAACTCACTCCGGAACAAGAACAAGAGATTCACAGAAATGCACAAGCCGTTGCAGTAATCATATCGTCACTGAGTAGAGAAGAATTCACCAAGGTCGATGGATTAGAAAGTGCAAAAGAAATCTGGGATACACTCAAAACTGCTCATGAAGGAAATAGGTCTGTACGTGAAGCCAAAATTGAGATGCTAGAAGGAGAGTTGGGGAGATTTGCTATTGAAGAAGGTGAATCACCTCAAGACATGTACAATCGGATGAAGGCACTCATCAACAAAATCCGTGCCTATGGAAGTAAGAAATGGACTGATCATGAGGTGGTCAAAAGGATGATAAGAGCCTTCATGCCAAGAAACGTCACACTTTGCTCAATGATTAGAGAAAGCCCCGGGTTTCACAAAATAACTCCCGATGAGTTATTGGGAAAGATCATAAATCATGAAATGATGGAGAAAGAGGCTCAATACGTCAAAGACTTAGCCGAGCTCACCTCTTCTAAAAAGAAAGAAGTTGCTCTCAAAGCAACGTGCAGACCCAAACTCAAAGAAACTCGTGAAGACCAAGACGATGGAGATACAAGCAACGAAAGCACCGATCTTGATGACGAAGAAATGGTACTCTTCTTCAAAAAGTTCAAATGCATGATGAAGAGAAGACACGACAACAATTCACATGAAGGCAAAATCAAGGATAAAGGAAAATCCAAGGCTCGACGTACTTGCTACAACTGCGGAGAGTATGGTCACTTCATGGTGGACTGTACTTATGAAGAAAATAAAAAGAAGAAGGAATCAAGATCTCAAGAAAAGAAAAATTTCAGAAAAAGAAGACAAGCCCATCAAGCTCACATTGGGAAGGAGTGGGACTCAAACGACGAGTCCTCCTCCGATGAAGAAGAAGAGATGGCCACTATCGCAGTCAAGAAACCAACTATGAGAGCCACACTCTTTCCGAACATGGGAGGACGGGACATGAACAACCACACTTGTCTTATGGCTAAGGAAGGCAAGAAAAAGGTTAGACTTACTCCTCCTATACTAAATTCCTCCATTGATGACTTTGATAGCTCTAGTGATAATGAAGAATTATTTAGAGGGCTAAGTAAAATTGCTTTAAAGAAAATGGAAATGTTGTCGAACGAAATCTTTGAAAAGGAAGAACTTGTCAACCGACAAGAAGATATGCTCATCCGTGAGAGGAAGAGATATCAAGAAGTTGAAAAGCTTCTTGAGCTTGAAAGAGAGAAGAATGAGTCACTTGAGTTAGAGCTAGCCTTGAGTAAGGAAACCTACTCAAAGTTAGAGGACTCGCACATTGCAATCAAGGAAGAACTTGCTAACTTGTCAAAAGTTAACAAAATCCTTGAGGTGCAAGTTGAGTCGCTCAAACAAAGTGACTCCTCTTCCTCCAAGAGCTCTTCCTCCAAAGATATGAGCTCGACAACAATAAGAACCTGCACTTGCTCTAGTAAGAAGAATGTAATTTCTAATGCTTCAACCTCTCATGACATGCATTCTTCTCAAAACGGCATCTTTGATAAGGAGAAGATCAAATATGCACGAAGTGCATATATGATCACTAGACCTCCCCATGTCAAAGATGGTCTTGGCTTTGACAGGAACAGACACATGTCTACTCCTAATCATGCTAAGAATAGAATCATTTTTGTTAAAGAAAAATCCCATGAATCTGAGCTACAAACACTGTTCCATACATTTTATGCTTCTTATGTTCTCATGAAAAACAAGTATGGAAAAGTCATTGCTAAATATACAGGGCCACGCCACAAGAACTTAAAAACTTGTGTGTGCGTGCCCAAGACTCTTGTGACTAACCTGAGAGGACCCAAGCAAGCTTGGGTACCTAAAACCCAGAAATAATTCTATTTTGCAGGCTTACTCCTCCGGTGGATCTAAGTGGGTGCTAGATAGCGGATGCACAAATCATATGACCGGAGAGAGAGGTATGTTTGTGGAATACGAGTGCAACAAGGATCCAAGTGAAGGTATATACTTTGGAGACAACAGCCAAGGAAAGGTCCTTGGTAGTGGTAACATTGAAATATCCTCTCAACACACCTTATCTAATGTTTTACATGTAGACTCTCTAGATTATAATCTTTTATCAATCTCTCAACTATGCGACAAAGGTTACAACTGTTTATTCACTAATGAGGGTGTGACCGTCTTTAGAAGAAGCGATGGCTCGATTGCATTCAAGGGATTGTTGAAGGGAAAGCTTTATCTTGTTGACTTCAACAAAGATAAAGCCGAACTCAACACTTGCTTGGTTGCTAAGACCAACATGGGATGGCTGTGGCATAGACGGCTAGCCCATGTTGGAATGAGAAATCTGCAGAAACTTCTAAAAGGTGGTCACATCCGTGGTCTTAAGGATGTGGTTTTTGAAAAAGACAGGCCGTGCAACGCTTGTCAAGCAGGAAAACAGGTTGGAGCACCACACCCCGCCAAGAATGTGATGACCACCGCTAGACCGCTGGAACTTCTCCACATGGATCTCTTTGGTCCAATTGCGTACATCAGCATCAACGGTAACAAATACGGTTTAGTAATTGTTGATGATTTTTCAAGATTTACCTGGGTATTTTTCTTGTATGATAAATCAGAAACTCAGGGAATCCTCAAGAAGTTCTTGAAAAGAGCTCAAAATGAATTCTCATCAACCGTAAAGAATATCAGAAGTGACAATGGGACAGAATTCAAGAACACTCAAGTTGAAGAATATCTCAATGAAGAAGGTATAAAGCATGAATTCTCGACACTCTACTCTCCTCAACAGAACGGGGTGGCCGAAAGGAAGAACAGAACATTGATCGAAATGGCGAGAACAATGTTGGATGAATACAAGACGTCAGACCGATTTTGGGCAAAAGCGGTGAACACCGCTTGTCATGCCACAAATCGGTTGTACCTTCATCGACTACTGAAGAAAACTCCATATGAGCTTCTCACGGGTAAAAAGCCTAACGTTTCCTATTTCAAAGTTTTTGGTTGCAAATGTTTTATTCTGAACAAGAAACCAAGGGCCTCGAAGTTTGCTTCGAAGTCCGATGAAGGATTCTTGCTCGGATATGAATCGAATGCCTACGCCTATCGTGTCTTCAACAAGGTGTCCGACCTTGTTGAAGTAGAGCGTGACGTAGTGTTCGATGAAACTAACGGCTCACAAGTGGAGCAAGTCGATAAGTCTATGCTAGATAAGGAGGAAGCTCCATGTGAAGCGCTGAAGAAAATGGCACTTGGTGATATCCTACCACGAGAGGAGACACAAGATGAATTTCAACAAGGAAGCAATGATCAAGGGGGAGCTCCTACACAAGATCAGGTTGAGGAAGATCAAGAAAATCAAGATGATCATGGAAGCAATGATCTAGGGGGAGACATGACACATGAAGACAATGAAGAACAAGCAACTATACAAATTCCACACCCAAGAGTACATCAGTGTGTGCAAAGGGACCATCCTGCCAACAATATCATTGGAGATATTGCTAAGGGAGTAACTACTAGATCTCAAATTGCAAATTTTTGTGAACACTATTCTTTTGTGTCTTTTCTGGATCCATACAGGGTAGAAGAAGTCTTAAGGGATCCAGACTGGGTGATTGCGATGCAAGAGGAGCTGAACAACTTCAAAAGAAATGAAGTGTGGGAGCTAGTGGAAAGACCAAGGGTGAACATCGTTGGAACCAAATGGGTCTTTCGGAACAAGCAAGATGAACATGGAGTAGTGACAAAAAATAAAGCGAGGTTGGTGGCCAAAGGTTATTCTCAAGTGGAAGGTTTGGATTTCGATGAAACCTTCGCTCCTGTAGCTAGACTTGAGTCCATTCGCATTTTATTGGCATATGCTACTCACCATAATTTTAAGTTGTATCAAATGGACGTCAAGAGTGCCTTTCTCAATGGTCCGATAAAGGAGGAAGTCTATGTGGAGCACCCACCGGGGTTCGAAGATCAGGAGTATCCCAACCATGTCTATAAACTGTGTAAGGCTCTCTATGGCCTCAAACAGGCTCCTCGAGCCTGGTATGAGTGCCTTAGAGATTTTCAGATTCAAAATGGATTCAAAATTGGTAAAGCTGGCTATACACTCTTTACTAAACATTTTGATGATCATTTTTTTCGTATGTCAAATTTATGTTGATGACATTATCTTTGGATCCACTAACAAGTCCTTCTGTGAAGAATTTAGCAAAATAATGACAGACAGGTTCGAGATGTCAATGATGGGTGAATTGAAGTTCTTCTTGGGATTTCAAGTGAAGCAACTGAGAGAAGGTACATTTATAAGCCAAACTAAATATACACAAGAAATTCTCAAGAAATTCAATATGGACAAAGCCAAGCCCATCAAGACACCCATGGCCATCAACGGACATCTCGACCTCAATGAAGACGGTCCAAATGTGGACCAAAAGGTATATCGGTCCATGATTGGCTCCTTACTATACTTATGTGCATCTAGGCCAGATATTATGCTTAGTGTTTGCATGTGTGCAAGGTTTCAAGCCGCACCTAAAGAGTGTCACTTAATTGCTGTAAAAAGAATCCTAAGGTACCTTGTGCACACACCCAACTTGGGCCTTTGGTATCCCAAAGGATCCAAGTTTAACTTGATAGGGTATTCCGACGCCGACTATGCAGGATGCAAAGTCGATAGAAAGAGCACGTCAGGGACTTGTCAATTTCTTGGTAGGTCCCTAGTTTCTTGGTCATCTAAAAAGCAAAACTCCATTGCTCTTTCCACAGCGGAAGCAGAGTATGTTGCAGCCGGTAGTTGCTGTGCGCAACTACTTTGGATGCGACAAACTCTTAGGGACTACGGCTACAATCTAAGTCATATCCCGCTTCTATGCGATAATGAAAGTGCTATAAAGATTGCACACAACCCTGTAGAGCACTCAAGAACTAAGCACATAGATATCCGTCATCACTTTCTTAGAGATCATTCATTAAAAGGTGACATAGCTATTTCACATGTTAGGACTGAAAAACAACTTGCGGATATTTTTACCAAACCATTAGATGAGAAAAGGTTCTGTGAACTAAGAAATGAGCTAAACATTCTTGACTCTCGAAATGTGGCTTGAAACATTGCATACCTGGTTGCAACTTAAAATGTTCCTCCGTATTGTCAAAAATGCTCCTCCTCTCCTTTTCTACTCAGAAAACTATTTTTATGAAGAAATCTTGAGGATTATGACCATTGTTTGATTGCTGATTGCCTACTGGTCGTAATCACCAAGACTATTTGCAAAATTAGTGTCCTTGGATCACCTCTAAACTCTACTATCTGCATCAAGTCTGCTGGAACCGGACTTGTCCGGTTGTCGACCGGACTAGACCGGACAGACCACAGTTAGGTTAATTCAGGGGCACCGGACTAGTCCGCTACCATGACCGGACTAGTCCGGTCAGTCGCATATAGAAGCACTTGGCCGGCCCAGATCTCTCCCTCACCCCTCATTAGACTTGCTCTCCCTCTCCTCTTCCAAACTGGGGGTGTTCCGAGAAAACCCTATTCACTGCAACAGGCAGCCTTCAAGTGAGGATTTCACTGGAAAAGGGAGTGAGCTAGCTGATAATTTCAGGAAGATTCAAGTGTATGACCGACCTAAGCAATGTTCTGATCCAAGGTTCTGGAGCAACTTCCATGCAGACTACTACGAGCATGTGTACATGAAGATGAAGAACCCTGTAGTAGAGAGCCAGTGGCTAAATGTTGAATATCTGAAGTCGAAGAGGTATCCTGCCTTTCGTGAGATGGTGGAAGCGTTAGAGAGGCACAGTCTGACGGACCTGCTATCCTTTGAGTATGACTGGAACAATGAAGTAATTACCCAGTTTTACTCCACTCTGTACTTTGCTCGTGATGATGGAGACAGTCTTACTTGGATGACTCATGGTTCAAGGTATAGTGTCACGTATGATGAATTTGCTAGGATTCTTCACCTCCAACACACTTTGGATCATGAACTGGTCATTCATAATCTGAAACCCCTGGAGAAGTAGGAACTTGAATTTCTCTATGACACAAGGATGCCATATGTTCCTCCCACCATCAAATATCTAAAGCCCTTCTTTGTGGTCCTAAATAGAGTCTTGAGAAAGACTATAGCTCCGAAGGATGGAGATGCAGGAACTATACAAGGGACCTTGAGGACTCTCATGAAGGTCATTAGTGGGAGGAGACCATTCAATGTCTTTGAGTATATCTACAACGACATTGTGAACATCTCAATTACCCTCAATAGGTCCTGTGGATACGCACCGTATATGATGTACATGATTGAGAAAGTGACGGGACTCGAGTTTGTCAAGGATGTCAAGCATACGGGGTTGAAGCCGCAAAAACCCACCAAGTACACTCTCCCTCCGGCTCCAACTGCCCCGTCCTCTCCACCAGTGGAGAGGAGATCAAAGCAAGCTCATGATGACACTAGATCTGCAGCTGCTCCTCCCGGATCTCCACCTGCCCAAGAATCATCCAGCGGCATCCTCAAGATGCTCTCCTCCATCTTTGCCTGCTGCCGTAAGATCGGAGACAGGCAGCACAAAGAAAAGCTTGCAAGGAAGAAACATCAACAGTACGTCAATGCCAATATCAAGTCTATCTGTGCAAAGCTTGAGATTGAACCCGTTGGATCACCGCCCGCCTCCGAGGACTCAGAGGAAGATCCTGCTCCCGTGGATGCTGAAGATGAAGATCAGACTGAGACTGACGGAGGAGGCAGCGATGAGTGATTCCCCTCAATTTTTCCCTTTTTGGTGCCTTTATGCCAAAGGGGGAGAGATTGAGATTAGGGAAGATTGAGATTAGATTTGGACTATTTCTATCTAGTATTAGTTATTAAGCTCTTTTGTTGTCAAAGACATGTACCTATTTCTATCTAGTATTAGTTATTAAGCTCTTTTGTGGTCAAGGACATGTACCTATTTTAAAATCTTGTAATGCACTATTTCTTATCTTATGTGTGATGCACTATATGTTCACTATTGTTTGTCTTTATTCTATCACATTTTGTTTATCACACACTTGTTAGGCACCCCACCATAAGGTGTGTGCATATGTGAGAAGCTTTTTGTGAATTCTTTATTATTCTCATATGTGCACACCTTATAAAAATCAACCTTTTATTCTCAATTGTGATATCTCAAATGGTTGTCATCAATCACCAAAAAGGGGGAGATTGAAAGTGCATCTAGGAAATCCCTTGTGGGTTTTGGCTAATTGATGACAAGCATATGAGATCCTAACGAAATGATTGCAGGACAAACTAAGTGAACTAGCTAGGTGCGCACAAAAAGATGAAGAATAGAGTGGTGCCCGACAAGGAAGACTTTAGTGGAATTTGGAAGAACAAAGTAGATGAAAATGTATAGGGTGTGTGTGAGAGACACATCCCAAGAGCTCATGACTTTGAATAAGGGTAAGGGGTTTAAAAATCAACTAAAATTCACTGAAAAACTGGACTAGTCCGTTCAGGGACCGGACTAGTCCGTTTAACTTTCTGGAAGACGCAAACATAGTGCACCGGACTAGTCCGCCTTGTGAACCGGACTAGTCCGGTCAGCTCACTGGAATGCAACCGGACAAGTCCGGTTTTAGACCGGACTAGTCCGGTCATGTCTCTGTTGTCCTCTTTAGAGGATTGCGGACTAGTCCATCCAAGCGACAGGACTAGTCCGCTGAAGTTTCTGAAACCCCATTTCACATAGCACCGGACAAGTCCGATTTGTGGACCGGACTAGTCCGGTTAACCCACTGGAAGTAGACCGGACAAGTCCGATCATATACCGGACTAGTCCGGTAGTAGGTTTAACAACGGTAACCTTTTGGGAAAGCCTATAAAAAGAGGTCCTTCGTCTTTTCCCTGATAGGACACGACACATATTGTCAAAAGCTTGAACCCTAGCGCCGCCACCTGACCCAAGAGCCCAAAAACACATCTCTCCATACATCTAAGGTGCAAAAAGGCCAAGATTAATCAAATACTTGGATTTGGGATTGAGAGATCGTCGTTCTTTTGTTGTGAGCTCTTGGGGTTTGATTTCTCTACACTCATATTCTGCATTGTAATCTTTTTGAGTGTATTTGATCACCTTCTCACTGTAATTCTTGTGGGAGCCCTCAACGTGTGAGGTTGCCCCACAAACTCGGTGATTACCCGTGATAGTGGAGTCAAGTCGGCCTTTGTGGTGACTTGAAGAGGGAAAGGGTTGGGAACCCGGCTCTGTGTGAGCTTCCTCAACGAGGACGTAGGTCTCTTGGTGAGATCGAACCTCGGTAAAAATTCGTGTCTCTTGTCTCTCATTTGTTTTACATTTTGATACATTAGATCACTAGTTTGCTAGTCATCATTTGAGTTTCTTATAAGTTTGCACGTGCATCCGTACAATAAATTTAATTTATAAAAATTGTTGTTCTCATTCCGCTGCTAAAAGATTAAATTTGTGAGACACACTTAATTAACTCAAATAATTCAGCACACCGGACTAGTCCGCCCACACAACCGGACTAGTCCGATCAGTCAAGTTTCTGATAACTTTATTAAGTGTGCAGGAATCTTTAAAGGCCTATTCACCCCCCCTCTAGGCCACATTCACATACGCCACGCAGCATATGTCACAGCCATATGTCCTGCAAACGGCGTCCCCGGTCTATGGCGCAGCCTTGCCCATACCGGGGTACACTGTGCCAGCAGCGAACCAAGCGTTCGCGGCACCAACACCTGCAGCAACAGGGGCAGGATGTACGGCCCTGGAGCCCCACCTCCGCTTCACGAGGTGGCCGCGCAAGTTTCGGCCGCACCTGCCCGGGAAGTACGACGGCAGCGTCAACCCGGCGGGGTTCCTCCAGATCCACTCCACCGCCGTACTTGCCGCAGGAGGGGATGAGGCCGTCATGGCCAAACTACTTCCCCGTCACCTTGACCGGCCCAGCCCGGTCTTGGCTAATGAACCTCCCTCAGGGTTCCATAACTTCCTGGGGAGAGCTCTGCAGGCACTTCATCGCCAACTTCGGCAGCTCCTACACCCGTCCCGGCACGGAGCTTGACCTCCAGGCCATCAAGCAACAACCTGGGGAGTCGCTGCGCTCCTTCATCCAGCGGTTCTCCCAGGTACGCAACACCATTCCGCATATTCAAAGTGCTTCTGTGGTGGCGGCACTTCGACAGTGTCCAGGACAAGAAGAAGCTTGAGAGGCTTGCAACCAGAGAGGTCTGCGATGCCTTCGAGCTCTTCAGCCTGGCGGACAAGTGCGCCAGAGCAGCCGGAGGGTGGAGCTGGCACTCACTGCCAGCTTCCGAAGCCGGAAGACAGCCCGAAGACGGCGGAGTTCAAGCTGAGCTCCCGACCACGTCAGACAGCCAAGAGCCAAGCACTAGCTGACTTCGTGGCTGAGTGGACGCCAACGAAGGCTGACCCAGGGGGCCGCGAAGACGGTGAACCAAAGTACCGAGCTCCGGTCTTCACCGGGCCTCACTGGACGCTCTTCTTCGACGGCTCCTCACAAAAGCAGGGGGCCAGTGCCGGCGTACTACTTCTCATGCCATCGGGGGAGCAGTCTGGGTACATGGTGCGTTCCAATTCCAAGGCAACCAACAACTTGGCAGAGTATGAAGCACTCATCTTTGGCCTAAAAGACAGTCCTGTCTCTGGGCGCTCGCCAGTTGTTGGCGCAGGGCGACTCCCAGCTAGTTATCAAGCAAGTTAAGGGTGAATGCCCCTGCAATGACCCACAGCTAGCTGCTTATCTGCTTCACGTGCGGATGTTGGAGAAAGAATTCCTCGCCTTGGACCTGTGCCATGCACCGCGCGCTTGCACGGCCGCGGCTGACGACCTCTCAACGAAAGCCTCCATTGGAGCCCCTGCGCACGAAGGAGTCTTCGAGAGGACGTTGCTGCGGTCCACAGCCCGGCCCGCCGAGCCGGGCGAAGGGGGCTGAACCAGTGCCTCGAAGCTAGGCAGTCCCGGCGGCCTTGGATGCCGCCAAAGGATCGTAAGAGTCACTGGGGACTCCGTGCAACCCAGCGCTCAAGATCCAGAAGCTCAAGTAGTCCCGATGCATGGACCACGGAGGTCCGGGACTCCTTGAAGGACATCCTTCCTGATGAACGTGCATCCGCTGAACGGGTGGTGCGGATGGCTAAGTGCTACGCGCTGGTATCTTTACTGGTGTGGCGCCACGACATCCTATTGCGGTGCATAACCCTGGAGGAAGGCTGCGATTAGCTCGCAGTAGTCCAAGGAGGCGAGTGCTGGGAACGCTCATCGTCCCGCACGTTGGTCGGTTAAGCCACCCGGCATGGCTCCTACTGACCGCGAGCCACCTGGATGCCGTCAAACCGGTTAGGGATGCAATGCGTGCCAGGTCCACGCCAAGCAGACCCACACAACCGGTGCAGACGCGCACCCAGAGCCGTCGGGGGATACCGGCTCCTCCATGTCGAGGGCCAGCCGGACTTCCCAGGGCCGGGTCACGAGAACTACCCTTCCACATGGTATGCGGGGCCGAAGCCATGCTTCCCCCTGATATAGCCATGGGGGTCCCCCCGTGTCCGGCGTACGACGAAGCCATGCATGACCCTCTCTGCGTGAAGACAGGCGCTCCGACGCTACCCAGTAAGTTCACCATGCTTACTTAGGTGTTTATTTAAATTACGCATTAATTTATATGAACACCTCCCCACGCTCTAGACAGTGTGCGTCCATTGTACACTCGGCTCCTCTTTCCGGCTCTCATGCATAGTTGATATTTGCCGTCCTGCCGAAGGCGGTAGTGCTTGGGGTACCTGCCAGAGGCCCGGTGGCCTTTTGGATTTCCCCCTATAAGGGTACTGCACTGCCAGTTGGTCTCCTCCGAGAAAAGACCTACGCTAGAACGGGGGGTCAGGAGCCTTGCTTTGTCCGATCTTGCACCCAAAGCATGCGCACTCTGCCTCCCGGCGCTACGGTCTGAGTACCAGGGGGCCGGGCAGTTACACCCTGACTGGGGCTGGGGCCAGACCTCCGGGACCAAGTGCACTGGATTACCCAAGCCCCGTATTCCGGCCTGGGACAGTAAGCCAAATGAGACTAAGGGATAGGAAAGGGGGGACCACTAAGCAGTGCCGAACTCCGCCCCCACAGCCGGGCCGAGCTCCGAGGCCAGCCCTCGCCCTCCTTTCAGAGGCGAGCGCTGATGCCAGACCTCACGACCTTCGTTGGCCTGAGCTCCGATGACTTCCGGACTCCGCCTCCACAGCCAGACCGAGCTCCGAGGCCAGCCCTTGCCCTCCTTTCAGAGGCGAGCACTGATGCCGGACCTCACGCCCTTCGCTGGCCTGAGCTTCGATGACTTTCGGACCTCCGCCCCCACAGCCGGGCCGAGCTCCGATGCCAGGCTTCACCCTCTCCTAAGAGGCTGAACACCGAAGCCGTTAAGACCCTGCCAGCATAGGGAGTACTCAAGACAAGAAAGTGCGCGGATCAGAAGAGACGAAGGTCCCACCTCGGGCTCGCTATCTCCCCCGAGATGGGCCTGGGGCCACTGTCGGTACCCTCAATATGGGGTACCCCCGCGCACAGGGGAAAATGCCTAAGGATCTCGCCCTTCTCCACAGGGAGAGCTCCGAAGGCGCCACGCGTCCAGCGGGGCCGGACCTCCCTCTCTTCAGAGGAGAGCTCCGGGCCCACCATGTGGCATACAGAAGCCGGACCTCCCCCTCCGCGGGAGAGAGGTCCGAAGGTGCTGCGTGTCCAGAGAGGCCGGACCTCCCCCTCCTCAGAGAGGAGCTCCGGGCTCGCCACGTGGCCAACAGAAGCCGAACCTCCCCCTCCGCGGGGAGAGGTCCGAAGGCTCCACGTGTCCTGCCGGGCCAGCCCCCCTCTCTTCTGAGGAGGGCTCCGGGGCTGCCACGTGGCCAGCAGAACGGCGCTGCCTGCCCCCGAGCGATAGGCAGCGGGCGTAAAGACGCCCCATACCTTGCCCGTACAAGGTATTCAAGGCACGCGCCTTCCCAAGACGCGGAGACACGGAGCACGCCTCTGTCAGGTGTCGTTGCGCCCAGTCGCATCACAGACTGGCGCGCAGTGTCAGAGCCTGCCAGCCAATAAACGCAGCGACAAGACATCCCATGCCGCACCCGCCGTCATCATCCACTACGACTAGCATGCGGCATGGGCAGAGCTACAAGACGAAGACTCAGAAGCCTTCAGCAGAGACAACTACCGGCATAACTGCAGATACGGTAGATATCAGTCAATCTCCCCGGGACCACCTGTCGGGTCCCGGCCCCCCTTGTAAGCCACCCGAGTCTTGGACTATAAAAGGCTCGGGTAGGCGACGTTAGCAGGGGTTCGCACTCTAGCCATTCGCACCCTGGGTTCGCACTCTAGCCATTCGCACCCTGGGTTCGCACTCTAGCCATTCGCACCCTGAGTTCGCATTTCTGCAACTCATACGCTAGCCATTCACACCCAAGCTGTAACTCACCCCCAAGCTCGGGACTCCGGCCCCGAGTAGCAAGCAATACAGCGAGCTCCATAGCTCGCCGTGGACGTAGGGTTTTACACTCCGGCGGCCTGAACCACGTAAAACTCTCAGTGTCAAGCTCCTACTAACTCGTCCATCCGCGCAAGCTCTCCGCAAGGGACTAGCCCCACCGAAAAAAGAACCTCCGCGGGCTGCCCGGTGCAGGCCCGGGGGAAGTGTCGATCGAACACTTCGACAGGTAGTATGCCACTTTCTATATACTAATAACATCCTTATACGGGCTACTAACTCGTTCCTCACTGGATTTTTGAAAAAGATGACCTTTGTACTGTGTTAAACCTCAAGCGAGCTCTGATACCAGTGCTGACACGACCTCACGGTCTTGTCGAGCCACGATCACGCTGAGGGGTGATGCGTTGCACAGCACCTGATAACACACGTCAAAGGTACAAAGCGGAAGCGAAATTTTATTACATAAACAAGTCTATGAACATGTTTACATCAAAATAAGTCCAGTCTACACTCACGGGCGTAGACTACGCATCAAGTCCACGTCCAGCCCTTGAACGTGTCCTTGCTAGCACACACGCACACTAACTCTACGGCGTGCACGACTCCCACTCGACGGGGTTTCCCTCCTGGGGTTCCGTCTCCTCCTCGGGAGTCCCTTCCTCATAGAACCCTGCAAAAGCTTCAAACACAAGCAGTGAGCACGAAGGCTCAGCAAGTCTGACCCGTCTCACCTAAACATGGAACTTCTACATGAGGGGTGATGGGTTACATGAGGTAAAAATCATTTGCAAGGACTCGCCTAATTAGTAGAACCTTACTTTCAAGTTTTAGCAGCAGGTTGTGGAGAACCTTATGCTAAGGCACATGAGAGAGCCGCAATCAAACAAGAAATGCATTTCTCTCATGTACTTTGCCCAAAGTTGAAAAGAACTTTAGTTAGCTCTAGACTACAGCAATTCATTAGCAATTAAGTCCATCTTTCAATCAGCAACATTTTAACATGTAACTAGCCTGTTCTTTCTACGTCACGGTACAGTGAACAAGTGGTACTCACTGACCGCGAGGGACAGCGATTATAATCGATTTACACCTGCAGGGTTACCCGAACAACCCGTCACGTACGCCCGTACTCGATGTTGCCTACAACAACCATCACGGACGTCGTACGCAACTACCTTTCGCCCGTCAGACAAATATTGAACCGGTCCCATCGTCCCGAGCAAGAGGTCTCTGCACGTGCATCTCAGTGGCGCCAACCGATTTACACCTCAAGCTCTCAACCTATCCTCTGAACGACGGGCAATGCCTCAATACGCAGCTACCCGAGTTACATCAGTTTCCCGGTTCCCATATAGCCGGTAGGTCTTCGGTACTGTTCTAGCTTGTTCAACAGGCCCGCACACGGCTCGGTCCTCAATCGACACAAGCGGAGCTACAGCACACAGGCTCCAAAGTCCTGTTGCCCTTACTCTCCACTCGGTCTCATTTTTCTTGCCATGTGGATCATGTGCTATCTCTACCCGAGTCGAGTGCCTCTAGCCTATGCTCGCGAGTAGTTCCAACTACTCGACTTGTACCGAATCCTACTCTATCTTAGCATTGCAGTAGCTAACGGGGTTTTGCAATCCTAAACCCAACCCATGGTTTTCTTGGCTATGCAATTGAGTTTCCAATCAAGACTCTAATGCAAAGAATAAGGTAATCAAGTATGTGCTCAAAACAATAAAACTTGTAAAAGGTTAATGCAAACCGGAGCTTGCCTTGCTGCTCTTGGTCGTAGGCTAGATGTTCCTCCGGAGTAACGAAGTCTAGGACTTCGGGTTCCTCCTCGACCTTAGCGACTACATGTTAGAAGAAACATATGTATCAATTTAAATGTGTTTGTATTAAGTTTTAAACTTGTGAAGCTTATAAGTCCCACTAGACAGACTCAATGACTGTGAAACTTTTACTGTGGTTTGGTTACAACCTAAATAGAGACTTGGTCACGTTTTAGTTGCAGCAAAGCTCATTTGAGCCCTCCACAATTAATTATGTACTTGACCTTAATTGAAGGCTTTTAGGGTGTTCTAAGGATTTTCATGAAACAAACTATGACTTTCTGAAAACTAGATTTTCAGAGGGTTCTAATGGAGTTGGTCTCACTTAATTTGAATGTTTCTAGCTAAAGATATGAGCTAAACAATTTCAGAGAAAATCCTGAAAATGTTTCTGAACATTTTCTATTTTCTCTGGAACAGTTTCACTAATCACACCATTAGGTGGATTAAATGGGCTCCAATAGGTCTGAAATTTTTATGGTAGTTCGGGACATTTTGGTGAACACCCCAGCAAAATTTCAGGATTTTCCTCCAAGGGACCCTCTAGTTAAAATTCCTAACAGTTTAAACTTTGAGGAATTAATTCTGGAGAAATAAGGAATTTCATGAAGTGAAACTTGATTTGCTGGGAAGTACTCAGAGAGCTGAATCCAGCAAAATTTGGTTCACTCGATTTGGAGCTTTCTAGCCAAAGTTATGAGGATTTGAAGTTTGAAGGAAATCTGAAAATTGGGGAAAAGTTTAAATCTTTAGGGGCCCGCGGGGACACGTGTCGAGCGCGGAGGTGTCCGGCACACCGGGGATACCACACGTGTCGAGCGTGGAGGTGTCCGGCACACCGGAGCTCACAGGGTATTTGCGCGCCAGCACAGCCGATCCCAGGCCACACCCGATCCCGACTTAAATTCTTCAGCCGCTGACACGTGGGCCAGCCGGCTTCTTCTTCCTCCCGCCGTTCTCTCGCGCCCGCACCGCCGACCTCGCCGGAGCAGACTCGGGGCTCGCCGGCTCGCCGCTGCCGGACCTCCCATGGTCTGAAACTCGCCGCCAGGGGGTTATCGACGTCGAGGAACACGTCAGTGGTGTCAGGTCGGGCTGGGGGTGACCGGAAATAGCTCGGCGACGTGCCGCGGCCTCGGTTGCGGTTCGGCACCGTCGACCGTGGTTTCTAAACCCGCCAACACCTCGAACAAACGGCCCTACAGCATCAGTGTACCTCTAGAAAGCTCGACAAGGTGTCAAAAGGGTTCAGGAATGGCGGCAAGTCGGTCGGCACCGTGTGACCGATCGTGCCCGCCATGACCGCCCTCGATCGAGCTCGAAATTCGTCACTCCTAGACAGTTTCACGCTACGAATGCAGAAAAGAACTTGATCGCCGGCTAGTCCAGCGTCTATGTGCAAAATTTGATGACCTCCGAAAGATCATAGAGCGAGAATTTAAAGAAACCGTACCGGAAGCTCGGTTTACGGTCGCCGGAGCAAAAACTGAAAATTCTCTGCGGATTCTTCACGGTTGGCTTCCAAACTTGGAGGATAGCAGCACGGTGGTCGCGCGCTCCTGTTGCCTCTCTCGCTGGACCGTGAAATCGCCTGTGGGACGCTGCCCACGGGCGCCTGACTCTCGGCTGAGGCTAGGTCGCCGCGGTGGCGATCGTTTTCGGGCAAGGGAGGTCGGAGCTCGGGGTTTTTGGCGTTAGGGAGGTGGAGTGCGACCTCAGGTGGCCGTCTAGCAGCTCGGGGACGAAGGAGGAGGTGGTTTTGCTGGTTTTCCCGATTGAGCAGAGAGCTGCGGCGAGAAACAATGCCGCTGCTCGGGTTTGCCCGCGAGAAGATAAAGCCGGCCGACTCCTTCTCGGCTGAGGCGGTGCCGGTCGCGTGGGGGTGCGAGCAAGCCGCCCTGGGCGCCAGCGCGCGAAGAGGAAAGCAGCTGGTGGCGCCGGTAGCTGCTCGGTGGCACAGCCGACAGCTGCTCGGTGGAATTTCCCACCGAGACTCTGACTTTGGGTGCAAGTTTCTCCTTCTTCCCTCTATGACATGTGGGTCCCACCCGGGGTTTTAACCTCTGAAATTTACTCCTAATCACTGTTGTGAACAGTGAGCCCCATAATACCCCTGGTGATCCAAATTATTCACCCCTGAGCCATTTGAATTGAATAGGATTCAAATTGGGTTTGGTTTGAGCGAATTTCAGCACAAGTTCAGTTTTGAAATCAAATAAAGTTTGAATTTGTCCCACTTAGCTCATGTCAAGATCAACTCCAAATGGAGTGAAAATTGGTGTGTGGGCTCACAAAAATGTGTTGAGTAAGAATATGCCTCCCACTTTTAAATTCATGGGATAAAAACAGTTTGAATTTGAATGTGGTTTCAAACTGCCCTCTTTCTATCTAATACCCAAAATGACCTCAAAAAGGTTTTGAATTTGGGTGAAACTTGGCATGGACATCCTTAGCAATGTGTAGGAGTTTTCATATGTCCAGCCCACCTATATCACATGTGGGAAATACCACTTTTGCAATATATGAGTTTGTTCTCTAATGAGCATGTTGATGGTGGTTACTTGCTCTTCATTTGTGTTCATCATCTTTCCTCAAATGAGGTGTGTGGTGTGGTGATGAACACTTCAATTATGTGTCAAAAACTGAGGCCCTTACAGATGGTGCTTATAATATAGAAGATCATAACAATCAACCACGACTTCCACTTTATCTACGAGGTATGGGAGGTAATAATCGTTATAATTACAATGATCGTCATAACAATTTTAATCGCCCTCTTGATGATCCTTTTGCTAAAGTCAAATTTACTATACCCTCTTTTTCTGGGGCTTATGATGCTGAGGCATATCTTGATTGGGAGATGACAGTAGAGCAGAAATTTAATGCCCACCTTGTTCTCGAACAACATAGAGTTCGTCAAGCCACTAGTGAGTTTAAGGATTTTGCTATCATATGGTGGAATGAACTTGTTAAACTAGAACTGATCCTCCAACATGGGATAGATTAAAGGAAGCTATGCGTGTTCGTTTTGTTCCTCCTTCTTTTCAGCGGGACCTTCACAAAAAATTGCAGCGCTTAGACCAAGGTAACATGTTCGTAGAGGAGTATTATCAAGATTACAAAAGGGTATGTTGCGCTGTGGGGTAGTAGAGGACATGGATGATAAAATAGCTCGTTTTTATGGGGGGTTGAGGCGTGAAATTCAGGACATTGTTGATTATAAGGAATATGATACTGTTAACAGATTATTTCAGCTGGCTATGTTGGCAGAAAAAGAATTGCAGGGCCGCCAACAGCAGCAACAACAACGCGCGAGGAGCACCTTCACACCGCGTTCGACATCTACACCATCCAAAACAGCACCATCTTCGAGTTTTCGTACAGCCACTACACCATCCAATGGTTGCCAACGAACTTAGATGACATTTGATATCGTTATCCTATTCCTCACTTAGATGACATGCTTGATGAATTGAGTGGTGCTATTATTTTCACAAAAGTCGACTTGCATAGTGGTTACCACCAAATTAGAATGGCACTAGGAGATGAAGGGAAAACTGCATTTAAAACCAAGTTTGGACTTTATGAGTGGTTAGTCATGCCTTTTGGTTTAACTAATGCACCTAGCACTTTTATGCGATTAATGAACGAGGTTTTACGTGCTTTTATTGGAAAATTTGTGGTGGTTTACTTCGATGATATCCTCATTTACAGCAAGTCATATGACGAACATCTTGATCATTTGCATGCTGTTTTCAGTGTTTTGAGATATGCACGTTTGTTTGGTAACCTCGAAAAGTGTGGTTTTGCACCAATCGAGTTTCATTTCTTGGATATGTCATTTCATCGCAGGGAATTGAGATGGATGAAGCAAAAATTGTAACGATAACTAGCTGGCCAACTCCATCGATCGTCACGCAGGTGCGTAGTTTTCTTGGTCTTGCAGGTTTTTATCGACGCTTTGTGCGGGATTTTAGCACCATGGCAGCACCTCTCCATGAACTAACAAAGAAGGGAGTGCCGTTTCGATGGGGCGAACTGCAGCAACAAGCTTTTGATGTTCTCAAATCAAAGCTTACACAAGCACCATTGCTACAACTTCCTGATTTTGACAAGATATTTGAGCTAGAATGTGATGCAAGCGGCATTGGTATTGGAGGTGTTCTCACACAAGGAGGTAAACCCGTTGCATTCTTTAGTAAAAAATTGCATGGGCCTTCTCTGAATTATTCTACTTATGACAAGGAATTGTATGCCTTAGTGCGAGTTCTACAAACTTGACAACATTACCTTTGGTCTAAGGAGTTCGTCATACATTCCGATCATGAATCTTTAAAATATCTTAAGTGTCAAACCAATCTGAATAAACGACATGCTAAATGGATTGAGTTCATAAAATCGTTTCCATACATCATTAAGCATAAGAAAGGGAAGGAGAATGTTATTGCAGATGCATTATCTAGACGTTATACCATGCTGTCCCATCTTGATCATAAAATATTTGGTTTGGAAACAATAAAAGGATTATATCCTACTGATTTGGACTTCAAAGATGTTTTTGATAATTGTAGAGAAGAAAGAACTTGGAATAAATATGTACTACGGGAAGGCCTCCTCTATCGTGCTAATAAGCTATGTGTTCCTCCTAGTTCCGTTCGCCTATTACTTTTGCAGGAAGCACATGGAGGAGGTTTAATGGGACATTTTGGAGTGAAGAAAACTGAGGACGTGCTAGCCACACACTTCTTTTGTCCAAAGACGAGACGTGATGTTGAGCGCTACGTGTCACGATGCACTACTTGCAATAAAGCTAAGTCTCGACTTAACCCACATGGTCTTCATATGCCTCTTTCTGTTCCTAGTGTACCTTGGCAGGATATTTCCATGGATTTTGTTTTGGGATTGCCTAGGACTAAGAGGGGGAGAGATAGTATTTTTGTGGTTGTTGATCGTTTCTCCAAAATGACACATTTTATACATTGTCATAAGAATGATAATGCCTCACACATTGCTGATTTGTTTATGACAGAAATTATTCGTTTACATGGTGTGCCAAATACCATTATTTCTGATCGTGATGCAAAATTTTTAAGTCATTTTTGGAGAACTTTATGGTATAAATTGGGAACCAAGCTGCTGTTTTCAACCACATGTCACCCATAAACCGATGGACAAACTGAGGTAGTAAATCGTACTCTATCCACTATGTTGTGGGCTGTTTTAAAAACAAATTTTAAAGGGTTGAGAGGATTGTTTACCACATATAGAATTTTCTTACAACAGGTCAGTTCACTCTACTACAAAGGTAAGCCCATTCCAGTTAGTGTATGGTTTCAATCCCCGTGCTCCTATTGGTTTATTACCTTTGCCTCCTTCTGAAACTATAAATTTGGATGCTACACAACGATCTGAATTTATTCTTAAGATGCATGAAACTACAAAGAAAAATATTGAAAGGATGAATGAGAAGTATAGAATTTCTGGTAGTAAAGGTAGAAAAGAAGTAAACTTGAACCAGGGGACTTGTTATGGCTACATTTGAGAAAAGAACGATTCTCTCACTTGAGAAAATCTAAACTTATGCCACGAGCTGCTAGTCCTTTTAAGATTGTTGAAAAGATCAATGACAATGCATATAACCTTGAGTTGCCTCCCGATTTTGGGGTTAGTCCCATATTTAACATTTCATATTTACGACCATACTTGGGAGAAAAAGATGATCTTGAGTCGAGGACAACTCCGATTCAAGAGGGAGAGGATGATGAGGACATCACAACAGTGGATACTCACATTGATATACAAGGACTAATCACAAGAGCACGAGCACGGTTACTAAATCAGCAAGTGAACTCGTTTCTAACTTCCTACCATGTGATTTTGAGAATGGATTGCTATTTAATAATTTAATTGTTATTAGGAACCATGGACATGATCAACAAGTAAAGGGAGGAGGATTTGGGGATGTGGAGAACCAGATGGGACATCCACAAATTGATGGAAACAGACGCCAACTCGGACTCGAGTTCAACTCGGAGTCCAGGAGCAGTCCATCTTAAAACGGACGCTCAGGATGCATACGGACTCCGTTTTTGATGTTCTACATATGCATGGAAAGATGAGAAGATAAACTTTCCAATGTTTCTATTCCCATATTAAAATTCGGCAGGAGTCAATGGGAGTTGTTGAAACAAGTCGAATTCAGAGTTTTGTCCGGTGCTGCACCACCGTACTGGGCTTTTGGGCCTTGTATCCCGTATGAGTCCATTAGGGACGCGTCTAAGGTTCTTATGGACGAACCCTAACCTTTAAATACTGTAGCTGCCGGCCAAATTCGTGGGTTTTTCTTAGATTAAACAATCTCACCGTTCTACGGTTTGTGAGACCCCATTTTCGCAATTTTCAGATTCCATCTTCCTTGTTCTTGCTTGTGTTCTCGGTTGCAACTGCAGGAATAGCCTTCTTGGCGAGGTCAAGCATGTGAAGCACGATTGATAACCAACGGAGCAGAGGTGTAGTGATTGCAGGGGTAATTCGGGTATGCTCGAGTGCTTCAGATCATCAACGTCGAGATCTCCACTTCAATCGACCTACCTTTCGGAAGATCGGGCCTAAACCACTCATCAAACTATCTGGTTGATCCCATTTATATTTCATTTCTTTTTCTCTTTATTTTTCTAGCTCTTGGTTTTTCTTAAGCATGTGTATGTGCATATAAATTTACATACACATGTTTGGAATATTGATATAAGCTTGGTTTATTAACTCGTAGGGAAACGGGATGTTACAACACCTGAAACCTGCTCGAGACCCAAGGGGTGCGGGTGTGGGTGTGAACTCTCACCCGCGGGTGCGGGTGCAGGTCTCAAATTTCACCCGCAACCTCTTTTCGTTCGGTGGGTTTTTGCTCCACCCGACACGAACCCGACCCATTGCCATCCCAAAGGATAGTAAAAATAATAATTAAGCCAATATTTATAAAACCCCCTAAAATTGATTGTTTTTTCATATAGACTCTTGTAGTTGCTTGGATTTATATTAGAACTCTCATTTTATGCTAAAATTACATGTAGGTCCCTAAAATCTGTTATTTTGCATAATATACTAAAAAATACATATTAATCTATTTATATTCTAAATTGCATTAAAATGCAATTCAACTTCTAAAATTTAATAAAAGCAAATTTAAGTCCCTAAAAATATGTACATGTGAATTTTGCATTATAAATTTTACATTCATATTATCACCCTAATAATCTCTATATTACACCATTTAAACCATGAACCTTAATAAAACATCATAAATCCCTCATAACTCACATATAAGACATTTAGGTGCCTAAACCTTTATTTCATCATAAACTATCTAACATAATATTTCTATTTATTTGTGTTTTCTCTTTGTCGATAGTTTATATGAGTACACAAACACATCATAGTTTGCAAGAGCTCAGATAAGAAGATTGGACAGCTATATACGAAAAGACAAGTGCCTTTGAACATACTAGGCCTACTTAGAAATATAGTTAGTTTATGCATGCTTGTCATAATTTGAATACCATTTTAGGAAGTTTATTAGTTTTACTTATTATTCCTTGAAGCCTTGTTAGGGATTTTGGATTAGCTTTGAGTATTTTGATGCTTAGCCATGCTTAGTTTTGGAGGGGATGTTGGGATACAATAAATTGACCCGTATCTGCGAAACATGAGAAAAGGGCTAGGAAGGAGCTTATATCGAACCAACATAAAACAGGATGTCTCCCGGCCTGAAATAAATACCCTTATTGGGCCGTACCTATCAGAGGCATCCCTCGAGCCTGGCAGAACAAAGAAGGCCCTAACCAGAAGTTGGGCCGTAAGCTCAGAATCGACGGCACAAGAAAAAGGAGCTTCTGTGTGAGCAAGCTCGGGGTAAGCTGATGCAATCATTGAACGGGAGAAGCAAAAGCTGACATCATATTCCGACACAATATGTATCATGACCTCCGTGATGGAGCATATCATATACGGCCATCGGAGAAGAACTAACATGGGGACATGATTCCTTAGAGATGGCGATGAATCTTTTGGGATCCTTTAATTAGCAGCAGATGCAGTACCTGATTAGTAAAATAGTGAGTTGGATGGCCTGAAGAAAGTGGACGGGCACGCATCATAGTGGCAGGTAGAACATAGTCCTCGGTTTCTATTTAATTGACGCCTCAGACAGTTTCGATCAGATTAAGGAAATCACGAATAGACTTTTCTACCCTTCCATTATCCTCCCACACGCCTCCGATGAGGCCGTTGCCGTCCCGCTGCCGCCGCACCCGTCCCCGCCGAGATTACGTGCGGCGCCACCGAGACTCTATGATTCAATCCACATAACACCATGGCAAATCAGCCTTAGTTCCATCCAAATCTGACCAAACATGGGACTTCCAGCGGCTGGTGCAGCGGTATAAGGTGATGCCGCAACAAGCTGCGGGACGAACGGCCTCCGCGGCAGCGAGCGCTAGATTCCAACTCCCCGGAACGCCGCCGCGAGGGCGAGGGCGGCGGCCTCCACGGACGCGTGGAGCCAACGCTTGACCTCGCTTCTGCTATAGATGCGGCATTAGGGGTAAAAACGGGAATGATTTTTTCACTACAGTTACGACGTCAAATAAAATGACATCTTTACAGCATCATTTAAATTAAAACAGAGGGAGTAACATATAACTCGGGAACGAGAAGCAGGATGCTGTGCTTGTGTGCGCGTGCATGAGTTAAGGAGAAAGAATCTCATGCTATATACTCTTTCCGTTTTACAATCCTTGTTATTTTAGATTTTATTTTTTTCATAATACTTATCATTCTCGTTTTCCAAAGTATTTCTATCTTTATCTCTCTTCTCCTTTATTCTTTCTCGTTTACTATGCACCTCACCCTTTTCACCTCTATTTAGTTCCGTGTCCAAGTACAACTAAAAAGAAACGGAGGACATATATATGCAGAACAAAGGGCCATCCGAATAAATTCTCGTTGTACGATTTGGCCTGTGAAAAGGGCACAGATCGACCAAAAGGTGCGAACAAACGCCTGCTATAGGACTACTAGCAATTAGCAAATAGACACTGTTGTAAACTGCGCTGGGTACTGTAAGTACTCTGAGGTCAACTCCTTACTGTGAGACTGTGACTGTCACTCGGGTTCTGATTTCTTTTTTTTTGGTGTTGAATGATATGGTTTCAGAAGTATATCGACTTCGGAGTTAAAGTTTTCAGAGATACAGCGGACAGTGGTTATATGGCCATGGAGAGACCCTTTGCTTCTTTAGCCATGACAAGGTAAGCTGGTCTGCAGAAACAAAAGCAAAGGTGACTTCGACTTGAAAGGAGCCGTGTGTACGTCCGGGAACAAAGCCGTTGCGGCATGGATTCCCAATGCAAGGAGGCGAGCTGCATTGGTAAAGCTGAGTTCTGAACGACCAACGCAGCCCTGCATTGCATGCTCAGATGACACAGCAGTGCACATCATCTTTGCTCCTTTCTGTCAAAACAAAGTCGTTGTTGGTAAAGAGCTGAGAGAACAGCTCGAGCTTTTCTTGTCCTCATGAAAAATTGGTGTTATGAGCAATGCGGGCCTAAAGATACGGGCGATGGATACCTGGTTCCGGGTCGCATATAAATGGGAAGAAAAGTTGCACAGGGCGAGGGCTCTTGTGTTTGAAGCAAGAACAAAATTAAAGGAACCCTAAGGCCTAACCCTCGACCTTTTGATCCAGTCACTGTAACACACACAGAGAGAAAAGATTGTTCAGAAAGATGACGCTCCACCAATAGCTACTCACAAACAATGGTCTCTGCTGCTGCTGCTTCTGCATGTAAGAGATCATTTGGCCCCCAATGCCCAGTTGCCCACTCAGAAGAACATTGCAGAAACAGCCAGCGAGCAGTAGTGTTCCTGCTAGTGCATGAAATGGAGGAGGACATGACGATCCAACAACATTCTGAAGGATGCAGTGGTTATCAGTCTTGAGCTGAGTTGAACTCTGATCGTCCCCTTTCTTCTTATGTTAGTAGTTGAATTCTTACTCTCATTGGAAGAGAGGATGACACTAGGAGTTGGGGCAATTTTCTTGTCTATTTCTCACACAATTACATACCAACCCAAGGGGTTGAGGCTACATATTTATAGCTGTCATGGCAGCCAAGCATATGCCATAAAGATGCTAGTCTAAGATGCTTAGATGCTGTCCTAATATATTGTCCTTGGCTGACACTAAGATGTTGTCCTAGTGTCCTTAATATGATGTCCTAGTGTCCTTAGATGCTGTCCTAATTGGGGCCACAAAGACCAAAGGACTAGAGTACAACAAGGACCAAGGACTAAGGACTAAAGTGCGACAAACTAAAGGACTAGGGTACAAGGGACTAGGGGACCAAAGACCAAAGGACTACAAGACTTATTCCAGCATTCTCCCCCTAAGTCTTGTACGTCGTCTTCTGAGAGGGTTGGACCATCCCGATCTTAGTGCGAAGTTCAATGAACTTGAGCCTCCCAAGGGGCTTCGTGAGCAGGTCTGCAAGCTGGTCATTGGTGTTGATGTAGTTCGCCTTGATGCTCCCTTCCTCCAAGCATTTTCGGATGAAGTGGTACCTCACCCGGATGTGCTTGCTCCGTTCATGGAAAACGGGATTCTTTGCCAGGGCCAGAGCGGACACGTTGTCCACCCTGAGTTCGACCGCTCCAGTGTCTCTGCTGAGGAGATCACCAAGCAGTCGACTAAGCCAGAGCGTCTGAGTCGAAGCGGTGGAGGCCGCTATGTACTCGGCCTCGCAGCTGGACAGGGCCACCACCTGCTGCTTGACCGACTGCCGGCTAACGAGGCACTTGCCGAAGAAGAAGAGGATCCCGTTCGTGCTCTTGCTGGTGTCGATGTCGCCGGCGTGGTCGCTATCGCTGTACCCGACAAGGTGTGCCACCCCAGGACACCTCGGGTAGTGGAGGCCATGATCGAGAGTCCCCGCAACATAGCGGATGATCCTCTTCACAGCCTGCTGGTGATCCGTCATCGGTCGTTGCAGGAACCGACTAACGTAGCCGACGGAGAATGCCAAGTCCGGCCGTGTGTGGGTGAGGTAGCGAAGGCTCCCCACAAGACGCCGGTACTGCGTAGCGTCCACCTCCTCCGTCGTGCTGTCACGGCTCAGCTTCAGCCTCTCCTCCATCGGAGTGAGAGCTGGGTTGCAGTTTGTGAGCCCAGCTAGTTCAACAATGCGCTTGGCGTAGGCGTCTGTCAAAGTGTGATCCCGGAGTCAGCCTGGTGCACCTCAATTCCAAGGTAGAAGGAGAGAGATCCCAGGTCACTCATCTGGAAGGTGGCTTTCATCTCTTCCTTGAACGCTGCAACCTCCGCATCCTTGGTGCCGGTGATCACCAAGTCGTCGACGTAGACACCCACCAGTAGGGTGTTTCCTCCATTGCCCCGCCGGTAGATGGCCACCGCGTGCGGGCATTGCCCAAAGCCCATCCTCTTGAGCGTGGAATCCAACTTGGCATTCCACGCCCTTGGTGCCTGACGCAAGCCATAGAGGGCCTTGCGCAGGCGCAACACCTTGCCCTCCTTGCCAGGGACCACAAACCCCGGCGGCTGGTGTACGTAGACCTCCTCCTTCAAGTCGCCGTTGAGGAACGCCGACTTGACGTCCATGTGTTGTACACGCTAGCCTTCTTGGGCAGCCAGTGCAAGAAGGAGTCGCACGGATTCCATCTGTGCCACGGGGGCAAAAGCATCGTCGAAGTCGATCCCCTCCTGCTGCACGAAGCCGCGTGCCACCAAGCGAGCCTTGTGCTTGACGATGGTGCCGGCTTCATCCCTCTTCAACTTGAACACCCACTTAAGGGTGATCACACGGTGACCGCGAGGGAGATCAGCAAGCTCCCAAGTGCGGTTCGTCTCAACCGCGTCCATCTCCGACTGCATCGCAGCACGCCATGTCGCGTGTTTCTCGGCCTCCACAAAAGACCGAGGCTCGCCGTCATCGCACGCAAGGTGCAACTGCGCCTCCAGATCTTGATCATCCAAATCGTAAGGGGCCAGTCCCGGCACCGGCTGGTTGCCGAGAATGTTCTCCATCTTGCGATACCACAACTGCTCGCCGTTGTAGCACCCGTCGAGGCGCTCCTCGTCGTGGGAGAGTGGAGTAACAAACTCACTGGGTCGTGCTCGACACGAGCTGGGGACGGAGTGGGCGTGCCCAGAGGAGTGGCCGTCGGTGCTGGAGTGCGTGGGGTCACCGGCTGAGGTGGAGGTGGACAGTCGGGGGCTGGGGTAGACACGCTCGGTGGAGAAGAGTTGCCTACTCCCCCAACTCCCTTGAAGTGGATGTAGTCGACGATGAAGTCGCCGTGCGTCGAGGTCGAACCGTCGTCCACCGCCTTGTCCCATGCCCATCCTCGCCCTTCGTTGAACACAACGTCACGCGTCGTGCGCACACGCTGTGTCTCTGGGTCGAGAATGCGGTAGGCCTTCGAGCCCTCCGCGTAGCCGATGAACACCCCCGGAGTGCTCCTGTCGTCGAGCTTGCTGATGTGGCCAATCTCCTTGGCAAACGCGAGGCAGCCGAAGACCCGTAGATGAGAGATCGCCGGCTTGCGACCATACCAAGCCTCGTACGGCGTCCTGCCGTTGAGAGCCTTGGTGGGCGAGTGGTTGAGGATGTAGACAGCCGTCACCACTGCCTCTCCCCAGAAGATAGCCGGCATTCCCCTCTGCTTGAGGAGGGCCCGAGCCATCCCCACAACCGTCTGGTTGCGCCGCTCGACGACGCCGTTCTGCTGCGGGCTGTAGGGCGCGGAGTAGTGGCGCTGAACACCCTCATCCGTGCAATACGACGCGAATTCAGCCGCCGTGAATTCACCGCCGTTGTCGGTGCGCAGCACACGCAGCTTGCGGCCGCACTCCGCCTCCGTAATGGCCTGCGCGCGCCTGATGGCGTTCGCAGCCTCTCCCTTGCTGCCAAGGACCACGACCCACATGTAGCGGGAGAGCTCGTCGACGAGCAGCAGGAAGTAGTGTTGTCCTCCTTGTGTAGCTGGTGTCACCGGGCCACACAAGTCCCCGTGAACGAGCTCGAGCCGTTCCTTAGCTCGAAAGCTCGACTGCTGGGGAAAAGGAAGCCGCCTTTGTTTCGTCAATACGCAGACGTCGCAGAGCTTCTCCACGTGGTCAAGGCATGGCATGCCTCGCACCATCTCCTTGGCACTGAGCTGCTTTAGGGCCTCGAAGTGAAGATGCCCAAAGCGCTCGTGCCACTGCCATGCATCGTCGTCCCGACGAGTGGCAAGGCAGACAGGCTGTGCTACCTGCACGTGAAGGACATAGAGTCTATTGGTGCCTCTAGTTACTTTGGCAAGAAGGCGACGATGGTGATCCCAAATCCTCATGACTCCGTCCTTAATCTCCACGCGAACCGTTCTCATCCAGCTGTCCCAGGCTGATGATGGAGTTTCTCAACGCAGGGATGTAGTAGACTCCGACGAGCAGCATGTGCTCACCAGACTCGGTGGTGAGGATGATAGAGCCGACACCCTTAATCTCCACGCAGGAGGCGTCACCAAACTTGACAGAGCCTCGAACATTGGAGTCAAGCTCAACGAAGAACTCCCGTCGACCGGTCATGTGATGGGTGGCGCCATTGTCGAGGCACCACCCGTCAGTCTTGTCGTTGCTGGAGCCGTCGCCGAGGAAAGCGTGTGCTCTTGGCTCATCAAGATGAAGGAGAGCCGCTGCGGTTGATGCCACTAGAGGTGGCTTGATGCTTCCGTGTGCCAGAAGCAAAGCTGGCTCCTCCTCTACCCGTGCCACGTGGGCCTGGCCGCGTCGTGGCTGTCGACACTCCCTAGCCCAATGACCAAGCTTGCCACAGTTATGGAAGGTGTCGTCTCGTGTCGGCTTGTGGTTGCCGACGATGCCGCCCTGGGCGCCTCCGCGGGCGCCACCCTTGGTACGTCCGCGTGCCCCGGCCTGGGTACCTCCGCGCCCCTTGCGCGACTTGCCGCGCTTGCGGCCGCTTGTCGAGGAAGAGGACTCCCCCTTCTTCCGGTCACCCTAGCCAGCCTCCCACTGCTCGCGAGTGAGATGAAGCTTCCCGCCAATGGTGATAGGCCCCGAGAGAGGTTGTGGTTCGTCGCTGTCGACGACCTTGAGGCGACCTATCGCCTCTTCGATCAACATCGTGGAGAGGTCTAGCAGAGACTCGATTGAGCGAGCGATCTGCTTGTACTTCTCGGGGATGCACCGAAGGAGCTTCTCGACAGCTCTCTCTTTGTTGTAGGTGTCGTCGCCGAATTGCACCAACTTCTGCAACAAAGTGTTGAGACGGAGAGCAAAGTCATCAACGTCCTCATCTGGCTTAAAGGCCAGCTTCTCCCACTCCTTGCGAAGCGCCTGCAGTGTGGACTTGCGGGCGCGGTCGCTGCCGATGCGTGCTGCAGCGATGGTATCCCATGCCTCCTTAGCAGTCCGCTTCTTAGAAAGCGAGAACTGCATCTCGGCCGGGACTGCAGCAATGAGCACATCCAACGCCCGTCGATCCTCGTAGTAGTCGACGTCGCCGTACTGAACTGCTTCCCACATGTGTCGCACCTGGAGCCGTATCCTCATCACCGCGGCCCACTCGACGTAGTTGGTCTTGGTGAGAGTAGGCCACCCACCGCTGGAACCGACGTCCCTGACAATGGCCTGGACCCCGTGGTGTCCATGGTACCTATCCGGGGAGGAAGAACCGCACCGCCTGTAATGGCTGCGTTCTCCGTTGACCCAGCCGCCGCCGCCGGGAGCGCCACCGGCGCGTCCGCGCCCGTCTGGACTGCGGCTGTCGCGCCCATGGGGGCGCGCGGCTGCTCGCTGCACCTCTCGTGCTCGCGCCGCCTCCCTCACCGGCCTGAGCTCATCGTCGACGCCGCCGTCGACAGAGCTGCTGGAGATACTGCCGCGCAGAGCCTCCAGCTCCGCTGCCGCCGCACGCGCTACAGCCGCCGCTGCTTCCACTTCCGCCCTCGCTGCTGCCAGTTCCGCCGCCGCCAACCTTGCCGCCATTGCCGCCGTCGCTGCAGTCTCTGCCGCCGCTCGCTCGCGCTCCTCTGTCGCGCGCTCGAGGTGACTGAGCGCTGAGACTGTCCGTCGGACATGGTGCACTAGTGGGGGAGGGCTGTTGTGTGTGGAAGACAAGCTGCTGCTCATCTGTGCAGGAGAGGAATGAGCTGGAACAGCCAGTGTTCCTGCTGTCGGTTGCGGACAGAGAGAGGTACAGGAAGGGGATGAGCAGGAGATGTTTAAGCTGCAGGATAGAACGGCTCTGATACCAGATGTTAGTAGTTGAATTCTTACTCTCATTGGAAGAGAGGATGACACTAGGAGTTGGGGCAATTTTCTTGTCTATTTCTCACACAATGCCATACCAACCCAAGGGGTTGAGGCTACATATTTATAGCTGCCATGACAGCCAAGCATATGCCACAAAGATGCTAGTCTAAGATGCTTAGATGTTGTCCTAATATGCTGTCCTTGGCTGACACTAAGATGCTGTCCTAGTGTCCTTAATATGCTGTTTGTAAGGGCCTCAGTTTTTGACACACATTTGCAGTGTTCATTACCACACCACACACCTCATTTGAGGAAGGATGATGAACACAAATGAAGAGCAAGTAACAATTATCAACATGCTCATTAGAGAACAAACTCACACATTGCCAAAGTGGTATTTCACACATGTGATATAAGGGGGCTGGACATATAAAAACTTCTATACATTGTTAAGGATGTCCATGCCAAGTTTCACCCAAATTCAAAACCTTTTTGAGGTCATTTTGGGTATAGTTAGGAAGAGGGCAGTTTGAAACCATATTCAAATTCAAAGTGTTTTTATCCCATGAATTTAAAAGTGGGAGGCATATTTCTTACTAAGCACATTTTTGTGAGCCCACACACCAATTTTTACTCCATTTGGAGTTGATCTTGACATGAGCTAAGTGGGACAAATTCAAACTTCATTTGAATTCAAAACTGCACTTGTGCTGAAATTCACTCAAACCAAACCCAATTTGAACTTTGATCAATTCAAATGGTTCATGGGTGAATAATTTGAATTACCAGGGGTACTATGGGGTTCACTGTTTACAACAGTGATTAGGAGTAAATTTCAGAGGTTAAAACTGGAAGTGGGTCCCACATGTCAGCCACTGCTCAGATCAAAACAACTGAGACTTTTCTCACTCGGGTCGCCGAGCCGCCGCTGCGATCGCCACCGAGGGCAGCCGCCGCGCCAGCAGCTGCTTGCCCACGCGCGGGCGTGAGGCGGTGCAGAGCCTTCTTAAGGCGCCTGCCCCCCTCCTCGGCCGAGGCATCGCCGTTCTTCCCCGCAAGAACTCAGCGCCGGCCGAAGTTTTCCGCAGCTCGGAATCGATCAGAGAACGCCGATCACAGCTCCCTCCGTCCACTCCAGAGCCCCAGAAAGGTACAAGAGACCTCCTCCGTCCTCCCCACTGCTAGAATTCAGTTGAAACCGATTGATATCGGCTGTGCCGAAAGATCAAATTCGGGACTTGGAACCGCCGCACCTCGGGCTCCCGTGGACAGCCCAACCAGGGCGTTGTCACGCCCGAGCCAAGGCACCCTTGGACGCGCCGGTGACTGGTGCTGCTCACCCCCGAGCCACAGCTCGAGTGGTTACTCACCGGCGGCGAATTTCCATTTTTCCCCTTTCTGTGTGCAGAACGACCTTAGGGTGCGGTTCTGTCGAATTCATGCTCTAGAAAGGATTAGAGGGCCTCAATCCACTCTCACACAAACTAGACATGGTAACGCACAAGTTGCCTTCACAACCCTTGGCCGGAGAACCTCTGTAACCGGCGGAATTCGAGATTTACCAATGGCAGAATAAACGGGAGGCATCGAGCGCACGGTGAGTGCCTACTTCGGGCCTTCCCCGAGCTGTCTCGAGCTCATGTCGACCTTCTCTGAGGTCCACTGATGCTTCCTGAATGTGGCCTAGAGGGGGGTGAATAGGCCTTTAAAGGATTCCTGCACACTTAATAAAGTTATCAGAAACTTGACTGACCGGACTAGTCCGGTTGTGTGGGCGGACTAGTCCGGTGTGCTGAATTATTTGAGTTAATTAAGTGTGTCTCACAAATTTAATCTTTTAGCAGCGGAATGAGAACAACAGTTTTTATAAATTAAATTTATTGTATGGATGCACGTGCAAACTTATAAGGAACTCAAACGATGACTAGCAAACTAGTGATCTAATGTATCAAAATGTAAAATAAATGAGAGACAAGAGACACGAATTTTTACCGAGGTTTGATCTCACCAAGAGATCTACGTCCTCGTTGAGGAAGCTCACACAGAGCCGGGTTCCCAACCCTTTCCCTCTTCAAGTCACCACAAAGGCCGACTTGACTCCACTATCACGGGTAATCACCGAGTTTGTGGGGCAACCTCACACGTTGAGGGCTCCCACAAGAATTAACAGAGAAGGTGATCTAATACACTCAAAAAGATTACAATGCAGAATATGAGTGTAGAGAAATCAAACCCCAAGAGCTCACAACGAAAGAACGACGATCTCTCAATCCCAAATCCAAGTATTTGATTGATCTTGGCCTTTTTGCACCTTAGATGTATGGGGAGATGTGTTTTTGGGCTCTTGGGACAGGTGGCGGCGCTAGGGTTCGAGTTTTTGACAATATTTGTCGTGTCTCTTTAGGGAAAAGACGAAGGACCTCTTTTTATAGGGTTTCCTAAAAAGTTACCGTTGTTAAACCTACTACCGGACTAGTCCGGTATATGATCGGACTTGTCCGGTCTACTTCCAGTGGGTTAAGCGGACTAGTCCGGTCCACAAACCGGACTTGTCCGGTGCTATGTGAAATGTGGTTCCAGAAACTTCAGCGGGCTAGTCCTGTCGCTTGGATGGACTAGTCCGCAGTCCTCTAAAGAGGACAACAGAGACATGACCGGACTAGTCCGGTCCAAAACCGGACTTGTCCGGTTGAGTTCCAGTAAGCTGACCGGACTAGTCCGATACGTGGACGGACTAGTCCGGTGTTCAGTGGATTTTAGTTGATTATTAGCCCTTACCCTTATGCAAAGTCATGAGCTCTTGGGATGTGTCTCTCACACACACCCTATACATTTATATCTACTTTGCTCTTCTAAATTCTACTAAAGTCTTCCTTTTCGGGCACCACTCTATTTTTCATCTTTTTGTGCGCACCTAGCTAGTTCACTTAGTTTGTCCTGCAATCATTTCGTTAGGATCTCATGTGCTTGTCATCAATTAGCCAAAACCCACAAGGGATTTCCTAGATGCACTTTCAATCTCCCCCTTTTTGGTGATTGATGACAACCATTTGAGATATCACAATTGAGAATAAAAGGTTGATTTTCATAAGGTGTGCACATATGAGAATAATAAAGAATTCACAAAAAGCTTCTCACATATGCACACACCTTGTGGTGGGGTGCCTAACAGGTGTGTGATAAACAAAATGTGATAGATTAAAGACAAACAATAGTGAACATATAAGTAGGCATTAGAGCATAGTGCATCACATATAAGAAAAGAAATAGTGCATTACAATATTTTAAAATAGGTACATGTCCTTGATCACAAAAGAGCTTAATAACTAATACTAGATAGAAATAGTCCACAAAAGAGCTTAATAACTAATACTAGATAGAAATAGTCCAAATCTAATCTCAATCTCTCCCCATTTGGCATCAAGGCACCAAAAAGGGAAAAATCGAGGGGAATCACTCATCGCTGCCTCCTCCGTCAGTCTCAGTCTGATTTTCATCTTCACTGACTTTGGCATCCACGGGAGCAGGATCTTCCTCTGAGTCCTCGGAGACGGGCGGTGATCCAACGGGCTCAATCTCAAGCTTTGCACAGATAGATTTGATATTGGCATTGACGTATTGTTGATGTTTCTTCCTTGCAAGCTTTTCCTTGCGCTGCCTGTCTTCGATCTTGCGGCAGCAGGCAAAGATGGAGGAGAGCATCTTGAGGATGCCGCTGGATGATTCTTGGGCAGGTGGAGATCCAGGAGGAGCAGCTGCAGATCTAGTGTCATCATGAGCTTGCTTTGATCTCCTCTCCACTGGTGGAGAGGACGGGGCAGTTGGAGCCGGAGGGAGAGTGTACTCGGTGGGTTTTTGCGGCTTCAACCCCGTATGCTTGACATCCTTGACAAACTCAAGTCCCGTCACTTCCTCAATCATGTACATGATATACGGTGTGTATCCACAGGACCTATTGGGGGTAATTGAGATGTTCACAATGTCGTTGTAGATATACTCAAAGACATTGAATGGTCTCCTCCCACTAATGACCTTCATGAGAGTCCTCAAGGTTCCTTGTATAGTTCCTGCATCTCCATCCTTCGGAGCTATAGTCTTTCTCAAGACTCTATTTAGGACCACAAAGAAGGGCTTTAGATATTTGATGGTGGGAGGAACATATGGCATCCTTTTGTCATAGAGAAATTCAAGTTCCTCCTTCTCCAGGGGTTTCAGATTATGGATGACCAGTTCATGATCCAAAGTATGTTGGAGGTGAAGAATCCTAGCAAATTCATCATACGTGACACTATACCTTGAACCATGAGTCATCCAAGTAAGACTGTCTCCATCATCCCGAGCAAAGTAGAGAGTGGAGTAAAACTGGGTAATTACTTCATTGTTCCAGTCATACTCAAAGGATAGCAGGTCTGTCAGACTGTGCCTCTCTAACGCCTCCACCATCTCACGAAAGGCAGGATACCTCTTCGACTTTAGATATTCAACATTTAGCCATTGACTCTCTACTACAGGGTTCTTCATCTTCATGTACACATGCTCGTAGTAGTCTGCATGGAAGTTGCTCCAGAACCTTGGATCAGAGCATTGCTTAGGTCGGTCATACACTTGAATCTTCCTGAAATTATCAGCTAGCTCACTCCCTTTTCCAGTGAAATCCTCACTTGAAGGCTGCCTGTTGCGGTGAATAGGGTTTTTCATCTTCAAGGGCCCAAGGGGACCACTAGCAAGTCCCTTCCCTTTATTGAGAATTCTTTTTGGCCCTGATGAGCCCTCAGCAGCATCTTTCCTTAGAGGCCTTTTGCCAATGACTTTCCTCTTCTTAGGTTGATTGTCGTCGGAGGGTGGAGAGTGGACATTGACATCATGTCTCTTCTTCATAACTCTCTCTTTGGTCCTCCTCACTTTCTCGCGTTGAACGTCTTCATCAATGTGAAAGGAGCTGTCATCTGAGCCTGATGACATGATGCCTGATAAGGAGTTCAAGGATTAGATGCAAATGGACTCATTATCGACTTCAAATGGGAACGTAGGGGTTCAACTGTCAGGGACCGAACTTGTCCGGTTTCAGAGTGCGGACTTGTCCGGTGGACCGGACTTGTCCGCCTCTGTGCGCCGGACTAGTCCGGCCTGGCATAAGAACACTAATGTTTCATTTGAATCAAATCTCCTATCTAAGGTCACAAGGGTAGGAACATGGTAGGAATACATCTATTGAGGCAATGTACATCCTTTTGAAATCAAAGAAAACTAGCTAGAACTATAAAAGTTGAGATTTTGGTTTAAAGGGGGAAATTTACCAAGATTTGAAGATTCGCGTCGAAGAAGTGGAAATCAGTCCGGATGAGTCCGGAGGACGGAGACCACTCGTCAAGGGGAGTCTTTTTCGCGGAGAAAAACTCGATTTTGAGGGTTCAACTAGAAAATCACTTTGGGGGCTAGGGTTTGGAAGAGGAGAGGGAGAGCAAGTCTAATGAGGGGTGAGGGAGAGATCTGGGCCAGCCAAGTGCTTCTATATGCAACTGACCGGACTAGTCCGGTCATGATAGCGGACTAGTCCGGTGCCCCTGAATTAACCTAACTGTGGTCTATCCGGACTAGTCCGGTCGACAACCGGACAAGTCCGGTTCCAGTAGACTTGATGCAGATAATAGAGTTTAGAGGTGATCCAAGGACACTAATTTTGCAAATAGTCTTGGTGATTACGACCAGTAGGCAATCAGGAATCAAACAATGGTCATAATCCTCAAGATTTCTTCATAAAAATAGTTTTCTGAGTAGAAAAGGAGAGGAGGAGCATTTTTGACAATACGGAGGAACATTTTAAGTTGCAACCAGGTATGCAATGTTTCAAGCCACATTTCGAGAGTCAAGAATGTTTAGCTCATTTCTTAGTTCATAGAACCTTTTCTCATCTAATGGTTTGGTAAAAATATCCGCAAGTTGTTTTTCAGTCCTAACATGTGAAATAGCAATGTCACCTTTTAATGAATGATCTCTAAGAAAGTGATGACGGATATCTATGTGTTTAGTTCTTGAGTGCTCTACAGGGTTGTGTGCAATCTTTATAGCGCTTTCATTATCGCATAGAAGCGGGATATGACTTAGATTGTAGTCGTAGTTCCTAAGAGTTTGTCGCATCCAAAGTAGTTGCGCACAGCAACTACCGGCTGCAACATACTCCGCTTCCGCTGTGGAAAGAGCAATGGAGTTTTGCTTTTTAGATGACCAAGAAACTAGGGACCTACCAAGAAATTGGCAAGTCCCTGACGTGCTCTTTCTATCGACTTTGCATCATGCATAGTCGGCGTCGGAATACCCTATCAAGTTAAACTTGGATCCTTTGGGATACCAAAGGCCCAAGTTGGGTCTGTGCACAAGGTACCTTAGGATTCTTTTTACAGCAATTAAGTGACACTCTTTAGGTGCGGCTTGAAACCTTGCACACATGCAAACACTAAGCATAATATCTGGCCTAGATGCACATAAGTATAGTAAGGAGCCAATCATGGACCGATATACCTTTTGGTCCACATTTGGACCGTCATCATTGAGGTCGAGATGTCCGTTGATGGCCATGGGTGTCTTGATGGGCTTGGCTTTGTCCATATTGAATTTCTTGAGAATGTCTTGTGTATATTTAGTTTAGCTTATAAATGTACCTTCTCTCAGTTGCTTCACTTGAAATCCCAAGAAGAACTTCAATTCGCCCATCATTGACATCTCGAACCTATCTGTCATTATTTTGCTAAATTCAATTTTGAATCCATTTTGAATCAGAAAATCTCTAAGGCACTCATACCAGGCTCGAGGAGCCTGTTTGAGGCCACAGAGAGCCTTACGCAGTTTATAGACATGGTTGGGATACTCCTGATCTTCGAACCCCGGTGGCTGCTCCACATAGACTTCCTCCTTTATCGGACCATTGAGAAAGGCACTCTTGACGTCCATTTGATACAACTTAAAATTATGGTGAGTAGCATATGCCAATAAAATGCGAATGGACTCAAGTCTAGCTACAGGAGCGAAGGTTTCATCGAAATCCAAACCTTCCACTTGAGAATAACCTTTGACCACCAACCTCGCTTTATTTCTTGTCACTACTCCATGTTCATCTTGCTTGTTCCGAAAGACCCATTTGGTTCCAACGATGTTCGCCCTTGGTCTTTCCACCAGCTCCCACACTTCATTTCTTTTGAAGTTGTTCAGCTCCTCTTGCATCGCAATCACCCAGTCTGGATCCCTTAAGGCTTCTTCTACCCTGTATGGCTCCAAAAAAGACACAAAAGAATAGTGTTCACAAAAATTTGCAATTTGAGATCTAGTAGTTACTCCCTTAGCAATATCTCCAATGATATTGTTGACAGGATGGTCCCTTTGCACACACTGATGTACTCTTGGGTGTGGAATTTGTATAGTTGCTTGTTCTTCATTGTCTTCATGGGTCATGTCTCCCCCTAGATCATTGCTTCCATGATCATCTTGATTTTCTTGATCTTCCTCAACCTGATCTTGTGTAGGAGCTCCCCCTTGATCATTGCTTCCTTGTTGAAATCCATCTTGTGTCTCCTCTCGTGGTAGGATATCACCAAGTGCCATTTTCTTTAGCGCTTCACATGGGGCTTCCTCCTTATCTAGCATAGACTTATCGACTTGCTCCACTTGTGAGCCGTTAGTTTCATCGAACACTACGTCACGCGCTACTTCAACAAGGCCGGACACCTTGTTGAAGACACGATAGGCGTAGGCATTCGATTCATATCCGAGCAAGAATCCTTCATCGGACTTCGAAGCAAACTTCGAGGCCCTTGGTTTCTTGTTCAGAATAAAACATTTGCAACCAGAAACTATGAAATAGGAAATGTTAGGCTTTTTACCCGTGAGAAGCTCATATGGAGTTTTCTTCAGTAGTCGATGAAGGTACAACCGATTTGTGGCATGACAAGCGGTGTTCACCGCTTCTGCCCAAAATCGGTCTGACGTCTTGTATTCATCCAACATTGTTCTCGCCATTTCGATCAATGTTTTGTTCTTCCTTTCGGCCACCCCGTTCTGTTGAGGAGAGTAGGGTGCCGAGAATTCATGCTTTATACCTTCTTCATTGAGATATTCTTCAACTTGGGTGTTCTTGAATTCTGTCCCATTGTCACTTCTGATATTCTTTACGGTTGATGAGAATTCATTTTGAGCTCTTTTCAAGAACTTCTTGAGGATTCCCTGAGTTTCTGATTTATCATACAAGAAAAATACCCAGGTAAATCTTGAAAAATCATCAACAATTACTAAACCATATTTGTTACCGCCGATGCTGATGTACGCAATTGGACCAAAGAGATCCATGTGGAGAAGTTCCAGCGGTCTAGCGGTGGTCATCACATTCTTGGCGGGGTGTGGTGCTCCAACCTGTTTTCCTGCTTGACAAGCGCTGCACGGCCTGTCTTTTTCAAAAACCACATCCTTAAGACCACGGATGTGACCACCTTTTAGAAGTTTATGTAGATTTGTCATTCCAACATGGGCTAGCCGTCTATGCCACAGCCATCCCATGTTGGTCTTAGCAACCAAGCAAGTGTTGAGTTCGGCTTTATCTTTGTTGAAGTCAACAAGATAAAGCTTTCCCTTCAACAATCCCTTGAATGCAATCGAGCCATCGCTTCTTCTAAAGACGGTCACACCCTCATTAGTGAATAAACAGTTGTAACCTTTGTCGCATAGTTGAGATATTGATAAAAGATTATAATCTAGAGAGTCTACATGTAAAACATTAGATAAGGTGTGTTAAGAGGATATTTCAATGTTACCACTACCAAGGACCTTTCCTTGGCTGTTGTCTCCAAAGTGTATACCTTCACTTGGATCCTTGTTGCACTCGTATTCCACAAACATACCTCTCTCTCTGGTCATATGATTTGTGCATCCACTATCTAGCACCCACTTAGATCCACCGGAGGAGTAAGCCTGCAAAATAGAATTATTTCTGGGTTTTAGGTACCCAAGCTTGCTTGGGTCCTCTCAGGTTAGTCACAAGAGTCTTGGGCACCCACACACAAGTTTTCAAGTTCTTGTGGCGTGGCCCTGTATATTTAGCAATGACTTTTCCATACTTGTTTTTCATGAGAACATAAGAAGCATCAAATGTATGGAACAGTGTTTGCAGCTCAGATTCATGGGATTTTTCTTTAACAAAAATGATCCTATTCTTAGCATGATTAGAAGTAGACATGTGTTTGTTCCTGTCAAAGCCAAGACCATCTTTGACATTGGGAGGTCTAGTGATCATATATGCACTTCGTGCATATTTGATCTTCTCCTTATCAAAGATGCCGTTTTGAGAAGAATGCATGTCATGTGGGGTTGAAGCATTAGAAATTACATTCTTCTTACTAGAGCAAGTGCAGGTTCTTATTGTTATCGAGCTCATGTCTTTGGAGGAAGAGGAGTCACTTTGTTTGAGCGACTCAACTTGCACCTCAAGGATTTTGTTAACTTTTGACAAGTTAGCAAGTTCTTCCTTGATTGCAATGTGCGAGTCCTCTAACTTTGAGTAAATTTCCTTACTCAAGGCTAGCTCTAACTCAAGTGACTCATTCTTCTCTCTCTCAAGCTCAAGAAGCTTTTCAACTTCTTGATATCTCTTCATCTCACGGATGAGCATATCTTCTTGTCGGTTGACAAGTTCCTCCTTTTCAAAGATTTCGTTTGACAACATTTCTATTTTCTTTAAAGGAATTTTACTTAGCCCTCTAAACAATTCTTCATTATCACTAGAGCTATCAAAGTCATCAATGGAGGAATTTAGCACAGGAGGAGTAAGTCGAACCTTTTTCTTGCCTTCCTTAGCCATAAGACAAGTGTGGTTGTTCATGTCCCGTCCTCCCATGTTCGGAAAGAGTGTGGCTCTCATAGTTGGTTTCTTGACTGCGAAAGTGGACATCTCTTCTTCTTCATCGGAGGAGGATTCGTCGTTTGAGTCCCACTCCTTCCCAATGTGAGCTTGATGGGTTTGTCTTTTTTTTCTGAAATTTTTCTTTTCTTGAGATCTTGTTTCCTTCTTCTTTTTGTTTTCTTCATAAGTACAGTCCACCATGAAGTGACCATACTCTCCGCAGTTGTAGCAAGTGCGTCGAGCCTTGGATTTTCATTTATCCTTGCTTTTGCCTTCATGTGAATTGTTGCCATGTCTTCTCTTCATCATGCGTTTGAACTTTTTGATGAAGAGTACCATTTCTTCGTCATCAAGATCGGTGCTCTCATCGCTTGTATCTCCATCGTCTTGGTCTTCACGAGTTTCTTTGAGTTTGGGCCTGCACGTTGCTTTGAGAGCAACTTCTTTATTTTTGGATGAGGTGAGTTCGGCTAAGCCTTTGACGTATTGGGCTTCTTTCTCCATCATTTCATGATTTATGATCTTCCCTAGTAATTCATCGGGAGTCATTTTGTGAAAACCGGGGCTCTCTCTGATCATTGACCAAAGTGTGACATTTCTTGGCATAAAGGCTCTAATCATTCTTTTGACCACTTCGTGATCTGTCCATTTCTTACTTCCATAGGCACGGATTTTGTTGATGAGTGCCTTCATCCAATTGTACATGTCTTGAGGTGATTCGCCTTCTTCAATAGCAAATCTCCCCAACTCTCCTTCTAGCATCTCAATTTTGGCTTCATGTACAGACCTATTTCCTTCATGAGCTATCTTGACGGTATCCCAGATTTCTTTTGCACTTTCTAACCCATCGATCTTGGTGAATTCCTCTCTGCTTAGTGATGATGTGATCACGGCGACGGCTTGTGCGTTTCTGTGAATCTCTTGTTCTTGTTCTGGAGTGAGTTCATCATCCGTGTCCGGAATATCGATGCCTGTGCAAACAATGTGCCACAGACTAGGGTTCAGGGATATCAGATGCATCTTCATGTTGTACTTCCACATGGTGTAGTCACTTCCGTCAAACTGTGGGGGCCTTCCCATAGGAATAGAGAGATAATGATTATTTGAATTGAGACGGTTGTAGTTGTAAGGATACCGGGAGTAGTCGTGATGACCACTCCCCATCGTCTTTTCTTCCTCTTTTCCCTTTTGTGCCATTAACTTCTTTCTCAGTAATGTCTTTAGCTGTCTCACTTCATCATCGTCATGTGGATTTTCTTTCAGCACATCGAAGGCTTTGGCTTCTTGCTCCTCATCGTTGTTATTCGTCTTCGGGATATCGTTGTTCTTCTTAGAGGCCATTGATCTCTCCGAGATGTGAGTCTCATTGGTGGAGAACTTGGCTCTGATACCAATTGAATGTGGCCTAGAGGGGGGTGAATAGGCCTTTAAAGGATTTCTGCACACTTAATAAAGTTATCAGAAACTTGACTGACCGGACTAGTCCGGTTGTGTGGGCGGACTAGTCTGGTGTGCTGAATTATTTGAGTTAATTAAGTGTGTCTCACAAATTTAATCTTTTAGCAGCGGAATGAGAACAACAATTTTTATAAATTAAATTTATTGTATGGATGCACGTGCAAACTTATAAGGAACTCAAACAATGACTAGCAAACTAGTGATCTAATGTATCAAAACGTAAAACAAATGAGAGACAAGAGACACAAATTTTTACCGAGGTTCGATCTCACCAAGAGATCTACGTCCTCGTTGAGGAAGCTCACACGGGTTCCCAACCCTTTCCCTCTTCAAGTCACCACAAAGGCCGACTTGACTCCACTATCACGGGTAATCACCGAGTTTGTGGGGCAACCTCACACGTTGAGGGCTCCCACAAGAATTACAGAGAAGGTGATCAAATACACTCAAAAAGATTACAATGCAGAATATGAGTGTAGAGAAATCAAACCCCAAGAGCTCACAACGAAAGAACGACGATCTCTCAATCCCAAATCCAAGTATTTGATTGATCTTGGCCTTTTTGCACCTTAGATGTATGGGGAGATGTGTTTTTGGGCTCATGGGACAGGTGGCGGCGCTAGGGTTCGAGTTTTTGACAATATGTGTCGTGTCTCTTTAGGGAAAAGACGAAGGACCTCTTTTTATAGGGTTTCCCAAAAAGTTACCGTTGTTAAACCTACTACCGGACTAGTCCGGTATATGATCGGACTTGTCCGGTCTACTTCTAGTGGGTTAACCGGACTAGTCCGGTCCACAAACCGGACTTGTCCGGTGCTATGTGAAAAGTGGTTCCAGAAACTTCAGCGGACTAGTCCTGTCGCTTAGATGGACTAGTCCGCAGTCCTCTAAAGAGGACAACAGAGAGATGACCGGACTAGTCCGGTCCAAAACCGGACTTGTCCGGTTGAGTTCCAGTAAGCTGACCGGACTAGTCTGATACGTGGACGGACTAGTCCGGTGTTCAGTGGATTTTAGTTGATTATTAGCCCTTACCCGTACGCAAAGTCATGAGCTCTTGGGATGTGTCTCTCACACACACCCTATACATTTATATCTACTTTGCTCTTCTAAATTCTACTAAAGTCTTCCTTTTCGGGCACCACTGTATTTTTCATCTTTTTGTGCGCACCTAGCTAGTTCACTTAGTTTGTCCTGCAATCATTTCGTTAGGATCTCATGTGCTTGTCATCAATTAGCCAAAACCCACAAGGGATTTCCTAGATGCACTTTCAATCTCCCCCTTTTTGGTGATTGATGACAACCATTTGAGATATCACAATTGAGAATAAAAGGTTGATTTTTATAAGGTGTGCACATATGAGAATAATAAAGAATTCACAAAAAGCTTCTCACATATGCACACACCTTATGGTGGGGTGCCTAACATGTGTGTGATAAACAAAATGTGATAGATTAAACACAAACAATAGTGAACATATAAGTAGGCATTAGAGCATAGTGCATCACACATAAGAAAAGAAATAGTGCATTATAAGATTTTAAAATAGGTACATGTCCTTGACCACAAAAGAGCTTAATAACTAATACTAGATAGAAATAGTCCACAAAAGAGCTTAATAACTAATACTAGATAGAAATAGTCCAAATCTAATCTCAATCTCTCCCCGTTGGCATCAAGGCACCAAAAAGGGAAAAATCGAGGGGAATCACTCATCGCTGCCTCCTCTGTCAGTCTCAGTCTGATTTTCATCTTCACTGACTTTGGCATCCACGGGAGCAGGATCTTCCTCTGAGTCCTCGGAGACGGGCGGTAATCCAATGGGCTCAATCTCAAGCTTTGCACAGATAGATTTGATATTGGCATTGACGTATTGTTGATGTTTCTTCCTTGCAAGCTTTTCCTTGCGCTGCCTATCTTCAATCTTGCGGCAGCAGGCAAAGATGGAGGAGAGCATCTTGAGGATGCCGCTGGATGATTCTTGGGCAGGTGGAGATCCAGGAGGAGCAGCTGCAGATCTAGTGTCATCATGAGCTTGCTTTGATCTCCTCTCCACTGGTGGAGAGGACGGGGCAGTTGGAGCCGGAGGGAGAGTGTACTCGGTGGGTTTTTGCGGCTTCAACCCCGTATGCTTGACATCCTTGACAAACTCAAGTCCCGTCACTTTCTCAATCATGTACATGATATACGGTGCGTATCCACAGGACCTATTGGGGGTAATTGAGATGTTCACAATGTCGTTGTAGATATACTCAAAGACATTGAATGGTCTCCTCCCACTAATGACCTTCATGAGAGTCCTCAAGGTTCCTTGTATAGTTCCTGCATCTCCATCCTTCGGAGCTATAGTCTTTCTCAACACTCTATTTAGGACCACAAAGAAGGGCTTTAGATATTTGATGGTGGGAGGAACATATGGCATCCTTGTGTCATAGAGAAATTCAAGTTCCTCCTTCTCTAGGGGTTTCAGATTATGGATGACCTGTTCATGATCCAAAGTATGTTGGAGGTGAAGAATCCTAGCAAATTCATCATACGTGACACTATACCTTGAACCATGAGTCATCCAAGTAAGATTGTCTCCATCATCCCGAGCAAAGTAGAGAGTGGAGTAAAACTGGGTAATTACTTCATTGTTCCAATCATACTCAAAGGATAGCAGGTCCGTCAGACTGTGCCTCTCTAACGCCTCCACCATCTCACGAAAGACAGGATACCTCTTCGACTTCAGATATTCAACATTTAGCCATTGACTCTCTACTACAGGGTTCTTCATCTTCATGTACACATGCTCGTAGTAGTCTGCATGGAAGTTGCTCCAGAACCTTGGATCAGAGCATTGCTTAGGTCGGTCATACACTTGAATCTTCCTGAAATTATCAGCTAGCTCACTCCCTTTTCCAGTGAAATCCTCACTTGAAGGCTGCCTGTTGCGGTGAATAGGGTTTTCATCTTCAAGGGCCCAAGGGGACCACTAGCAAGTCCCTTCCCTTTATTGAGAATTCTTTTTGGCCCTGACGAGCCCTCAGCAGCATCTTTCCTTAGAGGCCTTTTGCCAATGACTTTCCTCTTCTTAGGTTGATTGTCGTCGGAGGGTGGAGAGTGGACATTGACATCATGTCTCTTCTTCATAACTCTCTCCTTGGTCCTCCTCACTTTCTCGCGTTGAACGTCTTCATCAATGTGAAAGGAGCTGTCATCTGAGCCTGAAGACATGATTCCTGATAAGGAGTTCAAGGATTAGATGCAAATGGACTCATTATCGACTTCAAATGGGAACGTAGGGGTTCAACTGTCAGAGACCGGACTTGTCCGGTTTCAGAGTGCGGACTTGTCCGATGGACCGGACTTGTCCGCCTCTGTGCGCCGGACTAGTCCGGCCTGGCATAAGAACACTAATGTTTCATTTGAATCAAATCTCCTATCTAAGGGCACAAGGGTAGGAACATGGTAGGAATACATCTATTGAGGCAATGTACATCCTTTTGAAATCAAAGAAAACTAGCTAGAACAAGAAAAGTTGAGATTTTGGTTTAAAGGGGGAAATTTACCAAGATTTGAAGATTCGCGTCGAAGAAGTGGAAATCAGTCCGGATGAGTCCGGAGGAGGGAGACCACTCGTCAAGGGGAGTCTTTTTTGCGGAGAAAAACTCGATTTTGAGGGTTCAACCAGAAAATCACTTTGGGGGCTAGGGTTTGGAAGAGGAGAGGGAGAGCAAGTTTAATGAGGGGTGAGGGAGAGATCTGGGCCGGCCAAGTGCTTCTATATGCGACTGACCAGACTAGTCCGGTCATGGTAGCGGACTAGTCCGCTGCCCCTGAATTAACCTAACTGTGGTCTATCCGGACTAGTCCGGTCGACAACCGGACAAGTCCGGTTCCAGCAGACTTGATGCAGATAATAGAGGTTAGAGGTGATCCAAGGACACTAATTTTGCAAATAGTCTTGGTGATTACGACCAGTAGGTAATCAGCAATCAAACAATGGTCATAATCCTCAAGATTTCTTCATGAGCTCCAGTAAGCTGACCGGACTAGTCCGATACGTGGACGGACTAATCCGGTGTTCAGTGGATTTTAGTTGATTATTAGCCCTTACCCTTACGCAAAGTCATGAGCTCTTGGGATGTGTCTCTCACACACACCCTATACATTTATATCTACTTTGCTCTTCTAAATTCCACTAAAGTCTTCCTTTTCGGGCACCACTCTATTTTTCATCTTTTTGTGCGCACCTAGCTAGTTCACTTAGTTTGTCCTGCAATCATTTTGTTAGGATCTCATGTGCTTGTCATCAATTAGCCAAAACCCACAAGGAATTTCCTAGATGCACTTTCACTTCCCGACCGGTTCCTCGAGTAGTTGGGGTGCTAGGGAAGTCAGCCGACGTGGCCGAAGTCTTTCCGAGGTGGCGGCTCGTCGCCGACCATGCTCCAGCCATTGTCATGAGCAGCTGACCCTAGAATCCTGTTCCCCGAGTAAAAGTAGGTAGGGGCGGCCAAAATCGTGATGTTTGGAGCTGTACAGAAGCCGGCGGCGAGCTCTCCGGCGAGGTCCCTCGGCGGCGGAGCGCGGGCGTCGTGAGGTTAAAGAAGGGGGTGGACCCCAGCTGTCAGCGGGAGATATTTTGAATCGGGATCCGACTGCGGCCGGGATCGGGTGTGCTGGCGCGCAAAATCCTTGTGGGCCGCGGTGTGCTGTCGCCTCGGCGTGCGACGCGTGTCCCCTGGGCCCACGCGCGAGTTTAAACTTTTCTCCGATTTTCAGATTTCCTTCAAACTTCAAATCCTCATAACTTTGGCTAGAAAGCTCCAAATTGAGTGAACCAAATTTTGCTGGATTCAGCTCTCTGAGTACTTTCCAGCAAATCAAGTTTCACTTCATGAAATTCCCTAATTCTCCAGAATTAAATCCTCAAATTTAAACTGTTTGGAATTTTAACTGGAGAATCCTATAAAGGAAAATCCTGAAATTTTGCTGGGATGTTCACCAAAATATCTCTGAACTACCATAAAAATTTCAGACCCATTGGAGCTCATTTAATCCACCTAATGGTGTGATTAGTGAAACTGTTCCAGAGAAAATAGAAAATGTTCAGAAACATTTTTCAAAATTTTCTCTGAAATTGTTTAGCTCATATCTTTAGTTAGGAACTTCCAAATTAAGTGAGACCAACTCCATTAGAACCCTCTGAAAATCTAGTTTTCAGAAAGTCATAGTTTGTTTCATGAATATCCCTAGAACACCCTAAGAGTTCCAATTAAGGTCAAGGACATAATTAATTGTGGAGGGCTCAAATGAGCTTTACTGCAACTAAAACTTGACCAAATATCTGTTTAGGTTGTAACCAAACCCCAGTAAAAGTTTCACAGCCATTGGGTCTGTCTAGCAAGGATTATAGACTTCACAACTTCAAACTTAATACAAATGCATTTAAATTGATACATGTATTCCTTCCATCATGTAGTCGCTAAGGTCGAGGAGGAACCCGAAGTCCTAGACTTCGTTACTCCGGAGGAACAGCTAGCCTACGACCAAGAGCAGCAAGGCAAGCTCCGGTTTGCATTAACCGTTTACAAATTTTTATTGTTTTGAGCACTTACTTGAGTATTATGATTCTTTGCATTAGAGTCTTGTTTGGAAACCCAATTGCATAGCCAAGAACACCATGGGTTGGGTTTAGGATTGCAAACCCCGTTAGCTACTGCATTGCTATGATAGAGTAGGATTCAGTACAAGTCGAGTAGTTGGAACTACTCGCGAGCATAGGCTAGAGGCACTCGACTCGGGTAGTGATAGCACATGATACACATGGCAAGAAAATGAGACCAAGCGGAGGGCAAGGGCAGCAGGACTTTGGGGCCTGTGTGCTGTAGCTCCGCTTGTGTCGATTGAGGACCGAGCCGTGTGCGGGCCTGTTGAACAAGCTAGAACAGTACCGAAGACCTACCGGCTATATGGGAACCGGGAAACTGATGTAACTCGGGTAGCTGGGTATTGAGGCATTGCCCGTCGTTCAGAGGGTAGGTTGAGAGCTTGAGGTGTAAATCGGCTGGCGGAACAGAGATGCGCGTGCAGAGACCTCTTGCTCGGGACGATGGGACCGGTTCAATATTTGGCTGACGGGTGAAAGGTAGTTGCGTACGGCGTCCGTGATGGTTGTTGTAGGCAACATCGAGTACGGGCGTACGTGATGGGTTGTTCGGGTAACCCTGCAGGTGTAAATCGATTATAATCGCCGTCCCTCGCGGTCAGTGAGTACCACTTGTTCACTGTACCGTGACGTAGAAAGAATAGGCTAGTTGCATGTTAAAATGTTGTTGATTGAAAGATGAACTTGATTGCTAATGAATTGCTGTAGCTTAGAGCTAACTAAAGTTCTTTTCAAACTTTTGGCAAAGTACATGAGAGAAATGCGTTTCTTGTTTGATTGCGGCTCTCTCATGTGCCTTAGCGTAAGGTTCTCCACAACCTGCTGCTAAAACTGGAAAGTAAGGTTCCACTAATTAGGCGAGTCCTTTGCAAATAATTTTACCTCATGTACCCATCATCCCCTCATGTAGAAGTTCCATGTTTAGGTGAGACGGGTCAGACATGCTGAGCCTTTGTGCTCACTGCTTGTGTTTGAAGCTTTTGCAGGGTTCTATGAGGAAGGGACTCCCGAAGAGGAGACAGAACCCCAGGAGGGGAATCCCGTCGAGTGGGAGTCGTGCACGCCGCAGAGTTAGTGTGCGTGTGTGCTAGCAAGGACACGTTCAAGGGCTGAACGTGGACTTGATGCGTAGTCTACCCCATGAGTGTAGACTGGACTTATTTTGATGTAAACATGTTCATAAACTTGTTTATGTAATAAAATTTCGCTTCCGCTTTGTACCTTTGATGTGTGTTATTCGGTGCTGTGCAACGCAGCACCCCTCAGCATGATCCTGGCTCGACAGGACCTTTGGGGTCGTGTCAGCGTTGGTATCAGAGCTCGCTTGAGGTTTAACACAGTACAAAGGTCTTTTTTTTCAAAAATCCACTAAGGAACGAGTTAGTAGCCCGTATAAGGATGTTATTAGCATATAGAAAGTGGCATATTAACCTATTTGTTATGTCGGAAAATCGTGCATCTTGGGACGTTCATGTCTTGGGGGGTGCACGTAAGCGCTGTCCACCAGTGCGCACAAGCTGAAGGGTGGAGCCCCACGGGTGGCAGGTAACCCGACCCGCTTTGATATCCTCTACGACTCTTCATGTCGTTTGGGGTATTCGAGCAACGTCTATCCCTGGCGTGCGTGGTGCAACTTGGGAGACCCCGTCACGTGGTCTGAAACGTGAACACGTAACTCAAGGCGTGTTTGGCTTGAGAACATCCGGGCGAGTGATGACGGCCGGGTGTACTAACTGTATGGATTCCGGGCTCGGTGTGCAGCCGAGTCTGATGATTATTTGAGTTTCTGCAGGTAGCCTGACCACGAAACGGTAGACGTGTAGCATCCGTGTGTGAGTGACGTTTAGTGCCACTGAAATAACGAAGCCGGCTAAGTCCGGTATAGGTTTTTCTTTGTGAGGACGTAGTACCGACATAATCTGGTGACGCATCGACGTCACACCCAACTAAATGAACAACTTCATTTAAAACTTGAAGGTTTTGATCTAAAGTAGTAAAACTTGATGTAACTCCTTCCCCTGAACAAGATATTCAAAGTTAACAAGTTTTCAACTTATAGGTTGTTAAGGACAGAGCACTGTGTTTTCAGCTGAATTAAGGCTGAAGTTAATCAGAGGTTAGAGGTTGAGTTCTTTCGAGGTTGGGATCATATGATACATTTCTGGAAAGCTTTGGAAGAGCTTTACAACTCTTCTGTTGAGGTCCAGAGGTGTTTCATCCTTTAACCAATCGAAAAATGCAGTAGAGTTGAAACTGTCCAGAAAACAGGACAGAGTAAAGACTCTCTGTAAACTCTCTGTAAATTAAGCATAACTTCCTGCATAAAAATCCAAAAATAGAAAATGAGGTAGTTCTGGAAATCTTATGAGATGGGTTACAACTTTGTAACAGAAAGTTTTGTTAGATTTGGAACAGAATTAACCGGGATTCTTGGATCAAATCAGTACCTAAAGCAGGGAGGTGCTGTCCAATTTTCTCTAGGAATTCGGTTAACTTTGACATCCCATAACTTTTGAACCAGGACAGATCTTAGGACAAGCAAATACTTTCTGGAAAGCTATTGAAGTTAAATTTAACTTTGATGTTGAGCTCCAGAATTGGTTTTGCTTTTAGCATGGCCTAAATCTGGTTGAAATGGAAACTGGTCAGGGCTGTCATGGGAACAGCAGATCAGCAGTCAAATTTGTTTAAAATTTGAACTATGTTTCCAAGTTTTATGGGTTCAATGACATGTCTTATGTTATAACTCAATGGTTTACTGTTTAAATAAATATTTGACATTTCTCAAATATATTTTTACAGATGACAGCAGATAAACAGTTGGAGAACGGGTGGGTGATGTCCCACTGTTCTCACCGTAACGGCTACCCGGAAGCATTGTGGCAAATGCTCCAATATTTCGGGTACGACCAGATGCCGCAATAATTCGCCAAGGAAGAAGGCGAAAAGGGGAACAAGACGTGGACGATCCATGTCGAATTCCCTGCAGGACCTACGCCACCCGGTTGGGTGCCGTTCACCGTCACGGTGAGAGGAAGACAACCGGAAGGGATGTGGCAAGTGGCAGCCCGTGACACCATGTCACGTTTCTGCCAACTACACGTGCAGTCTATGGAAGGCACTCCATACGCGCTCGTTCCGGTGGAGGGACGGGCTCAGCATGTGTGGGAAGAGAGGTACCTGGAGGCAACGGACCCGAGTTGCCCAAGGTACAACCTCGCGGAGGCAAATCTCAGCCTCCAGATGAGGGCGGGAAACGCCGTGATGGACAGCCAAGATGTTCATACGGAGCATCTCGCCACAAAGCTCAAGAAGAGCACAAGCCGTGGAGATCATTTCGAGAGTGCTCACAGCGCACTCCGCAATGTGCTCCTTCCGACGATTAAGAGACTGAATGAACAGCATAATCAGTTGCATCGTCTGAAGAAGGCGAAGAGAAAAGGCTGTGTCGACATCGCGGCGTTACAAGAACTGGTACAAAATCTGACCCAGCAGAACGAGGAACTTACTCAAGAGCGGGACGACGCTATTGAGGAAGGGCAAGGCTGGGAAGAAGATTATAACCAAGCTATGGACGAGGTGCATGCTTTGCAGGACCTCGTGCCCCCGGTGTTAGGCGTACCGGTGGTCTTGGGTCTTCCAGCAATGGGAGAACCCGGAATGGGAGAAGAGGTGCTAGATCCAGAGCCACCAGCAGAGGTACCGGAGGAGGACGACCCACAGGAGATCGAGTTCTACTCCGAGTAGGGGGTTACGGTTGCCAAGTAGGGCAGCTAGGGTAGCGTAACCCAACTTTTGTAATCGGTGACATGTCGTGTAGACAGTAGCAGATGTATAGGTAGTGACGACATGAGCACGACTTCTCGGAGATCCGAGAATAATGTATCTTGTATAAAGTTTATGCTTTATCAATATATATGAATGTTGTGCAAATTAATCATGTGTCACTTCAATACCTACTGTTGCTTATGGAATTTTAAGTAAGACATATGCTAATCGCTGCTGTTTTGAATTTCAGAATGACGCGTACTCGTGCCAACCCTGATGTTGGGGGTACTAGCCAAGGGGGAGAGACTTCCCAACAGCCTCCCGAGGACTCCTCGGGACAGCAGCAGCAACAGCAAACACCGCCACCGCCACTGCCAACGTTACATTGGCCGACATCGTAGCGGCAAAGGCGGGTTCACACCAGCAGCACACGGAGTTGCTGCAAACACTTATCGCCAATACGTCTCGCCCAGAGAGACGTAAAGACCGGGAGGAGCGTCAACAGAGCTCCTACTCCGACTTCCTGGTGACTCATCCCCCTGTATTCTCAACGGCGGATGAACCACTTGACGCCGACAACTGGCTCCGCGCCATAGAGATGAAGTTCGGGCTGCTCCAGATAAGCGAGCAGCGCAAGACTCAGTTCGCGGTCCAGCAGCTCCAAGGATCCGCGAGCGCGTGGTGGGCCAACTTCTGTGCTTCACAGCCCACCGACCGAGTGATGACCTGGACGGAGTTCCGGACGGCCTTCCGGGCCTATCATATACCGCCAGGTCTGATGAAAAGAAAGACACAGGAGTTCCTGCACTTGCAGCAAGGGAGCCAGAACGCGCTGGAATACTCCAGAGCGTTCAACGATCTCGCGCTCTACGCGTCGTATCACGCAGATACTGACAAGAAGCGGCGGGACCACTTCTACCAGGGGCTTAACCCGCTCCTGAAGGACAAGTTGGCGATGTTCAATCGCGGTAGCCTCAACGATATTATTGATGCTGCGATTGTTCAGGAGGACTCCGGCAAGGAGTTAGCGGCGGCGGAGCGAAAGCGAAGCGCGCCGCAAAGCAGCGGAGAAGGAAGCGGTCCTTCTCAGAAGTTTCGGATGGTAAATCGCCCACCATCAGGTCCACGCTGGCAGCCACCACAGCGGTCGATGCCATTCCGCAGTCGGCCGTACTCTTCACCGACATTCCGGCCGGCACTGCCAGTACCACCGCAACAACAACAACAGCAGCGGGCGATGCCGCGTGCGTTTGCACCTCAGCAACGCATGCCGGGCTTTCGTTCCCCGAGCACTACATCAGCAGCGGCCACATGTTACAAGTGTGGTCGTCCATGACACTTCACGAGCAGTTGCCCGGAGAGGCAAGGCGGCGGAGTGGCACCGCAGTTTCCGGGGAGGAATCAACCCCGGAACCCTACTAATGCGCGGCGGGCAAACCCTAAGCCCGGCACCGTCCACCAGCTTGCCATTGAGGACGTGCCGGAGGGCGAGCCAATCCTTGCGGGTATGTTCCAACTCCACCAGCATCCCGCTATAGTACTGTTTGATTCAGGCGCCACGCATAATTTTATTAGCCAAGCTTTCATTGCTAAACACAGCTTGCCAATACTACCCACCGATAGTCCATATTTAATTTGTTCACCGGGTGGGAAGATTTCAGCAAGCGTAATGGTTTCCAAAGCACCATTATGCTTAGCGGGTAGAGTGTACCCCACGTCTCTCATTATCTTAGAGGGACAGAAGGTTGATGTCATCCTAGGGATGTCGTGGTTAACCCGCCACGGCGCTGTTTTAGACACCGTCCTTCGAGTCGTGCACTTAAACTCAGAAGTGCACAGGTCTCACTCATTATTTCTGGACAGTCCAGAAATAAAGCTTCCAAGCATCTATCAAACCACAACTATCAGATTGGAAGATATTCCAGTAGTCCGAGAGTTCCCTGATGTATTCCCGGACGATTTGCCGGGGATGCCGCCTGATAGAGAGGTGGAGTTCAAGATTGAACTTGCACTGGGAACCATGCCAATATCCCGAAGGCCGTACAAGATGGCACCCAAGGAGTTGGCTGAACTGAAGACTCAGCTCACGGACCTCCTGGAAAAGGGTTTTATTAGGCCGAGCTCCTCGCCATGGGGCTGTTCAGCATTATTTGTCAAGAAGAAGGATGAGACGTTGCGGCTTTGCATGGACTATCGTCCATTAAATGTTGTAACTATCAAGAACAAGTATCCGTTGCCACGGATCGACATGTTGTTTGATCAGTTGGTCGAAGCAAAGATCTTTTCCAAAATGGACTTAAGATCCGGGTACCATCAGATTAAGAGACGAGCGGAGGACATTCCAAAGACAGTTTTCTCGACGAGGTATGGACTTTATGAGTACCTGGTCATGTCCTTCGGCCTCACCAATGCTCCAGCTCACTTTATGTACTTAATGAACTTGGTATTCATGCCGGAGCTGGACAAGTTTGTCGTGTTCTTCATCAATGACATCCTGGTATATTCCAAGTCGGAGGAAGATCACAAGAAGCATCTGCATATAGTCTTGCAACGGCTGCGGGATCACAAGTTATACGCAAAATTCGGCAAATGCGAGTTTTGGATATCGCAAGTGCCTTTCCTCGGGCATATCATCTCAGCGGAGGGTATCGCTATGGACCCGAGCAAGATCACTCAAGTGCTGAATTGGAAATCCCCGAGAACTGTTCACGAGGTACGGAGTTTCCTCGGACTCGCGGGATATTATCGGAGGTTCATTCCGAACTTCTCGAAGATTGCCAATCCAATGACAGAGCTGCTGAAGAAGGCTACCAAGTATGTTTGGAGTCCAGCATGTGAAGCAGCATTCAAGTCTTTAGTCAAGCACCTGACATCAGCATCGGTTTTGGTGCAGCCAGACACAACAAAACCGTTCGATGTGTACTGTGATGCATCCAGCATTGGGCTCGGATGTGTGCTGATGCAAGACCGAAGGGTGGTCGCGTATGGATCATGACAGCTTAGAAACCATGAGCAAAACTATCCAACTCACGACTTGGAGCTTGCTGCCGTGGTACTTGCACTGAAAATGTGGAGGCACTACCTACTCGGTAACCTCGTACATTTGTATACCGACCACAAAAGCCTCAAGTACATATTCACTCAGAAGGAGTTGAACATGAGGCAACGAAGATGGTTAGAACTGATAAAGGATTACGAGATAGAGATCCATTATCATCCGGGCAAGGCAAACGTAGTGGCAGATGCGTTGAGCCGCAAGTCACACGTCAACAATCTGACCATCACACCATTGGAAGAGAGCGAACCACCACTACATGTGATTCCACACGGAGCTCTCTACAACCTAGCTTTGATCCCCACCATCCGTGAAGAGATAGCGGCAGCCCAGAAGAATGACAAGGGCATGTCACATTTGCGGAGACGTGTAGACAGTGGGGAGCTGAAATGTTTCCGGAAGGACGGAGACGGCGTCCTATGGTTCAAGGACCGGATCGTCGTACCCCATAACCCGGAATTACGGAAGAAAATCTTTGATGAGGCCCACTTGTCAAAGTTTTCTATTCACCCTGGCAGCAACAAGATGTATCAAGAACTCAGAAGCAAGTTTTGGTGGACACGGATGAAGCGTGAGACGGCAAAATACGTGTCTGAGTGTGATACATGTCGAAGGGTGAAGGCAGACCACATGCGGAAACTAGGACTGCTGCAACCACTGGGCATTCCTGCCTAGAAGTGGGAGGACGTGAGCATGGACTTCATCGTCGGTTTAACCACCACCTTGCAGAAACATGATTCTGGGGGGGTGATCATCGATCGGCTCACCAAAGTTGCCCATTTCATCCCGGTCAACACAAATTACAACGCCAAGAAGTACGCTGAACTGTACATCTCACGGATCCTATGCTTGTACGGCGTACCCCGTACTATCATATCGGATCGGGGCACTTTATTTGTGTCCCGTTTTTTGGAGCAGCTGCACGCTTCCTTGGGGACGAAACTGATCCGTAGTTCAGCCTACCACCCGCAGACGGATGGGCAAACGGAGCGGGTAAATCAAATCTTAGAAGACATGCTACGAGCTTGTGCTATCAACCACGGCGGGAATTGGGATGATCACTTGTCGTTAGCCGAGTTCTCATACAATAATGGGTACCAGGCCAGCATCAAGATAGCACCTTACGAGGCGCTATACGGTAGGAAATGCCGCACACCATTGAATTGGTGTGAGTCTGGCGAAAGGGTTACCTTCGGGATTGACCTTGTCAACAACGCGGAAGAAAAGGTTCGACTAATTCAAGCGAACCTAAAAGCCGCTCAACCCCGTCAGAAGCAGTATGCGGACCGGAGAAGGCGCCCATTACAATTCGAAGTTGGAGATCACGTATACCTACGGGTGTCTCCAATGAAGGGCGTAAACAGATTTGGGGTGAGAGGAAAGTTGGCACCCCGATTCATCGGTCCATTCCAGATTACCAAAAGATGTGGATCAGTGGCATACCGGCTGAAATTACCAGAAGCACTTTCCGGTGTGCATGACGTCTTTCACATTTCCCAGCTGAGGAAGTGTCTCAAGCTATCAACTACCGTTCAGCTGGAAGACATTGAAGAGCTGCAACCGGATCTCACCTATCGGGAGGAACCGGCGCAGATTATTGATGAAAAGGCCCGAACCACACGCAACCGTACGTTGTGGTTCTACAAGGTTCTATGGAGTAATCACTCCATGGACGAAGCGACATGGGAGAGCGAAGAATTCCTTCACACTAACTACCCCGAATTTTTCACGTCGCATATCCGGTAATTTTCCACCATCCCCTCTCTCATTTTCACCTTATAATCTCGGGACGAGATTCTTTTAAGGGGGGAGGAATGTAAGGGCCTCAGTTTTTGACACACATTTGCAGTGTTCATCACCACACCACACACCTCATTTGAGGAAGGATGATGAACACAAATGAAGAGCAAGTAACAATTATCAACATGCTCATTAGAGAACAAACTCACACATTGCCAAAGTGGTATTTCACACATGTGATATAAGGGGCTGGACATATGAAAACTCCTATACATTGTTAAGGATGTCCATGCCAAGTTTCACCCAAATTCAAAACCTTTTTGAGGTCATTTTGGGTATAGTTAGGAAGAGGGCAGTTTGAAACCATATCCAAATTCAAACTGTTTTTATCCCATGAATTTAAAAGTGGGAGGCATATTCTTACTCAGCACATTTTTGTGAGCCCACACACCAATTTTCACTCCATTTGGAGTTGATCTTGACATGAGCTAAGTGGGACAAATTCAAACTTCATTTGAATTCAAAACTGCACTTGTGCTGAAATTCACTCAAACCAAACCCAGTTTGAACTTTGATCAATTCAAATGGTTCATGGGTGAATAATTTGAATTACCAGGTGTACTATGGGGTTCACTATTTACAACAGTGATTAGGAGTAAATTTCAGAGGTTAAAACTGGAAGTGGGTCCCACATGTCAGCCACTGCTCAGATCAAACAAACTGAGACTTTTCTCACTCGGGTCGCTGAGCCGCCGCTGCGATCGCCACCGAGGGCAGCCGCCGCGCCAGCAGCTGCTTGCCCACGCGCGGGCGTGAGGCGGTGCAGAGCCTTCTTAAGGCGCCTGCCCCCCTCCTCGGCCGAGGCATCGCCGTTCTTCCCCGCAAGAACTCAGCGCCGGCCGAAGTTTTCCGCAGCTCGGAATCGATCAGAGAACGCCGATCACCGCTCCCTCCGTCCACTCCAGAGCCCCAGCAAGGTACTAGAGACCTCCTCCGTCCTCCCCACTGCTAGAATTCAGTTGAAACCGATTGATATCGGCTGTGCCGAAAGATCAAATTCGGGACTTGGAACCGCCGCACCTCGGGCTCCCGTGGACAGCCCAACCAGGGCGTTGTCATGCCCGAGCCAAGGCACCCTTGGACGCGCCGGTGACCGATGCTGCTCACCCCCGAGCCACAGCTCGAGTGGTTGCTCACCGGCGGCGAATTTCCATTTTTCCCCTTTCTGTGTGCAGAACGACCTTCGGGTGCGGTTCTGTCGAATTCATGCTCTAGAAAGGATTAGAGGGCCTCAATCCGCTCTCACACAAACTAGACACGGTAACGCACAAGTTGCCTTCACAACTCTTGGCCGGAGAACCTCTGTAACCGGCGGAATTTGAGGTTTACCAATGGCGGAATAAATGGGAGGCATCGGGAGCACGGTGAGGGCCTACTTCGGGCCTTCCCCGAGCTGTCTCGAGCTCATGTCGACCTTCCCTGAGGTCCACTGATGCTTCCCGACCGGTTCCTCAAGTAGTTGGGGTGCTAGGGAAGTCAGCCGACGTGGCCGAAGTCTTTCCGAGGTGGCGGCTCGTCGCCGACCATGCTCCGGCCATTGTCATGAGCAGCTGACCCTAGAATCCTGTTCCCCGAGTAAAAGTAGGTAGGGGCGGCCAAAATCGTGAAGTTTGGAGCTGTACAGAAGCCGGCGGCGAGCTCTCCGGCGAGGTCCCTCGGCGGCGGAGCGCGGGCGTCACGAGGTTGAAGAAGGGGGTGGACCCCAGCTGTCAGCGGGAGATATTTTGAATCGGGATCCGGCTGCGGCCGGGATCGGGTGTGCTGGCGCGCAAAATCCTTGTGGGCCGCGGTGTGCTGTCGCCTCGGCGTGCGACGCGTGTCCCCTGCGCCCACGCGCGAGTTTAAACTTTTCCCCGATTTTCAGATTTCCTTCAAACTTCAAATCCTCATAACTTTGGCTAGAAAGATCCAAATTGAGTGAACCAAATTTTGCTGGATTCAGCTCTCTGAGTACTTTCCAGAAAATCAAGTTTCACTTCATGAAATTCCTTAATTCTCCATAATTAAATCCTCAAAGTTTAAATTGTTTGGAATTTTAACTGGAGACTCCTGTGGAGGAAAATCCTGAAATTTTGCTGGGATGTTCACCAAAATATCCCTGAACTACCATAAAAATTTCAGACCCATTGGAGCTCATTTAATCCACCTAATGGTGTGATTAGTGAAACTGTTCCAGAGAAAATAGAAAATGTTCAGAAACATTTTTCAAAATTTTCTCTGAAATTGTTTAGCTCATATCTTTAGTTAGGAACTTCCAAATTAAGTGAGACCAACTCCATTAGAACCCTCTGAAAATCTAGTTTTCAGAAAGTCATAGTTTGTTTCATGAAAATCTCTAGAACACCCTAAGAGTTCCAATTAAGGTCAAGGACATAATTAATTGTGGAGGGCTCAAATGAGCTTTACTGCAACTAAAACTTGACCAAATATCTTTTTAGGTTGTAACCAAGCCCCAGTAAAAGTTTCACAGTCATTGGGTGTGTCTAGCAAGGATTAAAGACTTCACAACTTCAAACTTAATACAAATGCATTTAAATTGATACATGTATTCCTTCCATCATGTAGTCGCTAAGGTCGAGGAGGAACCCGAAGTCCTAGACTTCGTTACTCCGGAGGAACAGCTAGCCTACGACCAAGAGCAGCAAGGCAAGCTCCGGTTTGCATTAACCGTTTACAAATTTTTATTGTTTTGAGCACTTACTTGAGTATTATGATTCTTTGCATTAGAGTCTTGTTTGGAAACCCAATTGCATAGCCAAGAACACCATGGGTTGGGTTTAGGATTGCAAACCCCGTTAGCTACTGCATTGCTATGATAGAGTAGGATTCGGTACAAGTCGAGTAGTTGGAACTACTCGCGAGCATAGGCTAGAGGCACTCGACTCGGGTAGTGATAGCACATAATACACATGGCAAGAAAATGAGACCAAGCGGAGGGTAAGGGCAGCAGGACTTTGGGGCCTGTGTGTTGTAGCTCCCCTTGTGTCGATTGAGGACCGAGCCGTGTGCGAGCCTGTTGAACAAGCTAGAACAGTACCGAAGACCTACCGGCTATATGGGAACCGGGAAACTGATGTAACTCGGGTAGCTAGGTATTGAGGCATTGCCCGTCGTTCAGAGGGTATGTTGAGAGCTCGAGGTGTAAATCGGCTGGCGGCACAGAGATGCGCGTGCAGAGACCTCTTGCTCGGGACGATGGGACCAGTTCAATATTTGGCTGACGGGTGAAAGGTAGTTGTGTACGGCGTCCGTGATGGTTGTTGTAGGCAACATCGAGTACGGGCGTACGTGACGGGTTGTTCGGGTAACCCTGCAGGTGTAAATCGATTATAATCGCCGTCCCTCGCGGTCAGTGAGTACCACTTGTTCACTGTACCGTGATGTAGAAAGAATAGGCTAGTTGCATGTTAAAATGTTGCTTATTGAAAGATGGACTTGATTGCTAATGAATTGTTGTAGCTTAGAGCTAACTAAAGTTCTTTTCAAACTTTAGGCAAAGTACATGAGAGAAATGTGTTTCTTGTTTGATTGCGGCTCTCTCATGTGCCTTAGCGTAAGGTTCTCCACAACCTGCTGCTAAAACTGGAAAGTAAGGTTCCACTAATTAGGCGAGTCCTTTGCAAATAATTTTACCTCATGTACCCATCATCCCCTCATGTAGAAGTTCCATGTTTAGGTGAGACGGGTCAGACATGCTGAGCCTTCGTGCTCACTGCTTGTGTTTGAAGCTTTTGCAGGGTTCTATGAGGAAGGGACTCCCGAAGAGGAGACGGAACCCCAGGAGGGGAATCCCGTCGAGTGGGAGTCGTGCACGCCGCAGAGTTAGTGTCCGTGTGTGCTAGCAAGGACACGTTCAAGGGCTGAACGTGGACTTGATGCGTAGTCTACGCCCGTGAGTGTAGACTGGACTTATTTTGATGTAAACATGTTCATAAACTTGTTTATGTAATAAAATTTCGCTTCTGCTTTGTACCTTTGACGTGTGTTATCCGGTGCTGTGCAACGCAGCACCCCTCACCGTGATCCTGGCTCGACAGGACCTTTGGGGTCGTGTCACTGTTCTAGTGTCCTTAGATGCTGTCCTAATTGGGGCCACAAAGACCAAAGGACTAGAGTACAACAAGGACCAAGGACCAAGGACTAAAGTGCAACAAACTAAAGGACTAGGGTACAAGGGACTAGGGGACCAAACACCAAAGGACTACAAGACTTATTCCAGCATCTTAGTGCAAAGGAGTTATATTGGAACCATTTGCTGCTGATCGGACCGGCGGCCAAAAGATTTGTTAGTGACGCGTGTGACATGGCACGCGCTGACAAGAGCCAATAATCACTACTATAAAAAGGATTTTATTTGATAAAATCTTAAAACTTTTCAGTGATAAGCATAAATCAGACCGACTAAAAAAATATCACTCTAAATACGAGATGATAGGTACTACGTATAGCCCGCCACTAGAAACAATGCAACAGCAATGTACGCTTAAGAGTCTACCAATCATAAGGCTCATTTATAGTGGCGGGCCACTTAACTGACTGTCACTAGAAATTCCTCTTTATAGTAGCGGGTGATTAAGTGGTTCTTCATGAAAATTGGCAAATTACCATTGATGGTAGCTTAGGTGATACACTACTGCTATACTCATTTCAAATGACTATCCACATAAAGGCCCCACTAGAGGTCCATCCCTTGTGGTCGACCTCATAAGGGTCACTTAAATGGGCTTATAAAAGAAGCACGTCTCACTAGGGTCTTTCCCTCGCGCCGCATTCGCCACTTCTCTTCTGCCTCACTAGGCTTTAGGGCTTCCTCTCTCACTCGCCACTATCTCTCCCCCTCTCCCTCTCTCTTCCTCACATGGGACTAGCACCCAGGATAGTAACGATTCGGGCACGACGAACAATGGTGTGAGGTCGTTACGGCGGTACCATGTACTCACGTGGCAATGCTCTACATGCTCGAGCGTGTGAGTGGTTGGTGGCAACCCGTGTGGCAGGTGGCCAATTTGGCCGCGACATGCTTAGGTCCAAAACAAGGCGGGTGACGACAGATATCGCGTTTGTCGTTGGTGATGCCTCGCTAGTGACGCCTCTCCTACAATGATGACGGATGCAACAACGACGCTTCATCCCCGAAGACGAAGGCAGGTAACGACTCGTGGATTTGTTGCTTGGGCGCATGGGCACTTGGATATGGCTCGTGGGTTGGTGGGTGGGGTAGCGGCGGGGGCGACGCATATATGCGGCTATGAGTCGGCTTTTCTCTGGCCTTGAATGATTAGTATTCATTTTTTTTATTTTTTTAGGTTGAATTGTAGTAATGTACATGTGTTCGATGTTGCAAATATATATTTTTCGTGACGGGTACTCGAAATGTCACTATAGTAGATTATGGTCTGTCACTATAAACTGGTTTCATTAAATTATACAAGCATCATCGATGTGAATGGGCCGTCTGTTGCTTGCATGCAATTCCCACGCGCTGGACCAGACTGTCCGAGTTTTTTTTTTGCATGGTCCTGCTAGGTTGGTTTTGTTAGGGCTAGTCGAAGTTAATCATGTGAAATCACCAAACCTTAGTTTCCTTTGTTCTGTTTATTCCTTGTGCATAATGCATGCATCATTCAATGTTTTGCTATGTTTTTTAATTGTATATACGGAAGGCTCGATTCGGCCTCTAAGAAACAATTTTTGAATATCGTTAAACTGATAGCTAAGATGTAAATATATCTATAAAAAATAAACCAGAGCATATTGTGAAAATCTAAAAGGATTCTAACATAATTTGTGCTTGGGGCATGCAAAGGACAGTACGAGAAGCTATGATAATTTTGATAGTAATGTAGAATATTATATGTGGTACTTCATTTCACAAAAAATGTTATTTGGATCCTTGCATATAAAATAAAAGTTTGAATTGTGCGACAAATACAATAACTTGGGCTACGGGTGCAGGTAGGCCATACTTCTTGCAGATTGCTCAAATTTGTCACATATTACTTGCCTATGGATGTCGTCCTAGAAGATAATAATAATTGTAATAAACTATCATTAAGTGTGGTTACTGAAGGAAGTATATTAGTACATCACAGCAGCAAACTCTTCACATCATCCGGGTCTGGACCCTGAACACAGCAGTAACATATCGCAATTTTTTTTTATGTTAGGGAGCTTAACGGTTCTACGCTATTTGGCAATTTGCTTAAACATGAGGGGCACGTGACCCCTCTCATAACCACCAACTACTCAACGAACTTACTTCATGGGACCATGCCCTCTCGTTCCATTCCTCTTGTCCTCCCCACTCTAACAAAACCTAAGGAGAGGGCGAGAGAGAAGTGAACACTATATTCCCCCTTCTCAGTTGAGAGAGAGAGAGGTGAACACTATGGCTAGAGCAGAAAAAAAGGTGGTGGTGTACTGTATATTCACGTGCCGTTCTACATGTGTTGACGACGATTTTCCATCATAGAAGGACATGCATGTAGTAGCTCAGCTGTTAGTTTGTGCTAATAGGGCGTTTGTCCCCCATGTAATCAATAGGATGGCGAAAGAAACAAAAGCAGAGAGCCAGAGACCCTCAGATGTGACTGCTACTGTGACCGAGGTAAAAAGGAGATGATACTGCTGCACGCCACTTGCTCTAGAATCTGTCACGTCTCATGTTTTCCCCCATTCCATGCAGTACAAACAATGAGTGTAATCATTTGCAAGAATTCGTTCAATCCTTTCGTCGAGGGCTAGAGCAAATGTAAAGTACCAACAGCTATCCAAGTAGCATCCTGTTCTTTTGTCTACTCACGCTGTTCACTTTGTCATAGAGCCCACTTTCAGTCCCCTAAGACTTGCCTGCAGCCAACGTCAGAATTCTTGTTTTCTCCAGTCAGTTTTACAAAGTAACTACGCTATGGGTTCTATGATGGGCTTGTGTTCGAGACATATGTATTCCTAAGTCAGAATCTGCACATTGAAATGACTTGCATTCTTCCAAAACGGCCTTGACTTTTAGACATGGATCAAGCACCAGTGCACCATCATCATCTCCTTGAATGTAGTAGAGTAAGCAGTTAGTTGAGGGCACGCGTATATATGTGCCATCTCCAAGCAGTTAGTTGTGGGCACGCGTATATAGCGAGCAGAGTGTAAAACCCTACCAAAAAAAGCAGAACAAGGCAATGGAGAAACAACCTTAGCTTAGCCTGACTAGTGAATTAGACAACCTAAACCAGAGACTGTAATGCTGTTCCCTTTCATACAACCGATTGGGAATGGAAACATTGTGTTTCAGATGTTCCAGAAAGGATCCGGAAAGGAAAATTGAAAGACACCAAGCAATGCAACGTAGTTCGAACTTATTTTTGTATACATTCGTCAGGCTAGGAGATACCCTACACAGTCCAGAACTAACTTTTCACGCTTCACAAGGGCCAAAATCTTGAACAACTGTCTTTTAGCTCCTAAACACACGGATAAACGTAACCGGAGTGTATAAAATGGTCGTACTGACCAGTTTACTACAGAAAAAAAGACGTTTTGTTTCCTAAAGAAAGCATACGTGACACCCCGTTTTCAATAGATTTCACAATTGAACTTTCACAACAGAAACAAGTTTTATAACTCATCGATGTACTCAAATTTTCCACAGTTAATGAGCCCATCATACATTGAAGTAGGAAAATGGGTGCATTTTCCATTCTAAAAAAATACCAAAAGAGAAATAGCACTCGAATGATATGCACGCGCGCCACTTAATAAATGGAAACTAACGACAAGCATTGACATTCGTTTCATAACTCGTAAACATAACATTTCAAAATGAACCTACAAGGAACATTATATTATTGCTGAGTGTCACATATCATATCAGACATACATTGGAAATTATATATAGTTCTATAAATATTAATTTATAATATAATTGCTTTGCCACCTCTATGTCAACATTACACAGCAAGAAATTTATTGATCTTATTTGAGAGCCAAAATCAAGTCCATATCCAAACCCACGACTTAAATACAAATGCATGAAAATTATCTGGAGATAATGGCCTTAAACGGGACATGGCGTGCTAAAATCTACACGTAAAATGTAAAACAACACAGAAGTCACAGCAGGATCTGAGAAAAAGGTCTGTTACGTGGAAAATAAAAATGGATATAAAACCAGTCGAAGAACCAGGCATTGCGGATTGTACTAAATTATATTATACAATCGATGTAAAGTATTCCTTGGGTTTCAGAACCATTTTATTCATTGATACACAACGTGCTCCACCGCAGTTCTAAAATGTAACTCCTGGGCTGAAAGCCCAAACAATAAATACTACTATAAAGTAAGGCCATGCATGCAGTTCTATAAAATTAGTGCCATGTGGAATTTTTAAATTCTACATGAATCATGTTGATCTCTTTTTTTTTGAAGGAAACGGGGTTTTGCCCACTGTTTTACTAAAATGCTGATCAGCAACTAAATAAAATAAGGATGGCAACTACATCATATGTACCATAACATAAGTTTGACAAACTACATTTTTATATTTCTCTTTTATAGACACTACACACGTGCCTTTGTATATTGTCTCGATAGTACAAGAGAAACGTTCTGAACTTAACAAATATATTGTCGCAAAATAGATCTATGTGTCCCGACGCTAATCTAATTGTAGCAAAAGGCACCAACCAGCAATTTACGAGTAAACATTTCATGCTAGAATGTATGCAGTTTATTTCGAGAAAATCGAAGGCGCTGTAAAAATAAGTAATTTTATGCGTGGATATGTCAATTCACTGTGCAATAATAGTTGGAATCCAGAAGGCATGCTGTACAAAAGCAAAGAATATAAATGTTCGCGACATGATGTGAATGGCGCAAGGTGTAGCAATCCAGGAACACGAGATGTTGTCAGTGACGAACAACGAGAATGTACTCTTGATCTCTGGATATCCAAAAGATTGGTACCCTCGAAACGTAAGAAAAGACCCAAAATCAAACAAGGGATTGGCGCATGGCTTTATCGGTCACAGCTTCAAATCTTCATGTCGTTTCTCTCGCGCCCCATGAGCATATGATTACTCGACCGTCGGTGCGATCTAAGCGCAGCAGGCATACTTAACGAACGATATCAAGGATCCACGAGCTACCAATTAAAGCCAACTAGGTTTCTAGGGCTCAGCTTTTCAAGAGCAAAGTTACTGGTAGTAAAGCAATGAGGTCGCACCTTACGGAGTAGAAGCTACACGGCGAAAACAAAGAAACCTTGACTTTCTGCCATACAAAGAAAAAACGCAAGAATGACAAGAATTAACCACCATCAGCATGGACAAGAACGAGCGCAGTGCAAGAAGTGCTTCATTAGCCGAGTACGTTGCTACTCACCTCGAATAATCTAAAGAAGCGACCGGTCTAAAGCCTAGGCATTAGAACCATCAATTTATGCATCTTAAAAAGAAGCTACGAATTCAGAAGCTAAATCAATTGACAGATCGAGCGAGAGACGGTGTCATAGTTGTTACAGCATGACGGAGCCGCCGGTTACTGCCTTGGGTGGCTGTGGAAGAACGGTGCGCCGGCCTGGAACGCGGCATAGGGCCCGGGGGTTGGGTACGGGTCCATCACCACAGCCGATGAGACGATGACATTGCTCGCCCCACCGCCTGCTTCTCCGGCGGCGTCTGTGTTTGGAGGTGATCCGTCCCCGGCGTGGCGGAAGTGGTGGTACTCGATGGCGCCGCCGCTGCCGCCGGCGGAAGCCAAGCAGTGAGGGCCGACGTCGTGCAGGATGCCTTTGAACACGTGGCCGCCGATGCTAACGGTGGTCTGGTACGCGACCTCCGCGTCGGTTTGGTCGACCGGCCCCAGCCGCACGCAGCGGAACACCGCTTCCGAGCTCACCTCCCTCGGGAACCTCTCCGCGACCGTGACCATCTGCTGATCCCCTGCATGCACGAAGAACCAGCAAAGAACACACAAGAGTTAACACGAGGAACGAACCGATGGACCGGACCGGGCGCGCAAGACGATACTACAATTTACGTGCATGATTGCTGTGTATGTACCCGAAGAGGTGGTGGGCGTGGCGACGGAGAGGCGCCCGCGGGGTCGCTTGGTGAAGTCTCGGGACGGGCCGGCGGCGCCGGCTGTTGTCGCGGCGGCGGAGGCCGCAAGGACAGCGAGCTGCTGCTGGCGCTCGCGGCGCTTGGCGGCGGGGACCCAGGTGGACTTGACGTGCGTGGGGCAGTTGAAGCCGCGGCTCTTGCAGCAGGTGCGGCAGCGCTGGTGCGCGCAGTCCTTCTTGGCCTGGTTGCCGCAGTCCTGGCAGCTGACGCCTCCGCCCACGCTTCCCCCGCCGCCCCGAGTGCCGCGCGACGACGACGACGACGCGGCGCCTGTGAGCGACGGCGCGGCGCCGGGCGGATTATCGGAAGAGAAGCGGATGATGTTGGAGGCGTAGAACGGTTGCTGGTGCTCGTGCTGCTGCCATAGCTGTAGGCCGGCCCCCGCGCGCGCGGCGTAGAGGAAGGATGCGGCGTCGGATGGGTGCAGCGGCGGGACGGACGGTGCAGGTTCGTCGCGGCTGTGGCCTCCTCCGCCTAGAGGGAACCCCGCCATGTGCCCAAATCCATAGGACGCCGTGCCGGACGCCGTGGCTGGGTAGCTGAAGCTCAAGCGAGGAGGCCCTGATCTCTCCCTATAACGCCGGCTCGTAGTTGTCTGCGCTGTGGGCGGCGTGCTCCTGCGCTCTGCGACGGATTAAAATCTGCGTGGTGAGGCTTGTGGTGCGCGGCCAGAGTTAAGACGGTGAGGCGACAGAGAGGACCTGCCACGCCGCCACAGCCTGCGCGCACCTAAACTGCCATTTATTGCCTGCCTGCCGCGCTATCTCCTCCCCTCTCTCTATCCACGGCTGGCTTGCTTTCCACACAGCGAGTGACCGAGGCACCACACAAGCACGGCAACGCGGCTGCTGTGGCTGCTGCTGACAGAGAGGGATGTAAGGATATAGGGGTCGCTGTTGCGAGAGAGAGAGAGACAGAGAGAGAGAGAGGGGAGGGCACGGTGCGGTGCAGTGCAGTCGCCCAATAGATGGATGGCCTGCTACTGCTGAATATGGTTAGCTGTATTGGAATGTGCTGGAAGTCCCGGCAAGGATTGCCGCATGATGGTGGCGTGCTCCAGAATTCAGCAGTCCATCCGTGCCACCTCCTCTGCCTATGGTCAATGCAATATTCAACGCTTCAGAGTCAGATACACGTACACAGATGCTTGCCTGTATCCTTCTTCTCTCGTTCTTCTCACAAAAAAAAAAGAGAAACATCCTACCGTGTGTTAAGCTGCATGCAAAAGTTGCAGGCCTTGCGCGTCGTTTTGTTTGGTTGCGCCGTGGCTGGCTCGCCGAGCCATGCCTCCACCGACACCGTCTGATCGTGCGCGGGCGGCGCGGGCCGGCCCATGCACGCATCCGCCGCCCTGGTCCGCCGCGCGGGGTCAAGACCGGGAAACACGGGAGCTGCTTTTGCTGCCGTCTTTACGTGACGCGGACACCTTTCACCTCAACTTTGCTTATCCCTGGCCGCTGCGGTGCCCGCCTCCCTCCATTCCCGTCCCGCCTTGCAACTTCCACGGGACGACCGAACTCGCCGCACGGAGCCGGGACACGACCGGTCCAGGTCCAACGTACGTGCGCGTCCTCCGCAGAGGTCTACCGCGTCCGCCCTTGCACCGATCCGTCCGTTTCACTCCGTCACGAGGAGCTTGGCGACAGACCGGACTCTCGCCCGTCCTGGTTTGACGGGCGCGGCTGCGACGCTAACGGTTGGCGTCGCTGTCTTCTCGCGGTGTTTAGTTTACTCGGTCGCCAAACAGCAAAGGGGGCGTGGTGATCTAGCGGGAGATACGCGTGACGTCGCCGGGATCCATCATCCATGTCCCACCGCCGTGGACGCAACGTGTGCCCGCAGTTAGTGGTCCAGTCAGCGAGTCCGCCCCGGTTTGCAGGGATGCGGTGCCGGCTTTTGCTTCTGGAAAAGAAGCCTGTGTTGTTGGTCACTGTTAGTGCGTGACATTCTGTAGGTTTGTTCGTTCGTTCTTCATGGGGCCGACTGATTGAGGAGAATACGTGGTGGTTGACATTCTCTCGGTCTCTCCTAACCTGGAAGCAGATTCTTCTAGCATCTGAAATTCGAGCAGCTCTTGAGACATGCATGGTCGAACTAGCAGTAGAATTGCGCCAACAAGCGCTCGGAAAAGGTTTCGACCAGAATGAAATCCGGTGGGCGCCTGGGGACGTGTATAGTCCACCACCACAAACGGCACTATAGCATGGCGTCCACACTCCGCCGCCGTGCCCTTGTGGCTGCTGCTGTTGTAGAGATGGGAAACCGGCCGGGATGTGGGCAGCAGGACCAGGAATTCAAATCCCTATACCCCACTACAGAAACCTTCATGCGCATAGAGGCGGAGGTGATCACGTTCCTCACGGCGCGGGCCTGTTCGCCACGAACGTTTCCTTTGGCTACTGATGTGGTGGTCCTGATCGAACCGAGAATTGTGCGTAGAGGCCAGGCCGATGGGATCCGGCCGATTGCTGCTCGGCTCCGATGCATGCATGGCCAGTTGTGGATGGGGAACTCGAAGCGGCCCCAAGGAATTACTCGTGTCGTACTAGTTCGTGCAGAGAGAGAGAGAGAGAAAGAGAGAGAGGCCAATGCATCCGCGCGCGCATGCATCAGACGACATGCTGGGCGCATTGAAGGATCGGAATGAGCAGGCCGGGCGGCTCCGATCCATTTATTGCGAGCTCTGATCGCGATCAGATCCACCTCATTCTCGAGTCAGAGGAAGCCGGTGTAGGGTGCATTGTTCCTCTCGCCTGCATGTAAAACAAGCGCAAGGGACAAGGGAACACGGACCAGGCTCCTGATCAGGATCAGCTCTCGTGTGTAACAAGGCCTTGTCCTCGTCGGCGCGCTGGTGGTAGCGGGTTCGGGCAGCCGAGCCGGAACTGCAATGAGCGTGGGCTCAGTCGGCCGGCCGGACACGGCCAGGGTGAAGCAGACGTCCAGAAGGTCCGGCCTGCCGCGTCGCCGAATCAAAGCAGGGCGTGAAGCTCGCTCCACGAATCAAAGCAGCGTGAAGCGCGTACGGTGCACTTGGACTCGCCTGCGGCGTAAACGCCTTGCTCTGATCGGGCATGTGCCGCGCCTGGCACGTTTCGATGCGCTTATGATGGTGCGAGCTTTTATCATCCATGGCGCGTTACTACAACGGTGTACGCGATCGCAGACCGACCAATGGCCGTGACAAATGCCGCGGAAAGAGCTCGACGAACGGCAAGTAACGGTAAAAAAAGGTAGCCCAAAACGTCGTGTTGCTACCAGCGCACGGCAGCAAGACCTCTCGAGGTCAAAAACCTCCAGGCCCAGCCAGGCGTTGTTGCTTGCCGCCGGCATGTCACTCGCTTCTTGCCGTGCAGCAGCGGCACGATGGTGAGTTCAAGGCAAGCTGGGACCTCCATGATTCTGCAATGGCAGCAGGACAGAGGCATGCAGCGGTTTTTACTGCGTCCCACAGCCACTGCAGCGATAGAAAGGGAAAAAGTTGGGGAAACAGGATCCCGAGGGCGCCGCGCTGCAGTGCCTGCCGTGCTGAGAAAGTCCGGGCCCCAATAATGAAGCGCAAGCCGGAAGCAGCCGGCGCGCCTCGAGCCGTGCGCCGCTGTTACTCGCTGTACCCGCTCGGGTTGACCGCGCGCGAGCGCGGCGAGGCGAGGCGAGGCGAGTGTTTTTTTTCTTTATATCTTTTTACGGTGCCGGGCACGTCGCGCGCGGGCCGGACCCCGCGACCCGCGTGGTCCACTTTCCGCCGCCCGCGCCTGCTGCCCACGTCCCGTCGCGCGGACACGGAGCGAACAGTGCGGCGCGGCGGGCGGGGCCGGGGCCGCGCGATGCATGGGATGGGGCAGAGGCCCAGGGGCGCGCGCCGATCCCGACGCGTAACGAACCTGACCGCAACTTGCTACCACGCGCAGGCAGACGCGCTGCCTGCCTGTGCTGCGTGTGGACCGGACGCGGGGGGCGGGCGGGGGACACGGCCGTGAGGACTGCGGCGTGCGCCCCTCGGGACGCGAGGCTATCTCGCTGGATTCACGGGGTAACCTGTCTCTCACTCGCACGCACTGTCACTGCACCGTGAGCACTGAGCGCCATGCTCCTATCCCTCCCTCCCTCCCCCCCTATCTCGCGGAGACCGGGCGGCCAACATTTCTGGCGCTGTTTGTTGCATGATTTGAATATCATCCCTCCTCAGCAAATAAGATTTCGAGTTTACAAAACCAAAAAAAGATTGTACTATATTCTACGGACTCGAGTGGACCGCTACGAGTAGGAAGAGAACGGCAGACACGATACAAGCGCGCACAGATGTGCCTTCCCGGCTCATTAACTCCATGCACGTACTGTACACCGATCAAGCCAAGTAAACCTATCTTGCTGTAACGTGAACAGTCCGCCGTGACTTTAGGTACACCTTTTTCTTTATAGCAGAAAGTTGAAGTTTTGTACTGGTTCGAGTACGGTTTCATTTCGCGTTAGTATTTTGCGTAGTACTCCTAGTGGTTTAGATCATCTTAATCACAAACAGTCGGAAAGGTCGGGTTCGACCAGCAACGGCGTCGCACCAACGAATTCTCCTGTTCCGCACCAAAGGCACAGCGCCCTGTTTCCACACAAGTGGTATGCGTACGCGATCATTGCTCTCCTGGCTACAATTGTTTAATCCTTGCTTGCTTTCATGCATATCAAACACACACACACACACAAGAAAAAGACCATACGTAGTAGGCTTTCGATGCGTGTGTCAGTATTACTCAGTACTACTACTACACAGCACCACGTACGCAATAGGCAATACAGAAGAAATTAAAAGGTTATCCAGATGACCAGATGCTTGGGACGGAATACTTTTACCACCAGTCTACAGAGCTACAGGTACCAAACCTACTCGTTAATAATTCGCAATTTTTTTTTTCAAAAATCTGAGACCTGCCCAAATCTTCCGATGGACCGGACCGTAGCCAGCGGCGACCTGCACGCTTTCGTCACGAGCCTATTGCACGGCCCCCGGCCAAGCCGGCCGTATCGTGCCTACCTCTTCTCTTGACAGAATCTAAAGCGAGTCAAGGCCGACGCCGCACCGATCAACCAGCTCAATGGCGAGATGATGACAGAGGCGAGACGACATACGTGCATGTGCTGGCACACGACAGGGACGCGACCAAGGAATCGATATCTTGCCATCGGTTGACGCCGAAAGCGCATGGAAAAGCGTTCGAGATCATATGCTTCTTCCTCTCCGTATACCACATGTCTGATCGAGTCGACTTGTCACCTGTCTCCATAATCGTTTGCCAAAAAAAAACTGGTCGTTGTGGGCTCTGCTTTATTAATCTTGTGTGATCGCGACGGGAACCTGTCGCACGTTTTGCTCTGACGCTGTCTCAGCTCGCTCAATCGCTGCCTCCTGCTACATACGTATTGGAGAAGTGTTTATCTTGTTGAGTGCTCTTTTTGAGCCCCTTGTAAGACAAAGTGGCCTTTTTTTGTTGGTGGCACTAGGTTATGCTTGTGCTGGCACTCATTCAGAATGTATCGAATTTTCTTAGTTATAAAAAATGGCGGTCTTGATTTTCCATACGCCAAAAGCTTGGGCTCTTTTCCATCAGGTAGGCAGCCAGGATCTATTGACTATGCGTGGTGGAGTTAGGCCCGTTAGGGGAGTTAACGGGCCACGCTAACGAAGAATATCATATCACAAAGCCTTTGGCCCACTTAGTCTATTTCTTTTTCAATTAAAAAATTTGCTCCGTCTAAAGAATGGAACATTTGCTCGTTTTCGTGGAGCTGCCATTTGGTGTAAAAGTGCCAAAATTTGTAAATAGAAAACTTGAGTGGTGAATAAAGTTGAGTTCAAATTTAAGAAATGGGACTTGCAAAAACTTTTCTAAACATGTGAATGTTGTCAGGAGCAAGCACATAAATTAAAGTCCACTTTAAATTCAAATGATCATTTAAATGCAAAGGTGGTCATCTTAAATGAAGGATGCAAACTGTGGTTGTAAACTTCCCCTTTGCAGCCGCCAAATTAAAAGTTTGATTCCATAGTTGAATTCTTCAGGTCCAAATTATGAAGAAGACAAATTTTGAGAAAATTTGGAGGTACTTTGATATGTATATCAAATAGGCTTTCAAATTTCATTGAAATTTGAATTCAAATGTGAAACTGAAGTACACCTTGTCAAATTTTCCAAATGGAGGTCAATTTTGAACTCTTCATGATTTAAATTTGCAATGTGCCAAATTGGAGATATTTTGGGAGGAGGAAGGACTGGACCCACTAGTTAGTGAGCTACTTAACCTTGCAAGCGAAGTCATCGTTCTCTGTTTCTCTGTTCAGACTCGAAACAACCGAGTTCACTCACCGAGCGCCACCGATTGCAACTCAAGCGACGTCCCCGGTATCTCTTCGTGCTGACAACCAGCGTGTGGGGCTGGCTCAGCTCGTGGCTTGATCTTTCGCTCGGACACCGAATCAATTCAGCTTCCACTTCCTCTCTCGCACAGAACCCAGCAACCACGCTGCCGCCTCCTCGGTGATCAATCGGGAGCCGGGAAAACTTGTGCCACAGAGCTTCCTGAATAGCAAAAACCGCACCACAGCTGCGTCCTACATCTCCTCAGAGCAAAAGCTGGTCGAGCTCGGCTTCCATCACCCAAAAGTGGTTCTGTTTCACGGCGGCCGAGTATCACCTCCACTCGAGCTCACTTGGACAGCTCCACATGAGGGGATTCACACTCGACCGAAGGCACTTAAAAATGCGCCAACTAACCGCACTGCTCCTCGCCGAGTCTCAGCTCAAGCCGCGGATCATCTAACTCCAGTTTGGAGGTTTTCTTTCGGCGCGTTCTAACCCGACTTCCGGTACAAAATCGTCGAATTCAACCTCCATCCTCGTTCTTAGGTCCCTAAAGCTTGCATACGGGATCTATACTAGTTAGGCATCGTTTCCCCTATGCAACCCTAGCTTGAAAACGCATAGAGACGACCCATTTCAAGGTTTCCCGAGAGTAAACATCGCCGCACCTCTATGGCGCACGGTGACAACCTATGTAGAGGTTTTCTCGAGCTTTGTGGCATTCATGCCGCTTTTCTCTAGGATCCATGGATGCTCTAGGGCCAAGGACCACCGAGTTTGTAAGGGTAGAGAGGTCGGACCACGGCAACGAAGCTTCAGCGAAGTCGTCGCACGCCGCCGACCTAGTTTCGGCCATAGATAGCTTGTGCCGACCCCACCAATGGCTTTCCCGACCCTAAAAACCTCCGGGTGGCGAGTATCGGGCCGAGAGGCAGCCGGAAAACCGAGTCCGGTGAGAGGGCCGCCGTGGCCGGCGAGGGGGAAGGGCGCGCACGCGGGAAATGGACGGAGGAAGGAGAAGGTTGGTTGGGCCCGCCTGTCAGCATGATAAACTGCACTGTGGGATCCTATGTGAAACCGAGATCCTTTGTGTCCACGGGGGAAAAGTCTGTGGCTTCGGTTTGGCTCGCACCGGAGTGGCTGAATTTAAATTTCACGGGACCAACTACCGTGCAGAGGATTTTCAATAGAAAGAAAATTCCAGAGTATAGCCAAGCTTCACAAATCCATAACTTATGCTAGGAATCTCCTAATTTAGTGATTCAAATTGGGTTGGATTCAGATTGATAAACTCTATCCAAATATGCAACCCAATTTGTATGAAAGTCATTATTTAATTCTGGAAAATTCTTTAAAGCTTTTCAGCAAAATAATTTAAGAGGGAGTTTGGTTCATCCAAAAATCCTCAAACTTTTCCAGAATATTCCTCAGGAAAATATTGAACTCCTGTAAGAATTTCAGATCATTTGGAGTTGATTTGATTAGGAGAATTAAGATTTTAAGTTGCTGTGGTCAAATGAATACAGAAACATTTTCAGAGAATTACCAAAACTTCAAAATTCAGTTCTGGGCAATTCTTAGCCCCAAATATCCTATAAAAATTCATGAAGACTCTATGAACTATAATTGAAATTTTAATTCACTCAGTTTGACATGAACATGTGAGTTACTTCAGAATTAATTCCTTTTTTTAATTGTTTAGAGAATTGTTATGAATAAACCACTCAATGAAAAATGCTAATTTTTGGTCCAGATGACTTTCTTGTGACAAGAAACTCACATGAAAATTTTCAGCTCCATTGGAGCTCTAGATCACCCATGTTCTTTTTAACCTCTTTAGGTGATTAAAACACAAGTGGGGAAAATATTTAGCACTTAATCATGTTGATCACCAGTATAATTTTAAATCCTTAAACAGAGTTCCAGTTTTAAACTTGTCATTAGAGCTTATTAGCAAAAACTTTACAATTAAATACTTGTGCATATTCATAACATATAACATATACGTGAAGACTTGTGAAGGAAGTGAAGTGGGATTTCAAAGACACGGTGATCGAGTGATCAAGCCTCAAGTGGTTTTAACTAACTGAACATTATATACATTCTTAGTCACCTGCAAAACAAAGGCAAGCTTCAGTTTATGTTTAAGTTGGTTTATAAAGTTTTTACTTTGTTCACTACTATGGTTTAGAGTTTGTATGTGCATTAGGTCAGGAATGATTTATACTCCGAATACATGACCAAACGAACCCTGGAGTCAAGGGTAGAATAGTGTTTCCCCGTTGTAGAATATTGCCATGCTAAATAGGCTATGACATCCGGTAGAAGTCGAGTAGGTGGAATCTACTCGCGAGCTATAGTTCAGGATCACACGGGTATGGTTTAAAGAGGCAAACTAAAGTTTATGTTTCCAAAGATGAGACCGGGTAGGAGGGTTAGGCGGCGACAAGATGAAGTCTTGGTCGAGTAGCTCTGCCTGTGTCGGTTAAGGACCAAGGCGTGTGCAGCCCCGATGAGCAAGTATTGAGTTGTGTACCAGATGCTTACTGCTATATGGGACCTAGGAAACTGATGTACCATGTTAACTGGATTGTAGAGGCATACCACATCGTCTCGTTAGACCTATGAGCCCGAGACGACGTGACCGGTTCTATAGTCGGGTGTCCTGCGAAAGGTTGTCACATACGACGTAATGAAGGACGCCAGATTTGGGTCTTCAGAGGCGGGCGTATTTGTCGAGTACTCCTGGCAGTGTTTGATTTGAATCACCGCCCCTCGCGAATACGAGTACCGCGTGCTCACTGTGTTGTGACATAGTAAGCAAGTTGTGTGATAACATTTTGCAAGTTTTAATTACTGTTATGATAATTCAAATTGAATGAAAACCATGGATGAAGTAGAGATAGAGCAAATTAAAGTTATTTTCCACCTTGAGACAAGTAACATTATAATGAAGCGTTTCTTGTTTGATTGTGGATTTCCAATGTTGTTCGGCGCAAGCTCACTACTATGATGTCTAAAATCGAAAAGTTAAGGAAGAACGTGTAGGCGAGTCTTTATGCAACTTTCTTGTTTCTTGTCTTAAGTTACCTTCATATAGAGTTACATGCTTTAGGAGAGACGGTTAAGTCTTGCTGAGCCTTTGTGCTCACTCTTGCTATATGAGTGGTTTTGCAAGTTAACATCGACGCTTATGAAGAAGGTTGTCCGGTGAGACTTGGAGACTTACGAGTCATGTAATACATGGAGAACCCAACCACTGCAATGTCTTCGTATTGCTAGCGAGAGGAGTCCGCGGGCTGGATCTCTTCTCTAGTGCTCATTAGTTACTCAACGTGAGCTGAGTATAGTTTTCCGCTGTAGCTATTTAATGTAAATTATTTACAAAGAACATCTGTAAGCTTCCGCTTTTAATTTATGTAATACATGTTTCCTTAAATGTGTACTGTTGGTTGCCGCAATACACGACACCACCCAATGCAATTCCCGGGCGAGCGGCACGGCCCCGTGAACGGGTATCGGGCCCCATCAGCGTGGTATCAGAGCCGCATTGGTAATAGCACACAGAATAAGGACAATATTACGATGAAAACTTAGGATATAGTGAGAAAACGTATTAGGCCCACATAAGAACTACTATATTAGCCTAATATGAAGGTGGCAATCTAATTTATGTGTTATGTCAGAAAATCATACATCTCGGGACATTTTATGTCTTGGGGGGTGCAGGTAAGCATTGTCCACCAGTACGCACAAGCTGAAGGGTGGAGCCTCACGGGTGATAGGTAACCGGTCAGCTTTGGTATCCTCTACGACTCTTCATGTCGTTTGGGGTATTCGAGCAACGCCCTTCCCTGGCGGGCTACGGGCAAGTATGGGAGACCCCGTCACGTGGTTAGTAACGTGAACACGTAACTCAAGGTATGTTTGGCTTGAGAACACCTATGCGAGTGATGACGGACGGGTGTATGAACTGTATTGTGACCGGGTTTGGTGTGCAGCTGAACCTGACAATTGTGTGTTAATTATGCAGGTTTAACCATGAAACTGTAGTACGAGTGGTACACATTTGCGAGTGACCGTCTTAGTGCCACCTATATATGGATATGCCAGTATAATCCGGTTAGCATTTTCTTTTGGTGAGGCTACATAGTACCGACATGATTCTTACGGTGCATCGACACCGTACTACACTTAATAATCTCTTCCCTATGAAGAAATGATTCATAAACTAACTTTCAACTAAAAATGGAAGTTTGAAACAAATATTAGTTACTGAACTCTTATTTTGAGCTAAGATTCAAATGGGAGAATGACTAGGCTTCAAAGATTTCGAAAACGGAGTGCTCTGTTTCTAGTAGGAATTCTTGCTGGACTTTTACAGAGCATAACTCTGAGTAGCTTTACCCAATTAAGGTGTATGATATAGTTATGCAAAGATTTTTAAGTGCTCTACAACTTATCTGTAGACCTACAGAGCAAAATCACACGTTGAGTTAGTGAAAAGTCCAGTTGAAGGCAAACTGTCCAGAACCAGGACAGCAGAAAAACCTCTCTGGACCTTTCTGTTTTTAAGGCATAACTTTCTGTAGAAACATTTCTGTAGAAAAATCCCTAAGGAACCTATGATACATCGTTGGAAAGGTTATGAAATGTACAACATTGTTGTAGTTCAAAGCTTGCTCAGATTCTTATGTATTTGCATATACAACTGTGATAAAGATAGCCACATACAAAGAAGATGCTGGAAAATTTTATCCATGAATTCTGTCAACTTTGGTAAATTATGACTTTTGATCCAGAGATGATCTGAAGGCATATGAATAAGCATTGGAAAGATACTAAAGTTTACTAGAACTTTGGTCTTGAACTCAAGTCAATAATCTGTAGTTAACTTGAGTAAATTTTGGAGTTTTTAGTCAAGCTGATTAGTCTAGCGTACTTATGTTTTGTCTGAACATAAATGTGGTTATGCTTTCATAAAGTTCATGACATGTTCATATTTTACTTATCTTTATTTACTGCTGGGATAGAATTTTGATTGACTCAAAATTTATTTCGTGCAGTATGATACGTGCACATTCTCAAATGGAGATTGGAGGATCGAGTCGAGGTAGGAATGACTCGACTTCATCACAAGAGCCATCACCAACCGGATTGGCGGGAATTATGACGAGGATGAATGAAACTCTCCAAACTCTAGTTCAACAAGGAATAAATAGAGAAGCTCAACGTCACATGCCAACCCAGAGCACTTATCTGGATTTCTTGGCGACACAACCGCCGGTATTTTCCGAAGCGGCCAACCATTGTGAAGCAAATCATTGGTTACGTGTCATTGAGTCCAATTTTGGGTTGATTCAACGTGACAACTTCCAGAAGACTCTATTTGCCACCCAGCAGCTTCACAGCTTTGCTGGAGCCTAGTGGGCAGAATACCTTGCTATCCAACCAGAAGGGCATCTTGTCACATGGACGGAGTTCCAGGATGCATTTCGCTCTTGTTTCGTTCCTGCGGGTATAATGGAAACAAGTCTTGATGAATTCTGGAATTTAAGACAAGAGGAAATGAGTGTTATTGAGTATGTGAAGGAATTAATTGCTTAGCTCAATATGTTGCTGATTATGTGAAATCACCAGCTATGAAGAGTTATCATTTTTACCGAGGGCTGACTGCTAGGCTGCGATGTGAGTTGGCCCAAGTTAGCCAAAAGAATTTTGATATGTTTGTTGGCTGTGCTATCACTCAGGAATATTATTCCAATCTCTTCCTTAAAGAAAAGAGGAGAGGGACTCATTACAGGATGAATGCAATCATCTGCCTTAAAAGTATCGGTGGGTAATCCGTTCACCTTCCGGTCGAGAGGTTCCACAAAAGGAGCAGTCATTCTTGGAGTATGACGCCTCTTATACTCCACAGAGGTTTTATTTACCTCCACCGCAGCGAAAAACTATTTCTTGTGCACCCCAGTACCAACAAGGTGCACCAGAATGTTATTACCCTCAAGATATTGAAGATGATCAAGGTGATTTTGCAGCGGAACCGAGTGGTATCCCACTTCAAATTGACAATGAACACCACGTCAATGAAGCAGCTTTAACGAGCAACAACATGATGTCTGCGGGTCCAGTTCTAAATAATGATCTTGGACAGCAAAGAAAAGCCATGTCCAAAGTGGGAACTGTTAACTATGTGTTAGTCGACGATCTGCCCGAAGGAGGACCAGTTCTCGCGGGCAGGTTCACCTTAAATGACAAGCTGGTTGTCATTCTATTCGACTCTGGTGCAACACATAACTTTATTAGCAAGACGGCGGTGATCCGGGATCAGATTTTCACCATTATCACTAAGGGTTCTTACCTTATTCATTCATCAGTACGAGACATATTGACTAATGAAGTCGTTTCTAGAGCACCACTTTGTCTGGGTGGAAAATTTTATCCTACCACCCTCATTATTCTCGAAGATCAAGGAATCGATGCCATATTGGGAATATCATGGTTAACTTTTGATAGGGCTGTTCTGGGCATCGAGAACCGGAGTGTTCATTTGGACTCTCCACTTTATGAGCGTCATATGTTGTATCTTGGCAAAACTGTTTCCAAAGTACCGGAAGTATGTAATGCCAAAACTTACAAGTTAGAAGACATTCTTGTAGTCCGTGAATATCTGGACGTTTTTCCCGAAGACCTTCCAGACTTACCACCTAAGCGCGAGGTAGAATTCAAAAAGAATTGATACCGGGAACCACACCGATCTCTCGAATACCATACAAAATGACTCCGAGTGAATTAGCTGAACTGAAGGAGCAACTAAAACATCTGATGGACAAGGGGTTTATTCGTCGAAGTTCATCACCGTGGGGTTGCTCAGCTTTATTTGTAAAGAAGAAGGATGAGACGATGAGGTTATGCGTCGACTATCGTCCGTTAAATGCTGTGACGATAAAGAACAAGTATCCACTATCAAGAATTGATATTCTCTATGATCAACTAGTGGGTGCTAAAGTCTTTTTGCAAGATGGACTTAAGGTCGGGATATCATCAAATCAAGATTTGAGCGGAGGATATCCCGAAAACAGCATTCTCGATAAGATATGGACTCTATGAGTATCTTGCCATGTCATTTGGGTTGACCAATGCTCTGGCTCACTTTATGTATCTTATGAACTCGGTGTTCATGCGGAGTTGGATCAGTTCGTCGTAGTATTCATCGATGATATCTTGGTCTATTCTAAATCAGAGGAACACGCTAAACATTTGCATATTGTGCTCCAACGATTGAGAGATCACAAGCTCTATGCAAAGTTTAGTAAATGTGAATTCTGGATCAACCAAGTGTCGTTCTTGGACATATTATTTCAGCGGATGGCATCACCGTTGATCCAAGCAAGATTGAACAAGTGCTGAAATGGAAGTCTCCAACATCGGTCCATGAAGTTCGTACCTTCTTAGGTTTAGCGGGATATTATCGGAGGTTCATCCCGGGCTTCTCAAGAATCTCTAAACCTATGATGGAGCTACTGAAAAAGGGCATCAGATATGATTGGAGCAAGCCATATGAGGAAGATTTTCATGCATTGGTAAAACACCTCACAACAGCCCCGGTTTTAGCTCAACCGGATACCACCAAGCCCTTCGATTTTATTGTGATACGTCTGGCATCGGACTTGGGTGTGTACTAATGCAAGGAGGACGCGTGGTCGCATATGGATCACGACAGTTAAGGAATCATGAATAACATTATCCAACTCATGATCTCGAGCTTGCTACCGTGGTATTAGCTTTGAAGATGTGGAGACACTATCTATTAGGAAATCTAGTTCATCTCTACACCGACCACAAAAGCTTGGAGTACATATTCACTCAAAAAGAGTTGAATATGCGACAACGGCGATGGTTGGAGATGATCAAAGACTATGAGATTGAAATTCTTTAGCATCTGGGCAAGGCAAATGTGATTGCCGATGCACTCAGCCAGAAATCTCATGTTCATAATCTGACCTTTACGCCGATAGAAGAGGAAGAACCGAGTCTCTACTTGGTTCCATATGGAGCTCTACATAATCTAGCTCTTATACCCACATTAAAAGAGGAGGTTATGAAAGTTCAAAAGCGAGACAAGGGCATGTCTCATATTAAAAGAAGGTTGAAGAACTGGGAAATAAAATATTTCCGGTTAGATGATGAAGATACCTTATGGTTCAAGGACCGGATAGTTGTACCCCGTGGTATGAGACTACGGAGAAGATTTTGGATGAGGCCCACTTATCCAAATTTTCTATTCATCCGGGCAGCAACAAGATGTATCAAGAATTGAAAACTAAATTTTGGTGGACCCGGATGAAAAGAGAGATTGCTAAATACGTATCGGAATATGATACGTGTCGGCGAGTTAAAGCCGACCACATGAAGAAACAGGAACCTTGCAACCGCTAAGCTTTCCGACATGGAAGTGGGAGGATATTAGTACGAACTTCATTGTTGGACTACCTCTCACGGCTCATAAGTATGACTCGGTTTCGATAATCGTTGATCGGTTAACCAAATCAACACATTTCATCCCGGCACATAAGGGGTTCCATGCCAAGAAGTATGCAGACCTGTATATTGCAAGAATATTGTGCCTACATGGAGTTCCCCGGACGATCATATCCGATCGAGGCGCGTTGTTCATTGCTCGTTTCTAGGAGCAGCTACATGCCTCACTGGGGACCAAATTGATTAGAAGCTCTACATATCATCCTCAAACTGATGGGAAAATGGAGAGGGTGAACCAAGTTCTCGAAGATATGCTTCGAGCATGTGCCATTCACCACGGTAAAGGATGGGACGATCATCTACAATTGGCGGAATTCGCTTATAACAATGGATATCAAGCGAGTATCAAGATGGCACCGTATGAAGCTCTCTACGGCCGAAAGTGCCGCACACCCTTGAACTGGTGTGAATCTAGCGAGAGAGTTATTTACGGGATTGATCTCGTAAATGAAGCTGAAAAGCGGGTAAGGCTTATTCAGGCAAATCTTAAAGCCGCTCAGTCCAGATAAAAGAGCTATGCGGATAAGAGACATCGTCCTCTAGACTTCCATGTTGGGAACCACATATATCTCCGTGTATCTCCTATGAAAGGAATTTACGATTCGGAGTGAAAGGGAAGTTAGCTCCGCGTTTTAGCGGTCCCTTTGCCATCATCAAAAGATGTGGACCCGTGGCATACCGTCTGGAGTTACTGGCAGCCTTAGCCGGAGTTTATAACGTCTTCCATATATCTCAGTTGCGAAGTGTTTGAAATTCCAACGGAGATTCTCATGGGAGGCATCGCAGATTTGAAGCCGGACCTCACATGTTGAGCATCCAACCCGGATAATTGATGAAAAGACTCGCGAGACCAGAAACCGGACGCTGCGATTTTTCAAGGTGCTATGAGAAAATCACACGTTCGACGAAGCTACATCAGAAAGCGAAGAGTATTTACAACTTAATCATCCGGAGCTATTAGAGGCTTATGTCCGATAATCGTCCTCCCCACATTGTTCTTAATTGTGAATCTCGGGACGAGATTCTTTTTAAGGGGGGGGGGGGAGAATGTAAAAGTCCCAAACCTTGTAAATGGAAAACTTGAGTGGTGAATAAAGTTGAGTTCAAATTCAAGAATTGGGACTTGCAAAAACTTTTCCAAACATGTGAAGATTGTCAGGAGCAAGCACATAAATTAAAGTCCACTTTGAATTCAAATGATCATTTAAATGCAAAGGTGGTCATTTTAAATGAAGGATGCAAACTGTGATTATAAACCTCCCCTTTGCAGCCGCCAAATTAAAAGTTTGATTCCATAGTTGAATTCTTCAGGTCCAAATTACGAGGAAGGCAAAATTTGAGAAAATTTGGAGGTACTTTGATTTGTATATCAAAGAGGCTTTTTCGAATTTCATTGGAATTTGAATTCAAATTTGAAACTGAAGTACACCTTGTCAAATTCTCCAAATTGAGGTCAATTTTGAACTCTTCATGATCTAAATTTGCAATGTGCCAAATTGGAGATATTTTGGGAGGAGGAAGGAGTGGACTCACAGGTCAGTGAGCTACTTAACCTTGCAAGCGAAGTCATCGTTCTCTATTTCTCTGTTCAGACTCGAAGCAACCGAGTCCACTCACCAAGCGCCACCGATTGAAACTCAAGCCACGTCCCCGGCATCTCTTCGTGCTGGCAACCAGCGTGTGGAGCTGCCTCAGCTTGTGGCTTGATCTTTCGCTCGGACACCGAATCAATTCGGCTTCCGCTTCCTCTCTCACACAGAACCCAGCAACCACGCTGCCGCCTCCTCGGTGATCAATCGAAAGCCAGGAAAACTTGTGCCACAGAGCTTCCCGAACATCAAAAACCGCACCACAGCTGCGTCCTACATCTCCTCGGAGCAAAATCTAGTCGAGCTCGGCTTCCATCACCCAAAAGTGGTTCTGTTTCACGGCGGCCGAGTGTCACCTCCACTCGAGCTCACGTGGACAGCTGCAGACGGGGGGATTCACGCTTGACCGAAGGCTCCCAAGGACGCGCCAACTAACCGCGCTGCTCCTCGCCGAGTCTCAGCTCCAAGCCGCGGATCATCTAGCTCCAATTCGGAGGTTTTCTTCCGTCGCGTGCTAACCTGACTTCAAGTATGAATTCGTCATATTCAACCTCTATCCTCGTTCTTAGGTCCCTAAAGCTTGCACCCGGGATCTAGACTGGCCAGACATCATTTCCCCTACGCAACTCTAGCTTGAAAAAACATATAGACGACCGATTTCAAGGTTTCCCGAGAGTAAACGTTGCTGCACCTCTACGGCGCACGGTGACAACCTATGTAAAGGTTTTCCCGAGCTTTGTGGCATTCATGCCGCTTTTCTCTAGGATCCATGGATGCTCTAGGGCCAAGAACCACCAAGTTTGGAAGGGTAGAGAGGTCGGACCACGGCGCCGGAGCTTCACCGAAGCCGTCGCACGCCGCCGACCTAGTTCCGACCATAGATAGCTTGTGCCGACCCCACCAATGGCTTTCCCGACCCCGAAAACCCCCGGGCGGCGAGTATCGGGACGAGAGGCGGCCGGAAAACTGAGTCCGGCGAGGGCTCCGCCGCGGCCGGCGAAGGGGAAGGGCACACACGTGGGAAATGGACGGAGGAAGAAGAAGGTTGGTCGGGCCTGCCTGTCACCGTGATAAACTGCACTGTGGGATCCTATGTGAAACCGAGATACTTTGTGTCCATGCGGGAAAAGTCCGTGGCTTCAGTGTGGCTCGCACCGGAGTGGCTGAATTTAAATTCCGTGGGCCCAGCTATTGTGCAGAGGATTTTCAATAGAAAGAAAATTCTAGAGTATAGCCAAACTTAACAAATTCATAACTTATGCTAGGAAACTCCAAATTTAGTGATTAACATTGGGTTGGATTAAGATTGAGAAACTATATCCAAATATGCAACCCAATTTGTATGAAAGTCATTATTTAATTCTGGAAAATTATTTAAAGCTTTTCAGCAAAAGAATTTTAGAGGGACTTTGGTTCATCCAAAAATTCTCAAATTTTGCCAGAACATTACTTAGGATTATATTGAACACCTGTAAGAGTTTCAGCTCATTTGTAGTTGATTTTATTAGGATAATTCAGATCTCAAGTTGCTGTGTTCAAATGAATACAGAAACATTTTTAGAGAATTACCAAAACTTGAAAATTCAGTTCTGGGCAATTATTGGCCCCAAAGATTCTAGGAAAATTCATGCAGGCTCTATGAACTATAATTGAAATTGTAGTTCACTCAGTTTGACATGAACATGTGAGTTGCTTCAGAATTAATTCCTTTTTGTTTAATTGCTTAGAGAATTGTTCTGAATAAACCACTCAATGAAAAGTGTTAATTTTTGGTCCAGATTACTTTCTTGTGACAAGGAACTCACATGAAAATTTTCATCTCCATTGGAGCTCTGTATCACCCCTGTTCTGTTTAACCTCTTTAGGTGATCAAAACACAAGTGGGGAAAACATTTAGCACTTAATCATTTTGATTAACCCAACCTCAAACCTTAACACCAGTGTCATTTTAAATTCTTAAATAGAGTTACAGTTTTAAACTTGTCATTAGAGCTTATTAGAAAAAGCTTTACAATTAAATACTTGTGCATATTCATAACGTGTAGCATATACGTGAGGACTTGTGAAGGAAGTGAAGTGAGATTTCAAAGACACGGTGATTGAGTGATCAAGCCTCAAGTGGTCTTCACTAACTAAAAATTATATACATTCTTAGTCACCTGCAAAACAAAGGTAAGCTCCGGTTTATATTTAAGTTGGTTTATAAAGTTTTTACTTTGTTCACTACTATGGTTTAGAGTTTGTATGTGCATCAGGTCAGGAATAATTTATACTCCAAATGCATAACCAAATGAACCCTGGAGTCAAGGGTAGAATAGTGTTTCCCCGCTGTAGAATATTGCCAAGCTAAATAGGCTATGACATCCGGTAGAAGTCAAGTAGTTAGAATCTACTCGCGAGCTATAGTTCGGGATCACACGAGTATGGTTTAAAGAACCAAACTAAAGTTTATGTTTCCAAAGATGAGACCGGGCAGGAGGGTTAGGCAGCGACAAGACGAGGTATTGGTCGAGTAGCTCTGCCTGTGTCGGTTAAGGACCGAGGCGTGTGCAGCCCCGCTGAGCAAGTATTGAGTTGTGTACCGGATGCTTACTGCTATATGGGACCTAGGAAATCGATGTACCAGGTTAACTGGATTGTAGAGGCATACCACATCGTATCGTTAGACCTATGAGCCCGAGACGGCGCGACCGGTTCTACAGTCGGGTGTCCTGCGAAAGGTTGCCACATACGACATAATGAAGGACGCCAGATTTGGTTCTTCAGAGGCGGGCGTATGTGTCGAGTACTCCGGGCAGTGTTTGATTCGAATCACCGTCCCTCATGGATATGAGTACCGCTTGCTCACTGTGTTGTGACGTAGTAAGCAAGTTGTGTGATAACAATTTGCAAGTTTTAATTGCTGTTATGATAATTCAAATTGCATGAAAACCATGGATGAAGTAGAGATAGAGCAAATTAAAGTTATTTTCCACCTTGAGACAAGTAACATTGGAATGAATGGTTTCTTGTTTGATTGTGGATTTCCAATGTTGCTCGGTGCAAGGTCACTACTGTGATGGCTAAAATCTGAAAGTTAAAGAAGAACGTGTAGTCGAGTCTGTACGTGCATCTAGGTATCCCCGTGGGTTTTGGATGATTGATGACGACAGTTAAGAGACTAATGAGCTAAGATGATCATAAGCACAGGATGTTTCCAAGGCGGACACCTAAACTCTCAAAAAGGAAAAGGATGAAAAACGGCGTCGAAGACTCGAAGAGTAGAAATTAGGTTTTCACTTGAGTCTTTAGCGGGCTAGCCGTGTAAAAGTGAGAGTATGTGTGTGTCAACTGCATTGAGATCATAGAAGACAACTCAAATGGTTAGAAGTGTTAAAACCGTAGTGGAGAGAGGTAAAATTAGGTTGGCCGGACTTGTCCGGGCCAGTGGCCGGACTAGTCCCGAAGTCCCCCCGGCTTAGTCCGTTTTGGGGCGGACTATGAGTTACTGACTGAGTTCGAACTTGTCCTTTTTGGGACGGATTAGTCCGTTTCTCTGTTGAAAAGAGTGTTTTAGGACTAAGTCCTGGTAGACCGGACTTGTCCGCCTCAGTGGCCGGACTAGTCCGGATTAGCCAGACTTGTCCGGTTTCACCCGGACGAAGAGTCCCTGAGTGATTTCAGGCTAGTCCATTCTGAGGCGGACTAGTCCGTATGGTTGTGAGATGAGAGCTCCCATGGCGAAGTCTTGGTGGATCAAACTTCTCTGCCTCAGTGGACGGACTAGTCCGGGTCATCCAGACTTGTTCATTCTCACCCGAACAAAGAGTTCTTGTGTGAGATCGGACTAGTCCGGGTCCTGACCGGACTAGTCCGGACTTTTGGTAGGTGGCAACGGTTGGCTTCGAGACTTCTATAAAAGGAGATGCCCCGACCTCATTTAGATATCTCTGAAACCCTAGCGCCGCCACAACCTTTCTAGAACCTCTCGAGGCCTTCTCCATTGCCTACTCACTCTCTTGAATCAAATCCTAAGTGAATTTATATGTGTGAGAAGAGGAGAAGAAAGAACTTGGGAAAAATCCCTCGGGGAAAATCCTTAGTGTCTCTCTTGCATGTACATTTCTTTGAAGATAAATATTGCTTAGGGTATGTTTTAATTATCTCGTGATTAGAGTATACATCATCAAAATCTTGCAATCCATTTCAATATTCTATCACACTTGTCATATAGGATTGCTAGTTGTTTCATCCACATTTTGTTAAACTAAAATCTGGATAAAACCCCATAAAAACCAAGTTTTAAGCCTTCCCAGCAATTTGACCAGACTAGTCTGCCCCTAAGGAAGACTAGTCCGGCCCTTTTAGGTTTTTCAACAAGCAAATCGAACTAGTCCGCCCCTGAGCCAGACTAGTCTGGCCACTGTGTTCTAATTTTATTTAATTAAGTCATTTAAGGTATTTTAGCCTATTCACCCCCTCTAGGCAGTTTCAATTGGTATCAGAGAATTTCTCTCCATCAAGAATCTAACCACTCGGAGAGAAGATGGCCGGAGTTGAGGGATACGAGATTCCACCAACGTCACAAGGCGAAAACACATATGACAAGAAAAAGGTGCTGAAAGATCACTCAATTGATGATGAAGAAGTTCGCCAGCTCAAGGCACGACTTCGTGAGAAGCTAGGTCACTCTAGCAAAGAGAAGAAGAAGCTGAAGGATCAAGAAAGGAGTAGTCAACCGGACCACTCCCAATATTCTTTCAATTATGAATGATTAACTTCTAAGAATCATTACTTATCCATTCCTCTTGGCAAACCTCATCAATTCGATAGAAATGATTACTCAATGTGGAAGCATAGCATGAAGATGCATCTAATATCCTTAAACCCTAGCTTGTGGAAAATTGCCTTAATAGGTGTCCATCTTCCAAGGAATGAAGAAGACGTCACCCCGGAGCAAGCCATTCTACTTCATCGCAATGCTCAAGCAGTTGGGGTCATCACCTCATCCTTGACTCGAGAAGAGTTCAACCGAGTCGATGGATTGGAGGTGGTCAAAGATATATGAGACACACTCAAGACGGTGCATGAAGGCAACCAAGTCATTAGGGAGGCCAAGATTGAGATGATAGAAGGAGAGATTGGGAGGTTCACTATCATGGATGGTGAGTTCCCTCGAGACATGTACAACTGTCTCAAGGTCCTCGTCAACAAGATCCGATCTTATGGATGCACTCAGTGGACGGATCATGAGCTGGTGAAGAGGATGCTTCGGGCATTCATGCCTCGAAACATTGCTCTTTGCTCCTTGATCCGTGAGAGCCCGGGATATGCTCAAATGACCCCGGAGGAAGTGCTTGGAAGAATCATCAACAAAGAGATGATGGAGAAGGAAGCCATATTCTACATCGACCTCCAAAGGCTTGCCTCCTCAAAGAAGAAAGATGTTTCTTTCAAAGCAACATCCTCATCACAAGACTTCGAAGCAAGTGATGATGAGGGCCTCGACAGTGATGAAGAAGAGGCGCTCTTCATCAACAAATTCAAGAGAATGATGAGAAGAAGGAAGGGAAGCAACCATTATGAGAACAAGAACAGAGAAAGGTCCAAGCCCAAAATGAAAAGAGCGTGCTACAATTGTGGTGAATATGGACACTTCATTGTGGATTGTCCATATGAAGAAAGTAAGTAAGAAGAAAGATGGCAAGTCTCAAGAGAAGAAAATTTTCAAGAAGAAGAAGCCATCAGGGCACGCTCACCTTGGGAAGGAATGGGACTCAAACAAAGACTCATCCTCCGAGGATGAAGAGAAAGTGGCAACACTTGCCATTGGAAGGAGCAAGCTCTTCCTAAACTTTGAAGATTTCAAGTCTACATGTCTCATGGCTAAGGAGGGAAGAAGAAAGGTAAAATCTAAACCATCCTCCTCTACTTCTTCACTTGATGGCTTTGATAGTAGTAGTGAAAATGAATCCATGCTTAAGGATCTAAGTAAGAGCACATTGAAAAGGATGAGATTGTTGTCGGAAGAAATCCTTGAGAAGGATGAACTCATCAACCGCCAAGAAGACATGCTCATTCTTGAAAAGGAGAGATGTCATGAGCTTGAAGAGTTCCTTGAGGTTGAAAGGGAAAGAAGCAAGGAATTTGAGTGTGAACTCGCTTTGAGCAAGGAAACTTTCTCAAATCTTGAGGACACAACTATTGTGCTCAAGTATGAAATTGTTAACTTGACAAAAGTCAACAATATCCTATAAACACAAGTTAAGTCTATCAAGATCAATGCACCTTCTTCCTATATGATTTCACCCTCCTCAAAGAAATCTCCCGAAGCAACTCAAACTTGTAAGTGCTCAAACTTAATTCTAAAACTTAAAGATGAACTCAAGTTGGCACAAAACAAGCAATCACCGAAAGGTGGTATCTTTGACAAGGAAAAAGTGGCATATGCAGGAAGTGCATATACCAATGTAAGACCTCTATATGTCAAAGATGGTCTTGGCTATTCTCGGGAGTGGAAGCAACATGCTAAAACTCCCAAGAAAGGAAAAGACTTGATTGTATTTGTCAAGGAAGGTTCATACAACAAAGAATGTAAAGAACATTGCAAACTCATCTAACATGCCTAAAAATAAACCTCATCCTTTGTTCCATGATTTTGATGCCTCATATGACTGTCTTGAGAAGAAACAATAACTCAATCGCCTTTAAGGGCGTGGTCAAGGGAAAGCTTTATCTTGTAGATTTCACCACGGATAAAGCTCAACTTGACACGTGCTTAATGGCGAAGACCAACATGGGATGGCTTTAGCATAGAAGGCTAGCCCATGTTGGGATGAGGAACTTGCAAAAACTTCTCAAGGGAGAACACATTCGAGGCTTGAAGAATGTTGTTTTTGATAAAGACAGGCCATGTAGTGCTTGTCAAGCCGGAAAGCAAGTTGGAGCTCAACATCCATCTAAAAATGTCATGACGATCACAAGACCCTTGGAGCTACTTCACATGGACCTTTTCGGCCCAATCACCTACATAAGCATCGACGGTAACAAATATGGTCTTGTTGTTAGATGATTATTCTCGTTTCACTTGGGCGTTCTTTTTGCATTACAAAGGAGAAACTCAAGGTGTGCTCAAAAAATTCTTGAGAACAGCTTAAAACGAGTTCTCCTTAAGAATCAAGAACATAAGGAGCGATAACGGCACCGAGTTCAAGAACACTCAAGTGGAAGAATACTTGGATGAAGAAGGCATCAAGTATGAGTTTTCAGCCCCCTACTCCCCTCAACAAAACGGGGTGGCTGAGAGGAAGAATAGAACTCTCATTGAGATGGCAAGAACCATGCTTGATGAGTACAAGACGTCGGATCGGTTTTGGGTGGAAGCGGTTAACACCGCTTGCCATGCCATAAACCGGTTGTACCTTCGACTTTTGAAGAAGACGTCCTATGAACTTCTAACCGGTAACAAACCCAACATCTCTTATTTTCGTGTCTTTGGGAGCAAGTGTTATATTCTCAACAAGAAGCCTAGTACTTTGAAGTTTGCTTCAAAGTCCGATGAAGGTTTCTTGCCTGGTTATGACTCAAACACCTACGCCTATCGTGTTTTCAACAAAACTTCCGAATTTGTTTAAATAGCGAGAGACGTAGTGTTTGATGAGACTAATGGCTCCCAAGTGGAGCAAGTTGGTCAAAGTGTGCTAGATAAATAAGAGGCTCCACAAGAAGCACTTAAAAGGATGGCACTTGGAGACATTTTTCCTCAAGAACACCCTCAAGCTCAAATGATCATCCAACAAACGGACATATGTCTCCCTCCCATGATCAAGCTCAAGATGAGCAAGGACAACCTCAACAAGATCAAAATGATCAAAGTCAAGAGGGAGGATTAGATAAGGGGGAGACGAAGAAAAGAGCGACAATGAAGATGAAGATCAAAGAGTTCAACCACCTCATCCAAGAGTGTACCAAAGTGTTCAACGTGATCATCCCGTCGACAACATACTAGGAGATATCCCCAAAGGGGTGACCACTCGCTCCCAAATGGCTAATTTTTATGAACATTACTCTTTTGTTTCCTTTTTGGAGCCCCGCAAGGTAGAGGAAGCACTACAAGATCCAGATTGGGTGGTGGCCATGCAAGAGAAACTCAACAATTTTGAAAGGAATCAAGTATGGGAACTCGTGAAGCGACCCAACGCAAATGTTGTGGGAACCAAATTGGTATTCCACAACAAGTAAGACGAGTATGGGGTTGTGACAAGAAACAAGGCAAGACTTGTTGCAAAGGGATATGCACAAGTAGAAGGTTTGGATTATGATGAAACTTTTGCTCCCATAGCTAGGCTTGAGTCAATTCGTATCTTGCTTGCTTTTGCTACTCACCATGATTTCAAGCTATACCAAATGGATGTGAAAAGCGCTTTCCTCAACGGTCCGATCAAGGAGGAAGTGTACGTGGAGCAACCACTCGGATTTGAGGACGATAAGTATCCTAACCATGTCTTTAAACTTCGGAAAACCCTCTATGGCCTCAAACAAGCTCCAAGAGCTTGGTATGAGTGCCTTAGATACTTTCTTATTAAAAATGGTTTTAGGATAGGAAAGACCGACTATACACTCTTCACTAAGCATTTTAACGATGATTTATTCGTGTGCCAAATATACGTCGATGACATTATATTTGGTTCTACTAACAAAGCTTTTTGTGATGAGTTTTCAAAGATAACGACCAAAAGGTTCGAGATGTCAATGATGGGGGAATTGAAGTTCTTCCTAGGATTCCAAGTCAAACAACTCAAGGAAGGAACGTTCATAAGTCAAACCAAGTATATTCAAGACATACTTAAGAGGTTCGACATGGACAAAGCCAAACCCATCAAGACTCCCATGAGAACCAATGGACATTTTGACCTTAATGAAGATGGTCCAAGTGTGGACCAAAAGGTATTTCGTTCCATGATAGGCTCTTTGCTTTATCTTTGTGCTTCTAGGCCCGACATAATGCTTAGTGTGTGTATGTGTGCACGGTTCCAAGCCACTCCTAAGGAGTGTCACTTGACGGCCGTTAAGCGGATTCTTATATATTTGGTACACACTCCTAACCTAGGACTTTGGTATCACAAGGGATCCAAGTTCAATCTCATCGGATACTCCGATGTCGATTATGCCGGTTGTAAGGTAGATAGGAAGAGCACGTCAGGGACTTGCCTATTCCTTGGTAGGTCCTTGGTTTTGTAGTCTTCAAAGAAACAAAACTCCATTGCCTTATCCACAGCCGAAGCGGAGTACGTGGCAGCCGAGAATTGTTGTGCACAACTCCTATGGATGCGACAAACTCTTAAGGACTATGGTTACAATTTGAGCCATATTCCACTCTTATGTGACAATGAGAGTGCCATCAAGATTGCTCACAATCCCGTGGAGCATTCTAGAACCAAACACATTGATATCCTTCACCATTTACAGCGAGATCACTCTATCAAGGGAGATATCGTTATCTCTCATGTTAGGAGTGAGAAGCAATTAGCGGACATCTTCACAAAACCCCTTGATGAGAAACGCTTTTGTGACCTAAGGAGTGAACTGAATATCCTAGGTTCTTGAAACATTGCTTGAAGTGTGCACATCTGTTTGTTGCTTGTTTATAAACTTCAAAAATTGCATGTTTTCAACATACTACCCTAATCTCTCTTACTCTATGAAAACTATGTTCAAAAGGACTCTTTGTCAAATATGGTCATTTTTTATTTTTATGTATGCTTACAGATCATGTTTGCCAAAGGTATTTGCAAAAACTTGTCCAAAAGGATCATATTCTTGAGCTAAAATTCAAATTATATGAATTTCAGCATGCAACTGGACTAGTCCGCCCATGGGCCGGACAAGTCCGGAATATCTAGGTCAGACTTCACAGCGGACAAGTCCAAACCGGACTAGTCCGCCTGGGAGGCCGGACAAGTCCGGCCCCAGAGAAGTCCGACTCTGGCCCGCCAACCGGACTTGTCCGGGCACCTGGCCGGACTAGTCCGGTCCCTGGGGACTTAACCTCCGAAGGGCGGCCAGTCCTCTCTCTTCACACAGACTACTCCGCTCACGCCCTCACTTAAGTCGGAAGCGCCCCCAAATTGGCGATTTTCGATCTCTTCCACCAAAAATCTCATCCAATCCATGGATTGGAGCCCTAAGAAGTGCGTAAACTCTTCCACGTACTTCGTTGCTCAAGCCTCGACTTTGATTTCATCACATTTGAAGATTTGAAGAGGTATTCTTAACCTAACCAAAAATCTTTCCTTTTCTTCATTCTTAGGTCTTTTGCTAGAAACCTCTTCACAATTTTTGTACCTAGTGTCAATGCGATCGTAGCCTAGAAGTATTGCAACTTAATTCAAAGTTTTTGCGAAAAAAATTTTAGGGTTAGGATTCATCCTGTATAACCCAAACTAGTCCGGTTTTGGGCGGACAAGTCCGTTCTCGAGCGGACTAGTCCGGTCCTTTAACGGACAAGTCCGGTTTACACAGAACAAACTCCAATGTTAGCCAGTCTTAGTGAATTCTCTTGCAATATTCCACTTCCTTGACCTCTCATCTCTTGTTTATCAGGAAATATGTCGAACTCCGACCAAAGCTCTCCTCTTCCAAGTCCCACGATCGAGGAGGCTCGACAATCCCTTCATCGGCGCATTGCCGAAGAAAGGGCGGCAAAGGAGGCCCAAGCAGCAAAATAAGCCGTCCGTCGAGAGGCAAGAACAAAGAAGAAGCATGATCTCGACGAGGAGGCACAAATTGCCCAAGCCGTTGAAGAATCATTGAAGGATCAACGGAGAAAGAAAAGGGCTGAACGTGAAGCCCAAAGCTTCCAAGCTGCTAGTGCCCCAGAGCCCAAGAGGAAGAGGCTGGTCACCCTGGAAGATAAAGAGCAGGAAAAGGAGAAGGAATCCGAGGGTAGGGTTCTTCGTGATCCAAAGAAGGGCAAGGCTCCACTTCCTGAGGAGCCCAAGAACAAAAAGGCAACTGCCAAAGCACCGACAAACAGGGCAGGAGGGATAGTAATCAGGGAGAAAGGGCAGCTGAATCCCATCAACCCCTTGAAGATGGTTGCCCCTGCTAGAGATCCAAAGCGTCAGCCCAACAATCTGGCATTTGTATTCAAAGGAAAGGGGGCTGAAAAGGCGAGAAGGCTGAGGATGGATAAAGTCTATGACTATGAGAAGCACACAACCGACCCTAGATTTTGGTGTGACTTCCACTGCGACTACTACCGCTTGGTCTACCTAAAAAGATGAAGACCCCAGTCGCTCAAGCTCAATTGGTAGATTGGGACTACATGGCCAAAAGGGAGCACAAAGCCTTTGATGCAGTGATTGAAGCCGCAGAGCGACATGGAATCAAGGAAATCATGAGCTTCAAATATGACTGGAACATTGAGGTAATTGTGTAGTTCTACACCACTGTGTACTTCTCCACCTACGGTGACCGGAAAATCACCTGGATGGCTCATGGAGAGCAGTACTCAGTCACCTATGAGAGGTTTGCAAAGATACTTGGCCTTGAGGAGCACTTGGATCATGAGATTATTATTTCCAACCTCAAGGCAGTAGACAGGGACCAGCTTGACTATATGTATCCTAGCCATGTCCCCTATGAGGCCGGACTTGCTAGGAGCATCAAGCCGTTCTATAGCATCCTCAACAGGATTCTGAGGAGGACCATTGCCCCTAAGGATGGAGATGCAGGGGTAATTCAAGGAAACTTAAGGCATCTCCTCCTCCTGATAGATGGTGAAGAGAAGTTCAACCTTGTTGAGCACATTTATGATGACATCTTCAACATCTCTCACACTCCCAACCGTTCATGTGGTTATGCACCGTACATCATGTGTCTAATTGAGAAGGTGTCAGGGATAGTCTTTGTCAAGGATGTCACTCATCGACCTCTCCGTCCTCAGCTACCCCCCATTGTGCCAGAACCCTCATGGAGGAAAAATGCTCAACCTCCTTCCAGTTCAGCGGCTCCTCCTAGTTCAGCGGCACCCCCATCATCTCCTCCTCCGTAGCCCATGATTAGATACTTCAAGTGCTTCGACACACTCTTTGCCTCCAGTCGGCCTGTGGAGGTCCGGGACTCAACGCATGTAGAGGCGTCAGGAGAAGTACCTCAAGGCTATGTGTGACAAGCTTGAGGTACCCATGTCTCCTCCCGAGGAGAGTGATGGGGAACTCACTCCATATCCAGAGTTCACTGTTGATGAGCTCGCCTAGTTTAGCGAAGATGGAAGCTCCTCCAAGGCCGTGCCTCCGTCCACCATCGCCGACGAGGAGGAAGAGGATACGGAGGCCACGGAGAGCGATGAAAATGATGAAGAAGAAGACGAAGAAGATGACGAGTAGACTTTGGCGTATCTTCTTCCCTCTTTTCCTTTTTGGTGCCTTGATGCCAAAGGGGGAGAGATGGGGAGAGGGTCTCTTTTGTTTATCATCTCCCAGTCTTGTAATAGATCTTTTGGACACATATGTTTTATGTTTTTGGACGTGACTATCTTGTAATAGATCTTTGGACGTGGCTATCTATGTTTTATGCATGACTATCTTTTGTGCAACACTACATGTTGGATTTTATGGTTTATATTTGATCATTGTAGCTCCTTTCTATGTTTATTATCTTATCACATTTTTTGAACACAACACGTAGGCACCCCACCATAACATGTGAATGTATGTCACTGCCCTTCTTTTACTCTTGCATACATTCAGGGGGAGTTTTGCATACGTACACTTGTTATGAAAATCAAATTTTTACCTCTTATGTTGAAACTTAATGTATTGTCATCAATCACCAAAAAGGGAGAGATTGTAAGTGCATCTAGGTATCCCCATGGATTTTGGATGATTGCTGATGACAATTAAGAGACTAATGAGCTGAGATGATCATAAGCACAGGATGTTTCCAAGGCGGACACCTAAACTCTCAAAAAGGAAAAGGATGAAAAACGGTGTCGAAGACTCGAAGAGTAGAAATTAGGTTCTTACTTGAGTCTTTAGCGGGCTAGCCGTGTAAAAGTGAGAGTATGTGTGTGTCAAATGCATTTAGATCATAGAAGAGAGCTCAAAGCGTTAGAAGTGTCAAAACCATAGTGGAGAGAGGTAGAGAGGTATAATTGGGTAGGCCGGACTTGTCCGGGCCAGTGGTCGGACTAGTCCGGAAGTCCCCCCGGCTTAGTCCGTTTAGGGGCGGACTAAGAGTTCCTGACTGAGTTCGGACTTGTCCGTTTTGGGACGGACAAGTCCGTTTCTCTGTTGAAAAGAGTGTTTTGGGACTAAGTCCTGGTAGACCGGACATGTCTGCCTCAGTAGCCGGACTAGCCAGACTTGTCCGGTTTCACCCGGACAAAGAGACCCTGAGTGAGTTCGGGCTAGTCCGTTCTGAGGCGGACTAGTCTGTATGGTTGTGAGATGAGAGCTCCCATGGATAAGTCTTGGTGAACCGGACTTGTCCGCCTCAGTGGCCGGACTAGTCCGGATCATCCAGACTTGTCCGTTCTTACCCGGACAAAGAGTTCCTATGTGAGATCGGACTAGTCCGGGTCGTGACCGGACTAGTCCGGACTTTTGGTAGGCGGCAGCGGTTGGCTTTGGGACTTCTATAAAAGAAGATGCCCCGACCTCATTTAGATATCTCTAGAACCCTAGCGCCGCCACAACCTTTCTAGAACCTCTCCAAGCCTTCTCCATTGCCTACTCACCCTCTTGAATCAAATCCTAAGTGAATTTTGGTATGTGACAAGAGGAGAAGGAAGAACTTTGCATTTAAGGCTCTCGGAGTGATCTCGTGCACTTGGTGTGACCTATGGCTTGTAAGATCGGTGAATCTTTGTAGAAGTGATCAAGTGGGAGCCTCGGATTGTGAGCAGCCCCAAACTTTGTAAGTTCACCCTTGAGATAGTGAAGAACCGGGTTGGCCTTAGTGGCGACTTGGTGAGGAAAGGGTTGTTAGACCCGGTCCTTTGTGGACTCCTCAACGGGGACGTAGATTACTGAGTGGAATCAAACCTTGGGAAAAATCCTCAGTGTCTCTCTTGCATGTACATTTTTTTGAAGATCAATATTGCTTAGGGTTTGTTTTAGTTATCTCGTGATTAGAGTATACATCATCGAAATCTTACAATCCATTTCAATATTCTATCACACTTGTCATATAGGATTGCTAGTTGTTTCATCCATATTTTGCTAAACTAAAATCGGGAGAAAAATCCATAAAAACCAAGTTTTAAGCCTTTCCAGAAATTTGACCAGACTAGTCTGCCTGCCCTTTTAGGTTTTTCAGCAAGCAAACCGGACTAGTCCACCCCTGAGCCAGACTAGTCCGGCCACTGTGTTCTAATTTTATTTAATTAAGTCATTTCAGTTATTTTAGTCTATTCACCCCCTCTAGGCAATTTCAGAGTCTTTATGCAACTTTTTTGTTTATTGTCTTAAGTTACCTTCATGTAGAGTTGCATGCTTTAGGAGATACGGTTAAGTCTTACTGAGACTTTGTGCTCACTCTTGCTATATGAGTGGTTTTGCAGGTTAACATCGACGCTTATGAAGAAGGTTGTCCGGTGAGACTCGTAGACTTCCGAGTCATGTAACACATGGAGAACCCAACCGCTGCAATGTCTTCGTGTTGCTAGCGAGAGAAGTCAGCGGGCTGGATCTCTTCTCTAGTGCTTATTAGTTACTCGACGTGAGCTGAGTATAGTCTTCCGCTGTAGCTATTTGATATAAATTATTTATAAAGAACATCTGTAAGCTTCCGCTTTTGATTTATGTAATACATGTTTCTATAAATGTGTGCTATTGGGTGCCGCATAACACGGCACCACCCAATGCGATTCCCGGACGAGCGGCACGGCCCCGTGAACGGGTGTCGGGCCCCCTCATTTGCACGCTTTGGAACTGATCAACAAACATATACTAGTTGCGTTGATTCTCATTTCTTATGTGCGGCCTGCAATAAAAATAACAGAAACTGTAGTTCGGTCCACATGCAAACCAAACTATAGTTTTTTAATCCTCATCTCTTATGAATTCCCTATGAAAAAGATGGAGATATGTAAAACCAGTGGCCTCTTACAAGCATCTAATAAATTTATTTTTGTGCTAAATGGCATTTTAACACCGATCCTGGAGGATCATGCTCAATTAATTGCATTCAGACGTTCATTCCAATAAAGACAAGTGGAGTGACTGAAATAGGTGAAAGACTGCATTTTGTTTCTGGTGCTCCAGTTCAAATTCCATTGACTGAATTTCTGTTCAACCAACCTCACTTATGTGCGAATTGTCTTGAATTTTATAACTATAGGTTTCTGAGTAAAAGACTTGATAAATTGGATCATTAACACGATACCTGCACAACGCCATGAACAAAGCATGAATTGCGTGCATGTGCATGTACCTACGCCCTCCGTATATCTGACTGACTCTACACATACAAGTTAAACGACCTCCGACATTGCATAAACCTTAGTTTGCTTGGAACAAAATTCTATTTGACTTTGAATCATTTCTTCACATCTGCCAACTCCCGTATAATATCGATCAATAAGTTAATGCAACAACCCCGCCACGCAAGCAAACAAAACTTTGCAGGCCGAGAAAACTAATAGTTCTTGATTTCTCCAATCTAACTCATTACCATCAATGGCGTACGCTGATTGATTAAGAATGTGATCCAAACGACACTAGCCATTTGCATCTCAATCGCTTGCCTTGGTTCAATGATGCATGCACAAAGAGCACGAATCCATGGACGTGGATCACCTCGGATTGTTAAACTTCCAGCTCCGCCTGTCCAGTGGCTCGCTGCTGCCGGTAACTTCGTCCAGATCCGTCGTCGTCGCCTCTCTGTTTGTCGCCGCCACCGGGACGATCTCCTTGGGCCGCCTCTCGACACCACCGAACTTAAGCATCTCGACCACATCGGTCATGGCCGGCCGGCACTCGGCGGTGCTTTGCGTGCACAGCATGGCCGTCTCGACCACGGCGCGGAGCTGCTGGGTGTCGAACCGACCGGCGAGGCGCGGGTCGGCGAGGCGCTCCCATTTGCGTCGCTCAACCAGGGGCGCCGCCCACTGCATGATCTCCCGCTTGACGCCGCCGGGGAGCTTCTCGAGCGGGCAGCGCGCGCTGACGAGCTCCAGCAGCAGCACGCCGAAGCTGTAGACGTCACAGCTCTCGGAGACCTTACCCCACATGGCGTACTCCGGTGCCAGGTAGCCCAGCGTGCCCTTCACCCGCGTCGTCAGGTGCGACACGCCGTCCGGGATGAGCTTGGCGAACCCGAAGTCGGCGACCCTGGGCACGAAGTCGGCGTCCAGCAGCACGTTGCTCGCCTTGATGTCACGGTGGATGATGTGCGGGTTCGCCTCGTGGTGCAAGTACCTGTATGTAAGACATGGATTCCTAGCAACATGACATCGTGATCGTGGCAGGGCTGAAAAGAACGACCTTTTGGGTGGTGTGCAAACAAGAGCACGGTGATAACTCACGCGAGGCCCTCGGCGGCGCCGATGGCAATGGTGACGCGGCGTGGCCAGTCGAGGGGTTGATGCTGCTGGGAGGAGGGGGCACCACGGTGGGGATGGAGGTGGGTGAGGAGGCTGTGGTTGGGCATGTAGTCGTAGACGATGAGACGCTCGTCGCCTCCGACGTAGAAGCCGCGGAGGCTGAGAAGGTTCTTGTGGCGGACCCGGCCGAGGATCTCCACCTCGATGGCGAACTCCATTTCCACCTTGGCCGTCATCGCCTTAAGCCGCTTCACCGCGATCTGGTCACACGTATCACATGCACCTTCTTCATTATCTTGGACCGGGCGTCGCCGGTGACGAGTGGTTTAGTACGACATGACAAGAAGAGGGATCAAGAAAACACGCACCTCGCCGCCGTTAGACGTGCGACCCCAGTAGACGGTGCCGAAACCGCCCTCGCCGAGCTTGTTGCTCTCGTTGAAGTTGTTTGTCGCCTGCAGCAGCTCCTTGAGCGTATACATCTCCCACGGATACTCCATGCTCTTGTTCTTGGACGCCCTCGACCGATCCGTTCTTTAAATCATCGAACCAAAAGAAAGTATCACATGATTCATCAATTATTCATTTGGTCTCATATCAGAAATTCAGATGCACAGCGGTGTCCAAGCATAGCCACATGCTACTCGCTTTGACTAGATATTCAGGATGAAATGATCGAGGAGCCATAAAGGCATGGTTCATGACGCATAGACATGTACCTCCGACGAGGACCCACGGGTGCGGCGGCAGCTGGCTCCGGATCGAAATCGCCGGCGACGCAACAGAAGCACCTGTTGATCATATCTCCTCAGACCGATCGACAACGTATGGATCGTGCGCGTCGCGCGCAGAGGCAGAACACGGCCTGCTAGCCGAGAAGGAGGAACGATTTGGATTCGGTTGTGGATACAGGTGAGAAACCGAGGGTGGACGAGGAATGTTTCCAGGGGCAGCTAGCACGTAGCTCTTCTTGTCTGTTCCGCTGGCTACAAAATCGTCCTCGTGTTTGCCTCTCTTTGTTAGTTTCACTCAATCACTCCTGATAATATATAACAGCGGCCTTCGCTGCATATGCCATGAAGATGTGACGGCCTCTAGAAGAGCTCCTCTTATTTTTTTAGATAATGGGAAATGTTTTCCGGCCTCTACATTAAAAGGGATACCTCTTATATATAAAGCACAAATCCATGATGGTGAATTTGTTGGACTGGAGGATTAGCAGACTATTTTAGCTGAACTGGACATTAATGGCCCATGATATGCAGTTAGGATGCAGTCCCATTTCTTATGACTGCTGACAAATTAACAGTCATTCTCCAAGGGTGCCAGACTGATTACATGGAACATGACTCGTGCGTTGCTGCGACCGAGTCATGGCGACAAACTCAATCATCGGTTAGCTCCGTTCTTTTGCACCGAGAAGTGTCACTCTGTCAGTGACAGGATCTGATCATTCTCGTTCAGGAGTTTCCTTGTTTCTTGTGTGGCATGATGCATTTGTTGTCTAAAATTATACACCCTGAATTGGCTGATCGACTGCAGGCAGAAGAATTAAAAGAAAGCGAGCCCACACCTAATATGCTAGTGACTGCTGCCGTTTCCAATTGTTTACATATGAAAACGTCATTTCCCCACAGCTTCATGAAATTGAACCATTTGATACGAAATTATGAGACCAATCCCAACAGAGAGGAAGGAACCAGACGATGTTAGGTGGGCCGAAAAGCCTTTCATTATTTAGGGAAAACATTGATAATCAATGCTTGCTCTAGTCATCATCTACTGCTATTTATACTCCGTCTGTTCTGAATTAAATAACGTTTCAGACAGCTAATTTAGTTTAAAATAAACTAGATTTCTTCCTAAACAAGATTTATTTCAGAGAAGGGAGTATTAGAAAACAGTCATGATTTCTCTGTTCAGGTCTCATCAGCAACCTCATGCTTCTTTTTTTTGAAAAGAAAAGGTTTGTTAAGAAACAAACTCGTGGCCTTGGCCGCCACTCACCGGGATCGAACTCGGGTTGCAGAGTAGGCAGCCGAGTGCCTTAAACTGTGCGGCTCACAACCAGTCCCTCTCAGCAATCTCATGGGTGTCTTAGCTGCTTACATGATATGATACATTGATTTCACCGTTGCAATATTCAGATAGTATAAATCATTCATAGTTTGCCATAAGACTTTATTTGTGAAATACAATACGTAAGTGTAGACTCACACCTATGAACATATGCATTATATATCAAAGATATTCATCACTCCGTCTAATGTTTAAAACATTTTGTATTATTTTAATCACCTTTTGTTTTCCTTATGCATCCCATCATGATAGAATTAAATTGTCTCGTGTCCTTCATTACATTCAAACAAAAAACCTATGACACTTTTCTAAATAAAAACAAAGTGACTATTGAAGTGTTTAGAATGTAAATACACATTGGGAGCCATCCAATTATGCTAGCTTTCCTTTTGTCATCTGAATATAAAAGAGATCTACTCATCTACTAGATGAGTGCCATTCGCTGCTACGGGAGTACATTTTTTTATTATGGATGACAGGCTATAACATATAAGTACATGCAAACAAGGCAAGATTATTATGATCAGAAGGAATCTGTTCCAAGTTAACATCTCCGATAAGGCCAAGGTTACTTCAATCGACCTGAACATGATCTAAGTTATGAAGTACATGCACATCTTTCGTAACATAGAAACTAATCATAAAGTGATCCCATTAGCCACTGCAATGCAGTTATTAATCAATATACAAAGAAAAAAATCTATTATAAATCAGTAAAGGTGCACATCCCATGGTTCAGACATTCGTATTGCACAAATATGCTATATATGATTCTGAAGCCACTATACAATCAATACATATAACGCAAGGAACAGAGAAGTGTAGAACATAACCTTATTGGATCAGAACTCAATTGTTTTGTTTATCATTAAGTATTTGCATTTATGTTGCAATGGGAGGAATGGAATTCATGATGCAAAACGTGAGATGTAAAGAAGGGCCAGTGTTGGTACCCTGTGGACCGGATACTCCCGCGTAGTGGATAGAAAGCACCTAGGCCCCGCCTTCCCGGCTTAGGCGGGGTCTAGCATAAGCCACGTGCCCTGGACCCGATGGGCAGACCCGGGATTGCCGCGTGTCTTCAGGCCCTGAGCCTGAAGACCGGCCGAGGGTGGCTCAGGATCCGCCATGTGTCTGGTGGTGCCGGACCCATCTTCCATCAAGAAGGGCTCCAGCGCTGCCACGTGCTCCGAGCCGCACCCTCCGCCAGAGAGAGCTCCAAGGGTACCACATGTCCTGTGGCTCCGGGTCTGACCTCCAGCATGGGAGGGCTCCGGAGCGGCCGCATGGGCAACGACTCCGAGAATACCTCCCCCCCGAGGAAGGCCCCGGGTGTGCCACATGACCTGCGGTCCGGACCTGACCTCCAGTATGGGAGGGCTCCGGAACTGCCACGTGTCCAACAACCTCGGACCACCCGCTACTCCGCAAGACAACTCCAGTGGAGACGTGTGTCCCAGGGTCCTGCCGTCCAGGCGTCACACCGACGAGCAACAGGCAGATGGCCAAGGAGTAAAGAGGAAGGTACGCTGTCAGGCCGAGCATTCAAGGCTCGCGCCTTCCCCATAAGCATGGCGCACGGCGCATGCCTCCATTTCCCGTCTGCGCACCATTACGGTGAAAGACAGGACGTCGAGGTGTGACGGCACAACAGTGCCACCCAACGGCACAGAGCCGCCTAGCAGAGCGAGGAGACGCGGAGACAAGACGGGAACTCCATCATCATCGGACGCCCGGACAGAGGCGCCCGGCGTGACAGACGGCACACCTTAACTCCACCGACAGTGACAAAGCATATAGCTGTAGATGCCTATAGCTCATGTATAGGATGCAGGAAGCCGAGGGGCCACCTATCGAGCCCAGGGCCACCTTGTAACTTCCCTGGCCTTGGGCTATAGAAGGACCGGGGCGGCCTTCGGGCAAGTGGTCGCGACCCAGCCAACTCACATACTCATACGCGTGAGCAATACAGTAAACACACCCGTAGACGTAGGGTATTACGCTTTGGCGGCCCAAACCACGTAAATCCTCGTGTTCCTCTCGCCATTATGTTCTGACCTTCGAGATCCACTAGCCCCACCGAAAAAAGAACCTCCGCGGGCTGCTCAGGCATACCAGGGGAAGTGTCACAACAATACCCTTCGCCAGAGAGAGCTCAAGGGTACCACGTGTCCTGCGGCTCCGGGTGCGACCTCCAGCATGGGAGGGCTCCAGAGCGGCTGCATGGGAAACAACTCCGATAATACCTTCCCCCTGAGGAAGGCCCCAGGTGTGCCACGTGACCTGCAGCCCGGACCCAACCTCCAGTATGGGGGGGCTCCGGAACTTCCACATGTCCAACAACCCCGGACCACCCGCTACTCCGCAAGACAACTCCAACAGAGACGTGTGTCCCGGGGGTCAGCCGTCCGGGCGTCACACCGACGAGCAACGGGCAGATGGCCAAGGAGTAAAGAGGAAGATACGCTGTCAGGCCGAGCATTCAAGGCTCGTGCCTTCCCCAGAAGCATGGCGCACGACGCACGCCTCCGTTCCCCGTCTGCGCACCATTACGGTGAAAGACAGGGCGGCGAGGCGTGACGGCACAACTGTGCCGCCCAATGGCACAGAGCCGCCAAGCATAGCGAGGAGACACGGCGACAAGACGGGAACCCCATCATCACCGGCCACGCGGACAGAGGCGCCCGACGTGACAGACGACACGCCTTAACTCCACCGACAGTGACAAAGTATATAGATGTAGATGCTATAGCTCATGTATAGGATGCAGGAAGCCGCGGGGCAACCTGTCGGGCCCCGGGCCACCTTGTAACTGCCCCGACCTTGGGCTATAAAAGGACCGGGGCGGCCTCTAGGCAAGTGGTCGCGACCCATCCAACTCACATACTCATACGCGCGAGCAATGCAGTAAACACACCCGTGGACGTAGGGTATTACGCTCTGGCAGCCCGAACCATATAAATCCTCGTGTTCCTATCGCCATTACGTTCTGACCTTCGAGATCCACTAGCCCCACCGAAAAAAGAACCTTCACAAGCTGCTCATGCAGACCGGGGGAAGTGTCGTAGGAATACACTTCGACAGCCAGTATTTGATAGGTATCAGCCTAGTTGGAATATATGAATACAATTGCATAGTTCAAATGTCTTAGGTTCTCGGTGTGGAAGAAAATAAGCATATGTTTGTGGTGTTCGCCGTCAAATCCATTCCTTGCCATGGCTTCTCAGGTTGTGTACAGTTGATCTAGATCCATTTGAGTCGGGCCGCATGGCTAAAACTTTTGTGATCCGCAATACCTAAACCGTCCCAAACGAAAGATCAGCAGACCTGAACCCAGGTGACCTTGCATGGTCCACCTTGGACTTGTTGTGTTCCTGTCCAAAGAAAATGGTGTCTTTTGTCGAAGTCTTTGTAGAACTTCTTCAGAGGTATGAGTGCCATCAATGGATATGTGGGGGAGGGAACTCAGAACCGAGTGGACCAGCTCCCTTCATCCTCCAAATCTCAACAACTTGCCTTACCATCCCGCAAGCTTACTATGTGCCCGATCCTGGATATTTTGCAAATGAACCAGTTGAAGACGACCGATGGTGAGAGGCATACCAATGTACTGTAACAGAAAGTGGAGGTGCTGGCCACTGAAACTATGTAGGACATATTCATATTGGTTCCATCACACTTAATTGGTTCAATAGAGCTTTTCTCAGCATCAATCTTGAGTCTTGTCGAATAACCAAAGTGTTCCAAGATCGCCATGGTAGCTTCAATGTCAGCCTGTACCAGGTTTAGGAAAAGTACCATCCATGTATAAGGATATTCAGAATGCAACATGTCTTTCCCTGAGCGGAGTAAAGAAGCCCGCCTGTGTAGCCAACCAGAATACAATGTCAAGTGTATGAATTGCTAGGATGGACATGAAGAGAGACAATGGGCCACACTGCCAAAGGCCTCTAGCATGACAGATTGCACGACCCTAGACGTCGTTGAGCCGCACTGATGAGGACATTATTGCAAAGAGCAGGGCAAGCCAATCCACCATATAGTCGGAAATCCACGATGCTCCAACGTTTCGAGTAGATATTCCCATGACAAAGAGTCAAAAGCCTTCGAAACATCAAGCTTCCACAACAATATTGCCCGCTCGGTGCGTGGTAAAATCTAGCCATGTTGCGAACATATAGGAAATTGTCTCTAATGCACCTGGTCTTGATGAAAGTACTTTGTGCCACAGCAGTGAGACTATCAATTTTTTTGGCCAGGCGAAGAGCTAGGACTTTGGTTGTAGGTTTGGCAAACGAGTGCACTAGATGGAATGAAAATCCACCGATGTTTTTGCACCCTCACGCTTATGCAGGAGTGTTATCACTGCTCGTTTTAGCTTCAGCAAATTTCTGAGTTTGAGGCTGTGTAGGCACTGGAAAGCCCTGATGACATCAACCTTAATCACCAACCAACAGCTCTTGTAGAAAACCGCAATAAAGCCATCCGGCCCGGGCGCCTTGTCCGCAGGCAACTGACTTTTGGCAGCCCAAGTCTCCTCCATGAATGGTGCATCCAACCATTGTTCTAAATTAAAAACAACATTCCACCACCCAGTCGATCACAATCCTCATATCAATTGGCTGATTAACATGTCATCGGTTATTTTTAGAGCTCCACATTGACCACATGCCACAAAGGATAATTCACTGATCACACTGTCCACATATGTCATCATCAAGCGAATCTCCCATTCAAGTCCTCGGGTTGAGATTAGGTAACTTAACTCCTATCAACTCTTTCACCTTAACCCAAAAGTTCTAAGCACAAGTGCATTCCGTCAGAGCATGAAAGGTCGATTTTTCTTCAGCCCCAAAAGTCTCACGGGTACTTAGCGGATCAATATGCCAATGATGAAGATTTGCATGGGACGGTATATACTCATGTGACACCCGCCACCAAAAAATACTCACCTTTGGTGAAACTTTGCATTGCCACATCAGGGATCATTATTTATTCTTGAGTACAATGTCCTACCTTCAACATGGTCCATTGAGCGTCAGCACTTGCTAGCATATGGTATGCCTACTTGACAGTGTAGAGACCATAGCGTTCACCCGAACATGCCAAGAAATCTTCGATAATCCGGCCTAAACAAATTCTTTTCACCCGACCAAGTGTTGCGTCATCCTAGGCATGACTATTTGCTGTCTATCAGATCACAGACAAAAGCAGTCATTACCTGATCCTTTTACCAGATTGTTTTAAAACCAGTTCCATTGGGCAGCCAGCAATCATCCCATATTTGTGTCGTTGTCCCCTCTGCCCCCCCCCCCCAACTTGGTTAATTAGCCCCGTCTTTTGCCCTCCAAGTACGAGGAGTTCTTGGGGAGAGACGTCCAGAAACTCGTATTTGGATAGTACCTTCCTTTTAAGACTCTAGCACAGGCCAAATTGGTGTTCGTCATCAATCCACAACCCTGTTTACCAGGCATCGCCAAGTTTAATTGTTTGATAATCCGGAAACCAATGCCGCCCTGGTTCTTCGGTAGCACCATGCCGGACCATTTTCTCCAATGAATTTTACTCCTGTCCACCACACTGCCCCCAACAGTAGTTTTTAGAAAATGGAATTGTGTTCCAGCCATTGTCAGTACAAAAAAGCCGACACGTACACAACCTAGTTTGTTAAATAAACAAAAAATATAAGAGAAGCATATAAATTTAGCACATGAATATTTGTAATAAAGGTCGTCTGTATCCAGTGTATAATGAGTTATGGTGCCATATCTATTAGTGTTTGCTATTAATTCACCACTAAATAAAGGTTACTAATGTATCCAACAACTTGTCGTTCGTGGATGAACATTGACCACTCGAATCAGACATTTAAAGTTGCAATCGAGCTTGTGAAATGATAAATAATGGTGTCAACCTAGACCGTCATTGATGGAGGTGATGGGTAAAATTATTCGGTTCATCAACTACATCTGAACATGAAGATAAGCATAAGGAGATCTACTAAAGGCATAATATGGTGACAATGAGCTATCCAATAGCACAACTAAAAAATAAAGTTGTAGTACCTTCACCGAAGATATCTAAGACGACGCTCCAAAGAGTATGCGACGCCAAATACCAAACCAACGTCCATCCATAACTGAATTAGATTTTCACTCAAAGATATCACGAGGCAGAAGCACCAAGACAAAACCCATATTAAGGTGGATAACGCATCAAAGCGTGCCACCCCATTGATCGTCGTTGCTGCCACTAGGCAGTCATGCCCTCCAAGATGTGCACATTAACCGAACTAATCCACAAAATTGTCATCTGCCTTTGTTGTGCCAAGACGCTGATTCGAGCGGAGCCGATGTACGACTGCCCGATGGATCTGACCTTCCCTGTGTGGATCTGGCTAGATCCATGCGGTGGAGGAGGGGGAAATAATCGTCGAGTTCCACCCGATGTGTCTGCTCGGGCAAGCGTTGTATGTTCCTAAGGGTTACACACCCTCCCGCCAAGGACACACCTAAACTGCGAAGCGCCTTGCCTCCATGTGGCAGCGCATATGCGTCGATGTGACTCATTCCTACTGAGCTCCACCTGCACCCAAGACCCCTTGAGGAAATACAAAGCTCGGGAAGGAGGGGAGGCGATAAGATCCTTCCATATCCAATCATAACTGTGCCATGGAGGAGGTACAAGTGTCGGATTGGGTCCCTCCATGAGCAGCGCCAACGCCTCTCCTTCTAAGCCAACACGCGCAGCTCTAATAAATCTCAGTGCAGTGGCAAGCTGTGCTACCTCCGACTTGCGGCGGACCCTTGCTAGCAACAGCCCGCGAGTCACAAGAGCGACAATGCTTCTTATATTATTGATTTTTTTGTGAATAGGTGACATATAACATTGTTTCTTACCATGATGTAAAATTATTAAGTCATTTTATAGAACGTTGTGATATAAATTTAGAATAAAATTAATATCTTTTTTAGAAAAAGGAATTAATATCTTTAACTATATGACATTTACAAACTGATGGTTAAATCGATATAGTTAATCTTACTTTATTTACTATGTTGTCGCTTGTTTTGAGAACAAATTTAAATTTATGCGAGGAGTGTTTATCATATATAAAGTTTACTTATAGCAGATCCATTTACTCTACTACAAAAATAAGTATATTAAGGTAGTGTATGGTTTTATTCCACTTGCTCTAATTGATTTGCTACATTTGTCTCTTGCTGAAACAATAGGCTTGATGCTATAAAACAATCTGAATTTATTATTAAAATGCACGAAACTACTGAAAAATATTGAAAAATAAACGAGAAGTATAGAATTGATGGTAGTAAACATAGAAAGAAAGTAAAAAACTTGAACCAGGAGATTTTGTATGGTTGCATTTGAGAAAAAGATAGATTTTATAATTTGGAAAAGTATAAACTTATGTCACGAGTTTTTGGCCCTTTTAAGATTTTTGAAAAGATTAATGATATTGCATACTCCCTCCATTCTGAAATAAATGATGTTTAGGACAAAAAATAGTTCAAATCAAACTAAATTAGCTGTCCTAAACGTCATTTATTTCAGAACAGAGGGAATATAAGTTTGAGTTGCCTTCCGATTAGTCCCCATTTAATGTTTCAGATTTTCAGTCAAATTTGGGGGGGGGGGTTGGAGGGAGGAGAGAAGATGATATTAAGTCGAGAACAACTCCAATTTAAGAGCAAGAATATGATAGAATATAACTACAGTAGATACACACATTCCTTCAATTGATATATATAAGGATAAAATATAAGAGCAACAATACAACTAAACAATCAAGTGATCTCCTTTTGAACTTACTCTACATGTGAATTAGAGAACCAATTGTTGTTTAATGATGTATTTGTTATTAGAAACTATGGAAAGGTTAGTGGAAAACTTAGATATAAGTAAGGAAGTGGAGGAAAACAGAAGAGGCGTTGCATCGATTTGGCGGCGAGTCTAACTCGAACTCGAGTTTAACTAGGAGTCCAGAAGCAATTTGCTTTCAAATTAATGCATAGGTCCCCTCGTATTCAAGGTTCTATATATATGGAAGTAGTAATTTTATTGAATGTTGCGGAGGACAACAAAAAGCAGCTCATGGAGTGTGTTGGAATTGCTTGCGCGACAAATTTGATCAGCCCCTCGTGCAGCTCAACTGCTTCTCCCTACATCCGCCCATCAGACCTTGAAGTTTAACCAGGATGTGTTCAAAAGCTTCCTTAGAACACCTTCTGACAGGGTTCTGTGTTCAGACCCCCAGAGAAAGTCCGAGGGCAACCCACGAAGGATAATGACGCAGGCCCGAGCCCGAGCTCGGGAGGAGATGGGACGAGGAGCCTGGGGCCGACCCCTGGGTAGGATGCAAAATCCGCCCTCGAGGTGGTTCTGAAAGGGAGTCCAAGCCCCGAAGGAAGGGCCTGAGCGTGACCTAGGGTAGGAGTAAAGCAGGTGGCCTTCAATGCAGAGCAGGCGCCGCCTCTGCCGAGTGGGAGGGTAATCGATTACCCCCTGTATCTGGTATTGAATGTCGGTCAACTCCGACGTGATTGAAGAGGAGTGGAACGCGGGGCGCGCATGCGCCTCGGTATGGACTACCCCCCCCCCCCCCCCCCGACGACACGACGGGACGGGAGCAGGTGCGGCAGCAGGGTATTGCTACGGCAACTCCATCGAGTACCTGTCGAGACGTACGATGGGACAAGCCATTCCAGCGCCCACGACTTGCCTCCCTGCCACATACGGAGAGAAGGAGAGAGAAAGAGTATAAATAGGAGAGACCTGCCAGTTCGAGAGGGCAGGCTCTCGCACTTGTAAGAACAACCCCCATTCTTGAGTAAGAGCAAGCGAGACACTCCAGCAAGACGTAGGGCATTCTCGCCCGAACCAGGATAAATCTTCGTGTGTTCTTAGCTAGGCCACCTCGAGGTAGAACGCGCGGTACATTCGATTACTAGTCGGAAATCTGAAACACTGCACGTTCCCTTCCCACCACCTCGATGGCTTCCTAACGACCAACTCTCGCACCCGGTGGACGATGTCCTTCGGCGACTTCGAGTTCACCACCACTTTAGGCGACGAGGGAGCGCCCGACTTCGTCCTCACCTACCAGGCCCTCCATTTCGGGAGCCTGGATTTCTTCACCAACAGCTCTGGCACCCCCTGACTCTCCACCAACTCATGTGCCGCGAACGACGCTTCGATGTCAGTGTTCGTGGGGATGATCGGCCACGCCCTGACGTCCCTCCATCACATCCTGGAGTTTGACCCCAGCTCCAGAGATGACTCCGAAGGCGGCAAGCACCTCTCGCGTGAGTGCCACATCGCCGAAACGCCCAACGCCTCCCAGTTGGCAACACCGACCAGTGCAAGCCCTCGGCACAACCCTAAGTCATCATAGGCGCGACACTGCAAGTTTTCTGACCATCTCGTGGCACAACGCGCTGCCTCAAGGGCCCACCGAGGTGACCTGGTCTCAGCTCGGATTCGAATGCGGCGCTCCTCCGCGCTCGACGGGTCCAGGCTGACATCATCAGCGATTGCCGAGCCCTGCACTTTTGAAGGTCCAACCAAAATGTGGCAGCTGTCGCTGCCATATTACACGGCATGCCAGAGCCCGCCGACCCCGAAAGTCGGAGGGCTCACTTAGAACTTCAGGCGCTCTTGGCTTCAGCAGCCGCTCAGCAGGCTGAGAGCTCCCTCGCTCGAGCCCAGGGCTTGTGAGCCCCCAGCCAGAGCCGAAGGTTCGACCGACGTGGGACGAGCCGTACTGGGACCCACACGTCGAGCCAAGCAACCCGAACCAAAAGGGCCGGGTCGTCAACACCCTCACGCAACTCGGTGCGCGAGCGTATGGGAGCTTCCAACCTCTGCCAAACCCTTCAAGCCAGGCGACGAACTCAGGAAGGCCCCTCGAGGTCGCCTTCCAACTTCCACCCCCAAAGGCCTCGACAGGTCAGCCACCATGGCTGCGGGAGAAGGTGGAGCCTAAGCCCTGGACCCCCAGGCCCAAAAGCCTTCGGGAGGGCGATTCGCAGTGCTCCCTTCCCATAAAGATTCCAGGCCTGACCAACATTGGGAGATACAATGGGGAAACCAACCCCAACGTATGGTTGGAGGACTACCACCTCGCCTGTCGAGCCGGCGGAGAGGAGGATGATGACTTCATCATCCGGTACCTCCCCATCTACCTAGCCGAGCCAGTGCGTGCATGGCTCGAGTACCTTCCCCATGACATAATCCAAAACTGTCCTGAGCTGAGGGAAATATTTATTGGTAACTTCCAGGGGACCTACGCACATCCTGGTAACTCCTAGAACCTCAAGGGCTGCCAGCAGAGGCCGGACGAGACCCTACGTCAGTACATCCGGCGCTTCTCGAAGAAGTTCAATGAGCTTCCCGACGTCGTCGACGCAAATGTAGTCGTGGACTTTCTTTCAGGGATGACTTGCGAGTCCCTCGTAGAAAGGCTTGGCTGCATTAAGCCAAGAAGCATGAGGGATCTCCTCGACATTCCCACGAACCATGCCTCCGGCGAGGAAGCATATGGGGTCATCTTCGACAAGCAAAATCCAAAGAACCACGACATAGGGAACAAGGGGCCACCCCATAAGGGCGGCAAGAGGAGGCGAATGAACGACGACAGGCGTCCATTCCCGACCAACAGTGGTTCGGACCTCGTCACGGGCGTAGAGCTCCGCGAAGGCAAGAGGTGAAATTGCCTAGGGGGGTGAATAGGCTAAAATACCTTAAATAACTTAATTAAATAAAATTAGAACACAATGGCCGGACTAGTCTGGCTCAGGGGTGGACTAGTTCGGTTTGCTTGCCGAAAAACCTAAAAGGGTCAGACTAGTCTGCCTTAGGGGCGGACTAGTCTGGTCAAATTGCTGGAAAGGCTTAAAACTTGGTTTTTATGGGGTTTTATCCAGATTTTAGTTTAACAAAATGTGGATAAAACAACTAGCAATCCTATATGACAAGTGTGATAGAATATTGAAATGGATTGCAAGATTTTGATGATGTATACTCTAATCACGAGATAATTAAAACAAACCCTAAGCAATATTGATCTTTAAAGAAATGTACATGCAAGAGAGACACTGTCACACCCGGTTTTTCCGAAGAAACAACCAAGTGAATATCACATGTATGCCAGGATCATTTTCTCATACATGTGATGACAAATAGTGAAGCGTCATTTATTACAAGCCAGGTGTCGAATATAAATAAGTCTTACATCGCAAATGTCTCAATGGACACTAATGCTTCATCACAAGTAAATAAACTAGCAGCGGAATATTATTCTTTAGGGCTCCATCACAGGCGTTGCCCGGGGGTCTTCATGAACCTAAAATCCTTCCTCGGGTCCAAAATCTTGGTCATTATACACCACCTCATTATCTTGACCTGAGCAGCAATATAAACCAACAAATATGCAAGGTTGAGTACCAATGGTACTCAGCAAGTGTGGGAAAATTATATCATGCATGGCTAGAACAAGGAGAGGTTGAACTCATGGTTAAAGCACTACGCAATTAATTCCTATCACCTTAGCTTATTAAGCACCTACATTACTACAGAGGTAAAATGGTCCCAATCTCCCATCCCATCATCATCATCCAATAACCATAACATCATTTCCAATGTTAAGCTCCCCGCTTAACTTCCAAAACCATCATTCCTCTAATCATGAATAAGTCCAGGCCGCTCTTAACCGTGAGCACGGCTGTCAAGACAGTTTTGACTCTGCAGAGTTTGTACCACTGTACCCACAAGTAGTGATTTCATCCCCCGTTGCCGGGTGGACTAAAAGAACCTCCATTATGCCAGTGGCTACGATCCACATTCACACTTCCCAGGTGTGCAGCCAGGAGATCACTACGAAGCCTTTACAAAGGGATTCCCGACGAGCATGGGCCCACTGAGGTTTCACCCCTAACAGCATACAAGAGGCTCCAACCCCGCTGCAGTGGCCCCCTCTTGAGCCTTGCGGTTCATATGGTAGTCCAGCTGACACCTACTCCCCGCACCATCCAACACACCCATACTACGCCGGGGATACACCTAATTAATTGGCTAAGCTGCCCCATCTCAGCATGTGGTTGGCACTGTAAAGCCGGGTTACATGCTCCATGAACCGGTCCTTAGGATCCAGGCAAGTACTAAACACAAACCCAAGTCTCGTGCACCCAGCACACAACCAAAACATCCAACTTGCCTTGATCCCTACCTCTACATAACTCACAATAACTCATTCAAGAGTATGGTAATATAAACTGATGATCTCATGTCCCAAATATCCCATTCTAAGCATGGCTAAGCATATGCATGGAAATAAATGACATGGTAAAATAAATCCCAACCCAAGCTACAAGAAAACAAGGTAATGCAATTCTAGGGAAACTTCCTAGCATGGGTTTCATTTTTAACTTGACAATGCAAATAATTCTATCTACACATCCTAGCATAGGATCAAAGTGGTCAAGGACACTTGCCTCCTTCTTGCTGCTCTTGAAATGGGTAGTCCTGATCTTGGAAATGAATAACTTGTTCTTGAACAGGTTCTACTTCATACCATCACACATAGCAAAAGAAAAACAACAATCCATAAGACATAGTTCACACTTACACTTCATACAAACCACACATTCATATTTATGAAATTCATTCACCATTATATGTGTTGGGGTTACTTTATGTGTGTTAAGTTGTGGCTTGCATGCACTTTTAACCATGTATATATGATTCCTACTTTTGTGTCCACATTTATACTTACACACTAGATTTATATGGGTTTCCAATAAATTTCCTATATTCAACTACTTCACCTTTTTACTACCAAGTGTGTGTGAAAAGTATTATTCTTCCCCATATGTGCCTTCATAATTTCTACCAACCCTAAACTGAATCCTTTGTATTTTAGAAACTCCATTTATCATTTACTAGTTGCTATATTTTCAGATTTATATTCCTATGCATAATTGTGTATTTTACTATGAAATTAGTAACACACATCACCTAAACAGTATAGGTTCTGGTCCTAAATAATTTAATAACATATTTTGACCTTGGCTTCTGATGTAGACTATTTCATAATTATTTTCCCTATTTTTCTATAACTATTATTTACTTAAACATGTGTCCCTATACTAATAAATGTGAATAATAGATCAAACAGATTTATTTCAGCCCCAAAATATATTTTTATCTCACTCCAAAGTTTTCTAAGTACTGAGAAAGTTTTTAATTAATTTTGACAATTATTTTTGTCCCCCTTTTTAATTTTTAAACACTAGTTACATATTCAATGTTTTAAATTAAATACTAAACAGGGCTAAAATAATGAACTCACCCCATTACAGGGTCTATAATATTATTTTCATAATTTCCAGGGGTCTAGCTACACTTATCAGAGGTGTTTTTCCTAATTTCTATTAAGTCCAGGGGCTAAAACTGATTTTTAAATGAATTTACATGATTTTCTGGAGTTCCAGGGGCTAGATCTGAAGTTTCCGGGGCTAGCTCTCAATTCCAGAGAACCCCAGGGGGTAGCACGTAAGAATTTCAGTCTTTATAACGCGGGGCTGACGTGGACCGTCCGATTTTAAACCGACGGCTGAGATTATAACATCGAACCGGTACGCGGGGTTTTAAAGTCTACCGTACGATTTAAAATAAACGGCGCACAAGCGGCCACGTCGCTCTGATCGAGCGCGGGCGGCGCTGCCGGCGGCGCACGGCGGCGGGAAGCGGCGATCTCGCCGGAAAGTTTCGGATCCTCGAGAATTCTGCCTAAAACTGTGATCTTATGGCATAGATCGGTAGAGGGGAGGTCAGGGATCTCACCTCGGGGGTTTTCTCGAGCTCGGGGGTCCTGGAAAGTGCTCGGCGGCGAGGTCCGAGGCAAAACCACGACGAAGCTCGTCGGCGCTGAGTTTACACCGTAAGTCTTCGGGTTTTCTGCACCTGCAAAGTTCCCCGGAGGCGGTGGATCAAGACCAGTGAGTTAGATCAGAGTTTCCGAGCTTAGATCGGCCAGAATTCACCGGCGAAGTCTCGGTGCTCACCGGAGTGAAAATCGGCGATCGCGTGGGAAAAACTGATCGGAGCTGGGGTTTTTATAGCCGGGGGAGGGCGGTGGGTCTGTTGTGATCGAGTTGGAGTCCTCTGGGACCAGAATTCGGGCGACGGGACGCGGTTTCCGGTCGGTTGCGATCGCGCGCGCTCGGGGGAAAAGTCCGGGGTCGCGGGGCTCAGGGTTAGGGATGACATGTGGGTCCCACCCGTCGGTGAGAGAGAGCGCGGGCGCGCGCGGGGGCGGGCTGCGCGGGGAAAGCTGGGCCGGCTGGCGGGTTTCGGCCCACTGGCCGGTTTTTTCCCGTTTTTCTTTTTCTTTTTCCATTTCTTTTCTGTTTTGAGTATAATTTGAATTCCAGTTTGAATTTGAATTTTTGCAAAACATGCAATACGTCCAAAAATTTTTAAATTCCCCTCTGAACATGGTTTTGGGTTTTAAATCAAAATTTGGGGTGTTACAGCTCTACCCCCCTTAAAAGAAATCTCGTCCTCGAGATTGGTGTTTCTAAGAAAACAATTCCGTGACACGACCCCAATGGTCCTGTCGAGCCAGGATCACGCTGAGGGGTGCTGCGTTGCACAGCACCGTAAAACACACGTCAAAGGTACAAAGCAGAAGCGGAAATTTTATTTCATAAACAAGTTTATGAACATGTTTACATCAAAATAAGTTCAGTCTACACTCGCGGGCGTAGACTAAGCATCAAGTGCACGTTCAGCCCTCGAACGTGTCCTTGCTAGCACACACGCACACTAACTCTGCGGCGTGCACGACTCCCACTCGACGGGGTTCCCCTCCGGGGGTTCCGTCTCCTCTTCGGGAGTCCCTTCCTCATAGAACCCTGCAAAAGCTTCAAACACAAGCAGTGAGCACGAAGGCTCAGCAAGTCTGACCCGTCTCACCTAAACATGGAACTTCTACATGAGGTAATGGGTTGCATGAGGTAAAAATTATTTGCAAGGACTCGCCTAATTAGTAGAACCTTACTTTCAAGTTTTAGCAGCAGGTTGTGGAGAACCTTACGCTAAGGCACATGAGAGAGCCGCAATCAAACAAGAAACGCATTTCTCTCATGTACTTTGCCCAAAGTTGAAAAGAACTTTAATTAGCTCTAAGCTACAGCATATCATTAACAATCAATGTCCAGCTTTCAATCAGCAACATTTTAACATGTAACTAGCCTGTTCTTTCTACGTCACGGTACAGTGAACAAGTGGTACTCACTGACCGCGAGGGACGGCGATTATAATCGATTTACACCTGCAGGGTTACCCGAACAACCCGTCACGTACGCCCGTACTCGATGTTGCCTACAACAACCATCACGGACGCCGTACGCGACTACCTTTCACCCGTTAGCCAAATATTGAACCGGTCCCATCGTCCCGAGCAAGAGGTCCCTGCACGCGCATCTCTGTGCCGCCAGCTGATTTACACCTCGAGCTCTCAACCTACCCTCTGAACGACGGGCAATGCCTCAATACCCAGCTACCCGAGTTACATCAGTTTCCCGGTTCCCATATAGCCGGTAGGTCTTCGGTACTGTTCTAGCTTGTTCAACAGGCCCGCACACGGATCGGTCCTCAATCGACACAAGCGGAGCTACAGCACACAGGCCCCAAAGTCCTGCTGCCCTTACTCTCCGCTCGGTCTCATTTTCTTGCCATGTGTATCATGTGCTATCTCTACCCGAGCAATGTGCCTCTAGCCTATTCTCGCGAGTAGTTCCAACTACTCGACTTGTACCGAATCCTACTCTATCCTAGCAATGCAGTGGCTAACGAGGTTTGCAATCCTAAACCCAACCCGTGGTTTTCTTGGCTATGCAGTTGGATTTCCAAACAAGACTCTAATGCACAGAACAAAGGAAACAAGTATGTGCTCAAAACAATAAAAATTTATAAAAAGGTTAATGCAAACCGGAGCTTGCCTTGCTGCTCTTGGTCGTAGGCTAGCTGTTCCTCCGGAGTAACGAAGTCTAGGACTTCGGGTTCCTCCTCGACCTTAGCGACTACATGATAGAAACAATACATGTATTAATTTAATGCATTTGTATTAAGGTTGAAGTTGTGAAGTCTATAACCTTTGCTAGATAGACCTAATGACTGTGAAACTTTTACTGTGGCTTGGTTCCAACCTAAACAGAAATCTGGTCAAGTTTTAGTTGCAGCAAAGCTCATTTGAGCCCTCCACAAATAATTATGTCCTTGACCTTAATTAAAGGCTTTTAGGGTGTTCTAAGTATTTTCATGAAACAAACTATGACTTTCTGAAAACTAGATTTTCAGAGGGTTCTAATGGAATTGGTCTCACTTAATTTGGAAGTCTCTAACTAAAGATATGAGCTAAACAATTTCAGAGAAAATTCTGAAAATGTTTCTGAACATTTTCTATTCTCTCTGGAACAGTTTTACTAATCACACCATTAGGTGGACTAAATGAGCTCAAATGGATCTGAAATTTTTATGGTAGTTCAAGGATATTTTGGTGAACATCTCAGCAAAATTTCAGGATTTTCCTCCAAAGGATTCTCCAGTTAAAATTCCTAACAGTTTAAACTTTGAGGAATTAATTCTGGAGAAATAAGGAATTTCATGGAGTGAAACTTGATTTTCTGTAAATTACTCAGAGAGCTGAATCCAGCAAAATTTGGTTCACTCAATTTGGAGCTTTCTAGCCAGAGTTATAAGGATTTGAAGTTTGAACTAAAACTGAAATTCGGGGAAAAGTTTAAACTCTGGCTTGTGGGCCCCGCACACAGTGCATCGTCTCCCTCCTCAGGCCAACTGCGCGGCGGCGGCGTTCTCCGGCGACCCTCGCCGGAACTGAGTTCCTGGCCACCCCCCGGCCCGAAACTTGCCGCCTGCCCCTTTTCCGACCCCCTGGACTCGATGGTAGGGTCGCCGGCCGCCGGCGATGACCGGAAACCCGTGCGCACCGGTGACAGCACCTGCTAGGGTTCCGGTGAGGTCGGTTCCGCTCTCCCGTGCACCAAATCGACCGGAAATCGCTCGGAGAGCATCAGTAGGGCATGGGAAACACGAACCAGGGCTGGGTGGAAGCTAGAAATACCGACAACTAGGCTCTCGACGGTGAGCCGAGGTGTTCAGCCGTGGCGGCGGGGAAAACAGCCATATCATGGCCGATTCTCGATGGTTTTCTCTAATTCCAGTTCGAGCGTGGGCGCTAGCGTGCATAGAAGCTACTAGGTAACGAGCTCGTCCAACCTTCGTGCATAGAGCACGAATTTCACCCGAAGGTGAGCTCGGTTCTTATGAACTGATCAAGAGTAAATTTGGAAATTCTCGGCCGAGGGTTGATCAATCGCCAAACGGCTTTCGGCTACTCCATCTACATACAATCACGCACCTTTCTTGTGTAGAGAAGAGGACGTGACAACGGCTGTGCCGTGCTGTCCACGGGAGCCCGATCGGCGGCGAGGTTTGGCTCGCCGGAGAAATGGCTCGTACAGCTTGAGAACGCTTGCTCACTGGGCAACACGGGGTCTAGGAGGTTGCTCACGACCTCTTGGCGCCGTTTTGCTGTGGAGGAGAGGCTGTGCTCGCGGGTGATCGGCCTGATCAAGCGTGAGCTCGAGCGGCGGCGATGGCAGTAGAAAAACAGGTCGTGCACGTCGGCAGCTCGGGGAATGGCGACTGAAACACGCCGGGGAGGGAATAAATAGCCCGATGGCTGTTCTCCGGCTTGGGGCGCGCAGCAGGAGCTGGCGCCGGCTGCCCCCCCTCGGTGGCGCGCGCACGCTGCACCCGGGAACCGACTGAACTGTGTTTCAGTCGGTTTGTGTTGAAGCAGAGGCTGACATGTGGGTCCCACCCCTCCTTTTAACCTCTGAAATTTACTCCTAACAACTGTGGTAAACAGTGAATCCTATACTACCCTTGGCCATTCAAATTATTCCCCCATGAGCCATTTGAATTGATCAAAGTTCAAACGAGGTTTGGTTTGAATGAATTTCAGCACAAGTTCAGTTTGAAATTCAAATAAAGTTTGAATCTCTCCCCCTTAGCTCATGTCAAGATCAACTCCAAATGGAGTGAAAATTGGTGTGTGAGCTCACAAAAATGTGCTGAGTAAGAATATGCCTTCCACTTTCAAATTCATGGTATAAAAACAGTTTGAATTTGAATATGTTTTCAAACTGCCCCCTTCCTATCTATACCCAAGATGACCTCAAAAAGGTTTTGAATTTGGGTGAAACTTGGCATGGACATCCTTAGCAAAGTGTAGGAGTTTTCATATGTCCAGCCCATCTATATCACATGTGGGAAATACCACTTTTGCAATGTGTAAGTTTGTTCTCTAATGAGCATGTTGATAATTGTTACTTGCTCTTCATTTGTGTTCATCATTCTTCCTCAAATGAGGTGTGTGGTGTGGGGATGAACACTACAAATGGGTGTCAAAAACTGAGGCCCTTACATTCCTCCCCCTTAAAAGAATCTCGTCCCGAGATTATAAGGTGAAAATGAGAGAGAGGACGGTGGAAATTTACCGGATATGCGACGTGAGAAAGTCGGGGTAGTTAGTGCGAAGGAATTCTTCGCTCTCCCATGTCGCTTCGTCCATGGAGTGATTACTCCACAGAACCTTGTAGAACCACAACGTACGGTTGCGTGTGGTTCGGGCCTTTTCATCAATAATCTGCACCGGTTCCTCCCGATAGGTGAGATCCGGTTGCAGTTCTTCAATGTCTTCCAGCTGAACGGTAGTTGATAGCTTGAGACACTTCCTCAGCTGGGAAATGTGAAAGACATCGTGCACACCGGAAAGTGCTTCTGGTAATTTCAGCCGGTATGCTACCGATCCACATCTTTCGGTAATCTGGAATGGACCGATGAAGCGGGGTGCTAACTTTCCCCTCACCCCAAATCTGTTTACGCCCTTCATTGGAGACACCCGTAGATATACGTGATCTCCAACTTCGAATTGTAACGGGCGCCTTCTCCGGTCCGCATACTGTTTCTGTCGGGATTGAGCGGCTTTTAGGTTCGCCTGAATTAATCGAACCTTTTCTTCCGCGTTGTTGACAAGGTCAATCCCGAAGGTAACCCTTTCGCCCGACTCACACCAGTTCAATGGTGTGCGGCATTTTCTTCCGTATAGCGCCTCGTAGGGCGCCATCTTGATGCTGGCTTGGTACCCATTGTTGTACGAGAACTCGGCTAACGGCAAGTGATCATCCCAATTCTTGCCATGGTCGATAGCGCAAGCTCGTAGCATGTCTTCTAGAATCTGATTTATCCGCTCGGTTTGTCCATCCGTCTGCGGGTGGTAGGCTGAACTACGGATCAGCTTCGTCCCCAAGGCAGCGTGTAGCTGCTCCCAAAAATGGGACACAAATAAATTGCCCCGGTCCGATATGATGGTACGGGGTACGCCGTATAAGCATAGGATCCGTGCGATGTACAGTTCAGCGTACTTCTTGGCGTTGTAGTTGGTGTTGACCGGGATGAAATGGGCAACTTTGGTGAGCCGATCGACGATTACCCACACAGAATCATGTTTCTGTAAGGTGGTGGGTAAACCGACGACGAAATCCATGCTCACGTCCTCCCATTTCCAGGCAGGAATGCCTAGTGGTTTTAGCAGTCCCGGTTTCCGCATATGGTCTGCCTTCACCCTTCGACATGTATCACACTCGGACACGTATTTTGCAGTCTCCCGCTTCATCCGTGTCCACCAAAACTTTCTTCTGAGTTCTTCATACATTTTGTTGCTGCCGGGGTGAATAGAAAATTTTGATAAGTGAGCCTCATCAAATATTTTCTTCTGTAACTCCGGGTTTCGGGGTACGACGATCCGGTCCTTGAACCATAGGACGCCGTCTCCGTCCTTCCGGAAACATTTCAACTCCCCACTGTCTACACGTCTCCGCAAATGTGACATGCCCTTGTCATTCTTCTGGGCTGCCGCTATCTCTTCACGGATGGTGGGGATCAAAGCTAGGTTGTAGAGAGCTCCGTGTGGAATCATATGTAGTGGTGGTTCGCTCTCTTCCAACGGTGTGATGGTCAGATTATTGACGTGTGACTTGCGGCTCAGCGCATCTGCCACAACGTTTGCCTTGCCCGGATGATAATGGATCTCTATCTCGTAATCCTTTATCAGTTCTAACCATCTTCGTTGCCTCATGTTCAGCTCCTTCTGAGTGAATATGTACTTGAGGCTTTTGTGGTCGGTATATAAATGTACGAGGTTACCGAGTAGGTAGTGCCTCCACATCTTCAGTGCAAGTACCACGGCAGCGAGCTCCAAGTCGTGAGTTGGATAATTTTGCTCATGGTTCCTAAGCTGCCGTGATCCATACGCGACCACTCTTCGGTCTTGCATCAGCACACATCCGAGCCCAATGCCGGATGCATCGCAGTACACATCGAACAGTTTTGTTGTGTCTGGCTGCGCCAAAACCGGTGCTGATGTCAGGTGCTTGACTAAAGTCTTGAATGCTGCTTCACATGCTGGACTCCAAACATATTTGGTAGCCTTCTTCAGCAGCTCTGTCATTGGCTTGGCAATCTTCGAGAAGTTCGGAATGAACCTCCGATAATATCCCGCGAGTCCGAGGAAACTCCGTACCTCATGAACAGTTCTCGGGGATTTCCAATTCAGCACTTGCGTGATCTTGCTCGGGTCCACAGCGATACCCTCCGCTGAGATGATATGCCCGAGGAAAGGCACTTGCGATATCCAAAACTCGCATTTGCTGAACTTTGCGTATAACTTGTGATCCCGCAGATGTTGCAAGACTATACGCAGATGTTTCTTGTGATCTTCCTCCGACTTGGAGTATACTAGGATGTCGTCGATGAAGACCACGACAAACTTGTCCAGCTCCGGCATGAACACCGAGTTCATTAAGTACATGAAGTGAGCTGGAGCATTGGTGAGGCCAAAGGACATGACCAGGTACTCATAAAGTCCATACCTTGTCGAGAAAGCTGTCTTTGGAATGTCCTCCGCCCTTATCTTAATTTGATGGTACCCGGATCTTAAATCCATCTTGGAAAAGATCTTTGCTTCGACCAACTGATCAAACAACATGTCGATCCGTGGCAAGGGGTACTTGTTCTTGATGGTTACGGCATTTAATGGACGGTAGTCCACGCAAAGCCGCAACGTTTCATCCTTCTTTTTGACAAATAATGCCGAACAACCCCATGGCGAGGAGCTCGGCCTAATAAAACCCTTCTCCAGAAGGTCCGTGAGCTGAGTCTTCAGTTCAGCCAACTCCTTGGGCGCCATCTTGTACGGCCTTCGGGATATTGGCATGGTTCCCGGTGCAAGTTCAATCTTGAACTCCACCTCTCTATCGGGTGGCATCCCCGGCAAATCGTCCGGGAATACATCCGGGAATTCTCGGACCACTGGAATGTCTTCCAATCTGATAGTTGTGGCTTGATAGACACTTGGAAGTTTTATTTCTGGACTGTCCAGAAATAATGAGTGATAACCGTGCACTTCTGAGTTTAGGTGCACGACTCGAAGGACGGTGTCTAAAACAGCGCCGTGGCAGTTTAACCACGACATCCCTAGGATGACATCGACCTTCTGTCCCTCTAAGATAATGAGAGACGTGGGGTACACTCTACCCGCTAAGCATAATGGTGCTTTGGAGACCATTACGCTTGCTGAAATCTTCCCACCCGGTGAACAAATTAGATATGGACTATCGGTGGGTAGTATTGGCAAGCTGTGTTTAGCAATGAAAGCTTGGCTAATAAAATTATGCGTGGCGCCTAAATCAAATAGTACTATAGCGGGATGCTGGTGGAGTTGGAACATACCCGCAAGGATTGGCTCGCCCTCCGGCACGTCCTCAATGGCAAGCTGGTGGACAGTGCCGGGCCTAGGGTTTGCCCGCCGCGCATTAGTAGGGTTCCGGGGTTGATTCCTCCCCGGAAACTGTGGTGCCACTCCGCCGCCTTGCCTCTCCGGGCAACTGCTCGCGAAGTGTCCTGGACGACCACACTTGTAACATGTGGCCGCTGCTGGTGGAGTACTCGATGGACGAAAGCCCGGCATGCGTTGCTGAGGTGCAAACGCACGCGGCATCGCCCACTGCTGCTGTTGTTGTTGCGGTGGTACTGGCAGTGCCGGCCGGAATGCCGGTGAAGAGTACGGCCGACTGCGGAACGGCATCGACCGCTGTGGTGGCTGCCAGCGTGGACCTGATGGTGGGCGATTCACCATCCGAAACTTCTGAGAAGGACTGCCTCCTTCTCTGCTGCTCTGCGGCGCACTTCGCTTTCGCTCTGCCGCCGCCAACTCCTTGCCGGAGTCCTCCTGAACAATCGCAGCATCAATTATGTTGTTGAGGCTGCCGCGATTGAACATCGCCAGCTTGTCCTTCAGGAGCGGGTTAAGCCCCTGGTAAAAGTGGTCCCGCCGCTTCTCGTCCGTATCTGCGTGATACGACGCGTAGAGCGCGAGATCGTTGAACGCCCTGGAATATTCCAGCGCGTTCCGGCTCCCTTGTTGCAGGTGTAGGAACTCCTGCGTCTTCCTCTTCATCAAACCGGGCGGTATATGATAGGCCCTGAAGGCCGTACGGAACTCCGCCCAGGTCATCACTCGGTCGGTGGGCTGGGAAGCACAGAAGTTGGCCCACCACGCGCTCGCGGATCCTTGGAGCTGCTGGACCGCGAACTGAGTCTTGCGCTGCTCGCTGATTTGGAGCAGCCCGAACTTCATCTCTATGGCGCGGAGCCAATTGTCCGCGTCAAGTGGTTCATCCGCCCTTGAGAATACAGGGGGATGAGTCGCCAGGAAGTCGGAGTAGGAGCTCTGTTGGCGCTCCTCACGATCTTGACGTCTCTCTGGGCGAGACGTATTCGCAATTAACGTTTGTAGCAGCTCTGTGTGCTGCTGATGTGAACCCGCCATTGCCGCGACAATGTCGGCCAATGTAACCGTTGGCAGTGGCGGTGGCGGTGTTTGCTGTTGCTGTTGCTGCTGCTGTCCCGAGGAGTCCTCGGGAGGCGGTTGGGAGGTCTCTCCCCCTTGGCTAGTACCTCCAACATCAGGGTTGGCACGAGTACGCGTCATTCTGAAATTCAACACAGCAGCAATTAGCACATGTCTTACTCAAAATTCCATAAACAGCAGTAGGTATTGAAGCGACGCACGATTACTTGCACAACATTCACATATATTGGTAAAGTATAACTTTATACAAGATACATTATTCTCGGATCTCCGAGAAGTCGTGCTCATGTCGTCACTACCTATACATAAGCTACTGTCTACACGACATGTCATCGATTACAAAAGTTGGGTTACGCTACCCTAGCTGCCCTACTTGGCAACCGTAACCCCCTACTCGGAGTAGAACTCGACCTCCTGTGGGTCGTCCTCCTCCGGTACCTCGGCTGGTGGTTCGGGGTCTACCACCTCTTCTCCCATTCCGGGCTCTCCCATGGCTGGAAGACCCAAGACTACCGGTACGCCCAATACCGGGGGCACGAGGTCCTGCAATGCATGCACCTCATCCATAGCCTGGTTGTAGTCCTCTTCCCAGCCTTGTCCTTCCTCAATAGCGTCGTCCCGCTCTTGAGCAAGGTCCTCATTCTGCTGGGTTAGGGTCTGCACCAGCTCTTGCAACGCCGCGATGTCAACACGGCTCTTCTTCTTTGCCTTCTTCAGACGACGCAACTGATTGTGTTGTTCATTCAGTCGCTTGATCGTCGGAAGGAGCACATTGCGGAGTGCGCTGTGAGCACCCTCGAATTGATCTCCACGGCTTGTGCTCTCCTTGAGCCTGGTGGCGAGATGCTCCGTATGAACAGCTTGGCTGTCCATCACAGCGTTTCCCGCCCTCATTTGGAGGCTGAGGTTTGCCTCCGCGGGGTTGTACCTTGGGCAACTCGGGTCTGTTGCCTCCCGGTACCTTTCTTCCCACACCTGCTGAGCTCGCCCCTCCACCGGAACGAGTGCGTATGGAGTACCCTCCATAGCCTGCACATGTAGCTGGCAGAAACGTGACATAGTGTCACGGGCTGCCACTTGCCACATCCCTTCCGGTTGTCTTCCTCTCACCGTGACGGTGAATGGCACCCAACCGGGTGGCGTAGGCCCTGCGGGAACCTCGACATGGATCGTCCACGTCTTGTTCCCCTCTTCGCCTTCTTCCTTGGCGAAGTATTGCGGCATCTGGTTATACCCGAAATATTGGAGCATTTGCCACAATGCTTCTGGGTAGCCGCTACGGTCAGAGCAGTGGGAAACTACCCACCCGTTCTCCAACCGTTTATCTGCTGCCATCTGTAAAAATATATTTGAGAAATGTCAAATATTTATTTAAACAGTAACCCATTGAGTTATAACATAAGATATGTCATTGAACCCATAAAACTTGGAAACATAGTTCAAACTTTTAATAAATTTGACTGCTGATCTGTTGTTCCCATGACAGCCTTGACCAGTTTCCATATCAACCTGATTTAGGCCATGTTAAAGGTAACACCAATTCTGGAGCTCAACATAAAAGTTAAAGTTAACTTCAATAGCTTTACAGAAAGTATTTGGTTGGCCTAAGATCTGTCCTGGTTCAAAAGTTATGAGATGTCAAAGTTAACAGAATTTCTGGAAACAATTGGACAGCACCTCCCTGCCTTAGGTACTGATTTGATCCAAGAATCCCAGTTAATTCTGTTCCTAATCTGACAAAACTTTCTGTTACAAAGTTGTAACCTCTCTCATAAGCTTTCCAGAACTACCTCATTTCCTATTTTTGGATTTTTAAGCAGGAAGTTATGCTTAATTTACAGAGAGTTTACAGAGAGTCTTTGCTCTGTCCTGTTTTCTGGACAGTTTCAACTCTACTGCATTTTTCGAGTGGTTAAGGGATGAAACACCTCTGGAACTCAACAGAAAAGTTGTAAAGCTCTTCCAACGCTTTCCAGAAATGTATCATACGACCCCAACCTCGAAAGAACTCAACCTCTAACCTCTGATTAACTTCAGCCTTGATTCAGCTGAAAACAGAGTGCTCTGTCCTTAACATCCTATAAGTTGAAAGTTTGTTAACTTTAAATATCCTGTTCCAGGGAAGGAGTTACATCAAGTTTTACTACTTTGGATCCAAACCTTCAAGTTTTTAAATGAAGTTGTTCATTTAATTGGATGTGACGTCGAGGCGTCACCAGATTATGTCGGTACTACGTCCTCACAAAGGAAAAACCTATACCGGACTTAGCCGGCTTCGTTAGTTCAGTGGCACTACTCGTCACTCGCACACGGATGCTACACGTCTACCGTTTCGTGGTAAGGCTACCTGCAGAAATTCAACCAATCATCAGACTCGGCTGCACACCGAGCCCGGAATCTATACAGTTGGTACACCCGGCCGTCATCACTCGCCCGGATGTTCTCAAGCCAAACACGCCTTGAGTTACGTGTTCACGTTTCAGACCACGTGACGGGGTCTCCCATGTTGCACCACGCACGCCAGGGACAGACGTTGCTCGAATACCCCAAACGACATGAAGAGTCGTAGAGGATACTAAAGCGGGTCGGGTTACCTGCCACCCGTGGGGCTCCACCCTTCAGCTTGTGCGCACTGGTGAACAGCGCTTACGTGCACCCCCCAAGACATGAACGTCCCGAGATGCACGATTTTCTGACATAACAAATAGGTTAATAAGCCACTTTCTATATACTAATAACATCCTTATACGGGCTACTAACTCGTTTCTCACTGGATTTTTGAAAAATAAGACCTTTGTACTGTGTTAAACCTCAAGCGAGCTCTGATACCACACTGACACGACCCCAATGGTCCTGTCGAGCCAGGATCACGCTGAGGGGTGCTGCGTTGCACAGCACCGTATAACACACGTCAAAGGTACAAAGCGGAAGCGGAATTTTTTTTTGATAAACAAGTTTATGAACATGTTTACATCAAAATAAGTTCAGTCTACACTCGCGGGCGTAGACTAAGCATCAAGTGCACGTTCAGCCCTCGAACGTGTCCTTGCTAGCACACACGCACACTAACTCTGCGGCGTGCACGACTCCCACTCGATGGGGTTCCTCTCCGGGGGTTCTGTCTCCTCTTCGGGAGTCCCTTCCTCATAGAACCCTGCAAAAGCTTCAAACACAAGCAGTGAGCACGAAGGCTCAGCAAGTCTGACCCGTCTCACCTAAACATGGAACTTCTACATGAGGTAATGGGTTGCATGAGGTAAAAATTATTTGCAAGGACTCGCCTAATTAGTAGAACCTTACTTTCAAGTTTTAGCAGCAGGTTGTGGAGAACCTTACGCTAAGGCACATGAGAGAGCCGCAATCAAACAAGAAACGCATTTCTCTCATGTACTTTGCCCAAAGTTGAAAAGAACTTTAATTAGCTCTAAGCTACAGCATATCATTAACAATCAATGTCCAGCTTTCAATCAGCAACATTTTAACATGTAACTAGCCTGTTCTTTCTACGTCACGGTACAGTGAACAAGTGGTACTCACTGACCGCGAGGGACGGCGATTATAATCGATTTACACCTGCAGGGTTACCCGAACAACCCGTCACGTACGCCCGTACTCGATGTTGCCTACAACAACCATCACGGACGCCGTACGCGACTACCTTTCACCCGTTAGCCAAATATTGAACCGGTCCCATTGTCCCGAGCAAGAGGTCCCTGCACGCGCATCTCTGTGCCGCCAGCTGATTTACACCTCGAGCTCTCAACCTACCCTCTGAACGACGGGCAATGCCTCAATACCCAGCTACCCGAGTTACATCAGTTTCCCGGTTCCCATATAGCCGGTAGGTCTTCGGTACTGTTCTAGCTTGTTCAACAGGCCCGCACACGGCTCGGTCCTCAATCGACACAAGCGGAGCTACAGCACACAGGCCCCAAAGTCCTGCTGCCCTTACTCTCCGCTCGGTCTCATTTTCTTGCCATGTGTATCATGTGCTATCTCTACCCGAGCAATGTGCCTCTAGCCTATTCTCGCGAGTAGTTCCAACTACTCGACTTGTACCGAATCCTACTCTATCCTAGCAATGCAGTGGCTAACGAGGTTTGCAATCCTAAACCCAACCCATGGTTTTCTTGGCTATGCAGTTGGATTTCCAAACAAGACTCTAATGCACAGAACAAAGGAAACAAGTATGTGCTCAAAACAATAAAAATTTATAAAAAGGTTAATGCAAACCGGAGCTTGCCTTGCTGCTCTTGGTCGTAGGCTAGCTGTTCCTCCGGAGTAACGAAGTCTAGGACTTCGGGTTCCTCCTCGACCTTAGCGACTACATGATAGAAACAATACATGTATTAATTTAATGCATTTGTATTAAGGTTGAAGTTGTGAAGTCTATAACCTTTGCTAGATAGACCTAATGACTGTGAAACTTTTACTGTGGCTTGGTTCCAACCTAAACAGAAATCTGGTCAAGTTTTAGTTGCAGCAAAGCTCATTTGAGCCCTCCACAAATAATTATGTCCTTGACCTTAATTAAAGGCTTTTAGGGTGTTCTAAGTATTTTCATGAAACAAACTATGACTTTCTGAAAACTAGATTTTCAGAGGGTTCTAATGGAATTGGTCTCACTTAATTTGGAAGTCTCTAACTAAAGATATGAGCTAAACAATTTCAGAGAAAATTCTGAAAATGTTTCTGAACATTTTCTATTCTCTCTGGAACAGTTTTACTAATCACACCATTAGGTGGACTAAATGAGCTCAAATGGATCTGAAATTTTTATGGTAGTTCAAGGATATTTTGGTGAACATCTCAGCAAAATTTCAGGATTTTCCTCAAAAGGATTCTCCAGTTAAAATTCCTAACAGTTTAAACTTTGAGGAATTAATTCTGGAGAAATAAGGAATTTCATGGAGTGAAACTTGATTTTCTGTAAAGTACTCAGAGAGCTGAATCCAGCAAAATTTGGTTCACTCAATTTGGAGCTTTCTAGCCAGAGTTATAAGGATTTGAAGTTTGAACTAAAACTGAAATTCGGGGAAAAGTTTAAACTCTGGCTTGTGGGCCCGGCACACAGTGCGTCGTCTCCCTCCTCGCGCCAACTGCGCGGCGGCGGCGTTCTCCGGCGACCCTCGCCGGAACTGAGTTCCTGGCCACCCCCCGGCCCGAAACTTGCCGCCTGCCCCTTTTCCGACCCCCTGGACTCGATGGTAGGGTCGCCGGCCGCCGGCGATGACCGGAAACCTGTGCGCACCGGTGACAGCACCTGCTAGGGTTCCGGTGAGGTCGGTCCCGCTCTCCCGTGCACCAAATCGACCGGAAATCGGTCGAAGAGCATCAGTAGGGCATGGGAAACACGAACCAGGGCTGGGTGGAAGCTAGAAATACCGGCAACTAGGCTCTCGACGGTGAGCCGAGGTGTTCAGCCGTGGCGGCGGGGAAAACAGCCATATCATGGCCGATTCTCGATGGTTTTCTCTAATTCCAGTTCGAGCGTGGGCGCTAGCGTGCATAGAAGCTACTAGGTAACGAGCTCGTCCAACCTTCGTGCATAGAGCACGAATTTCACCCGAAGGTGAGCTCGGTTCTTATGAACTGATCAAGAGTAAATTTGGAAATTCTCGGCCGAGGGTTGATCAATCGCCAAACGGCTTTCGGCTACTCCATCTACATACAATCACGCACCTTTCTTGTGTAGAGAAGAGGACGTGACAACGGCTGTGCCGTGCTGTCCACGGGAGCCCGATCGGCGGCGAGGTTTGGCTCGCCGGAGAAATGGCTCGTACAGCTTGAGAACGCTTGCTCACTGGGCAACACGGGGTCTAGGAGGTTGCTCACGACCTCTTGGCGCCGTTTTGCTGTGGAGGAGAGGCTGTGCTCGCGGGTGATCGGCCTGATCAAGCGTGAGCTCGAGCGGCGGCGATGGCAGTAGAAAAACAGGTCGTGCACGTCGGCAGCTCGGGGAATGGCGACTGAAACACGCCGGGGAGGGAATAAATAGCCCGATGGCTGTTCTCCGGCTTGGGGCGCGCAGCAGGAGCTGGCGCCGGCTGCCCCCCCTCGGTGGCGCGCGCACGCTGCACCCGGGAACCGACTGAACTGTGTTTCAGTCGGTTTGTGTTGAAGCAGAGGCTGACATGTGGGTCCCACCCCTCCTTTTAACCTCTGAAATTTACTCCTAACAACTGTGGTAAACAGTGAATCCTATACTACCCTTGGCCATTCAAATTATTCCCCCATGAGCCATTTGAATTGATCAAAGTTCAAATGAGGTTTGGTTTGAATGAATTTCAGCACAAGTTCAGTTTGAAATTCAAATAAAGTTTGAATCTCTCCCCCTTAGCTCATGTCAAGATCAACTCCAAATGGAGTGAAAATTGGTGTGTGAGCTCACAAAAATGTGCTGAGTAAGAATATGCCTTCCACTTTCAAATTCATGGTATAAAAACAGTTTGAATTTGAATATGTTTTCAAACTGCCCCCTTCCTATCTATACCCAAGATGACCTCAAAAAGGTTTTGAATTTGGGTGAAACTTGGCATGGACATCCTTAGCAAAGTGTAGGAGTTTTCATATGTCCAGCCCATCTATATCACATGTGGGAAATACCACTTTTGCAATGTGTAAGTTTGTTCTCTAATGAGCATGTTGATAATTGTTACTTGCTCTTCATTTGTGTTCATCATTCTTCCTCAAATGAGGTGTGTGGTGTGGGGATGAACACTACAAATGGGTGTCAAAAACTGAGGCCCTTACATTCCGGAAATTGTGCCTTGAGCTCATCTTCCCATTCCCAGGTGGCTTCCTCTTCTGAGTGATGCTTCCACTGCACCTTGCACATCCGGATTCTCTTATTTCTGGTGAGGCGTTCCATCGTCTCCAAAATCTTGTACGGTTGCTCGGCATAAGACAAATATTCAGCTACATCCACTTCACTCATGGGTAACACCTCCTCAGGCGTCCTCAGACATTTCTTGAGTTGTGACACATGGAATACATCGTGTACATCTGATAGATGAACCGGTAACTCTAGTTGGTACGCCACTTCGCCTTTTCTTTCCAAAACTTGAAAGGGTCCGATGTATCGAGGTGACAACTTCCCTTTCACCTTGAACCGACGAAGTCCTCTGATAGGGGACACCTTGAGATAAACATAGTCTCCCACGTTGAAAACGAGTTCTCTTCTTCGTACATCAGCATAACTCTTCTGGCGTGTTTGTGCTATCCTCAAGTTGTTGCGAATCTCCCTCACCTTCGCTTCGGCTTCTTGTAGCACTTCTGGACCAAACACTTTACTTTCTCCTGTTTGGTTCCAAAATAGGGGAGTTCTGCACTTCCTTCCATACAAAGCTTCAAACGGTGACATCTTCATACTAGCTTGATAGCTGTTGTTATAGGAAAACTCCGCATACGGTAAGTTCTTGTCCCAACTCCTATTGTTTTTGAGTGCACATGCCCTTAACATATCTTCAAGGATCTGATTGGTTCTCTCCGTCTGCCCGTCAGTTTGGGGATGATAGGCAGAGCTGAAATTCAGATGGGTTCCCATGGTTTCATGCAACTTCTGCCAAAACCTCGAGGTGAACTGTGTCCCTCGGTCCGACACTATCTTCTTTGGCACTCCATGGTAACACACAATCCTTGACATGTACAATTCTGCCAATTTGGATCCACTGTAGCTTTCTTTCACAGGAATGAAATGAGCTACCTTGGTTAGCCGATCAATAATGACCCATATTGAATCATACCCGGATTGGGTCCTAGGCAATCCCACGACAAAATCCATGCTGATTTCTTCCCACTTCCATTCAGGTACCTTGAGTGGTTGCAATAATCCCGCGGGTCGTTGATGTTCTGCTTTCACCAACTGACATGTGTCACATAGGGCAACATGTTCCGCGACATCTCGCTTCATGCCATACCACCAATACCTGCTCTTGAGGTCCTGGTACATCTTCGTACTCCCAGGATGAATGGAATAGTAAGAATCATGAGCCTCCTTTAAAATCAATTCACGGATCTCCTTTACTTCTGGCACACAGATTCTTTTCCCGTGCCACACCGTTCCCTGTTCATCCTCTCTAAAACCAGGAGCTTTATTTTCCTTAATGAGCTGTCTGATCTCTTGTATCTTCTCATCATCCTTTTGGCCCTCGCGTATGTCTTGCTCGAGTGTGGAGTCCACTTCCATGGCGATGGCTTCACCACTATTTACTAGACATAGATTGAGCCTTATAAACTCGTCCTTCAATTCTGCGGGCATGTCCTTCAAGCTTAACTTATTGACCTGCACTTTCCGACTCAAAGCATCGGCCACGACGTTTGCTTTTCCGGGATGATAGTTGATGCCCACATCAAAGTCATTGATTAGCTCTAACCATCTCCTTTGTCTGAGGTTGAGATCTGGCTGTGTGAATATGTACTTCAAACTCTTATGATCCGTATATATCTCTGTCCTCTTCCCCATCAAATAGTGCCGCCAAATTTTCAACGCGTGTACCACTGCAGCTAGTTCTAGGTCATGTGTAGGATAGTTCTTCTCGTGCTTCCGAACCTGCCGGGATGCATATGCCACGACATGTCCTTCTTGCATGAGAACACATCCCAACCCATTCCCAGAGGCATCGCAATACGCTGTGAAATTCTTCTGCATATCTGGCAACTCCTCCGGAAAAACATCTGGATAATCCCTGATGGTCCTGATTTCCTCAACTTTCACCTCCACTTGATTTAATTTAATGTCCCTCCTAGGCTCGTGTATTGTTATGAACTTTACTCTGGTACCACTGGGGTGAGTTAGTTCCACCGTTCTGGTCGAACAATGGATGATTCCTTTATGTTTGGTCAACCAATCCATACCCAAAATAATATCTATCCCTTGTGAATCTATCACTATGAGGTTAGCAGTAAATACTACCCCATTAATGTCTAGGCTCACTTTGGGACACACTTGTCTTGTCCTTATTTCTCCACCTGGAGAGTTTACGGCTAGCATATGGTTCATTTGTGTGGTTGCTAGGTCATACTTCTTAACAAACCCTTGAGCAATGAACGAGTGGGTAGCACCAGAATCAAACAGCAGAGTTGCAAGGTGTAAATTGGCAGGAAACTTACCAACTACCACGTCGGGTGCCTCTTGTGCTTCCTCCATAGTGACATGGTTCACCCGTCCTCTCATTACATTCTGCTGTTGTGGCGGCGCAGGCTTCTTCTTTGGGCATTTATGGGCGTAGTGCCCCACTTCACCACAGCTGAAACATTGCACCCCAATCTTAGATGCCTGGCCTTTGTTGTCTTGGGGTTGGTTTGGGGGTCCTTGCACTGCTGGTCGAGGTGGATATGCGGGGCGAGGCTGCTGCACAAACTGACGTGGCGGCTGTGCTGGTGTTGCGGGAGGCCTGTAGTTTGGGTTGTACCCTCTTGGTGCTGAATAGGGTACCGCAGCACGGCTCGTCTGCCCCGTAGGTTGCTGCATCATACGTGGGCGGGTGTTGCTCCCTGAGGCCTGATGTGACCACCCCGCCTTCCTCTTATTCTCATTTTCCAGGGCCTTTAGCTTCCTTTCCACCACAAACGCTCTGTCCACCATCTTTTGAAAACTTTCATACTCATTGGAGGACATGGCACACTGCATCTCTGCGGTAAGTCCTTCCACGATACAATCTTGTTTCTGCTCATCGGTCTCTATGTCTCGTGGAGCATAACGGGATAGTTGAGTAAATTTAGTGAGGTAGTCCCTCACCGTCATGTTTCCCTGCTGCAGTCCCAAAAACTCTTTCCTCTTGTTTTTGAGTTCACCTCTTGGGATGTAGTGGTTGCGGAAGCTACGCTTGAACTCTTCCCAAGTGATATTCTCAGGGTCATGATGGGCGGCCACGTAGGCGGTCCACCAATCAGCAGCAGGTCCATGCAATTGATGAGAGGCAAACAGCACCCTCTCATACCCTTGGCATTGTATTATCCTCATCTTACTTTCAATGGTCTTCAGCCAATCATCTGCCTCCAGAGGTTCAGCAGCACTTGCAAACTTTGGAGGTTGAGTTCCTAGAAACTCACTCAACCTTGGTTGGCGTGGTGCAGCTTGTGTAGGTGGAACTTGATGCAAGTTGGCCACCACTTGAGTCAAGTTCTGGATGAGCTGATTTTGATTCTCCAGCATTTGGTGGAGAGGATCAACTTCTTCATGGCGACCACCCCTGTCCTGGCCTCCAGAAAGATGAGGGTTGCATGCCTCATCATTGTTGTTGGCGGGGTTGGCAGCACGTCCCTTTCCTCTTCCGGCCATCTGGCAGAATCAACAAATGTTAATTTGATACCATTTAGTATCACCTTACTACTTTCATTTGTTGGTACTTTGAGGTGTTGAGGCTTTGTTAAAATTTTACGAGGGTTTATATCACACACCAAATAAATGCACTATTATTTCCGGTGGGTTCACACACCAAAGCAAAACAATCTGAAGACGAGGCTGTGGACAATTGCTCATGGCTTCCACAACTCACGTCACACACCAAGCATCATCACACCATTAACTACGTAACGACTCGACTACTCGACCTCTTGCTAGCTAGGGGAAAGACTCTACACTACTCGTCCTCTTGAGCTGGCTCCTCGGGATCTTCCTCCTCATTTCGGCTACCTTCTGACTCTGCTTTGGGTGGGGAGGCTGCTGGTGGAGAAGTGCGACGACGCCTGATCGCTCGGCGATCCGGGGAGTCAGGAGTCCATGTATCATTCACGGTGACGCACAGTTCATTCCCATCTCCTCTTTCTCTCGCCTTTAAGCAAGCTCGCAGCAACGCCTCCGTGTCCTTCAGGGTGTCTCGGACATCCTGAAGCTCTTGTTGACACTCCTGCAGTCGAGTGCTGAGCATAGCCGCATCCTCCAAGCACAAGTCCATGTGCTCATGGGAAGTCCCTTGCTGCACTAGTTGGTATTTGTACTCCGTGGTACCACTCTCACGTTGAAGGACATACATGTACTCAGTTTTGTCCAAGTGGCGACGATAGATGTGACTCTGGCAGGTGATGGCCTCCCAGGTGACATCTTTCTCCGCATCGACCTGTGTTGCTCTACTAGCTGGAGAATGGTGGATCTTCAGCAGCTGATTCTCGTGTATAATCCTCATCTCCGAACTCCATTCTTCCCTCTTCTCACGGATGGTCCTGGTGGAGTTATAGTGGATGATGAGCTTGCCCGTATTGCCGGCGGCTTCGAGCATACGCCGAAGACGGCGCAATAAGCCTCCTACTGCCAATCCGTAGGAAAGGTACGTCACCGGACGGCTTTCCTCTCTTTCGGCAAGGGCAACTACGGGAACTCTCCCTCCTGTGGACTTACGAGCGGTGCGAATCATGCGAACCATCTAAAACAAAAGAATTTAAAATTAGGTTAGATAAATTCTCAAACAAAAATCCTATTTTGAATGAAAGTTGGGGTAAGATGGAGAAAATGACTCCTTTAATAACACTTTTCAACCCACACCTTGGAAAATAGTTTTTTAAGAAAATAGGGACCTTAAATACGTCCATTTCTACCTAGGTCCACGTTCCTACGGGCAACCTGGCTCTGATACCATTTCTGATGGTTCTCTAGGATTATAGACTGTCCCCACATACCACCACTCGTCTTTTCTGCGCACTTTGTCCTCACTCGTGCGCACCCGGGAAAACTTCCCGGTCGGTCACCAATCCCCAAATTCCTCCGGGCCAAGCACGCTTAACCCCGGAGTTCTTTACAGGTGGGCTTCCGGAAAAGAAGGTATACCTTGGTGGTATGAGTACTCTATCAATCCTATTAACCCGGGAGCTAGGATATCACACAATCCACCCCCCTTAGAATACCGACGTCCTCGTCGGTCAACGCCAAGACAGGAACGTCCCCTCTTAGCCACGTCCGTACGTTCAGTACTGGCATACGCATACCGTACGTCCGGTTAGCAGCATACGTACCATACCGTGTCCCACACAGAGGACCTACGCGTCATGCATACGTACCTGCGTCCCTGACCCGTACGCTACCGTATCCTTGTCACTGACCCGTACGCACCCGTGAAACTGCGAGGGTCGGCTCTGATACCATTTCTGTCACACCCGGTTTTTCCGAAGAAACAACCAAGTGAATATCACATGTATGCCAGGATCATTTTCTCATACATGTGATGACAAATAGTGAAGCATCATTTATTACAAGCCAGGTGTCGAATATAAATAAGTCTTACATCGCAAATGTCTCAATGGACACTAATGCTTCATCACAAGTAAATAAACTAGCAGCGGAATATTATTCTTTAGGGCTCCATCACAGGCGTTGCCCGAGGGTCTTCATGAACCTAAAATCCTTCCTCGGGTCCAAAATCTTGGTCATTATACACCACCTCATTATCTTGACCTGAGCAGCAATATAAACCAACAAATATGCAAGGTTGAGTACCAATGGTACTCAGCAAGTGTGGGAAAATTATATCATGCATGGCTAGAACAAGGAGAGGTTGAACTCATGGTTAAAGCACTACGCAATTAATTCCTATCACCTTAGCTTATTAAGAACCTACATTACTACAGAGGTAAAATGGTCCCAATCTCCCATCCCATCATCATCATCCAATAACCATAACATCATTTCCAATGTTAAGCTCCCCGCTTAACTTCCAAAACCATCATTCCTCTAATCATGAATAAGTCCAGGCCGCTCTTAACCGTGAGCACGGCTGTCAAGACAGTTTTGACTCTGCAGAGTTTGTACCACTGTACCCACAAGTAGTGATTTCATCCCCCGTTGCCGGGTGGACTAAAAGAACCTCCATTATGCCAGTGGCTACGATCCACATTCACACTTCCCAGGTGTGCAGCCAGGAGATCACTACGAAGCCTTTACAAAGGGATTCCCGACGAGCATGGGCCCACTGAGGTTTCACCCCTAACAGCATACAAGAGGCTCCAACCCCGCTGCAGTGGCCCCCTCTTGAGCCTTGCGGTTCATATGGTAGTCCAGCTGACACCTACTCCCCGCACCATCCAACACACCCATACTACGCCGGGGATACACCTAATTAATTGGCTAAGCTGCCCCATCTCAGCATGTGGTTGGCACTGTAAAGCCGGGTTACATGCTCCATGAACCGGTCCTTAGGATCCAGGCAAGTACTAAACACAAACCCAAGTCTCGTGCACCCAGCACACAACCAAAACATCCAACTTGCCTTGATCCCTACCTCTACATAACTCACAATAACTCATTCAAGAGTATGGTAATATAAACTGATGATCTCATGTCCCAAATATCCCATTCTAAGCATGGCTAAGCATATGCATGGAAATAAATGACATGGTAAAATAAATCCCAACCCAAGCTACAAGAAAACAAGGTAATGCAATTCTAGGGAAACTTCCTAGCATGGGTTTCATTTTTAACTTGACAATGCAAATAATTCTATCTACACATCCTAGCATAGGATCAAAGTGGTCAAGGACACTTGCCTCCTTCTTGCTGCTCTTGAAATGGGTAGTCCTGATCTTGGAAATGAATAACTTGTTCTTGAACAGGTTCTACTTCATACCATCACACATAGCAAAAGAAAAACAACAATCCATAAGACATAGTTCACACTTACACTTCATACAAACCACACATTCATATTTATGAAATTCATTCACCATTATATGTGTTGGGGTTACTTTATGTGTGTTAAGTTGTGGCTTGCATGCACTTTTAACCATGTATATATGATTCCTACTTTTGTGTCCACATTTATACTTACACACTAGATTTATATGGGTTTCCAATAAATTTCCTATATTCAACTACTTCACCTTTTTACTACCAAGTGTGTGTGAAAAGTATTATTCTTCCCCATATGTGCCTTCATAATTTCTACCAACCCTAAACTGAATCCTTTGTATTTTAGAAACTCCATTTATCATTTACTAGTTGCTATATTTTCAGATTTATATTCCTATGCATAATTGTGTATTTTACTATGAAATTAGTAACACACATCACCTAAACAGTATAGGTTCTGGTCCTAAATAATTTAATAACATATTTTGACCTTGGCTTCTGATGTAGACTATTTCATAATTATTTTCCCTATTTTTCTATAACTATTATTTACTTAAACATGTGTCCCTATACTAATAAATGTGAATAATAGATGAAACAGATTTATTTCAGCCCAAAAATATATTTTTATCTCACTCCAAAGTTTTCTAAGTACTGAGAAAGTTTTTAATTAATTTTGACAATTATTTTTGTCCCCCTTTTTAATTTTTAAACACTAGTTACATATTCAATGTTTTAAATTAAATACTAAACAGGGCTAAAATAATGAACTCACCCCATTACAGGGTCTATAATATTATTTTCATAATTTCCAGGGGTCTAGCTACACTTATCAGAGGTGTTTTTCCTAATTTCTATTAAGTCCAGGGGCTAAAACTGATTTTTAAATGAATTTACATGATTTTCTGGAGTTCCAGGGGCTAGATCTGAAGTTTCCGGGGCTAGCTCTCAATTCCAGAGAACCCCAGGGGGTAGCACGTAAGAATTTCAGTCTTTATAACGCGGGGCTGACGTGGACCGTCCGATTTTAAACCGACGGCTGAGATTATAACATCGAACCGGTACGCGGGGTTTTAAAGTCTACCATACGATTTAAAATAAACGGCGCACAAGCGGCCACGTCGCTCTGATCGAGCGCGGGCGGCGCTGCCGGCGGCGCACGGCGGCGGGAAGCGGCGATCTCGCCGGAAAGTTTCGGATCCTCGAGAATTCTGCCTAAAACTGTGATCTTATGGCATAGATCGGTAGAGGGGAGGTCAGGGATCTCACCTCGGGGGTTTTCTCGAGCTCAGGGGTCCTGGAAAGTGCTCGGCGGCGAGGTCCGAGGCAAAACCACGGCGAAGCTCGTCGGCGCTGAGTTTACACCGTAAGTCTTCGGGTTTTCTGCACCTGCAAAGTTCCCCGGAGGCGGTGGATCAAGACCAGCGAGTTAGATCAGAGTTTCCGAGCTTAGATCGGCTAGAATTCACCGGCGAAGTCTCGGTGCTCACCGGAGTGAAAATCGGCGATCGCGTGGGAAAAACTGATCGGAGCTGGGGTTTTTATAGCCGGGGGAGGGCGGTGGGTCTGTTGTGATCGAGTTGGAGTCCTCTGGGACCAGAATTCGGGCGACGGGACGCGGTTTCCGGTCGGTTGCGATCGCGCGCGCTCGGGGGAAAAGTCCGGGGTCGCGGGGCTCAGGGTTAGGGATGACATGTGGGTCCCACCCGTCGGTGAGGGAGAGCGCGGGTGCGCGCGGGGGCGGGCTGCGCGGGGAAAGCTGGGCCGGCTGGCGGGGTTCGGCCCACTGGCCGGTTTTTCCCGTTTTTCTTTTTCTTTTTCCATTTCTTTTCTGTTTTGAGTATAATTTGAATTCCAGTTTGAATTTGAATTTTTGCAAAACATGCAATACGTCCAAAAAATTTTAAATTCCCCTCTGAACATGGTTTTGGGTTTTAAATCAAAATTTGGGGTGTTACAGACACTACGATTTTTTTCCCGAGGTTCGATTCTACTCAGGAATCTACATCCCTGTTGAGGAGTCCACAAAGGACCGGGTCTAACAATCCTTTCCTCACCAAGTCGTCACTAAGGCCAACCCGGTTCTTCACTATCTCAAGGGTGAACTTACAAAGTTTGGGTTGCTCACAATCCGAGGCTCCCACTTGATCACTTCTACAAAGCTTCACCGATCTTACAAGCCACAGGTCACACCAAGTGCACGAGATCACTCCGAGAGCCTAAACGCGAAGTTCTTCCTTATCCTATTCTCACACACCCAAATTCACTTAGGATTTGATTCAAGAGGGTGAGTATGCAATGGAGAAGGCTTGGAGAGGTTCTAGAAAGGTTATGGCGGCGCTAGGGTTCCATAGATATCTAAATGAGGTCGGGGCATCTCCTTTTATAGAAGTCACGAAGCCAACCGTTGCCACCTACCAAAAGTCCGGACTAGTCCGGTCAGGACCCGGACAAGTCCAATCTCACACAGGAACTCTTTGTACGGGTGAGAACGGACAAGTCTGGATGACCCGGACTAGTCCGGCCACTGAGGCGGACAAGTCCGGTCCACCAAGACTTAGCCATGGGAGCTCTCATCTCACAACCATACGGACTAGTCCGCCTCAGAACGGACTGGCCCAAACTCACTCAGGGACTCTTTGTCCGAGTGAAACCGGACAAGTCTGGCTAGTCCGGACTAGTCCGGCCACTAAGGCGGACAAGTCCGGTCTACTAGGACTTAGTCCCAAAACACTCTTTTCAATAGAGAAACAGACTAGTCCGTCCCAAAACGGACAAGTCCGAACTCAGTCAGGAACTCTTAGTCCGCCCCAAAACAGACTAAGCCGGGGGGGGGGGGGGACTTCCGGACTAGTCCGGCCACTGGCCCGGACAAGTCTGGCCTGCCCAATTTTACCTCTCTACCTCTCTCCACTACGGTTTTGACACTTCTAACGCTTTGAGCTCTCTTCTATGATCTCAATGCACTTGACACACACATACTCCCACTTTTACACGGCTAGCCCGCTAAATACTCAAGTGAAAACCTAATTTCTACTCTTCGAGTCTTCGACGCCGTTTTTCATCCTTTTCCTTTTTTAGAGTTTAGGTGTCCGTCTTGGAAACATCATGTGCTTATGATCATCTGAGCTCATTAGTCTCTTAATTGTCGTCATCAATCATCCAAAACCCACGGGGATACCTAGATGCACTTACAATCTCCCCCTTTTTGGTGATTGATGACAACACATTAAGTTTCAACATAAGAGGTAAAAATTTGATTTTCATAACAAGTGTACGTATGCAAAACTCCCCCTGAATGTATGCAAGAGTAAACGAAGGGCAGTGACATACATTCACATGTTATGGTGGGGTGCCTACGTGTTGTGTTCAAAAAATGTGATAAGATAATAAACATAGCAAGGAGCTACAATGATCAAATATAAACCATAAAATCCAACACGTAGTGTTACACAAAAGATAGTCATGCATAAAATATAGATAGCCACGTCCAAAGATCTATTACAAGATAGTCACGTCCAAAAACATAAAACATATGTGTCCAAAAGATCTATTATAAGACTGGGAGATGATAAACAAAAGAGACCCTCTCCCCATCTCTCCCCCTTTGGCATCAAGGCACCAAAAAGGAAAAGAGGGAAGAAGATATGCCAAAGTCTACTCGTCATCTTCTTCGTCTTCTTCTTCATCATTTTCATCACTCTCCGTGGCCTCCGTATCCTCTTTCTCATCGTCGGCGGCGGTGGATGGAGGCACGACTTTGGAGGAGCTTCCATCTTCCCTGAACTGGGCGAGCTCATCAGCGGTGAACTCTGGATATGGAGTGAGTTCCCCATCACTCTCCTCGGGAGGAGACATGGGTACCTCAAGCTTGTCACACACAACCTTGAGGTACTTCTCCTGACGCCTCTCCATGCGTCGAGTCTGGATCTCCACATGCCGACAGGAGGCAAAGAGTGCATTGAAGCACTTGAAGAATCCGCTCATGGACTGCGGAGGAGGAGATGATGGGGGTGCCGCTGAACTAGGAGGGGCCACTGAACTGGAAGGAGGTTGAGCATTTTCCTCCTTGAGGGTTCTGGCACAATGGGGGGTAGCTGAGGACGGAGAGGTCGATGAGTGACATCCTTGATAAATACTATCCCTGACACCTTCTCAATTAGACACATGATGTACAGTGCATAACCACATGAGCGGTTGGGACTGTGAGAGATGTTGAAGATGTCATCATAAATGTGCTCAACAAGGTTGAACTTCTCTTCACCATCTATCAGGAGGAGGAGATGCCTTAAATTTCCTTGAATTACCCCTGCATCTCCATCCTTAGGGGCAATGGTCCTCCTCAGAATCCTGTTGAGGATGCTATAGAACGGCTTGATGTTCCTAGCAAGCCCGGCCTCATAGGGGACATGGCTAGGATACATATAGTCAAGCTGGTCCCTGTCTACTGCCTTGAGGTTGGAAATAATAATCTCATGATCCAAGTGCTCCTCAAGGCCAAGTATCTGTGCAAACCTCTCATAGGTGACTGAGTACTGCTCTCCATGAGTCATCCAGGTGATTTTCCGGTCACCGTAGGTGGAGAAGTACACAGTGGTGTAGAACTGCACAATTACCTTAATGTTCTAGTCATATTTGAATCTCATGATTTCCTTGATTCCATGTCGCTTTGCGGCTTCAATCACTGCATCAAAGGCTTTGTGCTCCCTTTTGGCCATGTAGTTCCAATCTACCCACGAGCTTGAGCGACTGGGGTCTTCATCTTTAGGTAGACAAAGCGGTAGTAGTCACAGTGGAAGTCACACCAAAACCTATGGTCGGCTGTGTGCTTCTCATAGTCATAGACTTTATCCATCCTCAACCTTCTCGCCTTTTCAGCCCCCTTTCCTTTGAATACAAATGCCGGATTGTTGGGATGCCGGTTTGGATCTCTAGCAGGGGCAGCCATCTTCAAGGGGCCGATGGGCTTCAGTTGCTCTTTCTCCCTGATTACTATCCCTCCTGCCCTGTTTGTCGGTGCTTTGGCAGTTGCCTTTATGTTCTTGGGCTCCTCAGGAAGTGGAGCTTTGCCTTTCTTTGGATCATGAGGGACCCTACCCTCGGATTCCTTCTCCTTCTCCTTTTCCCGCTCTTTATCTCCCAAGGTGACCAACCTCTTCCTCTTAGGCTCTGAGGCACTAGCAGCTTGGAAGCTTTGGGCTTCATGTTCAGCCCTTTTCTTTCTCCGTTGATCCTTCAATGATTCTTCACGGCTTGGGCAATTTGTGCCTCCTCGTCGAGATCATGCTTCTTCTTTGTTCTTGCCTCTCGACGGACGGCTTCTTTAGCTGCTTGGGCCTCCTTTGCCGCCCTTTCTTCGGCAATGTGCCGATGAAGGGCTTGTCGAGCCTCCTCGGCCGTGGGACTTGGAAGAGGAGAGCTTTGGTCGTAGTTCGACATATTTCCTAAGAAACAAGAGAGAAGAGGTCAAGGAAGTGGAATATTGCAAGAGAATTAACTAAAAATGGCTAAAGTTGGTGTTTGTTCTGTGTAAACCAGACTTGTCCGTTAAAGGACCGGACTAGTCCGCTCGAGAACGGACTTGTCCACCCAAAACTGGACTAGTCCGGGTTATACAAGATGAACCCTAACCCTAACGATTTTTTCGCAAAAACTTCAAATTAAGTTGCAATACTCCTAGGCTACGATCGCATTGACACTAGGTATAAAAATTGTAAGGAGGTTTCTAGCAAAAGACCTAAGAATGAAGAAAAGGAGGGAGTTTGGTTAGGTCAAGAATACCTCTTCAAATCTTCAAATGTGATGAAATTGAAGTCGAGGCTTAAGCAACGAAGCACGGGGAAGAGTTTCCGCACTTCTTAGGGCTCCAATCCGTGGATTGGACGAGCTTTTTGGTGGAAGAGATCGAAAATCGCCAATTTGGGGGTGCTTCCAGCTTAAGTGAGGGCGTGAGCGGACTAGTCTATGTGAAGAGAGAGGTCTGGCCGCCCCTGGGGGGTTAAGTCCCCAGGGACCGGACTAGTCCGACCAGGTGCCCGGACAAGTCCGGTTGGCGGACCAGAGCCGGACTTCTCTAGGGCCGGACTTGTCCGACCTCCCAGGCGGACTAGTGCGTTTAGACTTGTCTGCTGTGAAGTTTGACCTAGATATTCCGAACTTGTCCGACCCATGGGCGGACTAGTCCGGTTACATGCTAAAATTCATATAATTTGATTTTAGCTCAAGAATATGATCCTTTTGGACAAGTTTTTGCAAATACCTTTGGCAAACATGGTCAGTAAGCATACATCAAACAGACAATGACCATATTTGACAAAGAATTCTTTTGAACATAGTTTTCATAGAGTAAGAGAGATTAGGGTAGTATGTCGAAAACATGCAATTTTTGAAGTTTATAAATAAGCAACAAACAGATGTGCACACTTCAAGCAACGTTTCAAGAATATAGGATATTCAATTCACTCCTTAGGTCACAAAAGCTTTTCTCATCAAGGGGTTTTGTGAAGATGTCCGCCAATTGCTTCTCACTCCTAACATGAGAGATAACGATATCTCTCTTGATAGAGTGATCTCGCACGAAATGGTGACTGATATCAATGTGTTTGGTTCTAGAATGCTCCACGGGATTGTGAGCAATCTTGATGGCACTCTCATTGTCACATAAGAGTGGAATATGGCTCAAAGTGTAACCATAGTCCCTAAGAGTTTGTCGCATCCATAGGAGTTGTGCACAAAAACTCCCGGCTGCGACGTACTCCGCTTCGGCTGTGGATGAGGCAATGGAGTTTTGTTTCTTTGAAGACCACGAAACCAAGGACCTACCAAGGAACTGGCAAGTCCCTGACGTGCTCTTCCTATCTACCTTACAACCGGCATAATCGGCATCAGAGTATCCGATGAGATTGAACTTGGATCCCTTGGGATACCAAAGTCCTAGGTTAGGAGTGTGTACCAAATATCTAAGAATCCACTTAATGGCCGTCAAGTGACACTCCTTAGGAGTGGCTTGGAACCGTGCACACATAAACACACTAAGCATTATATCGGGCCTAGATGCACAAAGGTAAAGAAAAGAGCCTATCATGGAACGAAATACCTTTTGGTCCACACTTGGACCATCTTCATTAAGGTTAAGATGTCCGTTGGTTCCCATGGGAGTCTTGATGGGTTTGGCTTTGTCCATGTCGAACCTCTTAAGTATGTCTTGAGTATACTTGGTTTGACTTATGAACGTTCCTTCCTTGAGTTATTTGACTTGGAATCCTAGGAAGAACTTCAATTCCCCCATCGTTGACACCTCGAACCTTTCGGTCATTATCTTTGAAAACTCATCACAAAAAGCTTTGTTAGTAGAACCAAATATAATGTCATCGACATATATTTGGCACACGAATAAATCATCGTTAAAATGCTTAGTGAAGATTGTATAGTCGGCCTTTCCTATCCTAAAACCATTTTAATAAGAAAGTCTCTAAGATACTCATACCAAACTCTTGGAGCTTGTTTGAGACCATAGAGGGCTTTCCGAAGTTTAAAGAGGATACTTATCGTCCTCAAATCTGGGTGGTTGCTCCACGTAAACTTCCTCCTTGATCGGACCGTTGAGGAAAGCGCTTTTCACATCCATTTGGTATAGCTTGAAATCATGGTGAGTAGCAAAAGCAATCAAGATACGAATTGATTCAAGCCTAGCTACGGGAGCAAAAGTTTCATCATAATCCAAACCTTCTACTTGTGCATATCCCATTGCAACAAGTCTTGCCTTGTTTCTTGTCACAACCCCATACTCGTCTTGCTTTTGCGGAATACCCATTTGGTTTCCACAACATTTGCGTTGGGTCGCTTCACGATTTCCCATACTTGATTCCTTTCAAAATTGTTGAGTTCCTCTTGCATGGCCACCACCTAATCTGGATCTTGTAGTGCTTCTTCTACCTTGCAGGGCTCCAAAGAGGAAACAAAAGAGTAATGTTCACAAAAATTAGCCATTCGAGAGCGAGTGGTCACCCCTTTGGAGATATCTCCTAGTATGTTGTCGATGAGATGATCACGTTGAACACTTTGGTGCACTCTTGGATGAGGTGGTTGAACTATTTGATCTTCATCTTCATTGTCGCTCTTTTCTTTGTCTCCCCCTTGATCCAATCCTCCCTCTTGACTTTTATCGTTTTGATCTTGTTGAGGTTGGCCTTACTCATCTTGAGATTGATCATGGGAGGGAGACATATCTTCGTTTGTTGGATGATCATTTGAGTCTTGAGGATGTTCTTAAGGAAAAATGTCTCCAAGTGCCATCCTTTTAAATGCTTCTTGTGTAGCCTCTTCTTTATCTAGCACACTTTGATCAACTTGCTCCACTTGAGAGCCATTAGTCTCATCAAACACTACGCCTCTCGCTATTTCAGCAATTCTGGAAGTTTTGTTGAAAACACGATAGGCGTAGGTGTTTGAATCATAACCAAGCAAGAAACCTTCATCGGACTTTGAAGCAAACTTCGAAGTCCTAAGCTTCTTGTTGAGAATATAACACTTGCTCCCAAATACACGAAAATAAGAGATGTTGGGTTTGTTACCGTTAGAAGTTCGTAGGACGTCTTCTTCAAAAGTCGATGAAGATACAACCGGTTTATGGCATGGCAAGCGGTGTTAACCGCTTCCACCCAAAATCGATCCGACGTCTTGTACTCATGAAGCATGGTTCTTGTCATCTCAATGTAAGTTCTATTCTTCCTGTCGGTACCTGCGATATGGGGTACCCCCGCGCACAGGGGAAAATGCCTGAGGAACTCGCCCTTCTCCGCAGGGAGAGCTCCGAAGGCGCCACGCGTCCGGCGGGGCCGGACCTCCCTCTCCTCAGAGGAGAGCTCTGGGCCCGCCACGTGGCATACAGAGGCCGGACCTCCCCCTCCGCAGGAGAGAGGTCCGAAGGCGCCACGCGTCCGGCAGGGCCGGACCTCCCTCTCCTTAGAGAGGAGAGCTCCGGGCCCGCCACGTGGCCGACAGAAGCTGAACCTCCCCCTCCGCGGGGAGAGGTCCGAAGGCTCCACGTGTCCCGCAGGGCCAGAGCCTCCTCTCCTCTGAGGAGGGCTCCGGGCCCGCCACGTGGCCAACAGAACGGCACTGCCTGCCCCCGAGCGATAGGCAGCGGGCGTAAAGGCGCCCCATACCTTGCCCGTACAAGGTATTCAAGGCCCGCGTCTTCCCAAGACGTGGAGACACGGAGCACGCCTCTGTCTGGTGCCATTGCGCCCAGTCACATCACAGACTGGCGCGCGGTGTCAGAACCTGCCAGCCAATAAACGCAGCGACAAGACATCCCATGCCACCCCCGCCGTCATCAACCACTACGACTAGCATGCGGCATGGGCAGGGCCGCAAGACGAAGACTCAGAAGCCTTCGCCAGAGACAACTACCGGCATAACTGCAGATACGGTAGATAACAGTCAATCTCCCCGGGACCACCTGTCGGGTCCCGAGCCCCCTTGTAAGCCAAAACGCTTCGAAAGAAGAACGTATCGCCAAGGCCCCGACCGGCCGGCCTGCCCGGCCGCCCAACGACCTATAACGCTAGTCACTACTCCCACTGGGGCTAGGAAGTAAGCCCCACAACCCAAAGCGGCGAAGAACAAATAGAATTTGCTACAAAAGCCGGCTAACGGGGGTATTCCTCGAGTCTTGGACTATAAAAGGCTCGGGTAGGCGACGTTAGCAAGGGTTCGCACCTCCGCAACTCATACGCTAGCCATTCACACCCAAGCTGTAACTCACCCCCAAGCTCAGGACTCCGGCCCTGAGTAGCAACCCAACAGTGGGTCCACGAAGTGGACCGCCTCGTCGTCGCCGCCGCGAACCCTCGGTTTCGGCGAGGGCTACGCCCCGGTCAACCGGCTGTGTCGCTGACGCGCACGCCAACGGCTGACGGGCAAACGGCAGATTCCAGCTCCTCCAGGCTCCCGTCGACGGACCTAAGAAGGGAGCTGGAACGGTGCCACTTGGGCCAGGATGCCCGAGTGTACCTCGAGCGACGTCGAGAAAGGCGTCGCAACCATGAGGCTGGTGACAGCATGACGTCGGCCTCGACACAACCTGGAGGGCAGATCTTCGCCACGCGAGTCCTGCCTCAGGCATACGCCGCGCAGCATATGCCACAACCATATGCGCCGCAAGCAGCGCCCCCGGTCTATGGTACAGCCTTGCCCGTGCCGGGGTACACGGTGCCAAGTGCGAACCAAGCGTTCGCAGCGCCAATACCTGCAGAAGCAGGAGCAGGATGTGCGGCCCTTGCACCCCACCTTCGCTTCGCGAGGTGGCCGCGCAAGTTTCGGCCGTACCTGCCCGAGAAGTACGACGGTAGCGTCAACTCGGCGGAGTTCCTCCAGATCTACTCCACCGCCGTACTTGCCGCAGGAGGGGATGAGGCTGTCATGGCCAACTACTTCCCCGTCGCCTTGACCGTCCCAGCTCGGTCTTGGCTCATGAATCTCCCTCAGGGGTCCATAACCTCCTGGGGAGAGCTCTGCCGGCAGTTCGTCGCCAACTTCGGCAGCTCCTACACCCGTCCCGGCACGGAGCTTGACCTCCATGCCGTCAAGCAACAACCTGGGGAGTCGCTGCGCTCTTTCATCCAGCAGTTCTCCCAGGTACGCAACACCATCCCGCATATTCAAAGTGCTTCTGTGGTGGTGGCGTTCCGACAGGGTGTCCGGGACGAGAAAATGCTTGAGAAGCTCGTGACCCGAGAGGTCCGCGACGTCTCTGAGCTCTTCAGCCTGGCGGACAAATACGCCAGAGCGGCTGAAGGGCGGAACTGGCACTCTCTGCCGACCCCCGAGTCAGGAGGACAGCCCGGGTCCGGCGCTGCTACCTATGGGGGTGGCAAGAAGGACAAGAACCGGGGGAGTGGCAAGATGAGGTCATCGTTCACGGCTCCCGTCGCTGCAGCAGCGACGACTAGTGGAGCACGGGGGCCATGCCCCGATAAAAGGCAGCGGCAGTCACCGGCCCCAGATAGTGACCAGGGCGGGCTATGCCCCGTGCATGGCGCCGGCAACCATACTGCTGCCGAGTGCTGGGATATCCAGAGGCTCGCAGAGCGCTTCCGCAAAGGAAAACAGCAGAGAGCTGAGGCACCGCCCTACCCTCAGAGGGATGGCAAGCAGAAGGTCGATGCCCCAGTCACCGCTGCCCATCAGGTGGGGTTTCAGGAGCCTCAGCGTGTCATGAAGACAGTGCATAACGGTGAGGACTCCAGCTCCGATGGTGACGGGCCAGGGCGGTAGCCGGCTGTGGCTGCCGTCCCGGGTCAGAGGAGGCTGCTCTGCTGCGGCGTCAACCCTGGAAAAGCCCCAAGTAGTCGCAGCAGCCCAAGCACCGATCACAATGGTGCAAGGTCGGGCCAGCCTCACCCGAGAGCACGCCTCCGTGCCTCGGACATACCTCCCGGGGGCCGCCCAAGGTCTGTCAACCCCTTGAAGGCCTTGCCAGAAGGGGAAGACGCCTAAGGTCATCCAAGACGAGCCCGGGTCTACCTACCCCTTGAAGGCCTTAGCCAGAAGGGGAGAACTCCCCGGGGGCCCCCAGGAGAAGCCGTGCAGGACCTGATCCAGCGTGAAGATGACAGCCTCGTCGACGAGACTCGGCTGCAGGTAACATCCCACAACGCACGGTCTCGGCAGATGCTCTAAGCACTACCGCCAAAGAACCAAACGCGTCAGGGACCTGCAGAAGGGCAACCTGGTGTCGCGGCACGCTCTTTCCCGAGAAGGACCTATAAACTCTCCCCCAGCAGGGAAGGTCCCTTCCGAATCACGAAAGCTGCCGCCCCAGGAACACATGCCTTTCAACCGAGTGTGGGATCCGTTCCCAAAACCCTTGGCATGGAGCAACACTGTAAGTCCTACTCCCTGAGCATTAGTAGAACAGGGTCATTCCCTTGTGTAATGAATCCCATAGAATTTAGGAACAGAGCTTGGGGCAGCTAAGTCTCAAGGGACGGTACAGGGCTACGTCCAGTTTAGCCTGGTTCCGACCCTAAGCGCGTAGAGTCTTGCTTCCCTTGTAGACAAGGCGGGACATTGCCTCCATGTACAACCAGAATTCCACCTATGGGCATGAACACAGAAACTTGTTCTACTTAGCTCTCTCTCATGCGCTCATTTAAATTATGCATTAATTTTTATGATTGCACTATCTATGTATGTTCATCGTGCATCTAGCCCCCCCTCTCCCGCGCTCACCCATAGTCAGCATTCGCTATCCTACCGAGGGCGGCCGCGCTTGAGGCACCTGCCGATGGCCGAGAGAGTCTCTCGGGCCTCCCCCAGTCAGGTGTTGCGGTGCCAGTTGGTCACCTCCAGGAAAGGCCTGCGTTGTGCATGGGGGGTCCAGGGTGCGTATCCCGCTTAGCAGGCCATGAGCCCAAGGCGTGCGCATCCTGCCCTCCGGAGGTACAGGGGAGTACAACCGCTTTGCCTGGTCATGAACCGAAAGCACGTGCACTCTGCTTCCCCAGCGCACGGCCCGGTACTAGGGATCGGACGACCGCACCCGGACCTCGGAGGGAGCCGGAGCTCCGGCGCCTCGAGCACAGAATTGCCCAAGCCCCGTATAACGGATCAGGATGTTCATATGTGTGCCCAGGATGTTCATCACACATACACATATGTTCCACAAACTGAATTCAGATTATATATTACCATGAATAACAGAGTTTATTACAATATCTCATGAGTCTTGGACTCATGCTCACAGCGGAAGTCTTTATTTCTATGCAGCGGAAGCAATTTAACTAATGCGGAAGCAAATCTAAGCAGCGGTGACTCCATCTCTGTTCCATTCCACAGGCAAGGTTGAGAACAGATCACACGCCTTAATGCTCCACTTGATCCTCATAGAAATCTTCTCCTGTTGCTGATGATGAAATAATGCAAGTTTGAGTATGTAAATGTCCCAAAATATGCATACAAATAAACTCTTGTTTGCACAAAGTTGGTTTCACATGTATGAAAAATGGGACTTGTTAAAACTTTTTCCACATGTGATAATACACATGAGAGCTTTCTTCACACAAGTTCAAATAATTGTTTGAAGACTTGGAACCCAAGAGGGATCTAAAACTAAGGTGGGAAGTCCCCATATGTGTGAGGAAGCTAAAGTTTGATTTTGAGAACAGATTGTTCCAATAAAAAATGCAAATGAGAGTAACACAAGGGTTTTCAAACTATTGTATTAAAAACCTCATTTGCAGCAGCCAAATCAATGATCAGAGTTCACATTTGGATTCCTTAGGTCCAAATTAGGGGGTAGGCAAAGTTTCATCAACTTTTGAAAAGATTTGCTATCCATTTCTCCCAAAAGGATTTAAATGTGCAAAGAATTCAAATACACATTTGAATTTGGATGAAATTTGCCCAACTCTCCAAATGCTACTCAATTTGCAACTTCAAACATTTGGATGGATCATTTTCAAACTGTGGAGATATTTGAGATCTGTTGAGAGGGGATAAGGGGAAAATGGGACCCACTTGTCATATGCCCAAAAGATCTTCAGTCTCGAGCTTTCAGTATGCAGTCTTCAGTTTTCCTCCCGAAGCAGCCGAGGCTCTCCCGGGCGACACCGAGCACCGGTCACAACGCCACCTCCCGCTTGTGTCCTTCGCGCTGGCGAGCTGGTACCCCTTTCTTATCATCTCAGCCGGCGTTCCCGTGCCACAGCCCCGAGAGAACCCTCGATTTGCTTCTTCTTCCGCGCACAGGCACAGAACCACCGCCGCCACCCCGATTGATCGGCAGCCGGCTCTGGTAATCACGAACCGAGGCCAGTGAGTATCAAAACGGCACCAGGGCCTCACCCTCATCCTCCTCGACGCGCCACTGATCGGCGTTCAGCTTCTGTACCGAGAAATCCAAGCTTCTGTGGTGGCCGGCTGAAAACCGAAGGAGAGGCCTCACGTGGACAACACTGCAGAGGGCATTTCATGCTTGAGCAAGGGCACCCTCGGATGTGCTAGGGCCCCCTGATGCTCGTCCCCGATGCTCAAGCAATGAGATGATCTACCGGGCTCGAATTTGAGAAAAGTTCGCCGGCGGGCACCATCCGACCTTCTGGTACGGTAATAACAAATTCGATCTTCTTTCTCGTTCTTAGGTCGTGAAACCTTGCACACAGGACCGCCACTAGTCGGCGATCAGTAGCCCTTCACAACCCTAGTTGGAAAGACGCACGTAGACCGCATGAATTCCAGAATTTCCGAGCTCAAACGCGGAGGAGGTTGCGGGTGCACGATGAGACACCATTAGCCGCCGGTCCTGAGCAGTTTTGAGGCTAGGTCGAGCATCCCCATGGTCCACTGGTGCTGTAGCACCGTTCCACCAGTGTTTTGGCGGGCTAGGTTGGCCGGGCGGCGTCGCCGAACTTGTACAGAACCGCCACGCCGTGGCCGGCTAGGTTAGAGCCACCGCCGGCCGGGGGAGAGGGTCCCATCATGTTCAGCACATGAAATTAGGCCCTAGCAGCGAGGGAGGGCTCGGGGGATGGCCGGGAGACCAGAATCCGTCGAACTCCGGCGAGCCCGGCGGCGCGCAGGCGCGGGTGGCCGGAGGTAGAAGACGACCCGGCGGGTCCCGCATGTCAGCGACCGGGAATCGAAGTTCTGATCGGCTGCGGCACTGGGATCTAGTGTGGACGCACAGGAAATAACCAGTAGCCCCGTGTGGCTTGCCTCAGCGAGTGACACCTGTCCCCTGGACCCATAGACAACATTTGAACATTTTGGGGGAATTTCAGACTTCAGTTCAAAGTTTAAATAGCTACAACTTTGTATAGGAGAATCCAAAAATTGAGAAACAAATTTTGTTGGATTCCTCTGATAGAGTACTATCCAAATATAGAACCCAATTTGTATGAACCCTTTATTTAATTCTGGAAAATTCCTTAAAGCTTTGCAGCAAAAGAATTTTAGAGGGAGTTTGGTTAATCAAAAAATCCTCAAATTTTGCCAGAATATTCTTTAGGGTATTAGTGAACCCCTGTAAAAGTTTCAGCTCAATTGGAGTTGATTTGTTCAGGGCAATTCAGATTTGAAGATGCTGTGTTCAATTGAATACAGAAACATTTTCAGAGAATTTCCAAAACTTGGAAATTCAGTTCTGGGAAAATCTTAGCTCCAAAAATGCTAGTAAAATTCATGCAAACTCTATGAGCTATAATTGAAATTTTAGTTCACTAAGTTTTGCATGAACATGGGTGTGATCTCAGAATTAATTCTTCTTTTCTTAGTTGATTAGAAAATTATTCTGAACAAACCACTCAATGAAAAGTGCTAATTTTTGGTCCAGAGGGTTTTCTTGTGACAAGAAACTCACATGAAAATTCTCGGCTCCATTGGAGCTTTGGATCACCCCTGCTCTGTTTAACCTCTTAAGGTGATCAATATAGAAGAGGGGGAAACCACTTAGCATTAATCATGTGTTTAGATCCAAACCCAAACCACTAGCACCAGTGTCATTTTAAATTCTTAAACAGAGTTCCAGTTTTTGAAAACTTGTTATTAGAACTTGTAGCAAAGTCTTTACAATTATAATTGTGCATATGCATTACGTGTAGCATCTACGTGAAGGACTTCAAGTCATTGGAGTGGAGATCAAAGGAGGGAGGCAAGAGATCAATTAGAGTGGTCTCCACTAACTGCATTTATATATAAGTCACCTGCAAAACAAAGGCAAGCCCCGGTTTGCATCCAAACTTACAAGTTTTTATTTGTATTCACATTATATTGTCTAGCATTTGTTTATTGCATTACGTCTAGATGGTATGAAACTCCAAATGCATGAACCAGAAAACCCTGGAGTTTAATGTAGGATATGTTATGTTATCAATTAATTATAACTGCTGATCTCAAAAAAAGTGGATTAAAAGAGGCATAACTCGAGAAGGCAGATATCTACTCGTGAACAGGGATTTAGGGGGATCAATCGGAAGAGTTGGGAATTGATCCTCATAGTTGGGAATGGAGACCGGGCAGTGGATGGAAGGTAAAGGACGTGGTCCTGTGAGCCTAGTCTATGTCTGAGTCGATTAAGACCCGTTCTCATGTGCGGCCCCGCTGGACAAGTTTGAGATGTGTACCGGATGCATACTGGCTATATGGGACCCAGGAAACCGATGTAACATGTTAACCTGGGTGTCGAGGCATACCTCACCGTCTGATGCCGATGCTGAAAGGATAGAGAAGTCAGCTCTACGAGGGTTTGCCATAGAGAGACTTAATCCCAGCCGGTGGGACCGGTTCGACATTTGGGTGTCGTGTGAAAGGTTGCTACGTACGGCATCGGTGACGGTTGCTGTGGGCAACATCGACTACGGGCGTACGTGTCGTGTCAGCCGGGTGTTTTGATTGCAATCACCGTCGCTTGCAGTAGTGAGCATACTTGTACACTGAGTCGTGACGTAGTAATAACCTAGGATACGTTTCATATGCTTCGTGAGTAATCCTCATCATGGAGATGAGGAACGACCAACACCTCACTAAATTTAATTTCCACCTTGGGCTAGTAGAGTTGAGGCAAAGCGTTTCTTGTTTGATTGTGGAGTCTCGACAGTAATGGCGCAGGGTCTGTATGAGTCTAGGGTAGCTCACTAAAGTTACTTTCACCTCGGGCAAGTGACATCGAGATGAAGCGTTTCTTGTTTGATTGTGGAGTCTCGATGTAAATTGCGTGAGGACTATAAAAGTTGCTTAACACTTGAAGTAAGGATTTTCCTTTAGCTCAAGATCATCTTTTATGCAAACTTCTATATTCGGCCCTCTATTTTCATCATGTAGAGTTTCATGACTAGGGTGACGGGTCAGTCTTGCTGAGCTTCATGCTCACAGATACTACCTAAGTTGTTTTGCAGGTAATAACTGTAGGCTGATATGTACGGGTGCCCGATGAGACTCGGAACTCCCCGAGTGGTGAACTCATGGCAACCCCTGCCGCTGCTATTATGACAGTGTTGCTAGCGGGAAGGGTCCGCGGGCTGGAAACCTTCTCGATTGCTTAGCATAGGTATGAGACGTGAGTTGTAATAGTCTTCCGCTGTAGTTTATTTTGAGAAGTATGTGTAAAATTTACACTTTGTAAGCTTCCGCTTGATGTATGTAATATGATGCTTTATTATGTGTGCTGTTGGGTGCCGCATCGCACGGCACCACCCAATGCAATTCCCGGGCGAGGTGCCCCGTCCCCGTGAGTGATCGGGATGGCGGGGCCCTCACAGCGTGGTATCAGAGCTGCATTGGTAATAGCACACGGAATAAGGATCGTATTACGACAAAAACTTAGGATACGGTGAGGAAACGGTACTAGGCCCACATAAGGCTATAGTAGTATAGTTACTTAAGGTGGCAGCACTAACATAATTGTTATATTTCTTAATTTTATTTATGTAACGACGCACCTACGCGCAGGTAAGCATGGTAAGGAACGCCACCGAAAGCGGTTCAATTTCGGTTAGCTCCCCTTACAAGGAAAGTGGTTCAGGGATAGATCTCACAGCTTGGTGTGAGATGTCAATATGAGACTCTTGGACTCTTAATGTTCCTGAGTTCATATGAAACGCTGATCCCTAGCGTGCATTAGGCAAGTAAGTGGAGACCCCATCGCATGGTCAGTAACGCGAGAGTGTGTTCGTCTGGAAATAGCCCAGGAGGACATACGCAGCGCTTGCCATCGGCGTGCCCTGCAGGGCAGTAGGTGGTATCCGTTGGTTTGATAACATTCCCAACCGTGACGACCCGTTCATGATATACTCGGGTTCTCCGTCGTGTGGTGTTGAAACAAGATCACGTACCTTGAGACGTGACTTAACTCAAGGATGGCCGTATGACAATGATACGGGCATTTGTATTTACTTTCAATTCTAGAACTGCCTGAAATGAGAAAAACTTTGAGTGCACCACTATTGAGTGATCTTCTGCAGGTACTAACCACGTACGTATTCTGTGTAGTACACGTGTGTGAGAGACCGTCTTAGTGCCACTGATCATATGTATATGCCGGTATAAGCCGGTTTAGAATTTTCTTTTGGAGAGGCTACGTAGTACCGACAAGGTTCTTACGGTGCATCGACACCGTACTACACTTAATAACCTCTTCCCTATGAAGAAATGATTCATGAGCTAACTTTCAACTAAAAATGGAGGTTTGAAACAAATATTAGTTACTGAACTCTTATTTTGAACTAAGATTCAAATGAGAGTGTCTAGGTTTTAAAGATTTTAAAAACAGAGTGCTCTGTTTCTGGCAGAAATTTTTGCTGGACTTTAACAGAGCATAACTCTGAGTAGCGTTAACCAATTAAGGTGTATGATACAGTTATGGAAAGATTTTCAAGTTCTCTACAACTTTATTGTAGACCTCCAGAGCAAAATCACATGATAAGTTGGGGAAAAGTCCAGTTGAAGGCAAACTGTTCAGAACCAGGACAGTAGCAAAAACCTCTCTGGACCTTTCTGTTTTTAAGCCATAACTTCCTGTAGAAAAATCCCTAAGGAGCCTGTGATACACCTTTGGAAAGGTTATGAGATATTCAACGTTGCTGCAGTTCAAAGTTTGTTCAGATTCATATTGTATCTGCGTATACAACTGTGATAAAGTCAGCCACATACAAAGGAGATGCTGGCAAATTTTGTCCAGGAATTCTGTCAACTTTGAGCAGTCATAACTTCTGATACAGAAATGATCTAGAGTCACATGAGTACTAGTTGGAAAGATATTGAAGTTAACTTTAACTTTAGTATTCAACCTGAGTTATGAAAATGCTTCTAAACGAATCAAAAATCTAGGTTAGAACAGCAGAGTCTGTTCTTCACAGCAAAGAGAACGGTTGAAGGAGCAACTAAGTGAACTCATGAGTAAATGAGTTATACGACCAAGCTCATGATCTTGGGGTTGCTCTGCGCTGTGTAGTAGGAAGAAGGACGAAACACTATGGCTTAGTGTTGATTTTCGTCCGCTTAACATTGTGACAATCAAGGACAAGTACCCGTTACCACAGATTGACATATTGTTTGATTAGTTGGTCAAAGCAAGGATCCTTTATAGGAGGGACTTAGGATCAGGGTACCATCAGATTGAGATAAGGGCTGAGGCTATTCTGAAGACAGTTTTTCGACGAGGTACGAAGTTTATGAGTACCTGTCACATTCCTTGGCCTTACCAACACTCCAACTCAGTCCATGTACTTAAGGGACTCGCTATTCATGCCGGAGCTGGACATGTTTGTCGTGGTCTTCGTCGACGACCTACTGGTTCATTCCAAGTCGTAGGAAGCACACGAGAAGCACCTGCATATAGTCTTGCAACGGCTGCGGGATCACAAGCTATACGTGAAAATTCAGCAAGTGCGAATTTTAGATATCACCAGTACTTTGTCTCGGGCATATCCTCTCAGCGAAGGGCATCGCTGTGAGCCCGAGTAATATCGCACAAGTGCTGCATGTAAATCCCCGAGAACTGCTCACGAGGTACGGAGTTTCCTCGGACTCGCGGGAGATTATAGGAAGTTCATTTCGAACTTCTCGAAGATTGCCAAGCCTATGACATAGCTGCTGAAGAAGGCTACCAAATGAGTTTGGAGTCCAACATGTAAAGCAGCGTTCAAGGCATTAGTGAAACACTTAACATCAGCACCGGTTTTGGCGCAGCCAAACACAACAAGACCGTTCGCTGGGTACTGCGATGCATCCGGCTTTGGGCTAGGATGTATGCTGATGCAAGACCGAAGGTGGTCGTGTATGGATCGCGGCAACTTAGGAATCATGAGCAACACTATTCGACTCATGACTTAGGACTCATTGACGTGGTTCTCGCACTCAAAATGTAGAGGCACTACCTACTCGGTAACCTCGTGCATTTATATATCGACCACAAGTGCTTCAAGTACATATTCACTCAGGAGGAGTGTAACATGAGGCACCAATGAGGGTAGGAGTTGATAAAGGATTACGAAATAGAGATCCATTATCACCCTGGCAAGGTTAACGTGGGCGAATGCGTGAGTCACAAGTCACACGTTCATAATCCAACCATCACCCCATTGGAAGAGAGCGAACCACTAATACGTATGGTTTACCCTAGAGCCTCTACAATTTAGCTTTTATCCCCACCATCCATGAAAAAGGGTGGCAGCCCAGAAACATGACAAGGGCATGTCACATTTGCGGAGATGTATAGACAGTGGGGAGTTGAAATAATTTCGGAAAGACGGAGATGGCGTCCTGCAATTTAAGGACAGAATCGTCGTACCCCGTAAACCAGAGTCGAAGAAGAAAGGTTTTTGACAAGGCTCACTTGTCAAAGTTTCTATTCACCCCAGTTCGTCGGCCTATTCCAGGTTTTCGGAAAGATGTAGGTCCATTGCACACCGGTTGGAATTACCAGCAACATTCACCGGTGTGTACGATATCTTCCACATTTCTCGGCTGAGGAAGTGTCTCAAATGTTAAACCACCATTCAGCTGGGAAATACCGGGGAACTGAAACCAGATCTCACACCTCAGGAGGGACTGGTTCAGATCGTCGACATAACGGACCGAACCACACGCGACGGTACGTTGTGGTTCTATAAAGTTTTAGGGAGTGGTTACTCCAAGGTTAAAGCGACATGGGACATCGAAGGATTTCTTCACACCAATTATCCCAACTCTTGACGTCGCACGTCCTATAAACTTCCACCATCCTTCCTCTCATTTTTACCTTGTAATCTCGGGACGAGATTCTTTTAAGGGGGGAGGATTGTAAAGGTCCCAAAATATGCATACAAAGAAACTCTTTTTTGCACAAAGTTGGTTTCACATGTATGAAAAATGGGACTTGTTAAAACTTTTTCCACATGTGATAATACACATGAGAGCTTTCTTCACACAAGTTCAAATAATTTTTTGAAGACTTGGAACCCAAGAGGGATCTAAAACTAAGGTGGAAAGTCCCCATATGTGTGAGGAAGCTAAAGTTTGATTTTGAGAACAAATTGTTCCAATCAAAAATGCAAATGAGAGTAACACAAGGGTTTTCAAACTGTTGTATTAAAAACCTCATTTGCAGCAGCCAAATCAGTGATCAGAGTTAACATTTGGATTCAGCCAAAAACGGGATCGAATATGGACAGGATTCCGTGTGGCTGTGCACAGGAAAACCCAGTAACCCTGTGTGTTCTCGCTTCTCACTGGCTGCGATTTAAAGAGTGGGCCCGGGTTCTTTTCCAATAGCAAAACAATTCCAGTTTCCACTCAAACTTTAGAAATTCATAACTTTTGCTAGGAAGCTCCAAATTTAGTGATTCAAATTGGGTTGGATTCATATTGCCTAGATCTGTCCAAATATACAATCCAATTTGTATGAAAACCATTAATTAATTCTGGAAAATTCTTTAAAGCTTTTCAGCAAAAGAATTTTAGAGGGAGTTTGGTTCATCCAAAAATCCCCAAATTTTGCCAGACTGGTCTTTAGGACATTAGTAAACCCCTTTAAAAGTTTCAGACCATTTGGAGTTGATTTGGTCAGAGCAATTCAAATTTGAAGGTGCTGTGTTCATTTGAATACAGAAACATTTTCAGAGAATTTCCAAAACTTGGAAATTCAGTTCTGGGCAAATCTTAGCTCCAAAAATGCTAGGAAAATTCATGCAAACTCTATGAGCTATAATTGAAATTGTAGTTCACTAAGTTTGGCATGAACATGGGTGTGATCTCAGAATTAATTCTTCTTTGCTTAGTTGCTTAGAAAATTGTTCTGAACAAACCACTCAATGAAAAGTGCTAATTTTTGGTCCAGAGGGTTTTCTCGTGACAAGGAGCTCACATGAAAATTCTCAGCTCCATTGGAGCTTTGGATCACCCCTGCTCTGTTTAACCTCTTAAGGTGATCAATATAGAAGAGGGGGAAACCACTTAGCATTAATCATGTGTTTAGATCCAAACCCAAACCACTAGCACCAGTGTCATTTTAAATTCTTAAACAGAGTTCCAGTTTTTGAAAGCTTGTTATTAGAACTTGTAGCAAAGTCTTTACAATTATAATTGTGCATATGCATTACGTGTAGCATCTACGTGAAGGACTTCAAGTCATTGGAGTGGAGATCAAAGGAGGGAGGCAAGAGATCAATTCAAGTGGTCTCCACTAACTGCATATATATATAAGTCACCTGAAAAACAAAGGCAAGCCCCGGTTTGCATCCAAACTTACAAGTTTTTATTTGTATTCACATTATATTGTCTAGCATTTGTTTATTGCATTACGTCTAGATGGTATGAAACTCCAAATGCATGAACCAGAAAACCCTGGAGTTTAATGTAGGATATGTTATGTTATCAATTAATTATAACTGCTGATCTCAACAAAAGTGGATTAAAAGAGGCATAACTCGAGTAGGAAGATTCCTACTCGTGAACAGGGATTTAGGGGGATCAATCGGAAGAGTTGGGAATTGATCCTCATAGTTGGGAATGGAGACCGGGCAGTGGATGGAAGGTCAAGGACGTTGTCCTGTGAGCCTAGTCTATGTCTGAGTCGATTAAGTCCCGTTCTCATGTGCGGCCCCGCTGGACAAGTTTGAGATGTGTACCGGATGCATACTGGCTATATGGGACCTAGGAAACCGATGTAACATGTTAACCTGGGTGTCGAGGCATACCTCACCGTATGATGCCGATGCTGAAAGGATAGAGAAGTCAGCTCTATGAGGATTTGCCATAGAGAGACTTAATCCTAGTCGGTGGGACCGGTTCAACATTTGAGTGTCGTGTGAAAGGTTGCCACGTACGGCGTCGGTGACGGTTGCTGTGTGCAACGTCGAGTACGGGCGTACGTGTCGTGTCAGCCAGGTGTTTTTGATTGCAATCACCGTCGCTCGCGGTAGTGAGCATACTTGTACACTGAGTCGTGATGTAGTAATAACCTGGGACACGTTTCATATGCTTTGTGAGTAATCCTCATAATGGAGATGAGGAATGACCAACACCTCACTAAATTTAATTTCCACCTTGGGCTAGTAGCGTCGAGGCAAAGCGTTTCTTGTTTGATTGTGGAGTCTCGACGGTAATGGCGCAAGGTCTGTATGAGTCTAGGGTGGCTCACTAAAGTTACTTTTACCTCGGGCAAGTGACATCGAGATGAAGCGTTTCTTGTTTGATTGTGGAGTCTCGATGTAAATTGCGATAGGACTATAAAAGTTGCTTAAAACTTGAAGTAAAGATTTTCCTTTAGCTCAAGATCATCTTTTATGCAAACTTCTATATTCGGCTCTCTATTTTCATCATGTAGAGTTTCATGACTAGGGTGACGGGTCAGTCTTGCTAAGCTTCGTGCTCACAGATACTACCTAAGTTGTTTTGCAGGTAATAACTGTAGGCTTATATGTACGGGTGCCCGATGAGACTCGGAACTCCCCGAGTGGTGAACTCATGGCAACCCCTGCCGCTGCTATTATGACAGTTTTGCTAGCGAGAAGGGTCCGCGGGCTGGAAACCTTCTCGGTTGCTTAGCATAGGTATGAGACGTGAGTTGTAGTAGTCTTCCGCTGTAGTTTATTTTGAGAAGTATGTGTAAAATTTACACTTTGTAAGCTTCCGCTTGATGTATGTAATATGATGCTTTATTATGTGTGCTGTTGGGTGCTGCATCGCACGACACCACCCAATGCGATTCCCGGGCGAGGTGCCCCGTCCCCGTGAGTGATCGGGACGGCGGGGCCCTCACAGAGTACAATGATGTACTCAGCAAGTGCGGGAAAACATGATATGTAGCTCATAACAAGGTAGGTATAAAAAGGCTCATTTGCAGAAAAGCAAAGTTATCAAAACCACGATTGTCGAAGTGTGTAGCCGACACTTCCCCCGGGCCTGCTCTGGGCAGCCCGCGGAGGTTCTTTTTTGCAGGGGATAGTCACTCGCGGAGAGCTTCAGCGTTAGGGACGATTGAGGGAGAAGCTTGACACGGGGAGTTTTACGTGGTTCAGGCCGCCGGAGCGTAAAACCCTACGTCCACGGTGAGCAGAGATGCTCGCTGTATTGCTTGCTGCTCAGAACCGGAGTCCTGAGCTTGAGGGTGTGAGATGTCGAATGGCTAGAGTGCGAGGGTGCGTAAGAGGCGAACCGGACAGAGTTCGAACCCTTGCTAATGTCGCCTACCCGAGCCTTTTATAGTCTAAGGCTCGTGCAGCTTACAAGGTGGGCCCGGGACCCGACAGGTGGTCCCCGGGAGATTGCCTGCCATCTACCGTATCTGCAGTTATGCCGGTAGTTGTTTCTGGCGAAGGCTTCCGAGTCTTCGGTCTGCCGCCCTGCCCATGCCGCAAGCTAGTCGTAGTGGTTGATGATGGCAGGGGCGGCAGGGGATGTCTTGTTGCTGTGTTTATTGGCGGGCAGGCTCTGACACAGCGCGCCAGTCTGCGATGTGGCTGGGCGGAACGGCACCTGACAGAGACGTGCTCCGCGTCTCCGCGCCTTGGGAAGGCGCGGGCCTTGAATACCTTGTACGGGCAAGGTATGGCGTGTCTTTACTCCTGCTGCCTACCGCGCGGGGGCAGGCAGCGTTGCTCCGCTGGCCATGTGGCGGGCCCGAAGCTCTCCTCTGAGGAGAGGGAGGTCCGGCCCCGCGGGACACGTGGAGCCCTCGGAGCTCTCCCCGCGGAGGGGGGAGGTCCGACTTCTGCTGGCCACGTGGCGGGCCCAGAGCTCTCCTCTGAGGAGAGGGAGGTCCAGACCCGCAGGACACGCGGAGCCTCTGGAGCTCTCCCCGCGGAGGGGGGGGGTCCGGCTCAGTTGGCCACGTGGCGGGTCCATAGCTCTCCTCTAAGGAGAGGGAGGTCCGGCCCCGCTGGACACGTGGCGCCTTCGGAGATCTCCCTACGGAGAAGGGCGAGGTCCTTAGGCATTTCCCCCTGTGTGTGGGGGTACCCCGTATCGAGGGTACTGACAGTGGCCCCCAGGCCCATCTCTGGGGAGATAGTGAGCCCGAGGTGGGGCCTCTGTCTCTTCCATTCCGCACACCTTCTCTAAGTCCCGCATTGACTGTTGCTGGAGCACGAACAGTCGCGGGATCGTGGGAGCGTGTGCCCACTTGATGGTTGCTTTTACTGCGGCGGTTCCCAAGGCTGCCACTTCTGCACGTCGCAGCGCTTTTTTCGGGAACCGCCGAAGCGTCTTGCCGGTTCGTCTCCTTGGGAGACTGACTTCTTGGCCCACCGCTCCAGCTGGACGACTTGGGTCCACTTGTCATCGACGCTTGGTCTTGGAGCCGAAGCGGTTGCACAAGCGGCGTATGCGAAGAGTTTTGAATCGCTTTGAATCGCACCTGGGAAGTTTTAAAAGGGGATCTTACCCGCATCGCGGTTTCCCTGCGCACTTCCCAGCTGTCGGTACCTGCGATATGGGGTACCCCCGCGCACAGGGGAAAATGCCTAAGGAACTCGCCCTTCTCTGCAGGGAGAGCTCCGAAGGCGCCACGCGTCCGGCGGGGCCGGACCTCCCTCTCCTCAGAGGAGAGCTCCGGGCCCGCCACGTGGCATACAGAGGCCGGACCTCCCCCTCCGCGGGAGAGAGGTCCGAAGGTGCCATGTATCCGGCGGGGCTGGACCTCCCTCTCCTCAGAGAGGATCTCCGGGTCCTCCACGTGGCCGACAGAAGCCGAACCTCCCCCTCCGCGGGGAGAGGTCCGAAGGCTCCACGTGTCCTGCAGGGCCGGACCCCCCCTCTCCTCTGAGGAGGGCTCCGGGCCCGCCACGTAGCCAGCAGAATGGCGCTGCCTGCCCCCGAGCGATAGGCAGCGGGCGTAAAGATGCCCCATACCTTACCCGTGCAAGGTATTCAAGGCCCGCGTCTTCCCAAGACGCGAAGACACGGAGCGCGCCTCTGTCAGGTGCCATTGTGCCCAGTCGCATCACAGACTGGCGCGCAGTGTCAGAGCCTGCCAGCCAATAAACGCAGCGACAAGACATCCCATGCCGCCCTCGCCGTCATCAACCACTACGACTAGCATGCGGCATGTGCAGGGCTGCAGGACGGGGACTCAGAAGCCTTCGTCAGAGACAACTACCGGCATAACTGCAGATACGGTAGATGATAGACAATCTCCTCGGGACCACCTGTCGGGTCCCGGGCCCCCTTGTAAGCCACCCGAGTCTTGGACTATAAAAGACTCGGGTAGGCGATGATAGCAAGGGTTCGCACCTCTGCAACTCATACGCTAGCCATTCACACCCAAGCTGTAACTCACCCCCAAGCTCAGGACTCCGGTTCTGAGCAGCAAGCAATACAGCGAGCTCCATAGCTCGCCGTGGACGTAGGGTTTTACGCTCCGGCGGCCTGAACCACGTAAAACTCACCGTGTCAAGCTCTTACTAACTCGTCCATTCGCGCAAGCTCTCCGCAAGGGTATAGCCCCACCGAAAAAAGAACCTCCGCGGGCTGCCCAGTGCAGGCCCGGGGGAAGTGTCGACCGAACACTTCGACACCAGCGCTTGCACCTTCATTGAGTTCTTGCGCCTTTGTCTTCCCTGTTCTTGAGCTCTCTCCTGCCATGGCTTCCAACCCGCCTCCGGAGAAGAAGCGCGCTCGATCTCCTCTCGCGGCGGCGTCTGCGCCGAGTCAGGGATCCAGGGCGCCTATGCGCCCTGCTTCTGGAGATGGCGCCCCGTCCGGTGGCGACCCCAAGAGGTCTCGGGCTCATCATCCCGACGGGACTCCTCTTGAGTGATGACGGGCTGAAAGTTCCCGGGCATCGCGTCCTCCCTCCTCAGGCGGTGGAGGCTCGAGGGAAACTGCTGGCGCGTCGATGCCCAGGGGCGATCCAAGAGCTCAGGCGCCTCGGGCTTCAGTAGCCGGGCCGGCGTCCAGTGGGGCTTCAGAAGCATCCCCTGCTCCGCCAGCCCGAGCGACTGCGGGGCAGCCGTCGGCGGCGATGGCAGGATCTAGTGGACCTACCCCGGCTCGGAAGCCGGGGATCAGAGCCCGTTGGAGTGCTCATGTCTCTCGGTAGGCGATGCCTACCGGATTCTAGAGCCTGTGTTGTCTTCGTCTTTTCTTAACTTAGGAGTTTCCCATGTTTGTAGGGACTCCCCAAGTGCCGGTAACGCTCCCGTTTCCCGGCCCTCCCCGACTGACGGGGGGTCTGCGCCGCAGCGCTCGGAAGCCGAGACGGTCACCGCGGCCCCCAAGCCAGAGCAAGTTCCTCCTGTGCCGGTCAGCCCGGCTTCTATGGCAGCGGCGACTCCTCCCACTCGTCCTTCTTCACTGGCTCAGGAGCCAGCTGTCGGTGAGGGTTCGGCGGGTCCGGCTGTCAAAGTCCCACCTCCTGTTGCCGGAGCGGAAGGAACTGCCACGGGCCTTACAGTGGGCAACGAACCAGGGCATGATGGGAGCGAGCCCATCCCAGCGCCGGCTTCTCCTGACCGGCGACTTATCCCGGTTGCTAGATCATCGACTTCTCCTGAAGACGACGTGATGGAGGAGGTCGGGGGCGCCGCTCCGGCCTCTGCTGCCACGCTGCCCCTGGCAGACGCCCTCGTGCTCGCTCAGACGAGCGTCCGACAGGTCTTGGCCGTGATCGGTCGCAAGCGGGAGGAGCAGGTGGTTGAGAGGGATCGCCTCCTCACCTGGGGGAGCCTTTTGAGGGAGCGGACCGAGAAGGTCAGGGGGGAGCTCGACTCCAGGCGGGAGTTGCTTGATGTCATGGAGGCGCTCCTCGACCGACAGAAGCGGGCCGTCGACCGTCTGGACTCCGAGACGCGACGAATCCACAAGGAGGCCCTTGAGGCGCATACCCGGGCCGAGGAGAACTTCTCTGCCCTAGAGGAGGTGTGGCAGAGGCTAGCGCGCCGTGAGCGCGCGGATCAGGAGCGCTCCGTGGCGGTCGAGGCAGAGAAAGTCGCCGCGCGGCTGGCGGCGGGCGAGGGCGACTTGCGAGCCCGGGCTACGGAGCTAGAGACCCGGAAGGCAGACCTTGCCACGAGGGAGAAGCAGGTCTTCTGGGAGCGCCAGGCGATCCTGGATCGGGAGCTGGCTGCCGACTTCTGGGCTTCAGAGTTGGAGCGGCTTGCCCAGACTCTCCACCTTCGGGAAAGCTCTCTAGCGGCCAAGGAGAAGGAATTCTCTGAGGGGAGCCACGACGCCTTGCTGGCAGCCCGCCGCGAGGTAGAGGAGCTCTTGGCCTCGCGGTCTTCAGAGGCCCGTGCGGTCTCGAGCTTCGTCGACCAGGCAGGGTCCGCCCTGGTCCCCCTTGGCTTCAGCCCGTGAAGACAGTGGCCCCTGCACTGAAGGTGGCCGAGGTGATCCCCGCGCTCGAGTCAATCGGCGCCAAGCTGAGGAGGCTAGATGCGGTGGTCGCCGGCGAGCTCGAGGCAGAGGGACGGGGCCTGGCCGTGGAGGTTGCCACGCACGTGTTGGCATGCTTTCGGAGCCGGAACCCTTCCTTCTCACTAGAGCCATCGAGACAGGGCCCTGCCGCGGAGCGGGAGGAAGCCGCAAGGGATGAAGTCGGGGACGTGGCCATGCTTGTAGCCTCTAGGTTCCGGCGCGAGCCAGGTGAACCCTAGGACTTGTATCTCTCTTTTTTTTATTGAGCCTGTAGTCAAGCTCATGGAGCCTTGAATAAATAGACTCTTGTGACTTTCTGTGTCTGTGTGTTTTTGTCTTCTTCTTGGCTTGGCCTGGCCGAGCCCTTAGCTCCGCAAGGTACTCAGAGGCCTTCACCAATCTTGAAGCCCTGCACAGACACCTCCCCAGGGTCCTTATTGTGTTAAGGGCCCCGGAGGTCTCCGGAACTCGCCCCGTGAGAACGGGGAGGTCCGGATCTGCCGACCACATGGCGGGCCCGGAGCTCCCCTCTAAGGAGAGGGAGGTCCGGCCCCGTGGGACACGTGGAGCCTTCGGAGCTCTCCCCGCGGAGGGGAGAGGTCCGGCTTCTGCCGGCCACGTGGCGGGCCCGGAGCTCCTCCGGAGGAGAGGGGAGCTCCGGCCCCGCTGGACACGTGGGGCCTTCGGGGCTCGTCCCTGCAGAAAGGGCAAAACCCGGATCCTCCGGTCTTGCGCTGGAGTAGTCGATAGCTCTCAGCCCCCCCTTCATGAGGTCCCATAGCTAAAACCTGGAGATCCTGCACAGAGGTAGAGGAAGCGTAATTCTCCTGGGGGGGGGGTTCTCCCCTCCCCGTCTCTTAGTCTTATTTGGCTTACGGTCCTAGTCCTGTATACGGGGCTTGGGCAATTCTGTGCGCGAGGCGCCGGGGCTCCGGATCTCTCCGAGGTCAGGGTACGACCGTCCGGCCCCTAGTACCAAACCGTACTCCGGGGAAGCAGAGTGCACAGGCTTTGGGTACGGAACCAGGCAAAGCGGCTGTACTCCCCTGGACCTCCAAAGAGCAGGGTGCGCACGCTTTAGGTCAGAACCGGCTAAGCAGGCTACGCACCCTGGACCCCCATGCACGGCGCAGGCCTTTCCTGGAGGTGACCAACTGGCACCGCAACACCTGACTGGGGGAGGCCCGAAAGACCCCCTGGCCATCGGCAGGTGCCTCAAGCGCAACCGCCTTCGGTGGGATAGCAAATGCTGACTATGGATGAGAGCGGGAAAGGGGAGCTAAATGTATGGTGAGCATACATAGAAAGTGCGGTCATAGAAATTAATGCGTAATTTAAATGAGCACATAAGGGAGAGCGTGGTAGAACAGGTTTCTGTGTAAATGCCCATAGGAGGAAGACAGGCTGAACATGGAGGCAACAACCCGCCCCATTAAGAAGGGAAGCAAGACTCTACGCGCTTGGGGTTGGAACCAGGCCAAGCTGGACATAGTCCTGGACCGTCCCCTGAGGCTTAGCTGCTCCTAGTGCTGTTCCTGGTGCCTATGGGATCTATTATAGAAAGGTAAAGGCCTGTTCTACTAATGCTCAGGAGGTAGAACTTACTGTGATGTTCCATGCTCCAAGGGTTCGGGAGTGGATACCACCCTTGGTGGAAAGGAATATGTACCTGGGACGACAACTTTCGTGACTCGGAAGGGACCTTCCCGGCTGGGGGAGAGTTTATAGGTCCTTCACGGGAAAGTATGCGCTGCGGCACCAGGTCGCCTTCTTGCAGCTCCCAGACGCGCCGGGTCCTTTGGCGGTTGTGCCGGAGCACCAGCCGGGGCCGTGCATTGTGGGGTGTTGCCTGCAATCGTACCTCGCCGATGAGGTCGATATCTTCGCGCTGGAGCGAGTCCTGCGCGGCTTCTCCCGGGGGCCCCGAGGTACTTTCCCCTTCTGGCTCAGGCCGTCAAGAGGTAGGAGGACCCGGACTCTTCTTGGGAGACCCAAGATGTCTTCCTCTATTGGCTCAGGCCGACAGGAGGTTGACGGATCCTGGGCGACCCCCAGGAGGTGAGGCCGAGGCACAGGGACGTGCACTCGGGTACGAGGTCGATATCTTCGCGCTGGAGCGGGTCCTGCGCGGCTTCTCCCGGGAGCCCCGGGGTACTTTCCCCTTCTGGCTCAGGCCGTCAAGAGGTAGGAGGACCCGGACTCTTCTTGGGAGACCCAAGATGTCTTCCTCCATTGGCTCAGGCCGACAGGAGGTTGACGGATCCTTGGCGGCCCCCAGGAGGTGAGGCCGAGGCACAGGGATGTGCACTCGGGTAGAGCTGGCCCGGTTCTGCACCGCCGGGGCTGGTGCTTGGGCTGCTGCCACTGCTTGGAGCTTCCCCAAGGCTGATATCGCAGCAGTGCAATCTCCACAGATCTTTCGGGGCAGCCGTAGTCGGTTACCGCCCCGGCTTGTCGTCGCTGGAGCTGGAGTCCTCACAGCTGTGTACCGTCTTTATGGCGCGCTGAGGCTCCTGAAGCCCCACCTGGTGGCCGACGTTGTCTGGGGCGTCGACCTTCTGCTTGCCCTCCCTTTGACGGAAGGGTGGGGCATCAGCTCGCAGCTGCCTCCCTTTGCGGAAGCGCTCTGCGAGCTTCTGAATCTCCCGGCACTCAGCGGCCGTATGGTAGCTGGTGTCGTGCATGGGACATGGCTCGCCTTGGTCACCATCTGGGGCTGGTGACTGTCGCTGCCTTTTGTCGGGGCGTGGCCCCCGAGCTCCACTGGGTGCTGCTGCTGCAGCAACGGGAGCGGCGGTTGGTGGCTTCATCTTGCCACCGCCCCGGTTCTTGATCTTCTTGCCGCTTCCATGGGAAGCAGCGCCAGATCCGGGCTGTCCTCCTGACTCCGAGGCTGGCAGTGAGTGCCAGTTCCGCCCTTCTGCTGCCCTGGCGCACTTGTCCGCCAGGCTGAAGAGCTCTGAGACGTCGCGAACCTCTCTGGTCGCGAGCTTCTCAAGCATCTTCTTGTCCCGTACACCCTGCCGGAACGCCACCACCACAGAAGCATTTTGAATATGCGGGATGGTGTTCCGTACCTGGGACAACCGCTGGATGAAGGAGCGCAGCGTCTCTCCAGGTTGTTGCTGGATGGCGTGGAGGTCGAGCTCCATGCCAGGCCGGGTGTAGGAGCTGCCGAAGTTAGCAGTGAACTGCCGGCAGAGCTCTCCCCAAGAGGTTATGGAACCCTGGGGGAGGTTCATGAGCTAAGACCAGGCTGGGCCGGTTAAGGCGACGGGGAAGTAGTTGGCCATGATGGCCTCGTCCCCTCCTGCAGCAAGGATGGCGGTGGAGTAGATTTGGAGGAACTCCGCCGGGTTGACACTGCCGTCGTACTTCTTGGGCCGGTGCAGCCGAAACTTGCGCCGCCACCTCGCAAAGCGAAGGTGTGGCGCCAGGGCCGCACATCCTGCTCCTGTTGCTGCAGGCGTTGGTGCCGCGAATGCTTGGTTCGCTGCTGGCACTGTGTACCCCGGTATGGGTAAGGCTGCGCCATAGACCGGGGGCACCGTTTGCAGGGCATATGGCTGATGCATATGCTGCGTGGCGTATGCCTGGGGCAGAGATCGTGTGGCGAACGTCTGTGCCTCAGGCTGGGTTGAGGCAGTCGACATGCTGTCACCGGCCTCCTGGTTGCGACGCCTTTCTCGTCGTCGCTCAATGAACACTCGGGCATCTTTGCCCAAGTGGCATCGTTCCAGCTCCGACCTCAGGTCCGTCGATGGGAGCCTGGTGGAGCGGGAATCCGCCGTCTGCCCGTTAACCGTTGGCGTGAGCATCAGCGACACAGCCGGCTGGCCGGGACGTCGTTCCCGCCAAAGTCGAGGGTTTGCGGCGGCGACGACGAGACGGTATACTTTGCAAATCCACTGCTGGGTCACTGACTGAGGCGCGTCCCCAGCAGGTGGATTACGCAGTAGCGCTCTTGCTGCAGCTAGCGCTCCCCCGTGGGAGACGCTCAATGCTGCAGAGGATCTCACATTCGCTGGAGCCTGCGTTGCCGGAGTCGGCGCTGCCGGAGTCGGCCGTTGGCTTCCAGCTTGCGCCGGCACACTCCGTCCAGAGTGTGTCGAGACGTAGTCCCCGCTAGTCACCGTTCGTCGTGAACGTGGGGGAGGAGAGCTTGCCGCTGAAGGAAGCTTCGTCATCTTTGCCGGCAGAAGCTCGTCGCACAAGGGAAAAGCCCCCTACCTGGCGCGCCAAATGTCGAAGTGTGTTGCCGACACTTCCCCCGGGCCTGCTCTGGGCAGCCCGTGGAGGTTCTTTTTCGGAGGGGCTAGTCACTCGTGGAGAGATTCAGCATTAGGGACGATTGAGGGAGTAGCTTGACACGGGGAGTTTTATGTGGTTCAGGCCGCCGGAGCGTAAAACCCTACGTCCACGGTGAGCAGAGATGCTCGCTGTATTGCTTGCTGCTCAGAACCGGAGTCCTGAGCTTGAGGGTGTGAGATGTCGAATGGCTAGAGTGCGAGGGTGCGTAAGAGGCGAACTGAACAGAGTTTGAACCCTTGCTAACGTCGCCTACCCGAGCCTTTTATAGTCTAAGGCTCGTGCGGCTTACAAGGTGGGCCCGGGACCCAACAGGTGGTCCCGGGGAGATTGCCTTCCATCTACCGTATCTGCAGTTATGCCGGTAGTTGTCTCTGGCGAAGGCTTCCGAGTCTTCGATCTGCCGCCCTGCCCATGCCGCAAGCTAGTCGTAGTGGTTGATGATGGCAGGGGCAGCAGGGGATGTTTTGTCGCTGTGTTTATTGGCGGGCAGGCTCTGACACGGCGCGCCAGTCTACGATGTGGCTGGGCGCAACGGCACCTGATAGAGACGTGCTCCGCGTCTCCGCGCCTTGGGAAGGCGCGGGCCTTGAATACCTTGTACGGGCAAGGTACGGCGTGTCTTTACTCCTGCTTCCTACCGCGCGGGGGAAAGCAGCGTTGCTCTGCTGGCCACGTGGCCGGCCCGGAGCTCTCCTCTGAGGAGAGGGAGGTCCGGCACCGCGGGACACATGGAGCCCTCGGAGCTCTCCCCACGGAGGGGGAGGTCCTGCTTCTGCTGGCCACGTGGCGGGCCCGGAGCTCTCCTCTGAGGAGAGGGAGGTCCGGCCCCGCAGGATATGCGGAGCCTCCGGAGCTCTCCCTGCGGAGGGGGGGGGAGGTCCGGCTCAGTTGGCCGCGTGGCAGGTCCGGAGTTCTCCTCTGAGGAGAGGGAGGTCCGGCCCCGCAGGATACGTGGAGCCTCCGGAGCTCTCCCCACGGAGGGGGGGAGGTCCGGCTCGGTTGGCCACGTGGCGGGTCCGGAGCTCTCCTCTGAGGAGAGGGAGGTCTGGCCCCGCTGGACACGTGGCGCCTTCGGAGCTCTCCCTGCGGAGAAGGGAGAGGTCCTTAGGCATTTCCCCCTGTGCGAGGGGGTACCCCGTATAGAGGGTACCGACAACGATAAAACAACAACTTACATTAGGTGAATGTAATCCCAGCATGTATTAAATTACCAACATACCTCCATCACTTTCCATGTTCCACCCGAACATTAACCAACTTCATTCTTGCTCACAAATACCTCCTCGTATTTGCTACCATCTCACGAATACCTTCTCGTATTCGCTACCATCTCATCTCATAAACAACTTCGTCTCACACCGAGACCAATCTCATTACCATGACTTCAACAGTCATGCAACCATCTTGTCACCCGGACTCAACAGTCCCAAAACCAAACCATAACCATAACCAAGAACCATCCCAATAACCATCCCAACTAATCATGGCAGTTGGCCAGGCGCTCGTGACCGTAAGCTCGGCTATCATGATAGTTTTAAGAACCCTTCAGAGTTTGCACCTCTTTACCCACAAGTTTGTGATTTCTTCACCCGTCGGCGACTGCAGAACCTCCATTATACCAGTACACAACCGTCGGTGTATGGCCAAGAGATCAAAAAATAGCCTTTACAAAGGGGCTACTAGATGTATGGACTTACTAAGGTTTCACCGGCAGGCTAGAATCTCCAATTCTCCCACCCACGGGCCCCCTCTTGTGCCATGCAGTTCCCAGGGCAGTCCTCACTCACCTCCCATTCCCCGTGCCTTCCACAGTCCATAACACTCTAGTAACTTACCTAATTACTCAGCTAAGCCGCACCCATACTTGGCCTTGTGGTGGCACTGTTATCCTGGCATGTGCATGCATGAACCGGTCCTTAGGATCTACGGCAAGTAAACCACCATCTCATGCTACCTCATTCACAAACCCAGGCTTGCCTAGATCTCTGTCGGTACCCTCAATACCGGGTACCCCCGCGCACAGGGTGAAACCGCCTAAGGACCTCACCCCCTCCGCAGGGGCGAGCTCCGAAGGCACCACGTGTCCGGCAGGGCCGGAGCTCTCCTCTCCTTAGAGGATAGCTACGGGCCTGCCAGGTGGCCCAGAAGGCCGGACCTCGCCCCCTCCACAGGGGCAAGCTCCGAAGGCACCACGTGTCCGGCAGGGCCGGAGATCTCCTCTCCTCAGAGGATAGCTCCGGGCCTGCCACGTGGCCCAGAAGGTCGGACCTCGCCCCCTCCGCCGGGGCGAGCTCCGAAGGAGCCACGTGTCCAGTAGGGCCGGAGCTTCCCTCCCCTCGGAGGATAGCTCCGGGCCTGCCACGTGGCCTAGTAGGCCAGACCTCGTCCCCTCTGCGGGGGTGAGCTCCAAAGGCTCCACGTGTCCGGCGGGGCCAGAGGTTCAAACTCTGTGAACTCGCACGCGAGACATCACTCACCATCAAGCTCAGGACTCCGGTTCTGAGCAACAAGCAATATAGCGAGCACCTCTGCTCACCGTGGACGTAGGGTATTACGCTCCGGCGGCCTGAACCACGTAAAACTCGCCGTGTCAAGCTTCTCCCTCACTCGTCCCTTACGTTGAAGCTCTCCGCAAGCGTCTAGCCCCTCCGAAAAAGAACCTCCGCGGGCTGCCCAGAGCATGTAACACCCCAAATTTTGATTCAAAACTCTAAACCATGCTCAAAGGGGAATTTAAAATTTTTTGGACGTGTTGCATGTTTTGCAAAAATTCAAATTCAAACTGGAATTCAAATTAGACTCAAAACAGAAAAGAAATGGAAAAAGAAAAAGAAAAACGGGAAAAAAACCGGCCAGTGGGCCGAAACCCGCCAGCCGGCGCAACTTCCCCGCGCCAGCCCGCCCCCGCGCGCGCCGCGCCGTCTCTCACAGACGGGTGGGACCCGCCTGTCATCCCTAACCCCGCGACCCCGGACTCTCTCCCGCGCGCGCGATCGCAACCGACCGGATTTCCGCGTCCCGCAGCCCGAATTCTGGTCCCAAACGACTCAAACTCGATCGCAACAGACCCACCGCCCTTCCCCGGCTATAAAAACCCCAGCTCCAATCAGTTTTTCCCACGCGATCGCCGATTTTTACTCCGGTGAGCACCGAGACTTCGCCGGTGAATTCTGGCCGATCTAAGCTCGGAAACTCTGATCTAACTCGCTGGTCTTGATCCACCGCCTCCGGGGAACTTTGCAGGTGCAGAAAACTCGGAGTGTTACGGTGTAAACACAGCGCCGACGAGCTTCGCCGTGGTTTTGCCTCGGACCTCGCCGCCGATCACTTTCCAGGACCCCTGAGCTCGAGAAAACCCCCGAGGTGAGATCCCTGACCTCCCCTCTACCGATCTAGGCCATAAGATCACAGTTCTAGGCAGAATTCTCGAGGATCCAAAACTTTCCGGCGAGATCGCCGCTTTCCGCCGCCGTGCGCCGCCGGCAGCGCCGCCCGCGCTCGATCAGAGCGTCGTGGCCGCTTGTGCGCCGTTTATTTTAAATCGCACGGTAGACTTTAAAACCCCGCGTACCGGTTCGATGTTATAATCTCAGCCGTCGGTTTAAAATCGGACGGTCCACGTCAGCCCCGCATTATAAGAACTGGAATTCTTACGTGCTACCCCCTGGGGTTCTCTGGAATTGAGAGCTAGCCCCGGAAACTTCAGATCTAGCCCCTGGAACTCCAGAAAATCATGTAAATTCATTTAAAAATCAGTTTTAGCCCCTGGACTTAATAGAAATTAGGAAAAACACCTCTGATAAGTGTAACTAGACCCCTGGAAATTATGAAAATAATATTATAGACCCTGTAATGGGGTGAGTTCATTATTTTAGCTCTGTTTAGTATTTAATTTAGAAAATTGAATATGTAACTAGTGTTTAAAAATTAAAAAGTGGGACAAACATAATTGTCAAAATTAATTAAAAACTTTCTCAGTACTTAGAAAACTTTGGAGTGAGACAAAAATATATTTTTGGGTTGAAATAAATCTGTTTCATCTATTATTCACATTTAGGGACACATTTTTAAGTAAATAATAGTTATAGAAAAATAGGGAAAATAATTGTGAAATAGTCTACATCAGAAGCCAAGGTCAAAATATGTTATTAAATTATTTAGGACCAGAACCTATACTGTTTAGGTGATGTATATTACTAATTTCATAATGAAATACACAATTATGCATAGGAATATAAATCTGAAAATATAGCAACTAGTAAATGGTAAATGGAGTTTCTAAAATACAAAGAATTTAGTTTAGAGTTGATAGGAGTTGTGAAGGCACATATGGAGAAGAAAAATACTTTCCATACATACTTGGTAGTTTAATGTAAGGAATTTATTTAAAACTGAAACACAACACATATAATGGTGAGTGAAGTTCATAAATATGAATGTGTGGTTTGTATGAAGTAGAGGTGTGAACTATGTCTTATGATTGTTGTTTTTCTTTTGCTATGTGTGATGGTATGAAGTAGAACCTGTTCAAGAACAAGTTATTTATTTCCAAGATCAGGACTACCCATTTCAAGAGCAGCAAGAAGGAGTCAAGTGTCCTTGACCACTTTGATCCTATGCTAGGATGTGTAGATAGAATTATTTGCATTGTCAAATGAAATATGAAACCCATGCTAGGAAGTTTCCCTAGAATTGCATTACCTTGTTTCCTTGTAGCTTGGGTTGGGATTTAATTTATCATGTCATTTATTTACATGCATTTGCTTAGCCATGCTTAGAATGGGATGTTTGGGAAATGAGATCATCAGTTTATATTACCATACTCTTGAATGAGACATTGTGAGTTATGTAGAGGTAGGGATCAAGGCAAGTTGGATGTTTTGGTTGTGTGCTGGGTGCACGAGACTTGGGTTTGTGTTTAGTACTTGCCTGGATCCTAAGGACCGGTTCATGGAGCATGTAACCCGGCTTTACAGTGCCAACCACATGCTGAGATGGGGCAGCTTGGCCAATTAATTAGGTGTATCCCCGGCGTAGTATGGGTGTGTTGGATGGTGCGGGGAGTAGGTGTCAGCTGGACAACCATATGAACCGCAAGGCTCAAGAGGGGGCCACTGCAGCGGGGTTGGAGCCTCTTGTATGCTGTTAGGGGTGAAACCTCAGTGGGCCCACGCTCGTCGGGAATCCCTTTGTAAAGGCTTCGTAGTGATCTCCTGGCCGCACACCTGGGAAGTGTGAATGTGGATCGTAGCCACTGGCATAATGGAGGTTCTTTTAGTCCACCCGGCAACGGGGGATGAAATCACTACTTGTGGGTACAGTGGTACAAACTCTGCAGAGTCAAAACTGTCTTGACAGCCGTGCTCACGGTTAAGAGCGACCTGGACTTATTCATGATTAGAGGATTGATAGTTTTGGAAGTTAAGCGGGGAGCTTAACATTGGAAGTGATGTTATGGTTATTGGATTATGATGATGGGATGGGAGATTGGGACCATTTCACCTGTGTAGTAATGTAAGTGCTTAATAAGCTAAGGTGATAGGTATTAATTGCGTAGTGCTTTAACCATGAGTTCAACCTCTCCTTGTTCTAGCCATGCATGATATAATTTTCCCACACTTGCTGAGTACCATTGGTACTCAACCTTGCATATTTTTTGGTTTATATTGCTGCTCAGGTCAAGATAATGAGGTGGTGTATAATGACCAAGATTTTGGACCCGAGGAAGGTTTTTAGGTTCATGAAGACCCCCGGGCAACGCCTGTGATGGAGCCCTAAAAGAATAATATTCCGCTGCTAGTTTATTTACTTGTGATGAACTTATTATTGTCCATCGAGACTTTTACTATGTAAGACTTACTTATATTCGACACCTGGCTTGTAATAAATGATGCTTCACTATTTGTCATCACATGTATGAGAAAATGATCCTGGCATACATGTGATATTCACTTGGTTGTTTCTTCGGAAAAACCGGGTGTGACAGAGGTGGTATCAGAGCCAAGGTTGCCCGTAGGAACGTGGACCTAGGTAGAAATGGACGTATTTAAGGGCCCTATTTTCTTAAAAACTATTTTCCAAGGTGTGGGTGGAAAAGTGTTATTAAAGGAGTCATTTTCTTCATCTTACCCCAACTTTCATTCAAAATAGGATTTTTGTTTGAGAATTTATCTAACCTAATTTTAAATTCTTTTGTTTTTAGATGGTTCGCATGATTCGCACCGCTCGTAAGTCCACAGGAGGGAGAGTTCCCGTAGTTGCCCTTGCCGAAAGAGAGGAGAGTCGTCCAGTGACGTACCTTTCCTATGGATTGGCAGTAGGAGATTTGTTGCGCCGTCTTCGGCGTATGCTCGAAGCCACCGGCAATACGGGCAAGCTTATCATCCACTATAACTCCACCAGGACCATCCGAGAGAAGAGGGAAGAATGGAGTTCGGAGATGAGGATTATACACGAGAATCAGCTGCTTAAGATTCACCACTCTCCAGCTTGTCGAGCAACACAAGTTGACGCGGAGAAAGATGTCACCTGGGAGGCCATCACCTGCCAGAGTCACATCTATCGTCGCCACTTGGACAAAACTGAATACATGTATGTCCTCCAACGTGAGAGTGGTACCACGGAGTACAAGTACCCACCGGTGCAGCAAGGGACTTCCCATGAGCACATGGACTTGTGCTTGGAGGATGCTGCTATGCTCAGCACTCGACTGCAGGAGTGTCAACAAGAGCTTCAGGATGTACGAGACACCCTGAAGGAAACGGAGGCATTGCTGCGAGCTTGCTTAAAGGCGAGAGAAAGAGGAGATGGGAATGAGCTGTGTGTCACCGTGAGTGATCCATGGACTCCTGACTCCCCGGATCGCCGAGCAATCAGGTGTCGTCGCACTTCTCCACCAGCAGCCTCCCCATCCAAAGCAGAGTCAGAAGGTAGCCGAAATGAGGAGGAAGATCCCGAGGAGCCAGCTCAAGAGGACGAGTAGTGTAGAGTCTTTCCCCTAGCTAGCATAGATAATGCTTGGTGTGTGACGTGAGTAGTTACGTAGTTAATGGTGTGATAATGCTTGGTGTGTGACATGAGTTGTGGAAGCCATGAGCAATTGTCCACAGCCTCGTCTTCAGATTGTTTTGCTTTGGTGTGTGAACCCACAGGAAATAATAGTGCATTTATTTGGTGTGATATATAAACCCTCGTAAAATTTTAACAAAGCCTCAACACCTCAAAGTACCAAAAAATGAAAGTAGTAAGATGATACTAAATGGTATCAAATTAACATTTGTTGATTCTGCCAGATGGCCGGAAGAGGAAAAGGACGTGCTGCCAACCCCGCCAACAACAATGATGAGGCATGCAACCCTCATCTTTCTGGAGGCCAGGACAGGGGTGGTCGCCGTGAAGAAGTTGATCCTCTCCACCAAATGCTGGAGAATCAAAATCAGCTTATCCAGAACTTGACTCAAGTGGTGGCCAACTTGCATCAAGTTCCACCTCCACAAGCGGCACCACGCCAACCAAGGTTGAGTGAGTTTCTAGGAACTCAACCTCCAAAGTTTGCAAGTGCTGCTGAACCTCTGGAGGCAGATGATTGGCTGAAGACCATTGAAAGTAAGATGAGGATAATACAATGCCAAGGGTATGAGAGGGTGCTGTTTGCCTCTCATCAATTGCAGGGACCTGCTGCTGATTGGTGGACCGCCTATGTGGCCGCCCATCATGACCCTGAGAACATCACTTGGGAAGAGTTCAAGCGTAGCTTCCGCAACCACTACATCCCAAGAGGTGAACTCAAAAACAAGAGGAAAGAGTTTCTGGGACTGCAGCAGGGAAACATGACGGTGAGGGAATACCTCACTAAATTTACTCAACTATCCCGTTATGCTCCACGAGACATAGAGACTGATGAGCAGAAACAAGATTGTTTCGTGGAAGGACTTACCGCAGAGATGCAGTGTGCCATGTCCTCCAATGAGTATGAAAGTTTTCAAAAGATGGTGGACAGAGCGTTTGTGGTGGAAAGGAAGCTAAAGGCCCTGGAAAATGAGAATAAGAGGAAGGCGGGATGGTCACATCAAGCCTCAGGGAGCAACACCCGCCCACGTATGATGCAGCAACCTACGGGGCAGACGAGCCGTGCTGCGGTACCCTATTCAGCACCAAGAGGGTACAACCCAAACTACAGGCCACCCGCAGCACCAGCACAGCCGCCACGTCAGTTTGTGCAGCAGCCTCGCCCCGCATATCCACCTCGACCAGCAGTGCAAGGACACCCAAACCAACCCCAGGACAACAAAGGCCAGGCGTCTAAGATTGGGGTGCAATGTTTCAGCTGTGGCGAAGTGGGGCACTACGCCCACAAATGTCCAAAGAAGAAGCCTGCGCCGCCACAACAGCAGAATGTAGTGAGAGGACGGGTGAACCATGTCACTATGGAGGAAGCACAAGAGGCACCCGACGTGGTAGTTGGTAAGTTTCCTGCCAATTTACACCTTGCAACTCTGCTGTTTGATTCTGGTGCTACCCACTCGTTCATTGCTCAAGGGTTTGTTAAGAAGCATGACCTAGCAACCACACAAATGAACCATATGTTAGCCGTAAACTCTCCAGGTGGAGAAATAAGGACAAGACAAGTGTGTCCCAAAGTGAGCCTAGACATTAATGGGGTAGTATTTACTGCTAACCTCATAGTGATAGATTCACGAGGGATAGATATTATTTTGGGTATGGATTGGTTGACCAAACATAAAGGAATCATCCATTGTTCGACCAGAACGGTGGAATTAACTCACCCCAATGGCACGAGAGTAAAGTTCATAACGATACACGAGCCTAGGAGGGACATCAAATTAAATCAAGTGGAGGTGAAAGTTGAGGAAATCAGGACTATCAGGGAATATCCAGATGTTTTTCCAGAGGAATTGCCAGGTATGCCTCCCGATCGTGACGTGGAATTCGCAATTGAGCTAGTACCGGGAACAGCCCCGATATACAAGAGACCTTATCGAATGGACTCCAAGCAGTTAGAAGAGCTCAAGGATCATTTGAGAGAATTGACGGAGAAGGGGTATATTCGCCCTAGTTCCTCACCATGGGGAGCTCCGGTGATATTTGTGCCTAAGAAAGACGGAACCCAAAGGTTATGCGTGGACTACCGTGCCTTGAATGAGGTAACCATTAAGAACAAGTACCCATTACCCCGCATTGAAGACTTGTTTGATCAGTTGAGGGGAGCTTGTGTGTTCTCAAAAATTGATCTCAAGTCGGGATACCACCAACTCAAGATAAGGCAATCTGATATTCCCAAGACAGCTTTCGTATCTCGGTACGGACTGTATGAATACACTGTCATGCCTTTCGGGCTAACCAATGCCCCGGCATATTTCATGTACCTCATGAACAAGGTATTCATGGAATATCTGGACAAATTTGTGGTGGTTTTCATAGATGATATTCTCGTCTTCTCCAAAGATGAAGAAGAACATGAGAAACATCTAAGGTTGGTGTTACAGAGGTTGAGAGAACACCAACTGTATGCCAAGTTGAGCAAGTGTGAGTTTTGGCTGAAGAGAGTTCACTTTCTAGGACATATCATCTCGGAGGGAGGAATCTCCGTAGATCCCGCCAAAATCGAAGATATCCAGAAGTGGAAAACTCCTGAAAATGTCGGGGAAGTTCAAAGCTTTTTGGGATTGGCTGGATACTATCGACGGTTTATTGAGGGATTCTCCAAGATCTCGAGACCTCTCACCAAACTGTTGGAGAAGGGAATCACATTCACCTGGACGCCACAGTGCGAGACGAGCTTTCAGGAGCTAAAGAAGAGATTGACAACAGCCCCAGTGTTGCTTATGCCAGATATGCAGAAGAATTTCACAGTGTACTGCGATGCCTCTGGAAATGGGTTGGGATGTGTTCTCATGCAAGAAGGACATGTCGTGGCATATGCATCCCGGCAGCTTCGGAAGCACGAGAAGAACTATCCTACACATGACCTAGAACTGGCTGCAGTGGTACACGCGTTGAAAATTTGGCGGCACTATTTGATGGGGAAGAGGGTAGAGATATATACGGATCATAAGAGTTTGAAGTACATATTCACACAACCAGATCTCAACCTCAGACAAAGGAGATGGTTAGAGCTAATCAATGACTTTGATGTGGGCATCAACTATCATCTCGGGAAAGCAAACGTCGTGGCCGATGCTTTGAGTCGGAAAGTGCAGGTCAATAAGTTGAGCTTGAAGGACATGTCTGCAGAATTGAAGGACGAGGTTATAAGGCTCAATCTATGTCTAGTAAATAGTAGTGAAGCCATCGCCATGGAAGTGGACTCCACACTCGAGCGAGACATACGCGAGGGCCAAAAGAATGATGAGAAGATACAGGAAATCAGGCAACTCATCAAGGAAAATAAAGCTCCTGGTTTTAGAGAGGATGAACAGGGAACAGTGTGGCACGGGAAAAGGATCTGTGTGCCAGAAGTAAAGGAGATCCGTGAATTGATTTTAAAGGAGGCTCACGATTCCGACTATTCCATTCATCCTGGGAGTACGAAGATGTACCAGGACCTCAAAAGCAGGTATTGGTGGTATGGCATGAAGCGAGATGTCGCGGAACATGTTGCCCTATGTGACACATGTCAGTTGGTGAAAGCTGAACATCAACGGCCCGCGGGATTATTGCAACCACTCAAAGTGCCTGAATGGAAGTGGGAAGAAATCAGCATGGATTTTGTTGTGGGATTGCCTAGGACCCAATCCGGCTATGATTCAATATGGGTCATTATTGATAGGCTAACCAAGGTAGCTCATTTCATTCCTGTGAAAGAAAGCTACAGCGGATCCAAATTGGCAGAATTGTACATGTCAAGGATCGTGTGTTACCATGGAGTGCCAAAGAAGATAGTGTCGGACCGAGGGACACAGTTCACCTCGAGGTTTTGGCAAAAGTTGCATGAAACCATGGGAACCCATCTGAACTTCAGCTCTGCCTATCATCCCCAAACTGACGGGCAGACAGAGAGAACCAATCAGATCCTTGAAGATATGTTAAGGGCATGTGCACTCAAAAACAATAGGAGTTGGGACAAGAACCTACCGTATGCGGAGTTTTCCTATAACAACAGCTATCAAGCTAGTATGAAGATGTCACCGTTTGAAGCTTTGTATGGAAGGAAGTGCAGAACTCCCCTATTTTGGAACCAAACAGGAGAAAGTAAAGTGTTTGGTCCAGAAGTGCTACAAGAAGCCGAGGCGAAGGTGAGGGAGATTCGCAACAACTTGAGGATAGCACAAACCCGCCAGAAGAGTTATGCTGATGTACGAAGAAGAGAGCTCGTTTTCAACGTGGGAGACTATGTTTATCTCAAGGTGTCCCCTATCAGAGGACTTCGTCGGTTCAAGGTGAAAGGGAAGTTGTCACCTCGATACATCGGACCCTTTCAAGTTTTGGAAAGGAAAGGCGAAGTGGCGTACCAACTAGAGTTACCGGTTCATCTATCGGATGTGCACGATGTATTCCATGTGTCACAACTCAAGAAATGTCTGAGGACGCCTGAGGAGGTGTTACCCATGAATGAAGTGGATGTAGCTGAAGATTTGTCTTATGCCGAGCAACCATACAAGATTTTAGATACAATGGAACGCCTCACCAGAAATAAGAGAATCCGGATGTGCAAGGTGCAGTGGAAGCATCACTCAGAAGAGGAAGCTACCTGGGAAAGGGAAGATGAGCTCAAGGCGCAATTTCCGGAATTGTTTTCTTAGAAACACCAATCTCGAGGACGAGATTTCTTTTAAGGGGGGTAGAGCTGTAACACCCCAAATTTTGATTCAAAACTCTAAACCATGCTCAGAGGGGAATTTAAAAATTTTTGGACGTGTTGCATGTCTTGCAAAAATTCAAATTCAAACTGGAATTCAAATTAGACTCAAAACAGAAAAGAAATGGAAAAAGAAAAAGAAAAAACGGGAAAAAAACCGGCCAGTGGGCCGAAACCCGCCAGCCGGCCCAGCTTCCCCGCGCCAGCCCGCCCCCGCGCGCGCCGCGCCGTCTCTCACAGACGGGTGGGACCCGCCTGTCATCCCTAACCCCACGACCCCGGACTCTCTCCCGCGCGCGCGATCGCAACCGACCGGATTTCCGCGTCCCGCAGCCCGAATTCTGGTCCCAAATGACTCAAACTCGATCGCAACAGACCCACCGCCCTTCCCCGGCTATAAAAACCCCAGCTCCGATCAGTTTTTCCCACGCGATCGCCGATTTTTACTCCGGTGAGCACCGAGACTTCGCCGGTGAATTCTGGCCGATCTAAGCTCGGAAACTCTGATCTAACTCGCTGGTCTTGATCCACCGCCTCCGGGGAACTTTGCAGGTGCAGAAAACTCGGAGTGTTACGGTGTAAACACAGCGCCGATGAGCTTCGCCGTGGTTTTGCCTCGGACCTCGCCGCCGATCACTTTCCAGGACCCCTGAGCTCGAGAAAACCCCCGAGGTGAGATCCCTGACCTCCCCTCTACCGATCTAGGCCATAAGATCACAGTTCTAGGCAGAATTCTCGAGGATCCGAAACTTTCCGGCGAGATCGCCGCTTTCCGCCGCCGTGCGCCGCCGGCAGCGCCGCCCGCGCTCGATCAGAGCGACGTGGCCGCTTGTGCGCCGTTTATTTTAAATCGCACGGTAGACTTTAAAACCCCGCGTACCGGTTCGATGTTATAATCTCAGCCGTCGGTTTAAAATCGGACGGTCCACGTCAGCCCCGCATTATAAGAACTGGAATTCTTACGTGCTACCCCCTGGGGTTCTCTGGAATTGAGAGCTAGCCCCGGAAATTTCAGATCTAGCCCCTGGAACTCCAGAAAATCATGTAAATTCATTTAAAAATCAGTTTTAGCCCCTGGACTTAATAGAAATTAGGAAAAACACCTCTGATAAGTGTAACTAGACCCCTGGAAATTATGAAAATAATATTATAGACCCTGTAATGGGGTGAGTTCATTATTTTAGCTCTGTTTAGTATTTAATTTAGAAAATTGAATATGTAACTAGTGTTTAAAAATTAAAAAGTGGGACAAACATAATTGTCAAAATTAATTAAAAACTTTCTCAGTACTTAGAAAACTTTGGAGTGAGATAAAAATATATTTTTGGGTTGAAATAAATCTGTTTCATCTATTATTCACATTTAGGGACACATTTTTAAGTAAATAATAGTTATAGAAAAATAGGGAAAATAATTGTGAAATAGTCTACATCAGAAGCCAAGGTCAAAATATGTTATTAAATTATTTAGGACCAGAACCTATACTGTTTAGGTGATGTATATTACTAATTTCATAATGAAATACACAATTATGCATAGGAATATAAATCTGAAAATATAGCAACTAGTAAATGGTAAATGGAGTTTCTAAAATACAAAGAATTTAGTTTAGAGTTGATAGGAGTTGTGAAGGCACATATGGAGAAGAAAAATACTTTCCATACATACTTGGTAGTTTAATGTAAGGAATTTATTTAAAACTGAAACACAACACATATAATGGTGAGTGAAGTTCATAAATATGAATGTGTGGTTTGTATGAAGTATAGGTGTGAACTATGTCTTATGATTGTTGTTTTTCTTTTGCTATGTGTGATGGTATGAAGTAGAACCTGTTCAAGAACAAGTTATTTATTTCCAAGATCAGGACTACCCATTTCAAGAGCAGCAAGAAGGAGGCAAGTGTCCTTGACCACTTTGATCCTATGCTAGGATGTGTAGATAGAATTATTTGCATTGTCAAATGAAATATGAAACCCATGCTAGGAAGTTTCCCTAGAATTGCATTACCTTGTTTCCTTGTAGCTTGGGTTGGGATTTAATTTATCATGTCATTTATTTACATGCATTTGCTTAGCCATGCTTACAATGGGATGTTTGGGAAATGAGATCATCAGTTTATATTACCATACTCTTGAATGAGACATTGTGAGTTATGTAGAGGTAGGGATCAAGGCAAGTTGGATGTTTTGGTTGTGTGCTGGGTGCACGAGACTTGGGTTTGTGTTTAGTACTTGCCTGGATGCTAAGGACCGGTTCATGGAGCATGTAACCCGGCTTTACAGTGCCAACCACATGCTGAGATGGGGCAGCTTGGCCAATTAATTAGGTGTATCCCCGGCGTAGTATGGGTGTGTTGGATGGTGCGGGGAGTAGGTGTCAGCTGGACTACCATATGAACCGCAAGGCTCAAGAGGGGGCCACTGCAGCGGGGTTGGAGCCTCTTGTATGCTGTTAGGGGTGAAACCTCAGTGGGCCCACGCTCGTCGGGAATCCCTTTGTAAAGGCTTCGTAGTGATCTCCTGGCCGCACACCTGGGAAGTGTGAATGTGGATCGTAGCCACTGGCATAATGGAGGTTCTTTTAGTCCACCCGGCAACGGGGGATGAAATCACTACTTGTGGGTACAGTGGTACAAACTCTGCAGAGTCAAAACTGTCTTGACAGCCGTGCTCACGGTTAAGAGCGGCCTGGACTTATTCATGATTAGAGGATTGATGGTTTTGGAAGTTAAGCGGGGAGCTTAACATTGGAAATGATGTTATGGTTATTGGATTATGATGATGGGATGGGAGATTGGGACCATTTCACCTGTGTAGTAATGTAAGTGCTTAATAAGCTAAGGTGATAGGTATTAATTGCGTAGTGCTTTAACCATGAGTTCAACCTCTCCTTGTTCTAGCCATGCATGATATAATTTTCCCACACTTGCTGAGTACCATTGGTACTCAACCTTGCATATTTGTTGGTTTATATTGCTGCTCAGGTCAAGATAATGAGGTGGTGTATAATGACCAAGATTTTGGACCCGAGGAAGGTTTTTAGGTTCATGAAGACCCCCGGGCAACGCCTGTGATGGAGCCCTAAAAGAATAATATTCCGCTGCTAGTTTATTTACTTGTGATGAACTTATTATTGTCCATCGAGACATTTACTATGTAAGACTTACTTATATTCGACACCTGGCTTGTAATAAATGATGCTTCACTATTTGTCATCACATGTATGAGAAAATGATCCTGGCATACATGTGATATTCACTTGGTTGTTTCTTCGGAAAAACCGGGTGTGACAGAGCAGGTCCGGGGGAAGTGTCGACCACACACTTCGACATTTGGCGCGTCAGGAAGGGGGCTTTTCCCTTGCGCGACGAGCTTTAGCCGGCGAAGATGACCAAGCTTCCTTCAGCGGCAAGCTCTCCTCCCCCGCGTTCACGGTGGACCGTGACTAGCGGGGACTACGTCTCGACACACTCAGGACGGAGTGTGTTGGCGCAGGCTGGAAGCCAGCAGCCGACTCCGGCAACGCAGGCTTCAGCGAGTGTGAGATCCTCTGCAGCGCTAAGCGTTCCCCACGGGGGCGCGCTAGCTGCAGCAAGAGTGCTACTGCACAATCCGCCTGCTGGGGACGTGCCTCGGTCAGCGACCCAGCAGTGGATTCGTGAGGTAGACCGTCTCGTCGTCGCCGCCGCAAACCCTCGACTTCGGCGGGGACGACGCCCTGGCCAACCGGCTGTGTCGCTGACGCGCACGCCAACGGCTGACGGGCAGACGGCAGATTCTAGCTCCACCAGGCTCCCCTCAACGGACCTGAGGACAGAGCTGGAACGATGCCACTTGGGCCAAGATGCCCGAGTGTTCCTCGAGCGACGACGAGAAAGGCGTCGCAACCAAGAGGCCGGCGACAGCATGACGTATGCCTCGACCCTGCCTGAGGCGCAGACTTTCGCCACGCGATCTCTGCCCCAGGCATACGCCACGCAGCATATGGCCCAGCCATATGCCCTGAAAACGGCGCCCCCGGCCTATGGGCAGCCTTGCCCATACCGGTGTACACTATGCCAGCAGCGAACCAAGCGTTCGTGGCACCAACGCCTGCGGCAACAGGAGCAGGATGTGCGGCCCTGGCGCCCCACCTTCGCATCGCGAGGTGGCCACACAAGTTTCGGCCGCACCTGCCCGATTAGTACGACGGCAGCGTCAACCCGGCGGAGTTCCTCTAGATCTACTCTACCGCCGTCCTTGCTGCAGGAGGGGACGAGGCCGTCATGGCCAACTACTTCCCTGTCGCCTTGACCGGCCCAGCCCGGTCTTGGCTCATGAACCTCCCCCAGGGTTCCATAACCTCCTGGGGAGAGCTCTGCCGGCAGTTCACCGCCAACTTCGGCAGCTCCTACACCCGGCCTGGCACGGAGCTCGACCTCCACGCCATCCAGCAACAACCTGGAGAGACGCTGTGCTCCTTCATCCAGCGGTTCTCCCAGGTATGCAACACCATCCCGCACATTCAAAGTGCTTATGTGGTGGTGGCGTTCCGGCAGGGTGTCCGGGACGAGAAGACGCTCGAGAAGTTGGCCACCAGGGAGGTGCAAGACATCTCAGAGCTCTTCAGCCTGGCGGACAAGTGCGCCAGAGCAGAAGACGGGCGTCATTGGCACTCACTGCCAGCCTCCGAAGCCGGAAGACAGCCCGAAGACGGCGGAGTTCAAGCTGAGCTCCCGACCACGTCAGACAGTCAAGAGCCAAGCTTTGACTGACTTCGTGGTCAGGTGGACACCGCCACCAAGAATCCCAGGGGGGCCCCTGAAGATGGAGAACCAGAGCCCCGAGCATCGGTCTTCACTGAGCCCCACTGGATGTTCTACCTCTAAGGCGTGCTGCTCCTCATGCCAACGGGGGAGCGGTTTGGGTACCTTGGACCTGTGCCATGTACCGCGCGCCGACGACACCGTCGCCAACAACCTGACAGCGAGGGTCTCCACCAGAGCCCCGGAGCTCCAAGGAGCCTTGAAGGGACGTTTCTGCGACTCACAGCCCGGAGTGCCGACCGGGCGAAGGGGGCGAGACCAGCACCGCGAAGCTGGCGGTCCTGGCGGACATGCAGCCATGGTGCCAGCCAAAGGATCGTATGTGCCTTGTGGACTCCATGCTACCCAGCGCCCAGGATCCAGAAGCTCAAGTAGTCCCGATGCATGGACCACGGAGGTCCGGGACTCCTTGAAAGACATCCTTCCTGATGAACGTGCATTCGCTGAACGGATTGTGCGGATGGCTAAGTGCTACGCGCTGGTATCTTTACTGGCGTGGCGCCACAGCATCCTATTGCGGTGCATAACCCGGGAGGAAGGCTGCGACTAGCTCGCAGTAATCCACGGAGACGAGTGCTGGGAACGCTCATCGTCCCGCACGCTGGTCGGTTAAGCCATCCGGCATGGCTCCTACTAACCGACAGCCACCTGGACGCCGTCAAACCGGTAAGGAGATGCAATGCGTGCCAGGTCCATGCCGAGCAGACCCACACAACCGGTGCAGACGCCGCACCCAGAGCCGTCGGGGGATACCGGCTCCTCTATATCGAGGGCCAGCCGGACTTCCCAGGGCCGGGTCATGGGAATTACCCTTCTACATGGTATGCGGGGCCGAAGTCATGCTTCCCCCTGAGATCACCATGGGGGTCCCCCCGTGTAAGGGCCTCAGTTTTTGACACTCATTTGCAGTGTTCATCACCACACCACACACCTCATTTGAGGAAGAATGATGAACACAAATAAAGAGCAAGTAACAATTATCAACATGCTCATTAGGGAACAAACTCACACATTGCAAAAGTGGTACTTCCCACATGTGATATAGATGGGCTGGACATATGAAAACTCCTACACTTTGCTAAGGATGTCCATGCCAAGTTCCACCCAAATTCAAAACCTTTTTGAGGTCATTTTGGGTATAGTTAGGAAGAGGGCAGTTTGAAACCATATTCAAATTCAAACTGTTTTCACCCACTGAATTTAAAAGTGGAAGGCATATTCTTGCTCAGCACATTTTTGTGAGCTCACACACCAATTTTCACTCCATTTGGAGTTGATCTTGACATGAGCTAAGGGGGAGAAATTCAAACTTTATTTGAATTTCAAACTGCACTTGTGCTGAAATTCATTCAAACCAAACCTCATTTGAACTTTGATCAATTCAAATGGCTCTTGGGTGAATAATTTGAATTGCCAAGGGTAGAATAGGGTTCACTGTTTACCACAGCTGTTAGGAATAAATTTCAGAGGTTAAAAGAGAAGTGGGACCCACATGTCAGCCTCTGCCTCAAAGCAAACCGACTGAACCACAGTTCAGTCGGTTCCCGGCAGCTGTGCGCGCGCGCCACCGAAGGGGGCAGCCGGCGCCAGCTCCTGCTGCGTGCCCCAAGCCGGAGACCAGCCGGCCGGGCTATTTATTCCCTCCCCGGCGTGCTTCAGTCACCATTTCCCCGAGCTACCGGCGTGCGCGACTGCTTTTCCCACTGCCATCACTAGCGCTCGAGTTCCTGTTTGATCAAGCCGATCGCAGCTCCCTCTTTCCATTCCAAGGTCCCAGCAAGGTACTAGCAACCATCCTCCATCCTTCCCATTGATAGAAATCGATTGAAACCGAGTGATATCGGCTGTGCCGAAAGATCAAACTCGGAACTGGAAACCGCCGCACCTCGGGCTCTCGTGGACAGCCCAACCTGGGCGTTGTCACGCCCGAGCCAAGGCACCCTTGGACGCGCAAGTGACCGATGCTGCTCACCCCCGAGCCACAGCTCGAGTGGTTGCTCATCGGCGGCGAATTTCCACTTTTCCCCTTTCTGTGTGCAGAACGACCTTCGGGTACGATTCTGTTTAATTCGTGCTCTAGAAAGGATTAGAGGGCCTCAGGCCACTCCCACACGAACTAGACACGGTGACGCACAAGTTGCCTTCACAACTCTGGGCCGGAGAACTTCTGTGCCCGGCGTAATTCAAGGTCTACTAATGGCGGAACGCACGGGGGGTATCGGGCGCACGGTGAGGACCTATTTCGGGCCTTCCCCGAGCTACCCCGAGTTCATGTCGACCTTCTCTGAGGTCCACTGATGCTCCCCGACCGATTTCCCAAGTAGCTGAGGCACTAGGAGCGTCAGCCGACATGGCCGAAGTCGTTCCGATATGGCGGCTCGTCGCCGACCATGCTCCGGCCGTTGTCATGAGCAGCTGACCCTCGGATCATGTTCCCCAAGTAAAAGTAGGCAGGGGCGGCCAGAATCAAGAAGTTTGGAGCGGTACAGCAGCCAGCGGCGAGCTCTCCGGCGAGGTCCCTCGGCGGCGGAGCGCGGGTGTCGCGAGGTTGAAGAAGGGGGTGGACCCCAGCTGTCAGCGGCCGATATTTTGAATCGGGATCCGGCTGCGGCCGGGATCGGGTGTGCTGGCGCGCAAAAGCCTTGTGGGCCGCAGTGTGCTGTCGCTTCGGCGTGCGACGCGTGTCCCCTGGGCCCACGCGCGAGTTTAAACTTTTCCCCGATTTTCAGATTTCCTTCAAACTTCAAATCCTTATAACTTTGGCTAGAAAGCTCCAAATTGAGTGAACCAAATTTTGCTGGATTCAGCTCTTTGAGTACTTTCCAGAAAATCAAGTTTCACTTCATGAAATTCCTTAATTCTCCAGAATTAATTCCTTAAAGTTTAAACTGTTAGGAATTTTAACTGGAGAATCATTTGGAGGAAAATCCTGAAATTTTGCTGAGATGTTCACCAAAATATCCTTGAACTACCACAAAAATTTCAGATCCATTTGAGCTCATTTAGTCCACCTAATGGTGTGATTAGTAAAACTGTTCCAGAGAAAATAGAAAATGTTCAGAAACATTTTCAGAATTTTCTCTGAAATTGTTTAGCTCATATCTTTAGTTAGAGACTTCCAAATTAAGTGAGACCAATTCCATTAGAACCCTCTGAAAATCTAGTTTTCAGAAAGTCATAGTTTGTTTCATGAAAATACTTAGAACACCCTAAAAGCCTTTAATTAAGGTCAAGGACATAATTATTTGTGGAGGGCTCAAATGAGCTTTGCTGCAACTAAAACTTGACCAAGTCTCTGTTTAGGTTGTAACCAAGCCACAGTAAAAGTTTCACAGTCATTAGGTCTATCTAGCAAAGGTTATAGACTTCACAACTTCAAAGTTAATACAAAAGCATTTAATTAATACATACATTGTTCTTATCATGTAGTCGCTAAGGTCGAGGAGGAACCCGAAGTCCTAGACTTCGTTACTCCGGAGGAACAGCTAGCCTACGACCAAGAGCAGCAAGGCAAGCCCCGGTTTGCATTAACCTTTTTACAAATGTTTATTGTTTTGAGCACATCTTTGATTATTGTTCTTTGCATCAGAGTCTTGATTGGAAACCCAACTGCACAGCCAAGAAAACCATGGGTTGGGTTTAGGATTGAAAACCTCGTTAGCCACTGCATTGCTAGGATAGGGTAGGATTCGGTACAAGTCGAGTAGTTGGAACTACTCGCGAGAATAGGCTAGAGGCACATTGCTCGGGTAGAGATAGCACATGATACACATGGCAAGAAAATGAGACCGAGCGGAGAGTAAGGGCAGCAGGACTTTGGGGCCTGTGTGCTGTAGCTCCGCTTGTGTCGATTGAGGACCGAGCCGTGTGCGGGCCTGTTGAACAAGCTAGAACAGTACCGAAGACCTACCGGCTATATGGGAACCGGGAAACTGATGTAACTCGGGTAGCTGGGTATTGAGGCATTGCCCGTCGTTCAGAGGGTAGGTTGAGAGCTCGAGGTGTAAATCAGCTGGCGGCACAGAGATGCGCGTGCAGGGACCTCTTGCTCGGGACGATGGGACCGGTTCAATATTTGGCTAACGGGTGAAAGGTAGTCGCGTACGGCGTCCGTGATGGTTGTTGTAGGCAACATCGAGTACGGGCGTACGTGACGGGTTGTTCGGGTAACCCTGCAGGTGTAAATCGATTATAATCGCCGTCCCTCGCGGTCAGTGAGTACCACTTGTTCACTGTACCGTGACGTAGAAAGAACAGGCTAGTTACATGTTAAAATGTTGCTGATTGAAAGCTGGACATTGATTGTTAATGATATGTTGTAGCTTAGTGCTAACTAAAGTTCTTTTCAACTTTGGGCAAAGTACATGAGAGAAATGCGTTTCTTGTTTGATTGCGGCTCTCTCATGTGCCTTCGCGTAAGGTTCTCCACAACCTGCTGCTAAAACTTGAAAGTAAGGTTCTACTAATTAGGCGAGTCCTTGCAAATGATTTTACCTCATGTAACCCATTACCCTCATGTAGAAGTTCCATGTTTAGGTGAGACGGGTCAGACTTGCTGAGCCTTCGTGCTCACTGCTTGTGTTTGAAGCTTTTGCAGGGTTCTATGAGGAAGGGACTCCCGAAGAGGAGACGGAACCCCAGGAGGGGAACCCCGTCGAGTGGGAGTCGTGCACGCCGCAGAGTTAGTGTGCGTGTGTGCTAGCAAGGACACGTTCAAGGGCTGAACGTGTACTTGATGCTTAGTCTACGCCCGCGAGTGTGGACTAAACTTATTTTGATGTAAACATGTTAATAAACTTGTTTATGTAATAAAGCTTCCGCTTCCGCTTTGTACCTTTGACGTGTGTTATACGGTGCTGTGCAACGCAGTACCCCTCAGCGTGATCCTGGCTCGACAGGACCCAAAAGGGGTCGTGTCAGCGTGGTATCAGAGCTCGCTTGAGGTTTAACACAGTACAAAGGTCTTCTTTTTCAAAAATCCAGTGAGGAACGAGTTAGTAGCCCGTATAAGGATGTTATTAGTATATAGAAAGTGGCTTATTAACCTATTTGTTATGTCGGAAAATCGTGCATCTCGGGACGTTCATGTCTTGGGGGGTGCACGTAAGCGCTGTCCACCAGTGCGCACAAGCTGAAGGGTGGAGCCCCACGGGTGGCAGGTAACCCGACCCGCTTTGATACCCTCTACGACTCTTCATGTCGTTTGGGGTATTCGAGCAACGTCTGTCCCTGGCGTGCGTGGTGCAACATGGGAGACCCCGTCACGTGGTCTGAAACGTGAACACGTAACTCAGGGCGTGTTTGGCTTGAGAACATCCGGGCGAGTGATGACGGCCGGATGTACCAACTGTATGGATTCCGGGCTCGGTGTGCAGCCGAGTCTGATGATTGGTTGAATTTCTGCAGGTAGCCTTACCACGAAACGGTAGACGTGTAGTATCCGTGTGCGAGTGACGAGTAGTGCCACTGAAGTAACGACGCCGGCTAAGTCCGGTATAGGTTTTTCCTTTGTAAGGACGTAGTACCGACATAATCTGGTGACGCCTCGACGTCACACCCAACAAAATGAACAACTTCATTTAAAATTTGATGGTTTTGATCCAAAGTAGTAAAACTTGATGTAACTCCTTCCCTTGAACAGGATATTCAAAGTTAACAAGCTTTCAACTTATAGGATGTTAAGGACAGAGCACTCTGTTTCCAGCTAAATTAAGGCTGAAGTTAATCAGAGGTTAGAGGTTGAGTTCTTTCGAGGTTGATGTCGTATGATACATCTCTGGGAAGCGTTGGAGGAGCTTTACAACTTTTCTGTTGAGTTCCAGAGGTGTTTCGTCCCTTAACCACTCGAAAAATGCAGCAGAGTTGAAACTGTCCAGAAAACAGGACGGAGCAAAGACTCTCTGTAAATTAAGCATAACTTCCTGCATAAAAATCCAAAAATAGAAAATAAGGTAGTTCTGGAAAGATTATGAGATGGGTTACAACTTTGTAACAGAAAGTTTTGTTAGATTAGGAACAGAATTAACTGGGATTCTTGGATCAAATCAGTACCTAAGGCAGGGAGGTGCTGTCCAATTATTCCCAGAAATTCTGTTAACTTTGACATCTCATAACTTTTGAACCGGAGCAGATCTTAGGCCAACCAAATACTTTCTGGAAAGCTATTGAAGTTAACTTTAACTTTGATGTTGAGCTCCAGGACTGGTTTTGCTTTTAACCTGGCCTAAATCAGATTAATATGGAAACTGGTCAGGGCTGTCATGGGAACAGCAGATCAGCAGTCAAATTTGTTTAAAAATTTGAACTATGTTTCCAAGTGTTAAGGGTTCAATGACATATCTTATGTTATAACTCAATGGTCTACTGTTTAAATAAATATTTGACATTTCTCAAATATATTTTTACAGATGGCAGCAGATAAACGGTTGGAGAACGGTGGGTAGTTTCCCACTGCTCTGACCGTAGCGGCTACCCGGGAGCATTGTGGCTAATGCTCCAATATTTCGGGTACAACCAGATGCCGCAATACTTCGCCAAGGAAGAAGGCGAAGAGGGGAACAAGACGTGGACGATCCATGTCGAGGTTCCTGCAGGGCCTACGCCACCCGGTTGGGTGCCATTCACCGTCACGGTGAGAGGAAGACAACCGGAAGGGATGTGGCAAGTGGCAGCCCGTGACACTATGTCACGTTTCTGCCAACTACACGTGCAGGCTATGGAGGGAACTCCATACGCACTCGTTCCGGTGGAGGGACGAGCTCAGCATGTGTGGGAAGAGAGGTACCTAGAGGCAACAAACCCGAGTTGCCCAAGGTACAACCCCGCGGAGGCAAATCTCAGCCTCCAAATGAGGGCGGGAAACGCTGTGATGGACAGCCAAGCTGTTCATACGGAGCATCTCGCCACCAAGCTCAAGGAGAGCACAAGCCGTGGAGATCATTTTGAGAGTGCTCACAGTGCACTCCGCAATGTGCTCCTTCCGACGATCAAGCGACTGAATGAACAACACAATCAGTTGCGTCGTCTGAAGAAGGCAAAGAAGAAGAGCCGTATTGACATTGCGGCGTTGCAAGAGCTGGTGCAGACCCTAACCCAGCAGAATGAGGACCTTGCTCAAGAGCGGGACGACGCTATTGAGGAAGGACAAGGCTGGGAAGAGGACTACAACCAGGCTATGGACGAGGTGCATGCATTGCAGGACCTTGTGCCCCCGGTATTGGGCGTACCGGTAGTCTTGGGTCTTCCAGCCGTGGGAGAACCTGGAATGGGAGAAGAGGTGGTAGACCCCGAGCCACCAGCAGAGGTACCGGAGGAGGACGACCCACAGGAGGTCGAGTTCTACTCCGAGTAGGGGGTTACGGTTGCCAAGTAGGGCAGCTAGGGTAGCGTAACCCAACTTTTGTAATCGGTGACATGTCGTGTAGACAGTAGCGTATGTATAGGTAGTGACGGCATGAGCACGACTTCTCGGAGGTCCGAGAATAATGTATCTTGTATAAAGTTTATGCTTTATCAATATATGTGAATGTTGTGCAAGTTAGTCATGCGTCGCTTCAATACTTACTGCTGTTTATGGAATTTTGAGTAAGACATGTGCTAATTGCTGCTGTGTTGAATTACAGAATGACGCGTACTCGTGCCAACCCTGATGTTGGAGGTACTAGCCAAGGGGGAGAGACCTCCCAACCGCCTCCCGAGGACTCCTCGGGACAGCAGCAGCAACAGCAACAGCAAACACCGCCACCGCCACTGCCAACGGTTACATTGGCCGACATTGTCGCGGCAATGGCGGGTTCACATCAGCAGCATACAGAGCTGCTGCAAACGTTAATTGCGAATACGTCTCGCCCAGAGAGACGTCAAGATCGTGAGGAGCGCCAACAGAGCTCCTACTCCGACTTCCTGGCGACTCATCCCCCTGTATTCTCAAGGGCGGATGAACCACTTGACGCGGACAACTGGCTCCGCGCCATAGAGATGAAGTTCGGGCTGCTCCAAATCAGCGAGCAGCGCAAGACTCAGTTCGCGGTCCAGCAGCTCCAAGGATCCGCGAGCGCGTGGTGGGCCAACTTTTGTGCTTCACAACCCACCGACCGAGTGATGACCTGGGCGGAGTTTCGGACGGCCTTCCGGGCCTATCATATACCGCCCGGTTTGATGAAGAGGAAGACGCAGGAATTCCTACACCTGCAACAAGGGAGCTGGAACGCGCTGGAGTACTCCAGAGCGTTCAACGATCTCGCACTCTACGCGTCGTATCACGCAGATACGGACGAGAAGCGGCGGGACCACTTTTACCAGGGGCTTAACCCGCTCCTGAAGGACAAGCTGGCGATGTTCAATCGCGGCAGCCTCAACGACATAATTGATGCTGCGATTGTTCAGGAAGACTCCGGCAAGGAGTTGGCGGCGGCAGAGCGAAAGCGAAGCGCGCCGCAGAGCAGCGGAGAAGGAGGCGGTCCTTCTCAGAAGTTTCGGATGGTGAATCGCCCACCATCAGGTCCGCGCTGGCAACCACCACAGCGGTCGATGCCGTTCCGCGGTCGGCCGTACTCTTCACCGGCATTCCGGCCGGTACTGCCAGCACCACCGCAACAACAACAGCAGCAGCGGGCGATGCCGCGTGCGTTTGCACCTCCGCAACGCATGCCGGGCTTTCGTCCCCCGAGTACTCCACCAGCAGCGGCCACATGTTACAAGTGTGGTCGCCCAGGACACTTCGCGAGCAGTTGCCCGGAGAGGCAAGGCGGCGGAGTGGTACCACAGTTTCCGGGGAGGAATCAACCCCGGAACCCTACGAATGCGCGGCGGGCAAACCCTAGGCCCGGCACTGTCCACCAGCTTGCCATTGAGGACGTGCCGGAGGGCGAGCCAATCCTTGCGGGTATGTTCCAACTCCACCAGCATCCCGCTATAGTACTATTTGATTCAGGCGCCACGCATAATTTTATTAGCCAAGCTTTCATTGCTAAACACAGCTTGCCAATACTACCCACCGATAGTCCATATTTAATTTGTTCACCGGGTGGGAAGATTTCAGCAAGCGTAATGGTCTCCAAAGCACCATTATGCTTAGCGGGTAGAGTGTACCCCACGTCTCTCATTATCTTAGAGGGACAGAAGGTCGATGTCATCCTAGGGATGTCGTGGTTAACCCGCCACGGCGCTGTTTTAGACACCGTCCTCCGAGTCGTGCACTTAAACTCAGGAGTGCACGGTTCTCACTCATTATTTCTGGACAGTCCAGAAATAAAACTTCCAAGTGTCTATCAAGCCACAACCATCAGATTGGAAGACATTCCAGTGGTCCGAGAATTCCCTGATGTATTCCCGGATGATTTGCCGGGGATGCCACCCGATAGAGAGGTGGAGTTCAAGATTGAACTTGCGCCGGGAACCATGCCAATATCCCGAAGGCCGTACAAGATGGCGCCCAAGGAGTTGGCGGAACTGAAGACTCAGCTCACGGACCTTCTGGAGAAGGGTTTTATTAGGCCGAGCTCCTCGCCATGGGGCTGTTCGGCATTATTTGTCAAAAAGAAGGATGAAACGTTGCGGCTTTGCGTGGACTACCGTCCATTAAATACCGTAACCATCAAGAACAAGTACCCGTTGCCACGGATCGACATGTTGTTTGATCAGTTGGTCGAAGCAAAGGTCTTTTCCAAGATGGATTTAAGATCCGGGTACCATCAGATTAAGATCAGGGCTGAGGACATTCCAAAGACAGCTTTTTCGACAAGGTACGGACTTTATGAGTACCTGGTCATGTCCTTTGGCCTCACCAATGCTCCAGCTCACTTCATGTATTTAATGAACTCGGTGTTCATGCCGGAGCTGGACAAGTTTGTCGTGGTCTTCATCGACGACATCCTGGTATACTCCAAGTCGGAGGAAGATCACAAGAAACATCTGCGTATAGTCTTGCAACGGCTGCGTGATCACAAGTTATACGCAAAGTTCAGCAAATGCGAGTTTTGGATATCACAAGTGCCTTTCCTCGGGCATATCATCTCAGCGGAGGGTATCGCTGTGGACCCGAGCAAAATCACGCAAGTGCTGAATTGGAAATCCCCGAGAACTGTTCATGAGGTACGGAGTTTCCTCGGACTCGCGGGATATTATCGGAGGTTCATTCCGAACTTCTCGAAGATTGCCAGGCCAATGACAGAGCTGCTGAAGAAGGCTACCAAATATGTTTGGAGTCCAGCATGTGAAGCAGCATTCAAGGCTTTAGTCAAGCACCTAACATCAGCACCGGTTTTGGCGCAGCCAGACACAACAAAACCGTTCGATGTGTACTGCGATGCATCCGGCATTGGGCTCGGATGTGTGCTGATGCAAGACCGAAGAGTGGTCGCGTATGGATCACGACAGCTTAGGAACCATGAGCAAAATTATCCAACTCACGATTTGGAGCTCGCTGCCGTGGTACTTGCACTGAAAATGTGGAGGCACTACCTACTCGGTAACCTCGTACATTTATATACCGACCACAAAAGCCTCAAGTACATCTTCACTCAGAAGGAGCTGAACATGAGGCAACGAAGATGGTTGGAACTGATAAAGGATTACGAGATAGAGATCCATTATCATCCGGGCAAGGCAAACGTTGTGGCAGACGCGCTAAGCCGCAAGTCACACGTCAATAATCTGACCATCACACCGTCGGAAGAGAGCGAACCACCACTACATGTGATTCCACATGGAGCTCTCTACAACCTAGCTTTGATCCCCACCATCCGTGAAGAGATAGCGGCAGCCCAGAAGAATGACAAGGGCATGTCACATTTGCGGAGACGTGTAGACAGTGGGGAGTTGAAATGTTTCCGGAAGGACGGAGACGGCGTCTTATGGTTCCAGGACCGGATCGTCGTACCCCGAAACCCGGAGTTAAGGAAGAGAATCTTTGATGAAGCTCACTTATCAAAGTTTTCTATTCACCCCGGCAGCAACAAGATGTATCAAGAACTCAGAAGCAAGTTTTGGTGGACACGGATGAAGCGAGAGACTGCAAAATACGTGTCCGAGTGTGATACATGTCGAAGGGTGAAGGCAGATCATATGCGGAAGCCGGGACTGCTGCAACCACTGGGCATTCCTGCCTGGAAGTGGGAGGACGTGAGCATGGATTTCGTCGTCGGTTTACCCACCACCTTACAGAAACATGATTCTGTGTGGGTGATCGTCGACCGGCTCACCAAAGTTGCCCATTTCATCCCGGTCAACACCAACTATAACGCCAAGAAGTACGCTGAACTGTACATCTCACGGATCCTATGCTTATACGGCGTACCCCGTACCATCGTATCGGACCGGGGCACTTTATTTGTGTCCCGTTTTTGGGAGCAGCTACACGCTGCCCTGGGGACGAAGCTGATCCGTAGTTCAGCCTACCACCCGCAGACGGATGGGCAAACGGAGCGGGTAAATCAAATCCTAGAAGACATGCTACGAGCTTGCGCTATCGACCACGGCAAGAATTGGGATGATCACTTGCCATTAGCCGAGTTCTCGTACAACAATGGGTACCAAGCCAGCATCAAGATGGCGCCCTACGAGGCGCTATACGGCAGGAAATGCCGCACACCACTGAACTGGTGTGAATCTGGCGAGAGGGTTACCTTCGGGATTGATCTTGTCAACAGCGCGGAAGAAAAGGTCCGATTAATTCAAGCGAACCTAAAAGCCGCTCAATCCCGACAGAAACAGTATGCGGACCGGAGGAGGCGCCCATTACAATTCGAAGTTGGAGATCACGTATACCTACGAGTGTCTCCAATGAAGGGCGTAAACAGATTTGGGGTGAGAGGAAAGTTAGCACCCCGATTCATCGGTCCATTCCAGATTACCGAAAGATGTGGATCGGTGGCATACCGGCTAAGATTACCAGAAGCACTTTCCGGTGTGCACGACGTCTTTCACATTTCCCAGCTGAGGAAGTGTCTCAAGCTATCAACTACCGTTCAGCTGGAAGACATTGAAGAACTGCAACCGGATCTCACCTATCGGGAGGAACCGGTGCAGATTATTGATGAAAAGGCCCGAACCACACGCAACCGTACGTTGTGGTTCTACAAGGTTCTATGGAGTAATCACTCCATGGACGAAGCGACATGGGAGAGCGAAGAATTCCTTCGCACTAACTACCCCGACTTTTTCACGTCGCATATTCGGTAATTTTCCACCGTCCTCTCTCTCATTTCACCTTATAATCTCGGGACGAGATTCTTTTAAGGGGGGAGGAATGTAAGGGCCTCAGTTTTTGACACTCATTTGCAGTGTTCATCACCACACCACACACCTCATTTGAGGAAGAATGATGAACACAAATAAAGAGCAAGTAACAATTATCAACATGCTCATTAGGGAACAAACTCACACATTGCAAAAGTGGTACTTCCCACATGTGATATAGATGGGCTGGACATATGAAAACTCCTACACTTTGCTAAGGATGTCCATGCCAAGTTCCACCCAAATTCAAAACCTTTTTGAGGTCATTTTGGGTATAGTTAGGAAGAGGGCAGTTTGAAACCATATTCAAATTCAAACTGTTTTCACCCACTGAATTTAAAAGTGGAAGGCATATTCTTGCTCAGCACATTTTTGTGAGCTCACACACCAATTTTCACTCCATTTGGAGTTGATCTTGACATGAGCTAAGGGGGAGAAATTCAAACTTTATTTGAATTTCAAACTGCACTTGTGCTGAAATTCATTCAAACCAAACCTCATTTGAACTTTGATCAATTCAAATGGCTCTTGGGTGAATAATTTGAATTGCCAAGGGTAGAATAGGGTTCACTGTTTACCACAGCTGTTAGGAATAAATTTCAGAGGTTAAAAGAGAAGTGGGACCCACATGTCAGCCTCTGCCTCAAAGCAAACCGACTGAACCACAGTTCAGTCGGTTCCCGGCAGCTGTGCGCGCGCGCCACCGAAGGGGGCAGCCGGCGCCAGCTCCTGCTGCGTGCCCCAAGCCGGAGACCAGCCGGCCAGGCTATTTATTCCCTCCCCGGCGTGCTTCAGTCACCATTTCCCCGAGCTACCGGCGTGCGCGACTGCTTTTCCCACTGCCATCACTAGCGCTCGAGTTCCTGTTTGATCAAGCCGATCGCAGCTCCCTCTTTCCATTCCAAGGTCCCAGCAAGGTACTAGCAACCATCCTCCATCCTTCCCATTGATAGAAATCGATTGAAACCGAGTGATATCGGCTGTGCCGAAAGATCAAACTCGGAACTGGAAACCGCCGCACCTCGGGCTCTCGTGGACAGCCCAACCTGGGCGTTGTCACGCCCGAGCCAAGGCACCCTTGACGCGCAAGTGACCGATGCTGCTCACCCCCGAGCCACAGCTCGAGTGGTTGCTCATCGGCGGCGAATTTCCACTTTTCCCCTTTCTGTGTGCAGAACGACCTTCGGGTACGATTCTGTTTAATTCGTGCTCTAGAAAGGATTAGAGGGCCTCAGGCCACTCCCACACGAACTAGACACGGTGACGCACAAGTTGCCTTCACAACTCTGGGCCGGAGAACTTCTGTGCCCGGCGTAATTCAAGGTCTACTAATGGCGGAACGCACGGGGGGTATCGGGCGCACGGTGAGGACCTATTTCGGGCCTTCCCCGAGCTACCCCGAGTTCATGTCGACCTTCTCTGAGGTCCACTGATGCTCCCCGACCGATTTCCCAAGTAGCTGAGGCACTAGGAGCGTCAGCCGACATGGCCGAAGTCGTTCCGATATGGCGGCTCGTCGCCGACCATGCTCCGGCCGTTGTCATGAGCAGCTGACCCTCGGATCATGTTCCCCAAGTAAAAGTAGGCAGGGGCGGCCAGAATCAAGAAGTTTGGAGCGGTACAGCAGCCAGCGGCGAGCTCTCCGGCGAGGTCCCTTGGCGGCGGAGCGCGGGTGTCGCGAGGTTGAAGAAGGGGGTGGACCCCAGCTGTCAGCGGCCGATATTTTGAATCGGGATCCGGCTGCGGCCGGGATCGGGTGTGCTGGCGCGCAAAAGCCTTGTGGGCCGCAGTGTGCTGTCGCTTCGGCGTGCGACGCGTGTCCCCTGGGCCCACGCGCGAGTTTAAACTTTTCCCCGATTTTCAGATTTCCTTCAAACTTCAAATCCTTATAACTTTGGCTAGAAAGCTCCAAATTGAGTGAACCAAATTTTGCTGGATTCAGCTCTTTGAGTACTTTCCAGAAAATCAAGTGTCACTTCATGAAATTCCTTAATTCTCCAGAATTAATTCCTTAAAGTTTAAACTGTTAGGAATTTTAACTGGAGAATCATTTGGAGGAAAATCCTGAAATTTTGCTGAGATGTTCACCAAAATATCCTTGAACTACCACAAAAATTTCAGATCCATTTGAGCTCATTTAGTCCACCTAATGGTGTGATTAGTAAAACTGTTCCAGAGAAAATAGAAAATGTTCAGAAACATTTTCAGAATTTTCTCTGAAATTGTTTAGCTCATATCTTTAGTTAGAGACTTCCAAATTAAGTGAGACCAATTCCATTAGAACCCTCTGAAAATCTAGTTTTCAGAAAGTCATAGTTTGTTTCATGAAAATACTTAGAACACCCTAAAAGCCTTTAATTAAGGTCAAGGACATAATTATTTGTGGAGGGCTCAAATGAGCTTTGCTGCAACTAAAACTTGACCAAGTCTCTGTTTAGGTTGTAACCAAGCCACAGTAAAAGTTTCACAGTCATTAGGTCTATCTAGCAAAGGTTATAGACTTCACAACTTCAAAGTTAATACAAAAGCATTTAATTAATACATACATTGTTCTTATCATGTAGTCGCTAAGGTCGAGGAGGAACCCGAAGTCCTAGACTTCGTTACTCCGGAGGAACAGCTAGCCTACGACCAAGAGCAGCAAGGCAAGCCCCGGTTTGCATTAACCTTTTTACAAATGTTTATTGTTTTGAGCACATCTTTGATTATTGTTCTTTGCATCAGAGTCTTGATTGGAAACCCAACTGCACAGCCAAGAAAACCATGGGTTGGGTTTAGGATTGAAAACCTCGTTAGCCACTGCATTGCTAGGATAGGGTAGGATTCGGTACAAGTCGAGTAGTTGGAACTACTCGCGAGAATAGGCTAGAGGCACATTGCTCGGGTAGAGATAGCACATGATACACATGGCAAGAAAATGAGACCGAGCGGAGAGTAAGGGCAGCAGGACTTTGGGGCCTGTGTGCTGTAGCTCCGCTTGTGTCGATTGAGGACCGAGCCGTGTGCGGGCCTGTTGAACAAGCTAGAACAGTACCGAAGACCTACCGGCTATATGGGAACCGGGAAACTGATGTAACTCGGGTAGCTGGGTATTGAGGCATTGCCCGTCGTTCAGAGGGTAGGTTGAGAGCTCGAGGTGTAAATCAGCTGGCGGCACAGAGATGCGCGTGCAGGGACCTCTTGCTCGGGACGATGGGACCGGTTCAATATTTGGCTAACGGGTGAAAGGTAGTCGCGTACGGCGTCCGTGATGGTTGTTGTAGGCAACATCGAGTACGGGCGTACGTGATGGGTTGTTCGGGTAACCCTGCAGGTGTAAATCGATTATAATCGCCGTCCCTCGCGGTCAGTGAGTACCACTTGTTCACTGTACCGTGACGTAGAAAGAACAGGCTAGTTACATGTTAAAATGTTGCTGATTGAAAGCTGGACATTGATTGTTAATGATATGTTGTAGCTTAGTGCTAACTAAAGTTCTTTTCAACTTTGGGCAAAGTACATGAGAGAAATGCGTTTCTTGTTTGATTGCGGCTCTCTCATGTGCCTTCGCGTAAGGTTCTCCACAACCTGCTGCTAAAACTTGAAAGTAAGGTTCTACTAATTAGGCGAGTCCTTGCAAATGATTTTACCTCATGTAACCCATTACCCTCATGTAGAAGTTCCATGTTTAGGTGAGACGGGTCAGACTTGCTGAGCCTTCGTGCTCACTGCTTGTGTTTGAAGCTTTTGCAGGGTTCTATGAGGAAGGGACTCCCGAAGAGGAGACGGAACCCCAGGAGGGGAACCCCGTCGAGTGGGAGTCGTGCACGCCGCAGAGTTAGTGTGCGTGTGTGCTAGCAAGGACACGTTCAAGGGCTGAACGTGTACTTGATGCTTAGTCTACGCCCGCGAGTGTGGACTAAACTTATTTTGATGTAAACATGTTAATAAACTTGTTTATGTAATAAAGCTTCCGCTTCCGCTTTGTACCTTTGACGTGTGTTATACGGTGCTGTGCAACGCAGTACCCCTCAGCGTGATCCTGGCTCGACAGGACCCAAAAGGGGTCGTGTCACCCCGTGTCCGAGCGTACGATGAAGCCACGCATGACCCGCTCTGCGTGAGGACATCTACCTCGCCGTCGAGGCGAGATGGCAAGCCACGCTCCGGATCACACGGAACCGGCGGGCCCCAGCGCTACCACCGCCGTTCCATGCATGGGAGCCCAGGACAGGCGCTCCGACGCTACCCCAGTAAGTTCACCATGCTTACTTAGGTGTTTATTTAAATTATGCATTAATTTATATGATCACCTCCCCACGCTCTAGACAGTGTACATCCATTGTACACTCGGTTCCTCTTTCCTGCTCTCATGCATAGTCGATATTTGCCATCCTGCTGAATGCGGTAGTGCTTGGGGTACCTGCCAGAGGCCAGGGGGCCTTTGGACCTCCCCCTATAAGGGTACTGTAACGTCAGTTTGTCTCCTCCAGAAAAAGACCTACGCCAGACCGAGGGGTCAGGAGCCTTGCTTTGCCCGGTCCTGCACCCAAAGCATGCGCACTCTACCACCAGCGCTATGGTCTGAGTACTAGGGGGCCGGACGGTAACACCCTGACTAGGGCTGGGGGCCAAACCTCTGGGACCAAGTGCACTGGATTACCCAAGCCCCGTATTCCGGCCCAGGACAGTAAGCCAAATGAGACTAAGGGACAGGAAAGGGAGGGCCCCTGAGTAGCGCCGGATCGTGTGCCCTCCCTGGGACAGGAAATGAACACCAAAGTCGAACCTCACACCCTCCGTGGGCCTGAGCTCCGATGACTTCCGGACCTCCACCCCCACAGCTGGGCCGAGCTCCGATGCCAACCCTCGCCCTCCTTTTAGAGGCGAGCCCTGATGCCGGACCTCACGCCCTCCGTGGGCCTGAGCTCCGATGACTTCCGGACCTCCGCCCCCACAGCCGGGCCGAGCTCCGAGGCCAGCCCTCGCCCTCCTTTCAGAGGCGAGCCCTGATGCCGGACCTCACGCCCTCCGTGGGCCTGAGCTCCGATGACCTCCGGACCTCCGCCCCCACAGCCGGGCCGAGCTCCAATGCCAGCCCTCACCCTCTTCTCAGAGGCGAGCCCTGATGCTGGACCTCACGCCCTCCGTGGGACTGAGCTCCGATGACTTCCGGACCTCCGCCCCCACAGCTGGGCCGAGCTCCGATGCCAGCCCTCGCCCTCCTTTCAGAGGCGAGCCCTGATGCCGGACCTCACACCCTCCATGGGCCTGAGCTCCAATGACTTCTGGACCTCTGCCCCCACAGCCGGGCCGAGCTCCGAGGCCAGCCCTCGCCCTCCTTTCAGAGGCGAGCCTGATGCCGGACCTCACGCCCTCCGTGGGCCTGAGCTCCGATGACTTCCGGACCTCCGCCCCCACAGCCGGGCCGAGCTCCGATGCCAGCCCTCGCCCTCCTTGCAGAGGCGAGCCCTGATGCCGGACCTCACGCCCTCCGTGGGCCTGAGCTCCGATGACTTCTGGACCTCCGCCCCCACAGCCGCGCCGAGCTCCGATGCCAGCCCTCGCCCTCTTCTCAGAGGCGAGCCTGATGCCAGACCTCACCCCCTCCGTGGGCCTGAGCTATGATGACTTCCGGACCTCTGAGGGGTCCCGGTCCAGATCACGGGGTCGTGCCGCCTCGCCCGGGGAGCGCATTGGGTGGTGCCGTGTTATGCGGCACCGAACAGCACACATATAAGGAACACTGTATTACATAAATCAAGAGCGGAAGCTTACAACTGTTCTTTGTAAATACTTTACATAAATTAGCTACAGCGGAAGTCTATGACATCTCACATCGAATATCTAAGAAGCACTCAAGAAGAGGTCCAGCCCGCAGACTCCTCTCGCTAGCAACACAAAGACATGGCAGCGGCTAGGTTCTCCAAGTGTGACATGCCTCGGAAGTTCCCGAGTCTCACTGGACAACCTTCTTTATAGCGTCGAAGTTTACCTGCAAAACCACTTATATAGCAAGAGTGAGCACAAAGGCTCAGCAAGACTAACCCCTCTCTCCTAAGGCATGCAACTCTACATGAGGGTAACTTAAGACCTAATCCTGTAATTTATGGAAAGTCTCGCCTACGAGTTCCTCCTTAACTTTCAGATTTTAGCCATAATAGTAGTGATCTTGCGCCCAGCAACATTGGAACTCACAATCAAACAAGAAACGCTTCATTCCAATATTACTCGTCCCAAGGTGGAAAATAACTTTAGTTTACTCTATCTCTATTTCAAACATGGTTTTCATGCAATTTACAATTATCATAACAGCATTTAAAACTTTGCAAACTACACAGGGAGCAAGCGGTAATCAATAACCGCGATGGACGATGATTCGAATCAAACACTACCCGGATAACTCAACACATACGCCCGCCTCTGAAGACCCAACTCTGGCGTCCTTCATTACGTCGTATGTGGCCACCTTTCGCAGGACACTAGACTGTAGAACCGGTCGCGCCGTCTCGGGCTCATAGGTCTAACGAGACGATGTGGTATGCCTCTACAATCCAGTGAACCTGGTACATCGGTTTCCTGGTTCCCATATGTCAGTAAGCATCCGGTACACAACTCAATACCTGCTCCTGGGTGCCGCACACGCATCGGTCCTTAACCGACACAGGCAGAACTACTCGACCAAGACCTCGTCTTGTCGCTGCCTAACCCTCCTGCCCGGTCTCATCTTTAGAAATGTAAATTTTAGTTTGCCCTCTTTTTCCATCTACACCCAGGTAGTCCCATTTATAGCTCGCGAGTAGATTCCAACTACTCGTCTTCTACCGGATGTCCTAGCCTATTTAGCACGGCCTTATTCTACAGCAATGACACAAAGCTACCCTTGACCTCAGGGTTCATGTTTGGTTATGCAAGTGGAGTATCAACATCCTTGACCTAATGCACATACAAACCTTGACCAAATGTAGTGAACAAATGGAAAACTTTAAAAACAACTTAAATGCAAACCGGGGCTTGCCTTGGTTTTGCAGGTGACTAGAGTCAGATAATATGGGTTAGTTGCTGATGTCTTGAAGTTTAACTCCTTCCCTTCTTGCTCCTTGATCCAAGCTCAACTTCTCCTTCTTCACTTTCCACGTTTTATCACTACACGTTATGAATATGCATACATGTTTAATTATAAAACTTTTGCTAACAAGTGCTACAGACAAGTTTAAACTGGAACCTTGTTTAAGAATTTAAAATGAAACTGGTGGTGGTTTGGGTGTGTGTCTAAGCACTATCATCAAGTGAGAAGTGATGTTCATCACTTGGGTCGGGATCACCTAATGAGGTTGAACAGGACATAATGATCCAAGGCTCCAATGGAGCTGGAAATTTTCTTGTGAGTTCCTTGTCATAAGGAAGTCCTTTGGACCAAAATTCATAATTTTTCACTAAGTGGATCACCCAGAACAATTCCCTAAGCATTTAGGCAAAGAGGAATTAATTCAAAATAAATTTGCACTTTCATGCACATTCAAGTGAACTAAAATTTCAAGCATAGTTCAGAGAGTATGCCTGAATTTTCCTAGGGTTTTTGGAGCTAAGGAATGCCCAGAACTGAATTTCCAAGTCTTGGAAATTCTCTGAAAATGTTTCTGTATTTATTTGAATACAGAAACTTGGAATTAGAATTACCCTAACTAAATCAACCCCAATTGAGCTGAAACTTTTACAGGAGTCTCCTAATATCCTAAAGAATATCCTGGCAAAATTTGGGGAATTTTGAATGAACCAAACTCCCTCTAAAATTCTTTTGCTGAAAAGCTTTAAAGAATTCCCCAGAATTTTCTATTGGTTTTCATGCAAATTGGGTTGCATATATGGATAGAGTTTTTCATCCTGAATCCAACTCAATTTGAATCACTAAATTTGGAGCTTCCTAGCAAAGGTTATGAGGTTCTAAAGTTTGAACTAAATCTGGAATTCAAACTAAATCGGGGAAAAGGTTAAACTCTGACAGTGGTCCCATCCCCACGTGTCAGCTGCTGGATTCACGCCACATGGGGCCACAGACCCGTCCCCGCGTTGTCACAGACCGATCCGAGGCCACAGACAATCCCCCTCCTTCGTAACAGTGACTGACGCGTGGGCCAGCCCCCATCTTCGTCTTCCTCCGGCTCCCGCGCGACCCCGCCGCCTGGCTCGCCGGAGACCTCGCCGGGAAGGGGTTCCGGTCCTCGGAACTTGTTGATTTTCGCTGCCACTGCATGTTTTCGCGCAAGGAACACGTTGCCGGCCTTACCTCCGATCGAAGGTGGCTGGAAACCTAAGTGCAACGGCGACAGCGGCGGTGGCCACTCCGGCGATGTCGCCAGGGCGTGATACTACACCAAACACGTAGCCGTTTGCGCGTACAGCACCACCGCACCGAGGAGAACACGGACCCAACCGCCGATCCCGCTGGAACTCACCGGAAATATGACCTCACCGTCGGCCTAGGTCAAAATCCGGCGAAAATCAAAAAACTCGATGAACAGCGGCTCTGCTCGATGGTTCTCGGTGGTTCTTGATCCTATGAACGCACACGGGGATATAGAAGATGTATGCTACGTCGTGCGTGGAGTGGTTCGACATGTGAAATGAATTCGCCGAGTTTCTTCTCTCGGCTATTATCGTATGTCATCGGCAAAACTGAAATTCCGGCGAGCATGGTCCATGACACGCTGCCGGCGTTGTTGTGAAGCGAGAAGGTCTACAGGCGCACCTTTTTGCTTTTGTAGGTGGGTGGGAGAAGCCCTGTGGTGGCCGGACGACGAGTTCTCTTCACGGCGGCTCCCTTCGGTGCTGTGGTGGAGAACCGAGCTCGACGCCAGAGTTTCCGCAAAGCCAGAGCCTGGTTATCGCTTCGGCCACGTCGAGGGAGGTCCGGCGGGGCTGTAGGGCGGCTTAGCTCGGCGCGGAAGCTGCTGAGGCGTCCGGGCACCGGTGCTCCGAGGAATGCTCTCCGTGCGGCATGAGCTCGATGAGAGGCGCGGGGTAAAGACGGCGGTGGCGTGAGGTGATCGGGTGAGGCGCTGCGCTCTCAGTGGAGGCGGTAAGAGCAGCGAAAGATCGATCCCAAGCAGCTCGGGAGGTGCTTCTGGTTCCTCGGTCGGCAGCGCGTGGCGCGTCGCGGTGGCTCGGTGTGAGCTCGGGTGTGAACCGAGAACAGAGTGACTTCGGCAGTAAGTTAGGCCCCCTCCTCTCACTGACCAGTGGGGCCCACAGCTCCCCTCTGCCCCAAAATATCTCCAAATTTTTGACACATTGTAAATTCATCTATGCAGGATCCAAATCCAAAAGACATTTTGACATTTGACAATTTGTGACACAGTTTCAAGTTTAAATTCAAATTTGGATGAATTTCACAAGTTCCTTTGATATTCATATCAAAGCCTCTCCAAATTTGCTCAAAACTTGGCTCCCTCATAATTTGTACCTGAGGAATTCAAATATGTCCTCTGATCTTTGAGTTGGCCATTGCAAATCCCACTTCTCAAACAACAGTTTGAATTTCTTCTTTTGAAAATGCCCCTTCTTCTTTTTGAAGTGCACCTCTTAATTCAAACTGAATTCCAGGTTTTATTGCGCATGCCAACACTTTCATGAGTAACAAAAGTTTTTGTAAGTCCCATTTCTTGCATATAAACTCAACTTTATTCATAGCTCAAGTTTTCTATTTATAAGTTTTGGGACTTTTACATTCCTCCCCCCTTAAAAAGAATCTCGTCCCGAGATTCATGATTAAGGACAAGGTGGAGAGGACATCTACTACATATAAGCCTCTAACAACTCCGGATGATTGCGCTGCAAATACTCCTCGCTTTCCCAGGTAGCTTCGTCAGACGTGTGATTTTCCCATAGCACCTTGAAAAATCGTAGCGTCCGGTTTCTAGTCTCGCGAGTCTTTTCATCAATTATCCGGGTTGGTCGCTCAACATAAGTGAGGTACGGCTTCAGCTCTTCTATGTCTCCCGTGAGAATCTCCGTTGGAACTTTCAAACACTTCCACAACTGGGATATGTGGAAGACGTTATGCACTGCGGCTAAGGCTGCCGGCAGCTCCAAACAGTATGCCACGGGTCCACACCTTTCAATGATAGTGAAGGAACCGATAAAACATGGAGCTAATTTCTCTTTCACTCCGAATCGGTGAATGCCCTTCATAGGAGATACGCGGAGATATACGTGGTCCCCAACTTGAAATTCCAGAGGACGACGCCTCTTATCCCCATAGCTCTTTTGTCTTGACTGAGCGGCTTTAAGATTTTCCTGAATAAGCCTCACCCGCTCTTCTGCTTCGTTTACGAGATCAACCCCGTAAATAACTCTCTCGCCGGATTCACACCAGTTCAAGGGTTTGCGGCATTTCCGGCCGTAGAGAGCTTCATAAGGCGCCATTTTGATACTTGATTGATACCCGTTGTTATATGAGAACTCTGCCAATGGTAAGTGATCATCCCAGCTCTTACCGTGATGAATGGCACATGCTCTCAGCATATCTTCAAGTATTTGATTCACCCTCTCTGTTTGCCCATCGGTTTGAGGGTTATACGTGGAGCTTCGGATCAATTTGGTTCCCAAGGATGCATGTAGCTGCTCCCAGAAACGAGCAACAAACAACGCGCCTCGATCAGAGATGATCGTCCGGGGAACTCCATGTAGGCACAAGATCCGTGCTATGTATAACTCCGCATATTGCTTGGCGGTGTATCTGGTATGCACGGGGATGAAGCGTGCCGATTTGGTCAACCGGTCCACGATTACCCAAATCGAGTCATGGTGGTGGGAGGTCATCGGCAACCCAACGATGAAATCCATACTCAGGTCTTCCCACTTCCATGCCGGTATCTGTAGCGGTTGCAGCAGGCCCGACTTCTTTACGTGGTCGGCCTTAATTCTTCGACACGTATCACATTCTGAAACGTATTTTGCAACTTCACGTTTCATACGTGTCCACCAAAACTTCTTCCGGAGGTCTTGGTACATTTTCTTGCTGCCAGGATGAATAGAAAATTTGGATAAGTGAGCCTCATCCAAAATTTTCTTCCGCAGCCTCATATCACAGGGTACGATTATCCGGTCCTTGAACCACAAGGTATCTTCCTCATTTAACCGGAAACATTTCATCTCCCCGTTCTTCAACCTCCTTTTGATATGAGCCATGCCCTTGTCTTTCTTTTGAGCTTCCATAACCTCCTCTCTTATGGTGGGTATGAGAGCTAGATTATGCAGAGCCCCATATGGAACCAAGTAAAGACTTGGTTCTTCCTCTTCTATCGGCGTGATGGTTAGGTTATGGATATGAGACTTCCGGCTGAGTGCATCGGCAACCACATTTGCCTTGCCCGGATGATAATGAATTTCAATCTCATAGTCCTTGATCAGCTCCAACCATCACCGTTGCCGCATATTCAACTCTTTCTGAGTGAATATGTACTTCAAGCTTTTGTGGTCGGTGTAGAGATGAACCAGATTTTCCAAGAGGTAATGTCTCCACATCTTCAAAGCTAATACCACGGCAGCCAGTTCGAGATCATGAGTTGGATAATGTTGCTCATGATTCCGTAATTGCCGTGATCCATATGCGACCACACGTCCTCCTTGCATGAGTACACAACCAAGCCCGATGCCGTACGCATCACAATAAACATCAAATGGCTTGGTTGTATCCGGTTGAGCTAGAACCGGGGCTGTTGTGAGGTGTTTCACCAACGCTTGAAAAGCTTCCTCACATGGCTTGCTCCAATCATATTTGACGCCCTTCTTCAGTAGCTCCATCATAGGTTTGGAGATTTTTGAGAAGCTCGGGATGAACCTCCGGTAATATCCCGCCAAACCCAAGAAGCTACGAACTTCATGGACTGATGTTGGAGACTTCCACTTTAGCACTTGTTCAATCTTGCTTGGATCAACAGCAATGCCTTCCGCTGAAATAATATGTCCAAGAAATGGCACTTGGTTGATCCAGAATTCACATTTACTAAACTTTGCATAGAGCTTGTGATCTCTCAAGCGTTGAAGCACAATATGCAAATGTTTAGCGTGTTCCTCTTCAGATTTGGAATAGACCAAGATGTCGTCGATGAATACCACGACGAACTGATCCAGCCCCGGCATGAACACCGAGTTCATAAGATACATAAAGTGAGCCGGAGCATTGGTCAACCCAAATGACGTGACAAGATATTCATAGAGCCCATATCTTGTCGAGAATGCTGTTTTCGGGACATCTTCCGCTCGAATCTTGATTTGATGATATCCCGACCTTAAGTCCATCTTGGAGAAGACTTTAGCACCCACTATTTGATCGAAAAGAATATCAATTCTTGGTAGTGGATACTTGTTCTTTATTGTCACATCATTCAAAGGACGATAATCGACGCATAGCCTCAGCGTCTCATCCTTCTTATTCACAAATAAAGCTGAGCAACCCCATGGTGATGAACTTGGACGAATAAACCCCTTGTCCATCAGTTCCTTGAGTTGCTCCTTCAATTCTGCTAACTCACTCGGAGCCATTTTGTATGGTCTCCGAGAGATCGGCGTGGTTCCCGGTATCAACTCTATTTTGAACTCCACCTTGCGCTCAGGTGGTAAGCCTGGAAGATCTTCGGGAAACACGTCCGGATATTCACGGACTACCGGAATGTCTTCTAATTTGCAAGCCTCGGCATTACATACTTCCAGGTCTTTGGAAACCGCTTCACCGAGATACAATGTTTGACGTCCGTGAAGTGGAGAGTCCAAGTGAACACGCCTGTTCTCGATGTCCAGAACAGCCTTATGGAAGGTCAACCAGGATATTCCCAATATGGCATTGATTCCTTGGTCTTCAAGAATGATGAGGGTGGTAGGATAAATTTTTCCACCCAAACAAAGTGGTGCTCGAGAGACGACTTCATTAGTGGATATGTCTCCACCTGGCGAATGAGTAAGGTATGAACCTTTTGTGACAGTGGTGGAGATCCGATCCCGGATTACCGTTGCCCTGCTAATGAAGTTATGTGTCGCACCAGAGTCAAATAAAATGACAACCGGCATGTCATTTAAGGTGAACCTGCCGGCAAGAACAGATCCTCCCTTTGGCAGATCATCGACTGACACATAATTAACTGTCCCCCCTTTGGACATAGCTTTTCTTGGCTGTCCAAGATCACCCTTTGGTGCTGGAACCGCAGACACAATGTTGCTGCTCGGTTCAGTTGCTTTATTGACGTTGAGCTCATCGTCAACATGAAGTGGGACAGCACTTGGTTCAGCTGAGAAATCGCCTTGTTCATCTTCAGCCTCTTGAGGGTAATAATATTCTAGTGCACCTTGTGGATACTGAGGTGCATAAGAAATAAGTTGCTGCTGCGGTGGAGGTGAATAAGACCTCTGTGGAGTAGAAGAGTCGTCACACTCCCAGAATGATTGCACCTCTTGTGGAATCTCTCGACCGGAAGGTGAACGGATTACCAACCGATACTTCTGAGGTAGACGATTGTCTTCATCTTGTGATGAGTCCCTCTCCCTCTTTTCTTTGAGGTAAAGGTTGGAATAATATTCTTGAGCAATAGCACAGCTCACGAACTCATCAAAATTCTCTTGGCTAACTTGAGCCAATTCACATCGCAGCCTAGCAGTCAGCCCTTGATAAAAATGATAACCCCTCATTGATGGTGATTTCACATAGTCAGGGACATATTGAGCTAAGCGATTGAATTCCTTCGCATACTCAATAACACTCATGTCCCCTTGCTTCGGGCTCCAGAACTCGTCCATACTGGTTTGCATTATGCCCGCAGGGATGAAACGAGCACGAAATGCAGCCTGGAACTCCGCCCATGTGACACAATGCCCTGCTGGTTGGACAGCAAGGTACTCTGCCCACCATGCTCCAGCAAAGCCGTGAAGCTGTTGAGCGGCATATAGAGTCTTCAAGAATCCATCACACTGGATCAACCCAAACTTGGACTCGATGACACGTAACCAGTGATTTGCTTCACAATGGTCAGCCGCCTCGGAGAATACCGGCGGTTGTGTCGCCAAGAAATCCAGATACGTGCTCTGGGTTGGCATGTGACGTTTAACTTCTCGATCTATGCCTTGCTGAACTAGAGTTTGGAGAGTTTCATTCATCTTCACCATAATTTCAGCCAATCCGGTTGGCGATGGCTCTTGTGATGAAGTCGAGTTATTCCCACCTCGACTTGAACCTCCAAGCTCCATTTGAGAATGTGTACGTACCATACTGCATGAAACAAAATTTTGAGTCAATCAAAATTCTATCTCAGTAGTAAGTAAAGATAAGTAAAACATGAACATGTCATGAACTTTATGAAAGCATAACCACATTCATGTTTAAACAAATCTTATGTACGCTAAGCTGATCAGCGGGACTACCCTGACCAGCTCTCACAAACTCCAAATTTTACTTAAGTTATCAACAGATTCTTGACTTGAGTTCAACATCTAAGTTTTAGTAAACTTCGGTATCTTTCCAACGAGTACTTATGTGCTCCTTAACGATTTTTCTACAGGAAGTTGTGGCTTAAAAACAGAAAGGTCCAGAGAGGTTTTTCCTACTGTCCTGGTTCTGAACAGTTTGCCTTCAACTGGACTTTTCACCAACTTAACGTGTGATTTTGCTCTGGAGGTCTACAAAGAAGTTGTAGAGCACTTAAAGATATTTCCAGAACTGTATCATACACCATAATTGGGTCAAGCTACTCAGAGTTATGCTCTGTTAAAGTCCAGCAAGAATTTCTGCCAGAAACAGAGCACTCCGTTTTTTGAAAACTTTGACACCTAGTTATACTCTCATTTGAATCTTAGCTCAAAATAAGAGTTCAGTAGCTAATACTTGTTTCAAACTTCCATTTTTAGTTGAAAGTTAGTTCATGAATCATTTCTTCATAGGGACGAGGTTATTATGTGTAGTACGGTGTCGATGCACCGTAAGAACATGTCGGTACTACGTAGCCTCACCAAAGAAAATCCTAAACCGGATTATACCGGCATATACGTATTATCAGTGGCACTAAGACGGTCTCTCGCACACGTGTACGTGGTTAGTACCTGCAGAAAAACACTCAATAATGGTGCACTCAAAGGTTTGTTTCATTTCAGGCAGTTCCATATTTAAAATTTAAATACAAACGCCCGTATCATTGTCATACGGCCGTCCTTGAGTTAAGTCACGTCTCAAGGTACGTGATCGTGTTTCAACACCACACGGTGGGGAACCCGAGTATGTCATGAACGGGTCGTCACGGTTGGGAATGTTATCAGCCCAACAGATACCACCTACTGCCCTGCAGGGCACGCCGATGGCAAGCGCTGCGTATGTCCTCCTAGGCTATTTCCAGACGAACACACTATCGTGTTACTGACCACACGATGGGGTCTCCACTTACTTGCCTAATGCATGCTAGGGATCAGCTTTTCATATGAACTCAGGAACATGGAGAGTCCAAGAGTTCATATTGACGTCTCACACCAAGCTGTGAGACCTAACCCTGAACCACTTTCCTCGTCAGGGGAGCTAACCGAAATTGAACCGCTTTCGGTGGCGTTCCTTACCATGCTTACCTGAGCGTAGGTGCGTCGTTACATAATGAAAGTTCAGAATTAAAACACATATGTTAGTCTTGCCACTTTAAGTAACTACACTACTATAGTCCTTATGTGGGCCTAATATCGTTTCCTCACCGTATCCTAAGTTTTGTCGTGATACGATCCTTACTCCGTGTGCTATTACCAATGCGGCTCTGATACCACGCTGAGGGGTCCCGCGTCCCGATCACGGGGTCGTGCCGCCTCGCCCGGGGATCGCATTGGGTGGTGCCGTGTTATGCGGCACCGAACAGCACACATATAAGGAACACTGTATTACATAAATCAAGAGCGGAAGCTTACAACTGTTCTTTGTAAATACTTTACATAAATTAGCTACAGCGGAAGTCTATGATATCTCACGTCGAATATCTGAGAAGCACTCAAGAAGAGGTCCAGCCCGCAGACTCCTCTCGCTAGCAACACAAAGACATGGCAGCGGCTAGGTTCTCCAAGTGTGACATGCCTCGGAAGTTCCCAAGTCTCACCGGACAACCTTCTTTATAGCGTCGAAGTTTACCTGCAAAACCACTTATATAGCAAGAGTGAGCACAAAGGCTCAGCAAGACTAACCCGTCTCTCCTAAGGCATGCAACTCTACATGAGGGTAACTTAAGACCTAATCCTGTAATTTGCGGAAAGTCTCGTCTACGAGTTCCTCCTTAACTTTCAGATTTTAGCCATAATAGTAGTGACCTTGCGCCCAGCAACATTGGAACTCCACAATCAAACAAGAAACGCTTCATTCCAATGTTACTCGTCCCAAGGTGGAAAATAACTTTAGTTTGCTCTATCTCTACTTCAAACATGGTTTTCATGCAATTTACAATTATCATAACAGCATTTAAAACTTTGCAAACTATTTCCACACAACTTGTTTAACTACGTCACAACACAGGGAGCAAGCGGTAATCAATAACCGCGATGGACGGTGATTCGAATCAAACACTACCCGGATAACTCGACACATACGCCCGCCTCTGAAGACCCAACTCTGGCGTCCTTTATTACGTCGTATGTGGCCACCTTTCGCAGGACACTAGACTGTAGAACCGGTCGCGCCGTCTCAGGCTCATAGGTCTAACGAGACGATGTGGTATGCCTCTACAATCCAGTGAACCTGGTACATCGGTTTCCTGGTTCCCATATGTCAGTAAGCATCCGGTACACAACTCAATACCTGCTCCTGGGTGCCGCACACGCGTCGGTCCTTAACCGACACAGGCAGAACTACTCGACCAAGACCTCGTCTTGTCGCTGCCTAACCCTCCTGCCCGGTCTCATCTTTAGAAATGTAAATTTTAGTTTGCCCTCTTTTTCCATCTACACCCAGGTAGTCCCATTTATAGCTCGCGAGTAGATTCCAACTACTCGTCTTCTACCGGATGTCCTAGCCTATTTAGCACGGCCTTATTCTACAGCGATGACACAAAGCTACCCTTGACCTCAGGGTTCATGTTTGGTTATGCAAGTGGAGTATCAACATCCTTGACCTAATGCACATACAAACCTTGACCAAATGTAGTGAACAAATGGAAAACTTTAAAAACAACTTAAATGCAAACCGGGGCTTGCCTTGGTTTTGCAGGTGACTAGAGTCAGATAATATGGGTTAGTTTCTGATGTCTTGAAGTTCAACTCCTTCCCTTCTTGCTCCTTGATCCAAGCTCAACTTCTCCTTCTTCACTTTCCACGTTTTATCACTACACGTTATGAATATGCATACATGTTTAATTATAAAACTTTTGCTAACAAGTGCTACAGACAAGTTTAAACTGGAACTTTGTTTAAGAATTTAAAATAAAACTGGGGGTGGTGGTTTGGGTGTGTGTCTAAGCACTATCATCAAGTGAGAAGTGAGGTTCATCACTTGGGTGGGGATCACCTAATGAGGTTGAACAGGACATAATGATCCAGGGCTCCAATGGAGCTGGAAATTTTCTTGTGAGTTCCTTGTCACAAGGAAGTCCTTTGGACCAAAATTCAGAATTTTTCACTAAGTGGATCACCCAGAACAATTCCCTAAGCATTTAGGCAAAGAGGAATTAATTCTGAATAAATTTGCACTTTCATGCACATTCAAGTGAACTAAAATTTCAAGCATAGTTCAGAGAGTATGCCTGAATTTTACGAGGGTTTTTCGAGCTAAGGAATGCCCAGAACTGAATTTCCAAGTTTTGGAAATTCTCTGAAAATGTTTCTGTATTTATTTGAATACAGAAACTTGGAATTAGAATTACCGTAACTAAATCAACCCCAATTGAGCTGAAACTTTTACAGGAGTCTCCTAATATATATCCTGGCACAATTTGGGGAATTTTGGATGAACCAAACTCCCTCTAAAATTCTTTTGCTGAAAAGCTTTAAAGAATTCCCCAGAATTTTCTATTGGTTTTCATGCAAATTGGGTTGCATATATGGATAGAGTTTTTCATCCTGAATCCAACTCAATTTGAATCACTAAATTTGGAGCTTCCTAGCAAAGGTTATGAGGTTCTAAAGTTTGAACTAAATCTGGAATTCAAACTAAATTGGGGAAAAGTTTAAACTCTGACAGTGGTCCCATCCCCACGTGTCAGCTGCTGGATTCACGCCACACGGGGCCACAGAACCGTCCCCGCGTTGTCACAGACCGATGCGAGGCCACAGGCAATCCCCCTCCTTCGTAACAGCGACTGACGCGTGGGCCAGCCCCCGTCTTCGTCTTCCTCCGACTCCCGCGCGACCCCGCCGCCAGGCTCGCCGGAGACCTCGCCGGGAAGGGGTTCCGGTCCTCGGAACTTGTTGATTTCCGCTGCCACTGCATGTTTTCATGCGAGGAACATGTTGCCGGCCTTACCTCCGATCGAAGGTGGCCGGAAACCTAAGTGCAACGGCGACAGCGGCGGTGGTCACTCCGGCGATGTCGCCAGGGCGTGATACTACACCAAACACGTAGCCGTTTGCGCGTACAGAACCACCGCACCGAGGAGAACACGGACCCAACCGCCGATCCCGCTGGAACTCACCGGAAATATGACCTCACCGTCAGCCTAGGTCAAAATCCGGCAAAAATCGAAAAACTCGATGAACAGCGGCTCTGCTCGATGGTTCTCGGTGGTTATTGATCCTATGAATGCGCACGGGGGTATAGAAGATGTATGCTACGTCGTGTGGGGAGTGGTTCAACGTGTGAAACAAATTCGCCGAGTTTCTCCTCTCGGCTATTATCGTATGTCGTCGGCAAAACTGAAATTCCGGCGAGCACGGTCCATGACACGCTGCCGGCGTTGTTGTGAAGCGAGAAGGTCTACAGGCGCACCTTTTTGCTTTTGTAGCTGGGTGGGAGAAGCCCTGTGGCGGCCGGGCGACGAGTTCTCGTCACGGCGGCTCCCTTCGGTGCTGTGGTGGAGAACCGAGCTCGACGCCGGAGTTTCCGCGGAGCCAGAGCCTGGTTATCGCTTCGGCCACGTCGAGGGAGGTCCGGCGGGGCTGTAGGGCGGCTTAGCTCGGCGCGGAAGCTGCTGAGGCGTCCAGGCGCCGGTGCTCCGAGGATTGCTCTCCGTGCGGCACGAGCTCGATGAGAGGCGCGGGGTAAAGACGGCGGTGGCGTGAGGTGATCGGGTGAGGCGCTGCGCTCTCGGTGGAGGCGGTAAGAGCAGCAAAAGATCGATCCCAAGCAGCTCGGAAGGTGCTTCCGGTTCCTCGGTCGGCAGCGCGTGGCGCCTCGCGGTGGCTCGGTGTGAGCTCGGGTGTGAACCGAGAACAGAGTGACTTCGGCAGTAAGTTAGGCCCCCTCCTCTCACTGACCTGTGGGGCCCACAGCTCCCCTCTGCCCCAAAATATCTCCAAATTTTTTACACATTGTAAATTCATCTATGCAGGATCCAAATCCAAAAGCCATTTTGACATTTGACAATTTGTGACACAGTTTCAAGTTTAAATTCAAATTTGGATGAATTTCACAAGTTCCTTTGATATTCATATCAAAGCCTCTCCAAATTTGCTCAAAACTTGGCTCCCTCATAATTTGGACCTGAGGAATTCAAATATGTCCTCTGATCTTTGAGTTGGCCATTGCAAATCCCACTTCTCAAACAACAGTTTGATTTTCTTCTTTTGAAAATGCCCCTTCTTCTTTTTGAAGTGCACCTCTTAATTCAAACTGAATTCCAGGTTTTATTGCGCATGCCAACACTTTCATGAGTAACAAAAGTTTTTGTAAGTCCCATTTCTTGCATATAAACTCAACTTTATTCATAGCTCAAGTTTTCTATTTACAAGTTTTGGGACTTTTACAACCTCCGCCCCCACAGCTGGGCCGAGCTCCGATGCCAGCCCTCGCCCTCTTCTCAGAGGCGAGCCCTGATGCCGGACCTCACGCCCTCCGTGGGCCTGAGCTCCGATGACTTCCCGGACCACTCCTCTTCTCAGAGGCGGAGCTCCGATGCCGGACCTCACGCCCTCCGCTGGCCTGAGCTCCGATGCCGGCCCTCGCCCTCTCCTCAGAGGCGAGCTCCGAAGCCAGACCTCACCCTCTCCTCAGAGGCGAGCTCCGAAGCCGGTCCTCCCCCTTTCACAAGGGCTGAGCTCCGATGCCAGGCTTCACCCTCTCCTAAGAGGCTGAACTCCGAAGCCGTCAAGACCCTGCCAGCACAAGGAGTACTCAAGACAAGAAAGTGCGCGGGTAGGAGAGTCCCCACCTCGGTCTCGTTACCTCCCCCAAGATGAGCCCGTGGGCCACTGTCGGTACCCTCAATACCGGGTACCCCCGCGCACTGGGTGAAACCGCCTAAGGACCTCGCCCCCTCCGCAGGGGTGAGCTCTGAAGGCACCACGTGTCCGGCAGTGCCGGAGCTCTCCTCTCCTCAGAGGATAGCTCCGGGCCTGCCACGTGGCCCAGAAGGTCGGACCTCGCCCCCTCCACCGGGGCGAGCTCCGAAGGGCCACGTGTCCAGTAGGGCCGGAGCTTCCCTTTCCTCGGAGGATAGCTCCGGGCCTGCCACGTGGCCTAGTAGGCCAGACCTCGCCCCCTCCGTGGGGGTGAGCTCCGAAGGCTCCACGTGTCCGGCGGGGCCAGAGCTCCTCCTCTCCTCAGAGGAGAGCTCCGGGCCCGACACGTAGCCAGCAGAGCAGTGCTGTCCGCCCAGTGCGGTAGGCAGCAGGAGTAAAGGTGCGCCATGCCTTTACCGTACAAAGCATTCAAGACCCACGCCTTCCCAAGACGCGGAGGCGCGGCGCACGCCAGGCAGGCGACACTGTGACCAGTCACAGTGGAGACAGGCACACAGTGTCAGAAGCTGCAGTCCATTGAAGGCAGCGACAAGACACGGAAAAGACATCCCCTGCCGCCCCTGACATCATCAACCACTACGACTAGCCTGCGGCATGGGCAGGGCGGCAGAACGAAGACTCGGAATCCTTTGCCAGAGACAATTACCGGCATAACTGCAGATACGGTAGTCGGCAGGCAATCTCCCCGGGACCACCTGTCAGGTACCGGGCCCCCCTTGTAAGCCACTCGAGCCTTGGACTATAAAAGGCTCGGGTAGGCAACGTTAGCAAGGGTTCGAACTCAATGAACTTGCACGCGAGACATCACTCACCCTCAAGCTCAGGACTCCGGTTCTGAGCAACAAGCAATACAGCGAGCACCTCTGCTCACCATGGACGTAGGGTTTTACGCTCCGGCGGCCTGAACCACGTAAAACTCGCCGTGTCAAGCTTCTCCCTCACTCGTCCCTTACGCTGAAGCTCTCCGCAAGCGTCTAGCCCCTCCGAAAAAGAACCTCCGCGGGCTGCCCAGAGCAGGTCCGGGGGAAGTGTCGACCACACACTTCGACAATCTCCCTCCGATCCATATTCATTAACATCATCAGTTTCTCATTATCATTACGAGTGCAGTTAGCTGGACACATCTATCTCGCTTCCTAATCCCATGGACTCAGCGAAGCATAAAGCAAAAACCATACCCGACTCATAAACTTCCTTGGCGACAAGGGTGGTTTATCCAAAACTAGTAAACTCCTATAACAAGAGTTTCCCATCATGTTTGACTCAGCACACACACCTTTTTGCAAAACAAATCAGTTTTACCCAAAACATAGGATCAATATGGTCAAGGAGCACTTGTCTTGTTCTTGCGGTTCCGGTTGTTCTTGGATCTCAAAACCTTTTGCTGCAGCTCGTCGTAGACAGCTCCCTGAGCTTGTTATGCTATGTAGGATCACGTGCACACAAGATTTGCAGCAATCAATATCATGCACAAACCTTAAACTAGATGCGATGATGCATATGCATGCTATCCTATGATTAGTTTTATTAGATTGGCTTGTACGTGTTCTTGCATGGCTTGCATGGATTTTATGATGAACAGAGGTGTTCGGATCAAAGGTGGACGTGGCGATGATCTTGTCTTTAGATCAACCTGATCATCAAGTGATCTGTCCACGAGAAGGCTTATGTTCGAAAGGAACCAAAGAACAGATGCAAAGAAAACACAACGATGTCGTAAGGTGGTATTGGAGACCTGCCTTACATTCTTCTCGGTCTCGAGGTCCTCCTCAGGTCGTTGGGCTTTCCTCCGGCGATCTTCCTTGCTGCACTCCGGCGATAGTTTACTCGGTGGGTTGGGACTAGGGCTCTAAGTCGTCGGCTCAGGAGTTGGAAAAGAAGCTTGTGGTTTTGGCTAGAGGTTCTGGGTTCTATTTATAATCGGGAAGAGAAGAGTCCTAATCTGATTGTATCCCGAATAAGAGTCCTTTTCAAATTTGTCATTGAATCTTACAACTTATCTTTAGTTGATTCGGTGCGGTATCATTGTGGAATTCAGGTCGGTTTCCGTTCCGGTATTTCTATGCGTACAGAATCCAAAAACCGCTCCAGAACTTGTTACCTCCTCGGTGATGAGCTCCGGAGGCTCCACGTGTCCACCGGGTCCTGGTCTCTCCCTCTCTGCAGGGAAGAGCTCCGGTTGTGCCGCGTGTCAAGTGAGCAAGACTTCCCTCTCCTTCGGAGGTGAGCTCCGTGTGCGCCACGTGTCAGTGCCGAACCTTTCCTCTCTTCTCAGAGACAAGCTCCGAGGTCGACACGTGTCCAACAGTGACGGACTTCCCGGAGATAAGCTCCGGTGGCGACATGTGTTCAATGGAACCGGACCTCTTGGAGGTGGGCTCCGAGATCGACACGTATCCCGCGCGACCGGTCCCCTGATTTCCATGGTGACTAGCTCCGAAGGTGACATGTGTCCTGCAGAAATGCCTTTGCTTCATCCGCAGAGGCTAGCTCCGAGCAACACATGTTCCTCAGGGTCGGACCTCTCCCTCTTAGCGGAGATGAGCCCCGATCCTGCCACATAGTCAGTTTGGCGGCGGACCTCTCTCCACTTTGCAGGGATGAGCTCCGAACATGACACGTGGCCAGCGGGCCGCGAAAGTTATCTTCGGTGCTCTCTGTGAACTGGATTCAGCTCTTGCTGGCTATCTTTTTGATAATTTCTCTGTTCCTACTTCTTTTAAAATGTTTTCTCTACATGAAATATGAATACATGCAGAAACTAGAGATGAGGGTGTCACACTGAGCACCAGCCCCCGGCAGTGCAGAACCGGGCCAGCTCCACCCGAGCGCACGCCTCCGTGCCTCGGCCTCACCTCCCCGGGGCCGCCCTGGACCTGTCAACCCCCAGTCGGCCTGAGCCAATGGAGGGAGACATCTTGGGTCCCCCAAGAAGGGTCTGGGTCTGTGTACCTCTTGTCAGCACGAGCAAATGGAGGAGGGTACCCCGGGGCTCCTGGGAGAAGCCACGCAGGGCCAGCTCCGGCGTGAAGATATCGACCTCGTCAACGAGGCACGATTACAAGCGACGCTCTGCAACACACGGTCCCGACTGGCGCTCCGGCGCTACCGCCAAAGGACCAAGCGTGTCCAGGAGCTCCAGGGAGGGGACCTGGTGCCGCGGCGCGTACTTTCTCGTGAAGGGACCGACAAACTCTCCCCAAACTGGGAAGGTCCCTTCCGAGTTACAAAAGTTTGCCGCCCCGGGTGCGAACGCCTCCCCACCAAGGATGGGAGTCTGCTCCTGAACCCTTGGAACATAGAACACCACTGTAAGTTCTATCCTCAGAGAGTCTAGGAGCAGCGCTCGGAGCAACTAAGCCCCAGGGGACGGTCCAGGACTACGTCCAGCTTGGCCTGGTTCCGACCCTAAGCGCGTAGGATCCTGCTTTCCCTCATAATGGGGTGGTCGTTGCCTCCATGTTTAGCCTGATTTCCTCCTATGGACGTTCATACAAGGAAAAACCTGGTCTACCCCGCTCTTCCTTTTGTGCTCATTTAAATTACGCATTAATTTTTATGACCGCACTTTCCATGTATGCTCACCATACATTTAGCTCTTATTTCCCACTCTCATCCCTAGTCGGCATTTGCTATCCTACCAAAGACGGTTGCGCTTGAGGTACCTGCCGATGGCCAGGGGGCCTTTCGGGCCTCCCCCAGTCAGGTACTGCGATGCCAGTTGGTCACCTCTAGGAAAGGCCCGCGCTTGCATGGGGGGCTAGGGTGCGTAGCCTGCTTTGCCTGGTTTCGACCCAAAGCGTGCGCGTCCTGCCCTTTGGAGGTCCAGGGGAGCACAACTTGCTTTGCCTGGTTCCGTACCGAAAGCCTGTGCACTCTGCCTCCCCGACATTGCGGTCCGGTACTAGGGGCCGGACGGTCGTACCCTGACCTCGGAGGGAGCCGGACTATCGGCGTCGGGCGCACAGAATTGCCCAAGCCCCGTATACCGGACCAGGACCGTAAGCCAAATAAGACTAAGAGATAGGGAAGGGGGAGCCCTCGAGGAGAATTACGTTTCCTCTACTTGTATGTAGGAACTCCAGGCTTTAGCTGCGGGGAACCGTGCAGGGAGATACCGGGGCTCCAGACAACTCCAAGGCAAGACCGGAAGAGCCGGACCTCGCCCCCTCTGCAGGGGCGAGCCCCGAAGGCTCCACGTTTCCCATGGGGCCGGACCCCCCTCTCCTCAGATGAGAGCTCCGGGCCCGCCACGTGGTCAGCAGATCCGGACCTCCCTGTCGAAGTGTGTAGCCGACACTTCCCCCGGACCTGCTCTGGGCAGCACGCAGAGGTTCTTTTTCGGAGGGGCTAGTCACTCACGGAGAGCTTCAGCGTTATGGACGATTGAGGGATAAGCTTGACACGGGGAGTTTTACGTGGTTCAGGCCGCCGGAGCGTAAAACCCTACGTCCACGGTGAGCAGAGATGCTCGCTGTATTGCTTGCTGCTCAGAACCAGAGTCCAGAGCTTGAGGGTGTGAGATGGCTAGAGTATGAGTCAACCGAGTTTGAACCTCACGTGGGTGTGTGTAAGAGGCGAACCCCTGCTAACGTTGCCTCCCAAGCTTTTTATAGTCCAAGGCTTAGGCGGCTTACAAGGTGGGCCCCGGGGACCCGACAGGTGGCCCCGGGGTGATTTCCTTCCAGCTTCTATGTCTTGGCGCTGGCGTCGAGGTCCTCGTCCTGCCACCCTGCCCATGCTGCAGGCTAGCTGTAGCGTGCAGCCATTGGTGATGGCAGGGACGGTAGGGCATGTCTTGTCCGTGTCTTGTCTCTGCCTTTAATGGACTGCAGCTTCTGACACTGTGTGCCTGTCTTGACTGTGACTGGTCACAGTGGCGCCTGCCTGGCGTGCGCCGCGCCTCCGCGTCTTGGGAAGGCGCGGGTCTTGAATGCTTGTACAGTAAAGGCATGGCGCGCCTTTACTCCTGCTACCTACCGCACTGGGCGGACAACGCTGCTCTACTGGCCACGTGTCGGGCCCGGAACTCTCCTCTGAGGAGAGGAGGAGCTCTGGCCCCGCCGGACACGTGCAGACTTCGGAGCTCACCCCCGCGGAGGGGGCGAGGTCTAGCCTTCTAGGCCACATGGCAGGCCCGGAGCTATCCTCCGAGGGGAGGGAAGCTCCGGCCCTACTGGACACGTGGCTCCTTCGGAGCTCGCCCCTGCGGAGGGGGCGAGGTCCGGCCTTCTGTGCCACGTGGCAGGCCCGGAGCTATCCTCTGAGGAGATGAGAGCTCCGGCCCTGCCGGACACATGGTGCCTTCGGAGCTCGTCCCTGCGGAGGGGGCGAGGTCCTTAGACGGTTTCACCCTGTGCTCGGGGTACCCGGTATTGAGGGTACCGACAGTGGCCCCCGGGCCCACCTCGGGGAAGTAACGATCCCGGGGTGGGGCCTTCTTCTTTCCGCGCACTTCCTTGTCTTGAGTATTCCCTGTGCTGATAGGGTCTCAATGGCTTCGGAGTTCAGCTTCTGAGGAGAGGGTGAACCCTGGCATCGGAGCTCAGCCCTGCTATGGGGGCGGAGGTCTGGAAGTCATCGGAGCTCAGGCCCACGGAGGGCGTGAGGTCCGGCATCAAAGCTCGTCTCTGAAAGGAGGGCGAGGGCTGGCATCGGAGCTCGGCCCAGATGTGGGGGCGGTGGTCCGGAAGTCATCAGAGCTCAGGCCCACGGAGAACGTGAGGTCCGGCATCAGGGCTCGCCTCTGAAAGGAGGGTGAGGGCTGGCCTCGGAGCTCGGCCCAGCTGTGGGGGCGGAGGTCCAGAAGTCATCAGAGCTCAGGCCCACGGAGGACGTGAGGTCCGATATCAGGGCTCATCTCTGAAAGGAGGGCGAGGGCTGGCCTCAGAGCTCGGCCCAGCTGTGGGGGCGGAGGTCCAGAAGTCATCGGAGCTCAGGCCCACGGAGGGCGTGAGGTCCGGAATCAGGGCTCGCCTCTGAAAGGAGGGCGAGGGCTGGCCTCGGAGCTTGGCCCAGCTGTGGTGGCGGAGGTCCGGAAGTCATCGGAGCTCAGGCCCACGGAGGGCGTGAGGTCCGGCATCAGGGCTCGCCTCTGAAAGGAGGGCGAGGGCTGGCCTCGGAGCTCGACCAAGCTGTGGGGGCGGAGGTCCGGAAGTCATCGGAGCTCAGGCCCACGTTGGGCGTGAGGTCCGGCATCAGGGCTCACCTCTAAAAGGAGGGTGAGGGCTGGCCTCGGAGCTCGGCCCAGCTGTGGGGGCGGAGGTCCGGAAGTCATCGGAGCTTAGGCCCACGGAGGGTGTGAGGTCCGACATCAGGGCTTGCCTCTGAGAAGAGGGCGAGGGCTGGAAGGTCATTGGAGCTCCGCCTCTGAGAAGAGGGGAGGTCCAGCATCGGAGCTCACCCCTGTGGAGGGGTGATGTGTGTCTTCATAGCTCAGCCTAATGTAGGGTGCAAGGTCCGACTTCGGTGTTCACCCCTGCTGACGGGGTGGTGACCGGCTTCGGAGATCGCCCCTGCGATAGGGGTTTCGTCCAGCATCGGACCTTAGCCCAGTGTAGGGCGCACGGTCCGGCTTCGGCGTTCACCCCTGGGGGTGGCGACCGGCTTCGGAGATCACACCTGCGATAGGGGTGTCGTCCGGCATCGGACCATAGCCCAGTGTAGGGCGCACGGTCTGGCTTCGATGTTCACCCCTGGGGATGGCGACCGGCTTCAGAGATCACACCTGCGATAGGGGTGTCGTCCGGCATCGGACCTTAGCCCAGTGTAGGGCACACAGTCCGGCTTCGGTGTTCACCCCTGGGGGTGGCGACCGGCTTCGGAGATCACACCTGCGATAGGGGTGTCGTCCGGCATCAGACCTTAGCCCAGTGTAGGGTGCACGGTCCGGCTTCGGTGTTCACCCTTGGGGGTGGCGACCGGCTTCAGAGATCGCACCTGCGATAGGGGTGTCGTCCGGCATCGGACTTAGCCCAGTGTAGGGCGCACGGTCCGGCTTCGGTGTTCACCCCTGGGGGTGGCGACCGGCTTCGGAGATCACACCTGCGATAGGGGTGTCGTCCGGTACTGGACCTTAGCCCAATGTAGGGCGCACGGTCCAGCTTCGGTGTTCACCCCTAGGGGTGGCGACCGGCTTCGTAGATCACACCTGAGGTAGGGGTGTCGTCCGGCATCGGACCTTAGCCCAGTGTAGGGTGCACGGTACGGCTTCGGTGTTCATCCCTGGGGGTGGCGACCGGCTTCGGAGATCACACCTGCGATAGGGGTGTCGTCCGGCATCGGACCTTAGCCCAGTGTAGGGCGCACGGTCCGACTTCGGTGTTCACACCTAGGGGTTGCGACCGGCTTCGGAGATCACACCTGTGATAGGGGTGTCGTCCGGCATCGGACCTTAGCCCAGTGTAGGGCGCACGGTCCGGCTTCGGTGTTCACCCCTGGGGGTGGCGACCGGCTTCGGAGATCACACCTGTGATAGGGGTGTCGTCCGGCATCGGACCTTAGCCCAGTGTAGGGCGCACGGTCCGGCATCGATGTTCACCCCTGGGGGTGGCGACCGGCTTCGGAGATCACACCTGTGATAGGGGTGTCGTCCGGCATCGGACCTTAGCCCAATGTAGGGCGCACGGTCCGGCTTCGGAGTTCACCCCTGGGGGTGGCGAACGGCTTCAGAGATCACGCCTGCGATAGGGGTGTCGTCCGGCATCGGACCTTAGCACAGTGTAGGGCGCACGGTCCGGCTTTGGTGTTCACCCCTGGGGGTGGCAAACGGCTTCGGAGATCACACTTGCGATAGGGGTGTCGTCCGGCATCAGACCTTAGCCCAGTGTAGGGCGCACGGTCCGGCTTCGGTGTTCACCCCTGGGGGTGGCACCGGCTTCAGAGATCACACGTGCGATAGGGGTGTCGTCCGGCATCGGACTTAGCCCAGTGTAGGGCGCACGGTCCGGCTTCGGTGTTCACCCCTGGGGGTGGCGACCGGCTTCGGAGATCACACCTGCGATAGGGGTGTCGTCCGGCATCGGACCTTAGCCCAATGTAGGGCGCACAGTTCGACTTCGGTGTTCACCCCTGGGGGTGGCGACCGGCTTCAGAGATCACACCTGCGATAGGGGTGTCGTCCGGCATCGGACCTTAGCCCAGTGTAGTGCACACGGTCCGGCTTCGGTGTTCATCCCTGGGGGTGGCGACCGGCTTCGGAGATCACACCTGCGATAGAGGTGTCGTCCGGCATCGGACCTTAGCCCAGTGTAGGGTGCACGGTCCGGCTTCGGTGTTCAACCTTGGGGTGGCGACCGGCTTCGGAGATCACACCTGCGATAGGGGTGTCGCCCGGCATCGGACCTTAGCCCAGTGTAGGGCGCACGGTCCGGCTTCGGTGTTCACCCCTGGGGGTGGCGACCGACTTCGGAGATCACACCTGCGATAGGGGTCTCGTCCGGCATCGGACCTTAGCCCAGTGTAGGGCGCACGGTCCGGCTTCGGTGTTCACCCCTAGGGGGGTGACTGGGTTCGGAGATCACACCTGCGATAGGGGTGTCATCCGGCATCGGACCTTAGCCCAGTGTAGGGCGCATGGTCCGGCTTCGGTGTTCACCCCTAGGGGTGGCGACCAGCTTCGGAGATTACACCTGCGATAGGGGTGTCGTCCGGCATCGGACCTTAGCCCAGTGTAGGGCGCACGGTCCGGCTTCGGTGTTCACCCCAAGGGGTGGCGACCGGCTTCGGAGATCACACCTGTGATAGGGGTGTCGTCCGGCATCGGACCTTAGCCCAGTGTAGGGCGCACGGTCCGGCTTCGGTGTTCACCCTTGGGGGTGGCGACCAGCTTCGGAGATCACACCTGCGATAGGGGTGTCATCCGGCATCGGACCTTAGCCCACTGTAGGGCGCACGGTCCGGCTTCGGAGTTCATCCCTGAGGAAGGGATGAAGTCCGGCATCATAGCTCGCCTCTGAGGAGAGGGAGGCGAGGTCCAGCTTCGGAGCTCACCCCTGCTGAGGGGGTGAGGTCGGCGCTGCTCAGGGGCCCTCCCTTTCCTGTCCCTTAGTCACATTTGGCTTACTGAACCGGACCGGAATACGGGGCTTGGGTAATCCAATGCACTTGGTCCCGGAGGTCTGGCCCCCAGCCCTAGTCAGGGTGTAACCGTCCGGCCCCCTAGTACTCAGACCGTAGCACTGGGGGGCAGAGTGCGCATGCTTTGGGTGCAGGACCGGGCAAAGCAAGGCTCCTGACCCCCCGGTCTGGCGTAGGTCTTTTCCTGGAGGACACCAACTAGCGTTACAGTACCCTTACAGGGGGAGGTCCAAAAGGCCCCCGGGCCTCTGGCAGGTACCCCAAGCACTACCGCCTTCGGCAGGATGGCAAATATCGACTATGCATGAGAGCAGGAAAGAGGAACCGAGTGTACAATGGATGTACACTGTCTAGAGCGCGATGAGGTGATCATATAAATTAATGCATAATTTAAATGAACACCTAAGTAAGCATGGTGAACTTACTGGGGTAGCGTCGGAGCGCCTGTCTTGGGCTCCCATGCACGGACCGGTGGCGCCAGGGCGTCTGCTGGTACCGCGCGATCTGGAGCGGAGGATTGACGGCATCGGCGTCGAGGTCGTTGATGTCGTGGAACCACTGCTGGGTGGCCCCCTGGAGGGCGTCTTCAGCAGGTGGATTGTCCAGGAGCGCTTCTGTGGCGGCTAGCGTGCTTTCTTGAGCGGCACTCTGCGCCGCGGTAGACCATGAGATTGATGGAGGTCGTGTTGCCGGAGTCGGCTGCTGGCTTCCAGCTCACACCGACACACTCTATGCTGAGTGTGTCGAGACGTAGTCCTCGCTGGTCACCGTTCGTCGAGAACATGGGCGAGGATAGCTTGCCGCTGAAGGAAGCTTCGTCATCTTCGTCGGCATAATCTCGTCACGCAAGGGAAAAGCCCCCTACCTGGCGCGCCAAATGTTGAAGTGTGTAGCCGACACTTCCCCCGGACCTTCTCTGGGCAGCCCGCGGAGGTTCTTTTTCGGAGGGGCTAGTCACTCGTGGAGAGATTCAGCGTTATTGACGATTGAGAGAGAAGCTTGACACGGGGAGCCTTTTATAGTCCAAGGCTTTTATAGTCCAAGGCTTGGGCGGCTTACAAGGTGGGCCCCGGGGACCCGACAGGTGGCCCCGGGGTGATTTCCTTCCAGCTTCTATGTCTTGGCGCTGGCGTCGAGGTCCTCGTCCTGCCACCCTGCCCATGCTGCAGGCTAGGTGTAGCGTGCAGCCGTTGGTGATGGCAGGGACGGTAGGGCATGTCTTGTCTGTGTCTTGTCGCTGCCTTTAATGGACTGCAGCTTCTGACACTGTGTGCCTGTCTTGACTGCGACTGGTCACAGTGGCGCCTGCCTGGCGTGCGCCGCGCCTCCGCGTCTTGGGAAGGCGCGGGTCTTGAATGCCTTGTACGGTAAAGGTATGGCGCGCCTTTACTCCTGCTGCCTACCGCACTGGGCGGACAGCGCTGCTCTGCTGGCCACGTGTCAGGCCCGGAGCTCTCCTCTGAGGAGAGGAGGAGCTCTGGCCCCGCCGGACACGTGGAGCCTTCGGAGCTCACCCTAGCGGAGGGGGCGAGGTCTGGCCTTCTAGGCCACGTGGAAGGCCCGGAGCTATCCTCCGAGGGGAGGGAAGCTCTGGCCCTACTGGACACATGGCTCCTTCGGAGCTCGCCCGTGCGGAGGGGGCGAGGTCCGGCCTTCTGGGCCACGTGGCAGGCCTGGAGCTATCCTCTGAGGAGAGGAGAGCTCCGGCCCTGCCGGACACGTGGTGCCTTCGGAGCTCGCCCCTGCGAAGGGGGCGAGGTCCTTAGGTGGTTTCACCCTGTGCGCGGGGGTACCCGGTATTGAGGGTACCGACACTCCCCATCCTCACGGCGCGAGCTTCGAAGACCCCTTGGGCCCTCAATCCAACAGGGACCCGAGGAAAGTGTCTGCGCAAGACTTCAAGATCGGTGAAGACCTCCGAGGTCCTTGCGGAGCTAAGGACTCGGCCAGGCCATGCCGAGAAGAAGATAAACACAGACGCAACAATCAAGAGTCTATTCAGTCAAGGCTCCATGAGCTGGACTACAGACTCAACAAAAGCGAAAAAGAAAAGGGACAAGCCCTAGGAATCCCTGGAGTCGTGCAGGAACCTAGAGGCCACGAGGGCGGCCACAACCTCGACTTCAGCCCTGCCGACGCCCTCCCGCGCCGCGACGGGGCCCTGCCTCACCGGCTCCAGAGAAAGGGAGGGATCCCGGCTCCGGAAGCACGCTAGCACGTGCGTGGCAACCTCCTTCGCCAGATCCCGTCCCTCCGCCTTGAGCTCGCCAGCGATCACCGCTTCGAGCCCGCCCAGTTTGGCGCCGATGGACTCGAGCGCCGAGATCGCCTCGGCCACCTCCTGTGCCAGAGCCTCTGTCCTCACCAGGCTAAAGCCGAGGGGAACCAGGGCGGATCCTGCCTGGTCGACAAAGCTCCAAACCGCACGGGCCTCAATGGACCGTGAAGCCTGGAGCTCCTCCATCTCTTGGCGGATTGCCAGTAGGGCGTCAGGACCCTCGGAGAACTTCTTCTCCTTAGCCGCTAAAGAATCTTCCCGAAGCTGGAGACCCTGGGCGAGTCGCTCCAACTCCGACGCCCGGAAATCAGCTGCCAGCTCCCGATCCAGCACTGCCTGGCGCTCCCGGGAGACCTGCTCCTCCCTCGCGACCAGAGCGGCCTCCCGAGTCTCCAGCTCCTTAGCTCGGGCCCTCAGGTCACCCTCGCCAGCCACCAGCTGTGCGGCAACCTTCTTCGTCTCAGCCGCCAAGGTGTGCTCCCGGTCCGCGACGACGCGCTCGCGGCGCACCAGCTTCAGCCGCAGCTCCTCCAGAGCAGAGGAGTGTGCCTCGGCCTTGGCATAAGACTCGCGAGCCTCCTGGTGAAGCCGCCGGGTTTTGGAGTCCAGGCGGTTGACGGCCCTCTTCTGGGCATCGAGGAGCACTTCTATGGCGTCAAGCTTCGCCCGCCTCGATTCAAGCTTCGCCCTGACCTCCTGGGTCCGCTGCCCCAAGAGGTGCCCCCAGCTGAGGAGGCGATTCCTCTCCTCAGCTTGCGCCTCCCGCTCTCGCTCAAACGCCGCCAGGACCTGTCTGACGCTCGTCTGAGCAAGGTCCAAGGCGTCCGCTAGGGGCAGCGGGGCGGCAGAGGCCGAAGCCGCACCCCCTACTTCCTCCATCACATCGTCCTCAGAAGGAGACGATGGCGCTGCAGCAGGGACCGCGACAAGGCGCTGATCTGGAGAAACAGGCGCCGAAGCAGGACCGCTTTCAATGTGCCCCTGCTCGCTGCCCGCCGGAGGGCCAGAAGCCGCTCCCACCACCTCCTCAGCACTGGAGGGTTGAGCACCGTCAGTCGGCCCCGCCAAGCCCTCGGTAGTCGCCGGCTTCTGAGTTGGCGACGGAGGACGGACGGGAGCTACTGCCGTCGTCACGGGAGTTGTTCCAGCCGGCATAGATGAGGCCTGCGCTGGCCTAGGGGCCGGCGAAGCCGCTGCAGTTCCTGGACGCTGCGGCGCGGATCCTCCGCCAGCCGGAGATGACCGGAGAACAAACTCGCCCCGGTAGCCGATGAATCCCGAGGGACGCGGACGCTCCAACGGGCACGGAGCCCCGGCTTCCGAGCTGGGGTAGAGCCGCCGAAGCCTGCCGCCGGGGCGTGCGTTGGCCGGGGCGCCTGAGCCCTGGGCACGCCCCCGGGCATCGCAGCACCGGCATCCCCCTCGAAGCTCCACTGCCTGAAGAAGGAGGGCGGGGTGCCCGGGACCCCTCAGATCGCTGCTGTCCGAGGGGAGTCTCGTCGGAATGGAAGGCCTGAGACCTCTTGGGGTCGCCACCCGACGAACTAACACCTCTAGAAGGAGGATGCGAAGATACCCTGGTCCCCTGGCCTGGCGCGAACGACGCCGTCGGAGGGGACCGGGCGCGTTTCTTCTTTGACAGGTTGGAAGCCATGGACAACAGAAGCTCAAGAACTTGGAAGACAAGGGCGCAAGAACCCAGAGAACAAGGAAGGTTCAAGCTCGGGAAGTGCGAAGGGAAGCCTGCGATGCAGATAAGATCCCCATTTATAATTCCCATACTTGATTCAAATCAATTCGAAACTCTTCGAATGCACTGCTTGGACAACCGCTTCAGCTCCAAGACCAAGCGTCAATGACAAGTGGACCCGAGCCGTCCAGCAGAAGCGGTGGGCCAAAAAGTCAGTCTCCCGAGAAGTCGATCCTGCGGGATGCTTCGGCGGTTCCCGAAAAGGCGCTGCGACGTGCAGAAGTGGCAGCCTTGGTAACCGCCGCAGTAAAAGCATCCATAACTACTTCCCCGTCGCCTTGACCGGCCCAGCCCGGCCTTGGCTCATGAACCTCCCCCAGGGTTCCATAACTTCCTGGGGAGAGCTCTGCCGGCAGTTCGTCGCCAACTTCGGCAGTTCCTACACCCGGCCTGGCACGGAGATCGATCTCCACACCATCCAGCAACAACCTGGGGAGTTGCTGCGCTCCTTCGTCCAGCGGTTCTCCCAGGTACGCAACACCATCCCTCACATCCCGAATGCATCAGCGGTGGTCGCATTCCGGCAAGGTGTGAGGGACAAGAAGATGCTCCAGAAGTTCGCCACCAGGGAGGTGCAATACATCTCGGGGCTCTTCAGCCTGGCGGACAAGCGCGCCGGGGCAGAAGACGGGCGTCATTGGCACTCACTGCCAGCTTCCGAAGCCGGAAGACAGCCCAAAGATGGCGGAGTTCAAGCTGAGCTCCCGACCACGTCAGACAGCCAAGAGCCAAGCACTGGCTGACTTCGTGGCTGAGTGGACGCCAACGAAGGCTGACCCAGGGGGCCGCGAAGACGGTGAACCAAAGTACCGAGCTCCGGTCTTCACCGGGCCTCACTGGACGCTCTTCTTCAACGGTTCCTCACGAAAGCAGGGGGCCTGTGCCGGCGTACTGCTTCTCATGCCATCGGGGGAGCAGTCTGGGTACATGGTGCGTCTCAATTCCAAGGCAACCAACAACTTGGCAGAGTATGAAGCACTCATCTTCGGCCTAAAAGACAGTCCTGTCTCTGGGCGCTCGCCAGTTGTTGGCGCAGGGCGACTCCCAGCTAGTTATCAAGCAAGTTAAGGGTGAATGCCCCTGCAATGACCCACAGCTAGCTGCTTATCTGCTCCACGTGCGGATGTTGGAGAAAGACTTCCTCGCCTTGGACCTGCGCCATGTACCGCACGCTGGCAAGGCCGCAGCTGATGACCTCTCAACGAAGGCCTCCACCGGAGCCCCTGCGCCCGAAGGAGTCTTCGAGAGGACGTTGCTGCGGCCCACAGCCCGGCCCGCCAAGCCGGGCGAAGGGGGCTGAACCAGTGCCTTGAAGCTAGGCAGTCCCAGCGGCCCTGTAGCCATGGACGCCGCCAAAGGATCGTAAGCGTCACTGGGAACTCCGTGCAACCCAGCGCTCAAGATCCAGAAGCTCAAGTAGTCCCGATGCATGGACCACGGAGGTCCGGGACTCCTTGAAGGACATCTTCCTGATGAACGTGCATTCGCTGAACGGATTGTGCAGATGGCTAAGTGCTACGGGCTGGTATCTTTACTGGCGTGGCGCCACAGCATCCTATTGCGGCGCATAACCCAGGAGGAAGGCTGCGACTAGCTCGCAGTAGTCCATGGAGGCGAGTGCTGGGAACGCTCATCGTCCCGCACGTTGGTCGGTTAAGCCAACCGGCATGGCTCCTACTGACTGAGAGCCACCTGGACGCCGTTAAACCGGTTAGGGATGCAATGCGTGCCAGGTCCACGCCAAGCAGACCCACACAACCGGTGCAGACGTGCACCCAGAGCCGTCGGGGGATACCGGCTCCTCCATGACGAGGGCCAGCCGGACTTCCCAGGGCCGGGTCACGGGAACTACCCTTCCACATGGTATGCGGGGCCGAAGCCATGCTTCCCTCTGAGATCGCCATGGGGGTCCTCCCGTGTCCGGCGTACAACGAAGCCACGCATGACCCGCTCTGCGTGAAGACAGGCGCTCCGACGCTACCCCAGTAAGTTCACCAAGCTTACTTAGGTGTTTATTTAAATTACGCATTAATTTATATGAACACCTCCCCACGCTCTAGATAGTGTGCGTCCATTGTACACTCGGTTCCCCTTTCATGCTCTCATGCATAGTTGATATTTGCCGTCCTGCCGAAGGCGGTAGTGCTTGGGGTACCTGCCAGAGGCCCGGTGGCCTTTTGGATCTCCCCCTGTAAGGGTGCTGTACCGCCAGTTGGTCTCCTCCGAGAAAAGACCTACGCTAGACCGGGGGGTCAGGAGCCTTGCTTTGCCCGGTCTTGCACCCAAAGCATGCGTACTCTGCCCCCCAGCGCTACGGTCTGAGTACCAGGGGGCCGGACGGTTACGCCCTGACTGGGGCTGGGGCCAGACCTCCGGGACCAAGTGCACTGGATTACCCAAGCCCCGTATTCCGGCCTGGGATAGTAAGCCAAATGAGACTAAGGGATAGGAAAGGGGGGACCACTGAGCAGTGCCGGACTTCGCCCCCACAGCTGGGCCGAGCTCCGATGCCAGCCCTAGCCCTCCTTTCAGAGGCGAGTGCTGATGCTGGACCTCACGCCCTTCGCTGGCCTGAGCTCCGATGACCTCTGGACCTCACGCCCTTCGCTGGCCTGAGCTCCGATGACTTCCGGACTCTGCCTCCACAGCCAGGCCGAGCTCCGAGGCCAGCCCTCGCCCTCCTTTCAGAGGCGAGCGCTGATGCCGGACCTCACGCCCTTCGTTGGCCTGGGCTCCGATGACTTCCGGACTCCACCCCCACTGCTGGGCCGAGCTCCGAGGCAAGCCCTCGCCCTCCTTTCAGAGGCAAGCGCTGATGCCGGACCTCACGCCCTTCGCTGGCTTGAGATCCGATGACCGCCAAAGCTCACGCCCTTCGCTGGCCTGAGCTCCGATGACCTCCGGACCTCACGCCCTTCGCTGACCTGAGTTCCGATGACTTCCGGACCTCTGCCTCCACAGCCAGGCCGAGCTCCGAGGCCATCCCTCGCCCTCCTTTCAGAGGCGAGCGCTGATGCCGGACCTCACGCCCTTCGTTGGCCTGAGCTCCGATGACTTCCGGACTCCGCCCCCACAGCTGGGCCGAGCTCCGAGGCCAGCCATCGCCCTCCTTTCAGAGGCGAGCGCTGATGCTGGACCTCACGCCCTTCGCTGGCCTGAGATCCGATGACCTCCGGACCTCACGCCCTTCGCTGGCCTGAGCTCCGATGACTTCCGGACCTCCGCCCCCACAGCTGGGCCGAGCTCCGATGCCAGCCCTCGCCCTCCGTTCAGAGGCGAGCCCTGATGCCGGACCTCACGCCCTTCGTGGACCTGAGCTCCGATGACTTCCGGACCTCCACCCCCACAGCCGGGCCGAGCTCCGATGCCAGGCTTCACCCTCTCCTAAGAGGCTGAACTCCGAAGCCGTCAAGACCCTGCCAGCACAGGGAATACTCAAGAGAAGTCGATGCACCAGCGACCGGGACTAGACGCCGGTCAGGAGAGGCTGGCGCCGGGACTCCGGCAGCCGAACCCGCCGGACTCCCTCTAGCTTCTGGCTTCTTGACCGGTGGAGGGGGACGAGCGGGGGAAGTCGACGCCGAAATAGAAGCCGGGTCACCTGGTGCAGGGTCGACCTGCGCTGGCCTGGGGGCCGCGGTGGTTGTCTCGGCAGGAAGAGATGACGCTGCCGCGGAATCCGGGCACACCGGAACAGGAGAAACTCGCGCTGGCTTGGGGGCCGCGGCAGCTGTCCCGGTTTCCGAGCGCAACGGCGCAGTCTCCCCGCCAGCTGGGGATGGCCGGGAAGCGCGAACACTCCAGCGGGCTCTGAACCCCGACTTCCGAGCCGGGGTAGGACTCCCAGAGCCCGCCGTCGTCACTGACGGCCGCTCCGCAGTCGCCTGGACTGGCGGAGCAGGGGACGCTCCAGAAGCTCCCCTCAACGCATCGGCCCGGGGCCTCTTTGTGTCGCCACCGGAAGGAGTGCCGTCTCTAGAAGCAGGAGGTGCAGGCACCCCAGATCCCCGACTTGGCACAGATGCCGCCACTGGAGGAGATCGAGCGCGTTTCTTCTCTGGTGGCGGGTTGGGGGCCATGACGAGGGAGGACTCAAAGGCAAGAAGACAAAGGCACAAGAGTCCAAGAAAAAGCGCTGGGAAGTGCAAATGTAAGCCGCAATGCAGGTAAGATCCCCTCTTAAAACTTCCCAGGTGCAATTCCAAGCGATTCGAAACTCTTCGAGTACGCCGCATCGGCAACCGCTTCGGCCCCAAGACCGAGCGCCGATGACAGGTGGACCCAAGCCGCTCAGCTGGAACGGTGGGTCATGGAGTCAGTCTCCTAAGAAGACGAGCCGGCAAGGCACTCCTGCGGTTCCCGAAGAAAGCGCCGCAACATGCAGAAGTGGCAGTCTGGGGAACCGCCGCAGTGAAGGCAACCATCAAGTGGGCGCACGCTCCCACGATCCCGCGATTGTTCGTGCTCCGGCAGCGGTCAATGTGGGACTTAGAAAAAGTGCGCGGATCAGAAGAGACGGATGTCACACCCGGTTTCTCTGAAGATCAACCGAGTGAATATCACATGTATGCCAGGATCATTTTCTCATACATGTGATGAAAAATAGTGAAGCATCATTTATTACAAGCCAGGTGTCGAATGTAAATAAGTCTTACATAATATCTGTCTCGATGGACGATAATAAGTTCATAACATGTAAATAAAATAGCAGCGGAATATTATTCTTGTGGGCTCCGTTACAGGCGTTGCCCGGGGGACTCCATGAACCTAGAAACCTCCTTCGGGTCCAAAGTCTTGATCATTAAACACCACTTCATTATCTTGACCTGAGCAGCAATATAAACCAACAAATATGCAAGGTTGAGTACCGATGGTACTCAGCAAGTGTGGGAAAGTTATGTCATGCATGGCTAAAGCAAGGAAAGGTTGAACTCATGGTTAAAGCACTACGCAATTAATACCTATCACCTTAGCTTATTAAGCACCTACATTACTACACAGGTGAAATGGTCCCAATCTCCCATCCCATCATCATAATCAAATAACCATAACATCATTTTCAATGTTAAGCTCCCCGCTTAACATCCTTAACTTCCAAAACCATCACTCCTCTAATCATGAATAAGTCCAAGCCGCTCTTGACCGTGAGCACGGCTGTCATGACAGTTTTGACTCTGCAGAGTTTGCACCACTGTACCCACATGTAGTGATTTCATCCCCCGTTGCCGGGTGGACTAAAAGAACCTCCATTATGCCAGTGGCTACGAACCACATTCACACTTCCCAGGTGTGTAGCCAGGAGATCACTACGAAGCCTTTACAAAGGGATTCCCGACGAGCGTGGGCCCACTGAGGTTTCAACCCTAACAGCATACAAGAGGCTCCAACCCCGCTGCAGTGGCCCCCTCTTGAGCCTTGCGGTTCATATGGTAGTCCAGCTGACACCTACTCCCCGCACCATCCAACACACCCATACTACGCCGGGGATACACCTAATTAATTGGTCAAGCTGCCCCATCTCAGCATGTGGTTGGCACGGTAAAGCCAGGTTACATGCTCCATGAACCGGTCCTTAGGATCCAGGCAAGTACTAAACACAAACCCAAGTCTCGTGCACCCAGCACCCACCAAATCATCCAACTTGCCTCGATCCCTACCTCTACATGTCTCATAATATCTCATTCAAGAGTAAGGTAAATAAATTGATGATCTCATATCCCACTTATCCCATTCTAAGCATGGCTAAGCATAAGTAATATGAATGAATGACATGATAAAATAAATCCCAACCCAAGCTACAAGGAAAAAGGTAATGCAATTCTAGGGAAACTTCCTAGCATGGGTTCCATATTTCAATTGACAATGCAAATAATTCTATCTACACATCCTAGTATAGGATCAAAGTGGTCAAGGATACTTGCCTCCTTCCTGCTGCTCTTGGAATGGGTAGTCCTGATCTTGGAAAGAAAGAACTTGCTCTGGAGCAGGTTCTACATCATAACATCACACATAGCAAAAGGAAAACAACAATCCATAAGACATAGTTCACACTTCCACTTCATACAAACCGCACATTCACATGTAATAAAGCCATTGACAAATTCTATGTGTTGTGGTTACTCTATGTGTGTTGATCTTTGGCTTACATGCACTTTTAATTCATGTATTTATGATTCCTACTTTTGTATTCACATTTATACTTGCATACTATATATATGAGTTTCCAATTTAAATACATTCCTTATATTCAATTACTTCACCTTTTAGCTACCAAGTATGCATGAAAAGTATTTTCCTACTCCATATGTGTCTTCATAACTTCTAACAACCCTAAACTGAATTCTTTGAATTTTAAAAACTTCATTTATCATTTACTAGTTGCTATATTTTCAGATTTATTTCCTATGCCTAAATGTGAACTTTATTATGAAAATAATAAGACACATCATCTAAACAGAATAGGTTCTGATCTAAAATATTTAATAATATATTTTTGACCTTTTCCTCTGATGTAAACTATTTTACATTTATTTTCCTAATTTTCAGAACTATTCTTTACTTAAAAATGTGTCCCTATAACTAATAAATGTGAATAATAAATTAAACAGATTCATTTCAGCCAAAAATCTATTTTTATCTCACTCCAAGGTTCTCTAAGTACTGAGAAAGTTTTTAATTTAAATTTGACAATATGTTTGTCCCACTTTTTAAATTTTAAATACTAACCACATATTCAATTTCCTAAATTTAATATCAAACAGGGTTAAAAAGGTAAACTCACCCCACTACAGGGTCTATAATATTATTTTAACAATTTTCAGGGGTCTAGCTACTCATAACAGAGGAGTTTTTCCTAATTTTTATTAAGTCCAGGGGCTAAAACTGATTTTTAAATGAATTTACATGATTTTCTGAAGTTCCAGGGGCTAGATCAGAAGTTTCCGGTGCTAGCTCTTATTTCCCGAGAACCCCAGGGGGTAGCACATAAGAATTCCAGTCTTTATAACGCGTGGCTGACGTGGACTGCCCGATTTAAAACAGACGGCTGAGATTATAACGTCGAACCGGTACGCGGGGATTTAAACTCTACCGTGCGATTTAAAATAAACGGTGCACAAGCGGCCACGTCGCTCTGATCGAGCGCGGGCGGCGCTGCTCGGCGGCGCACGGCGGCGATCTCGCCGGGGAGTTTCGGATCTTCGTAAATTCTTCCTAGAACTGTGATTTTATGGCATAGATCGGTGGAGGGGAGGTCGGGATCTCACCTCGGGGGTTTTCTTGAGCTCGGAGTTCCTGGAAGGCGGTCGGCAACTAGGTCCGAGGTGAATTCACGGCGAGGCTCGTCGGTGCTGTGTTTGAACCGCAAACCACCGCGTTTTCTGCACCTGCGAGGTTCCCCGGAGGCGGTGGATCAAGACCAGCGAGTTAGATCGGAATTTCCGAGCGTAGATCGGCTAGAATTCGCCGGAGGGGCTCGGGTTCTCACCGGAGAGAAAATTGGCAGATCGTGGGGAAAACGGGACGATGCCGGGGTTTTTATAGATGGGGAAGGGCGGCGTTCGGTTGTGATCGAGTTTGCGTCGCCCACGAACAAAATTCGGCTGGGATACGCAGGAATCCGGGTCGGTTTTGATTCGGGGTGAGAGAGAGTCCGGCCGAGCGCGGCGCTAGCGCGAGGAAGAAGAAAGACTGGCGGGCCCCGCCTGTCAGTGGGAAGAAGAGGGCGCGCGCGGCTGCGGGCTGGCGCGGGATCGGTGGGCCGGCTGGTGGGTTTCGGCCCACTGGCCGGTTTTTTTTCTGTTTTCCTTTTTCTTTTTCTATTTCTTTTTTGTTTTGAGTTTAATTTGAATTCCAGTTTGAATTTGAATTTTTGCAACACATGCAACACGTCCAAAAAACTTTAAATTCCCCTCTGAACAGGATTTTGGGGTGTTACAGCTCTACCCCCCTTAAAAGAAATCTCGTCCTCGAGATTTGGTGGTTCTAAGAAAACAATTCCAGAAATTGTGCCTTAAGCTCATCTTCTCGCTCCCAGGTGGCTTCCTCTTCTGAGTGATGCTTCCACTGCACCTTGCACATCCGGATTCTTTTATTTCTGGTGAGGCGTTCCATTGTCTCCAAAATCTTGGATGGTTGCTCGGCATAAGACAAATCCTCAGCTACTTCCACTTCATTCATGGGTAACACCTCTTCAGGCGTCCTCAGGCATTTCTTGAGTTGTGACACATGGAATACGTCGTGCACATCCGATAGGCGAGCCGGTAATTCTAGTTGATACGTCACTTTGCCTTTTCTCTCCAGAACTTGAAAGGGTCCGATGTATCGAGGTGACAACTTCCCTTTCACCTTGAACCGACGAAGTCCTCGGATAGGGGACACCTTGAGATAGACATAGTCTCCCACGTTGAAAACGAGCTCTCTTCTCCGTACATCGGCATAGCTCTTTTGTCGTGTCTGTGCTATCCTCAAGTTGTTGTGAATTTCCCTCACTTTCGCCTCGGCTTCTTGTAGTACTTCAGGACCAAACACTTTACTTTCCCCCGTTTGGTTCCAAAACAGGGGAGTCCTTGTGACACCCTCGCCTCGGGTGTCAGCATATGTTCATGTTCTATGAAGAGGAAACATTCTAAAAAAAGGGAACAATGACAAATATCAAAAGGATAGCCAACAAAGCTTTCGGAGAGCACCGAAGGCAACTTCCGCGGCCAGCAGGCCACGTGGCGTGTTCGGAGCTCGCCCCTGCGAGGTGAAGAGAGGTTCGCCGCTAAACTGGCTACGTGGAAGGCTCGGGGGACACCTCCGCAATTGGAAAAAGCTTCGACCCTGCGGGACACGTGTTCCCCACGGAGCTAGCCTCTGCGGAAGAAGCAAAGGCATTTTTCGTAGGACACATGTCATCCTCGGAGCTAGTCCTCGCGGAAATCAGAGGACCCGTCACGTAGGATACGTGTCGATCTCAGAGCTCATCTCAGAGAAGCCCGGATCTATCAAACACGTGTCGCCACCGGAGCTTATCTCCGGGAGGTCTTTCGTTGCTAGACACGTGTCGACCTCGGGACATGTTCATAAGGAAGGGAGAGAGGGAAGACCGGTGCCAACACGTGGCGTGCGCGGAGCTCACCTCCAAAAGAGGGGGAGGTCTCGGTCGATTTACACGTGGCACAACCGAAGCTCGTCTCTGCGGAGAAGTAGATACCAGGCCCCGGGAGGACACGTGGAGCCTCCGGAGCTCATCGCCACGAAGGTAACGAGTTCTGGAACGGTTTTTACGCGTAAAGATACTGGTACGCAACAGAAACCGATCTAAATTTCCACGATGTTACCAAAGATAAGACGATTAGGATTCAACAAAGATCTGAATAAGACTCTTATTCGGGATCCAATCAGATTAGGACTCTTCTCTTCCCGATTATAAATAGAACCCAAAACCTCTGGCCGAAGCCACAAACTTCTCTTTCAACTCCTGAGCCGACGACTTAGAGCCCTAGCCCTAACTCGCCGAGCAAAACATCGCCGAAGCGCAGCAAGGGAGATCATCAGAGAAGGACCAAGCGGTCTGAGGAGGACCTCGAAGACAAAGAAGAGCGTGAGGTAGGACTTCAATACCACCTTACGACATCATTGTGTTCATCTCTTTGCATCTGTTCTTCAATTCCTTTCGAACAGAAGCCTTCTCGTGGGCAGATCACTTGATGATCAATTTGATCTAAAGACAAGATCATCGCCACGTCCACCTTGATCCGAACACCTCTGTCCATACAAGGCCATGCAAGAACATGTACAGATCAATCTAATAAAACTAATCATGAGATAGCATGCATATGCATCATCGCATCTAGATTAAGGTTTGTGCATAAATATTGATTGCTGTGAATCCTGTATGCACGTGATCCTACCTAGCAGGACAAGCTCAGGGAGCTGTCTACGACGAACTGCAGCAACCAGGATTTAAGAATCAAGAACAACCGGAACCACAAGAACAAGGCAAGTGCTCCTTGACCATATTGATCCTATGTTTTGGGTAAAACTGTTTTGTTTTGCAAAAAGGTGTGCGTACTGAGTCAAGCGTGATGGGAAGCCCTTTTATAGGAGTTTACTAGTTTTGACTTAACCACCCTTGTCGCCTGGGAAGTTTATGAGTCAGGTATGGTTTTTGCTTTATGCTTCATTGAGTCTATGGGATTGGGAAGCGAGATAGATGTGTTTAGCTAACTGCACTCGTAATGATAATGAGAAACTGATGATGTTAATGAACATGGATCGGAGGGAGATCTAGGCAAGCCTGGGTTTGTGAATGAGGTAGCATGAGATGGTGGTTTTACTTGCCGTAGATCTAAGGACCGGTTCATGCATGCACATGCCAGGATAACAGTGCCACCACAAGGCCAAGTATGGGTGCGGCTTAGCTGAGTAATTAGGTAAGTTACTAGAGTGTTATGGACTGTGGAAGGCGCGGGGAATGGGAGTCGAGTGAGGACTGCCCTGGGAACTGCATGGCACAAGAGGGGGCCCGTGGGTGGGAGAATTGGAGATTCTAGCCTGCCGGTGAAACCTCAGTGAGTCCATACATCTAGTAACCCCTTTGTAAAGGCTATTTTATGATCTCTTGACCATACACCGACGGTCGTGTACTGGTATAATGGAGGTTCTGCAGTCGCCGACGGGTGACGAAATCACAAACTTGTGGGTAAAGAGGTGCAAACTCTGCAGAGTTATTAAAACTATCATGATAGCCGAGCTTACGGTTACGAGCACCTGGCTAAACTGCCATGATTAGTTGGGAATGGTTTTTGGGATGGTTATTGGAATGGTTTTGGGATGGTTATTGGAATGGTTACTGGGAAGGTTCTCGGTTATGGTTATTGGTTTGGAACTGTTAAGTCTGGATGATGAGATGGTTGCATGACTGTTGGGTCATGACATGAGAATGGTCTCGGTGTGAGACGAGGTTGATTTGTGAGATGAGATGGTAGCGAATACGAGGAGGTATTCGCGAGTATGAATAAAGGGTTGATAAATGTTTGGATGGAACACGGGAAGTGATGAAGGTATGTTGGTACTTTCATATATGCTGAGATTACATATAGAGTTAAGTTGCTGTTTATCATGATTTCACAAATCTGCTTTTCTGCAATAAGCCCTTTGATGCCTACCTTGTTTATGAGCTGCATATCATGTGTTTTCCCGCACTTGCTGAGTACATCATTATACTCAAACTTGCATTATTATTTTCATCATCAGCATCGGGAGAAGCCTACTATGAAGATCAAGGGGAGCATTATGGCGTGTGATCTGTTTCAACCTTGCCTGTGGAGGGAGTAGAGATGGAGCCACTTCTGCTTAGTTTTGCTTCCGCATTAGTTTTTGCTTCCGCATTAAAATAAGACTTCCGCTGCATAGAAATAAGACTTCCGATGTAAGCATGAGTCCAGGACTCATGAGACGTTGTAATAAACTCTGTTATTCGTGGTAATATATAATCTGAATTCAGTTTGTGGAACGTATATGTGTATGTGTGATGAACATCCTGGGCACACATATGCATTAGTTCTCGGTTCCGTGGTTTTTCCACAGAATTGAGGGCGTCACAGATTGGCATCAGAGCCACGGGTTGATAGTAGGTTACACGCCTAGATAGAAACCTTAGATTGATATTAGAGCCATGGGTTAACAGCAAGTTACACCCCTAAATAGAAGTCACAGGTATCTAAGCCACGCTGACCAAAGGAAGCATCCTAGGGTAAATAGCTTAGATTGTCCTTGAAACCACCTTGGTATAGGAAACCATCCTTGAATAGGAGCTGTATGAGCCCTTGCAATGATTGTGTGTGATTATGTGCTTAATGTGAGTTGTGGGACGTCTCAAAAACATTGTCCATATCCATACGTAAGAAAAAAAGGAGGTGCGAAATGCTTCGGCACTTGATCACATCCTCATATGGGCTAATATATACAGTCTAACTCACCTTGATGCATATAGTTGAAGGGACTTACCTAACCTTCTAACCTTCTATTCTATTTCGTTCTCCCTCACAGATGGTGAGAGGAAACGCCAGCTGAAGGAACATCCAGGAGGATGACCACGAGGAAGTTCCTGCTAACCCCGGAGCTGGTGAAAACCATCTGGAAAGGTTGATGGCCATGCAAAACCAGCTCATGCAAACCATGATCCAAACTTTGGGTCAATTGCAGGCCAACTAAAACCCCGTTCCGACACCACCGCCACCACCACCGCCGGCTCATAACAGGTTGGGAGAGTTCATGAGGACTCGACCACCCACCTTTGCTCAAGCAAGCGATCCCATGGAAGCCGATGATTGGTTGAAATCCATGGAGAAGAAGCTCGCCATTGTTCAGTGCAACGATCGAGAGAAGGTTCTCTTCGCATCGTACCAACTTACGGGAGCCGCTGCTGACTGGTGGGATGCCTTGAGCACTGCCCATGCCAACCCGGAGACAATCACTTGGACCGAGTTCAAGGAAAGTTTCCGCTCTCACTACATCCCTGCTGGTGTAATGATGCTCAAGAGGCAGGAGTTTGAAGGTCTCCGCCAAGGACAGAAGAGTGTGAACGAGTATCTCAACAAGTTCATACAACTGTCCCGGTACGCCCCGAAGATGTCAACTCAGACCAGAGGAAGCAGTACCTGTTCATGAGAGGGTTGAACAATGAGATCCAGGTTCAGCTCCTCAACAATGACTACGTAAGCTTCCAGAAGCTGGTTGACAAGGCTATTGTGGTTGAAAACAAGATCCGAGAGATCGAGCGAGAGTGCAAGAGGAAGATGCCATACCAGCCCCAAGGGAGCAACGTACGACCTAGGCACATGCCCCCTGCCCCGCAGTATGGATCGACCACTCCTCCGTACCGCCCTGGTCAGCCACCACAGCAACAATTCGTTGCACCGGCACCTCATGTGCCCATGCCTCCAGCGCCCCGACCTAACAATGGCGCCCCTGTTCAAAACCCCCGCCCCAACGTACCTGCTGCCGTAGGCAACAGGGCATGCTTTGCATGCGGGGAAGTAGGCCACTTCGCTAACCAGTGCCCGAGGAGAGGCCCTGAGCAAGGTAACGTGCCCAAGTAGAACCAGCAACCAAACAGAGGGGACAACCAAGGGAAACGTGGACCGCAGAACTATGCTCGGGGCAACGTGAACCATGTCACTGCTGAAGAAGCACAACAGGCCGAGGACGTCGCAATTGGTATGTTCCTTGCCAACTCCAACCCAGCCACCATTTTATTTGGTTCCGGAGCATCGCATTCCTTCATATCATCCAAATATGTTGCCAAACATCAACTACCCGTATCCCACTTAGAATGTGCTATGTTAGTTAATTCTCCCGGAGGAGAAATGAGGACTAATATAGTATGTCCTAAAGTAAGCCTTAAAATAAGGGGGGTAGACTTCCTTGCCAACCTTATTGTCTTGGACTCCCACGGGATTGACATCATACTCGGAATGGATTGGTTAAGCAAGCACAATGGAGTAATCCAATGTGCTGAAAGGAGCGTGCAGTTGACAAACGAACACGGTATTTGTGTCGAGTTTGAGTCAGACCAGCAAACAACCGAACGGGCAAATTTGAACCACGTCGAAGGAACAACATTGGACAGCATTCCAGTGGTTCAGGAATTTTCAGACGTGTTCCCGAAAGAGCTTCCAGGAATGCCCCCTGATCGGGACATCGAGTTTGCCATAGATTTGGTACCCGAAACTGCACCTATAGCTAAGAGACCATATAGGATGCCCGTCAATGAGCTAGTTGAACTCAAGAAGCAAATTCAAGAACAGTTGGAGAAGGGTTTTATCCGTCCAAGTTCGTCACCATGGGGAGCTCCGGTACTCTTCGTGAACAAGAAGGATGGAACCCAAAGAATGTGTGTGGACTACAGGTCTCTCAACGAGGTGACAATCAAGAATAAATACCCTCTGCCCCGTATAGAGGACCTGTTCGATCAAATGAAAGGAGCCCGAGTATTCTCCAAGATTGATCTTCGGTCGGGATACTTCCAGCTGAAGATTAAGCCCTCTGATATACCTAAGACAGCCTTTCGGACACGGTATGGTTCATATGAATATACCGTTATGTCTTTTGGATTGACGAATGCACCCACATACTTCATGTACCTTATGAACAAGGTTTTCATGGAGTACTTGGACAAGTTCGTCGTGGTTTTCATCGACGACATTATGGTATATTCAAAAAGTGAGGAGGAGCATGAAGAACATCTGAGATTGACCCTGCAGAAGTTGCGTGAGCATCAATTGTATGCCAAGCTCAACAAGTGTCAATTTTGGCTAAAGGAAATATCTTTCTTAGGCCACATTATCTCCAAGGAAGGGGTATCGGTTGATCCTGGAAAGGTGAGGAATGTTCTGAAGTGAGACCAACCGAAGAGCGTGAGGGATATTCGGAGTTTCCTTGGGATGGCAGGATACTATCAGCGCTTCATTAAAGACTTCTCTAAGATAGCAAAACCTATGACGGAGTTGCTAATAAAGGGAAATTTTTTTCAATGGACACAAGCCTGCCAAGAAAGTTTTGAGGAACTCAAGAAAAGGCTAACCACAGCACCAGTTCTGGTATTGCCAGACGTAAGCAAGAGCTTTGACATATATTGTGACGCATCCAGACAAGGGCTCGGGTGTGTACTCATGCAGGAAGGACAAGTGGTAGCCTATGCCTCACGACAATTAAAGAAGCACGAGCTTAACTATCCTACGCACGACTTGGAGCTAGCAGCAGTGGTGCATGCATTGAAGATTTGGAGACATTATATCCTCAGACATCGATGTGAGATCTATACGGATCATAAAAGCCTCAAGTACATATTTACACAAACGGACTTGAATTTGAGGCAACGTCGATGGTTAGAACTCATCAAGGATTATGATGTGGGAATCAACTACCATCCCAGGAGGGCCAATGTAGTAGCGGATGCATTGAGCCGAAAGGGAGCATGTCACCAACTCACGGTTCGGGAGCTACCACCCGAACTACGGAAGGAGTTCGAACGGTTACACCTCAGATTCTTGAATAACGTGGAGATAATGGAGATCCACTCCCCATTGGAGCAAGAAATAAGAGAGGGCCAAGCAACGGACGAGGAGATCAAGAAATAAATCTGACAAGGGATGGAGAAGGATTTCAAGGAGGATGAAAAGGGTACGCTTTGGCTAGGAAAAAGGATTTGTGTGCCAAACATAAGACACCTTCGTGATATGATATTGAAGGAGGCACATGATTCACCCTATTCCATACATCCAGGGAGCACCAAAATGTACAAGGATTTGAAAACTTGCTATTGGTGGGATGGTATGAAGAGGGATATAGCCGAATACGTTGCCCTATGCTACACATGCCAACGGGTAAAGGCCGAACATCAAAAACCTGCTGGATTATTGCAACCTTTGAAGATACCCGAATGGAAATGGGAGGACATCAGTATGGACTTCATCATCGGGTTGCCACGTACTCAGTCGGGATGCGACTCCATCTGGGTCATTGTGGACCGATTGACGAAAACTGCCCATTTTCTTCCGGTAAAGACCAGTTACAACGTTGCACAATTGGCAGAGTTGTACATGGAGCAGATCGTGTGCCGTCACGGAGTTCCGAAGAGGATAGTCTCAGATCGAGGTTCTCAGTTTACCTCTAGATTCTGGAGGAAGCTGCAGAAAGCCATGGGTACACGACTGGATTTTAGCTCCGCCTACCACCCACAAACAGATGGACAAACCGAAAGGACGAACCAAATTTTGGAGGATATGTTGAGAGCTTGCGCCTTGAAACGTGGACGTAGTTGAGATAGGAGTTTACTGTATGCCGAGTTCTCCTATAACAACAGCTATCAAGCTAGCTTAAAGATGTCGCCTTTCGAAGCCCTATATGGTAGACGGTGTAGAACGCCACTATTCTGGAACGAGACTGGAGAGAACCAGGTGTTTGGACCCGAAGTACTACAAGAAGCCGAAAAGCAGGTCCAAACGATACGGGAGAATTTAAAGGCTGCCCAGTCACGACAGAAAGGCTATGCGGACAATAGGCGTAGGAAGTTGACCTTTGAAGTGGGAGACTTCGTATACCTTAAAGTATCGCCTATCCGAGGCCAACGACGCTTCAACGTCAAAGGCAAGCTGGCACCTCGCTACATCGGACCATTTAAGATTTTGGACAAGCAAGGAGAAGTAGCCTACCAACTAGAGCTCCCAAACCACCTCTCCGACGTACATGACGTGTTTCATGTATCCCAGCTCAAGAAGTGCTTGAGAGTGCCAGAGGAACAAGTGTCAATGGAGGAACTTGAACTTCAAGAGGACCTGACTTACGCAGAACACCCTGTCCAAATCTTGGACGTAAAGGAAAGGGTCACCCGAAACAAGGTGATTCGATGGTGCAAGGTACAATGGAGCCATCACACCGAAGCTGAGGCCACATGGGAGCGTGAAGAGGATATCAAGGCAGAATTTCCCCATCTATTTCCTACTAACGAATCTCGAGGGCGAGATTCAATCTAAGGGGGGTAGATTTGTGACACCCTCGCCTCGGGTGTCAGCATATGTTCATGTTCTATGAAGAGGAAACATTCTAAAAAAAAGGGAATAATGACAAATATCAAAAGGATAGCCAACAAAGCTTTCGAAGAGCACCGAAGGCAACTTCCGCGGCCAGCAGGCCACGTGGCGTGTTCGGAGCTCGCCCCTGCGAGGTGAAGAGAGGTTCGCCGCTAAGCTGGCTACGTGGAAGGCTCGGGGGACACCTCCGCAATTGGAAAAAGGTTCGACCCTGCGGGACACGTGTTGCCCACGGAGCTAGCCTCTGCGGAAGAAGCAAAGGCATTTTTCGTAGGACACATGTCATCCTCGGAGCTAGTCCTCGCGGAAATCAGAGGACCCGTCACGCGGGATACGTGTCGATCTCGGAGCACATCTCAGAGGAGCCCGGATCTATCGAACACGTGTCGCCACCGGAGCTTATCTCCGGGAGGTCTTTCGTTGCTAGACACGTGTCGACCTCGGGACATGTTCATAAGGAAGGGAGAGAGGGAAGACCGGCGCCAACACGTGGCGTGCGTGGAGCTCACCTCCAAAAGAGGGGGAGGTCTCGGTCGATTGACACGTGGCACAACCGGAGCTCGTCTCTGCGGAGAAGTAGATACCAGGCCCCGGGAGGACACGTGGAGCCTCCGGAGCTCATCGCCACGAAGGTAACGAGTTCTGGAATGGTTTTTACGCGTAAAGATACCGGTACGCAACAGAAACTGATCTAAATTTCCACGATGTTACCAAAGATAAGACGATTAGGATTCAACAAAGATCTGAATAAGACTCTTATTCGGGATCCAATCAGATTAGGACTCTTCTCTTCCCGATTATAAATAGAACCCAAAACCTCTGGCCGAAGCCACAAACTTCTCTTTCAACTCCTGAGCCGACGACTTAGAGCCCTAGCCCTAACTCGCCGAGCAAAACATCGCCGAAGCGCAGCAAAGGGAGATCATCAGAGAAGGACCAAGCGGTCTGAGGAGGACCTCAAAGACAAAGAAGAGCGTGAGGTAGGACTTCAATACCACCTCACGACATCATTGTGTTCATCTCTTTGCATCTGTTCTTCAATTCCTTTCGAACAGAAGCCTTCTCGTGGGCAGATCACTTGATGATCAATTTGATCTAAAGACAAGATCATCGCCACATCCACCTTGATCCGAACACCTCTGTCCATACAAGGCCATGCAAGAACACGTACAGATCAATCTAATAAAACTAATCATGAGATAGCATGCATATGCATCATCGCATCTAGTTTAAGGTTTGTGCATAAATATTGATTGCTGTGAATCCTGTATGCACGTGATCCTACCTAGCAGGACAAGCTCAGGGAGCTGTCTACGACGAACTGCAGCAACCAGGATTTAAGAATCAAGAACAACCGGAACCGCAAGAACAAGGCAAGTGCTCCTTGACCATATTGATCCTATGTTTTGGGTAAAATTGTTTTGTTTTACAAAAAGGTGTGCGTACTGAGTCAAGCGTGATGGGAAGCCCTTTTATAGGAGTTTACTAGTTTTGACTTAACCACCCTTGTCGCCTAGGAAGTTTATGAGTCAGGTATGGTTTTTGCTTTATGCTTCGCTGAGTCTATGGGATTGGGAAGCGAGATAGATGTGTTTAGCTAACTGCACTCGTAATGATAATGAGAAACTGATGATGTTAATGAACATGGATCGGAGGGAGATCTAGGCAAGCCTGGGTTTGTGAATGAGGTAGCATAAGATGGTGGTTTTACTTGCTGTAGATCTAAGGACCGGTTCATGCATGCACATGCCAGGATAACAGTGCCACCACAAGGCCAAGTATGGGTGCGGCTTAGCTGAGTAATTAGGTAAGTTACTAGAGTGTTATGGACTGTGGAAGGCGCGGGGAATGGGAGTCGAGTGAGGACTGCCCTGGGAACTGCATGGCACAAGAGGGGGCCCGTGGGTGGGAGAATTGGAGATTCTAGCCTGCCGGTGAAACCTCAGTGAGTCCATACATCTAGTAACCCCTTTGTAAAGGCTATTTTGTGATCTCTTGACCATACACCGACGGTCGTGTACTGGTATAATGGAGGTTCTGCAGTCGCCGACGGGTGACGAAATCACAAACTTGTGGGTAAAGATGTGCAAACTCTGCAGAGTTATTAAAACTATCATGATAGCCGAGCTTACGGTTACGAGCACCTGGCTAAACTGCCATGATTAGTTGGGAATGGTTTTTGGGATGGTTATTGGAATGGTTTTGGGATGGTTATTGGAATGGTTACTGGGAAGGTTCTCGGTTATGGTTATTGGTTTGGAACTGTTAAGTCTAGATGATGAGATGGTTGCATGACTGTTGGGTCATGACATGAGAATGGTCTCGGTGTGAGACGAGGTTGATTTGTGAGATGAGATGGTAGCGAATACGAGGAGGTATTCGCGAGTATGAATAAAGGGTTGATAAATGTTTGGATGGAACACGGGAAGTGATGAAGGTATGTTGGTAATTTCATATATGCTGAGATTACATCTAGAGTTAAGTTGCTGTTTATCATGATTTCACAAATCTGCTTTTCTGCAATAAGCCCTTTGATGCCTACCTTGTTTATGAGCTGCATATCATGTGTTTTCCTGCACTTGCTTAGTACATCATTGTACTCAAACTTGCATTATTATTTTCATCATCAGCATCGGGAGAAGCCTACTATGAAGATCAAGGGGAGCATTATGGCGTGTGATCTGTTCTCCACCTTGCCTGTGGAGGGAGTAGAGATGGAGCCACTTCTACTTAGTTTTTCTTCCGCATTAGTTTTTGCTTCCGCATTAAAATAAGACTTCTGCTGCATAGAAATAAGACTTCCGCTGTAAGCATGAGTCCAAGACTCATGATACGTTGTAATGAACTCTGTTATTCGTGGTAATATATAATCTGAATTCAGTTTGTGGAACGTATATGTGTATGTGTGATGAACATCCTGGGCACACATATGCATTAGTTCTCGGTTCCGTGGTTTTTCCACAGAATTGAGGGCGTCACAGTCCTGCACTTCCTCCCATACAAAGTTTCGAATGGTGACATCTTCATACTTGCCTGATAGCTGTTGTTATAGGAGAATTCCGCATACGGTAAGTTCTTGTCCCAACTCCGATTGTTTTTGAGTGCACATGCCCTCAGCATATCCTCAAGAATCTGATTGGTCCTTTCCGTCTGCCCGTCAGTTTGGAGATGATAGGCAGAACTAAAGTTCAGATGGGTTCCCATGGTTTCGTGCAACTTCTACCAGAACCTTGAGGTGAACTGTGTCCCTCGATCCGACACTATCTTCTTGGGCACTCCATGGTAACACACGATCCTTGACATGTACAACTCCGCCAATTTGGATCCGCTGTAGCTTTCTTTCACGGGGATGAAATGAGCTACCTTGGTTAGCCTGTCGACGATGACCCATATTGAGTCATATCCGGATTGGGTCCTAGGCAATCCCACTATGAAATCCATACCGATTTCTTCCCATTTCCATTCAGGCACTTTGAGTGGTTGCAATAATCTCGCGGGTCATTGATGTTCTGCTTTCACCAACTGACATGTGTCACATAGGGCAACATGTTCCGCGACATCTCGCTTCATGCCATACCACCAATACCTGCTCTTGAGGTCCTGGTACATCTTCGTACTCCCAGGATGAATGGAATAGTCGGAATCGTGAGCCTCCTTCAAAATCAATTCACGGATCTCCTTTACTTCAGGCACACAGATTCTTTTCCCGTGCCACACCGTTCCTTGTTCATCCTCTCTGAAACCAGGGGCTTTATTTTCCTTGATGACTTGCCTGATTTCTTGTATCTTCTCGTCATTCTTTTGACCCTCGCGTATTTCTTGCTCTAAGGTGGAGTCCACTTCCATGGCGATGGCTTCACCACTATTCACAAGTCATAGATTGAGCCTTATAACCTCGTCCTTCAATTCTGCAGGCATGTCCTTCAAGCTCAACTTATTGACCTGCACTTTCCGACTTAAAGCATCTGCCATGACGTTTGCTTTCCCAGGATGATAGTTGATGCCCACATCAAAGTCATTGATTAGCTCTAACCATCTCCTTTGTCTGAGGTTGAGATCTGGCTGTGTGAAAATGTACTTCAAACTCTTATGATCCGTATATATCTCTGTCCTCTTCCCCATCAAGTAGTGCCGCCAAATTTTCAACGCGTGTACCACTGCGGCTAGCTCTAGGTCATGTGTAGGATAGTTCTTCTCGTGCTTCCGGAGCTGCCGGGATGCATAAGCCACGACATGCCCTTCTTGCATGAGAACACATCCCAACCCGTTTCCAGAGGCATCGCAGTACACCGTAAAGTTCTTCTGCATATTTGGCATAACTAGCACTAGGGCTGTTGTCAGTCTTTTCTTTAACTCCTGAAAACTCGTTTCGCACTGCGGCGTCCATGTGAATGTGATTCCCTTCTCCAACAGTTTGGTGAGGGGTCTCGAGATTTTAGAGAATCCCTCAATAAACCGTCGATAGTATCCAGCCAATCCCAAGAAGCTTCGAACTTCCCCGACATTTTCAGGGGTCTTCCACTTCTGTATATCCTCGATTTTGGCGGAATCCACGGAGATTCCTCCCTCCGAGATTATATGTCCTAAGAAGGGAACTCTCTTCAGCCAAAACTCACACTTGCTCAACTTGGCATATAGTTGGTGTTCTCTCAGCTTCTGCAACAACAACCTTAGATGTTTCTCATGTTCCTCTTCATCCTTGGAGAAGACGAGAATGTCATCTATGAAAACCACCACAAATTTGTCCAGATATTCCATGAACACCTTGTTCATGAGATACATGAAGTATGCCGGGGCATTAGTTAGCCCGAAAGGCATGACAGTGTATTCGTACAGTCCGTAGCGAGATACGAAAGCTGTCTTTGGAATATCGGCTTGCCTTATCTTAAGTTGGTGGTATCCCGACCTGAGATCAATTTTCGAGAACACACAAGCTCCCCTCAACTGATCAAACAAGTCTTCAATGCGGGGTAACGGGTACTTGTTCTTGATGGTTACCTCATTCAAGGCACGGTAGTCTACGCACAACCTTTGGGTTCCGTCCTTCTTAGGAACAAATATCACTGGAGCTCCCCATGGTGAGGAACTAGGACGAATATACCCCTTCTCCGTCAGTTCTCTCAAATGATCCTTGAGTTCTCCCAGCTGTTTGGAGTCCAACCAATAAGGTCTCTTGTATATCGGGGCTGTTCCAGGAACTATTATTTCATGTGGGTTCACACACCAAAGCAAAACAATATGAAGACGAGGTTGTGGACAATTGCTCATGGCTTCCACAACTCACGTCACACACCAAGCATTAACACACCATTTACTAAGGTAACGACTCGACTATTCGACATCTTGCTAACTAAGGGGAATACTCTACACTACTCGTATTCCTGAGCTGGCTCCTTGGGATCTTCCTCATTATTGCGGCTACCTTCTGACTCCGCTTTGGGTGGGGAGGCTGCTGGTGGAGAAGTGCGACGACGCCTGATCGCCCGGCGATCTGGGGAGTCAGGAGTCCATGTATCATTCACGGTGACACACAGTTCATTCCCATCTCCTCTTTCTCTCGCCCTCAAGCAGGCTCGCAGCAACGCCTCCGTTTCCTTCAGGGTGTCCCGAACATCCTGAAGTTCTTGCTGACACTCCTGCAGTCTAGTGCTGAGCATAGCAGCATCCTCCAAGCACAAGTCCATGTGCTCATGGGAAGTCCCTTGCTGCACTAGCGGGTACTTATATTCCGCGGTACCACTCTCACGCTGGAGGACACACATGTACTCAGTCCTGTCCAGGTGGCGACGATAGATGTGACTCTGGCAGGTGATGGCCTCCCAAGTGACATCCTTCTCCGCATCGACCTGTGTCGCTCGACAAGCTGGAGAGCGGTGGATCTTGAGCAGATGATTTTCGTGGATAATCCTCATCTCTGAACTCCATTCTTCCCTCTTCTCACGGATGGTCCTGGTGGAGCTATAGTGTATGATTAACTTGCCCGTATTGCCAGCGGCTTGGAGCATACGTCGAAGACGGCGCAACAAGCCTCCTACTGCCAATCCGTAGGAAAGGTACGTTACCGGACGGCTGTCCTCTCTTTGGGCAAGGGCAACTACGGGAACTCTCCCTCCTATGGACTTGCGAGCGATGCGAATCATGCGAACCATCTAAAACAGAAAGCATTTAAACTTAGGTTAGATAAACTTTTAAACAAAAATCCTATTTTGAATGTAAGTTGGGGTAAGATGAAGAAAGTGACTCCATTAAGTAACCCTTTTCAACACACACCTTGTAAAATAGTTTTTAAGAAAATATGGCCCTTAAATAAGTCCATTGCTACCTAGGTCCACGTTCCTACGGGTAACCTGGCTCTGATACCACTTCTGTCACACCCGGTTTCTCCGAAGATCAACCGAGTGAATATCACATGTATGCCAAGATCATTTTCTCATACATGTGATGACAAATAGTGAAGCATCATTTATTACAAGCCAGGTGTCGAATGTAAATAAGTCTTACATAATATCTGTCTCGATGGACGATAATAAGTTTATAACATGTAAATAAAATAGCAGCGGAATATTATTCTTGTGGGCTCCGTTACAGGCGTTGCCCGGGGGACTCCATGAACCTAGAAACCTCCTTCGGGTCCAAAGTCTTGATCATTAAACACCACTTCATTATCTTGACCTGAGCAGCAATATAAACCAACAAATATGCAAGGTTGAGTACCGATGGTACTCAGCAAGTGTGGGAAAGTTATGTCATGCATGGCTAAAGCAAGGAGAGGTTGAACTCATGGTTAAAGCACTACGCAATTAATACCTATCACCTTAGCTTATTAAGCACCTACATTACTACACAGGTGAAATGGTCCCAATCTCCCATCCCATCATCATAATCAAATAACCATAACATAATTTTCAATGTTGTGCTCCCCGCTTAACATCCTTAACTTCCAAAACCATCACTCCTCTAATCATGAATAAGTCCAAGCCGCTCTTGACCGTGAGCACGGCTGTCATGACAGTTTTGACTCTGGGAGAGTTTGCACCACTGTACCCACATGTAGTGATTTCATCCCCTGTTGCCGGGTGGACTAAAAGAACCTCCATTATGCCAGTGGCTATGAACCACATTCACACTTCCCAGGTGTGTAGCCAGGAGATCACTACGAAGCCTTTACAAAGGGATTCCCGACGAGCGTGGGCCCACTGAGGTTTCACCCCTAACAGCATACAAGAGGCTCCAACCCTGCTGCAGTGGCCCCCTCTTGAGCCTTGCGGTTCATATGGTAGTCCAGCTGACACCTACTCCCCGCACCATCCAACACACCCATACTACGCCGGGGATACACCTAATTAATTGACCAAGCTGCCCCATCTCAGCATGTGGTTGGCACGGTAAAGCCAGGTTACATGCTCCATGAACCGGTCCTTAGGATCCAGGCAAGTACTAAATACAAACCCAAGTCTCGTGCACCCAGCACCAACCAAATCATCGAACTTGCCTCGATCCCTACCTCTACATGTCTCATAATATCTCATTCAAGAGTAAGGTAAATAAATTGATGATCTCATATCCCACTTATCCCATTCTAAGCATGGCTAAGCATAAGTAATATGAATGAATGACATGATAAAATAAATTCCAACCCAAGCTACAAGGAAAAAGGTAATGCAATTCTAGGGAAACTTCCTAGCATGGGTTCCATATTTCAATTGACAATGCAAATAATTCTATCTACACATCCTAGTATAGGATCAAAGTGGTCAAGGATACTTGCCTCCTTCCTGCTGCTCTTGGAATGGGTAGTCCTGATCTTGGAAAGGAAGAACTTGCTCTGGAGCAGGTTCTACATCATAACATCACACATAGCAAAAGAAAAACAACAATCCATAAGACATAGTTCACACTTCCACTTCATACAAACCACACATTCACATGTAATAAAGCCATTCACAAATTCTATGTGTTGTGGTTACTCTATGTGTGTTGATCTTTGGCTTACATGCACTTTTAATTCATGTATTTATATTCCTACTTTTGTATTCACATTTATACTTGCATACTATATATATGAGTTTCCAATTTAAATACATTCCTTATATTCAATTACTTCACCTTTTAGCTACCAAGTATGCAAGAAAAGTATTTTCCTACTCCATATGTGTCTTCATAACTTCTACCAACCCTAAACTGAATTCTTTGAATTTTAAAAACTTCATTTATCATTTACTAGTTGCTATATTTTCAGATTTATTTCCTATGCCTAAATGTGAACTTTATTATGAAAATAATAAGACACATCATCTAAACAGAATAGGTTCTGATCTAAAATATTTAATAATATATTTTTGACCTTTTCCTCTGATGTAAACTATTTTACATTTATTTTCCTAATTTTCAGAACTATTCTTTACTTAAAAATGTGTCCCTATAACTAATAAATGTGAATAATAAATTAAACAGATTCATTTCAGCCAAAAATCTATTTTTATCTCACTCCAAGGTTTTCTAAGTACTGAGAAAGTTTTTAATTTAAATTTGACAATATGTTTGTCCCACTTTTTAAATTTTAAATACTAACCACATATTCAATTTTCTAAATTTAATATCAAACAGGGTTAAAAAAGTAAACTCACCCCACTACAGGGTCTATAATATTATTTTAACAATTTTCAGGGGTCTAGCTACTCATAACAGAGGAGTTTTTCCTATTTTTTATTAAGTCCAGGGGCTAAAACTGATTTTTAAATGAATTTACATGATTTTCTAAAGTTCCAGGGGCTAGATCAGAAGTTTCCTGGGCTAGCTCTTATTTCCCGAGAACCCCTGGGGGTAGCACGTAAGAATTCCAGTCTTTATAACGCGGGGCTGACGTGGACCGTCCGACTTAAAACAGACGGCTGAGATTATAACGTCGAACCGGTACGCGGGGATTTAAACTCTACCGTGCGATTTAAAATAAACGGCGCACAAGCGGCCACGTCGCTCTGATCGAGCACGGGCGGCGCTGCCCGGCGGCGCACGGCGGCGGGAGGCGGCGATCTCGCCGGGGAGTTTCGGATCTTCGTAAATTCTTCCTAGAACTGTGATTTTATGGCATAGATCGGTGGAGGGGAGGTCGGGGATCTCACCTCGGGGGTTTTCTTGAGCTCGGAGGTCCTGGAAGGCGGTCGGCGACGAGGTCCGAGGTGAATTCACGGCGAGGCTCGTCGGTGCTGTGTTTGAACCGCAAACCACCGCGTTTTCTGCACCTGCGAGGTTCCCCGGAGGCGGTGGATCAAGACCAGCGAGTTAGATCGGAATTTCCGAGCGTAGATCGGCTAGAATTCGCCGGAGGGGCTCGGGTTCTCACCGGAGAGAGAATCGGCAGATCGTGGGGAAAACGGGACGATGCCTTGGTTTTTATAGACGGGGGAAGGGCGGCGTTCGGTTGTGATCGAGTTTGCGTCGCCCACGAACAAAATTCAGTTGGGATACGCAAGAATCCGGGTCGGTTTTGATTCGGGGTGAGAGAGAGTCCGGCCGAGCGCGGTGCTGGCGCGAGGAAGAAGAAAGACTGGCGGGCCCCGCCTGTCAGTGGGAAGAAGAGGGCGCGCGCAGCTGCGGGCTGGCGTGGGATCGGTGGGCCGGCTGGTGGGTTTCGGCCCACTGGCCGGTTTTTTTCTGTTTTCCTTTTTCTTTTCTATTTCTTTTCTGTTTTGAGTTTAATTTGAATTCCAGTTTGTCGGTACCTGAGATATGGGGTACCCCCGCGCACAGGGTAAAATGCCTAAGGTACTCGCCCTTCTCCGCAGGGAGAGCTCCGAAGGCGCCACGCGTCCGGCGGGGCCGGACCTCCCTCTCCTCAGAGGAGAGCTCCGGGCCCGCCACGTGGCATACAGAAGCCGGACCTCCCCCTCCGCGGGAGAGAGGTCCGAAGACGCCACGCGTCCAGCGGGGCCGGATCTCCCTCTCCACAGAGGAGAGCTCCGGGCCCGCCACATGGCATACAGAGGCCGGACCTCCCCCTCCGCGGGGAGAGGTCCGGAGGCTCCACGTGCCCCGCAGGCCGGGCCCTTCTCACCTCAGAGAAGGGCTCCGGATCCGCCACATGGCCAGAAGAACGGTGCTGCCTGCCCCCGAGCGGTAGGCGGCGGGCATAAAGGCGCTCCTCACCTTGCCCGTACAAGGTATTCTAGGCCCGCATCTTCCCAAGACGCGGAAACGCGGAGCACGCGTCTGTCAGGTGCCGTTGCGCCCAGTCGCATCACAGACTGGCGCGCGGTGTCAGAACCTGCCAGCCAATAAACGCTGCGAAAAGACATCCCATGCCGCCTGCGCCGTCATCAACCACTACGACTAGCGTGCGGCATGGGCAGGGCGGCAAGATGAAGACTCAGAAGCCTTCGGCCAGAGGCAATGACCGGCGTAACTACAGATACGGTAGACAATAGACAATCTTCCCGGGACCACCTGTCGGGTCCCGGCTCCCCTTGTAAGCCGCCCGAGTCTTGGACTATAAAAGGCTCGGGTAGGCGTCGATAGCAGGGGTTCGCATTTTGCAACTCATACGCTAGCCATACACTCTCAAGCTGTAACTCACCCCCAATCTCAGGCCCCCCGGCCCTGAGCAGCAAGCAATACAGCGAGCTCCATAGCTCGCCGTGGACGTAGGGTTTTACGCTCCGGCGGCCTGAATCACGTAAAACTCTCTGTGTCAAGCTCTCACTAACTTGTCCATCTGCGCAAGCTCTCCGCTAGGAACTAGCCCCTCCGAAAAAAGAACCTCCGCGGGCTGCCCAGTGCAGGCCCGGGGGAAGTGTCGACCGAACACTTCGACATTTGGCGCGCCATGTAGGGGGATTTTCCCCTAGCGCGACGAGTTTCCGCCGACGAAGATGACCAAGCTTCCTTCAGCGGCAAACTCTCCCCCTCCGCGGTCACGGCGAACCGTGACCACAGGGGAAAGTACATGATGACACACTCAGGACGGAGTGTGACAGGGCAAGCTGGGAGCCAGCAACCGGCTCTGGCAGCGCCGACCCCGGCAATGCAGCCTCCATCCAGCGTCAGGCCTTCAGTAGCGCCGGACGTACCCGGTGTGGGTGCGCTAGCCGCAGCAAGGGCGCTACTGCGCAATCCGCCTGCTGGGGACGCGCCTCAGGCAGCGACCCAGCAGTGTATTCGTGAGGTAGACCGTCTTGTCGTCGCTGACACAAACCATTGACTTCGGCGGGGATGACGCTCCGACCAACCGGCTGTGTCGCTGACGCGCACGCCAACGGTTGACGGCCAGACGGGGGAGTTCCAGCTCCACCAAGCTTCCGTCGACGGACCTGAGGACAGAGCTGGAACGGTGTCACTTAGGCCAAGATGCCCAAGTGTTCCTCGAGCGACATCAAGAAGGGCGTCGCACTCAAGAGGCTGGCGACAACATGACGTCGGCCTCGACCCAGCCTGAAGGGCAGATCTTCGCTACGCGAGCTCTGCCCCAGGCATACGTCGCGCAGCATTTGCCACAACCATATGCCCTGCAAACGGCATCCCCGGTCTATAGAGCGGCCTTGCCCATACCGGGGCATACTGTGCCAGCGGGGAACCAGGCGTTCGCGGCGCCGATACTTGCACTGGGAGCCAGCAACCGGCTCTGGCAGCGCCGACCCCGGCAATGCAGGCTCCGACCAGCGTCAGGTCTTCAGTAGCGCTGGGTGTACCTAGTGAGGGTGCGATAGCCGCAGCGAAGAGCGCTGCTACTCAATATGCCACAGTCGAATGCCCTACGTATGGCGGCCGGAGCATGCGGTGCTCAGCGCGAACCAAGCATTCGCGGCATCTGAACCTGCGGCGACAGAATCAGGGTGTGCGGCCCTCGTGCCCCGCCTTCGCTTCACAAAATGGCCGCGCAAGTTTCGGCCGCTCTTGCCTGAGAAGTACGACGGCAGCACCAACCCGGCGGAATTCCTCCAGAGGCCGGGAAATCCAGAAGCTCGCGAGGCGCTTCTGGAAGGGGAAGCATCCCCTAGCTGATGCCCCATCCTATTGTAAGGAAGGGCAACCAGAAGGTCGAGGCCCGAGACGGCGACGACCGCCAGGTGGATTTCTAGGAGCTCCGGCGCGCCGCAAAGGCAGCGCGCAATCATGGGAGCTCCATCTCCAGTGACGACGAGCACTGGAAGATGCCCTGTGACATCTTCGGCGAGTTCGCTGACCCCCCTATCCAGAAGCATGGCTAAGGCCTTGCGCTGAGCGGTAGCGTCGGTGGCTCCCCTCCCAGGTGCAGTACCGCGCCACAGCTGGATGGGAACCCCCATCAGCTTCGATGACACCGACTGCCCCAGGAACATGGCTGGGGCCGGCCAACTACCGCTCGTGGTGGCCCTTACCATCGCCAACGTGAAGATGTACCACGTTTTGGTGGATGGTGGGACTGGACTGAACCTCATCAGTCACGCAGCCTTCCAGAAGCTGCAGATCCCGATGGCCAAGCTCGCCCCATCAAGCCCGTTCTCAGGGGTAGGGCCGGGACAGGTCGTTCCCTACGGCCACATCAGCCTCCCGGTGACCTTTGGGGCACCGGACAGCTACCGGACGGAGTACATTCTGTTCGACGTGGCCGAGATTGCCATGATCGGTAGGCCAGCCCTGTACCGATTCATGGCAGTAGCCCACTACGGCTATCTTGTCCTGAAGATGCCTACACCAACAGGAATCCTCAAGGTTTGTGGAGACTGTGCTGCCGCAGTATTAGCCTTGGAAAGGCTTCAGGCGCTTACAGCAACTAGAGCGCCAGCCCTCAGCAGTACAGAACCAAACCAGCTCCACCTAAGCACACGCCATCGTGCCTCTACCACCGCACCCCGCGTGCAACCCCTTGATGAGGACGACGTCCCCACAAGGCTCGTCAGAATCAGCGCCGATGCCACCCAGACCACCCGGGTAGCCGGGGGCCTGGGTAGCATATAGGAAGGCGCGCTCGTTGCCCCCCTCCGGCATGAGGTCGATGTGCTGCATGACAGTCATCACCGAGGCCAGAGATCCCTAGGGAGGTGATGGAGCACTACTTAAAGGTCTTTCCCGACGCCCAGCCGTCCGACGAGATGGAGAGTCCGCCGCTCCCGGCGCTTGGCAAACCGTGTCATTATCCCGAAGGCCAGCGAGAAGCTCCGGAAGTGCATCCACTACACCAGTCCCAATAAGGCATGCCCTAAAGACCTATTTTTTCTTCCTATGATAGAGCAAATAGTAGACTCAATACCAGGCTGTGATATGCTGCGCTTCCCAAATGCTTGCTAGGACTCCCGTCAGACCCCTGGGTCTGAAGTAGTTGGAGGGTGCCCTTTACCTGCTAATCCCGGCGTAAGCCGACTCAGCATAGCTAGGGGTCCCGCAAATTTCCGGTCTTCGCGCAATGGCTTTAACCCCATACCACAGTAACCTGTTTCGCTACCGAGAAGCAAGCACCAGAAGACCAGACCTCCGATCCCCGACACAACCTCCTGGAGGACCAGCAGGACCTCTCGGAGCTCCCGGGACGTTAGCGGAGCTTCCCGCGAGGTCCAAAGCAGCCTGAGGACCCCCGAGTGTCGGGCACCCAGCGATCCCCGTAGGCTAAAAGCTACCCCCCCACAGCTCCGCGCGGTGGGCGATGCCGCCAAATGGGCGGCGGAACTACTGAAGTTTGATCTAGGTTCCCTTTCCCGTCGTACAGACATTAACAAAGCATTAGTTCACTTATGGCTGAAGTAGACGCACGCTCAGGGGGCCACGGAGACGATGAAGCAGTACCCTGAGCCCAGACCTTCACCAGGCCTTATCGAATGATGTTCGTCGACGGCTCCTTGCGAAAGCAGGGGGCCGATGCTAGCGTACTGATTCCTCACGCCATCGGGGGAGCAGTCTGGGTATGTGGCGCGTTTCAATTCCAAGGCAACCAACAACATAGCAAAGTATGGAGTGCCCATCCTTCTCGCTAGGCGTTGGCTCAGGGCGATCCCCAGTCTGGTTAACAACCAAGACAGTGGAGACAGACCCCCTCGCCTTGGACCTGCACCACGTACCGCGCGCTAGCAAGGCCGCAGCTGACGACCTTTCAACGAGGGCCCCCACTGCCACCGGAGCCACTGTGCCTGGAGGGGGCCTCGAGAGGACGTTGCCGCAACCCACAGCCCGGCCCGCCGAGCCGGGCGAAGGGGGCTAGACCAGCACCTCGAAGCTGGCGGTCCCGGCGGCCATGAGCGCCGCCAAGGATCATAAGCATCACTGGGGACTCCGTGCAACCCAGCGCTAAAGGTCCAGATGCTCAAGTCAGACCCGATGCATGGATCACGGAGGTCCGGGACTACTTGAAAGACAATATCCTCTCTGATGAACGTGTATCCGCTGAACGGATTGCGCGTGTGGCTAAGAGACACATGGCGGTAGAGGGGGATCTCTACCGACGTGGCGCCAACCACATCCTATTGCGGTGCATAACCCAGGGGGAAGGCTGCGACTTGTTCGCTGAGATCCATGGAGGCGAATGTGGGAGTCATTCTTCCTCACGCACGCTTGTCGGTAAAGCCTTTCGGCATGGCTTCTACTAGCCGGCAACACTCCAGGATGCCGTCGAGCTGGTCGAGAGCTGCTAAGCGTGCCTGTTCCACGCCAAGCAGATCCATACACCGGCTTGGACGGTACAGATGATCCAGCCCGCATGGCCATTTGCCGTACTGGGGCTGGACATCCCGGGCCTGGGACCATTCCCCAGAACCGAAAACAGGGACCCGCTCCCGAACCTTCGGAACACGGAACACCGCTGTAAGTTCTACCCCTAGAGCAACAATAGGGCAGGCCTTTCTTTTTGTAGTAATTTCCATAAAAGTCCGTGAACAGGGCTTGGAGCAACTAAGCCTCAGGGGACGGTCTAGGACTACGTTCAGCTTTGCCTGGTTCCGACCCCACGCGCGTAGAGTCTTGCTTCCCTTGAGGTGGGTCGTGGCCTACATACGTGGCCCGCCTTCCCCCGTATGGAAATTTATATGAAAAGAAACCTACCCTACGTTGCTCTACTTTGGTACTCATTTAATTTACTTATTAAGTTTTTATGATTACCCAACTAACGCGTGCTCACTATGCGTTCAACTCCCTCTTCCCATTCTCATCTTTAGTCGGAATTTGCTGCAGATACGACTAAGGAATAGAGGGGGGAGCCCCCAAGGAGAATTACTTTTTCCTTACTTGTGTGCAGGACTTCTCAGCCTTAGCTCCCTGCAGGAGAATGGTAGGCGCATCCACCCAATAGAACGCACCTACCAGGGGGCCGCTACGGGATCGCGGTAGGCCAAAAACCCCAAGGTAAGATCAAAAGGGCTAGCCCTCACAGGGGCGAGGTCCGAAGGCCCCACGTGTCCAGCGGGGCCGGACCTCCCACCTTTTTGAGGGGAGCTCCGAGGCCGCCGCGTGGTCTACAGAAGTCGGACCTCCCCCCTCTGCGAGGGGAGGCCCGGGGCCTCCACGTGCCCTGCAAGCCCGGACCTCCTCTCAGGCGGGAGCTCCGGGCCCGCCACGTGGCCAACAGGCTCGGACCCCCCCTCCGGTCTCGTAAGGCGGGTCCTGGAGACCTCCGAAACCCTTACTATACAGTGGGGACCCGGACAAGGTGTCTATGCAGAGCTTCGAGATCGGTCAAGGCCCCCGAGTCCTTGCGGAGCTAAGGGCTCGGTCAGGAAAGGCCAAGAAGAAGACTAGGGCATGCAGACACGGAAAGAAACAAGAGTCTGTCCATACAAAGGCTCCACAAGCTGGGCTACAGACTCAACAAAAATAAAAAAAGGAAGTACAGGGCCTTGTGGACACGAGGGCAGGTGCTTAGGGGTCCCCGGACTCCCGATGAAACCTAGAGGCCACAAGGGCAGCTAAGTCCTCGACTTCGGCGCTGGCAGCTTCCTCCCGATCGGCGATGGGTCCTAAACGGACCGGCCCCAGAGAAAAGGAAGGGTCTCGGCTAACGAAGCACGACAGAACGTGCATCGCAACCTCCTTCGCAAGGCCCCGACCTTCCGCTTCCAGCTCGTCGGCGATCACTGATTCGAGCCGACCTAGCTCGTCGCCGAGAGACTCAAGGGCTGGGACCGCTTCGGACACCGGCCGTGCTGGGGTCTCCACCTGCACAGGGCTAAAACCAAGAGGAGCCAAGGCGGATCCCGCCTTAGCAACGAAGCACCAGACCGTCTGGGCCTCGGCAGTCCGCAAGGACTGGAGCCTCTCTACCTCTTGGCGAGCCGCTAGCTCGCGGTCCATCGCCGCCTGAAGCTCCTTGGAAGACTGTTCCTCCCTCGCGGCGACAGCCGACTCACGGAGCTCCAGCTCCTCAGTCTGAGCCCTTAGATCCTCCACCTTGACCCTCAGCCGAGCGGTGGTCTTCTCCTCCTCGGCCGCAGCAGCGCGTTCCCGCTCAGCGACGGCGTGTTCCCGACAGGCTACCTGCAGCTGCAACTCCTCCGCGGCGGTGGAACACTCCTTGGCTTTGGCTTCAGCTTTGGCCAGAGCCTCGCGGCAGGAGGCACGAACCCGTTGGGCCTCTAACTCCAAGCGGCTAATGGCCTTCTTCTTGGTGCTAAGCAGAGCACGCATAGCCTCAAGCCTTGACTGCCTTGAGTCGAGGTCCGCTCGGGCCCGCTGCTGCCAGCTGAGAAGGCGTTCCCTCTCGCCGGCCAATGCTTTCCGCTCCTGCTCGAAGGCAGATTGGAGCTGCCGGGTGCTGGTCTGGGCACGCTCCATGGCGTCCCACACGGGCACCGGAGCAGGGGGAGCAGGAGTTGCGCCGCTGGACCCCCCGGACGAGTCCAAGGCCGGCGGGAGCGCCGGCGCCCAGCAGGTACGGTGGGGCGCTGTCCTAAGCGGGCCAGGGGGCCAGCAGGCACACCTACAGCAGCCCTCCCGGTCTCAAGACCTGGCTTCTGGGCTGGTGAAGGAGGGCGGGTAGGAGCAGATGCGGCCACTGCGGCCACTGCCCCCGCCGATTTGGGAGCTATGGGGGCCGCCGTGGTCCCCAGGTGCCGAGGCGTGGAGCCCCTGCTGGTTGAAGGCGGCCGGATAAGAGGCCCGCCCCTGGCAGCCGGTCGGTCCCTGCAAAGAAGAAGAAGCCCTCAGAATAAGAGAAGAGGCAGGAGCTCTGCTCCTATAAGTTAGAAAGGATAACACTTACTGGGCGGCATGAGCGCTCCAGCGAGCTTGCAGCACTGGCCTCTGGGCTGTAGCTGAACTGCCAGGACCAGCGGCTGGAACAGTCGCGGAGTGGGACGCCTGGACCTCCGGCGCGCTCGTCGGCGCCGCCCCACCAACATCCGTCTTGGGAGCCCCGCCGCTCGAGGGAAGATGGCGAGATACTTGGGCTGATTCGGACGGCAGCTGTCTGGGGAGAGACTCGCCGGGGGGGGGGGACACTCGGGACCTCTTCGGGTCGCCACCCGATGGACCAGCACCTCCGAGAGATGGAAGCAAAGTAGCTCCGGCACCCTGGCTTGGCACAGGCGGCACCCTCGGAGGAGACCGAGCGCGTTTTTTCTCTGAATGCCCGGGGGTGCTCGGTTCCTGGAATGGTGATACCCCGGAAGACATCCCCGACCTGACGAACGGCAATCCCGATATCATCAAGATTCAGCATCTTCCGCAGGAGCTCTGACCTCCTCTGAGACTCCAAGAAGAGGGGGGTGGCAGAAGGCGGAAAGGCGGGGACGCCGCTGGGAATGTAGTCACCGCTCACCTTGCTCACCATCTCCTCCAGCTCCTCGTCGGAAGGGACAGAGCCGGGGCCCCTCTCCAGCCTGGTACAGTCCTGCTCACCGGTATAGTACCACGCTGGGCGGCTGCGTTGCTGCAAGGGAGCAATGCGGTGAGAGACAAAGTCCATCAGCACCATTAGAGACGTCAGCCCCTCGTTGGCCAAGAACCGGATCCGCTCCAAGACCGGAGTATACTCCTGCTCCAGCTCAGGGATCTCCTCCCAGAAGCGGCGATCGGTGGTCGGGCTGGCGGTTGGGAGTTGTAGGCGATCATGCTCGTCGGTCTGCACTACCACCCAGCTCTCCCTCCAGTTCTCCCACCTTGATGCGCTGAAGGGCAGGAGGTATCCGGAAACCTTGGGGGTCTTTGCAGCGATGCTGGAAGTAATATGCCCCCATCTGAGTCTTTGAGCCGCGTCCAGTCGTCCGCAGAACAAAGAAGTGGTGGAAGAGCGTCACGGAGGCGTGCACCCCCACGAACATCTCGCAGAAGTGGACAAAAACGGCCGCCATTGCGAAGGAGTTGGGGGAGAGATGGTGGAGCTGGAGACCGTATGTCTCCAACAGGGTGACGAAGAAGGAAGAAATCGGCTGAACGAACCCCGCCAGAGCATAAGCGGTGAAGAAGACTATCTCCCCCTTTTCCAGGACCAGGGGGAGAGATCCTCGGCGGAGCCGATGCTTCTGCTCTTCCAAGCGCCAGCCCAGCAGCCTGCGCACTGGCCCGAGCTCGGAGGAGCGAACGAGGCGCGTCGGAAGCAAGTTGGAAGCCATGGCGAAAGAAGGCGCAAGGGCAGGAGAGCCGGGGCGCAAGAGTTCAAGGGAAGTACGAGCGCAATGCGAAGGGAAGCCGCGATGCGGGTGAGATCCCCTTTTAAAAAAAAACTTTCCAGGGATGGTTCGAGGTAATTTGAAAACCTCCGGAAACATCGCATCGGCGACCTCGTCGGCTCCGAGACTGGGCGCCGATGAAAGCTGGGCCCAAACCGCTTAGATAAAGCGGTGGGGTCAAGGAGTCAGCCTCCTGAGAAGATGAGCCGGCAAGGCACTTCGGCGGTTCCCGAAGAAGGCGCCGCAACGTGCAGAAGTGGCAGCCTTGGGAACCGCCGCAGTAAAAGCAATCATCAAGTGAGCGCACGCTCTCACGATTCCGTGGCCGTTCGTGCTCCGGCAGCGGTCAATTCGGGACTTGAAGGAAGTGCGCGGATCAGAAGAGACGGAGGTCCCACCTCGGGCTCGATATCTCCCCCGAGATGGGCCCGGGGGCCACTGTCGGTACCTGAGATATGGGGTACCCCCGCGAACAGGGTAAAATGCCTAAGGTACTCGCCCTTCTCCGCAGGGAGAGCTCCGAAGGCGCCACGCGTCCGGCGGGGCCGGACCTCCCTCTCCTCAGAGGAGAGCTCCGGGCCCGCCACGTGGCATACAGAAGCCGGACCTCCCCCTCCGCTGGAGAGAGGTCCGAAGACGCCACGCGTCCAGCGGGGCCGGATCTCCCTCTCCACAGAGGAGAGCTCCGGGCCCGCCACGTGGCATACAGAGGCCGGACCTCCCCCTCCGCGGGGAGAGGTCCGGAGGCTCCACGTGCCCCGCAGGCCGGGCCCTTCTCACCTCAGAGAAGGGCTCCGGACCCGCCACGTGGCCAGAAGAACGGTGCTGCCTGCCCCCGAGCGGTAGGTGGCGGGCATAAAGGCGCTCCTCACCTTGCCCGTACAAGGTATTCAAGGCTTGCGTCTTCCCAAGACGCGGAAACGCGGAGCACGCGTCTGTCAGGTGCCGTTGCGCCCAGTCGCATCACAGACTGGCGCGCGGTGTCAGAACCTGCCAGCCAATAAACGCTGCGACAAGACATCCCATGCCGCCTGCGCCGTCATCAACCACTACGACTAGCGTGCGGCATGGGCAGGGCGGCAAGATGAAGACTCAGAAGCCTTCGGCCAGAGGCAACGACCGGCGTAACTACAGATACGGTAGACAATAGACAATCTTCCCGGGACCACCTGTCGGGTCCCGGCTCCCCTTGTAAGCCGCCCGAGTCTTGGACTATAAAAGGCTCGGGTAGGCGTCGATAGCAGGGGTTCGCATTTTGCAACTCATATGCTAGCCATACACTCTCAAGCTGTAACTCACCCCCAAGCTCAGGCCCCCCGGCCCTGAGCAGCAAGCAATACAGCGAGCTCCATAGCTCGCCGTGGACGTAGGGTTTTACGCTCCGGCGGCCTGAACCACGTAAAACTCTCTGTGTCAAGCTCTCACTAACTCGTCCATCTGCGCAAGCTCTCCGCTAGGAACTAGCCCCTCCGAAAAAAGAACCTCTGCGGGCTGCCCAGTGCAGGCCCGGGGGAAGTGTCGACCGAACACTTCGACACAGTTTGAATTTGAATTTTTGCATCACATGCAAGACGTCCAAAAAATTTTAAATTCCCCTCTAAACAGGATTTTGGGGTGTTACAACGGAGGTCCCACCTCGGGCTCGCTATCTCCCCCGAGATGGGCCCGGGGGCCACTGTCGATACCCGCGATATGGGGTACCCCCGCGCACAGGGGAAAATGCCTAAGGATCTCGCCCTTCTCTGCAGGGAGAGCTCCGAAGGCGCCACGCGTCCGGCGGGGCCGGACCTCCCTCTCCTCAAAGGAGAGCTCTGGGCTCGCCACGTGGCCTGCAGAAGCTGGACCTCCCCCCTCCGCGGGGGAGAGGTCCGAAGGCGCCACGTGTCCAGCGGGGCCGGACCTCCCTCTTCTCAGAGGAGAGCTCCGGGCTTGCCACGTGGCCGACAGAAGCCGGACCTCCCCCTCCGCGGGGAGAGGTCCGAAGGCTCCACGTGTCCTGCAGGGCCGGACCACGTGTCCAGTAGAATAGCGCTGCCTGCCCCCGAGCAGTAGGCAACTGGCGTAAAGACGCCCCATACCTTGCACGTACAAGGTATTTAAGGCCCGCGCCTTCCCAAGATGCGAAGACGCGGAGCACGCCTCTGTCAGGTGCCGTTGCGCCCAGTCGCATCACAGACTGGCGCGCGGTGTCAGAGCCTGCCAGCCAATAAACGCAGCGACAAGACATCCCATGCCGCTGCCGCCGTCATCAACCGCGATGACTAGCATGCGGCATGGGCAGGGCGGCAAGACGAAGACTCAGAAGCCTTCGCCAGAGACAACTACCGACATAACTGCGGATACGATAGTCTGCAGGCAATCTCCCCGGGACCACCTGTCGGGTCCCGGGCCCCCCTTGTAAGCCACTTGAGCCTTGGAATATAAAAGGCTCGGGTAGGCAACGTTAGCAAGGGTTCACACTCCCGCAACTCATACGATAGACATCACTCATCCCCAAGCTCTGACACGACCCCACTGGTCCTGTCGAGCCAGGATCACGCTGAGGGGTGCTGCGTTGCACAACACCGTATAACACACGTCAAAGGTACAAAGCGGAAGCGGAAGCTTTATTACATAAACAAGTTTATTAACATGTTTACATCAAAATAAGTTTAGTCCACACTCGCGGGCGTAGACTAAGCATCAAGTGCACGTTCAGCCCTCGAACGTGTCCTTGCTAGCACACACGCACACTAACTCTGCGGCGTGCACGACTCCCACTCGACGGGGTTCCCCTCCTGGGGTTCCGTCTCCTCTTCGGGAGTCCCTTCCTCATAGAACCCTGCAAAAGCTTCAAACACAAGCAGTGAGCACGAAGGCTCAGCAAGTCTGACCCGTCTCACCTAAACATGAAACTTCTACATGAGGGTGATGGGTTGCATGAGGTAAAAATCATTTGCAAGGACTCGCCTAATTAGTAGAACCTTACTTTCAAGTTTTAGCAGCAGGTTGTGGAGAACTTTACGCTAAGGCACATGAGAGAGCCGCAATCAAACAAGAAACGCATTTCTCTCATGTACTTTGCCCAAAGTTGAAAAGAACTTTAGTTAGCACTAAACTACAACATATCATTAACAATCAATATCCAACTTTCAATCAGCAACATTTTAACATGTAACTAGCCTGTTCTTTCTACGTCACGGTACAGTGAACAAGTGGTACTCACTGACCGCGAGGGACGGCGATTATAATCGATTTACACCTGCAGGGTTACCCGAACAACCCGTCACGTACGCCCGTACTCGATGTTGCCTACAACAACCATCACGGACGCCGTACGCGACTACCTTTCACCCGTTAGCCAAATATTGAACCGGTCCCATCGTCCCGAGCAAGAGGTCCCTGCACGCGCATCTCTGTGCCGCCAGCTGATTTACACCTCGAGCTCTCAACCTACCCTCTGAACGACGGGCAATGCCTCAATACCCAGCTACCCGAGTTACATCAGTTTCCCGGTTCCCATATAGCCGGTAGGTCTTCGGTACTGTTCTAGCTTGTTCAACAGGCCCGCACACGGCTCGGTCCTCAATCGACACAAGCGGAGCTACAGCACACAGGCCCCAAAGTCCTGCTGCCCTTACTCTCCGCTCGGTCTCATTTTCTTGCCATGTGTATCATGTGCTATCTCTACCCGAGCAATGTGCCTCTAGCCTATTCTCGCGAGTAGTTCCAACTACTCGACTTGTACCGAATCCTACTCTATCCTAGCAATGCAGTGGCTAACGGGGTTTGCAATCCTAAACCCCAACCCATGGTTTTCTTGGCTATGCAGTGGGGTTTCCAAACAAGACTCTGATGCACAACATAAAGAAAACAAGTATGTGCTCAAAACAATAAAAATTTATAAAATGGTTAATGCAAACCGGGGCTTGCCTTGCTGCTCTTGGTCGTAGGCTAGCTGTTCCTCCGGAGTAACGAAGTCTAGGACTTCGGGTTCCTCCTCGACCTTAGCGACTACATGATAAGAGCAATGTATGTATTAATTTAAATGCATTTGTATTAACTTTGAAGTTGTGAAGTCTATAACCCTTGCTAGACAGACCTAATGACTGTGAAACTTTTACTGTGGCTTGGTTACAACCTAAACAAAGAATTGGTCAAGTTTTAGTTGCAGCAAAGCTCATTTGAGCCCTCCACAAATAATTATGTCCTTGACCTTAATTGGAACCCTTAGGGTGTTCTAGGGATTTTCATGAGACAAACTATGACTTTCTGAAAACTAGATTTTCAGAGGGTTCTAATGGAATTGGTCTCACTTAATTTGGAAGTCTCTAACTAAAGATATGAGCTAAACAATTTCAGAGAAAATTCTGAAAATGTTTCTGAACATTTTCTATTTTCTCTGGAACAGTTTTACTAATCACACCATTAGGTGGACTAAATGAGCTCAAATGGATCTGAAATTTTTATGGTAGTTCAAGGATATTTTGGTGAACATCTCAGCAAAATTTCAGGATTTTCCTCCAAATGATTCTCCAGTTAAAATTCCTAACAGTTTAAACTTTAAGGAATTAATTCTGGAGAATTAAGGAATCTCATGAAGTGACACTTGATTTTCTGGAAAGTACTCAAAGAGCTGAATCCAGCAAAATTTGGTTCACTCAATTTGGAGCTTTCTAGCCAAAGTTATAAGGATTTGAAGTTTGAAGGAAATCTGAAAATCGGGGAAAAGTTTAAACTCGCGCGTGGGCCCAGGAGACACGCGTCGCACGCCGAAGCGACAGCACACCGCGGCCCACAAGGCTTTTGCGCGCCAGCACACCCGATCCCGGCCGCAGCCGGATCCCGATTCAAAATATCGGCCGCTGACAGCTGGGGTCCACCCCCTTCTTCAACCTCGCGACACCCGCGCTCCGCCGCCGAGGGACCTCGCCGGAGAGCTCGCCGCCGGCTGCTGTACAGCTTCAAACTTCTTGATTCTGGCCGCCCCTGCCTACTTTTACTTGGGGAACATGATCCGAGGGTCAGCTGCTCATGACAACGGCCGGAGCATGGTCGGCGACGAGCCGCCATATCGGAACGACTTCGGCCATGTCGGCTGATGCTCCTAGTGCCTCAGCTACTTGGGAAACCGGTCGGGGAGCATCAGTGGACCTCAGAGAAGGTCGACATGAACTCGGGGCAGCTCGGGGAAGGCCCGAAATAGGTCCTCACCGTGCGCCCGATACCCCCCGTGCGTTCCGCCATTAGTAGACCTTGAATTACGCCGGGCACAGAAGTTCTCCGGCCCAGAGTTGTGAAGGCAACTTGTGCGTCACCGTGTCTAGTTCGTGTGGGAGTGGCCTGAGGCCCTCTAATCCTTTCTAGAGCACGAATTAAACAGAATCGTACCCGAGGGTCGTTCTGCACACAGAAAGGGGAAAAGTGGAAATTCGCCGCCGGTGAGCAACCACTCGAGCTGTGGCTCGGGGATGAGCAGCACCGATCACTTGCGCGTCCAAGGGTGCCTTGGCTCGGGCGTGACAACGCCCAGGTTGGGCTGTCCACGAGAGCCCGAGGTGCGGCGGTTTCCAGTTCCGAGTTTGATCTTTCGGCACAGCCGATATCACTCGGTTTCAATCGATTTCTATCAATGGGAAGGATGGAGGATGGTTGCTAGTACCTTGCTGGGACCTTGGAACGGAAAGAAGGAGCTGCGATCGGCTTGATCAAGCAGGAACTCGAGCGGCGGCGATGGCAGTGGGAAAAGCAGTCGCGCACGTCGGTAGCTCGGGGAAATGGTGACTGAAGCACGCCGGGGAGGGAATAAATAGCCCGGCCGGCTGGTCTCCGGCTTGGGGCACGCAGCAGGAGCTGGCGCCGGCTGCCCCCTTCGGTGGCGCGCGCGCACAACAGCCGGGAACCGACTGAACTGTGGTTCAGTCGGTTTGCTTTGAGGCTGAGGCTGACATGTGGGTCCCACTCCTCTTTTAACCTCTGAAATTTATTCCTAACAGCTGTGGTAAACAGTGAACCCTATTCTACCCTTGGCAACTCAAATTATTCACCCAAGAGCCATTTGAATTGATCAAAGTTCAAATGAGGTTTGGTTTGAATGAATTTCAGCACAAGTGCAGTTTGAAATTCAAATAAAGTTTGAATTTCTCCCCCTTAGCTCATGTCAAGATCAACTCCAAATGGAGTGAAAATTGGTGTGTGAGCTCACAAAAATGTGCTGAGCAAGAATATGCCTTCCACTTTTAAATTCAGTGGGTGAAAACAGTTTGAATTTGAATATGTTTTCAAACTGCCCCTTTCCTATCTACACCCAAGATGACCTCAAAAATGTTTTGAATTTGGGTGAAACTTGGCATGGACATCCTTGGCAAAGTGTAGGAGTTTTCATATGTCCAGCCCATCTATATCACATGTGGGAAGTACCACTTTTGCAATGTGTGAGTTTGTTCCCTAATGAGCATGTTGATAATTGTTACTTGCTCTTTATTTGTGTTCATCATTTTTCCTCAAATGAGGTGTGTGGTGTGGGGATGAACACTGCAAATGGGTGTCAAAAACTGAGGCCCTTACATTCCTCCCCCCTTAAAAGAATCTCGTCCCGAGATTATAAGGTGAAAATGAGAGAGAGGACGGTGGAAAAATTACCGGATATGCGACGTGAGAAAGTCGGGGTAGTTAGTGCGAAGGAATTCTTCGCTCTCCCATGTCGCTTCATCCATGGAGTGATTACTCCACAGAACCTTGTAGAACCACAACGTACGGTTGCGTGTGGTTCGGGCCTTTTCATCAATAATCTGCACCGGTTCCTCCCGATAGGTGAGATCCGGTTGCAGTTCTTCAATGTCTTCCAGCTGAACGGTAGTTGATAGCTTGAGACACTTCCTCAGCTGGGAAATGTGAAAGACGTCGTGCACACCGGAAAGTGCTTCTGGTAATCTTAGCCGGTATGCCACCGATCCACATCTTTCGGTAATCTGGAATGGACCGATGAATCGGGGTGCTAATTTTCCTCTCACCCCAAATCTGTTTACGCCCTTCATTGGAGACACTCGTAGATATACGTGGTCTCCAGCTTCGAATTGTAACGGACGCCTTCTCCGGTCCGCATACTGTTTCTGTCGGGATTGAGCGGCTTTTAGGTTCGCTTGAATTAATCGAACCTTTTCTTCCGCGTTGTTGACAAGATCAATCCCGAAGATAACCCTCTCGCCAGACTCACACCAATTCAATGGTGTGCGGCATTTTCTCCCGTATAGCGCCTCGTAGGGCGCCATCTTGATGCTGGCTTGGTACCCATTGTTGTACGAGAACTCGGCTAACGGCAAGTGATCATCCCAGTTCTTGCCGTGGTCGATAGCGCAAGCTCGTAGCATGTCTTCTAAGATTTGATTTACCCGCTCCGTTTGCCCATCCGTCTGCGGGTGGTAGGCTGAACTACGGATCAGCTTCGTCCCCAAGGCAGCGTGGAGCTGCTCCCAAAAACGGGACACAAATAAAGTGCCCCGGTCCGATACGATAGTACGGGGTACGCCGTATAAGCATAGGATCCGTGAGATGTACAGTTCAGCGTACTTCTTGGCGTTGTAGTTGGTGTTGACCGGGATGAAATGGGCAACTTTGGTGAGCCGATCGACGATCACCCACACAGAATCATGTTTCTGTAAGGTGGTGGGTAAACCGACGACGAAATCCATGCTCACGTCCTCCCACTTCCAGGCAGGAATGCCCAGTGGTTGCAGCAGTCCCGGTTTCCGCAGGTGGTCTGCCTTCACCCTTCGACATGTATCACACTCGGACACGTATTTTGCAGTCTCTCGCTTCATCCGTGTCCACCAAAACTTTCTCCTGAGTTCTTGATACATTTTGTTGCTGCCGGGGTGAATAGAAAACTTTGATAAGTGAGCCTCATCAAAGATTTTCTTCCGTAACTCCGGGTTTCGGGGTACGACGATCCGGTCCTTGAACCATAGGACGCCGTCTCCGTCCTTCCGGAAACATTTCAACTCCCCACTGTCTACACGTCTCCGCAAATGTGATATGCCCTTGTCATTCTTCTGGGCTGCCGCTATCTCTTCACGGATGGTGGGGATCAAAGCTAGGTTGTAGAGAGCTCCATGTGGAATCACATGTAGTGGTGGTTCGCTCTCTTCCAACGGTGTGATGGTCAGATTATTGACGTGTGACTTGCGGCTTAGCGCGTCTGCCACAACGTTTGCCTTGCCCGGATGATAATGGATCTCTATCTCGTAATCCTTTATCAGTTCTAACCATCTTCGTTGCCTCATGTTCAGCTCCTTCTGAGTGAATATGTACTTGAGGCTTTTGTGGTCGGTATATAAATGTACGAGGTTACCGAGTAGGTAGTGCCTCCACATTTTCAGTGCAAGTACCACGGCAGCGAGCTCCAAGTCGTGAGTTGGATAATTTTGCTCATGATTCCTAAGCTGCCGTGACCCATACGCGACCACCCTTCGGTCTTGCATCAACACACATCCGAGCCCAATGCCGGATGCATCGCAGTACACATCGAACGGTTTTGTTGTGTCTGGCTGCGCCAAAACCGGTGCTGATGTCAGGTGCTTGACTAAAGCCTTGAATGCTGCTTTACATGCTGGACTCCAAACATATTTGGTAGCCTTCTTCAGCAGCTCTGTCATTGGCTTGGCAATCTTCGAGAAGTTCGGAATGAACCTCCGATAATATCCCGCGAGTCCGAGGAAACTCCGTACCTCATGAACAGTTCTCGGGGATTTCCAATTCAGCACTTGCGTGATTTTGCTCGGGTCCACAGCGATACCCTCCGCTGAGATGATATGCCCGAGGAAAGGCACTTGCGATATCCAAAACTCGCATTTGCTGAACTTTGCGTATAACTTGTGATCCCGCAGCCGTTGCAAGACTATACGCAGATGTTTCTTGTGATCTTCCTCCGACTTGGAATATACCAGGATGTCGTCGATGAAGACCACGACAAACTTGTCCAGCTCCGGCATGAACACCGAGTTCATTAAGTACATGAAGTGAGCTGGAGCATTGGTGAGGCCAAAGGACATGACCAGGTACTCATAAAGTCCGTACCTTGTCGAAAAAGCTGTCTTTGGAATGTCCTCAGCCCTGATCTTAATCTGATGGTACCCGGATCTTAAATCCATCTTGGAAAAGACCTTTGCTTCGACCAACTGATCAAACAACATGTCGATCCGTGGCAACGGGTACTTGTTCTTGATGGTTACGGCATTTAATGGACGGTAGTCCACGCAAAGCCGCAACGTTTCATCCTTCTTTTTGACAAATAATGCCGAACAGCCCCATGGCGAGGAGCTCGGCCTAATAAAACCATTCTCCAGAAGGTCCGTGAGCTGAGTCTTCAGTTCAGCCAACTCCTTGGGCGCCATCTTGTACGGCCTTCGGGATATTGGCATGGTTCCCGGTGCAAGTTCAATCTTGAACTCCACCTCTCTATCGGGTGGCATCCCCGGCAAATCATCCGGGAATACATCAGGGAATTCTCGGACCACTGGAATGTCTTCCAATCTGATGGTTGTGGCTTGATAGACACTTGGAAGTTTTATTTCTGGACTGTCCAGAAATAATGAGTGAGAACCGTGCACTCCTGAGTTTAAGTGCACGACTCGGAGGACGGTGTCTAAAACAGCGCCGTGGCGGTTTAACCACGACATCCCTAGGATGACATCGACCTTCTGTCCCTCTAAGATAATGAGAGACGTGGGGTACACTCTACCCGCTAAGCATAATGGTGCTTTGGAGACCATTACGCTTGCTGAAATCTTCCCACCCGGTGAACAAATTAAATATGGACTATCGGTGGGTAGTATTGGCAAGCTGTGTTTAGCAATGAAAGCTTGGCTAATAAAATTATGCGTGGCGCCTGAATCAAATAGTACTATAGCGGGATGCTGGTGGAGTTGGAACATACCCGCAAGGATTGGCTCGCCCTCCGGCACGTCCTCAATGGCAAGCTGGTGGACAGTACCGGGCCTAGGGTTTGCCCGCCGCGCATTAGTAGGGTTCCGGGGTTGATTCCTCCCCGGAAACTGTGGTACCACTCCGCCGCCTTGCCTCTCCGGGCAACTGCTCGCGAAGTGTCCTGGACGACCACACTTGTAACATGTGGCCGCTGCTGGTGGAGTACTTGGTGGACGAAAGCCCGGCATGCGTTGCGGAGGTGCAAACGCACGCGGCATCGCCCGCTGCTGCTGTTGTTGTTGCGGTGGTGCTGGCAGTGCCGGCCGGAATGCCGGTGAAGAATACGGCCGACCGCGGAACGGCATCGACCGCTGTGGTGGCTGCCAGCGCGGACCTGATGGTGGGCGATTCACCATCCGAAACTTCTGAGAAGGACCGCCTCCTTCTCCGCTGCTCTGCGGCGCGCTTCGCTTTCGCTCTGCCGCCGCCAACTCCTTGCCGGAGTCTTCCTGAACAATCGCAGCATCAATTATGTCGTTGAGGCTGCCGCGATTGAACATCGCCAGCTTGTCCTTCAGGAGCGGGTTAAGCCCCTGGTAAAAGTGGTCCCGCCGCTTCTCGTCCGTATCTGCGTGATACGACGCGTAGAGTGCGAGATCGTTGAACGCTCTGGAGTACTCCAGCGCGTTCCGGCTCCCTTGTTGCAGGTGTAGGAATTCCTGCGTCTTTCTCTTCATCAAACCGGGCGGTATATGATAGGCCCGGAAGGCCGTCCGAAACTCCGCCCAGGTCATCACTCGGTCGGTGGGTTGTGAAGCACAAAAGTTGGCCCACCACGCGCTCGCGGATCCTTGGAGCTGCTGGACCGCGAACTGAGTCTTGCGCTGCTCGCTGATTTGGAGCAGCCCGAACTTCATCTCTATGGCGCGGAGCCAGTTGTCCGCGTCAAGTGGTTCATCCGCCCTTGAGAATACAGGGGGATGAGTCGCCAGGAAGTCAGAGTAGGAGCTCTGTTGGCGCTCCTCACGATCTTGACGTCTCTCTGGGCGAGACGTATTCGCAATTAACGTTTGCAGCAGCTCTGTATGCTGCTGATGTGAACCCGCCATTGCCGCGACAATGTCGGCCAATGTAACCGTTGGCAGTGGCGGTGGCGGTGTTTGCTGTTGCTGTTGCTGCTGCTGTCCCGAGGAGTCCTCAGGAGGTGGTTGGGAGGTCTCTCCCCCTTGGCTAGTACCTCCAACATCGGGGTTGGCACGAGTACGCGTCATTCTGAAATTCAACCCCACAGCAATTAGCACATGTCTTAATCAAAATTCCATAAACAGCAGTAGGTATCGAAGCGACGCATGATTAACTTGCACAACATTCACATATATTGATAAAGCATAAACTTTATACAAGATACATTATTCTCGGATCTCCGAGAAGTCGTGCTCATGTCGTCACTACCTATACATACGCTACTGTCTACACGATATGTCACCGATTACAAAAGTTGGGTTACGCTACCCTAGCTGCCCTACTTGGCAACCGTAACCCCCTACTCGGAGTAAAATTCGACCTCCTGTGGGTCGTCCTCCTCCGGTACCTCTGCTGGTGGCTCGGGGTCTACCACCTCTTCTCCCATTCCAGGTTCTCCCATGGCTGGAAGACCCAAGACTACCGGTACGCCCAATACCGGGGGCACGAGGTCCTGCAATGCATGCACCTCGTCCATAGCCTGGTTGTAATCCTCTTCCCAGCCTTGTCCTTCCTCAATAGCGTCGTCCCGCTCTTGAGCAAGGTCCTCATTCTGCTGGGTTAGGGTCTGCACCAGCTCTTGCAACGCCGCAATGTCAACACGGCTCTTCTTCTTTGCCTTCTTCAGACGACGCAACTGATTGTGTTGTTCATTCAGTCGCTTGATCGTCGGAAGGAGCACATTGCGGAGTGCACTGTGAGCACTCTCAAAATGATCTCCACGGCTTGTGCTCTCCTTGAGCTTGGTGGCGAGATGCTCCGTATGAACAGCTTGGCTGTCCATCACAGCGTTTCCCGCCCTCATTTGGAGGCTGAGATTTGCCTCCGCGGGGTTGTACCTTGGGCAACTCGGGTTTGTTGCCTCTAGGTACCTCTCTTCCCACACATGCTGAGCTCGTCCCTCCACCGGAACGAGTGCATATGGAGTTCCCTCCATAGCCTGTACGTGTAGTTGGCAGAAACGTGACATAGTGTCACGGGCTGCCACTTGCCACATCCCTTCCGGTTGTCTTCCTCTCACCGTGACGGTGAATGGCACCCAACCGGGTGGCGTAGGCCCTGCAGGAATCTCGACATGGATCGTCCACGTCTTGTTCCCCTCTTCGCCTTCTCCCTTGGCGAAGTATTGCGGCATCTGGTTGTACCCGAAATATTGGAGCATTAGCCACAATGCTCCCGGGTAGCCGCTACGGTCAGAGCAATGGGAAACTACCCACCCGTTCTCCAACCGTTTATCTGCTGCCATCTGTAAAAATATATTTGAGAAATGTCAAATATTTATTTAAACAGTAAACCATTGAGTTATAACATAAGATATGTCATTGAACCCTTAACACTTGGAAACATAGTTCAAATTTTTAAACAAATTTGACTGCTGATCTGCTGTTCCCATGACAGCCCTGACCAGTTTCCATATCAATCTGATTTAGGCCAGGTTAAAAGCAAAACCAGTCCTGGAGCTCAACATCAAAGTTAAAGTTAACTTCAATAGCTTTCCAGAAAGTATTTGGTTGGCCTAAGATCTGCTCTGGTTCAAAAGTTATGAGATGTCAAAGTTAACAGAATTTCTGGGAACAATTGGACAGCACCTCCCTGCCTTAGGTACTGATTTGATCCAAGAATTCCAGTTAATTCTGTTCCTAATCTGACAAAACTTTCTGTTACAAAGTTGTAACCCATCTCATAAGCTTCCCAGAACCACCTCATTTTCTATTTTTGGATTTTTATGCAGGAAGTTATGCTTAATTTACAGAGAGTCTACAGAGAGTCTTTGCTCCGTCCTGTTTTCTGGACAGTTTCAACTCTACTGCATTTTTCGAGTGGTTAAGGGATGAAACACCTCTGGAACTCAACAGAAAAGTTGTAAAGCTCCTCCAAAGCTTTCCAGAAATGTATCATACGACCCCAACCTCGAAAGAACTCAACCTCTAACCTCTGATTAACTTCAGCCTTGATTTAGCTGAAAACAGAGTGCTCTGTCCTTAACATCCTATAAGTTGAAAATTTATTAACTTTGAATATCCTGTTCAAGGGAAGGAGTTACATCAAGTTTTACTACTTTGGATCAAAACCTTCAAGTTTTTAAATGAAGTTGTTCATTTAGTTGGGTGTGACGTCGAGGCGTCACCAGATTATGTCGGTACTACGTCCTCACAAAGGAAAAACCTATACCGGATTTAGCCGGCTTCGTTAGTTCAGTGGCACTACTCGTCACTCGCACACGGATGCTACACGTCTACCGTTTCGTGGTAAGGCTACCTGCAGAAACTCAAACAATCATCAGACTCGGCTGCACACCGAGCCCGGAATCCATACAGTTTGTACACCCGGCCGTCATCACTCGCCCGGATGTTCTCAAGCCAAACACGCCTTGAGTTACGTGTTCACGTTTCAGACCACGTGACGGGGTCTCCCATGTTGCACCACGCACGCCAGGGACAGACGTTGCTCGAATACCCCAAACGACATGAAGAGTCGTAGAGGATATCAAAGCGGGTCGGGTTACCTGCCACCCGTGGGGCTCCACCCTTCAGCTTGTGCGCACTGGTGGACAGCGCTTACGTGCACCCCCCAAGACATGAACGTCCCGAGATGCACGATTTTCCGACATAACAAATAAGTTAATAAGCCACTTTCTATATACTAATAACATCCTTATACGGGCTACTAACTCGTTCCTCACTGGATTTTTGAAAAAGAAGACCTTTGTACTGTGTTAAACCTCAAGCGAGCTCTGATACCACGCTGACACGACCCCACTGGTCCTGTCGAGCCAGGATCACGCTGAGGGGTGCTGCGTTGCACAACACCGTATAACACACGTCAAAGGTACAAAGCGGAAGCGGAAGCTTTATTACATAAACAAGTTTATTAACATGTTTACATCAAAATAAGTTTAGTCCACACTCGCGGGCGTAGACTAAGCATCAAGTGCACGTTCAGCCCTCGAACGTGTCCTTGCTAGCACACACGCACACTAACTCTGCGGCGTGCACGACTCCCACTCGACGGGGTTCCCCTCCTGGGGTTCCGTCTCCTCTTCGGGAGTCCCTTCCTCATAGAACCCTGCAAAAGCTTCAAACACAAGCAGTGAGCACGAAGGCTCAGCAAGTCTGACCCGTCTCACCTAAACATGAAACTTCTACATGAGGGTGATGGGTTGCATGAGGTAAAAATCATTTGCAAGGACTCGCCTAATTAGTAGAACCTTACTTTCAAGTTTTAGCAGCAGGTTGTGGAGAACTTTACGCTAAGGCACATGAGAGAGCCGCAATCAAACAAGAAACGCATTTCTCTCATGTACTTTGCCCAAAGTTGAAAAGAACTTTAGTTAGCACTAAACTACAACATATCATTAACAATCAATATCCAACTTTCAATCAGCAACATTTTAACATGTAACTAGCCTGTTCTTTCTACGTCACAGTACAGTGAACAAGTGGTACTCACTGACCGCGAGGGACGGCGATTATAATCGATTTACACCTGCAGGGTTACCCGAACAACCCGTCACGTACGCCCGTACTCGATGTTGCCTACAACAACCATCACGGACGCCGTACGCGACTACCTTTCACCCGTTAGCCAAATATTGAACCGGTCCCATCGTCCCGAGCAAGAGGTCCCTGCACGCGCATCTCTGTGCCGCCAGCTGATTTACACCTCGAGCTCTCAACCTACCCTCTGAACGACGGGCAATGCCTCAATACCCAGCTACCCGAGTTACATCAGTTTCCCGGTTCCCATATAGCCGGTAGGTCTTCGGTACTGTTCTAGCTTGTTCAACAGGCCCGCACACGGCTCGGTCCTCAATCGACACAAGCGGAGCTACAGCACACAGGCCCCAAAGTCCTGCTGCCCTTACTCTCCGCTCGGTCTCATTTTCTTGCCATGTGTATCATGTGCTATCTCTACCCGAGCAATGTGCCTCTAGCCTATTCTCGCGAGTAGTTCCAACTACTCGACTTGTACCGAATCCTACTCTATCCTAGCAATGCAGTGGCTAACGGGGTTTGCAATCCTAAACCCCAACCCATGGTTTTCTTGGCTATGCAGTGGGGTTTCCAAACAAGACTCTGATGCACAACATAAAGAAAACAAGTATGTGCTCAAAACAATAAAAATTTATAAAATGGTTAATGCAAACCGGGGCTTGCCTTGCTGCTCTTGGTCGTAGGCTAGCTGTTCCTCCGGAGTAACGAAGTCTAGGACTTCGGGTTCCTCCTCGACCTTAGCGACTACATGATAAGAGCAATGTATGTATTAATTTAAATGCATTTGTATTAACTTTGAAGTTCTGAAGTCTATAACCCTTGCTAGACAGACCTAATGACTGTGAAACTTTTACTGTGGCTTGGTTACAACCTAAACAAAGAATTGGTCAAGTTTTAGTTGCAGCAAAGCTCATTTGAGCCCTCCACAAATAATTATGTCCTTGACCTTAATTGGAACCCTTAGGGTGTTCTAGGGATTTTCATGAGACAAACTATGACTTTCTGAAAACTAGATTTTCAGAGGGTTCTAATGGAATTGGTCTCACTTAATTTGGAAGTCTCTAACTAAAGATATGAGCTAAACAATTTCAGAGAAAATTCTGAAAATGTTTCTGAACATTTTCTATTTTCTCTGGAACAGTTTTACTAATCACACCATTAGGTGGACTAAATGAGCTCAAATGGATCTGAAATTTTTATGGTAGTTCAAGGATATTTTGGTGAACATCTCAGCAAAATTTCAGGATTTTCCTCCAAATGATTCTCCAGTTAAAATTCCTAACAGTTTAAACTTTAAGGAATTAATTCTGGAGAATTAAGGAATCTCATGAAGTGACACTTGATTTTCTGGAAAGTACTCAAAGAGCTGAATCCAGCAAAATTTGGTTCACTCAATTTGGAGCTTTCTAGCCAAAGTTATAAGGATTTGAAGTTTGAAGGAAATCTGAAAATCGGGGAAAAGTTTAAACTCGCGCGTGGGCCCAGGAGACACGCGTCGCACGCCGAAGCGACAGCACACCGCGGCCCACAAGGCTTTTGCGCGCCAGCACACCCGATCCCGGCCGCAGCCGGATCCCGATTCAAAATATCGGCCGCTGACAGCTGGGGTCCACCCCCTTCTTCAACCTCGCGACACCCGCGCTCCGCCGCCGAGGGACCTCGCCGGAGAGCTCGCCGCCGGCTGCTGTACAGCTTCAAACTTCTTGATTCTGGCCGCCCCTGCCTACTTTTACTTGGGGAACATGATCCGAGGGTCAGCTGCTCATGACAACGGCCGGAGCATGGTCGGCGACGAGCCGCCATATCGGAACGACTTCGGCCATGTCGGCTGATGCTCCTAGTGCCTCAGCTACTTGGGAAACCGGTCGGGGAGCATCAGTGGACCTCAGAGAAGGTCGACATGAACTCGGGGCAGCTCGGGGAAGGCCCGAAATAGGTCCTCACCGTGCGCCCGATACCCCCCGTGCGTTCCGCCATTAGTAGACCTTGAATTACGCCGGGCACAGAAGTTCTCCGGCCCAGAGTTGTGAAGGCAACTTGTGCGTCACCGTGTCTAGTTCGTGTGGGAGTGGCCTGAGGCCCTCTAATCCTTTCTAGAGCACGAATTAAACAGAATCGTACCCGAGGGTCGTTCTGCACACAGAAAGGGGAAAAGTGGAAATTCGCCGCCGGTGAGCAACCACTCGAGCTGTGGCTCGGGGATGAGCAGCACCGATCACTTGCGCGTCCAAGGGTGCCTTGGCTCGGGCGTGACAACGCCCAGGTTGGGCTGTCCACGAGAGCCCGAGGTGCGGCGGTTTCCAGTTCCGAGTTTGATCTTTCGGCACAGCCGATATCACTCGGTTTCAATCGATTTCTATCAATGGGAAGGATGGAGGATGGTTGCTAGTACCTTGCTGGGACCTTGGAACGGAAAGAAGGAGCTGCGATCGGCTTGATCAAGCAGGAACTCGAGCGGCGGCGATGGCAGTGGGAAAAGCAGTCGCGCACGTCGGTAGCTCGGGGAAATGGTGACTGAAGCACGCCGGGGAGGGAATAAATAGCCCGGCCGGCTGGTCTCCGGCTTGGGGCACGCAGCAGGAGCTGGCGCCGGCTGCCCCCTTCGGTGGCGCGCGCGCACAACAGCCGGGAACCGACTGAACTGTGGTTCAGTCGGTTTGCTTTGAGGCTGAGGCTGACATGTGGGTCCCACTCCTCTTTTAACCTCTGAAATTTATTCCTAACAGCTGTGGTAAACAGTGAACCCTATTCTACCCTTGGCAACTCAAATTATTCACCCAAGAGCCATTTGAATTGATCAAAGTTCAAATGAGGTTTGGTTTGAATGAATTTCAGCACAAGTGCAGTTTGAAATTCAAATAAAGTTTGAATTTCTCCCCCTTAGCTCATGTCAAGATCAACTCCAAATGGAGTGAAAATTGGTGTGTGAGCTCACAAAAATGTGCTGAGCAAGAATATGCCTTCCACTTTTAAATTCAGTGGGTGAAAACAGTTTGAATTTGAATATGTTTTCAAACTGCCCCTTTCCTATCTACACCCAAGATGACCTCAAAAATGTTTTGAATTTGGGTGAAACTTGGCATGGACATCCTTGGCAAAGTGTAGGAGTTTTCATATGTCCAGCCCATCTATATCACATGTGGGAAGTACCACTTTTGCAATGTGTGAGTTTGTTCCCTAATGAGCATGTTGATAATTGTTACTTGCTCTTTATTTGTGTTCATCATTTTTCCTCAAATGAGGTGTGTGGTGTGGGGATGAACACTGCAAATGGGTGTCAAAAACTGAGGCCCTTACAAGCTCAGGACTCCGGTTCTGAGCAGCAAGCAATACAGCGAGCTTCTTAGCTCGCCGTGGACGTAGGGTTTTACGCTCCGGCGGCCTGAACCACGTAAAACTCGCCGTGTCAAGCTTCTCCTTAATTCGTCCATACGCTTAAGCTCTCCGCAAGTGACTAGCCCCTCCGAAAAAGAACCTCCGCGGGCTGCCCAGTGCAGGTCCGGGGGAAGTGTCGACCACACACTTCGACATACAAGATTCACAAAAATTGATATCATGCACAAATTTTAACTAAATGCGATGATGCATATGCATGCTATCCTATGATCAGCTTTATTAGATCGGTTTGTATGTGTTCTTGCATGGCTTTATGATGAACAGGGGTGTTCAGATCAGATGTGGACGTGGCGATGACCTTATCTTTAGATCGATCCGATCAACAAGTGATATGTCCACAAGAAAGCTTCTGTTCGAAAAGAATCGAAGAACAGATGCAAAGAAAACACAACGATGTTGTAAGGTGGTATTGGAGACCTACCTTACGTTCTTCTCAGTCTCGGGTCCTTCTCGGATCGTTGGGCTCTCTTCCGGCGATCTTTCTCGCTGAACTCCGTCGATGGTTTACTCGGCGAGTTGGGGCTAGGGCTCTAAGTCATCGGCTTAGGAGTTGGAAAAGAAGTTCGTGGTTTTGGCCAAAGGTTCTGGGTTCTATTTATGATCGGGAAGAGAAGAGTCCTAATCTGATTGGACTTCGAATAAGAGTCCTATTCAAATTGTCGTTGAATCTTAACAACTTATCTTTAGTTGATTTGGTGTGGTAATATTGTGGAACTCGGGTCGGTTTCTCCTCTGTTCCGGTATTTCTACACGTACAGAATCTAAGAACCGTTCCAGAACTCGTTACCTCCTCGGTGATGAGCTCCGGAAGCTCCACGTGTCCATCGGGTCCTGGTCTCTCCCTTTTTCCACAGAGACGAGCTCCAGTTGTGCCGCGTGTCAAGCGAGCAAGACCTCCCTCTCCTTCGGAGGTGGGCTCCGCGTGCGCCACGTATCCTTGCGGTCGGGGACCTCCTCTTTATTCGGAGGTGGCTCCGTGCATGCCACGTGTCAGTGCCGGACCATCCCTCTCTCCGGAGGTGAGTCCAGCGTCAGACTTCCTTTCTTCTCAAAGACAAGCTCCGAGGTTAACACGTGTCCAACAGTGACGGACCTCCCGAAGATAAGCTCCGGTGGCGACATGTGTTCAATAGAAACGGGCCTCTCGGAGGTGAGCTCCAAGATCGATACGTATCCCGCGCGACTGGTCCTCTGATTTCCATGGTGACTAGCTCCGAAGGTGACATGTGTCCTGCGGAAATGCCTTTGCTTCTTCCGCAGAGGCTAGCTCCGGGGGCAACACGTGTCCCACAGGGTTGGACCTCTCCCCCTTTGTGGAGATGAGCCCCAAGCCTGCCACGTAGCCAGTTTAGCGGCGGACCTCTTCCCACTTCGCAGGAATGAGCTCCGATCACGCCACGTGGCCAGCGAGCCGTGGAAGTTGCCTTCGGCGCTCTCTGTGAACTGGATTCGGCTCTTTTTGGCTATCTTTTTGATATTTTCTTTATTCCCACTTCTTTTTAAAATGTTTTCTCTACATGAGACATGAATACATGCAGAAACCAGAGATGAGGGTGTCACACCAGGCCTCCGGCGATGCGGGTGGTCTGGGTGGCGTCGGAGCCGACTTGGATGACCATGACGGGGACACCCTCGCCGTCTGAGGGCTGCACACGGGGTGCATATTCCCTTGCTGGCGCGTGCTTGGAGGCGGCCGGGTAGCTTCTCTGTAGGCCGCCAGCGCTGAGACGGCAGCAGTGCGGTCACCGCGGATCTTGAGAACGCCTCCCGTAGTCGGCATCTTCAAGACCATGTAGCCGTAGTGGGCTACTGCCATGAATCGGTACAGGGCTGGCCTGCCGATGATGGCGTTGAAGGGGAGGCTGACCTCCGCGACGTCGAAGATGACGCTCTCCGTGTGGTAGTTCCCAGGCGTCCCGAATGTCACCGGGAGGGAGATGCTACCTCAGGGAGGATAGGGTCCCGTCCCACCCCTGAGAATGGACGTGAGGGGGTGAGCTGGAACATTGGGATCTGTAGCTTCTTGAATGCTGCAAGGCTAATGACACTGAGGGACGCCCCGCCATCGATCAGCACGTGGTAGAGCTTCACGTTGGCGATGGTGGGAGCGACGAGGAGTGGCAGCTGCCCGGCGCCCGCCATGTTCTTGGGGCAGTCGGAGGCGTTGAAGCTGATCAACGTTTCCATCCACTTGTGGTGGGGTGCCAACATGAGGGTTGGTGCAGCTGCTGCCACCGCCAGACGCAGGGTCTTGACAGCTCACCAGGACATGATGTCGGAGGAACCCCCGTACATCACGTCGAGCGCCTTGCGCCACTCATTGTCGAGGCTAGAGTCGGAGTGGCCGTAGACGGCCTTCAATGCTCGCTTGGCGTCTTGATACTCCATCTCCTGCTCAGCGCCGACCTCAGGCTTAGCCTTTTGTTTGCCCTCCCGCTGGCGGAAGGGAGCGCCGTCTTGGTGCTGCCACTGTTGCAGCTCACAGAAACGTTGCACAAGCTTCTTGATCTCATGGCACTCACTAGCACCGTGGCGGCAGGAGTTGCGCAACGGGCAGCATTGGCTGTCGTCACTGACGTTTAGCAGTCGCGGGCGCTTGTCGGTGCGTGGGGTATGGCCCCATCGGCTGCTGCAGCGGCGATGGTGGGTCCCCGGCTAGAGGCTTGTCCTTGCCTCCAAACTTCTTCTTCTTCTTGCCACTGCCCTGAGCAGCGGCTTCCTCGGCACTCCCCGCTGCGGAGGAGGGTCGTGAGTGCTAGTCTCGGCCCTGGCGCACTTGTCCGCTAAGCTAAAGAGCTCGGAGATGTTTTGCACGTCGTGCGTTGCTAACTTTTTGAGCATCTTCTTGTCCCTGACACCTTGCCGGAAGGCGAAGACAACAGAGGCATTGGAGATGTGGGGATGGTGTTCCTAACCTGAGAGAACCTTTGGATGAAGGATCACAGGCGACTCCCCTCGTGCTAACGCACAGCGTGGAGGTCGAGCTCGCTGCTGGGGTGTGTGTAGGAACTTCTGTAGTTGGCTGTGAATCTCCAGCACAACTCTTCTCAGGAGGAGATGGGGCCTGGGGGAAGATTCATGAGCCATGACCGGGCAGTGTTGGTCAGGGCCACCAGGAAGTAGTTGGCTATGGCGGCCTCATTCCCTCCTGCAGCTAGGATGGAGGTGAAGAAGATCTGTAGGAACTCGGCGGGGTTGATTGTCCCGTCGTACTTCTCCGGCAAGTGGGGCCAGAACTTGGGTGGCCAGACCACCGTGCGAAGATGCAGGGCGAGCGCCATGCAGCCCCCGCCTGCTCCTGGAGAGGCAGGGGCCTGCGTAGGGTGTCCCTCTGGTACAGCACTCAGGGTGTTGTACTCTCTCTCGAGGTTGCGGTACCTCTTGTGGCGTCACTCGATGGTGACGCGGCCATCTTCGCTCACATGGCGGCGGTCTAGCTCGACCCTGAGGCCAGTCGTGGCTCGCCTGGCCGGGGTCACGGCGCACGTCGTCTCCGTCTCGCGGGCCACCATCATTGTATGCGACTGGGCCTACGAGGGCTCGGCCCGCTGCCTTCTGTAGGTGGGCGTGTTAATGGCAATGGCGAGGAGGTGGTCGACGTCATTGCGCTACTGCTCTGCCGCCCCTGGGTAGCACCCTCGCCAGGGGGGTTGTAGAGAAGTGCGCTTTTTGCCGCCAGCATGCTCTCTTGGCTCAGAACTGGCGGCGTGGTTGGCACCGTGGGGGTAGAAGGCCACTGTGAGGTAGAAGCCATGGGCGCCGTGGGCACGCCGACCGTCTGATCGCCTGTCCGTCCAGATCTACCCGCCCTTGAGCGGGAAGTGGCCTCCTCATCTCCCCCTTAGTCGAGTGGGGCGAGACGAGCCACCGAGGGAGTGGATGTTCACCATGGTGGTGATGCTCAGTCACCTATAGCGTGTGGAAGCCCGCTTCCTGGCACGCCTGTCAAAGCGTCTACGGTTGACACTTCTCTTGGGCCTGCTCTGGGCAGCCCGCAGAGGTTCTTTTTCGGAGGGGCTAGTCCTCTCGTGAGGGTCTCGCCGGAGAGGACGAAAGAAGGAGATGGTTGACACGGGGATTTACGTGGTTTGGTCCTCCGGAGCGTAAAACCCTACGTCCACAAGAGTGCTTGGAGCACTGGTTTCCTTGAGTATCTGAATGACCTAGAGGGAGCTGAACCCACGGGAGTTCAAACCCCTTGTAACGTTGCCTACCCGAGCCTTTTATAATCCAAGGCTCGGGCAGCTTACAAGGTGGGCCCTAGGGCCTGACAGGTGGCCCCGGGGTGATTTCCTACCAAACTACGTAGTCTTGGCGCTGGCTTCGAGGTCATCGTCCTACTACCCTGCCCATGCCGCAGGCTAGGTGTAGCCGTTGGTGATGGCAGGGGCGGCAGAGCATGTCTTGTCTTGTCGCTGCCTTTACTGGTCTGCAGCTTCTGACACTGTGTGTCTGTCTTGACTGTGACTGGTCACAATGCCTCCTGACAGACGTACGCCGCGCCTTCGTTCCTTGGGAAGGCGCGGGTGTTGAATGCTTTGTACGGTAAAGGCATGGCGCGCCTTTACTCCCGCTACCTACCACGCCGAACGGGCAGCGCTGCTCTACTGGCCACGTGGCGGGCCCGGATCTCACCTCTGAGTTGATGGGAGGTCCGGCCCCGCTGGACATGTGGAGCCTTCGGAGCTCACCCCCACGGAGGGGGAGGTCTGGCTCTGCAGGCCATGTGGCGGGCCCGGAGCTCACCTCTGAGGAGAGGGGAGGTCCGGCCCCACTGGACACGTGGAGCCTTCGGAGCTCGCCCCTGCGGAGGGGGCAAGGTCGGGCCTCTTGGGCCACGTGGCAAGCCCGGAGCTATCCTCTAAGGAGAGGGGAGCTTCGGCCCTACTGGACACGTGGCGCCTTCGGAGCTCGCCCCTGCGGAGGGGCGAGGTCCGACCTTCTGGGCCACGTGGAAGGCCTGGAGCTGTCCTCTAAGGATTTGAAAGCTCCGGCCCTACTAGACACGTGGTGCCTTCGGAGCTCGCCCCTACGGAGGGGGCGAGGTCCTTAGGCGGTTTCACCCTTGCGCGGGGGTACCCGGTATTGATGGTACCGACAGTGGCCCCCGGGCCCATCTCGGGGGAGGTAACGATCCCGGGGTGGGGCCTTCTTCTTCCCGTGCACTTTCTTGTCTTGAGTACTCCATGTGCTGGTAGAGTCTCGACGGCTTCAGAGCTCAGCCTCTAAGGAGAGGGTGAGACCTGGCATCGGAGCTCAGCCCTTGTGAAAAGGGGGAGGTCCGGCTTCGGATCTCGCCTCTGGGGAGAGGTAGAGGTCCGGCTTTGGTGTTCACCCCTGTGGAGGGGGTGAAGACTGACATCAGAGGTCACCCCTGCTGAGGGGGTGACGTTTGACATCGGAGCTCAGCCCTGTGAAAGGGGGAGGTCCGGCTTCGGAGCTCGCCTCTGAGGAGAGGTAGAGGTCCGGCATCGGAGCTCGGCCCAGCTGTGGCGGTGGAGGTCCCGAAATCATCGGAGCTCAGGCCAGCAGAGGGCGTGATGTCCAGAGGTCATCGAAGCTCAGGCCAACGGAGGGTGTGAGGTCCGGAGGTCATTGGAGCTCAGGCCAGCGGAGGGCGTGAGGTCTGGAGGTCATCCGAGCTTAGGCTAGCGGAGGGCGTGAGGTCCGGAGGTCATCGGAGCTTAGGCCAACGGAGGGCGTGAGGTCCAGGGGTCATCGGAGCTAAGGCCAGCGGAGGGCGTGAGGTCCGGAGGTCATCGGAGCTCAGGACAGCGAAGGGCGTGAGGTCCGGAGGTCATCGGAGCTCAGGCTAGCGGAGGGCGTGAGGTCCAGAGGTCATCGGAGCTAAGGCCAGCGGAGGGCGTGAGGTCCGGAGGTCATCGGAGCTAAGGCCAGCGGAGGGCGTGAGGTCCGGAGGTCATCGGAGCTCAGGCCAGTGGAGGGCGTGAGGTCCGGAGGTCATTGGAGCTCAGGCCAGTGAAGGGCGTGAGGTCAGAGGTCATTGGAGCTTAGGCCAGCAAAGGGCATGAGGTCCGGAGGTCATCGGAGCTCAGGCTAGCTGAGGGCGTGAGGTCCGGCATCAGGGCTCGCCTTTGAGAAGAGGGCGAGGGCTGGCATCGGAGTTCAGGCCTAAGGGGCACGTGAGGTCCGGCTTTGGAGGTCGTCTCAGAGGAGAGGGAGATGAGGTCCGGCTTTGGAGCTCGCCTCTGAGAAGAGGGAGGTGAGGTCCGGCTTCGGAGCTCACCCCTGCTGAGGGGTGAGGTCCGGCACTGCTTAGAGGTCCTCCTTTCCCCGCCTCTTAGTCTTATTTGGCTTACAGTCCCGGGCCGGTGTACAGGGCTCAGGGCAATCCGGTGCCCTTTGTCCCGGAGGTCTGGCTCCCGCCGTAGTTAGGGTGTAACCGTCCGGCCCTAGTACTTAGACCGTAGTGCGGGGGGAGGCAGAGCGCGCATGCTTTGGGTGCAGGACCTGGCAAAGCAAGGCTCCTGGACCTCCCGCTCTGGCATAGGTCCTTTCCTGGAGGAGACCGACTGGCGTCACGGTACCATGAGTGGGGGAGGTCCGAGATGCCCCCAGGCCTTTGGCAGGTTCCTCAAGCACGACCGCACTCGGCAGGATGGCAAATATCGACTAGGCATGAGAGTGAGAAAGGAGAGCCAAGTGTATGATGGGCATACATGTGGCGCCTTCGGAGCTCGCCCCTGCGGAGGGGGCGAGGTCCTTAGACGGTTTCACCCTGTGCGCGGGGGTACCCAGTATTGATGGTACCGACAGTGGCCCCCGAGCCCACCTCGGGGGAGGTAACGATCCCGGGGTGGGGCCTTCTTCTTCCCTCGCACTTTGTTGTCTTGAGTACTCCCTGTGCTGGTAGAGTCTCGACGGCTTCGGAGCTCAGCCTCTTAGGAGAGGGTGATACCAGGCATTGGAGCTCGACCCTTGTGAAAATGGGGAGGTCCGGCTTTGGAGCTCGCCTCTGGGGAGAGGTAGAGGTCTGGCTTTGGTGTTCACCCCTGTGGAGGGGGTGAAGACCGGCATCAGAGGTCACCCCTGCTGAGGGGGTGAGGTCTGGCATCAGAGCTCAGCCCTGTGAAAGGGGGAGGTCTGGCTTCGGAGTTCGCCTCTGAGGAGAGGTAGAGGTCCAGCATCGGAGCTCGTCCCTGCTGTGGGGGCGGAGGTCCGGAAGTCATCGGAGCTCAGGCCAGCGGAGGGCGTGAGGTCTGGAGGTCATCGGAGCTCAGGCCAGCAAAGGGCGTGAGGTCCGGAGGTCATCGGAGCTCAGGCCAGCGGAGGACGTGAGGTCCGGAGGTCATCGGAGCTCAGGCCAGTGAAGGGCGTGACGTCCGGAGGTCATCGAAGCTCAGGCCAGCAGAGGGCGTGAGGTCCGGAGGTCATCGGAGGTCAGGCCAGCATAGGGCGTGAGGTCCGGAGGTCATCGGAGCTCAGGCTAGCGGAGGGCGTGAGGTCCGGCATCAAGGCTCGCCTCTTAGAAGAGGGCGAGGGCTGGCATCGGAGCTCAAGCCTAAGGGGCGCGTGAGGTCCGGCTTTGGAGCTCGCCTCTGAGGAGAGGGAGACGAGGTCCGGCTTCGGAGCTTGCCTCTGATAAGAGGGAGCCGAGGTCCGGCTTCGGATCTCACCCTGCTGAGGAGGTGAGGTCCGGCACTGCTCAGAGGTCCTCCTTTCCCCGCCTCTTAGTCTTATTTGGCTTACAGTCCCGGGCCGGTGTACGGGGCTCAGGGCAATCTGGTTCCCTTGGTCCTAGAGGTCTGGCTCCCGCCATAGTCAGGGTGTAACCATCCGGTCCCTAGTACTTAGACCATAGAGCTGGGGGAGGCAGAGCGCGCATGCTTTGGGTGCAGGACCGAGCAAAGCAAGGCTCCTTGACCTCCCGCTCTGGCGTAGGTCCTTTCCTGGAGGAGACTGACTGGCGTCATAGTACCCTTACTGGGGGAGGTCCGAGATGCCCCCAGGCCTTTGGCAGGTTCCTCAAGCACGACCGCACTCGGCACGATGGCAAATGTCGACTAGGCATGAGAGTGAGAAAGGAGAGCCAAGTGTATGACGGGCGTACACTGTCTAGAGCGCGGGGAGGTGATCATATAAATTAATTCATAATTTAAATGAGCACCTAAGTAAGTGTAGTAGGACTTACAGAGGTAGGGCTGGAGCGCCTGCCTCGTGCTCCCATGCACGGGCCCGCATTGGTAGCATCGGAGCTCCCGCCGGGACCGTGCGATTTGGAGCGTTGCTTGCCATCTTGCCTCGTCGACGAGGTAGATGTTCTCACGCAGAGCGGGTCTTGCGTGGCTTCATCGTACGCTCGGACACGGGGGGACCCCCATGGTGAATCCGGGGGGAAGCATGGCTTCGGCTTAGCATACCATGTAGAAGGGTAATTCCCGTGACCCGGCCCTGGGATGTTCGGCTGGCCCGGACGCAGAGGAGTCGGTATCCCCCGATGGTACTGGGTGCAGCGTCTGCACCGGTTTTGTGGGTTTGCTCGGCATGGACCTGGCATGTCTTGCATCTCCTAACCGGCTTGACGGCATCCAGGTGGATCTCAGTCAGTAGGAACCATGCCGGATGGCTTAACCGACCAGCGTGCGGGATGATGAGTGTTCCCAGCACTCGCCTCCGTGGATTGCTGCGAGCAGGTCGCAGCCTTCCTCCTGGGTTATGCACCGCAATAGGATGCCGTCAGCGCCACGCTGATAAAGATACCAGCGTGTAGCTCTTAGCCATCTGCACAATCCGTTCAGCGGATGCACGTTCATCAGGAAGGATGTTGTCTTTCAAGAAGTCCTGGACCTCCGTGGTCCATGCATCGGGGCTACTTGAGCTTCTGGATCTTGGGCGCTGGGTAGCACGGAGTCCCCAAGGCGCATACGATCCTTTGGCTGGCACCATGGATGCATGGCCGCCGGGACCGCCAGCTTCGAGGTGCTGGTCTCGCCCCCTTCACCCGGTTCGGCACTCCGGGTTGTGAGTCGCGGCAACGTCCCTTCGAAGGCTCGTTGGGGCTCCAGGGCTCCGGTGGAGACCTTCGCTGTCAGGTTGTTGGCGACGGTGTCGTCGGCGCGCGGTACATGGCACAGGTCCAACGTACCCAAACCGCTCCCCCGTTGGCATGAGGAGTGGCACGCCGTTGGAGTAGAACATCCAATGTGGCTCGGTGGGGGCCGGTGCTCGAGGCTCCGGTTCTCCACCTTCGGGGCCCCCGGGGATGCTTGGTGGTGGCGTCCACCTGACCACGAAGTCAGGCGGTGCTTGGCTCTTGATTGTCTGACGTGGTTGGGAGTACAGCTTGAACTCCGCCATCTTCGGGCTGTCTTCCGGCTTCAGAGGCTGGCCGTGAATGCCAGCTACGCCCTTCTTCTGCTTTGGCGCACTTGTCTCCCAGTCTGAAGAGGTCCGAGACGTCTTGCACCTGCCTGGTAGCCAACTTCTCGAGCATCTTCTTGTCCCTCACACCCTGTCGGAATGCGACCACCACTGATGCATCCGGGATGTGGGGAATGGTGTTCCGTATTTGGGAGAACCGCTGGATGAAGGAGCGCAGTGATTCTCCCGGTTGTTGTCGTATGGCGTGGAGGTCCAGCTCCGTGCCGGGACGCGTGTAGGAGCTGCTGAAGTTCGCCGTGAACTGTCTGCATAGCTCCCCTCAGGAGGTTATGGAACCCTGGGGCAGGTTCATGAACCATGACCTCGCCGGGCCGATCAAGGCGATGGGGAAGTAGTTGGCCATGACGGCTTCATACCCACCTGCCACTAGGATGGCAGTAGAGTAGACCTGCAGAAACTCTGCCGGGTTGATGCTTCCGTCGTACTTCTCCGGCAGGTATGGCCGGAACTTGCGTGGCCACTTTGCGAAGCGAAGGTGGGGCGCCAGGGCCGCACACTCTGCTCCTGCTGCTACAGATCCTGGTGCCGCAAACCCTTGGACGGCTGCTGGCACAGTGTACCCCGGTATGGGCATTGGTGGACCGTATACCGGGGGTGCCGACTGCAGGACATATGGTTGATGCATATGCTGCATGGCGTAAGACTGGGGCAGAGGTTGAGTGGCGAACATCTGCGGCCCAGGTTGAGTCGAGGCAGTCGACATGCTGTAGTCGGCCTCTTGGATGCGACGCCTTTGTCATGGTCGCTCGATGGTGACGCGAGTGTCTTCTCCCGAGCGGCGTCGCTCCAGCTCTATCCTCAGGTCCAGTTGGGAGCCTGGTAGAGCAGGGAGTCTGCCGTCTGCCCGTCAACCGTTGGTGTGCGCGACAGCGACACAGTTGGCTGACCTGGGCGTTGTCCCCGCCGCAGCGGAGGGTTGACGGCAGTAGCGACGAGGTAGTTGACGTCGCGGATCCACTGCTAGGTGCCCCCCCTGGGGAGCATATTCAGCAGGTGGATCGTCCAGGAGTGCTTCTGCGGCGGCTAGTGCACTTGCTTGAGTAGCACTCTGCATCGCGGCAGATCTTGAGGTTGATGGAGTTCGCCGCAAACGTCGGCGCGAAGAGCTTGCCTCTGAAGGAAGCTTGAACATCTTCGTTGGCGTAGACTTGTCCCGAGAGCGAAAAGTCCCCTACCTGGCACGCCAAATGTCGAAGCGTCTGCGGTCGACACTTCCCCCGGGCCTGCTCTGGGCAGCCCGCGGAGGTTCTTTTTCGGAGGGGCTAGTGCTCTCGTGAGGGTCTCGCCGGAGTGGACGAAGGAAGGAGATGGTTGACACGGGGACTTACATGGTTCGGGCCGCCAGAGCATAAAACCCTACGTCCACGGGAGTGCATGGAGCACTGGTTTCCTTGAGTATCTGGATGACCTAGAGGGAGCTGAACTCACGGGAGTTTGAACCCCTTGTAGTGTTTCCTACCGAGCCTTCGGGCCTGCTCTAGGCAGCCCGCGAAGGTTTTTTTTTGGAGGGGCTAGTCCTCTCGCGAGGGTCTCGCCGCAGTGGACGAAGGAAGGAGATGGTTGACACAGGGATTTACGTGGTTCGGGCCGCCGGAGCGTAAAACCCTACGTCCACGGGAGTGCTTGGAGCACTGGTTTCCTTTAGTATCTGGATGACCTAGAGGGAGCTGAACTCACGAGAGTTCGAACCCCTTGTAACATTGCCTACCCGAGCCTTTTATAATCCAAGGCTCGGGCGGCTTACAAGGTGGGCCCTGGGGCCCAACACGTGGCCCCGGGGTGATTTCCTACAAGCTACGTAGTCTTGGTGCTGGCTTCGAGGTCGTCGTCCTGCTACCCTGCCCATGCTGCAGGCTAGATGTAGCCGTTGGTGATGGCAGGGGCGGCAGGGCATGTCTTGTCTTGTCGCTGCCTTTACTGGTCTGCAGCTTTTGACACTGTGCGCATGTCTTGACTGTGACTAGTCACAGTGCCTCCTGACTGGCGTGCACCGCGCCTTGGGAAGGCGCGGGTCTTGAATGCTTTGTACAGTAAAGGCATGGCGCGCCTTTACTCCCGCTACCTACCGGACCGGGCGGGTAGCGCTGCTCTGCTGGCCACGTGGCGGGCCCAGAGCTCACCTCTGAGGAGAGGGGAGGTCCGGCCCCGCTGGACACGTGGAGCCTTCGGAGCTCACCCCCGCGGAGGGGGAGGTCCGTGTGACGCCCTCAATTCTGTGGGAAAACCACGGAACCGAGAACTAATGCATATGTGTGCCCAGGATGTTCATCACACATACACATACATTCCACAAACTGAATTCAGATTATATATTACCATGAATAACAGAGTTTATTACAATACCTCATGAGTCTTGGACTCATGCTCACAGCGGAAGTCTTTATTCTAAAGTGGAAGCAATTTAGCTAATGCGGAAACAAATCTAAGCAGAAGTGGCTCCATCTCTACTCCCTCCACAGGCAAGGTTGAGAACAGATCACACGCCATAATGCTCCACTTGGTCTTCATAGTAGGCTTCTCCTGCTGCTGATAATGAAGTAATAATGCAAGTTTGAGTACAATGATGTACTCAGCAAGTGAGGGAAAACACATGATATGCAGCTCATAACAAGGTAGGTATAAAAAGGCTCATTTGCAGAAAAGCAAATTTATAAAAGCATGATAAAACAGCAACTTAACTTTAGATGAATGTAATCCCAACATGAACTAAATTACCCACATACCTTCATCCCTTTCGTGTTCCATCCGAACATTAACCAACCTTTATTAACACTAACGAATACCTCCTCGTATTCGCTACCATCTCACGAATACCCTCCCGTATTCGCTACCATTTCAAAACAACTTCGTCTCACACCGAGACCAAACTCGTTGCCATGACTCAACAGTCATGCAACCATCTCATTACGCGGACTCAACAGTCCCAACAATCAAACCATAACCAAATCCATAACCAAGAACCTTCCCAATAACCATCCCAACTAATCATGGTAGTTTAGCCAGGTGCTCGTGACCGTAAGCTCGGCTATCATGATAGTTTTAGACTCTGCAGAGTTTGCACCTCTTTACCCACAAGTTTGTGATTTCGTCACCCGTCGGCGACTGCAGAACCTCCATTATACCAGTACACATCCGTCGGTGTATGGTCAAGAGATCAAAAAATAGCCTTTACAAAGGGGTTACTAGATGTATGGACTCACTAAGGTTTCACCGGCAGGCTAGAATCTCCAATTCTCCCACCCACGGGCCCCCTCTTTGCCATGCAGTTCCCAGGGCAGTCCTCACTCGACTCCCATTCCCCGCGCCTTCCACAGTCCATAACACTCTAGCAACTTACCTAATTACTCAGCTAAGCCGCACCAATACTTGGCCTTGTGGTGGCACTGTTATCCTGGCATGTGCATGCATGAACCGGTCCTTAGATCTATGGCAAGTAAACCACCATCTCATGCTACCTCATTCACAAACCCAGTCTTGCCTAGATCTCCCTCCGATCCATATCCATTATTAACATGAGTTTCTCATTATCAATACGAGTGCAGTTAGCTAGACACATCTATCTCGCTTCCCAATCCCATAGACTCAGCGAAGCATAAAGCAAAAACCATACCCGACTCATAAACTTCCCAGGCGACAAGGGTGGCTTAACCAAAACTAGTAAACTCCTATAAAAGGGTTTCCCATCATGTTTGACTCAGTACGCACACCTTTTCGCAAAACAAAACAGTTTTACCCAAAACATAGGATCAATATGGTCAAGGAGCACTTGCCTTGTTCTGGCGGTTCCGGTTGCTCTTGAATCTCAAAACCTGGTTGCTGCAGTTTGTCGTAGATAGCTCCCTGAGCTTGTCCTGGTAGGTAGGATCACGTGCATACAAGATTCCAGCAATCAATATCATGCACAAACCTTAAACTAGATGCGATGATGCGCATGCATGCTATCCTATGACTAATTTTATTAGATTGGTTTGTTCGTGCATGGCTTGTATGGACAGAGGTGTTCGGATCAAAGGTGGACGTGGCAATGATCTTGACTTTAGATCAACCTGATCATCAAGTGATCTGTCCACGAGAAGGCTTCTGTTCGAAAGGAATCAAAGAACAGATGCAAAGAAAACACAACGATATCGTAAGGCGGTATTGGGGCCTACCTTACGTTCCTCCCGGTCTTCGAGGTCCTCCTCAGACCGCTGGGATTTCCTCCGACGATCTTCCTCGCCGCGCTCCGGCGATGGCTTTCTCGGCGAGTTGGGGCTAGGGCTCTAAGTCGTCAGCTCAGGAGTTGGAAAAGAAGTTTGTGGTTTCGGCCAGAGGTTCTGGGTTCTATTTATAATCGGGAAGAGAAGAGTCCTAATCTGATTGTATCCCGAATAAGAGTCTTATTCAGATCGTCGTTGGATCCTATCATCTTATCTTTAGTTGATTTGGTATGGTAACGTTGTGGAATACAGGTCGGTTTCTTTTACGTACCGGTATTCTTACGCGTAACAGCTGCTCCAGAACTCGTTACCTTCGCGGCAATGAGCTCCGGAGGCTCCATGTGTCCTTTCGGGGCCTGGTCTCTCCTTTTCCGCAGAGACGAGCTCCGGTTGTGCCGCGTGTCAATCGACCGAGACCTCCCCCTGCTTTGGAGGTGAGCTCCGCGCACGCCACGTGTTGGCGCTGGTCTTTCCTTTCTTCTTTCTTCAGGGACATGCCCCGAGGTCGACACGTGTCCAGCAGCGACAGACCTCCCGGAGATAAGCTTCGGTAACGACGCGTGTCCAATAGAACAGGACCTCTCGGAGGTGGGCTCCGAGATCGACACGTATCCCGCGCGACTGGTTCTCTGATTTCCGCGAGGACTAGCTCCGAGGATGACACGTGACTTGCGGAAATGCCTTTGCTTCTTCCGCAGAGGCTAGCTCCGTGGGCAACATGTGTCCCACAGGATCGGACCTCTCCCCTTTGCGGAGACGAGTCCCGAACCTTCCACGTAGCTATTTTAGCGCCGGACCTCTCCCCACCTCTCAGGGACGAGCTCCGAACACGCCACGTGGCCAGCGGCCGCGGTAAGAGCTGGATTCGGCTCTTATTGGCTATCCTCTTGATATTTTTCTCTGTCCCTACTTTTCTTAAAGTGTATCCTCTTCATAAAACATGAACCTATGCTGACACCCAAGATGAGGGTGTCACAAATCTACCCCCCCTTAAATTGAATCTCGCCCTCGAGATTCGTTAGTAGAAAATAGATGGGGAAATTCTGCCTTGATATCCTCTTCACGCTACCATGTGGCTTCAGCTTCGGTGTGATGGCTCCATTGTACCTTGCACCATCAAATCACCTTGTTCCAGGTGACCCTTTCCTTTACGTCCAAGATTCGGACAGGGTGTTCTGCATAAGTCAGGTCCTTTTGAAGTTCAAGCACTCCCATTGATACTTGTTCCTCTGGTATTCTTAAGCACTTCTTGAGCTGGGATACATGAAACACGTCATGTACGTCGGAGAGGTGGGTTGGGAGCTCTAGTCGATAGGCTACTTCTCCTCGCTTATCCAGAATCTTAAATGGTCCGATGTAGCGAGGTGCTAGCTTGCCTTTGACGTTGAAACATCGTTGGCCTCGGATAGGCGACACCTTAAGATATACGAAGTCTCCTACTTCGAAGGTCAACTTCCTATGCCTATTGTCCGCATAGACTTTCTGTCGTGACTGAGCGGCCTTTAAGTTCTCCCGTACCGTTTGGACTTGCTTTTCGGCTTCTTGTAGCACTTTGGGTCCAAACACCTGGTTTTCTCCGATCTCGTTCCAAAACAGTGGCGTTCTACACCGTCTACCATATAAGGCTTCGTAAGGCGACATCTTCAAGCTAGCTTGATAGCTGTTGTTATAGGAGAATTCGGCATACGGTATACTCCTATCCCAACTATGCCCACGTTTCAAGGCGCAAGCTCTCAACATGTCCTCCAAAATTTGGTTTCTCCTTTCGGTTTGTCCATCTGTTTGTGGGTGATAGGCGGAGCTAAAATCCAGTCGTGTACCTATGGCTTTCTGCAGCTTTCTCCAGAATCTAGAGGTAAACTGAGAACCTCGATCCGAGACTATCCTCCTCGGAACTCCATGACGGCACACGATCTGCTCCATGTACAACTCTGCCAATTGTGCAACATTGTAACTGGTCTTTACAGGGAGAAAATGGGCAGTTTTTGTCAGTCGGTCCACAATGACCCAGATGGAGTCGTATCCCGACTGAGTACGTGGCAATCTGACGATGAAATCCATACTGATGTCCTCCCACTTCCATTCAGATATTTTTAAAGGTGCAACAATCCAGCGGGTTTTTGATGTTCGGCCTTCACCCGTTGGCATGTGTCGCATAGGGCAACGTATTCGGCTATATCCCTCTTCATACCATCCCACCAATAACAAGTTTTCAAGTCCTTGTACATTTTGGTGCTTCCAGGATGTATGGAATAGGGGGAATCATGTGCCTCCTTCAATATCATGTCACGGAGGTGTCTTATGTTCGGCACACAAATCCTTTTTCCTAGCCAAAGAGTACCCTTTTCATCCTCCTTGAAATCCTTCTCTATTCCTTGTCGGATTCTTTCCTTGATCTCCTTGATCTCCTCGTCCGTTGCTTGGCCCTCTCTTATTTCTTGCTCCAATGAGGAGTGGATCTCCATTATTTCCATGTTATTCAAGAATCCGAGGTGTAACCGTTCGAACTCCTTACGTAGTTCGGGTGGTATCTCCCGAACCGTGAGTTGGTGACATGCTCTCTTTTTGCTCAATGCATCAGCTACTACATTGGCCTTCCCAGGGTGGTAGTTGGTTCCAACATCATAATCCTTGATGAGTTCTAACCATCGACGTTGCCTCAAATTCAAGTCCGTTTGTGTGAATATGTACTTGAGGCTTTTATGATCCGTATAGATCTCACATCGATGACCAAGGATATAATGTCTCCAAATCTTCAATGCATGCACCACTGCTGCTAACTCCAAGTCATGCGTAGGATAGTTAAGCTCGTGCTCCTTTAATTGCCGTGAGGCATAGGCTACCACTTGTCCTTCCTGCATGAGCACACATCCGAGCCCCTGTCTGGATGCGTCACAATATATGTCAAAGCTCTTGCTTACGTCTGGCAATACCAGAACTGGTGCTGTGGTTAGCCTTTTCATGAGTTCCTCAAAACTTTCTTGGCAGGCTAGCGTCCATTGAAAGACCTTTCCCTTCATTAGCAACTCCGTCATAGGTTTTGCTATCTTAGAGAAGTCTTTAATGAAGCATCGATAGTATCCTGCCATCCCAAGGAAACTCCGAATATCCCTCACGCTCTTCGGTTGGTCCCACTTCAGAACATCTCTCACCTTTCCAGGATCAACCGATACCCCTTCCTTGGAGATAATATGGGCTAGGAAAGATATTTCCTTGAGCCAAAATTGACACTTGTTGAGCTTGGCATACAATTGATGCTCACGCAACTTCTGCAAGGTCAATCTCAGATGTTCTTCATGCTCCTCACTTTTTGAATACACCATAAAGTCGTCGATGAAAACCACGACGAACTTGTCCAAGTACTCCATGAAGACCTTGTTCATAAGGTACATGAAGTATGCGGGTGCATTTGTCAACCCAAACGACATAACGGTATATTCATACGAACCATACCGTGTCCGAAAGGCTGTCTTAGGTATATCGGAGGGCTTAATCTTCAGCTGGAAGTATCCCGACCGAAGATCAATCTTGGAGAACACTCGGGCTCCTTTCATTTGGGCAAACAGGTCCTCTATACGGGGCAGAGGGTATTTGTTCTTGATTGTTACCTCGTTGAGAGACCTATAGTCCACGCACATCCTTTTGGTTCCATCCTTCTTGTCTACGAAGAGCACCGGAGCTCCCCATGGTGACGAGCTTGGACGGATAAAACCCTTTCCCAACTGTTCTTGAATTTGCTTCTTGAGTTCAACTAGCTCGTTGACGGGCATCCTATAGGGTCTCTTGGCTATGGGTGCAGTTCCGGGTACCAAATCTATGGCAAACTCGATGTCCCGGTCAGATGGCATACCTGGAAGCTCTTCCGGGAACACGTCCGAAAATTCCTAAACCACTGGAATGTTGTCCAATGTTGCTCCTTTGACGTGGTTCAAATTTGCCCGTTCGGTTGTTTGTTGGGCTGACTCAAACTCGTCATGAATACCGTGCTCGTTTGTCAACTGCACGCTCCTTTCGGCACATTGGATTACTCCATTGTGCTTGCTTAGCCAATCCATTCCGAGTATGATGTCAATCCCTTGGGAGTCCAAGACAATAAGGTTGGCAAGGAAGTCTACCCCCCTTATTTTAAGGCTTACTCTCGGACATACTATATTAGTCCTCATTTCTCCTCCGGGAGAATTAACTAACATAGCACATTCTAAGTGGGATACGGGGAGATGATGTTTGGCAACTGTCGAAGTGTTCAGTCGACACTTCCCCCGGGCCTGCAGTGGGCAGCCCGTGGAGGTTCTTTTTTCGGTGGGGCTAGTCTCTAGCGGAGAGCTTGCGCAGATGGACGAGTTAGTAAGAGCTTGACACGGCGAGGTTTACGTGGTTCAGGCCGCCGGAGCGTAAAACCCTACGTCCACGGCGAGCTATGGAGCTCGCTGTATTGCTTGCTGCTCAGGACCGGAGGCCTGAGCTCGGAGGTGAGTTACAGCTTGAGAGTGTATGGCTAGCGTATGAGTTGCAAAGTGCGAACCCTTGCTATCGACGCCTACCCGAGCCTTTTATAGTCCAAGGCTCGGGCAGCTTACAAGGGTGGCGGGGACCCGACAGGTGGTCCCAGGAAGATTGTCTAACATCAACCGTATCTGCAGTTATGCCGGTAGTTGCCTCTGGTCGAAGGCTTCTGAGCCTTCATCTTGCCGCCCTGCCCATGCCGCATGCTAACCGTAGTGATTGATGACGGTGCAGGCGGCATGGGGTGTCTTGTCGCGGTGTTTATTAGCTGGCAGGTTCTGACACCGCGCGCCAGTCTGTGATGCGACTGGGTGCAACGGCACCTGACAGACGCGTGCTCCGCGTCTTCGCGTCTCGGGAAGACGCGGGCCTTGAGTACCTTGTACGGGCAAGGTATGGGGCGTCTTTACGCCCGCTGCCTAACGCTCGGGGCAGGAAGCGCCGTTCTGCTGCCACGTGGCGGGCCCGGAGCCCTTCTCAGAGGAGAGGAGGGTCAGTTCCGCGGGGCACGTGGAGCCTCTGGACCTCTCCCCGCGGAGGGAGAGGCTCGACTTCTGTTGGCCACGTGGCGGGCCTGGAGCTCTCCTCTGAGGAGAGGGAGGTCCGGCCCCGCTGGACGCGTGGCGCCTTCGGACCTCCCTCCCGCGGAGGGGGAGGTCCGACTTCTGTATGCCACGTGACGGGCCCGGAGCTCTCCTCTGAGGAGAGGGAGGTCCGGCCCCGCCGTACGCGTGGCGCCTTCGGAGCTCTCCCTGCGGAGAAGGGCGAGTTCCTTAGGCATTTTACCCTGTGCGCGGGGGTACCCCATATCTCAGGTACCGACAGTGGCCCCCGGGCCCATCTCGGGGGAGGCAGCGAGCCCGAGGTGGGACCTCCGTCTCTTTTGATCCGCGCACTTTCTCTAAGTCCCGAATTGACCGCTGCCGGAGCACGAACGGCCGCGGGGTCGTGGGAGCGTGCGCTCACTTGATGGTTGCTTTTATTGCGGCGGTTCCCAAGACTGCCACTTCTGCACGTTGCGGCGCTTTCTTCAGGAACCGCCGAAGTGCCTTGCCGGCTCATCTTCTCAGGAGACTGAATCCTTGACCCCACCGCTTTAGTTAGGCGGCTTGGGCCCACCCGTCATCGGCACTCGGTCTAGGAACCGAAGCGGTCGCCGACGCGGGGTATTCGAAGAGTTCCGAATCGCTTGGGATTGCACCCGGGAAGTTTTTAGAGGGGGTCTTACTCACATTGCAGCTTCCCTTCGCACTTCTCTGCGTTTCTTCTCGGACTCTTGTGCTTTTGCTCTCTTGCCCTTGAGTTCTCCCTCGCCATGGCTTCCAACCCGCCACCAGAGAAGAAGCGCGCTCGATCTCCTCCAGCAGTGGCGTCTATGCCAAGTCGGGATTCTGGGGTGCCTGACACCCCCTCCGGTGGCGACTTGAAGAGGCCCCGGGCTGATGCGCTGGGGGAAGCTTCTGGGGCGTCCCCTGTTCCGCCAGTTCAAGCGACTGCGGAGCGGCCGTCAGTGACGGTAGCAGGCTCTGGGAGTCCTACCCCGGCTCGGAAGTCGGGGTTCAGAGCCCGCTGGAGTGTCCGCGCTTCCCGGCCATCCCCGACTTGTGGGGAATCTGTGCCGCTGCGCTCGGAGCCAGGGTCAACTGCCGCGGCCCCCAGGCCAGCGCGAACTTCTCCTGTTCCGGTGTGCCCGGACTCCGCGGCTGCGTCGTCTCTTCCTGCCGAGACGGCCACCGCGGCCCCCAAGCCGGCGCAGGTCGACCCTGCACTAGGCGGCCCGGCCTTTTCTCCAGCACCGCCTTCCCCAGCTCGCCCCTCTCCTCAGATCAAGGAGCCAGAAGTTGAAGAGAGCCCGGCTGGCCTGGCTGCCGGAGCCTCGGAGCCAATTTCTCCTGATCGGCGTCTCGTCTTGGTTGCTGATGCGTCGATTCCTCTTGAGGATGAGGTAATGGAGGAGGTCGGGGGGACTGCCCCGGCCTCAGTTGCTCCATTTCCCCTGGCGGATGCCTTCGCGCTTGCCGAGACGAGCATTCGGCAGGTCTTGGCTGCACTAGGTCGCAAGCGGGAGGAGTATACGGTTGAACGGGATCGCCTCCTCACCTGGGGGAACCTTTTGCGGGAGAGGACCGCGAAGGTTAAGAGCGAGCTCGACTCCAGGCGGGAGTTGCTCGACTTCAGGGAAGTGCTCCTCGACCGGATGAAGCGGGCTGTCGACCGCATGGACACCCAATCGCGTCGGATCAACAGGGAGGCTCTGGAGGCACACGCCCGGGCCGAAGAGAGCCTCTCTGCTGCTGTGGATATACGGCAGCGGTTGGAGCACCGTGAACTCGCCGTTGAGGAACGGGAGCGTTCCATGGCAGCTGAGGCGGAGAGGGTCGCCGCGCAGCTGGCGGCGGGCGAGGATGACCTTCGAGCTCGGATCGAGGAGCTGGAGATCCTGAAGGCAGACCTCGACTTGAGGGAGGAACAGGTCTCCCGTGATCGCCGGGCGGTCTTGGACCGGGAGTTGACCGCCAACTTCAAGGCCGCTGAGTTGGAGCGGCTCGCCAAGACTCTCCATCTTCGGGAGAGCTCCCTGGCGGCCAAGGAGAAGGAATTCTCCGAGAGGAACCTGGAGGCTCTGCAGGCGGCCCGCCGCGAGGTGGAGGAGCTTTCGGCCTTGCGGTCCTCCGAGGCTCTTGCGGTCTCGAGCTTCGTGGATCGAGCGGGGTCCGCCCTGATCCCTCTTGGCTTCAGTCCGGTGAGGGCCGCGGCCCCTGTGTTGGAGGTGATCCCCGCGCTGGAGTCGATCGGCGCCAAGCTGGACAGGCTAGACTCGGTGGTCGCCAGCGCGCTTGAGGCCGAGGGACGCGGCCTTGCCTTAGAGGTGGCCTCACATGTGCTGGCATGCTTTAAGAGCCGTGACCCCTCTTTCTCGCTAGAACCAGCGAGAGAGGGCCCAGCCGCAGAGCGGGAGCAAGCTGCCAGGGCAGAAGTCGGGGATGTGGCCGCCCTTGTAGCCGCAAGGTTCCGGCGGGAGCCGGGAGGTCCTTAGGACATGTTTCTCCCTTTTTATCGAGTCTGTATTCCAGCTCATGGAGCCTCGCTTAGTTCGACTCTTTTAGATATCTGTGTCTATGATGTTTTTTCTCTCCTTCTTGGCTTTGCCTGACTGAGTACTTAGCTCCGCAAGGTACTCAGAGGCCATCTCCAATCTCGGAGCTCCACATAGACACCTTCCACGGGTCCTAACCGTGTTAGGGGCCCCCAGGGGTCTCCGGATCTCGCCCCATGGGGAGCTCCAAATCTGCCTGCCACGTGGCGGGTCCGGAGCCCCTCCTCAAGAGGCTGGAGCTCCGGACATGCGGGACACGTAGGGCTTTCGGAGCCCTCCCACCGGGGGGGGGGGGGGGGGGGAGGTCCGGTTTCCGCCCTCCACGTGGCGAGCCCGGAGCCCTCCTCCAGGGAGGCGAGAGCTCCGGGCCCGCTGGACACATGAGGCCCCCGGGCCCCGCCCCTGCTGGAGGGGCAGGTCCCGGTCCTTCCAGTCCTAGGCCGGAGTAGTTGGTAGCTCCTTTCTCCCTGCTTCATGCAGTCCCTGTTGCCGTAACCTGGAGGTCCTGCACACAGGCAGAGGAAACGTAATTCTCCTCGGGGGGTCCTCCCCTCCCGTCTCCTAGTCTTATCCGTCTTACGATCCTGATCCGCTATACGGGGCTTGGGCAATTCTGTGCACGAGGCGCCGGAGCTCTGGCTCCCTCCGAGGTCCGGGTACGGCCGTCCGATCCCTAGTACCGGGCCATGCGCTGGGGAAGCAGAGTGCACGTGCTTTGGGTTCATGACCAGGCAAAGCGGTTGTACTCCCCTGTACCTCCGGAGGGCAGGATGCGCATGCTTTGGGCTCATGGCCTGCTAAGCTGGATACGCACCCTGGACCCCCCATGCACAATGCAGGCCTTTCCTGGAGGTAACCAACTGGCACCGCAACACCTGACTGGGGGAGGCCCGAGAGACTCACTCGGCCATCGGCAGGTGCCTCAAGCGCAGCCGCCTTTGGTAGGATAGCGAATGCCGACTATGGATGAGCGCAGGTGAGGGGGAGCTAGATGTACGATGAACATATAAAGATAGTGCGATCATAAAAATTAATGCATAATTTAAATGAGCGCATGAGAGAGAGCTAAGTAGAACAGGTCTATGTATTCATGCCCGTAGATGGAATTCTGGCTGTACATGGAGGCAATATTCCGCCTCGTCTACAAGGGAAGCAAGACTCTACGCGCTTAGGGTCGGAACCAGGCTAAACTGGACGTAGTCCTGTACCGTCCCCTGAGACTTAGCTGCCCCAAGCTCTGTTCCTAAACTCTATGGGATCCATTACAGAAGGGAATAACCCTGTTCTACTGATGCTCGGGAAGTAGGACTTACAGTGTTGCTTCATGGCAATAGTCTTTTGGGAACGGATCCCACACTCGGTTGAAAGGCATGTGTACCTGGGGCGGCAGCTTTCATGATTCTGAAGGGACCTTCCCTGCTGGGGGAGAGTTTATGGGTCCTTCTTGGGATAGAGCGTGCCGCTACACCAGGTTGCCCTCCTGCAGGCCCTCGACGCGTTCGGTTCTTTGGCGGTAGTGCTTAGAGCACCAGCCAAGACCACGCGTTGTGGGGTGTTCCCTGCAGCTGAGTCTTGTCGACGAGGTTGTTATCTTCGCGCTATATCAGGTCCTGCGCGGCTTCTCCTGGGGGCCCCCGGGGAGTTCTCCCCTTCTGGCTAAGGCCTTCAAGGGGTAGGTGGGCCCGGGCTCGTCTTTGATGACCTAAGGCATCTTCCCCTTCTGGCAAGGCCTTCAAGGGGTTGACAGACCTTAGGCGGCTCCCGAGAGGTATGTTCGAGGCACGGAGGCGCGCCGCAGTTGGCTAACGCCCTGGCCCGTCACCGTCGGAACTGGAGTCCTCACCGTTATGCACTGTCTTTATGACACGCTGAGGCTCCTGGAACCCCACCTGATGGGCAGCGGTGACTGGGGCATCGACCTTCTGTTTGCCATCCCTCTGAGGGTAGGACGGTGCTTCAGCCCTCTGCTGTCTTCCTTTGTGGAAGCGCTCTGCGAGCCTCTGGATATCCCAGCACTCGGCAGCAGTATGGTTGTCGGTGCCATGCACGGGGCATAGCCCGCCCTGGTCACTGTCTGGGGCCGGTGATTGCCGCTGCCTTTTGTCGGGGCATGGCCCCCGAGCTCCACTAGTCGTCGCAGCTGTGGCGACGGGGGCCGTGAACGGTGACTTCATCTTGCCACTCCCCCGGTTCTTGGCCTTCTTGCCACCTCCATAGGCAGCAGCGCCGGACCCGGGCTGTCCTCCTGACTCGGAGGCCGGCAGAGCGTGCCAGTTCCGCCCTTCAGCTGCTCTGGCGCATTTGTCCGCCAGACTGAAGAGCTCAGAGACGTCGCGGACCTCTCTGGTCGCGAGCTTCTCAAGCATTTTCTCGTCCCGGACACCCTGACGGAACGCCACCACCACAGAAGCACTTTGAATATGCGGGATGGTGTTGCGTACCTGGGAGAACCGCTGGATGAAAGAGCGCAGCGACTCCCTAGGCTGTTGCTTGACGGCGTGGAGGTCAAGCTCCGTGCCGGGACGGGAATAGGAGCTGCCGAAGTTGGCGACGAACTGTCGGCAGAGCTCTCCCCAGGAAGTTATGGACCCCTGAGGTAGATTCATGAGCCAAGACCGAGCTGGGCCGGTCAAGGCGACGGGGAAGTAGTTGGCCATGACAGCCTCATCCCCTCCTGCGGCAAGTACGGCGGTGGAGTAGATCTGGAGGAACTCCGCCGGGTTGACGCTACCGTCGTACTTCTCAGGCAGGTGCGGGTGAAACTTGCATGGCCACCTCGCGAAGCGAAGGTGGGGTGCAAGAGCCGCACATCCTGTTCCTGCCGCCGCAGGTATTGGCAGTGCGAACGCTTGGTTCGCACTTGGCACCGTGTATCCCGGCATGGGCAAGGCTGCACCATAGACCGGGGGTGCTGCTTGCGATGCATATGGTTGTGGCATATGCTGCGCGGCATATGCCTGAGGCTGGGCTCGCGTGGCGAAGACCTGCCCTTCAGGTTGTGTCGAGGCCGACGACATGCTTCCGCCAGCCTCATGGTTGCGACGCCTTTCTCGGCGTCGCTCGAGGTACACCCGGGCGTCCTGGCCCAACTGGCACCGTTCCAGCTCCCTTCTCAGGTCCGTCGACGGGAGCCTGGAGGAGCTGGAATCCGCCGTTTGCCCGTCAACCGTTGGCGTGCGCGTCAGCAACACAGCCGGTTGACCGGGACGTCGCCCTCGCCGAAACCGAGGGTTCGCGGCGGCGACGACGAGGCGGTCCACTTCGCGGACCCACTGTTGGGTCGCTGAATGGGGCGCATCCCCAGCAGGTGGGTTGCGGAGCAGCGCTCTTGCCGCAGCTAGCGCACCTCCATGGTGTACGCTCAGCGCTGCAGAAGATCTCACACTGGTCAGAGCCTGCATCGCCGGAGTTGGCGTTGCCGGAGTCGGCTGCTGGCTACCAGCTTGTGCCGACACACTCCGTCCCGAGTGTGTCGACATGTACTCCCCAGTGGTCACGGTTCGCCATGAACGCGGAGGGGGAGAGTTTGCTACTGAAGGAAGCTTGGTCATCTTCGTCAGCGGAAACTCGTCGCGCTAGGAGAAAGGCCCCCTTCCTGGCGCGCCAAATGTCGAAGTGTTCAGTCGACACTTCCCCCGGGCCTGCACTGGGCAGCCCGCGGAGGTTCTTTTTTCGGTGGGGCTAGTCTCTAGCGGAGAGCTTGCGCAGATGGACGAGTTAGTAAGAGCTTGACACGGCGAGGTTTACGTGGTTCAGGCCGCCGGAGCGTAAAACCCTACGTCCACGGCGAGCTATGGAGCTCGCTGTATTGCTTGCTGCTCAGGACCGGAGGCCTGAGCTCGGAGGTGAGTTACAGCTTGAGAGTGTATGGCTAGCGTATGAGTTGCAAAGTGCGAACCCTTGCTATCGACGCCTACCCGAGCCTTTTATAGTCCAAGGCTCGGGCAGCTTACAAGGGGGGCCGGGACCCGACAGGTGGTCCCGGGAAGATTGTCTAACATCAACCGTATCTGCAGTTATGCCGGTAGTTGCCTCTGGTCGAAGGCTTCTGAGTCTTCATATTGCCGCCCTGCCCATGCCGCATGCTAACCGTAGTGGTTGATGACGGCGCAGGCGGCATGGGGTGTCTTGTCGCGGTGTTTATTGGCTGGCAGGTTCTGACACCGCGCGCCAGTCTGTGATGCGATTGGGCGCAACGGCACCTGACAGACACGTGCTCCGCGTCTCCACGTCTCGGGAAGACACGGGCCTTGAATACCTTGTACGGGCAAGGTATGGGGCGTCTTTACGCCCGCTGCCTACCGCTCGGGGCAGGCAGCGCCGTTCTGCTGCCACGTGGCGGGCCCGGAGCCCTTCTCAGAGGAGAGGAGGGTCAGTTCCGTGGGGCACATGGAGCCTCCGGACCTCTCCCCGCGGAGGGAGAGGCTCGGCTTCTGTTGGCCACGTGGCGGGCCCGGAGCTCTCCTCTGAGGAGAGGGAGGTCCGGTCCCACTGGACGCGTGGCGCCTTCGGACCTCTCTCCCGCAGAGAGGGAGGTCCGGCTTCTGTATGCCACGTGACGGGCCCGGAGCTCTCCTCTGAGGAGAGGGAGGTCCGGCCCCGCCGTACGCGTGGCGCCTTCGGAGCTCTCCCTGCGGAGAAGGGCGAGTTCCTTAGGCATTTTACCCTGTGCGCGGGGGTACCCCACATCTCAGGTACCGACAGCAACGTATTTGGATGATATGAAGGAATGCGATGCTCCAGAATCAAATAAGATGGTGGCTGGGTTGGAGTTGGCAAGGAACATACCAATTACGACATCCTCAGCCTGTTGTGCCTCCTCAGCAGTGACATGGTTCACATGGCCGCGGGCATAGTTCTGTTGTCCATGGTTCCCTTGATTGTCTCCTCCGTTCGGTCGCGGGTTCTGCTTGGGCACGTTACCTTGCTGCCCAGGGCCTCTCCTCGGGCACTGGTTCGCGAAGTGGCCTACTTCCCCGCATGCAAAGCATGCCCTGTTGCCTACGGCAGCAGGTACGTTGGGGCAGGGGTTTTGAACAGGGGCGCCATTGTTAGGTCGGGGCGCAGGAGGCATGGGCACACGAGGTGCCGGTGCAACGAATTGTTGCTGTGGTGGCTGACCAGGGCGGTACGCAGGAGTGGTCGATCCATACTGCGGTGCAGGGGGCATGTACCTGGGTCGTATGTTGCTCCCTTGGGGCTGGTATGGCATCTTCCTCTTGCACTCTCGCTCGATCTCTCGGATCTTGTTTTCAACCACTATGGCTTTGTCAACCAGCTTCTGGAAGCTTACGTAGTCATTGTTGAGGAGCTGAACCTGGACCTCATTGTTCAACCCTCTCATGAACAGGTACTGCTTCCTCTGATCTGAGTTGACATCTTCGGGGGCATACCGGGACAGTTGTATGAACTTGTTGAGATACTCATTCACACTTTTCTGTCCTTGGCGGAGACCTTTCGAACTCCTGCCTTTTGAGCATCATTACACCAGCAGGGATGTAGTGAGAGCGGAAACTTTTCTTGAACTCAGCCCAAGTGAGTGTCTCCGGGTTGGCATGAGCGTTGCTCAGGGCATCCCACCATTCAGCAGCGGCTCCCATAAGTTGGTGCGACGCGAAGAGAACCTTCTCTCAGTCATTGCACTGAACAATGGCAAGCTTTTTCTCCATGGATTTTAAACAATCATCGGCCTCCATGGGATCACTAGCTTGAGCAAAGGTGGGTGGTCGAGTCCTCATGAACTCTCCCAACCTGTTATGAGCCGGCGGTGGCAGTGGCGGTGGTGCCGGAACAGGGTTTTGGTTGGCCTGCAACTGACCCAAAGTTTGGATCATGGTTTGCATAAGCTGGTTTTGCATGGCCATCAACCTTTCCAGATGGTTTTCGCCAGCTCCTGGGTTAGCAGGAACTTCATCATGGTCACCCTCCTGTACGTTCCTTCGGCCGGCGTCTCCTCTCACCATCTGTGAGAGAGACCGAAATAGAATAGAGTGTTAGAAGGTTTAGGTAGATTCATTCAACTATATGCATCAAGGTGAGTTGGACTATGTATATATTAGCCCATATGAGGATGTGAGCAAGTGCCGCGACATCTCACACCTCCTTCTTCTTACGTGTGGATATGGACAACATTTTGAGACGTCCCACAACTCACACTAAGCACATAATCACAAATAATCATCACAAGGGCCCACACAACTCCTATTCAAGGATGGTTTCCTATGTCAAGGTGGTTTAAAGGCCAATCTAAGCTATTCACCCTAGGATGCTTCCTTTGGTCAGTGTGGCTTAGTTACCTGTGACTCCTATTTGGGGGTGTAACTTGCTGTTAACCCGTGGCTCTAATATCAATCTAAGGTTTCTATCTAGGCGTGTAGCTGTCGAAGTGTTCGGTCGACACTTCCCCCGGGCCTGCACTGGGCAGCCCACGGAGGTTCTTTTTTCGGTGGGGCTAGTCCCTTGCGGAGAGCTTGCGCGGATGGACGAGTTAGTAAGAGCTTGACGCGGTGAGTTTTATGTGGTTCAGGCCGCCGGAGCGTAAAACCCTACGTCCACGGCGAGCTATGGAGCTCTCTGTATTGCTTGCTGCTCAGGGCCGGAGTCCTGAGCTTGGGGGTGAGTTACAGCTTGGGAGTGTATGGCTAGCGTATGAGTTGCAAAGTGCGAACCCTTGCTATCGTCGCCTACCCGAGCCTTTTACAGTCCAAGACTCGGGCAGCTTACAAGGGGGGTCGGGACCCGACAGGTGGTCCCGGGAAGATTGTCTATTATCAACTGTATCTGCAGTTATGCCGGTAGCTGCCTCTGGTCGAAGGCTTCTGAGTCTTCATCTTGCCGCCCTGCCCATGCCGCATGCTAGTCGTAGTGGTTGATGACGGCGCAGGCGGCATGGGATGTCTTGTCGCGGTGTTTATTGGCTGGCAGGTTCTGACACCGCGCGCCAGTCTGTGATGTGACTGGGCGCAACGGCACCTGACAGAGGCGTGCTCCGCGTCTCCGCGTCTTGGGAAGACGCGGGCCTTGAATACCTTGTACGGGCAAGGTATGGGGCGTCTTTACGCCCGCTGCCTATCGCTCGGGGGCAGGCAGCGCCGATCTGCTGCCACGTGGCGGGCCTGGAGCCCTTCTCAGAGGAGAGGAGGGTCCGGCCTGCGGGGCACGTGGAGCCTCCGGACCTCTCCCCGCGGAGGGGGAGGCTCGGCTTCTGTTGGCCACGTGGCGGGCCCGGAGCTCTCCTCTGAGGAGAGGGAGGTCCGGCCCCGCTGGACGCGTGGCGCCTTCGGACCTCTCTCCCGCGGAGGGGGAGGTCCGGCTCCTGTATGCCACGTGGCAGGCCCGGAGCTCTCCTCTGAGGAGAGGGAGGTCCGGCCCCGCCGGACGTGTGGCATATTCGGAGCTCTCCCTGCGGAGAAGGGCGAGTTCCTTAGGCATTTTCCCCTGTGCGCGGGGGTACCCCATATCTCAGGTACCGACAGTGGCCCCCGGGCCTATCTCGGGGGAGATAGCGAGCCCGAGGTGGGACCTCCGTCTCTTCCGATCCGCGCACTTTCTCTAAGTCCCGAATTGACCGCTGCCGGAGCACGAACGGCCGCGGGATCGTGGGAGCGTGCGCTCACTTGATGGTTGCTTTTACCGCGGCGGTTCCCAAGACTGCCACTTCTGCACGTTGCGGCACTTTCTTCGGGAACCGCCGAAGTGCCTTGCCGGCTCATCTTCTCAGGAGACTGACTCCTTGACCCACCACTTCAGTTGGGCAGCTTGGGTCCACCTGTCATCGGCACTCGGTTTAGGTGCCGAAGCGGTTGCCGATGCAGTGTATTTGAAGAGTTCCGAATCGCTTGGAATTGCACCCGGGAAGTTTTTAGAGGGGATCTTACCCACATTGCGGCTTCCCTTCGCACTTCTCTGCGTTTCTTCTCGGACTCTTGTGCTTTTGCTCCCTTGCCCTTGAGTTCTCCCTCGCCATGGCCTCCAACCCGCCACCAGAGAAGAAGCGCGCTCGATCTCCTCTAGCGGCGGCGTCTGTGCCAAGTCGGGAATCTGGGGTGCCTGGCACTCCCTCCGGTGGCGACTCGAAGAGGCCCCGGGCTGATGCGTTGAGGGAAGCTTCTGGGGCGTCCTCTGTTCCGGCAGTTCAAGCGACTGCGGAGCGGCCGTCAGTGACGGTAGCGGGCTCTGGGAGTCCTACCCTGGCTCGGAAGTCGGGGTTCAGAGCCCGCTGGAGTGTCCGCTCTTCCCGGCCATCCCCGACTTGCGGGGAGTCTGTGCCGTTGTACTCGGAGCCAGGGGCAACTGCCGCGGCCCCAAGGCCAGCGAGAACTTCTCCTGTTCCGGTGTGCCCGGACTCCGCGGCGGCGTCGTCTCTTCCTGCCGAGACGGCCACCGCGGCCCCCAAGCCGGCGCAGGTCGACCCTGCACCAGGCGGCCCGGCCTTTACTCCAGCGCCGCCTTCCCCGGCTCGCCCCTCTCCACAGGCCAAGGAGCCAGAAGCTGAAGAGAGCCCGGCAGGTCCGGCTGCCCGAGCCTCGGAGCCAGCTTCTCCTGATCGGTGTCTCGTCTTGGTTGCTAGTGCGTCGACTCCTCTTGAGGACGAGGTAATGGAGGAGGTCGGGGGGACTGCCCCGGCCTCTGTTGCTCCATTGCCCCTGGCGGATGCCTTCGCGCTTGCCGAGACGAGCGTTCGGCAGGTCTTGGCTGCACTAGGTCGCGAGCGGGAGGAGTATATGGTTGAACGGGATCGCCTCCTCACCTGGGGGAACCTTTTGCGGGAGAGGACCGCGAAGGTTATGAGCGAGCTCGACTCCAGGCGGGAGTTGCTCGACTTCAGGGAAGTGCTCCTCGATCGGATGAAGCGGGCTGTCGACCGCATGGACGCCGAATCACGGTGGATCAACAAGGAGGTCCTGGAGGCACACGCCCGGGCCGAGGAGACCCTCTCTTCCACTGTGGAGATACGGAAGCAGTTGGAGCGCCGTAACTCGCCGTTGAGGAACGGGAGCGTTCCACGGCAGCTGAGGCGGAGAGGGTCGCCGCGCAGCTGGCGGCGGGCGAGGATGACCTTCGAGCTCGGATCGAGGAGCTGGAGATTCTGAAGGCAGACCTCGACTTGAGGGAGGAACAGGTCTCCCGTGAACGCCGGGTGGTCTTGGACCGGGAGTTGGCCGCCGACTTCAAGGCTGCTGAGTTGGAGCGGCTCGCCAAGACTCCCCATCTTCGGGAGAGCTCCCTGGCGGCCAAGGAGAAGGAATTCTCCGAGAGGAACCTGGAGGCTCTGCAGGTGGCCCGCCGCGAGGTGGAGGAGCTTTCGGCCTTGCGGTCCTCCGAGGCTCTTGCGGTCTCGAGCTTCGTAGATCGAGCGGGGTCTGCCCTGATCCCTCTTGGCTTCAGTCCGGTGAGGGCCGCGGCCCCTGCGTTGAAGGTGGCGGAGGTGATTCCCGCGCTGGAGTCGATCGGCGCCAAGCTGGACAGGCTAGACTCGGTGGTCGCCAGCGAGCTTGAGGCCGAGGGACGCGGCCTAGCCTTAGAGGTCGCCTCACATGTGCTGGCATGCTTTAAGAGCTGTGACCCCTCTTTCTCGCTAGAACCAGCGAGAGAGGGCCCAGCCGCGGAGCGGGAGGAAGCTGCCAGGGCAGAAGTCGAGGATGTGGCCGCCCTTGTAGCCTCAAGGTTCCGGCGGGAGCCGGGAGGTCCTTAGGACTTGTTTCTCCCTTTTTATCGAGTCTGTAGTCCAGCTCATGGAGCCTCACTTAGCTCGACTCTTTTAGATATGTGTCTGTGATGCTTTTTCTCTCCTTCTTGGCTTTGCCTGACTGAGTCCTTAGCTCCGCAAGGTACTCAGGGGCCATCTCCAATCTCGGAGCTCCGCATAGACACCTTCCCCGGGTCCTAACCGTGTTAGGGGCCCCCGGCGGTCTCCGGATCTCGCCCCATGGGGAGCTCCAAATCTGCCTGCCACGTGGCGGGTCCGGAGCCCCTCCTTAAGAGGCGGGAGCTCCGGCCATGCTGGACACGTAGGGCTTTCGGAGCCCTCCCACCGGGGGGGGGAGGTCCGGTTTCCGCCTGCCATATGGCGAGCCCGGAGCCCTCCTCAGGGGAGGCGAGAGCTCCGGGCCTGCTGGACACGTGGGGCCCTCGGGCCCCGCCCCTGCTGAAGGGGCAGGACCCGGTCCTTCCAGTCCTAGGCCGGAGTAGTTGATAGCTCCTTTCCCCCCGCTTCATGCAGTCCCTGTTGCCGTAACCTAGAGGTCCTGCACACAGGCAGAGGAAACGTAATTCTCCTCGGGGGGTCCTCCCCTCCCGTCTCCTAGTCTTATTCGTCTTATGATCCTGATCCGTTATACGGGGCTTGGGCAATTCTGTGCTCGAGGCGCCGGAGCTCCGGCTCCCTCCGAGGTCCGGGTACGGTCGTCCGATCCCTAGTACCGGGCCATGCGCTGGGGAAGCAGAGTGCACGTGCTTTGGGTTCATGACCAGGCAAAGCGGTTGTACTCCCCTGTACCTCCGGGGGGCAGGATGCGCATGCTTTGGGCTCATGGCCTGCTAAGCTGGATACGCACCCTGGACCCCCCATGCACAACGCAGGCCTTTCCTGGAGGTGACCAACTGGCACCGCAACACCTGACTGGGGGAGGCCCGAGAGACTCACTCGGCCTTCGGCAGGTGCCTCAAGCTCAGCCGCCTTCGGTAGGATAGCGAATGCCGACTATGGATGAGCGCAGGAGAGGGGGAACTAGATGTACGATAAACATACATAGGTAGTGTGATCATAAAAATTAATGCATAATTTAAATGACTGCATGAGGGAGAGCTAAGTAGAACAGGTCTCTGTATTCGTGCCCATAGATGGAATTCTGGCTGTACATGGAGGCAATTTTCCGCCTCGGTTACAAGGGAAGCAAGACTCTACGCGCTTAGGGTCGGAACCAGGCTAAACTGGACGTAGTCCTGTACCATCCCTTGAGACTTAGCTGCCCCAAGCTCTGTTCCTAAATCCTATGGGATTCATTACAGAAGAGAATAACCCTGTTCTACTGATGCTCGGGAAGTAGGACTTACAGTGTTGCTTCATGGCAAGGATTTTTGGGAACGGATCCCACACTCGGATGAAAGGCATGTGTACCTGGGGCGGCAGCTTTCATGATTCGGAAGGGACCTTCCCTGCTGGGGGAGAGCTTATTGGTCCTTCTTGGAATAGAGCATGCCGCGACACCAGGTTGCCCTCCTGCAGGCCCCCGATGCGTTCGGTTCTTTGGTGGTAGTGCTTAGAGCATCAGCCGAGACCGCGCGTTGTGGGGTGTTACCTGCAGCTGAGTGTGACACCCTCATCTCGGGTGTCAGCATATGTTTGTATCCTATGAAACGGAAACATTTTAATGGAAAATAGGGACAGAAAGAGTTATCAAAAGAATAGCAATAAAGCCCTTGGAGTGCGTCGAAGGCAACTTCCGCGGCCAGCAGGCCACGTGGCGTGATCGGAGCTCATCCCTGCGAAGTGGGGAGAGGCCGCCGCCAAGCTGGCTATGTGGCAGGCTCGGGACTCATCTCCGCAAAGGGGAGAGGTCCGATCCTGTGGGACACGTGTTGTCCACGGAGCTAGCCTCTGCGAAAGAAGCAAAGGCATTTCTGCAGGACACGTGTCATCCTCAGAGCTAGTCCTCGCGGAAATCAGAGGACTATCCGCGCGGGGTACGTGTCGATCTCGGAGCTCACCTGCGAGAGGTCCTGTTCTATTGGACACATGTCGACCGCGGGGCATGTCCCTGAGGAAAGAAGAAGAGGAAGACCGGCGCCAACACGTGGCGTGCGTGGAGCTCATCTCCGAAGAAGAGGAAGGTCTCGCTCGTGACACGGGGCACAACCGGAGCTCATCTTTGCGGGAGAAGAGATACCAGGCCCGGAGGACACGTGGAACTTCCGGAGCTCTTCACCACGGAAGTAACGAGTCTGGAGCGGTTTTTACGCGTAAAGATACGGGTACGCAACGGAAACTGATCTAAACTCCACGATGTTACCGAAGATAAGACGTCAGGATCTAACAAAGATCTGAAAAAGACTCTTATTCAGGATCCAATCAGATTAGGACTCTTCTCTTTCCGATTATAAATAGAACCCAAAACCTCTGCCGAAACCAGGAACTTCTCTTTCAACTCCTGAGCCGACGACTTAGAGCCCTAGCCCTAACTCGCCGAGCAAAACATCGCCGAAGCTCAACAAGGGAGATCATCGGAGGAGGACCTCGAAGACAAGAAGAACGTGAGGTAGGATTTCAATACCACCTTACGACATCATGGTGTTCATCTCTTTGCGTCTGTTCTTCGATTCCTTTCGAACAGAAGCCTTTTCATGGGCGGAACACTCGATGATCAGTTTGATCTAAAGACAGGATCATCGCCACGTTCGTCTTTGATCTGAACACCTCTGACCATGCAAGCCATGCAAGAACACGTACAGATCAATCTAATAAAAGACTAATCGTAGGATAGCATGCATGTGCATCATCGCATCTAGTTTAAGGATTGCGCATGATATTGATTGCTGTGAATCTTGTATGCACGTGAATCCTACATAGCAGGACAAACTCAGGAAGCTGTCTACGACGAGCTGCAGCAACAAGGTTTTGAGAATCAAGGACAACCGGAACCGCAAGAACAAGGCAAGTACTCCTTGACCATGTTGATCCTATGTTTTGGGTAAAACTGTTTTGTTTTGCGAAAAGGTGTGCGTGCTGAGTCAAACATGATGGGAAACTTTTTTTATAGGAGTTTACTAGTTTTGATTAAACCATCCTTGTTGCTTGGGAAGTTTATGAGTCGGGTATGGTTTTTGCTTTATGCTTCGCTGAGTCCATGGGATTGGGAAGCGAGATAGATGTGTCTAGCTAACTGCACTCGTAATGATAATGAGGAACTGATGAGGTTAATGAACATGGATCGGAGGGAGATCTAGGCAAGCCTGGGTTTGTGAATGAGGTAGCATGAGATGGTGGTTTTACTTGCCGTAGATCTAAGGACCGGTTCATGCATGCACATGCCAGGATAACAGTGCCATCACAAGGCCAAGTATGGGTGCGGCTTAGCTGAGTAATTAGGTAAGTTGCTAGAGTGTTATGGACTGTGGAAGGCGCGGGGAATGGGAGTCGAGTGAGGACTGCCCTGGGAACTGCATGGCACAAGAGGGGGCCCGTGGGTGGGAGAATTGGAGATTCTAGCTGCTGGTGAAACCTTAGTGAGTCCATACATCTAGTAACCCCTTTGTAAAGACTATTTTGTGATCTCTTGACCATACACCGACGGTTGTGTACTGGTATAATGGAGGTTCTGCAGTCGCCGACGGGTGACGAAATCACAAACTTGTGGGTAAAGAGGTGCAAACTCTGCAGAGTTATTAAAACTATCATGATAGCCGAGCTTACGGTCACAAGCACCTGGCTAAACTGCCATGATTAGATGGGATGTTTACTGGGATGGTTATTGGAATGGTCATTGGGAAGGTTCTTGGTTATGGATATTGATTGTGGTTCGGTACGAGACTGTTGAGTCCAGATGATGAGATGTTTGCATGACTGGTGGGTCATAACATGAGATTGGTCTCAGTGCGAGACGAGGTTGTTTTATGAGATGAGATGGTAGCGAATACGAGGACATATTCGTGAGTATGAGTAAAGGATTGGTTAATGTTCGGATGGAACATGGGGAGTGATGGAGGTATGTTGGTAATTTAGTACATGCTGGGACTACATTCATCTAAAGTTAAGTTGCTGTTTTATCATGATTTTATAAATTTGCTTTTCTGCAAATAAGCCTTTTATACCTACCTTGTTTATGAGCTGCATATCATGTGTTATTCTCGCACTTGTTGAGTACATCATTGTGCTCAAACTTGCATTATTATTTCTTCATCAACAGCAAGAGAAGGCTACTATGAAGATCAAGTAGAGCATTATGGCGTGTGATCTGTTCTCAACCTTGCCTGTGGAGGGAGTAGAGATGGAGCCACTTCTGCTTAGTTTTGCTTCCGCATTAGTTTTTGCTTCCGCATTTAAATAAAGATTTCTGCTGCGTAGAAATAAAGACTTCCGCTGTGAGCATGAGTCCAAAACTCATGAGGTGATTGTAATAAACTCTGTTATTCGTGGTAATATATAATCTGAATTCAGTTTGTGGAACGTATGTGTGTGTGTGATGAACATCCTGGGCACACATATGCATTAGTTCTCGGTTCCGTGGTTTTCCACAGAATTGAGGGCGTCACAGATTGGTATCAGAGCCACGGGTTGACAGTAGGTTACACGCCTAGATAGAAACCTTAGATTGATATTAGAATCACGGGTTAACGGCAAGTTACACCCCTAAATAGAAATCATAGATAGCTAAGCCACGCGGACCAAAGGAAGCATCCTAGGGTGAATAGCTTAGATTGGCCTTTAAAACCACCTTGACATAGGGAAACCATCCTTGAATAGGAGTTGAGTGGGCCCTTGTGATGATTATTTGTGAATATGTGCTTAGTGTGAGTGGTGGGACGTCTCAAAAACGTTGTCCATATCCACACATAAGAAGAAGGAGGTGTGAGATGTTTCGGCACTTGCTCACATCCTCATAAAGGGCTAATATATATAGTCCAACTCACCTTGATGCATATAGTTGAAAGGACCTATCTAACTTTCTAACCTTCTATTACTATTTCGTTCTCTCTCACAGATGGTGAGAGGAAACGCTAGCCGAAGGAACGTCCAGGAAGATGACCACGAGGAAGTTCCTGCTAACCCCGGAGCTGGCGAAAACAACCTAGAAAGGTTGATGGCCATGCAAAACCAGCTTATGCAAACCATGATCCAAACTTTGGGTCAGTTGCAGGCCAACCAACACCCCGTACCACCGCCACCACCACCGCCGGCTCATAACAGGCTGGGAGAGTTCATGAGGACTCGACCACCCAGCTTTGCTCAAGCAAGCGATCCAATGGAGGCCGATGATTGGTTGAAATCCATGGAGAAGAAACTTGCCATTGTTCAGTGCAACGACCGAGAGAAGGTTCTCTTTGCGTCGCACCAACTGATGGGAGCAGCTGCTGACTGGTGGGATGCCTTGAGCAACGCCCATGCCAACCCGGAGACAATCACTTGGACTGAGTTCAAGGAAAATTTCCGCTCCCACTACATCCCTGTTGGCGTAATGATGCTCAAGAGGCAGGAGTTTGAAGGTCTCCGCCAAGGGCAGAAAAGTGTGAACGAATATCTCAACAAGTTCATACAACTGTCCCGATATGCCCCCGAAGATGTCAACTCAGATCAGAGGAAGCAGTACCTGTTCATGAGAGGGTTGAACAATGAGATCCAAGTTCAACTCCTCAACAATGACTACGTAAGCTTCCAGAAGCTGGTTGATAAGGCTATTGTGGTGGAAAACAAGATCCGAGAGATCGAGTGAGAGTGCAAAAGGAAGATGCCATACCAGCCCCAAGGGAGCAACGTACGACCTAGGTACATGCCCCCTGCACCGCAGTATGGATCAACCACTCCTACGAACCGCCCTGGTCAGCCACCACAGCAACGGTTCGTTGCACCGGCACCTCGTGTGCCCATGCCTCCTGCGCCCCGTCCTAACAATGGCGCTCCTGTTCAAAACCCCCGCCCCAACGTACCTGCTGCCGTAGGCAACAGGGCATGCTTTGCATGCGGGGAAGTGGGCCACTTTGCTAACCAGTGCCCGAAGCGAGGCCCTGGACAGCAAGGTAACGTGCCCAAGCAGAACCAGCGACCAAATGGAAGGGACAACCAAGGAAACCGTGGACCGCAGAACTATGCTCGTGGCCACGTTAACCATGTCACTGCTGAGAAAGCACAACAGGCTGAGGACGTCGCAATTGGTATGTTCCTAGCCAACTCCAACCCAGCCACCATTTTATTTGATTCCGGAGCATCACATTCCTTCATATCATCCAAATATGTTGCCAAACATCATCCACCCGTATCCCACTTAGAATGTGCTATGTTAGTTAATTCTCCCGGAGGAGAAATGAGGACTAATATAGTATGTCCTAAAGTAAGCCTTAAAATAAGGGAGTAGACTTCCTTGCCAACCTTATTGTCTTGGACTTCCACAGAATTGACATCATACTCGGAATGGACTGGTTAAGCAAGCACAAAGGAGTAATCCAATGCGCTGAGAAAAGCGTGCAGTTGACAAACGAACACGGTATCCGTGTCGAGTTTGAGTCAGCCCAGCAAGCAACCGAACGGGCGGATTTGAACCATGTTGAAGGAGTAGCATTGGACAACATTCCAGTGGTTCAGGAATATTTGGATGTATTCCCGGAAGAACTTCCAGGATGCCCGTCAACGAGTTAGTCGAACTCAAGAAGCAAATTCAAGAACAGTTGGAGAAGGGTTTTATCCGTCCAAGCTCATCACCATGGGGAGCTCTGGCACTCTTCGTGGACAAGAAGGACGGAACCCAAAGAATGTGCGTGGACTACAGGTCTCTCAACGAGGTAACAATCAAGAATAAATACCCTCTGCCTTGTATAGAGGACCTGTTCGATCAAAATAAAGGAGCCCAAGTGTTCTCCAAGATTGATCTTCGGTCGGGATATTTCCAGCTGAAGATTAAGCCCTCTGATATACCTAAGACAGCCTTTCGGACGCGGTATGGTTCATATGAATATACCGTTATGTCTTTTGGATTGACGAATGCACCCGCATACTTCATGTACCTTATGAACAAGGTTTTCATGGAGTACTTGGACAAGTTCATCGTGGTTTTCATCGACGACATTATGGTGTATTCAAAAAGTGAGGAGGAGCATGAAGAACATCTGAGATTGACCTTGCAGAAGTTGCGCAAGCATCAATTGTATGCCAAGCTCAACAAGTGTCAATTTTGGCTTAAGGAAATATCTTTCCTAGGCCACATCATCTACAAGGTAGGGGTATCGGTTGATCCTGGAAAGGTGAGAGATGTTCTAAAGTGGGACCAACCGAAGAACGTGAGGGATATTCGAAGTTTCCTTGGGATGGCAGGATACTATCGGCGCTTTATTAAAGACTTCTCCAAGATAGCAAAACCTATGACGGAGTTGTTAATGAAGGGGAAAGTCTTTCAATGGACACAAGCCTGCCAAGAAAGTTTTGAGGAGCTCAAGAAAAGGCTAACCACAGCACCGGTTCGGGTATTACCAGACGTAAGCAAGAGTTTTGACATATATTGTGACGCATCCAGACAAGGGCTCGGATGTGTACTCATGCAGGAAGGACAAGTGGTAGCCTATGCCTCACGACAATTAAAGAAGCACGAGCTTAACTATCCTACGCACGACTTGGAGTTAGCAGCAGTGGTGCATGCATTGAAGATTTGGAGACATTATATTCTTGGTCATCGATGTGAGATCTATACGGATCATAAAAGCCTCAAGTACATATTTACACAAACGGACTTGAATTTGAGGCAATGTCGATGGTTAGAACTCATTAAGGATTATGATGTAAGAATCAACTACCACCCCGGGAAGGCCAATGTAAGTAGCTGACGCATTGAGCAGAAAGGGAGCATGCCACCAACTCACGGTTCGGGAGCTACCACCCGAACTTCGAAAGGAGTTCGAAAGGTTACACCTCGGATTCTTGAATAACATGGAAATAATGAAGATCCACTCCTCATTGGAGCAAGAAATAAGAGAGGGCCAAGCAACGGACGAGGGGATCAAGGAGATCAAAGAAAGAATCCGACAAGGGATAGAAAAGGGTTTCAAGAAGGATGAAAAGGGTACGCTTTGGCTAGGAAAAAGGATTTGTGTGCCAAACCTAAGACACCTTCGTGACATGATATTAAGGGAGGCACATGATTCACCCTATTCCATACATCCAGGGAGCACCAAAATGTACAAGGACTTGAAAACTTGCTATTGGTGGGATGGTATGAAGAGGGATATAGCCGAATACGTTGCCCTATGCGACACATGCCAACGGGTGAAAGCCGAACATCAAAAACCCGCTGGATTGTTGCAACCGTTGAAAATACCTGAATGGAAATGGGAGGACATCAGTATGGACTTCATCGTCGGATTGCCATGTACTCAGTCAGGATATGACTCCATCTGGGTCATTGTGGACCGGTTAACAAAAACCGCCCAATTTCTTCCGGTAAAGACCAGTTACAACGTTGCACAATTGGCAGAATTGTACATGGAGCAGATCGTGTGCCGTCACGGAGTTCTGAAGAGGATAGTCTCAGATCGAGGTTCTCAGTTTACCTCTAGATTCCGGAGGAAGCTGCAGAAAGCCATGGGTACACGACTGGATTTTAGCTCCGCCTATCACCCACAAACAGATGGGCAAACCGAAAGGACGAACCAAATTTTGGAGGACATGTTGAGAGCTTGCGCCTTGAAACGTGGGCGTAGTTGGGATAGGAGTTTACCGTATGCTGAGTTCTCCTATAACAACAGCTATCAAGCTAGCTTGAAGATGTCGCCTTTCGAAGCCTTATATGGTAGACGGTGTAGAACGCCACTGTTCTAGAACGAAACTGGAGAGAACCAGGTGTTTGGACCCGAAGTACTACAAGAAGCTGAAAAGCAAGTCCAAACGATACGGGAAAACTTAAAGGCTGCTCAGTCACGACAGAAAGGTTATGCGGACAATAGGCATAGGAAGTTGACCTTTGAAGTAGGAGACTTCGTATACCTTAAGGTATCACCTATCCGAGGCCAACGACGTTTTAACGTCAAAGGCAAACTAGCGCCTCGCTACATCGGACCATTTAAGATTTTGGACAAGCGAGGAGAAGTAGCCTATCAACTAGAGCTCCCAAACCACCTCTCCGACGTACATGACGTGTTTCATGTATCCCAGCTCAAGAAGTGCTTGAGAGTACCAGAGGAACAAGTGTCGATGGGAGAACTTGAACTTCAAGAGGACCTGACTTACGCAGAACACCCTGTCCGAATATTGGACGTAAAGGAAAGGGTCACCCGAAACAAGGTGATTCGATGGTGCAAGGTACAATGGAGCCATCACACTGAAGCTGAAGCCACATGGGAGCGAGAAGAGGATATCAACGCAGAATTTCCCCATCTATTTTCTACAAACGAATCTCGAGGGCGAGATTCAATTTAAGGGGGGTAGATTTGTGACACCCTCATCTCGGGTGTCAGCATATGTTCGTATCCTATGAAACGGAAACATTTTAATGGAAAATAGGGACAGAAAGAGTTATCAAAAGAATAGCCAATAAAGCCCTTGGAGTGCGTCGAAGGCAACTTCCGCGGCCAGCAGGCCACGTGGCGTGATCGGAGCTCATCCCTGCGAAGTGGGGAGAGGCCGCCGCCAAGCTGGCTACGTGGCAGGCTCGGGACTCATCTCCGCAAAGGGGAGAGGTCCGATCCTGTGGGACACGTGTTGCCCACGGAGCTAGCCTCTGTGAAAGAAGCAAAGGCATTTCCGTAGGACACGTGTCATCCTCAGAGCTAGTCCTCGCGGAAATCAAAGGACTATCCGCGCGGGGTACGTGTCGATCTCAGAGCTCACCTGCGAGAGATCCTGTTGTATTGGACACGGGTCGACCGCGGGGCATGTCCCTGAGGAAAGAAGAAGAGGAAGACCGGCGCCAACACGTGGCGTGCGTGGAGCTCATCTCCGAAGAAGAGGAAGGTCTCGCTCGTGACACGCGGCACAACCGGAGCTCATCTTTGCGGGAGAAGAGATACCAGGCCCGGAGGACACGTGGAACTTCCGGAGCTCTTCACCACGGAAGTAACGAGTCTGGAGCGGTTTTTACGCGTAAAGATACCGGTACGCAACGAAAACCGATCTAAACTCCACGATGTTAACGAAGATAAGACGTCAGGATCTAACAAAGATCTGAAAAAGACTCTTATTCAGGATCCAATCAGATTAGGACTCTTCTCTTTCCGATTATAAATAGAACCCAAAACCTCTGGCCGAAACCACGAACTTCTCTTTCAACTCCTGAGCCGACGACTTAGAGCCCTAGCCCTAACTCGCCGAGCAAAACATCGCCGAAGCTCAACAAGGGAGATCATCGGAGGAGGACCTCGAAGACAAGAAGAACGTGAGGTAGGATTTCAATACCACCTTACGACATCATGGTGTTCATCTCTTTGCGTCTGTTCTTCGATTCCTTTCGAACAGAAGCCTTTTCATGGGCAGAACACTCGATGATCAGTTTGATCTAAAGACAGGATCATCGCCACGTTCGTCTTTGATCTGAACACCTCTGACCATGCAAGCCATGCAAGAACACGTACAGATCAATCTAATAAAAGACTAATCGTAGGATAGCATGCATGTGCATCATCGCATCTAGTTTAAGGATTGCGCATGATATTGATTGCTGTGAATCTTGTATGCACGTGAATCCTACATAGCAGGACAAACTCAGGAAGCTGTCTACGACGAGCTGCAGCAACAAGGTTTTGAGAATCAAGGACAACCGGAACCGCAAGAACAAGGCAAGTACTCCTTGACCATGTTGATCCTATGTTTTGGGTAAAACTGTTTGGTTTTGCGAAAAGGTGTGCGTGCTGAGTCAAACATGATGGGAAACTTTTTTTATAGGAGTTTACTAGTTTTGATTAAACCATCCTTGTTTCTTGGGAAGTTTATGAGTCGGGTATGGTTTTTGCTTTATGCTTCGCTGAGTCCATGGGATTGGGAAGCGAGATAGATGTGTCTAGCTAACTGCACTCGTAATGATAATGAGGAACTGATGAGGTTAATGAACATGGATCGGAGGGAGATCTAGGCAAGCCTGGGTTTGTGAATGAGGTAGCATGAGATGGTGGTTTTACTTGCCGTAGATCTAAGGACCGGTTCATGCATGCACATGCCAGGATAACAGTGCCACCACAAGGCCAAGTATGGGTGCGGCTTAGCTGAGTAATTAGGTAAGTTGCTAGAGTGTTATGGACTGTGGAAGGCGCGGGGAATGGGAGTCGAGTGAGGACTGCCCTGGGAACTGCATGGCACAAGAGGGGGCCCGTGGGTGGGAGAATTGGAGATTCTAGCCTGCCGGTGAAACCTTAGTGAGTCCATACATCTAGTAACCCCTTTGTAAAGGCTATTTTGTGATCTCTTGACCATACACCGACGGTTGTGTACTGGTATAATGGAGGTTCTACAGTCGTCGGGTGACGAAATCACAAACTTGTGGGTAAAGAGGTGCAAACTCTGCAAAGTTATTAAAACTATCATGATAGCCGAGCTTACGGTCACAAGCACCTGGCTAAACTGCCATGATTAGATGGGATGTTTAGTGGGATGGTTATTGGAATGGTCATTGGGAAGGTTCTTGGTTATGGATATTGATTGTGGTTCGGTTTGAGACTGTTGAGTCCAGATGATGAGATGTTTGCATGACTGGTAGGTTATAACATGAGATTGGTCTCAGTGCGAGACGAGGTTGTTTTATGAGATGAGATGGTAGCGAATACGAGGAGATATTCGTGAGTATGAGTAAAGGATTGGTTAATGTTCGGATGGAACATGGGAAGTGATGGACGTATGTTGGTAATTTAGTACATGCTGGGACTACATTCATCTAAAGTTAAGTTGCTGTTTTATCATGATTTTATAAATTTGCTTTTCTGCAAATAAGCCTTTTATACCTACCTTGTTTATGAGCTGCATATCATGTGTTATTCTCGCACTTGCTGAGTACATCATTGTGCTCAAACTTGCATTATTATTTCTTCATCAACAGCAAGAGAAGGCTACTATGAAGATCAAGTAGAGCATTATGGCGTGTGATCTGTTCTCAACCTTGCCTGTGGAGGGAGTAGAGATGGAGCCACTTCTGCTTAGTTTTGCTTCCGCATTAGTTTTTGCTTCCGCATTTAAATAAAGATTTCTGCTGCGTAGAAATAAAGACTTACGCTGTGAGCATGAGTCCAAAAATCATGAGGTGATTGTAATAAACTCTGTTATTCGTGGTAATATATAATCTGAATTCAGTTTGTGGAACGTATGTGTATGTGTGATGAACATCCTGGGCACACATATGCATTAGTTCTCGGTTCCGTTGTTTTCCACAGAATTGAGGGCGTCACACCGAGTCTCGTCAACGAGGTTGTCATCTTCGCGCTGGATCAGGTCCTGCGCGGCTTCTCCTGGGGGCCCCCGGGGAGTTCTCCCCTTCTGGCTAAGGCCTTCAAGGGGTACGTGGACCCGAGCTCGCCTTGGATGACCCAAGGCATCTTCCCCTTCTGGCAAGGCCTTCAAGGGGTTGACATATCTTGGGCGGCCCACGGGAGGTATGTCCGAAGCACGGAGGCGTGCCGCAGTTGGCTACCGCCCTGGCCTGTCACCGTCGGAGCTGGAGTCCTCGCCGTTATACACTGTCTTTATGACACGCTGAGGCTCCTGGAACCCCACCTGATGGGCGGCGGTGACTGGGGCATCGACCTTCTGTTTGCCATCCCTCTGATGGTAGGGCGGTGCTTCAGCTCTCTGCTGTCTTCCTTTGCGAAGCGCTCTGCGAGCCTCTGGATATCCCAGCACTCAGCAGCAGTATGGTTGTCGGCGCCATGCACGGGGCATAGCCCGCCCTGGTCACTATCTGGGGCCGGTGACTGCCGCTGCCTTTTGTCGGGTCGTGGCCCCCGAGCTCCACTAGCCGTCGCTGCTGTGGCGACGGGAGCCGTGAACGATGACTTCATCTTGCCACTCCCCCGGTTCTTGGCCTTCTTGCCACCCCCATAGGCAGCAGCGCTGGACCCGGGTTGTCCTCCTGGCTCGGAGGTCGGCAGAGAGTGCCAGTTCCGCCCTTCAGCTGCTCTGGCGCATTTGTCCGCCAGGCTGAAGAGCTCAGAGACGTCGCGGACCTCTCTGGTCGCGAGCTTCTCAAGCATTTTCTCGTCCCAGACACCCTGTCGGAATGCCACCACCACAGAAGCACTTTGAATATGCGGGATGGTGTTGCGTACCTGGGAGAACCTCTGGATGAAAGAGCGCAGCGACTCCCCAGGTTGTTGCTTGACGGCGTGGAGGTCAAGCTCCGTGCCGGGACGGGTGTAGGAGCTGCCAAAGTTGGCAACGAACTGCCGGCAGAGCTCTCCCCTGGAAGTTATGGACCCCTGGTATAGGTTCATGAGCCAAGACCGAGCTGGGCCGGTCAGGGCGACGGGGAAGTAGTTGGCCATGACAGCCTCGTCCCCTCCTGCGGCAAGTACGGCGGTGGAGTAGATCTGGAGGAACTCTGCCGGATTGATGCTACCATCGTACTTCTCAGGCAGGTGCGGGCGAAACTTGCGTGGCCACCTCGCGAAGCAAAGGTGGGGTGCAAGAGCTGCACATCCCGCTCCTGCTGCCGCAGGTATTGGCACTGCGAACGCTTGGTTCGCACTTGGGACCGTGTATCCCGGCATGGGCAAGGCTGCACCATAGACCGGGGGCGCTGCTTGCGGCGCATACAGTTGTGGCATATGCTGCGTGGCGAATGCCTGAGGCAGGACTCGAGTGGCGAAGACCTGCCCTCCAGGTTGCGTCGAGGCCGACGACATGCTGTCGCCAGCCTCATGGTTGCGACGCCTTTCTCGACGTCGCTCGAGGTACACCCGGGCATCCTGGCCCATGTGGCACTGTTCCAGCTCCCTTCTCAGGTCCGTTGACGGGAGCCTGGAGGAGCTGGAATCCGCCGTTTGCCCGTCAACTGTGGGCGTGCGCGTCAGCGACACAGCCGGTTGTCCAGGGCGTCGCCCTCGCCGAAACCGAGGGTTCGCGGCGGCGACGACGAGACGGTCCACCTCGCGGACCCACTGTTGGGTCGCAGAATGGGGTGCATCCCCAGCAGGTGGGTTGCGCAGCAGTGCTCTTGCTGCAGCTAGCGCACCCCCATGGTGTACGCTCAGCGCTGCAGAAGACCTCACACTGGTCGGAGCCTGCATCGCCGGAGTCGGCGTTGCCGGAGTCGGCTGCTGGCTACCAGCTTGTGCCGACACACTCCGTCCTGAGTGTGTCGACATGTACTCCCCACTGGTCACGGTTCGCCGTGAACGCGGAGGGGGAGAGTTTGCCGCTGAGGGAAGCTTGGTCATCTTCGTCGGCGAAAACTCGTCGCGCAAGGGGAAAAGCCCCCTTCCTGGCGCGCCAAATGTCGAAGTGTTCGGTCGACACTTCCCCCGGGCCTGCACTGGGCAGCCCGTGGAGGTTCTTTTTTCGGTGGGGCTAGTCCCTTGCGGAGAGCTTGCGCGGATGGACGAGTTAGTAAGAGCTTGACGCGGTGAGTTTTACGTGGTTCAGGCCGCCGGAGCGTAAAACCCTACGTCCACGGCGAGCTATGGAGCTCGCTGTATTGCTTGCTGCTCAGGGCCGGAGTCCTGAGCTTGGGGTGAGTTACATCTTGGGAGTGTATGGCTAGCGTATGAGTTGCAAAGTGCGAACCCTTGCTATCGTCGCCTACCCGAGCCTTTTATAGTCCAAGACTCGGGCAGCTTACAAGGGGGGCCGGGACCCGACAGGTGGTCCCGGGAAGATTGTCTATTATCTACCGTATCTGCAGTTATGCCGGTAGCTGCCTCTGGTCGAAGGCTTCTGAGTTTTCATCTTGCCGCCCTGCCCATCCCGCATGCTAGTCGTAGTGGTTGATGACGGCGCAGGCGGCATGGGATGTCTTGTCGCAGTGTTTATCGGCTGGCAGGTTCTGACACAGCGCGCCAGTCTGTGATGCGACTGGGCGCAACGGCACCTGACAGAGGCGTGCTCCGCGTCTCCGCGTCTTGGGAAGACGCGGGCCTTGAATACCTTGTACGGGCAAGGTATGGGGCGTCTTTACGCCCGCTTCCTATCGCTCGGGGGCAGGCAGCACCGATCTGCTGCCACGTGGCAGGCCCAGAGCCCTTCTCAGAGGAGAGGAGGGTCCTGCCTGCGGGGCACGTGGAGCCTCCGGACCTCTCCCCGCGGAGGGAGAGGCTCGGCTTCTGTCGGCCACGTGGCGGGCCCGGAGCTCTCCTCTGAGGAGAGGGAGGTCCGGCCCCGCTGGACGCGTGGCGCCTTCGGACCTCTCTCCCACGGAGGGGGAGGTCCGGCTCCTGTATGCCACGTGGTGGGCTCGGAGCTCTCCTCTGAGGAGAGGGAGGTCCGGCCCCGCCGGACGCGTGGCGCCTTCGGAGCTCTCCCTGCGGAGAAGGGCGAGTTCCTTAGGCATTTTCCCTTGTGCGCGGGGGTACCCCATATCTCAGGTACCGACAGTAACCTACTGTCAACCCATGACTCTGATACCAATCTGTGACGCCCTCAATTCTGTGGGAGAACCACGGAACCGAGAACTAATGCATATGTGTGCCCAGGATGTTCATCACACATACACATACGTTCCACAAACTGAATTCAGATTATATATTACCACGAATAACAGAGTTTATTACAATACCGCATGAGTCTTGGACTCATGCTCACAGCGGAAGTCTTTATTCTAAAGCAGAAGCAATTTAGCTAATGCGGAAACAAATCTAAGCAGAAGTGGCTCCATCTCTACTCCCTCCACAGGCAAGGTTGAGAACAGATCACACGCCATAATGCTCCACTTGGTCTTCATAGTAGGCTTCTCCTGCTGCTGATAATGAAGTAATAATGCAAGTTTGAGTACAATGATGTACTCAGCAAGTGCGGGAAAACACATGATATGCAGCTCATAACAAGGTAGGTATAAAAAGGCTCATTTGCAGAAAAGCAAATTTATAAAAGCATGATAAAACAGCAACTTAACTTTAGATGAATGTAATCCCAACATGAACTAAATTACCCACATACCTTCATCCCTTTCCGTGTGCCATCCGAACATTAACCAACCTTTATTCACACTCACGAATACCTCCTCGTATTCGCTACCATCTCACGAATACCCTCCAGTATTCGCTACCATTTCAAAACAACTTCGTCTCACACCGAGACCAAACTCGTTGCCATGACTCAACAGTCATGCAACCATCTCATTACCCGGACTCAACAGTCCCAACAACCAAACCATAACCAAATCCATAACCAAGAACCTTCCCAATAACCATCCCAACTAATCATGGCAGTTTAGCCAGGTGCTCGTGACCGTAAGCTCGGCTATCATGATAGTTTTAGACTCTGCAGAGTTTGCACCTCTTTACCCACAAGTTTGTGATTTTGTCACCTGTCGGCGACTGCAGAACCTCCATTATACCAGTACACATCCATCGGTGTATGGTCAAGAGATCACAAAATAGCCTTTACAAAGGGGTTACTAGATGTATGGACTCACTAAGGTTTCACCGGCAGGCTAGAATCTCCAATTCTCTCACCCACGGGCCCCCTATTGTGCCATGCAGTTCCCAGGGCAGTCCTCACTCGACTCCCATTCCCCGCGCCTTCCACAGTCCATAACACTCTAGCAACTTACCTAATTACTCAGCTAAGCCGCACCCAAACTTGGCCTTGTGGTGGCACTGTTATCCTGGCATGTGCATGCATGAACCGGTCCTTAGATCTATGGCAAGTAAACCACCATCTCATGCTACCTCATTCACAAACCCAGCCTTGCTTAGATCTCCCTCCGATCCATATCCATTATTAACATCAGTTTCTCATTATCAATACGAGTGCAGTTAGCTAGACACATCTATCTCGCTTCCCAATCCCATAGACTCAGCGAAGCATAAAGCAAAAACCATACCCGACTCATAAACTTCCCAGGCGACAAGGGTGGCTTAACCAAAACTAGTAAACTCCTATAAAAGGGTTTCCCATCATGTTTGACTCAGTACGCACACCTTTTCGCAAAACAAAACAGTTTTACCCAAAACATAGGATCAATATGGTCAAGGAGCACTTGCCTTGTTCTTGCGGTTCCGGTTGCTCTTGAATCTCAAAACCTGGTTGCTGCAGTTTGTCGTAGACAGCTCCCTGAGCTTGTCCTGCTAGGTAGGATCATGTGCATACAAGATTCACAGCAATCAATATCATGCACAAACGTTAAACTAGATGCGATGATGCGCATGCATGCTATCCTATGATTAATTTTATTAGATTGGTTTGTTCGTGCATGGCTTGTATGGACAGAGGTGTTCGGATCAAAGGTGGATGTGGCAATGATCTTGACTTTAGATCAACCTGATCATCAATTGATCTGTCCACGAGAAGGCTTCTGTTCGAAAGGAATCAAAGAACAGATGCAAAGAAAACACAACGATATCGTAAGGCGGTATTGGGGTCTACCTTACGTTCCTCCCGGTCTTCGAGGTCCTCCTCAGACCGCTGGGCTTTCCTCTGGCGATCTTCCTCGCCGCGCTCCGGCGATGGCTTTCTCGGCGAGTTGGCGCTAGGGCTCTAAGTCGTCGGCTCAGGAGTTGGAAAAGAAGTTTGTGGTTTCGGCGAGAGGTTCTGGGTTCTATTTATAATTGGGAAGAGAAGAGTCCTAATCTGATTGTATCCCGAATAAGAGTCTTATTCAGATCGTCGTTTGATCCTATCATCTTATCTTCAGTTGATTTGGTATGGTAACGTAGCGGAATACAGGTCAGTTTCTTTTACGTACCGGTATTCTTACACGTAACAGCTGCTCCAGAACTCGTTACCTTCGCGGCGATGAGCTCCGGAGGCTCCACGTGTCCTTCCGGGGCCTGGTCTCTCCTTTTCTGCAGAGACGAGCTCTGGTTGTGCCGCGTGTCAATCGACCGAGACCTCCCCCTCTTTTGGAGGTGAGCTCCGCGCACGCCACGTGTTGGCGCCGGTCTTTCCTTTCTTCTTTCTTCAGGGACATGCCCCGAGGTCGACACGAATCGACACGTATCCCGCGTGACTGGTTCTCTGATTTCCATGAGGATTAGCTCCGAGGATGACACGTGTCTTGCGGAAATGCCTTTGCTTCTTCCGCAGAGGCTAGCTCCGTGGGCAACATGTGTCCCACAGGATTGGACCTCTCCCCTTTGCGGAGACGAGTCCCGAACCTGCCACGTAGCTATTTTAGCGGCGGACCTCTCCCCACCTCGCAGGGACGAGCTCCGAACACACCACGTGGCCAGCGGCCGCGGTAAGAGCTGGATTCGGCTCTTATTGGCTATCCTTTTGATATTTTTCTCTGTCCCTACTTTTGTTAAAGTGTTTCCTCTTCATAAAACATGAACCTATGCTGACACCCGAGATGAGGGTGTCACAAATCTACCCCCCCTTAAATTGAATCTCACCCTTTAGATTCGTTAGTAGAAAATAGATGGGGAAATTCTGCCTTGATATCCTCTTCACGCTCCCATGTGGCTTCAGCTTCGGTGTGATGGCTCTATTGTACCTTGCACCATCGAATCACCTTGTTCCGGGTGACCCTTTCCTTTACGTCCAAGATTCGGACAGGGTGTTCTGCATAAGTCAGGTCCTTTTGAAGTTCGAGCTCTCCCATTGATACTTTTTCCTCTGGTATTCTTAAGCATTTCTTGAGCTGGGATACATGAAACACGTCATGTACGTCGGAGAGGTGGGTTGGGAGCTCTAGTCGATAGGCTACTTCTCCTCGCTTATCCAGAATCTTAAATGGTCCGATGTAGCGAGGTGCTAGCTTGCCTTTGACGTTGAAACGTCGTTGGCCTTGGATAGACGACACCTTAAGATATACGAAGTCTCCTACTTCGAAGGTCAACTTCCTATGCCTATTGTCCGCATAGCCTTTCTGTCGTGACTGAGCGACCTTTAAGTTCTCCCATACCGTTTGGACTTGCTTTTCGGCTTCTTGTAGCACTTCGGGTCCAAACACCTGGTTTTCTCCGGTCTCGTTCCAAAACAGTGGCGTTCTACACCGTCTACCATATAAGGCTTCGTAAGGCAACATCTTCAAGCTAGCTTGATAGCTGTTGTTATAGGAGAATTCGGCATTGCGCCTAGAGTTCCGGCCATCCTCGATCTGAGATGAGACCGGCAACGTGTTCCTCGCACGAGAATACATAGGGGCGGCGAAAATCAGAGAGTTCCGAGCACGGGAACCTCCTTCCGGCGAGAACTCCGGCGAGCTCAGCGGCGGGGGTCGCGCGGGAGCGGGAGGAAGACGAAGGGGGGTCGGCCCCACTCGTCAGCGGCTGGAGTTAAACGTGTGGATCTTCTGTGGCCTCGGATCGGTCTGTGACAACGCGGGAATGGTGCTGTGGCCCCGTGTGGCTCAGCTCCAGCAGTTGACACGTGTGTGATGGACCCACGGTCAGAGTTTGAACATTTCCCGATTTAATTTGAATTCCAGATTCAGTTCAAACTTAGTAACCTCATAACTTGTGCTAGGAAGCTTCAAATTTAGTGATTCAAATTGGGTTGGATTCAGGATGAAAAACTCTATCCAAATATGCAACCCAATTTGTATGAAAATCAATATAAAATTCTGGAAAATTCTTTAAAGATTTTCATAAAAAAGAATTTTTGAGGGCGTTTGGTTCATCCAAAATCCCCAAACTTTGCCAGAATATTCTATAGGATGTTAGGAAACTCCTGTAAAAGTTTCAGCTCATTTGGAGTTGATTTATTTAGGATAATTCTGAAATCAGGTTTCTGTGTTCAAATAAATACAGAAACAATTTCAGAGAATTTCCAAAACTTGGAAATTCAGTTCTAGGAAATTCTTAGCTCCAAAAATCTTAGGAAAATTCAATCATACTCCCTGAGCTATGTATGAAATTGTAATTCACTTGAATTTGCATGAGAGTGCAAAATTTATTCAGAATTAATTCCTTTTTGTCTAAATGCTTAGGGAATTGTTCTGAGTGATCTACTCATTGAAATCTTCTGAATTTTGGTCCAGATGACTTTCTTGTGACAAGAAACTCACAAGAAAATATTCAGCTCCATTGGAGCCCTGGATCAGTACTGTTCTGTGCAACCCAATTAGGTGATCAACACCCAAGTGATGAACCTCACTTCTCACTTGATGATAGTGCTTAAACACACACCTCACTTGGGCATAGTGCTTACCCAAACCCAAACCACTAGCACCCATGTCATTTTAAATTCTTAAACAGAATTCCAGTTTTAAACTTGTCTTTAGAACTTGTTAACAAAAGTTTTACAATTAAACCTATATGCATGTTCATAACGTGTAGTGCTTAAACGTGGAAGAGTGGAGGAGAAGTGAAGCTTGGATCAAGGAGCAAGAAGGCCAGTGATTAAGATTCAAGTCACCATCAGCTAACTTCATAAATTTCTGACTTTAGTCACCTGCAAAACCAAGGCAAGCTCCGGTTTGCATTTAAGTTGTTTTCTAAAGTTTTTACTTTGTGCACTACTATGGGTCTAAGTTTGTATGTGCATTAGGTCAAGGATGTTTTACACTCCAAATGCATGACCAAATGAACCCTGGAGTTAAGGGTAGAAAGGGTCACCGCTGTAGAATAATGCCGTGCTAAATATCTTAGGACATCTGGTAGAAGACGAGTAGTGGGAATCTACTCGCGAGTTATAGACGGGATTACACGGGTGTAGTTGGAAATGAGGCAAATTAAAGTTTACATTTCTAAAGATGAGACTGGGCAGGATGGTTAGGCAGCGACAAGACGAGGTCATGGTCGAGTAGCTCTACCTGTGTCGGTTAAGGACCGATGCGTGTGCGGCACCCAGGAGCAGGTATTGAGTTGTGTACCGGATGCTTACTGACATATGAGAACCAGGAAACCGATGTACCAGGTTCACTAGGTTGTAGAGGCATACCGCATCGTCTCGTTAGACCTATGAGCCCGAGACGGTGCGACCGGCTCTACAGTCTAGTGTCCTGCGAAAGGTTGCCACATACGACGTAATGAAGGACGCCAGATTTGGGTCTTCAGAGGCGGGCGTATGTGTCGAGTTATCCGGGTAGTGTTTGATTCGAATCACCGTCCATCGCGGTTATTGATTACTGCTTGCTCCCCGTGTTGTGACATAGTAATCGAGTTGTGTGAAAATAGTTTGCAAAGTTATAAATGCTATTATGATAATTGGAAATTGCATGAACCCCATGTTTGAAGTAGAGATAGAGCAAACTAAAGTTATTTTTCCATCTTGGGACAAGTAACATTGGATGAAGCATTTCTTGTTTGATTGTGGAGTTCCAATGTTGCTGGGCGCAAGGTCACTACTATTATGGCTAAAATATGAAAGTTAAGGATGAACTCATAGGCGAGTCTTTTCGCAAATGACATGTTTAAGTCTTAGGTTACTTTCATGTAGAGTTGCATGTCTTAGGAGAGATGGTTAAGTCTTGCTGAGCCTTTGTGCTCACTCTTGCTATATGAGTGGTTTTGCAGGTTAAGACGATACTCATAAAGAAGGTTGTCCAGTGAGACTCGGAAACGTCCGAGTCGGGTGACACATGGAGGACCTAGCCGCTGCCATGTCTTCGGGTTGCTTGCGAGAGGAGTCTGTGGGCTGGACCTCTTGTCGAGTGCTTCTTAGATATTCGACGTGAGCTGTTTATAGACTTCCGCTGTAGTTAATTTATGTAAAGTATTTACAAAGAACATTTGTAAACTTCCGCTTTGATTTATGTAATACAGTTTTCCTTATATGTGTGCTGTTGGGTGTCGCATAACATGGCACCACCCAATGCGATTCCCGAGCGAGGTGCCCTGTCCCTGTGAACCGGGACGGCGGGCCCCGTCAGCATGGTGTCAGAGCCGCATTGGTAATAGCGCATGGAATAAGTATCGTATTACGACAAAAACTTAGGATATGGTGAGAAAACGATGATAGGCCCACATAAGGACTATAGTAGTATAGTTACTTAAGTGGCATTGCTAACTTACTTGTTATAATTCTGAACTTTGATTATGTAAAGACACACCTACGCCCAGATAAGAATGGTAAGGAATGCCACCGAAAGCGGTTCAATTTCAGTTAGCTCCCTTGACGAGGAAAGTGGTTCAGGGATAGGTCTCGCAGCTTGATGTGAGAGGTTGTCGGTACCCTCAATATGGGGTACCCTCGTGCACAGGAGAAACTGCCTAAGGACCTCGCCTTCTCCGCAGGCACCACGTGTCCAGCGGGGCCGGACGCCCTCTCCTCAGAGGAAAGCTCCGGGCCCGCCACGTGGACAACAGAACCGGACCTTCCCCCTCTGCGGGGAGAGCTCCGAAGGGTCCACGTGTCCAGCGCAGCCGGACCTCCCTCTCCTTAGAGGAGAGCTCCGGGCCCGCCACGTGGCCAGCAGAGCCGGACCTCCCCCCTCCACGGGGAGAGCTCCGAAGGCTCCACGTGTCCAGCGGGGCCGGACCTCCCTCTCCTCATAGGAGAGCTCCGGGCCTGCCACGTGGCCAGCAGAGCCGGACCTCCCCCCTCCGTGGGGAGAGCTCCGAGGGCCCCACGTGTCCAGCAGGACCGGACCTCCCTCTCCTCAGAGGAGAGCTTCGGGCCCGCCACGTGGCCAGCAGAGCAGCGCTGCCCGGTCCTGTGCGGTAGGCAGCAAGAGTAAAGACGCGCCATACCTTGCCCGTACAAGGTATTCAAGACCCGCGCCTTCCCAAGGCGCGGAGACGTGGAGCACGCCTCTGTCAGGTGTCGTTGCGCCCAATCACATCGCAGTGAATACTGGCGCGCCGCTTCAAAGGCTGTACGCCAATAAACACAGTGACAAGACATCCCCTGCCGCCCCTGCCATCATCAACCACTACGATTAGCTTGCGGTATGGGCAGGGCGGCAGAACAAAGACCTAGAAGCCCTCGCCAGAGACAACTGCCGGTGTAACTGCAGATACGGTAGATGGCAGGCAATCTCCCCGGGGCTACCTGTCGGGTCCCGGGCCACCTTGTAAGCCGCCCGAGCCTTGGACTATAAAAGGCTCGGGTAGGCAACGTTAGCAAGGGGTCGACTCTGGGAACACTTACGCTCCAGCATCCGAGCACTTAGGTCATCTTCAAGCTCAGAACTCCGGCTCTGAGCACCAAGCAATACAACGAGCATCTCTGCTCACCGTGGACCTAGGGTTTTACGCTCCGGCGGCCTGAACCACGTAAAAATCTCTGTGTCAAGCTTCTCCTTCCATCGTCCCTAACGCGTAGCTCTCCGTGAGTGACTAGCCCCTCCGAAAAAGAACCTCCGCGGGCTGCCCAGAGCAGGCCCGGGGGAAGTGTCGGCAACACACTTCGGCAACACATCTCGTGGAAGTGCACGAATACGGGGCCATCGCGAAGGAGTTGGGGGAGAGGTGATGGAGCTGGAGGCCGTACGTCTCCAGCAGAGTCACGAAAAAGGAAGAAATCAGCGGGACAAACCCCGCCATGGCATAGGCGGTGAAGAAGACTATTTCCCCCTTCTCCAGGAGCAGGGGGAGAGATCCCTGCCGGAGCCAGCGCTTCTGCTCCTCCGCGTGCCAGCCCAGCAGCCTGCGCACTGCCCCGAGCTCGGACGACCGAGCGAGACGCGGTGGAGGCAAGTTGGAAGCCATGGCAGATGGAAGTTCAAAAACAGGGAAGACAAGGGCGCAAGAGCTCAAGGAAACAACAAAGATTCAAGCGCGGAGAAGTGTGAAGGGAAGCCGCGATGCGGGTGTAAACTCCCCAGGTGTGATTCAAAGCGATTCAAAACTCTTTGAATACGCTGCTTGGACAACCGCTTCAGCCCCAAGACCAAGCGTCGATGACAAGTGGACTGTGACGCCCTCAATTCTGTGGAAAAACCACGGAACCGAGAACTAATGCATATGTGTGCCCAGGATGTTCATCACACATACACATATGTTCCACAAACTGAATTCAGATTATATATTACCATGAATAACAGAGTTAATTACAATATCTCATGAGTCTTGGACTCATGCTCACAGCGGAAGTCTTTATTTCTATGCAGCGGAAGCAGTTTAACTAATGCGGAAGCAAATCTAAGCAGTGGTGACTCCATCTCTATTCCATTCCACAGGCAAGGTTGAGAACAGATCACACACCTTAATGCTCCACTTGATCCTCATAGAAATCTTCTCCTGTTGCTGATGATGAAATAATGCAAGTTTGAGTACAATGATGTACTCAGCAAGTGCGGGAAAACATGACATGTAGATCATAATAAGGTAGGTATAAAAAGGCTCATTTGCAGAAAAGCAAAGTTATCAAAACCACGATAAAACAACAACTTACTTTAGGTGAATGTAATCACAGCATGTATTAAATTACCAACATACCTCCATCACTTTCCATGTTCCACCTGAACATTAACCAACTTCATTCTTGCTCACAAATACCTCCTCGTATTTGCTACCATCTCATGAATACCTCCTCGTATTCGCTACCATCTCATCTCATAAACAACTTCGTCTCACACCGAGACCAATCTCGTTGCCATGACTCAACAGTCATGCAACCATCTTGTCACCCAGACTCAACAGTCCCAAAACCAAACCATAACCAATAACCATAACCAAGAACCATCCCAATAACCATCCCAACTAATCATGGCAGTTGGCCAGGCGCTCGTGACCGTAAGCTCGGCTATCATGATAGTTTTAAGAACCCTGCAGAGTTTGCACCTCTTTACCCAAAAGTTTGTGATTTCGTCACCCGTCGGTGACTGCAGAACCTCCATTATACCAGTACACAACCGTCAGTGTATGGACAAGAGATCACAAAATAGCCTTTACAAAGGGGCTACTAGATGTATGGACTCACTAAGGTTTCACCGGCAGGCTAGAATCTCCAATTCTCCCACCCACGGGCCCCCTCTTGTGCCATGCAGTTCCCAGGGCAGTCCTCACTCGACTCCCATTCCCCGCGCCTTCCACAGTCCATAACACTCTAGCAACTTACCTAATTACTCAACTAAGCCGCACCCATACTTGGCCTTGTTGTGGCACTGTTATCCTGGCATGTGCATGCATGAACCGGTCCTTAGATCTACGGCAAGTAAACCACCATCTCATGCTACCTCATTCACAAACCCGGGCTTGCCTAGATCTCCCTCCGATCCATGTTCATTAACATCATCAGTTTCTCATTATCATTACGAGTGCAGTTAGCTAGACACATCTATCTCACTTCCTAATCCCATGGACTCAGCGAAGCATAAAGCAAAAACCATACCCGACTCATAAACTTCGCTGGCGACAAGGGTGGTATATCCAAAACTAGTAAAATCCTATAACAAGGGTTTCCCATCATGTTTGACTCAGCACACACACCTTTTTGCAAAACAAATCAGTTTTACACAAAACATAGGATCAATATTGTCAAGGAGCACTTGCCTTGTTCTTGCGGTTCCGGTTGTTCTTGGATCTCAAAACCTTGTTGCTGCAGCTCGTCGTAGACAGCTCACTGAGCTTGTCCTGCTATGTAGGATCACGTGCACACAAGATTCACAGCAATCAATATCATGCACAGACCTTAAACTAGATGCGATGATGCATATGCATGCTATCCTATGATTAGTTTTATTAGATTGGCTTGTACGTGTTCTTGCATGGCTTGCATGGATTTTATGATGAACAGAGGTATTCGGATCAAAGGTGGACGTGGCGATGATCTTGTCTTTAGATCAACCTGATCATCAAGTGATCTGTCCATGAGAAGGCTTCTGTTCGAAAGGAACCAAAGAACAGATGCAAAGGAAACACAACGATGTCGTAAGGTGGTATTGGAGACCTACCTTACGTTCTTCTCGGTCTCGAGGTCCTCCTCGGATTGTTGGGCTTTCCTACGGCGATCTTCCTTGCTGCACTCTGGCGATGGTTTACTCGGCGGGTTGGGACTAGGGCTCTAAGTCGTCGGCTCAGGAGTTGGAAAAGAAGTTTATGGTTTCAGCCAGAGGTTCTGGGTTCTATTTATAATCGGGAAGAGAAGAGTCCTAATCCTATTGTATCCCGAATAAGAGTCCTGTTCAAATTTGTCGTTGAATCTTACAACTTATCTTTAGTTGATTTGGTGCGGTATCATTGTGGAATTAAAGGTCGGTTTCCGTTCCGGTATTTCTACGCGTACAGAATCCAAAAACCGCTCCAGAACTCGTTACCTCCTCGGTGATGAGCTCCGGAGGCTCCACGTGTCCACCAGGTCCTGGTCTCTCCCTCTCCGCAGGGACGAGCTCCGGTTGTGCCGCGTGTCAAGTGAGCAAGACTTCCCTCTCCTTCGGAGGTGAGCTCCGCGTGCGCCACGTGTCAGTGCCGAACCTTTCCTCTCTTCTCAAAGACAAGCTCCGAGGTCGACACGTGTCCAACAGTGACGGACTTCCCGGAGATAAGCTCCGGTGGCGACATGTGTTCAATGGAACCGGACCTCTTGGAGGTGGGCTCCGAGATCGACACGTATCCCGCGCGACCGGTCCTATGATTTCCATGGTGACTAGCTCCGAAGGTGACATGTGTCCTGCGGAAATGCCTTTGCTTCATCCGCAGAGGCTAGCTCCGAGCAACACGTGTTCCTAAGGGTCGGACCTCTCCCTCTTAGCGGAGATGAGCCCCGATCCTGCCATGTAGTCAGTTTGGCGGCGGACCTCTCCCCACATTGCAGGAATGAGCTCCGAACACGCCACGTGGCCAGCAGGCCGTGGAAGTTGTCTTCGGTGCTCTCTGTGAATTGGATTCAGCTCTTACTGGCTATCTTTTTGATAATTTCTTTGTTCCCATTTATTTTAAAATGCTTTCTCTACATGAAATATGAATACATGCAGAAACCAGAGATGAGGGTGTCACATGGACTGAAGCCGTCCAGCTGAAGCGGTGGGCCAAGGAGTCAGTCTCCCAAGGAGACGAGCCGGCAGGACGCTTCGGCGGTTCCCGAAAAGGCGCTGTGACGTGCAGAAGTGGCAGCCTTGGGAACCGCAGCAGTAAAAGCTGCCATCAAGTGGGACACACGCTCCCACGACTGTTCGTGCTCCGGCAACGGTCAATGCGGGTCTTCAAGAAGGTGCGCGGAGTGGAAGAGACGGGGGCCCCACCTCGGGCTCGTTATCTCCTCCAAGATGGGCCTGGGGGCCACTGTCGGTACCCTCAATATGGGGTACCCCCGCACACAGGAGAAACTGCCTAAGGACCTCGCCCTTCTCCGCAGGGAGAGCTCCGAAGGCGCCACGTGTCCAGCGGGGCCGGACGCCCCTCTCCTCAGAGGAAAGCTTCGGGCCCGCCACGTGGCCAACAGAACCGGACCTTCCCCCTCCGCGGGGAGAGCTCCGAAGGCTCCACGTGTCCAGCGCGGCCGGACCTCCCTCTCCTCAGAGGAGAGCTCCGAGCCCGCCACGTGGCCAGCAGAGCCGGATCTCCCCCTCCGCGGGGAGAGCTCCGAAGGCTCCACGTGTCCAACGGGGTCGGACCTCCCTCTCCTCAGAGGAGAGCTCCGGGCCCGCCACGTGGCTAGCAGAGCCGGACCTCCGCCCTCCGCAGGGAGAGCTCCGAGGGCTCCACGTGTCCAGCGGGACCGGACCTCCCTCTCCTCAGAGGAGAGCTCCGGGCCCGCCACGTGGCCAGCAGAGCAGCGCTGCCCGCCCCCGTGCGATAGGCAGCAAGAGTAAAGATGCGCCATACCTTGCCCGTACAAGGTATTCAAGACCCGCGCCTTCCCAAGGCGCGGAGACGCGGAGCACGCCTCTGACAGGTGCCGTTGCGCCCAATCACATCGTAGTGAATACTGGTGCGCCGCGTCAGAGGTTGTACGCCAATAAACACAGTGACAAGACATCCCCTGCCGCCCCTGCCATCATCAACCACTACGACTAGCTTGCGGCATGGGCGTGGCGGTAGAACGAAGACCTAGAAGCCCTCGCTAGAGACAACTGCCGGCGTAACTGCAGATACGGTAGATGGCAGGCAATCTCCCCGGGGCCACCTGTCGGGTCCCGAGCCCACCATGTAAGCCGCCCAAGCCTTGGACTATAAAAGGCTCGGGTAGGCGACGGTAGGGTTTTATAGTCCAAGGCTCAGGCGGCTTACAAGGTGGGCCTGGGACCCGACAGGTGGTCCTAGGGAGATTGCCTGCCATCTACCGCATACTGCAGTTACGCCGGTAGTTGTCTCTGGCAAAGGCTTCTGAGCCTTCATCTTGCCGCCCTGCCCACGACACAAGCTAGGCGTAGTGGTTGATGATGGCAGGGCGGCAGGGGATGTCTTGTCGCTGTGTTTATTGGCGCATGACGCGGCGTGCCAATCTTCACTGCAATGTGACTGGGCGCAACGGCACCTGACAGAGGCGTGCTCCGCGTCTCCGCGTCTTGGGAAGGTGCGGATCTTGAATACCTTGCACGGACAAGGTATGGTGCGTCTTTACTCTTGCTGCCTACCGTGCGGGGGCAGGTAGCGCGGCTCTGCTGGCCACGTGGCGGGCCTGGAGCTCTCCTCTGAGGAGAGGGTGGTCCAGCCCCGCTGGACACGTGGAGCCTTCGGAGCTCTCCCCACGGAGGGGGGAGGTTCGGCTCTGCTGGCCACGTGGCAGGCCCGGAGCTCTCCTCTGAGGAGAGGGAGGTCCGGCCCCGCTGGACACGTGGAGCCTTCGGAGCTCTCCCCACGAAGGGGGAGGTCCGGCTCTGTTGGCCACGTGGCAGGCCCGGGGCTCTCCTCTGTGGAGAGGGAGGTCCGGCCCTGCTGGACACGTGGCGCCCTCAGAGCTCTCCCCGCGGAGAGGGGCGAGGTCCTTAGGCAGTTTCCCCTGTGCGTGGGGTACCCCATATTGAGGGTACCGACAGTGGCCCCCGGGCCCATCTTGGGGGAGATAATGAGCCCGAGGTGGGGCCCCCTGTCTCTTCCACTCCACGCACCTTCTCGAAGATCCGCTTTGACCGTTGCCGAAGCACGAGCAGTCGTGGAATCGTGGGAGCGTGTGCCCTGCTTGATGGCTGCTTTTACTGCAGCGGTTCCCAAGGCTGCCACTTCTGCATGTCGCCGCGCCGTTTCGGGAACCGCTAAAGCGTCCCGCCGGCTCAACTTCTTGGGAGACTGACTTCTTGGCCCACCGCTTCTGCTGGACGGCTCGGGTCCACCTGTCATTGATGCTTGGTCTTGGAGCTGAAGCGGTTGTCCAAGCAGTGCATTCAAAGAGTTTTGAATCGATTTGAATCGAGTATGGGAAGTTTAAAAGGGGATCTTATCTGCATCGCAGGCTTCCCTTCGCACTTACCCGAGCTTGAACCCTCCAGAGTCCTTTGAGTTCTTGTGCCCTTGTCTTACAAGTTCTTGAGCTTCTGTTGTCCATGGCTTCCAATCTGCCTCCGAAGGCTGACGGAGCTCGGACCGTCGACAGGGGGAGGGGCAGGGAGCCGGCCTCCGGCCTGCCAGAGAAGAAACGCGCCCGGTCTTCTCCGACGGCGTCGTTTGCGCCAAGCCAGGGGACCGGGGTACCTTCGCATCCTCCTCTTGGAGGTGTTAGTTCATCGGGTGGCGGCCCCAAGAGGTCTCAGGCCTTCCATTCCGACGAGACTCCCCTCGGACAGCGGCAGTCCGAGGGGCCCCAAGCACCCCACCCTCCTTCTTCAGGCGGTGGAGCTTCGAGGGGGGATGTCGGTGCGCCAATGCCCGGGGGTGTGCCCAGGGCTAGGCGCCCCGGTCAACGCACGCCCCGACAGCAGGCTCTGGCGGCTTTACACCAGCTCAAAAGCCGGGGCTCCATGCCCGTTGGAGCGTCCGCGTCCCTTGGGATTCATCGGCCACCGGGGGCGAGTCTGTTCCCCGGTCATCTCCGGCTGGCGGAGGATCCACGCCGTAGCATCCGGAAGCTGCAGCGGCTTTGCTGGCCCCTAGGCCAGCGCAGGCCTCATCTGTGCCGGTTGGAACAACTCCTGTGACGGCGGCGGTAGCTCCCGTCTGTCCTTCGTTGCCGACTCAGAAGCCGGCGACTGCCGAGGGCTCGGCGGGGCCGACTGGCGGCACCCAGCCCTCCGGTGCTGAGGAGGTGGTGGGAGCGGCTGCTGGCCCTCCGGCGGGCAGTGAGCAGGGGCGCGTCGAAAGCGGTCCTGCTCCGGCGCCTGTTTCTCCAGATCAGCGCCTTATCGCGGTCCCTGTGGACGCTGCAGCGCCATCGTCTCCTTCTGAGGACGATGTGATAGAGGAAGTTGGGGGCGCGGCTTCGGCCTCTGCCGCCCCGCTGCCCCTGGCGGACGCCTTGGACCTTGCTCAGACGAGCGTCAGGCAGGTCTTGGCCGCGCTTGAGCGTGAGCGGGAGGCACAGGCAGGGGAGAGGGATCGCCTCCTCATCTGGGGGCACCTCTTGAGGCAGCAGACTCAGGCGGTCAGGGCGAAGCTCAACACGAGGCGGGTGAAGCTTGATGCCATAGAGATGCTCCTCGACGCTAAGAAGAGGGCCGTCGACCGCCTGGACTCCAAAACCCGTCGGCTCCACCAGGAGACTCGCGAGGCTTATGCCAAGGCCAAGGCGCACTCCTCTGCCCTGGAGGAGCTGCGGCTGAAGCTGGTGTGCCGCGAGCGCGTCGTCGCGGACCGGGAGCACGCCTTGGCGGCTGAGGCGAAGAAGGTCGCCGCACAGCTGGTGGCTGGCGAGGGCGACCTGAGGGCCCGAGCTAAGGAGCTGGAGACTCGGGAGGCCGCTCTGGTCGCGAGGGTGGAGCAGGTATCCCGGGAGCGCCAGGCAGTGCTGGATCGGGATCTAGCAGTCGATATCCGGGCATCTGAGTTGGAGCGGCTCGCCCAGTATCTCCACCTTCGGGAAGGTTCTCTGGCGGCTAAGGAGAAGAAATTCTCGGAGGAGGGCCATGGCGCCCTGCTGGCAATCCGCCAAGAGATGGAGGAGCTCCAAGCTTCACGGTCCGTCGAGGACCATGCGGTCTGGAGCTTTGTCGACCAGGCAAGGTCCGCCCTGGTTCACCTTGGCTTCAGCCCGGTGAGGACAGGGGCTCCGGCGCAGAAGGTGGCCGAGGCGATCCCGGCGCTCGAGTCCATCAGCGCCAAACTGGATGGGCTCGAAGGGGTGATCACCGGCGAGCTCGAGGTGGAGGGGCGGGGTCTGGCGAAGGAGGTTGCCACGCACATGCTAGCTTGCTTCCGGAGCCGGGATCCCTCCTTTTCTCTAAAGCTGGTGAGGCAGGGCCCCGTCGCGGAGCGGGAGGGAGTCGCTAGGGCTGAAGTTGGGGATGTGGCTGCCCTCGTGGCCTCTAGGCTCCGGCGCGAGTCCGGGGACTCCTAGGGCTTGTACCTTTTCTTTTTCTCTTTTGTTGAGTCTGTAGTCCAGCTCGTGGAGCTTTGATGAATGAACAGGCTCTTTGTTTCTTTTGTCCATGCTTATCTTCTTCTTGGCTTGGCCTGGCCGAATCCTTAGCTCCGCAAGGACCTCGGAGGTCTTCACCAATCTTGAAGTCTTGCGCAGACACTTTCCTCAGGTCCCTGTTGCGTTAAGGGCCCAAGGGGTCTTTGGAGCTCGCGCCGTGAGGACGGGGAGGTCCGGATCTGCTGGCCACGCGGCGGGCCAGGAGCTCTTCTGAGGAGAGGGTCGTCCGGCCCCGCGGAACACATGGAGCCTTCGGAGCTCGCCCCTGTGGAGGGGGCGAGGTCCGGCTCTGCCGGCCACGTGGTGGACCCGGAGCTACCCTCTATGGAGCGGAGAGCCCCGGCCCCTCCGGACACGTGGGGCCTTCGGAGCCTGCCCCTGTGGGAGGGGCGAGGTCCGGATCCTCCAGTCTTGCATTGGAGTCGCCGGGAGCCCAGTCCTTCCTTGTGCGGTCCCCGCAGCTAAAGCCTGGAGGTCCTACACAAAAGTAGAGGAAGAGTAATTCTCCTCGGGGGCTCTCCCTTCCCATTCTCCTAGTCTTATTTGGCTTACAGTCCTGGTCCGGTATACGGGGCTTGAGCAATTCTGTGCGCCCGGCACCGGGGGTCTGGCTCCCTCCGAGGTCAGGGTACGACCGTCCGGCCCCTAGTACCGGACTGCAATGCTGGGGAGGCAGAGTGCACAGGCTTTCGGTACGGAACCAGGCAAAGCAGGTTGTACTCCCCTGGACCTCCGAAGGGCAGGGCGCGCACGCTTTGGGTCGGAACCAGGCAAAGCAGGCTACGCACCCTGGACCCCCCTTGCACAGCGCAGGCCTTTCCTAGAGGTGACCAACTGGCATCGCAACATCTGACTGGGGGAGGCCCGAAAGGACCCCTGGCCATCGGCAGGTACCTCAAGCGCAACTGTCTTCGGTAGGATAGCAAATGCCGACTATGGATGAGAGTGGGAAAGGAGAGCTAAATGTACGGTGAGCATACATGGAAAGTGCGGTCATAAAAATTAATGCGTAATTTAAATGAGCACAAAAGGAAGAGCGTGGTAGATCAGTTTTTTCCTTGTATGAACGTCCATAGGAGGAAGACAGGCTAAACATGGAGGCAACGACCACCCCATTATGAGGGGAAGCAAGATGCTACGCGCTTAGGGTCGGAACCAGGCCAAGCTGGACGTAGTCCTGGACCGTCCCCTGGGGCTTAGTTGCTCCGAGTGCGGTTCCTAGACTCTATGGGATCTATTACAGAAAGAAAAAGACATGTGCTACTAATGCTCTGAGGATAGGACTTACAGTAGTGTTTTACGTTCCAAGGGCTCGGGAGCGGATTCCCATCCTTGGTGGGGAGGCGTGCGCACCCGAGGCGGAAAACTTTTGTTACTCGGAAGAGACCTTCCCAGCTGGGGGAGAGTTTGTCGGTCCCTTCACGAGAAAGTATGCGCCGCGGCACCAGGTCGCCTCCCTGGAGTTCCCATACACACTTGGTCCTTTGGCGGTAGCGCCGGAGCGCCAGCAGAGACCGTGCATTGTGGAGCGTTGCTTGTAATCGTGCCTCGTTGACGAGGTCGATATCTTCACTCCAGAGCTGGTCCTGTGTGGCTTCTCCTGGGAGCCCCGGGGTATCTTCCTCCAATGGCTCATGATGACAAGAGGTAAACAGGCCCGGACCCTTCTTGGGGGACCCAGGATGTCTTACTCCATTGGCTCAGGCCGACAGGGGGTTGACAGGTCCAGGGCGGCCCCCGGGAGGTGAGGCCAAGGCACGGAGGCGTGCGCTCGGGTGGAGCTGGCCCGGTTCTGCACTGCCGGGGGCTGGTGCTCGGGCTGCTGCAGATGCTTGGAGCTTTTCCAAGGCTGACACAGCAGCAGTGCAGTCTCCACAGATCTTGAAGATGCCTGTTGGTGTAGCACTGTCGGTACCCGCGATAGGGGGTATCACCGCGCACAGGGGAAAATGTCTAAGGAACTCGCCCTTCTCCGCAGGGAGAGCTCCGAAGGCGCCACGCGTCCGGCGGGGCCGGACCTCCCTCTCCTCAGAGGAAAGCTCCGGGCCCGCCACGTGGCATACAGAAGCCAGACCTCCCCCCTCCGCGGGAGAGAGGTCCGAAGGCGCCACGTGTCCAGCAGGGCCGGACCTCCCTCTCCTCAAAGGAGAGCTCTGGACTTGCCACGTGGCCGACAAAAGCCGGACCTCCCCCTCCGCGGAGGGAGGTCCGAAGGCTCCACGTGTCCTGCGGGGCCGGACCCCCTCTCCTCTGAGGAGGGCTCCAGGCCCACCACGTGTCTAGCAGAAGAGCGCTGCCTGCCCCCGAGCGGTAGGCAGCGGGCGTAAAGTCGCCCCATACCTTGCCCGTACAAGGTATTCAAGGCCCGCACCTTCCCAAGACGCGGAGACGCGGAGCACGCCTCTATCAGGTGCCGTTGCGCCCAGTCGCATCACAGACTGGCGCGTGGTGTCAGAGCCTGCCAGCCAATAAACGCAGCGACAAGACATCCCATGCCGCCTCCGCCGTCATCATCCACTACGACTAGCATGCGGCATGGGCCGGGCGACAAGACGAAGACTCAGAAGCCTTCGCCAGAGACAACTACCGGCATAACTGTAGATACGATAACAGTCAATCTCCCCGGGACCACCTGTCGGGTCCCGGGCCCCCCTTGTAAGCCGCACGAGCCTTGGACTATAAAAGGCTCGGGTAGGCGACGTTAACAAGGGTTCGCACTCCCGCAACTCATATGCTAGACTTCAGTCATCCCCAAGCTCAGGACTCCGGTTCTGAGCAACAAGCAATGCAGCGAGCTCCATAGCTCGCCGTGGACGTAGGGTTTTACGCTCCGGCGGCCTGAACCACGTAAAACTCACCGTGTCAAGCTCTTCCTAACTCGTCCATACGCTCAAGCTCTCCGCAAGCGACTAGCCCCACCGAAAAAAGAACCTCCGCGGGCTGCCCAGTGCAGGTCCGGGGGAAGTGTCGACCGAACACTTCGACATTTGGCGCGCCAGGTAGGGGGCTTTTCCCTTGCGCGATGAGTTTCTGCCGACGAAGATGACCAAGCTCCCTTCAGCGGCAAACTCTCCTCCCCCGCGTTCGCGGCGAACCGTGACCAGGGGGGAGTACATGTCGACACACTCAGGACGGAGTGTGTCGGCGCAAGCTGGGAGCCAGCAACCGGCTCTGGCAGCGCCGACCCCGGCAATGCAGGCTCCAACCAGCGTCAGGTCTTCAGCAGCGCTGGGCGTACCCCGCGGCGGTGCGCTAGCTGCAGCAAGAGCGCTACTGCGCAATCCGCCTGCTGGGGACGCGCCTCAGGCAGCGACCCAGCAGTGGATTCGCGAGGTAGACCGTCTCGTCGTCGCCGCCGCAAACCCTCGACTTCGGCAGGGACGACGCTCCGGCCAACCGGCAGTGTCGCTGATGCGCACGCCAATGCTTGGCGAGCAGACGGCAGATTCCAGCTCCACCAGGTCCCAGTCGACGGATCTGAGGACAGAGCTGGAACGGTGTCACTTGGGCCAGGATGCCCGGGTATACCTTGAGCGACGTTGAGAAAGGCGTCGCAACCAAGAGGCTGGCGACAGCGTAACATCGGCCTCGACCCAGCCTGAAGAGCAGACTTTTGCCATGCGATCTCTGCCCCAGGCTTACGCCGCGCAGAATATGCCACAGCCATATGTCCTGCAAACGGCGCCCCCGGTCTATGGCGCGGCCTTGCCCATACCGGGGTACACTGTGCCAGGTGCGGACCAAGCGTTCGCGGCACCAATACCTGCGGCAACAGGAGCAGGATGTGCGGCCCTTGCACCCCACCTTCGCTTTGCGAGGTGGCCACGCAAGTTTCGGCCGCACCTGCCCGAGAAGTACGACGGCAGCGTCAACCCGGTGGAGTTCCTCCAGATCTACTCCACCACCGTACTTCCCGCAGGAGGGGATGAGGCCGTCATGGCCAATTACTTCCCTGTCGCCTTGACCGGTCCAGCTCGGTCTTGGCTCATGAACCTCCCCCAGGGGTCCATAACTTCCTGGGGAGAGCTCTGCCGACAGTTCATCGCCAACTTCGGCAGTTCCTACACCCGGCCTGGCACGGAGCTTGACCTCCACGCCATCCAGCAACAACCTGGGGAGTCGCTGCGCTCCTTCATCCAGCGGTTCTCCCAGGTGCGGAACACCATCCCACACATCCAAAACGCTTTTGTGGTGGTGGCGTTCCGGCAAGGCGTCCGGGACAAGAAGATGCTCGAGAAGCTCGCGACCAGAGAGGTCCGCGATGTCTCCGAGCTCTTCAGCCTGGCAGACAAGTGCGCCAGAGCAGCCGAAGGGCGACACTGGCACTCACTGCCGACCTCCGAGTCAGGAGGATAGCCCGGATCTGGCCCTACTTCCCATGGAGGCAGCAAGAAGGCCAAGAACCGAGGCAGAGGCAAGATAGATTCACCGACCGTAGCTCCTGTCGCCGCAGCAGAAGCACTCAGTGGGGCTCGGGGGACGCGCCCCGACAAGAGGCAGCGAAGGTCACCAACCCCAGAAGGTGATCAAGACAAGCAATGCCCCGTGCACGGCAACTGTCGCCACACTACTGCCGAGTGCAGGGAGATCCGGAAGCTCGCAGAGCGCTTCCGCAAAGGGAAGCAGCAGCGGACTGATGCCCCACCCTTCCGTCAAAGGGAGGGCAAGCAGAAGGTCGACGTCCCGAACAGCGTCGACCACCAAGTGGAGTTCCAGGAGCCTCAGCGCGCCGTGAAGGCGGTACGCAACCATGAGGACTCCAGCTCCAGCAACGATGAGCGTCGAAAGAAGCTCTACGTCATATACGGCGGGTCTGCTGACCCCTCGTCTCAAAGCGCAGTCAAGACTCTGCGCCGAGCGGTAGCGTCGGTGGCTCCACTCCCAAGTGCTGCAACCTCAAGTGGATGGGAACCCCCATCAGCTTTGACGCCACCGACTGTCCCAGGAACATGGCTGGGGCTGGCCAACTACCGCTCTTGGTAGCTCCTACCATCGCCAACGTGAGGATGTACCACGTTTTGGTAGATGGTGGAGCTGGGCTGAACCTCATCAGCCATGCAGCTTTCCAGAAGCTGCAGATCCCGATGGCCAAGCTCACCCCGTCGAGCCCGTTCTCAGGGGTAGGGCCGGGACAGGTCGTTCCCTACGGCAACATCAGCCTCCCGGTGACCTTCGGAGCTCCGGACAGCTATCGGACAGAATACATTCTGTTCGACGTAGCGGAAATCGACCTCCCCTTCAACGCCATAATTGGCAGGCCAGCCCTGTACCGATTCATGGCAGTAGCCCACTACGGCTACCTCGTCCTAAAGATGCCCACACCAACGGGCGCCCTCAGGATTTGTGGAGACCGCACTGCTGCAGTGTCGGCCTTAGAGAAGCTCCAAGCGCTCGCAACAGCTGGGGCACCGGCCCCTGGCAGTGCAGAGCCGGACCAGCTCCACCCGAGTGCACGCCACCGTGCCTCCGCCACAGCACCCCGGGTGCAACCCCTCGATGAGGGCGGCGTCCCCTTGAAGGTCGTCCAAGTCAGCGCCGAAGCCACCCAGACCACCTGGGTAGCCGGGGGCCTGGATAGCAAATAGGAAGGCGCGCTCGTCACCTTCCTCCGGCACAACGTTGACGTGTTTGCATGGCAGCCGTCACAGATGCCGGGGATCCCCAGGGAGGTGATCGAGCACCACTTAAAAGTCTTCCCCGACGCCCGGCCAGTTCAACAGAAGCCCCGAAAGCAGTCCATCAAGCGGCAAAACTTCATTCGTGAAGAAATCAAGAAGCTGCTGGACGCTGGCTTCATACGGGAAGTCCACCACCCCCGGTGGTTGGCAAACCCCGTCGTTGTCCCGAAGGCTGGCGGGAAGCTCCGAATGTGCATCGACTACACCAATCTCAATAAGGCATGTCCCAAAGATCCATTCCCTCTCCCTAGAATAGATCAAATAGTAGACTCAACATCAGGCTGTGATATGCTGTGCTTCCTAGACGCCTACTCGGGTTTCCATCACATCCCCATGTCTAGGGAGGATGAAGAGCACACCTCCTTCATCACAGTAGATGGCCTTTATTGTTATGTCTCTATGCCTTACGGCCTAAAAAATGCTCTCCCCACCTTTGTGCGAGCAATGCACAAAACCTTTGGAGAGTTAATAAGAGACTTAGTTGAGGTGTACGTCGATGACATCGTTGTCAAGGTCAAGCAGGGTTCATTTTTGTTAGATAACCTAGCCTTAGTTTTTGATAAATTGCGCTCTACGCGCACCAAGCTGAACCCCGACAAATGTGTGTTCGGTGTGTCCTCTGGGAAGCTCTTAGGATTCCTGGTCTCGCACCGGGGAATTGAGGCCAACCCAGAGAAGATCAAGGCCATTGACTTGATGCGGCCTCCTGCCCGCGTCAAAGATGTCCAGAAACTCACGGGACGCCTAGCGGCGCTGAGTCGGTTTATATTGAGGCTAGCAGAGTGGGCACTCCCTTTCTTTAAGCTCCTGCACAAGTCTGGCCCATTCGCCTGGACTGACGAAGCAGAAGAGGCTTTCCAGGAGTTGAAGCGTCTCCTGACGACCCTACCTATCATGGTAGCCCCAGAGCCCGGAGAGCACCTGTTGCTCTACATCGCGGCAACAACCGAGGTAGTGAGTATGGTCCTCGTCGCAGAGCGGCCGGACCTCTCATCTTCATGACCTGCTCCAGCAGCAGAAGACAGACGCCAGGAGGCCCCGCAGGACCGAGACGGTCTCTCGGACCTCCAAAGCAACCTCCCGGAGGTCCAGGGTGGCCTCCCGGAGGTCCAGGGCGATCTCCCTGACCCCCAAGATAAACCCCCGGGGGTCTTGTGGGACCCCCCGGGGGCCCAACAGGACCTCCCGAAGATCCCGCAAGACCCTCCGGAGCTTCCGGAGAACCAGCGGGGCGCCCCGGAGGGCCAAGATAGCTTAAGGGCCTCCGGGTCCCAACTCCCGGAGGTCCCCTTGGACCCACTCATCTCCAGCGGGCCAGGGCCAATGGATGAAGACCTCCCAGACCTAAGAGAGAGGGTTCGAACCATCCAGAGGCCTGTCTACTACATCAGCGAAGTACTTCATGATGCCAAGACAAGGTACCTAGAAGTCCACAAGCTGCTGTATGCGGTGCTCGTGGCCTCCAGGAAGCTCCGCCATTACTTCCAGGCCCACCGGGTCTCGGTAGTCACCTCCTATCCGCTGAAGACGATTCTTCACAGCCCCCATGCGACTGGCAATGTCGCTAAGTGGGCGGCGGAGCTGGCGGAGTTCGAGCTGTACTTCCTTCCCCGCCATGCAGTCAAAAGCCAAGCACTGGCCGACTTTGTGGCAGAGTGGACACCAACGAAGACTGACCCAGGGGGCCACGAAGACGGTGAACCAGAGCACCAAGCTCCGGTCTTCACCGAGCCCCACTGGACGCTTTTCTTCGACGGCTCCTCGCGAAAGCAGGGGGCCGGTGCCGGCGTACTGCTCCTCATGCCATCGGGGGAACAGTTTGGGTACATGGTGCGTCTCAATTTCAAGGCAACCAACAACATGGCAGAGTATGAAGCACTCATCTTTGGCCTACAGACAGCCCTGTCTCTAGGCGCTCGCCAGTTGTTGGCACAGGACGACTCCCAGCTGGTTATCAAACAAGTCAAGGATGAATGCTCCTGCAATGACCCACAGCTAGCTGCTTATCTGCTTCACGTGCAGATGTTGGAGAAAGACTTCCTTTCCTTGGACCTGCGCCATGTACAGCGCGCTGGCAATGCCGCAGCTGACGACCTTTCAACGAAGGCTTCCACCGGAGCTCCCGTGCCCGAAGGAGTCTTCGAGAGGACGTTGCTGTGGCCCACAGCCCGGCCCGCCGAGCCGGGCGAAGGGGGCTTGACCAGCACCTCGAAGCTGGCGGTCCCGGCGGCCCTGCAGCCATGGATGCCGCCAAGGATCGTAAGCGTCACTGGGGACTCCGTGCAACCCAGCGCTCAAGATCCAGAAGCTCAAGTCAGACCCGATGCATGGATCACGGAGATCCGGGACTACTTGAAAGACAACATCCTCCCCGATGAACATGCAACCGCTGAACGGATCGTGCGTATGGCTAAGAGATACGCGCTGGCAGAGGGGGATCTCTACCGGCGTGGCGCCAACCACGTCCTATTGCGGTGCATAACCCAGGGGGAAGGCTGCGACTTGCTCGCTGAGATCCATGGAGGCGAATGTGGGAGTCACTCTTCCTCACGCACGCTCGTCGGTAAAGCCTTTCGGCATGGCTTCTACTGGCCGACAGCACTCCAGGATGCCATCAGGCTGGTCGAGAGCTGCAAGGTGTGCCAGTTCCACGCTGTAACACCCCAAATTTTGATTCAAAACTCTAAACCATGCTCAGGGGGGAATTTAAAAATTTTTGGACGTGTTGCATGTTTTGCAAAAATTCAAATTCAAACTGGAATTCAAATTATACTCAAAACAGAAAAGAAATGGAAAAAGAAAAAGGAAAACGGGAAAAAAAACCGGCCAGTGGGCCGAAACCCGCCAGCCGGCCCAGCTACTCCCGCGCCAGCCCGCCCCAGCGCGCGCCGCGCTGCCTCTCACCGACGGGTGGGACCCGCCTGTCATCCCTAACCCCGCGACCCCGGACTCTCTCTCGCGCGCGCGATCGCAACCGATCGGGAAACCCGTCCCCGCAGCCCGAATTCTGGTCCCAAACGACTCAAACTCGATCGCAACAGACCCACCGCCCTCCCCCGGCTATAAAAACCCCAGCTCCGATCAGTTTTTCCCACGCGATCGCCGATTTTTACTCCGGTGAGCACCGAGACTTCGCCGGTGAATTCTGGCCGATCTAAGATCGGAAACTCTGATCTAACTCGCTGGTCTTGATCCACCGCCTCCGGGGAACTTTGCAGGTGCAGAAAACTCGGAGAGTTACGGTGTAAACACAGCGCCGACGAGCTTCGCCGTGGTTTTGCCTCGGACCTCGCCGCCGATCACTTTCCAGGACCCCCGAGCTCAAGAAAACCCCCGAGGTGAGATCCCTGACCTCCCCTCTACCGGTCTAGGCCATAAGATCACAGTTTTAGGCAGAATTCTCGAGGAACCGAAACTTTCCGGCGAGATCGCCGCTTTCCGCCGCCGTGCGCCGCCGGCAGCGCCGCCCGCGCTCGATCAGAGCGACGTGGCCGCTTGTGCGCCGTTTATTTTAAATCGCACGGTAGACTTTAAAACCCCGCGTACCGGTTCGATGTTATAATCTCAGCCGTCGGTTTAAAATCGGACGGTCCACGTCAGCCCCGCGTTATAAAGACTGGAATTCTTACGTGCTACCCCCTGGGGTTCTCTGGAATTGAGAGCTAGCCCCGGAAACTTCAGATCTAGCCCCTGGAACTCCAGAAAATCATGTAAATTCATTTAAAAATCAGTTTTAGCCCCTGGACTTAATAGAAATTAGGAAAAACACCTCTGATAAGTGTAGCTAGACCCCTGGAAATTATGAAAATAATATTATAGACCCTGTAATGGGGTGAGTTCATTATTTTAACCCTGTTTAGTATTTAATTTAGAAAATTGAATATGTAACTAGTGTTTAAAAATTAAAAAGGGGGACAAACATAATTGTCAAAATTAAGTAAAAACTTTCTCAGTACTTAGAGAATTTTGGAGTGAGATAAAAGTATATTTTTGGGTTGAAATAAATCTGTTTCATCTATTATTCACATTTAGGGACACATTTTTAAGTAAATAATAGTTATAGAAAAATAGGGAAAATAATTATGAAATGGTCTACATCAGAAGCCAAGGTCAAAAGATGTTATTAAATCATTTAGGACCAGAACCTATTCTGTTTAGATGATGTGTATTACTAGTTTTATAATAAAATACCCAATTATGCATAGGAATATAAATCTGAAAATATAGCAACTAGTAAATGATAAATGGAGTTTTTAAAGTCCAAAGAGTTCAGTTTAGGGTTGATAGAAATTATGAAAGCACATATGGGGAAGAATAATACTTTTCATACACACTTGGTAGTAAAAAGGTGAAGTAGTTGAATATAAGAAATTTATTGGAAACCCATATAAATAATACGTAAGTATAAAGGTGGACACAAAAGTAGGAATCATATACACATGGTTAAAAGTGCATGCAAGCCACAACTCAACACACATAAAGTAACCACAACACATATAATGGTAAAGAACTTTTATAAATATGAATGTGTGGTTTGTATGAAGTAGAAGTGTGAACTATGTCTTATGATTGTTGTTTTTTCTTTTGCTATGTGTGATGGTATGAAGTAGAACCTGTTCAAGAGCAAGTTATTTCTTTTCAAGATCAGGACTACCAATTTCAAGAGCAGCAAGAAGGAGGCAAGTGTCCTTGACCACTTTGATCCTATGCTAGGATGTGTAGATAGAATTATTTGCATTGTCAAATGAAATATGAAACCCATGCTAGGAAGTTTCCCTAGAATTGCATTACCTTGTTTCCTTGAAGCTTGGGTTGGGATTTAATTTGTCATGTCATTTATTTACATGCATTTGCTTAGCCATGCTTAGAATGGGATATTTGGGAAATGAGATCATCAGTTTATATTACCATACTCTTGAATGAGACATTGTGAGTTATGTAGAGGTAGGGATCAAGGCAAGTTGGATGTTTTGGTTGTGTGCTGGGTGCACGAGACTTGGGTTTGTGTTTAGTACTTGCCTGGATCCTAAGGACCGGTTCATGGAGCATGTAACCCGGCTTTACAGTGCCAACCACATGCTGAGATGGGGCAGCTTGGCCAATTAATTAGGTGTATCCCCGGCGTAGTATGGGTGTGTTGGATGGTGCGGGGAGTAGGTGTCAGCTGGACTACCATATGAACCGCAAGGCTCAAGAGGGGGCCACTGCAGCGGGGTTGGAGCCTCTTGTATGCTGTTAGGGGTGAAACTTCAGTGGGCCCACGCTCGTCGGGAATCCCTTTGTAAAGGCTTCGTAGTGATCTCCTGGCTGCACACCTGGGAAGTGTGAATGTGGATCGTAGCCACTGGCATAATGGAGGTTCTTTTAGTCCACCCGGCAACGGGGGATGAAATCACTACTTGTGGGTACAGTGGTACAAACTCTGCAGAGTTAAAACTGTCTTGACAGCCGTGCTCACGGTTAAGAGCGGCCTGGACTTATTCATGATTAGAGGATTGATGGTTGTGAATGTTAAGCGGGAAGCTTAACATTGGAAATGACGTTATGGTTATTGGATTATGATGATGGGATGGGAGATTGGGACCATTTCACCTGTGTAGTAATGTAGGTGCTTAATAAGCTAAGGTGATAGGTATTAATTGCGTAGTGCTTTAACCATGAGTTCAACCTCTCCTTGTTCTAGCCAAGCATGATATAATTTTCCCACACTTGCTGAGTACCATTGGTACTCAACCTTGCATATTTGTTGGTTTATATTGCTGCTCAGGTCAAGATAATGAGGTGGTGTATAATGACCAAGATTTTGGACCCGAGGAAGGATTTTAGGTTCATGAAGACCCCCGGGCAACGCCTGTGATGGAGCCCTAAAAGAATAATGTTCCGCTGCTAGTTTATTTACTTGTGATGAAGCATTAGTGTCCATTGAGACATTTGCGATGTAAGACTTATTTATATTCGACACCTGGCTTGTAATAAATGATGCTTCACTATTTGTCATCACATGTATGAGAAAATGATCCTGGCATACATGTGATATTCACTCGGTTGTTCTTCGGAAAAACCGGGTGTGACACACGCCAAGCAGATCCATACACCGGCTCAGGCGGTACAGATGATCCCGCCCTCGTGGCCGTTTGCCGTATGGGGGCTGGACATCCTGGGGCCATTCCCCAGAACCGTCGGGGGATTCCGGTACCTCTATGTCGCCATCGACAAGTTCACCAAGTGGCCGGAAGCCACACCAGTTGTCACCATCAACAAGCAATCCGCAGTGAAGTTCATCAAGTCGATTGTCTCCAGTTCGGGGTCCCGAACAGAATCATCACCGACAACGAGACCCAGTTCACCAGCGCAGCCTTCCAAGACTACTGCGAAGACCTCGGTATTCAGGTGTGCTATGCCTCTGTTGCTCACCCAAAGAGCAATGGGCAAGTTGAGAGGGCCAACGCGGAGATTCTCCGGGGCCTTAAGACCCGCACCTACGCCAGTCTGAAGAAACATGGTGCCAATTGGGTGGATGAGCTTCCGAGCACACTATGGGCTCACCGGACACCCCAGAGCCGGGCCACGGGAGAGACACCCTTCTTCATGGTGTATAGGGCCGAAGCCGTACTTCCCCCAGAGATCACCATGAAGTCTCACCGTGTCCGGGCTTACGACGAAGCCGCGCAGGACAACCTCCGGCGTGGAGAAATCGACCTCGTCGACGAGGTCTGATTGCAGGCAGCTCTCCGTAACGCACGGTACAGACAAGCGCTCCGTCGCTACCACCAGAGGTCTGTGCGTGTCCGGGAGCTGCAGGAAGATGACCTGGTGCTGCGGCGCATACTTTCTCGCGAAGGGATCCACAAACTCTCCCCTAGTTGGGAAGGTCCCTTTCGAGTCGCAAAAGTGTGCCACCCCGGGTGCGTACGCCTTTCCACCGAAGATGGGGACCTGCTCCCGAACCCTTGGAACATAGAACACCTCCGTAAGTTCCACCCTTAGAGCAAAGATAGGACAGTCTCTTCTTTTCATAATAAATTCTACAAAGTCCAGGAACAGTGCTCGGAGCAGCTAAGCCCCAGGGGACGGTACAGGACTACGTTCAGCTTTGCCTAGTTCCGACTCCAAGCACGTAGAGTCTTGCTTCCCTTCTTAATGGGGCGGGTCGTGGCCTCCATGTTTAGCCTGCCTTCCTCCTGTGGAAAGTTATATGAAAAGAAACCTGTTCTACTTTGCTCTTTCCTCGTACTCATTTAAAATTATGTTTTAAATTTCTTATGATTACACTTCCGGCGTATGCCCGCCATGCGCTCGGCTCCCTCTTCTCGTTCTCACCCCTAGTCGGCATTTGCTGCTCTACCAGAGGCGGTAGCATTGGAGGTACCTGCCGATAGCCAAAGGGGCCCCGGGCCCCCGGCGCTTCGCGCACTATGGTCCCCAAGCACCGTGCATGTGGATAGGGACCGTAAGCCAAATAAGACTATGAGATAAAGGAGGGGGAGCCCCCAAGGAGAATTACGTTTCCCTTACTTGTGTGCAGGACCTCTCGGCCTTAACTCCCTGCAGGAGTATGCCCCTACCTGGGGGGCCACAATGGGATCGCGCAAGATCGGAACTCCAACGCAAGACCGAAGGGCTCATGTGTCCGGCGGGACCGGACCTCCCTCTCCTTAGAGAAGAGCTCCGGGCCCGCCATGTGGCCGGCTGATCCGGGCCTCCCCATCCTCACGAAGCGAGCCCCGGAGACCTCCGGGGCCCTTAGTACAGTAAGGACCTGGGGAAGGCGCCGGAGCAGAGCGTCGGGAGTGGAGAAGACCTCTGAGCACCTTGCGGAGCTAAGGGATCGGCCAGGCAAAGCCAAGAAGAAGGCGAGCTGGCAAAACACTCCGGCGGTTCCCGGAGAAAGCGCCGCAACGTGCAGAACTGGCAGTATTGGGAACCGCCGCAGTAAAAGCAACCATCAAGTGGGCGCACGCTCCCAAGATCCCGTGACTGTTCGTGCTCCGGCAGCGGTCAAGGCGGACTTAGAGAAAGTGCGCGGATCAGAAGAGACGGAGGTCCCACCTCGGGCTCGCTATCTCCCCCGAGATGGGCCCGGGGGCCACTGTCGGTACCCGCGATAGGGGGTACCCCTGCGCACAGGGGAAAATGCCTAAGGAACTCGCCCTTCTCCGCAGGGAGAGCTCCGAAGGCGCCACGCGTCCGGCGGGGCCGGACCTCCCTCTCCTCAGAGGAAAGCTCCGGGCCCGCCACGTGGCATACAGAAGCCAGACCTCCCCCCTTCGCGGGAGAGAGGTCGGAAGGCGCCACGTGTCCAGCAGGGCCGGACCTCCCTCTCCTCAAAGGAGAGCTCCGGACTTGCCACGAGGCCGACAGAAGCCGGACCTCCCCCTCCGCGGAGGGAGGTCCGAAGGCTCCACGTGTCCTGTGGGGCCGGATCCCCTCTCCTTTGAGGAGGGCTCCGGGCCCGCCACGTGTCTAGCAGAAGAGCGCTGCCTGCCCCCGAGCGGTAGGCAGCGGGCGTAAAGTCACCCCATACCTTGCCCGTACAAGGTATTCAAGGCCCGCGCCTTCCCAAGACGCGGAGACGCGGAGCACGCCTCTGTCAGGTGCCGTTGCGCCCTGTCGCATCACAGACTGGCGCGCGGTATCAGAGCCTGCCAGCCAATAAACGCAGCGACAAGACATCCCATGCCGCCTCCGCCGTCATCATCCACTACGACTAGCATGCGGCATGGGCAGGGCGACAAGACGAAGACTCAGAAGCCTTCGCCAGAGACAACTACCGGCATAACTGCAGATACGGTAGATAACAGTCAATCTCCCCGGGACCACCTGTCGGGTCTCGGGCCCCCCTTGTAAGCCGCACGAGCCTTGGACTATAAAAAGGCTTGGGTAGGCGACGTTAGCGAGGGTTCGCACTCCCGCAACTCATACGCTAGACTTCAGTCATCCCCAAGCTCAGGACTCCGGTTCTGAGCAACAAGCAATACAGCGAGCTCCATAGATCGCCGTGGACGTAGGGTTTTACGCTCCGGCAGCCTGAACCACGTAAAACTCGCCGTGTCAGGCTCTTCCTAACTCGTCCATATGCTCAAGCTCTCCGCAAGCGACTAGCCCCACCAAAAAAAGAACCTCCGCGGGCTGCCCAGTGCAGGCCCGGGGGAAGTGTCGACCGAACACTTTGACAAGCACCTTCAAGATGAAGTAGCCGTAGTGGGCTACCGACATGAATCATCGTCGCTGGAGCTGGAGTCCTCGTGGTTGCGCACCACCTACACGGCACGCTGGGGCTCCTGGAACTCCATGTGCTGGCCGATATTGTCCTGGGCGTCGACCTTCTGCTTGCCCTCCCTTTGATGGAAGGGAGGGGCGTCAGCACGCAGTTGCTTCCCCCTGCGGATGTGCTCCGCGAGCTTCTGAATCTCCTGGCACTCAGCAGCAGTATGGCTGCTGGTGTTGTGCACGGGGCATGGCTCGCCTTGGTCACCGTCTGGGGCTGGTGACTGTCGCGGCCTCTTGTCGGGGGCATGGCCCCTGAGCTCCGGTGGGTGCTGCGGCTGCAGCAACGGGAGCTGCGGTCGGCAGCTTCATCTTGCCACCGCCCCTGTTCTTGATCTTCTTGCTGCTTCCATGGGAAGCAGCGCCAGATCCGGGCTGTCCTCCGGCTTTGGAGGCTGGCTGTGAGTGCCAGTTGCGCCCTTCTGCTTCCCTGGCGCACTTGTCCGCCAGGCTGAAGAGCTCTGAGACGTCGTGCACTTCTCTGGTCGCGAGCTTCTCGAGCATCTTCTTGACCCGTACACCCTTTCAGAACGCCACCACCACTGAAGCATTTTGGATACGGGGGATGGTGTTCCGTACCTGGGAGAACCGCTGGATGAAGGAGCACAGCAACTCTCCAGTTTGTTGTTGGATGGCGTGGAGGTCAAGCTCCGTGCCAGGCCGGGTGTAGGAGCTGCCGAAGTTTGCAGTAAACTGCCGGTAGAGCTCTCCCCAGGAGGTTATGGAACCCTGGGGGAGATTCATGAGCCAAGACTGAGCCGGGCCGGTCAAGGCGACGGGAAAGTAGTTGGCTATGACGGCCTCATCCCCTCCTGCAGCAAGGATGGCGGTGGAGTAGATTTGGAGGAACTCCGCCGGGTTGACGCTGCCATCGTACTTCTCGGGCAGGGGCGGCTGGAACTTGCGCGGCCACTTCGCGAAGCAAAGGTGTGGCGCCAGGGCCGCACATCCTGCTCCTGTTGCTGCAGGTGTTGGTGCCGCGAACGCTTGGTTCGCTATCGGCACTGTGTACCCCGGTATGGGCAAATCTGCGCCATAGACCGGGGGTGCCACTTGCAGGGCATATGGCTGAGGCATATGCTGCGTGGTGTATGCCTGAGGCAGAGACCGCGTAGCAAACGTCTGCAGGCCAGGCTCGGTCGAGGCGGTTGACATGCTGTCGCCAACCTCGCGGTTGCGACGCCTCTCTCGGCGTCGCTCGATGGTCAGGCGGGCGTCTTCGCCCAGGTGACATCGTTCCAGCTCCGACCTCAGGTCCGCAGATGGGAGCCTGGTGGAGCGGGAGTCTGCCATCTGCCCATAAACCGTTGGCGTGCGCATCAGCGACACACCTGGTTGACCGAGACGTCGTCCCCGCCGTAGTTGAGGGTTGGTGGCGGCGACGACGAGATGTACCAAGAATTGAGGACTAAATTCTGGTGGACCCGGATGAAGAGAGAAGTTGCTAAATACGTATCAGAATGTGATACGTGCCGGCGAGTTAAAGCCGACCACATGAAGAAAGCAGGAACCTTACAACCGTTAAGCGTTCCGGCATGGAAGTGGGAGGATATTAGTATGGACTTCATCGTTGGACTACCTCTCACGGCTAATAAGCATGATTCGATTTGGGTAATCGTGGACCGGTTAACCAAATCAGCACGCTTCATTCCGGTGCGTACCAAATACAGCGCCAAAAAGTATGCGGAGTTGTACATAGCACGAATCTTTTGCTTGTATGGGGTTCCCCGTACCATTGTGTCCGACAGAGGATCGCTGTTCGTATCCCGCTTCTGGGAACAGCTGCACACATCCTTGGGAACTAAATTGATTCGAAGCTCCGCGTATCACCCTCAAACCGATGGGCAAACTGAGAGGGTGAATCAAATACTTGAAGATATGCTGAGAGCATGTGCCATTCATCATGGTAAGAGCTGGGATGATCACTTACCGTTGGCGGAGTTCTCTTATAACAACGGTTATCAATCAAGTATCAAAATGGCGCCTTATGAAGCTCTCTACGGCCGGAAGTGCCGCACACCCTTGAACTGGTGTGAAGCCGGCGAGAGAGTTATTTACGGGATTGATCTCGTAAATGAAGCGGAAGAGCGGGTACGGCTTATTCAAGCAAATCTTAAAGCCGCTCAGTCCAGACAAAAGAGCTATGCGGATAAGAGACGTCGTCCTCTGGATTTCCATGTTGGGGACCACGTATACCTCCGCGTGTCTCCTATGAAGGGCATTCACCGATTCGGAGTGAAAGGAAAATTAGCTCCGCGTTTTATCGGCCCCTTCGTCATCATTGAAAGATGTGGCCCCGTAGCATACCATTTGGAGTTGCCGGCAACCTTAGCTGGAGTACATAACGTCTTCCACATATCTCAGTTGCGGAAGTGTTTAAAAGTTCCAACAGAGATTATCACGGGGGACATAGAAAATTTGAAGCCGGACCTCACGTATGTTGAGCATCCAACCCGGATAATTGATGAAAAGACTCGCGAAACCAGAAATCGGACGCTGCGATCTTTCAAGGTGCTATGGGAAAATCACACGTCCGACGAAGCTACATGGGAAAGCGAGGAGTATTTGCAACGCAATCATCCGGAGTTGTTGGAGGCGTATGTTAAGTAACTGTCCTCTCCACCTTGTCCTTAATCATGAATCTCGGGACGAGATTCTTTTTAAGGGGGGAGGAATGTAAAAGTCCCAAAACTTGTAAATAGAAAACTTGAGCTATGAATAAAGTTGAGTTTATATGCAAGAAATGGGACTTACAAAAACTTTTGGGTACTCATGAAAGTGTTGGCATGAGCGATAAAAACATTGAATTCAGTTTGAATTAAGAGGGTCACTTCCAAAAGAGGAGGGGCCATCTCCAAAGAGGAAAATGCAAACTGATGTTTAAAAAGTTGTATTTGCAATGACCAACTCATAGATCAGAGGGCATATTCAAACTCCCCAGGTTCAAATTGTAGAGGGGGCAAATTTGGAGCAAATTTGGAGGTGCTTTGATATGAATATCAAAGGGACTTGTGAATTCCATCCAAATTTGAATTTAAATTTGAAACTGTGTCACAAATTGTCAAATGTCAAAATGGCTTTTGGATTTGGGGCCTGCATGGACGAATTTACAATGTGTCAAAAATTTGGAGATATTTTGGGGCAGAGGGGAGCTGTGGGCCCCACTGGTCAGTGAGAGGAGGGGGACCTAACTTACTGCCGAAGTCACTCTGTTCTCAGTTCACACCCGACCTCACACCGAGCCACCGCGAGGCGCCACGCGCTGCCGACCGAGGAACCGGAAGCACCTCCCGAGCTGCTCCGGAGTCGGTTTGCTCGCGCCCTTATCAACCCCACCGAGTGAACGACGCTCCCGCAAACCGCCTCCCACAGCTGCCGTCGGTCACCTCGCGTTCTCGTCGCCGAGCTGCTGCCGCACGGAAGAACACGGTCGGTTCCTCGACGCCCGGTCAGCTCAACGAGTCGCACGCCGCGCTGAGTCCCTCCACCGCGTCGCCAGACCTCACTGAACGTGACCGACGCAAGAAATCGGTGCTAAACCCACGGGAAGCCCGGCGGCGAGCTCAATCCTTTCCCACGGCACCGGGCGAAGTCGCCGCTGCAAGAATCCGTCGCCCAGCCACAACAGAGCACCTCCCGTTGAGTTGCAAAAGCGAAAAGGTGCGCCTGTAACTCTTCTTGCTTCACAGCAACGCCGGCAGCATGCCACAGCCTGTGCTCGCCGGAATTTAACTTTTCCCGCGGACATGCGATATGAACCGTAGGCAGCAGACCGAGAAATTAGAGAAGCACGGTGCACCACTCATCACCAGACCTATAAAACCAGTTGTAGACATCCGTGCGGGCACGTGGGATCAAGAACTAGGGAGGACCGTTGAGGAAACCCTCGGTTCTTCGAGTTTTTCCCAGTTTCCCCGAAATCGCCCTAGGTCGCACGGTGAGACCCTAGTTGCTGTCGTTTCTCGCGAGATCAGAGCCCTGGACGTTGCTCCCGAGGTGGTGGCGATGCTGTAGGAGCTAACCGGAGCAAGGTTAGAGCACTACAGTGCCCTAGCAACATCACCGAAGTTGCCACAGCCGCCATCGCCGTCGCACCTAGGTTTCCGGCCATCGTCGAGCTGAGATAAGCCCGGCAACGTGTTCCTGGCACGAGAATACGTGGGGGCGGCGAGATCCAGCAAGTTCCGAGCACCGGAACCCACTCCCGGCGAGAGCTCCGGCGAGCTCGGCGGCGCGGGAGTGCGGGCGTCTGGAGGAAGACGAAGACGGGGGCTGGCCCACGCGTCAGTCGCTGTTACGAGGGAGTGGGATTGTCTGTGGCCTCGGATCAGTTTGTGACAACGCGGGGACAGGTCCGTGGCCCCGTGTGGCATGAACGCAGCAGCTGACACGTGGGGATGGGACCACTGTCAGAGTTTAAACTTTTCCCGAATTAATTTGAATTCCAGATTCGGTTCAAACTTTGGGTCTGCATAACTTTTGCTAGAGAACTCCAAATTTAGTGATTCAAATTGGGTTGGATTCAGGATGAAATGCTCTATCCAAATATGCAACCCTATTTGCATGAAAACCAATAGGAAATTCTGGAAAATTCTTTAAAGCTTTTCAGCACAAGAATTTTAGAGGGAGTTTGGTTCATCCAAAATTTCCCAAATTTTGCCAGAATATTCTTTAGGATATTAGGAGACTCCTGTTAAAGTTTCAGCTCATTTGGAGTTGATTTAGTTAGGGTAATTCTAATTCCAAGTTTCTGTATTCAAATAAGTACAGAAACATTTTCAGAGAATTTCCAAAACTTGGAAATTCAGTTCTGGGCATTCCTTAACTCCAAAAATCCTGGGAAAATTCAGACATACTCTCTGAGATATGTATGAAATTATAGTTCACTTGGAATTGCATGAAAATGCAAATTTAATCAGAATTAATTCCTTTTTGCTTAAATGCTTAGGGAATTGTTCTGGGTGATCCAATTAGTGAAATGTTCTGAATTTTGGTCCAGAGGACTTTCTTGTGACAAGGAACTCACAAGAAAATTTCCAGCTCCATTGGAGCCCTGGATCATTATGTCCTGTCCAACCATTATTAGTTGATCTCCCCACCCAAGTGATGAACCTCACTTCTCACTTGAGGATAGTGCTTAGACACACATCCAAACCACCACCCCCAGTGTCATTTTAAATTCTTAAACAAAGTTCCAGTTTTAAACTTGTCTGTAGCATTTGTTAGCAAAAAGTTTTATTATTAAACATATATACATATTTATAACGTGTAGTGCTTAAACGTGGATAAGTGAAGATTTGATCAAGGAGCAAGAAGGCAGAGATTAAGCTTCAAGTCATCATCAGCAACTAACTTCATCTTATCTGACTTAAGTCACCTGCAAAACCAAGGCAAGCCCCGGTTTGCACTTAAGTTGTTTTAAAGTTTTCCCTTTGTTCACTACATTTGGTCAAGGTTTATATGTGCATTAGGTCAAGGATGAGTGATACTCCACTTGCATAACCAAACATGAACCCTGAGGTCAAGGGTAGAAATGTGTCATCGCTGTAGCATAGGGCAATGCTAAATAGACTAGGGCAGCCGGTAGAAGACGAGTAGTTAGAATCTACTCGCGAGCTTTGTTCCAGGACCACATAAGTGGGGTTGGAAAAGGTAGCAAACTAAAGTTTACGTTTCTAAAGATGAGACCGGGCAGAAGGGTTAGACAGCGACAAGACGAGGTCTTGGTCGAGTAGCTCTGCCCATGTCGATCAAGGACCGAAGCGTATGCGGCCCTGGGAGCAAGTATTGAGTTGTGTACCGGATGCTTACTGACATATGGGAATCAGGAAACCGATGTACCAGGTTCACTGGGTTGTAGAGGCATACCACATCGTCTCGTTAGACCTATGAGCCCGAGACGGCGCGACCGGTTCTACAGTCTAGTGTCCTGAGAAAGGTTGCCACATACGACGTAATGAAGGACGCCAGAGTTGGGTCTTCAGAGGCGGGTGTATGTGTCGAGTTATCCGGGTAGTGTTTGATTCGAATCACCGTCCCTCGCGGTTATGAGTACCGCTTGCTCACTGCGCTGTGACGTAGTAATCAACTTGTGTGAAAACAGTTTGCAAAAGTATAATTGCTGTTATGATTATGTTAAGTTGCATGATAACCATGTTTGAAGTAGAGATAGAGCAAACAAAAATTTATTTTTCACCTTGGGACAAGTAACATTGGAATGAAGCGTTTCCTGTTTGATTGTGGAGTTCCAATGTTGCTGGGCGCAAGGTCACTACTATTATGGCTAAAATCTTAAAGTTAAGGATGAACTCGTAGGCGAGTCTTTTCGCAAAGGACAGGCTTAGGTCTTAGGTTACTTTCACATAGAGTTCCATGCTTTAGGAGAGACGGTTAAGTCTTGCTGAGCCTTTGTGCTCACTCTTGCTATATAAGTGGTTTTGCAGGTAAACCTCGACGCTATAAAGAGGGTTGTCCGGTGAGACTCGGAAACTTCCAAGTCACGTCACACTTGGAGAACCTAGCCGCTGCCTTGTCTTCGTGTTGCTAGCGAGAGGAGTCCGCGGGCTGGACCTCGTCTCGGTGCTTCATAGTTATTCAACGTGAGCTGGTTATAGACTTCCGCTGTAGCTAATTTGTGTAAATTATTTACAAAGAATAATTGTAACCTTCCGCTTTTGATTTATGTAATACTGTGTTCTTTATATGTGTGCTGTTGGGTGCCGCATAACACGGCACCACCCAATGCGATTCCTCGGGCAAGGCGGCACGGCCCTGTGATCGGGGCCGGGCCCCCTCAGCGTGGTATCAGAGCTGCATTGGTAATAGCACACGGAGTAAGGATCGTATTACGACAAAAACTTAGGATACGGTGAGGAAACGATATTAGGCCCACATAAGGACTATAGTAGTGTAGTTACTTAAAGTGGCAAGACTAACATATGTGTTTTAATTCTGAATTTTCATTATGTAACGACGCACCTACATTCAGGTAAGAATGGTAAGGAACACCACTGAAAGCGGTTCAATTTCGGTTAGCTCCCCTGACGAGGAAAGTGGTTCAGGGTTAGATCTCACAGCTTGGTGTGAGATGTTAATATGAAACTCTTGGACTCTTCATGTTCCTGAGTTCATATGAAACGCTGATCCCTAGCGTGCATTAGGCAAGTAAGTGGAGACCCCATCGTGTGGTCAGTAACGCGATAGTGTGTTCTTCTGGAAGTAGCCCAGGAGGACATACGCAGCGCTTGCCATCGGCGTGCCCTGCAGGGCAGTAGGTGGTATCTGTTGGGTTGATAACATTCCCAACCGTGACGACCCGTTCATGACATACTCGGGTTCCCCGTCGTGTGGTGTTGAAACACGATCACGTACCTTGAGACGTGACTTAACTCAAGGACGGCCGTATGACAATGATACGGGCGTTTGTATTTACTTTCCAATATGGAACTGCCTGTAATGAAACAACCTTTGAGTGCACCATCATTAAGTGTTTTTCTGCAGGTACTAACCACGTACGTATCCCGGGTAGTACACGTGTGCGAGAGACCGTCTTAGTGCCACTGATAGTACGTATATGCCGGTGTAATCCGGTTAGGATTTTTATTTGGTGAGGCTACGTAGTACCGACATGATTCTTACGGTGCATCGACACCGTACTACACATAAGAACCTCTTCCCTATGAAGAAATGATTCATGAGCTAACTTTCAACTAAATATGGAAGTTTGAAACAATTATTAGTTATTGAACTCTTGTTTTGAGCTAAGATTCAAATGGGAGTATAACTAGGTGTCAAAGTTTTCAAAAACAGAGAGCTCTGTTTCTGGCAGAAATTCTTGCTGGACTTTAACATAGCATAACTCTGAGTAGCTTGACCCAAATAAGGTGTATGATACAGTTCTGGAAATATTTTCAAGTGCTCTACAACTTCCTTGTAGGCCTCCAGAGCAGAATTACATGTTGCATGGGTGAAAAGTCCAGTTGAAGGCAAACTGTTCAGAACCAGGACAGTAACAAAAACCTCTCTGGACCTTTCTGTTTTTAAGTCATAACTTCCTGTAGAAAAATCCTTAAGGAGCACATAAGTACTTGTTGGAAAGCTACTGGAGTTTACTATAACTTTGGTATTGAACTCAAGTCTAGAATCTGTTGATGACTTGAGTAAAATTTGGAGTTTGTGTGAGCTGGTCAGGGTAGTCCCGCTGATTAGCTTAGCGTACATAAGATTTGTTCAAACATGAATGTGGTTATGCTTTCATAAAGTTCATGACATGTTCATGTTTTACTTATCTTTACTTACTACTGAGATAGAATTTTGATTGACTCAAAATTTTGTTTCGTGCAGTATGGTACGTACACATTCTCAAATGGAAATTGGAGGTTCCAGTCGAGGTGGGAATGACTCGACTTCATCACAAGAGCCATCGCCAACCGGATTGGCAGAAATTATGGCCAAAATGAATGAAACTCTCCAAACTCTAGTTCAGCAAGGCATAGATCGAGAAGCTCAACATCACATGCCAACCCAGAGCACGTATCTGGATTTCTTGGCGACACAACCGCCGGTATTCTCCGAGGCGGCTGACCATTGTGAAGCAAATCACTGGTTACGTGTCATTGAGTCCAAGCTTGGGTTGATCCGATGTGACGAGTTCTCAAAGACTCTATATGCCGCTCAACAGCTTCACGGCTTTGCTGGAGCATGGTGGGCAGAGTACCTTGCTGTTCAACCAGCAGGGCATCGTGTCACATGGGCGGAGTTCCAGGCTGCATTTCGTGCTCGTTTCATCCCTGCGGGCATAATGCAAACCAGTCTGGATGAGTTCTGGAGTCTGAAGCAAGGGGACATGAGTGTTATTGAGTATGCGAAGGAATTCAATCGCTTAGCTCAATATGTCCGTGACTATGTGAAATCACCATCCATGAGGGGTTATCATTTTTATCGAGGGCTGACTGCTAGGCTGCGATGTGAATTGGCTCAAGTTAGCCAAGAGAATTTTGATGAGTTTGTGAGCTGTGCTATCGCTCAAGAATATTATTCCAACCTCTACCTCAAAGAAAAGAGGGAGAGGGACTCATCACAAGATGAAGACAATCGTCTACCTCAGAAGTATCGGTTGGTAATCCGTTCACCTTCCGGTCGAGAGATTCCACAAGAGGTGCAATCATTCTGGGAGTGTGACGACTCGTCTACTCCACAGAGATCATATTCACCTCCACCGCAGCAGCAACTTGTTTCTTATGCACCTCAGTGTCAACGAGGTGCACTAGAATATTATTACCCTCAAGAGGTTGAAGGTGGACAAGGTGATTTCTCAGCTGAACCAAGTGCTGTCTCACTTCATGTTGACAACGAGCTCAACGTCAATGAAGCGACTGAACCGGGCAGTAACATTGTGTCTGCGAGTCCAGTCCCAAAAAGTGATCTTGGGCAGCCCAGGAAAGCTATGTCAAAAGTGGGAACAGTCAATTATGTGTCAGTCGATGATCTGCCCAAGGGAGGACCTGTTCTTGCCGGCAGGTTCACCTTAAATGACAAGCCGGTTGTCATTTTATTCGACTCTGGTGCGACACATAACTTCGTTAGCAGGGCAACGGTGATCCGGGATCAGATCTCCACAACTGTCACAAAAGGTTCTTACCTTATTCATTCGCCAGGTGGAGACATCTCAACTAATGAAGTCGTCTCTCGAGCACCACTTTGCTTGGGTGGAAAAATTTATCCTACCACCCTTATCATTCTCGAAGACCAGGGAATCAATGCCATATTGGGAATATCATGGTTGACCTTCCATAAGGCTGTCCTGGACATCGAGAACAGGAGTGTTCACTTGGACTCTCCACTTCACGGACGTCAAACTTTGTACCTCGGCGAAGCGATTTCCAAGAACCTGGAAGTATGTAATGCCGAGGCGTGCAAGTTAGAAGACATTCCGGTAGTCCGTGAATATCCGGACGTGTTTCCCGAAGATCTTCCAGGCTTACCACCTGAGCGCGATGTGGAATTCAAAATAGAGTTGATACCGGGAACCACGCCGATCTCTCGGAGACCATACAAAATGGCTCCGAATGAATTAGCCGAGCTGAAGGAGCAACTCAAAGATCTGATGGACAAAGGGTTTATTCGTCCAAGTTCGTCACCCTGGGGTTGCTCAGCTTTGTTTGTAAAGAAGAAGGATGAGACGCTGAGGTTATGCGTCGATTATCGTCCTTTGAATGCTGTGACCATAAAGAACAAGTATCCACTACCAAGAATTGATATCCTCTTCGATCAGCTAGTGGGTGCTAAAGTCTTTTCTAAGATGGACTTAAGGTCGGGATATCATCAAATCAAGATTCGCGCGGAAGATGTCCCGAAAACAGCATTCTCGACAAGATATGGACTCTATGAATATCTTGTCATGTCATTTGGGTTGACCAATGCTCCGGCCCACTTTATGTATCTTATGAACTCGGTGTTCATGCCGGAGCTGGATCAGTTCGTCGTGGTATTCATCGACGACATCTTGGTCTACTCCAAATCTGAAGAGGAACACGCTAAACATTTGCATATTGTACTCCAACGACTGAGAGATCACAAGCTCTATGCAAAGTTTAGTAAATGTGAATTCTGGATCAACCAAGTGCCATTTCTTGGGCACATTATTTCAGCAGAAGGCATTGCTGTTGATCCAAGCAAGATTGAACAAGTGCTGAAGTGGAAGTCTCCAACATCAGTCCATGAAGTTCGTAGCTTCTTGGGTTTGGCGGAATATTATCGGAGGTTCATCCCGAGCTTCTCAAAAATCTCCAAACCTATGACAGAGCTACTGAAGAAGGGCATCAAGTATGATTGGAGCAAGCCATGTGAGGAAGCTTTTCAAGCGTTGGTGAAACACCTCACAACAGCCCCGGTTCTAGCTCAACCGGATACAACCAAGCCTTTTGATGTTTATTGTGATGCATCCGGCGTTGGGCTTGGTTGTGTACTCATGCAAGGAGGACGTGTGGTCGCATATGGATCACGGCAATTACGGAATCATGAGAAACATTATCCAACTCATGATCTCGAGCTTGCTGCCGTGGTACTCGCTTTGAAGATGTGGAGACATTACCTAATGGGAAATCTGGTTCATCTCTACACCGACCACAAGAGTTTGAAGTACATATTCACTCAGAAAGAGTTGAATATGCGACAACGGCGATGGTTGGAGTTGATCAAGGACTATGAGATTGAAATTCATTATCATCCGGGCAAGGCAAATGTGGTTGCCGATGCACTCAGCCGGAAGTCTCATATTCATAGCCTGTCCATCACGCCGATAGAAGAGGAAGAACCAAGTCTTTACTTGGTTCCATTTGGAGCCCTACATAACCTAGCCCTCATACCCACAATAAAAGAGGAGGTTATTGCAGCTCAAAAGAAAGACAAGGGCATGGCTCATATCAGAAGGAGATTGAAGAACGGGGAAATGAAATGTTTCCGGTTAGATGATGAAGACACTTTATGGTTCAAGGACCGGATAGTCGTACCCCGTGATATGAGGCTGCGGAAGAAAATTTTGGATGAGGCTCACTTATCCAAATTTTCTATTCATCCGGGTAGCAACAAGATGTACCAAGAATTGAGGACTAAATTCTGGTGGACCCGGATGAAGAGAGAAGTTGCTAAATACGTATCAGAATGTGATACGTGCCGGCGAGTTAAAGCCGACCACATGAAGAAAGCGGGAACCTTACAACCGTTAAGCGTTCCGGCATGGAAGTGGGAGGATATTAGTATGGACTTCATCGTTGGACTACCTCTCACGGCTAATAAGCATGATTCGATTTGGGTAATCGTGGACCGGTTAACCAAATCAGCACGCTTCATTCCGGTGCGTACCAAATACAGCGCCAAAAAGTATGCGGAGTTGTACATAGCACGAATCTTTTGCTTGTATGGGGTTCCCCGTACCATTGTGTCCGACAGAGGATCGCTGTTCGTATCCCGCTTCTGGGAACAGCTGCACACATCCTTGGGAACTAAATTGATTCGATGCTCCGCGTATCACCCTCAAACCGATGGGCAAACTGAGAGGGTGAATCAAATACTTGAAGATATGCTGAGAGCATGTGCCATTCATCATGGTAAGAGCTGGGATGATCACTTACCGTTGGCAGAGTTCTCTTATAACAACGGTTATCAATCAAGTATCAAAATGGCGCCTTATGAAGCTCTCTACGGCCGGAAGTGCCGCACACCCTTGAACTGGTGTGAAGCCGGCGAGAGAGTTATTTACGGGATTGATCTCGTAAATGAAGCGGAAGAGCGGGTACGGCTTATTCAAGCAAATCTTAAAGCCGCTCAGTCCAGACAAAAGAGCTATGCGGATAAGAGACGTCGTCCTCTGGATTTCCATGTTGGGGACCACGTATACCTCCGCGTGTCTCCTATGAAGGGCATTCACCGATTCGGAGTGAAAGGAAAATTAGCTCCGCGTTTTATCGGCCCCTTCGTCATCATTGAAAGATGTGGCCCCGTAGCATACCATTTGGAGTTGCCGGCAACCTTAGCTGGAGTACATAACGTCTTCCACATATCTCAGTTGCGGAAGTGTTTAAAAGTTCCAACAGAGATTATCACGGGGGACATAGAAAATTTGAAGCCGGACCTCACGTATGTTGAGCATCCAACCCGGATAATTGATGAAAAGACTCGCGAAACCAGAAATCGGACGCTGCGATCTTTCAAGGTGCTATGGGAAAATCACACGTCCGACGAAGCTACATGGGAAAGCGAGGAGTATTTGCAACGCAATCATCCGGAGTTGTTGGAGGCGTATGTTAAGTAACTGTCCTCTCCACCTTGTCCTTAATCATGAATCTCGGGACGAGATTCTTTTTAAGGGGGGAGGAATGTAAAAGTCCCAAAACTTGTAAATAGAAAACTTGAGCTATGAATAAAGTTGAGTTTATATGCAAGAAATGGGACTTACAAAAACTTTTGGGTACTCATGAAAGTGTTGGCATGAGCGATAAAAACTTTGAATTCAGTTTGAATTAAGAGGGTCACTTCCAAAAGAGGAGGGGCCATCTCCAAAGAGGAAAATGCAAACTGATGTTTAAAAAGTTGTATTTGCAATGACCAACTCATAGATCAGAAGGCATATTCAAACTCCCCAGGTTCAAATTGTAGAGGGGGCAAATTTGGAGCAAATTTGGAGGTGCTTTGATATGAATATCAAAGGGACTTGTGAATTCCATCCAAATTTGAATTTAAATTTGAAACTGTGTCACAAATTGTCAAATGTCAAAATGGCTTTTGGATTTGGGGCCTGCATGGACGAATTTACAATGTGTCAAAAATTTGGAGATATTTTGGGGCAGAGGGGAGCTGTGGGCCCCACTGGTCAGTGAGAGGAGGGGGACCTAACTTACTGCCGAAGTTACTCTGTTCTCAGTTCACACCCGACCTCACACCGAGCCACCGCGAGGCGCCACGCGCTGCCGACCGAGGAACCGGAAGCACCTCCCGAGCTGCTCCGGAGTCGGTTTGCTCGCGCCCTTATCAACCCCACCGAGTGAACGACGCTCCCGCAAACCGCCTCCCACAGCTGCCGTCGGTCACCTCGCGTTCTCGTCGCCGAGCTGCTGCCGCACGGAAGAACACGGTCGGTTCCTCGACGCCCGGTCAGCTCAACGAGTCGCACGCCGCGCTGAGTCCCTCCACCGCGTCGCCAGACCTCACTGAACGTGACCGACGCAAGAAATCGGTGCTAAACCCACGGGAAGCCCGGCAGCGAGCTCAATCCTTTCCCACGGCACCGGGCGAAGTCGCCGCTGCAAGAATCCGTCGCCCAGCCACAACAGAGCACCTCCCGTTGAGTTGCAAAAGCGAAAAGGTGCGCCTGTAACTCTTCTTGCTTCACAGCAACGCCGGCAGCATGCCACAGCCCGTGCTCGCCGGAATTTAACTTTTCCCGCGGACATGCGATATGAACCGTAGGCAGCAGACCGAGAAATTAGAGAAGCACGGTGCACCACTCATCACCAGACCTATAAACCCAGTTGTAGACATCCGTGCGGGCACGTGGGATCAAGAACTAGGGAGGACCGTTGAGGAAACCCTCGGTTCTTCGAGTTTTTCCCAGTTTTCCCCGAAATCGCCCTAGGTCGCACGGTGAGACCCTAGTTGCTGTCGTTTCTCGCGAGATCAGAGCCCTGGACGTTGCTCCCGAGGTGGTGGCGATGCTGTAGGAGCTAACCGGAGCAAGGTTAGAGCACTACAGTGCCCTAGCAACATCACCGAAGTTGCCACAGCCGCCATCGCCGTCGCACCTAGGTTTCCGGCCATCGTCGAGCTGAGATAAGCCCGGCAACGTGTTCCTGGCACGAGAATACGTGGGGGCGGCGAGATCCAGCAAGTTCCGAGCACCGGAACCCACTCCCGGCGAGAGCTCCGGCGAGCTCGGCGGCGCGGGAGTGCGGGCGTCTGGAGGAAGACGAAGACGGGGGCTGGCCCACGCGTCAGTCGCTGTTACGAGGGAGTGGGATTGTCTGTGGCCTCGGATCAGTTTGTGACAACGCGGGGACTGGTCCGTGGCCCCATGTGGCATGAACGCAGCAGCTGACACGTGGGGATGGGACCACTGTCAGAGTTTAAACTTTTCCCGAATTAATTTGAATTCCAGATTCGGTTCAAACTTTGGGTCTGCATAACTTTTGCTAGAGAGCTCCAAATTTAGTGATTCAAATTGGGTTGGATTCAGGATGAAATGCTCTATCCAAATATGCAACCCCATTTGCATGAAAACCAATAGGAAATTCTGGAAAATTCTTTAAAGCTTTTCAGCACAAGAATTTTAGAGGGAGTTTGGTTCATCCAAAATTTCCCAAATTTTGCCAGAATATTCTTTAGGATATTAGGAGACTCCTGTTAAAGTTTCAGCTCATTTGGAGTTGATTTAGTTATGGTAATTCTAATTCCAAGTTTCTGTATTCAAATAAGTACAGAAACATTTTCAGAGAATTTCCAAAACTTGGAAATTCAGTTCTGGGCATTCCTTAACTCCAAAAATCCTGGGAAAATTCAGACATACTCTCTGAGCTATGTATGAAATTATAGTTCACTTGGAATTGCATGAAAGTGCAAATTTAATCAGAATTAATTCCTTTTTGCTTAAATGCTTAGGGAATTGTTCTGGGTGATCCAATTAGTGAAATGTTCTGAATTTTGGTCCAGAGGACTTTCTTGTGACAAGGAACTCACAAGAAAATTTCCAGCTCCATTGGAGCCCTGTATCATTATGTCCTGTCCAACCATTATTAGTTGATCTCCCCACCCAAGTGATGAACCTCACTTCTCACTTGAGGATAGTGCTTAGACACACATCCAAACCACCACCCCCAGTGTCATTTTAAATTCTTAAACAAAGTTCCAGTTTTAAACTTGTCTGTAGCATTTGTTAGCAAAAAGTTTTATTATTAAACATATATACATATTTATAACGTGTAGTGCTTAAACGTGGATAAGTGAAGATTTGATCAAGGAGCAAGAAGGCAGGGATTAAGCTTCAAGTCATCATCAGCAACTAACTTCATCTTATCTGACTTAAGTCACCTGCAAAACCAAGGCAAGCCCCGGTTTGCACTTAAGTTGTTTTAAAGTTTTCCCTTTGTTCACTACATTTGGTCAAGGTTTATATGTGCATTAGGTCAAGGATGAGTGATACTCCACTTGCATAACCAAACATGAACCCTGAGGTCAAGGGTAGAAATGTGTCATCGCTTTAGCATAGGGCAATGCTAAATAGACTAGGGCAGCCGGTAGAAGACGAGTAGTTGGAATCTACTCGCGAGCTTTGTTCCAGGACCACATAAGTGGGGTTGGAAAAGGTAGCAAACTAAAGTTTACATTTCTACAGATGAGACCGGGCAGAGGGGTTAGACAGCGACAAGACGAGGTCTTGGTCGAGTAGCTCTGCCCGTGTCGGTCAAGGACCGAAGCGTATGCGGCCCTGGGAGCAAGTATTGAGTTGTGTACCGGATGCTTACTGACATATGGGAATCAGGAAACCGATGTACCAGGTTCACTGGGTTGTAGAGGCATACCACATCGTCTCGTTAGACCTATGAGCCCGAGACGGCGCGACCGGTTCTACAGTCTAGTGTCCTGAGAAAGGTTGCCACATACGACGTAATGAAGGACGCCAGAGTTGGGTCTTCAGAGGTGGGCGTATGTGTCGAGTTATCCGGGTAGTGTTTGATTCGAATCACCGTCCCTCGCGGTTATGAGTACCGCTTGCTCACTGCGCTGTGACGTAGTAATCAACTTGTGTGGAAACAGTTTGCAAAAGTATAATTGCTGTTATGATTATGTTAAGTTGCATGATAACCATGTTTGAAGTAGAGATAGAGCAAACAAAAATTTATTTTTCACCTTGGGACAAGTAACATTGGAATGAAGCGTTTCCTGTTTGATTGTGGAGTTCCAATGTTGCTGGGCGCAAGGTCACTACTATTATGGCTAAAATCTGAAAGTTAAGCATGAACTCGTAGGCGAGTCTTTTCGCAAAGGACAGGCTTAGGTCTTAGGTTACTTTCACATAGAGTTCCATGCTTTAGGAGAGACGGTTAAGTCTTGCTGAGCCTTTGTGCTCACTCTTGCTATATAAGTGGTTTTGCAGGTAAACCTCGACGCTATAAAGAGGGTTGTCCGGTGAGACTCGGAAACTTCCAAGTCACGTCACACTTGGAGAACCTAGCCGCTGCCTTGTCTTCGTGTTGCTAGCGAGAGGAGTCCGCGGGCTGGACCTCGTCTCGGTGCTTCATAGTTATTCAACGTGAGCTGGTTATAGACTTCCGCTGTAGCTAATTTGTGTAAATTATTTACAAAGAATAATTGTAACCTTCCGCTTTTGATTTATGTAATACTGTGTTCTTTATATGTGTGCTGTTGGGTGCCGCATAACACGGCACCACCCAATGCGATTCCTCGGGTAAGGCGGCACGGCCCTGTGATCGGGGCCGGGCCCCCTCAGAAGCTTCGTCATATTCGCCGGCGAAAGCTCGTCGCGCAAGGGAAAAACCCCCTACCTGGCGCACCAAATGTTGAAGTATGCCGTCGACACTTCCTCCGGGCCTGCTCTGGGTAGCCCGTGGAGGTTCTTTTTCGGACGGGCTAGTCACTCACGGAGAGCTTACGCATTAGGGACGATGGAAGTAGAAGCTTGACACAGAGATTTTTTACATGGTTCAGGCCGCTGGAGCGTAAAACCCTATGTCCACGGTGAGCAGAGGTGCTCGTTGTATTGCTTGGTGCTCAGAACCGGAGTTCTGAGCTTGAGGATGACCTGAGTGCTAGAATGCCTAGAGCGTAAGTGTGTAAGGAATCGAACCCTAGAGGGAGTTGAGCAAAGTGTCGAACCCCTGCTAACGTCGCCTACCCGAGCCTTTTATAGTCCAAGGCTCGGGCGGCTTACAAGGTGGGCCCGGGATCCGACAGGTGGTCCCGGGGAGATTGACTGCCATCTACCGTATACTGCAGTGACGCCGGTAGTTGTCTCTGGCGAAGGCTTCTGAGTCTTCGTCTTGCCGCCCTGCCCACACCGCAAGCTAGGCGTAGTGGTTGATGATGGCAGGGGCGACAGGGGTGTCTTGTCGCTGTGTTTATTGGCGCACAGCCTCTTACGTGGCGTGCCAGACTTCACTGCGATGTGACTGGGCGCAACGGCACCTGACAGAGGCGTGCTCCGCGTCTCTGTGTCTTGGGAAGGCGCGGGTCTTGAATACCTTGCACGGACAAGGTATGGCGCGTCTTTACTCTTGCTGCCTACCGCGCCGGGGTACATAGCGCGGCTCTGCTGGCCACGTGGCGGGCCCGGAGCTCTCCTCTGAGGAGAGGGTGGTTCGGCCCCGCTGGACACGTGGAGCCTTCGGAGCTCTCCCCGCCGAGGGGGGAGGTCCGGCTCTGCTGGCCACGTGGCGGGCCCGGAGCTCTCCTCTGAGGAGAGGGAGGTCCGGCCCCGCTGGACTCGTGGAGCTTTCAGAGCTCTCCCCGCGGAGGGGGGAGGTCCGGCTCTGTTGGCCATGTGGCGAGCCCGGGGCTCTCCTCTGTGGAGAGGGAGGTCCGGCCCCACGGGACACGTGGCACCCTCGGAGCTCTCCCCGCGGAGAGGGGCGAGGTCCTTAGGCAGTTTCCCCTGTGCGCGGGGGTACCCCATATTGAGGGTACCGACACCTTCGTCATCATTGAAAGGTGTGGACCCGTGGCATACCGTTTGGAACTACCGGCAGCCTTAGCCGGAGTTCATAACGTCTTCCACATATCTCAGTTGCGGAAGTGTTTGAATGTTCCAATGGAGATTCTCACAGGAGACATAGCAGATTTGAAGCCGGACCTCACTTATTTTGAACATCCAACCAGGATAATTGATGAAAAGACTCGCGAGACCAGAAACCGGACGCTGCGATTTTTCAAGGTGCTATGGGAAAATCACACGTCCGATGAAGCTACACGGGAAAGTGAGGAATATTTACAACGCAATCATCCGGAGTTGTTAGAGGCTTATATTTAATAGTTGTCCTCTCCACGTTGTCCTTAATCATGAATCTCAAGACGAGATTCTTTTTAAGGGGGGAGGAATGTAAAAGTCCCAAAAACTTGTAAATGCAAAACTTGAGTTGTGAATAAAGCTGAGTACAATTTCAAGGTTTGGGACTTGCAAAAACTTTTCTGAACATGAGATGATGGTCATGAGCAAGCACATGCCTTCAAGTTTTCCTTTTTATTTCAAATGATCATGTGACTCCAAAGGTGGCCATTTCCAAAATGAGGGTTCCAAACTGTTGGTTCAAAACCCTCATTTGCAGGGGCCAACTCAAGAATCAGATGGCATATTTGAATTCATCAGGTCCAAATTATGAGGAAGGCAAATTTTGAGCAAATTTGGAGGTGCTTTGATATGTATATCAAAGAGACTTGTAAATTTCATAGAAATTTGAATTCAAATTTGAAACTGAAGTAAAAATTGACCAATTGCCAATTGGCCTTTGAACTTGAGCTCTTCATAGCTGAATTTGCAATATGCCGAATTTTGAGAGATATTTAGGAGAGGAGTGAGTGGGACCCACTTGTCAGTTAGAGGAGGAGACTTACTACCGAAAGAAAATTTTCTCCTCTGTTCCCACTCGAACCGGTGGCCGCCGAGCAGCGCGCGACACCGTGGCAGCGCTGCTGCCACCTCCCTGGTGCTGTCGAACCGCCTCGGTCCCGATATTACCCACGGACGGCTGCCTCACATAGGAAAAAACAGATTGCACTTTCCCTCTCCCGTAGTTGCTCCCGTGCGCACAACACCTCCCGCCGCTACTGTGCCCATCGGAGCAACGGCGCCCGGCCGCCTCAGCAGCTCTCACGCCGATCTGAGCTTCCCCACGGCGTCGGCAGGTCTTCCTCGAGGTGTTCGGCACCAGAACCTGACGTTTTCTCCCACAGGAACTTGGCACCGAGCTCTGTTTATCCATCGGCGCCACTGCGAGCCGCCGGCCAGAAGATCACGTTGCCTTCTCGCCACGGTCCTTCTCCCACCGAGCTGCAAAAGCAAAAAGGTGCGCCTGTAACTCTTCTTGCTTCACAGCAACGCTGGCTGCTTGTCGCAAACCGTGCTCGCTGGAATTTGACTTTTTTCCGCAGACATGCGATATGAACCGTAGGCAGCAAATTGGGAAATTAGGGTGACACAGTGCACCACTCCTCACCAGACTTATAAACCTTGTTGTAGACGTTCGTGCGAGCACGTGGGATCGAGAACTAGGGAGAACCGTCGAGGTAACCTTCGGTTCTTCGAGTTTTTCGAATTTTCACCGAAATCGACCTAGGTCGCACGGTGAGCCCCTAGTTGTCGACGTTTCTCGCGAGATCAGAGCCTTGGACGTTGCTCCCTAGGTCGTGGCAATGCTGTAAGAGCTAACCGAAGCAAGGTTGGAGCAGTACAGCGCCCTAGCGACGTCACCGGAGTTGCCGCAGCCACTGTCGCCGTCGCGCCTAGGGTTCCGGCCATCCTCGATCTGAGATGAGACCGGCAACGTGTTCCTCGCACGAGAATACGTAGGGGCGGCGAAAATCAGTGAGTTCCGGGCACGGGAGCCTCCTTCCGGCGAGAGCTCTGGCAAGCTCGGCGGCGGGGGTCGCGCGGGAGCGGGAGGAAGACGAAGGGGGGTCGGCCCCACTCGTCAGAAGGCTGGAGTTAAACGTGCGGATCTTCTGTGGCCTCAGATCGGTCTGTGACAACACGGGAACGGTGCTGTGGCCCCGTGTGGCTCAGCTCCAGCAGTTCACACGTGTGTGATGGACCCACGGTCAGAGTTTGAACATTTCCCGATTTAATTTGAATTCCAGATTCAGTTCAAACTTATTAACCTCATAACTTGTGCTAGGAAGCATAAAATTTAGTGATTAAAATTGGGTTGGATTCAGGATGAAAAACTATATCCAAATATGCAACCTAATTGGTATGAAAATCAATATAACATTCTGGAAAATTCTTTAAAGCTTTTCAGCAAAAGAATTTTTGAGGGAGTTTGGTTCATCCAAAAATCCGCAAATTTTGCCAGAATATTCTATAGGATGTTAGGAACTCCTGTAAAAGATTCAGCTCATTTGGAGTTTATTTAGTTAGGATAATTCTGAAATCAAGTTTCTGTGTTCAAATAAATACAGAAACAATTTCAGAGAATTTCCAAAATTTGGAAATTCAGTTCTAGGAAATTCTTAGCTCCAAAAATCCTAGGAAAATTCAATCATACTCCCTGAGCTATGTATGAAATTTTAGTTCACTTGAATTTGCATGAGAGTGCAAAATTTATTCAGAATTAATTCCTTTTACCTAAATGCTTAGAGAATTGTTCTGAGTGATCTACTCATTGAAATCTTCTGAATTTTGGTCCAGATGACTTTCTTGTGACAAGAAACTCACAAGAAAATTTTCAGCTCCATTGGAGCCGTGGATCAGTACTGTTCTGTGCAACCCAATTAGGTGATCAACACCCAAGTGATGAACCTCACTTCTCACTTGATGATAGTGCTTAAACACACACCTCACTTGGGCATAGTGCTTACCCAAACCCAAACCACTAGCACCCGTGTCATTTTAAATTCTTAAACAGAATTCCAGTTTTAAACTTGTCTTTAGAACTTGTTAACAAAAGTTTTATAATTAAACCTATATGCATGTTCATAACATGTAGTGCTTAAACGTGGAAGAGTGGAGGAGAAGTGAAGCTTGGATCAAGGAGCAAGAAGGCCAGTGATTAAGATTCAAGTCACCATCAGCTAACTTCATAAATTTCTGACTTTAGTCACCTGCAAAACCAAGGCAAGCTCCGGTTTGCATTTAAGTTGTTTTCTAAAGTTTTTACTTTGTGCACTACTATGGGTCTAAGTTTGTATGTGCATTAGGTCAAGGATGTTTTACACTCCAAATGCATGACCAAATGAATCCTGGAGTTAAGGGTAGAAAGGGTCACCGCTGTAGAATAATGCCATGTTAAATAGCTTAGGACATCCGGTAAAAGACGAGTAGTGGGAATCTACTCGCGAGTTATAGACGGGATTACATGGGTGTAGTTGGAAATGAGGCAAACTAAAGTTTACATTTCTAAAGATGAGACCGGGCAGGATGGTTAGGCAGCGACAAGACGAGGTCTTGGTCGAGTAGCTCGGCCTGTGTCGGTTAAGGACCGATGCGTGTGCGGCACCCAGGAGCAGGTATTGAGTTGTGTATCGGATGCTTACTGACATATGGGAACCAAGAAACCGATGTACCAGGTTCATTGGGTTGTAGAGGCATACCACATCGTCTCGTTAGACCTATGAGCCCGAGACGGCGCGACCGGCTCTACAGTCTAGTGTCCTATGAAAGGTTGCCACATACGACGTAATGAAAGACACCAGATTTGGGTCTTCAGAGGCGGGTGTATGTGTCGAGTTATACGGGTAGTGTTTGATTCGAATCACCGTCCATCGCGGTTATTGATTACCGCTTGCTCTCTGTGTTGTGACGTAGTAATCGAGTTGTGTGGAAATAGTTTGCAAAGTTTTAAATGCTATTATGATAATTGGAAATTGCATGAACCCCATGTTTGAAGTAGAGATAGAGCAAACTAAAGTTATTTTTCCACCTTGGGACAAGTAACATTGGAATGAAGCATTTCTTGTTTGATTGTGGAGTTCCAATGTTGCTGGGCGCAAGGTCACTACTATTATGGCTAAAATCTGAAAGTTAAGGATGAACTCGTAGGCGAGTCTTTTCGCAAATGACATGTTTAAGTCTTAGGTTACTTTCATGTAGAGTTGCATGTCTTAGGACAGACGGTTAAGTCTTGCTGAGCCTTTGTGCTCACTCTTGCTATATGAGTGGTTTTGCATGTTAAGACGATGCTCATAAAGAAGGTTGTCAAGTGAGACTCGGAAATGTCCGAGTCAGGTAACACATGGAGGACCTAGTCGCTGCCATGTCTTCGTGTTGCTAGCGAGAGGAGTCTGTGGGCTGGACCTCTTCTCGAGTGCTTCTTAGATATTCGACATGAGCTGTTTATAGACTTCCGCTGTAGCTAATTTATGTAAAGTATTTACAAAGAACATTTGTAAACTTCCGCTTTGATTTATGTAATACAGTTTTCCTTATATGTGTGCTGTTGGGTGCCGCATAACACGGCACCACCCAATGCGATTCACGGGTGAGGTGCCCCGTCCCCATGATCGGGATCGGCGGGCCCTGTCAGCGGCCCTTGTGAAAAGGGGGAGGTCCGGCATCGGAGCTCGCCTCTGGGTAGAGGTAGAGGTTCGGCTTCGGTGTTCACCCCTGTGGAGGGGGTGAAGACCGGCATCAGAGGTCACCCCCAGCTGAGGGGGTGAGGTTTTGCATTGGAGCTCAGCCCTGTGAAAGGGGGAGGTCCGGCTTCGGAGCTCGCCTCTGAGGAGAGGTAGGGGTCCGGCATCGGAGCTCGGCCCTGCTGTGGGGGCGGAGGTCATCGGAGCTCAGGCCAGCGGAGGGCGTGAGGTCCGGAGGTCATTGGAGCTCAGACCAGCGGAGGCGTGAGGTCTGGAGGTCATCGTAGCTCAGGCCAGCGGAGGGCGTGAGGTCCGGAGGTCATCGGAGCTCAGGCCAGCGGAGGTGTGAGGTCCGGAGGTCATCGTAGCTCAGGCCAGCGGAGGGCGTGAGGTCCGGAGGTCATCGGAGCTCAGGCCAGCGGAGGGCGTGAGGTCCGGAGGTCATCGGAGCTCAGGCCAGTGGAGGGCGTGAGGTTCAGAGGTCATCTGAGCTCAGGCCAGCGGAGTGCGCGAGGTCCGGAGGTCATCGGAGCTCAAGCCAGCGAAGGGCGTGAGTTCTGGAGGTCATCGGAGCTTAGGCCAGCGGAGGGCGTGAGGTCCGGAGGTCATCGGAGCTCAGGCCAGCGGAGGTCGTGAGGTCCAGAGGTCATCGGAGCTCAGCCCAGCGGAGGGCGTGAGGTCCGGAGGTCATCAGAGCTCAGGCCAGTGGAGGGCGTGAGGTCCGGAGGTCATCGGAGCTCAGGCTAGTGAAGGGTATGAGGTCCGGAGGTCATCAGAGCTCAGGCCAGCGGAGGGCGTGAGGTCCGGAGGTCATCGGAGCTCAGGCCAGCAAAGGGCGTGAGGTCCGGAGGTCATCGGAGCTCAGGCCAGCGGAGGACGTAAGTTTCGGAGGTCATCGGAGATTAGGCCAGCGGAGGGCATGAGGTCCGGAGGTCATTGGAGCTCAGGCCAGCGGAGGGCGTGAGGTCCGGAGGTCATCGGAGCTCAGGCCAGCGAAGGGCGTGAGGTCCGGAGGTCATCGGAGCTCAGGCCAGCGGAGGGCGTGAGGTCCGGAGGTCATCGGAGCTCAGGCCAGCGAAGGGCGTGAGGTCCTGAGGTCATCGGAGCTCAGGCCAGCGGAGGGCGTGAGGTCCGGAGGTCATCGGAGCTTAGGCCAGCGGAGGGCGTGAGGTCCGGCATCAGGGCTCGCCTCTGAGAAGAGGGCGAGGGCTGGAATCGGAGCTCAGGCCTAAGGGGCACGTGAGGTCCGTCTTCGTAGCTTGCCTCTGAGGAGAGGGAGACGAGGTCCGGCTTCGGAGCTCACCCCTGCTGAGGGGGTGAGGTCCGGCACTGCTCAGAGGTCCTCCTTTCCCCGCCTCTTAGTCTTATTTGGCTTATAGTCCCGGGCCGGTGTACGGGGCTCAGGGCAATCCGGTGCCCTTGATCCTGGAGGTCCGGCTCCCGTCGTAGTCAGGGTGTAACCGTCCGAACCCTAGTACTCAGACCGTAGCGTTGGGGGAGGCAGAGTGCACATGCTTTGGGTGCAGGACCGGGCAAAGCAAGTCTCCTGGACCTCCCGCTCTGGCGTAGGTCCTTTCCTAGAGGAGACCGACTGGCGTCACAGTACTCTGACTGGGGGATGTCTGAGAGGCCCCCAGGCCTTTGGCAGGTTCCTCAAGCATGACTGCACTCGGTAGGATGGCAAATGTTGACTAGGCATGAGAGTGAGAAAGGAGGGCCAAGTTTACGACGGGCGTTGTTGAAGTGTGTAGTCGACACTTCCCCCGGACCTGCTCTGGGCAGCCCGCGGAGGTTCTTTTTCGGTGGGGCTAGTCACTCGCGGAGAGCTTCAGCGTTAGGGACGAGTGAGGGAGAAGCTTGACACGGGGAGTTTTACATGGTTCAGGCCACCGGAGCGTAAAACCCTACGTCCACGGTGAGCAGAGGTGCTCGCTGTATAGCTTGCTGCTCAGAACCGGAGTCCTGAGCTTGAGGGTGTGTAAGAGGCGAGTCAACAGAGTTCGAACCTTTGCTAACGTTGCCTACCCGAGCCTTTTATAGTCGAAGGCTCGAGTGGCTTACAAGGTGGGTCCGGGACCCGACAGGTGGTCCCGGGGAGATTGCCTGCCATCTACCGTATCTGCAGTTATGCCGGTAGTTGTCTCTAGCGAAGGCTTCCGAGTCTTCATTCTGCCGCCCTGCCCATGCCGCAAGCTAGTCGTAGTGGTTGATGATGGCAGGGGCGGCAGGGGATGTCTTGTCGGTGTGTTAATTGGCGGGCAGGCTTCTGACATGGCACGCCAGTCTGCGATGTGACTGGGTGCAAGGGCACCTGACAGAGGCGTGCACCGCGTCTCCGCGCCTTGGGAAGGCGCGGGCCTTGAATACCTTGTACGGGCAAGGTATGGCGCGTCTTCACTCCCACTGCCTACCGCGCGGGGGCAGGCAGCTTAGCTCTGCTGGCCACGTGGCGGGCCCGGAGCTCTCCTCTGAGGAGAGGGAGGTCCGGCCCCACGGGGCACGTGGAGACCTCGGAGCTCTCCCCGCGGAGGGGGGAGGTCCGGCTTCTGCTGGCCACGTGGCAGGCCCGGAGCTCTCCTCTGAGGAGAGGGAGGTCCGGCCCCGCGGGACACGTGGAGCCTTCAGAGCTCTCCCCATGGAGGGGGGAGGTCCGGCTCAGTTGGCCACGTGGCGAGTCCGGAGCTCTCCTCTGAGGAGAGGGAGGTCCGGCACCGCTGGACACGTGGCGTCTTCGGAGCTCTCCCTGCGGAGAAGGGTGAGATCCTTAGGCATTTCCCCCTGTGCGCGGGGGTACCGACAGTGGCCCCCGGGCCCATCTCGGGGGAGATAGCGAGCCCGAGGTGGGGCCTCCGTCTCTTCCACTCCGCGCACTTTCTCTAAGTCCCGCATTGACCGTGGCCGGAGCACGAACAGTCGCGGGATCATGGGAGTGTGCGCCCACTTGATGGTTGCTTATACTACGGCAGTTCCCAAGGCTGCCACTTCTGCACGTCGCGGCGCTTTTTTCGGGAACCGCCGAAGCTCCTTGCCAGATCGTCTCCTTGGGAGACTGACTTCTTGGCCCACCGCTTCAGCTGGATGACTTGGGTCCACTTGTCATCGACGCTTGGTCTTGGTGCCAAAGCAGTTGCCCAAGCGGCGTATTTGAAGAGTTTAGAATCGCTTTGAATCGCACCTGGGAAGCTTTAAAAGAGGATCTTACCCGCATCGCGCCTTCCCTTCGCACTTCCCAGCGCTTGCACCTTCCTTGAGTTCTTGCGCCTTTGTCTTCCCTGTTCTTGAGCTCTCTCCGGCCATGGCTTCCAACCTGCTTCCGTCACATCTCACCCGGTCGGCCTAGCTCGGACCAGTGCGCAAGCTGCTGGGCTGGCACACGGAGGAGCAGAAACGCCAGCTTCGCCAGGGATCTCTCCCCCTGCTCCTGGAGAAGGGGGAGATGGTCTTCTTCACCGCCTACGCCATGGCGGGGTTTGTCCCGCCAATTTCTTCCTTCTTTGTGACTCTGCTGGAGACGTACGGTCTCCAGCTCCACCATCTTTCCCCCAACTCCTTCACGATGGCTGCCGTCTTCATCCATTTCTGCGAGATGTTCGTTGGGGTGCACGCTTCGATGATGCTCTTCCGCTACTTCTTCGTGTTGCGGACGACCGGGCGCAGCTCGAAGACTCAGCTGGGCGCGTACTACTTCCAGCATCGCTGCAAGGATCCGAAGGCCTCCGGGTACCTTCTACCTTTCGGTGTGTCAAGGTGGGAGAACTGGAGAGAGAACTGGGTGATTGTGCAGACCGACAAGCACGATCGCCTGCAGCTCCCAACTGCCGGCCCAACCACCGAGCGTCGCTTCTGGGAGGAGATCCCCGAGCTGGAGCAGGAGTACGCACAGGTCTTGGAGCGGATCCGGTTCCTGGCCAATGAGGGGCTGACGTCCCTGATGGTGCTGGTGGACTTCTTGTCGCGCCGCATCGCGCCCTTGCAGCAACGCAACCGCCCAGCATTGTACTACACCGGCGAGCTCGACTGCACCAGGTTGGAGAGGGGTCTCAGCTCCGATCCTTCCGAAGATGAGTTGCACGAGATGGTGGCCAGGGTGAGCAGAGACTATGTCACCGGCGGCGACCTCGCCTTCCCAGCCTCTGGCACTCCCCTCTTCTTGGAGCCGCAGAGGAGGACAGAGCTGCTGCGGAAGATGCCGAATCTCGACGACATTGGGATCGCCATTCGTCAGGTTGGGGATGCCTTCCGGGGCATCTCGATTCCCGGGACCGAGCGCTCCGGACCGGAGTGCGAGGCGTCTGTCACTGCCCAACCCGCACCGAGGGCCGGAGAGACTCAGGCCGCCGACAGGGGGAAGGGAAAGGAGCCGGCCCCCGGGCAGCCAGAGAAGAAACATGCCCGGTCTCCTCCGAGGGCATCGCTTGCGCCGAGCCAGGGGGCCAGGGCACCCTTGCGCCCATCTCCCGGAGGCGCCGGTTCGTCGAGTGGCGATCCAAAGAGACCCCGGGTATCGCACTTCGGCGGGTCTCTTCTCGGATAGTGGCAGTCCGAGGAACCCCAAGCGTCCCACCACCCTTCTTTAGGCGAGGGGGCTTCCAGGAAGGACGCCAGTGGGACGACGCCCGGGAATGTGCCGGGAGCTAAGACGCCCCAGCCGGCGGGCGTTCCGGCCGCAGGTCCCGGCGGTTCTGCCCCAGCCCAGAGGCCGGGGCTCCAAGCTTGTAGGAGCGCTCACGCCAGCCAGTAAGTGTTGCTCTTTCTGGCTTGTAGAAGTAGCATTCCCTTCTCCTCTCTTAGCCTGAGAGCTTCCTTTGCCTGCAGGGGCTCATCAGGTGCCGGGGGCGAGCCTATCCCACGGCCATCTCCAGTTGGTGGAGGCTCTGCGCCGCAGCATCCAGGAATGGCGGCGGTTCCGACGGCCCCCAAGTCAGCGGGGGCTCCTTCTGTGCCGGAGGGTTCGCCCTCCGCGGTGGCTGCGGCAGCACCTGCGGCAGCGCCAGCCCGGCAGTCCGGTGCTGAGGCTGTAGGGGCTGCTGTGGGCACAGGCGCTGGCTCCCTGGCTCCCCCGGGTCAGCGTCTTGCCTCAGCTGTGGAGGCACCAGCACCTTCTCCAGTTGTGGATGCAACGGAGGAGGTCAGGGGCGCGACTCCCGCTCCTGCTGCCCCGGTGCCCATATGGCATGCCTTTGGCCGTGCTCAGGTTGCCGTCCGTCAGATCCAGGCAGCCTTCGAGCAGGAGCGGGAGGTGCTGGCTGGAGAGAGGGAGCGCCTCCTTAGCTGGCAGCATTTCCTGCAGCAGCGGACCCAGGAGGCGAAGGCAGGGCTCGTTTCGAGGCAGTCGAGGCTTGACGCCATGGGTGCCCTGCTCGACGCTCAGAAGAAAGCCGTCGGCCGCCTGGACTCAGAGTCCCGGCGGCTCCGCGCGACCTTCCACAAAGCTCAGGCCCAGGCTGGAACGTGCTCTGCTGCCGTGGAGGAGTTGCGGCTGCAGGTAGTTCACCGAAAGTGCGCCGTCGCCGACCGGGAGCGCGTCGTGGCGGCCGAGGAGGAGAAGGCCGCTGCACGGCTGGCGGCCAGAGCGAGCGAGCTGAGGGCTTGGGCCGAGGAGCTGGAGCTCCACGAGTCAGATGCTGCCGCGAAGGAGGAGCAATCCTCCCGGGAGCGCCAGGCGGCGTTGGATCACGAGCTGGAGGCCCGCCAAGAGGTAGAGAAACTCCAGGCTTCGCAGTCCGTCGAGGCCCGGACAGTCTGGAGCTTCGTTACTGAGGTGGGGTCCACCTTGGTTCCTCTTGGCTTCAGCCCGGTGCGGACGGAGGCTCCAGCGCAGGAGGTGTCTGGGGCAATCCCGGCGCTTGAGTCCATCAGCGCCAAGTTGGGTCGGCTCGAAGTGGTGATCGCCGACGAGCTTGAGGTGGAAGGACGAGGTCTGGCGAAGGAGGTCGCCACTCATGTGCTGGCGTGCTTCCGGAGCCAAGACCCTTCCTTCTCTCTGGAGCCGGTCCGACTAGGGCCCGCCGTCGAGCGGGAAGAAGCTACCAGGGCCGAGGTCGAGGACATGGCCGCCCTCGTAGCTTCTAGGTTCCAGCGGGAGTCCGGGGACTCTTAGGCAGCCGCCCCCGTGGCCAAAAGGCCCTGTATCTCTTTCCCTTTTTTCTTTACTTTTGTTGAGTCTGTAGTCCAGCTCATGGAGTCTTGAATGAATAGACTCTTGTTATTTTCTGCGTCTGTGTGCTTTTTGTTTCCTTTTTGGCTTGGCCTGTCCGAGCCCTTAGCTCCGCAAGGTGCTCAGAGGCCTTCACCAGTCTTGAAGCCCTTCACAGACACCTTCCCCGGGTCCTTATTGTGTTAAGGGCCCCGGAGGTCTCCGGAACTCGCCCCGTGAGAACGGGGAGGTCCGGATCTGCTGACCACGTGGTGGGCCTGGAGCTTTCCACTGAGAAGCCGGAGGTCCGACCCCGCGGGACACGTGGGGCCTTCGGAGCCCACCCCTGCGGAGGGGGCGAGGCCCGGCTCTACCGGCCATGTGGCGGGCCCAGAGCTACCCGCTAAGGAGAGGGGGGGCTCCGGCCCCGCCGGACACGTGGGGCCTCCGGAGCCCGCCCCTGCTCCGGATCCTTCGGTCTTGCATTGGAGCTCCGGTCTTGCGCGGTCCCGTAGCGGCCCCCTGGTAGGTGTGTCCCATTGTTTGGGCGCTCCTATCATACTCCTGCGGGGAGCTAAGGCCGGGAGGTCCTGCACATAAGTAAGGGAAACGTAATTCTCCTTGAGGCTCCCCCTTCCCTATCTCATAGTCTTATTTGGCTTACAATCCTGATCCGGTGTACGGTGCTTGGAAACTTTAGTGCGCGACGTGCCGGGAGCTCGAGGCCCCCTGGCCATCGGCACGTACCTCAAACGCGACCGCCTTCGGTAAGATAGCAAATGCCGACTAGAGGTGAGAATGGGAAAAGGAAGCTGAGTGCATGGTGAGCATACACAGAAAGTGCGGTCATAAAAATTAATGCGTAATTTAAATGAGCACAAGGGAAGAGCAAAGTAGGACATGTTCCTTTCCATCGAGTGTGTCGAGATGTAGTCCCCGCTTCCAGCTTGCGGCGACACACTCCGTCCAGAGTGTGTCGAGATGTAGTCCCCGCTTGTCACGGTCCATCGTGAACGCGGGGGAGGAGAGCTTGCCGCTGAAGGAAGCTTCGTCATCTTCGTTGGCAGAAGCTCGTCGCGCAAGAGAAAAGCCCCCTACCTGGCGCGCCAAATGTCGAAGTGTGTAGTCGACACTTCCCCCGGACCTGCTATGGGCAGCCTGTGGAGGTTCTTTTTCGGAGGGGCTAGTCACTCGCGGAGAGCTTCAGCGTTAGGGACGAGTGAGGGAGAAGCTTGACACGGGGAGTTTTACGTGGTTCAGGCCGCCGGAGCGTAAAACCCTATGTCCACGGTGAGCAGAGGTGCTCGCTGTATTGCTTGCTACTCAGAACCGGAGTCCTGAGCTTGAGGGTGTGTAAGAGGCGAGTCAACAGAGTTCGAACCCTTGCTAACGTTGCCTACCCAAGCCTTTTATAGTCAAAGGCTCGAGCGGCTTACAAGGTGGGTCCGGGACCCGACAGGTGGTCCCGCGGAGATTGCCTGCCATCTACCGTATCTGCAGTTATGCCGGTAGTTATCTCTGGCGAAGGCTTCCGAGTCTTCGTTCTGCCGCCCTGCCCATGCCGCAAGCTAGTCGTAGTGGTTGATGATGGCAGGGGCGGCAGGGGATGTCTTGTCGCTGTGTTAATTGGCGGGCAGGCTTCTGACATGGCGCGCCAGTCTGCGATGTGACTGGGCGCAACGACACCTGACATAGGCGTGCACCGCGTCTCTGCGCCTTGGGAAGGCGCGGGCCTTGAATACCTTGTACGGGCAAGGTATGGCGCGTCTTTACTCCCGCTGCCTACCGCGCGGGGGCAGGCAGCTTAGCTCTGCTGGCCACGTGGTGGGCCCGGAGCTCTCCTCTGAGGAGAGGGAGGTCTGGCCCCGCGGGGCACGTGGAGACCTCAAAGCTCTCCCCGCGGAGGGGGGAGGTCCAGCTTCTGCTGGCTATGTGGCTGGCCCGGAGCTCTCCTCTGAGGAAAGGGAGGTCTGGCCCCGCGGGACACGTGGAGCCTTCGGAGCTCAACCCACGGAGGGGGGAGGTCCAGCTCAGTTGGCCACGTGGCGAGTCCGGAGCTCTCCTCTGAGGAGAGGGAGGTCCGGCCCGCTGGACACGTGGCGCCTTCGGAGCTCTCCCTGCGGAGAACGGCGAGCTCCTTAGGCATTTCCCCCTGTGCGTGGGGGTACCCCGTATCGAGGGTACCGACAGGCGTACAATGTCTAGAGCACGGGGAGGTGATCATATAAATTAATGCGTAATTTCAATGAGCACCTAAGTAAGTGTAGTAGGACTTACAGAGGTAGGGTCGGAGCGCCTGCCTCGTGCTCCCAGGCACGGGCCCGCAGTGGTAGCGCCGGAGATCCAGCCGGGACCGTGTGCGATCCGGAGCATTGCTTGCCATCTTGCCTCGTCGACGAGGTAGATGTTCTCACGCGGAGCGGGTCTTGCGTGGCTTCATCATACGCTCGGACACGGGGGACCCCCATGGTGAACCCAGGGGGAAGCATGGCTTCAGCCCCGCATACCATGTAGAAGGGTAATTCCCGTGACCCGGACCTGGGATGTCAGGCTGGCCCGGACGTAGAGGAGCCGGTATCCTCCGATGGTACTGGGTGCAGCGTCTGCACCGGTTGTATGGGTCTGCTCGGCATGGACCTGGCATGCCTTGCATCTCCTAACCGGCTTGACGGCGTCCAGGTGGCTTTCGGTCAGTAGGAGCCATGTCGGATGGCTTAACCAAACAGCGTGCGGGATGATGAGCGTTCCCAGCACTCGCCTCCTTGGGAATGCGCGGGTCTTGAATGCTTTGTACGGTAAAGGCATGGCGCGCCTTTACTCCCGCTACCTACCGCGCCGGGCGGGCAGCGCTGTTATGCTGGCCACGTGGCGGGCCCGGAGCTCACCTCTGAGGAGAGGGGAGGTCCGGCCCCGCTGGACACGTGGAGCCTTCGGAGCTCACCCCCGTGGAGGGGGAGGTCCGACTCTGCTGGCCACATGGCGGGCTTGGAACTCACCTCTGAGGAGAGGGGAGGTCCGGCCCCGCTGGACACGTGGAGCCTTCGGAGCTCGCCCCTGCGGAGGGGGCGAGGTCCGGCCTCCTGGGCCACGTGGTAGGCCCGGAGCTATCCTCTGAGGAGAGGGGAGGTCCGGCCCTACTGGACACGTGGCGCCTTCAGAGCTCGCCCCTGCGGAGGGGGCAAGGTCCGGCCTTCCGGGCCACGTGGCAGGCCCGGAGCTGTCCTCTGAGGAGAGGGGAGCTTGGCCCTACTGGACACGTAGCGCCTTCGGAGCTCGCCCTTGCGAAGGGGGCGAGGTCCTTAGGCGGTTTCACCCTGTGTGCGTGGATACCCGGCATTGATGGTACCGACAACGCCAAATGTCGAAGTGTGAGCTGTGACACTTCCCCTAGTACCGTTGCTGGAGTAGTCCGCGGAGGTTCGTTGTTTGGAGGGGCTAACGTCCCTAGTCAGCGGGGAGGCCAGGTCCGGGGCCAAGGACACGTCGTGGCTCCGGAGCCCTCCTCAGCAGGGAGGTCCGGCACGGAGCCTGGGGACACGTGGCAGCACTGGACCTCGCCTCAGCGGGAAGGCCAGGTCCGGGGCAAAGGACACGTGGCGGATCCAGATCCCTCCTCAGTGGCAGGGAGGTCCGGCCCGGAGCTTGGGGACACGTGGCAGCTCCGGACCTCGCTTCAGCGGGAAGGCTAGGTCCGGGGCCAAGCGCACGTGGCAGCTCCATAGCCCTCTTCGACGGAGAGGTCGGGTTTACAGCCCGGATACACGTGGCAGCTCCGGACCTCGCCTCTGCGGGGAGGCCAGGCCCGGGGCCAAGGGCACGTGGCGGCTCCGGAACCCTCTTCGGCAGGGAAGTTTGGTTCCGGAGCTTGGGCACACGTGGCAGTGCCGGATCCTGCCCCAGCGGGGAGGCCTAGTCCGGGACCAAGGACACGTGGCCGAGTCCGTGGCCACCTCAACAGGGAGGCGGGGTCTGGATTGTCTTCTACCCTCCACGCGGGGTATCCGGTCTGCACGATACCGACATATATATTAGATGATAGGAGAAATAAAAATGAAAAGTGTTCTGATCTGTATTTTTCCAATAACCAAATGTCACTTTCAAGTGCACATTTAGTAATCATATGGGCCTACTACGCCCTCCTGCCACCTCATCATCACTGGACATATAGAAACAGTCACTAGAGAGTGTAACATTTCATGGATTTTTTTATCTTTTCTATAAAAATGGAGCAGAAAAATATGAAATCTTAATACCCGCACACCTACCAATCTACCTACCTGCATCTTGCACATGCCACAGAATCATTGTGCTTATACCAAATTGATAATTTGACATTTGCAGTTTGAGGTTATTTGGATATACAAAATTCATATGAAATAGTTCAATTCTCGAGTAAAAGTTTCTGATGTTCCAAACCTTCTTGAAAGAGTGTTAATTGTGGCTATATTGAGATAATCACCAACAGGGTACAGGGGATAAATATAGAGGATTAGGTGAGGGGAAAAGACTAAACTACCCCTAATCCTAATCCCTTACTAATGACTAAACTACCCCCACATCTAGCCACTGCAGATGTTGGGACTGGAAAGAAACTCGGAGAACAACGACGACGGGAGGCCCTTCGTGAAGATGTCGGGGAACTGCGTCATCGTCAGGACATGGTGTACCCAAACCTCGCCACGTGCAACCCGCTCACGAACAAAATGGAGGTCGATCTTCACATGCTTTGTGCGCTGATGCTGGACCGGCTTGGTGGAGAGGTACACGGCGCTGACGTTGTCGCAGTAGATCAGAGTGCTCCCAATGACGAGAGTGTGGAGCTCCTGAAGCAGCTGCTGAAGCCAGGAAGCCTCAGCCACGCCGTTAGCCACGGCGCGATACTCCGCCTCAGCACTCAAACGCGACACCATGGGCTATCGCTTCGAGGACCAGGAGACGAGGTTACTGCCCAGGAAAACAGCGTACCCAGAGGTAGACCGGCATGTGTCCGGGCAGCCTGCCCAGTCAGTGTCGGTGTACACGACCAGCTCGAAGGCCGCGTCACGTTGAAGGAGGAGGTCGTAGTCGAGGGTGCCTCGTAGGTACCGAAGAATCCGCTTCACAACGGTGAGGTGCGGCTCCCTCGGGTCATGCATGTGGAGGCACACCTGCTGAACCGCATAGGAGATATCCGGCCTGATGAAAGTGAGGTACTGAAGAGCACCTGCAAGACTCCTGTAAGCAGTGGGGTCAGTGACTGGTGTCCCGTCGGTAGCGGAGAGCTTCGCTTGAGTATCCACTGGAGTGGAGCACGGCTTGCACTCAGTCATGCCCGCTCGCTGGAGGATATCTAGGCAGTACTGTCGCGGGTGAAGGAACAAGCCGCCTGGTCGGTCCTCGACCGCAATACCCAGAAAGCGGTGGAGGCGGCCCAGGTCCTTCATAGCGAACCCCTGTTGTAAAGCAGAAATGGTGCGCCGAAGAAGAGCCGGACTAGACGCTGTTAGTACAATGTCATTGACGTACAGTAGAAGATAAGCAGTGTCACTGCCACGTCGATAGACAAATAGCAAAGTGTCCGACTTAGCTTCGAATGAACCCCTGTGAGACCAAGAAGGAGGCAAACCGGATATACCAGGCTCTCGGTGCCAGCTTCAGACCATAGAGGGATTTGTTCATCTTACAGACCATTTCTGGGTGAGCTGAATCAACAAATCCTGTCAAATGACTGCAGTACACCGTGTCGGTCAGTGTACCATGGAGGAAGGCATTCTTGACGTCCAACTAGTGGACAGGCCAAGAACACGAGAGAGCCAGCGATAGAACGGTACGAACCATCGCCGGCTTCACCACCGGGCTGAAGGTCTCATCGTAGTCGACTCCAGGGTGCTGAGTGAAACCCCGAAGTACCCACCGAGCCTTGTACCCCCTCTTCAAGGTACCGTCCGCCTTCTTCTTATATGTGAACACCCACTTGCCCGTGACAACATTGCCACGACCGGGGCGGGGAACCAGGTCCTAGGTCCGGTTGGCAAGCAGGGCCTCATAATCTTCCTCCATAGTGCGGCGCCAGTGAGGGTCGGCGAGGGCGCTACGCACGGAAGTAGGTATGGGTGAGATCGAAGAAGAGTCGATTGGTGGAGATGTCGTAGGCAGCTCCGGCGAAGCGCTCAACCGGCCGAAGACTCCCGGACGCACGTCGAGTCACCATCGAGTGGGCGTGACCAGGATCCCTGTGGAGAAGAGGAGGGTTGTACACCAAACGCTCGGGTACAACAACCTTCTCTCGTCGTGGGTAGACGAGAGTGGGTGTCGAGGCCGCGCGTGGCGCAGCTGGAGTAGGGACCCCATCCCGCGCTCGTCGCTGGTAGATAAGTGCGGGGTCGGCGGAGCGAGAAGTCGTCGTTGGTGATGTGCCTGGTATGTCTGGTCACGTCGGGCTCGTTGCAGGTGACGTCGGGGAAGTCGAGGCCGCACGTGGCGCAGCTGGTGACGTAGGGGTCACCCGAGGCGCAGCAGGTGACGCCGGAGACGTCGATGCTGCGCGTGGTGCAGCTGGTGACGTCGGGGTCACTCGAGGTACAGCAGGTGACGTCGGGGAAGCCGAGGCCGCGCGTGGCGCAGCTGGTGATGTAGAGGTCACCCGAGGCGTAGCAGGTGACGCCAGAGGCGTCGGTGCCACACGTGGTGCAGCAAGTAATGCCGGGGGCACCTGAGGCATAGCGTTTGTCGAACCTGCAGAAGAAGGAGGCCAAGGCAGCTGGGGAGCAGCTTCGGGGTCAGTGGGAAAAAGGGAATCCAGCTCTGTGGTGGAACCGTAAGAGGTGGTGGAGAAAGGAAAGGAGGACTCATCGAAGACGACGTGCGGAGAGATCAAAAGGCAGTGAGTAGTGAGATCTAAGCTCCGGTACCACTTATGATCAAGGGAATACCCGAGAAAAACACATTGTGTTGAGCGGGGTGCAAGCTTATGCGGTGCAGTGGCGGTAAGGTTAGGGTAGCAAGCGCACCCGAAAACTCGAAGGTGATCGTAAAGAGGATCGGTGCCATATAGAGCAAAGTAGGGGGTGGAGGCACGAATCGCCTTGGTAGGATGGCGATTAATCAGAAGTGTGGCAGTATGGAGAGCCTCCACCCAGTATCGGGCTGGAACAGATGCCTAGAACATCAGGGAGCGCATGACATCATTGGTGGTGCGAATCATGCGCGCTTCCTTGCCGTTTTGAGGAGAGGTATACGGACAAGACATGCGTAGCTGTACCCCATGTGCGGAGAGAAAGTTACGAAACGCAGAGTTATCGAACTCGTGTCCATTATCACACTAGACAGCTTGGATGGTGTGCCCAAACTGAGTGGAAATCCAAATGAAGAAGTGAGAAAGAGTAACGAAAGTCTCAGACTTCAATCATAATGGAAAAGTCCAGGAAAAGTGAGAATAATCATCAATGATCACCAAGTAGTAATTAAAGACCGATACACTGGTAATGGATGATGTCCTGTGACGCCCTCAATTCTGTGGAAAGCCACGGAACCGAGAACTAATGCATATGTGTGCCCAGGATGTTCATCACACATACACATACGTTCCACAAACTGAATTCAGATATATATAACCACGAATAACAGAGTTTATCACAACGTCTCCTGAGTCTTGGACTCATGCTCTCAGCGGAAGTCTTTATTTCTACGCAGCGGAAATCTTTATTTAAATGCGGAAGCAAAAACTAATGCGGGAGCAAAACTAAGAAGAAGTGGCTCCATCTCTACTCCCTCCACAGGCAAGGTTGAGAACAGATCACACGCCATAATGCTCTACTCGATCTTCATAGTAGTCTTCTCTTGCTGTTGATGAAGAAATAATAATGCAAGTTTGAGCACAATGATGTACTCAGCAAGTGCGGGAATAACACATGATATGCAGCTCATAAATAAGGTAGGTATAAAAGGCTTATTTGCAGAAAAGCAAATTTATAAAATCATGATAAAACAGCAACTTAACTTTAGATGAATGTAGTCCCAGCATGTATTAAATTACCAACATACCTTCATCACTTCCCGTGTTCCATCCGAACATTAACCAATCTTTTATTCATACTCACGAATACCTCCTCGTATTCGCTACCATTTCACCTTAAAAAACAACCACGTTTCGCACCGAGACCAATCTCATATTATGACCCATCAGTCATGCAACCATCTCATCTCCCGGACTCACAGTCCCAAACCAAACCATAACCAATAACCATAACCAAGAACCTTCCCAATAACCATTCCAGTAACCATCCCATCTAATCATGGCAGTTTAGCCAGGTGCTCATGACCGTAAGCTCGGCTATCATGATAGTTTTAGACTCTGCAGAGTTTGCACCTCTTTACCCACAAGTTTGTGATTTTGTCACCCGTCGGCGACTGCAGAACCTCCATTATACCAGTACACAACCGTCGGTGTATGGTCAAGAGATCACAAAATAGCCTTTACAAAGGGGTTACTAGATGTATGGACTCACTAAGGTTTCACCGGCAGGGTAGAATCTCCAATTCTCCCACCCACGGGCCCCCTCTTGTGCCATGCAGTTCCCAGGGCAGTCCTCACTCGACTCCCATTCCCCGCGCCTTCCACAGTCCATAACACTCTAGCAACTTACCTAATTACTCAGCTAAGCCGCACCCATACTTGGCCTTGTGGTGGCACTGTTATCCTGGCATGTGCATGCATGAACCGGTCCTTAGATCTGCGGCAAGCAAAACCACCCTCTCATGCTACCTTATTCACAAACCCAGGCTTGCCTAGATCTCCCTCCGATCCATGTTTATTAACCTCATCAGTTACTTATTATCAGTACGAATGCAGTTAGCTAGACACATCTATCTCGCTTCCCAATCCCATGGACTCAGCGAAGCATAAAGCAAAAACCATACCCGACTCATAAACTTCCCAGGCGACAAGGATGGTTTAATCAAAACTAGTAAACTCCTATAAAAAGGGTTTTCCCATCATGTTTGACTCAGCACACACACCTTTTCGCAAAACAAAATAGTTTTACCCAAAACATAGGATCAACATGGTCAAGGAGCACTTGCCTTGTTCTTGCGGTTCCGGTTGTTCTTGATTCTCAAAACCTGGTTGTTGTAGTTCGTCGTAGACAGCTTCCTGAACCTGTCCTGCTATGTAGGATTCATGTGCATACAAGATTCACAGCAATCAATATCATGCACAAAACCCTAAACTAGATGCGATGATGCACATGCATGCTATCCTATGATTAGTTTCATTAGATTGATCTATACGTATTCTTGCATGGCTTGCATGGTCAGAGGTGTTCGGATCAAAGGTGGTCGTGGTGATGATCTTGTTTTTAGATCAAATTGATCATCAAGTGATCTGTTCACGAAAAGGCTTCTGTTCGAAAGGAATCGAAGAACAGATGCAAAGAGATGAATAACATGATGTCGTAAGGTGGTATTGAAGTCCTACCTCACGCTCTTCTTAACTTTGAGGTCCTCCTCAGACCACTCGGTTCTTCTCCGATGATCTCCCTTGTTGTGCTTCGGCGATGTTTTGCTCGGCGAGTTAGGGCTAGAGCGCTAAGTCGTTGGCTTAGGAGTTGAAAGAGAAGTTTGTGATTTTGGCCAGAGGTTTTGGGTTCTATTTATAATCGGGAAGAGAAGAGTCCTAATCTGATTGGATCCCGAATAAGAGTCTTATTCAGATCTTTGTTAGATCCTGACGTCTTATCTTCGGTAACATTGTGGAGTTTAGATCGGTTTCTGTTGCGTACCGGTGTCCTTACACATTAACAGCCGCTCCAGAACTCGTTACCTCCGTGATGATGAGCTCCGGAAGCTCCACGTGTCCTCCAGGCCTGGTATCTCCTCGTCCGCAGAGACGATCTCTGGTTGCCGCGTGTCAATCGACCGAGACCTCCCTCTTCTTCGGAGGTGAGCTCCGCGCACGCCGCGTGTGGGTTCCGGTCTTCCCCCTCTCCTTCCCTCAGGGACATGCCCCGAGGTTGACACGTGTCCAGCAGCGACAGACCTCCGGAGATAAGCTCCGGTGGCGACATGTGTTCAATAGATCCGGACTTCTCTGAGATGAGCTCCGAGATTGACACGTATCCCGCGCGACTGGTCCTCTTATTTCCGCGAGGACTAGCTCCGAAGGTGACATGTGTCTTATGAAAAATGCCTTTGCTTCTTCCGCAGAGGCTATCTCCGCGGGCAGCACGTGTCCCACAGGGTCGGACCTCTTTCCAATTGCGGAGGTGACCCCCGAGCCTGCCACGTAGCTAGCTTAACGGCGGACCTCTCCCAAATTTTTTGGGGATGAGCTCCGAACGCGCCACGTGGTCTGCTGGCCGTGGAAGTTGCCTGCGGTGTTCTCGGAGAGCATTATTGGCTATCCTTTTGATACTTGCTTCTGTTCCCTCTTTTCTTAAAATGTTTTTCTTCTTCATAAAATATGAACATATGCTGACACCCGAGATGAGGGTGTCACATGTCCACAAATCACAATGTATAAGATCAAAAATGTGCTCAACATGAGTCACAGAAGTGGGAAAAGGAAGCCGAGCATGGCCACCAAGCTGACAAGCATGACATAGGGAGTCATGTGTGCCCCTAGAACACGAGATAACAGAACTACTGGACAACTTCGACATAGCATCTACACCAGGGTGGCCAAGCCGGCGATGCCAAATGGTGGATGAAGCTGTCGTAGTCAAAGCAAAAGGCGGTGATGTAGCGGAAGCAGGAAGTCGAAGTGTGTATTGGAGCCCCGAGCTATCACATCAAAAAAGAGGTCGCCGGGTAGAAAGATCCTTCACAGACAAACCAAAAGAATCAAACTCAATGGAAACATTGTTATCAGTGGTAAAATGACGGACAGAAAGCAAGTTTTGAATGATATACGGAGCGACAAGAATGCTTTTAAGCTGGAAAGAACCTGGGAGACCAGAATCACCTACTGAGGTGACCGGAAGAACAGACCCATTCCCAACAACGATAGATGAAGGAAAAAAGGGATTGGGAGGGTGGGTGGAAGAGAGTATACCAGCATTTGGAGTGGTATGGTATGACGCTCTAGAGTCAACTACCCAGTCGGCACCTGGTGGAGTAAGGTGCATGGTGCTGAAGGAAGAAGCCAGTGACTGTCGATCCCACGTCGAGGGTGGCTCCTAGAGAGGTGCCGACGGCTCCGAGTACCCAACATGATAGTCTGTGCCTCCGTAGGTCAAGGCTGACTGTCTGCTAGAAGGATAGCCAGGCCCACCGTAGGCCTGAGTTGGTGGCCCACCAGCACTGTAGGCTGGTCCACTATAGCCAGGGGTGGCTACGAACGCCGGCTGGAGGCGTGGTGGTCGTGGAGGCTGAGAACCCGGAGACGGCCTAGGCCACATGTAGATCTGGCTAGTCCACAGGTTGTAGGGTGTGGGCCAGGGTGCACCTCCCCGCCCGGTACCACCGCTACCACGAGTAGCCAGAGTAGTGGGTGTAGAAGTGCCGCCTGCACTGCTACCTCCACCACAGTCGCCGTGCTTGCCTCGGCGGCGACGATTTCCACCTATAGTACTGGCAGGAGTGCCTGGGGTGGAAGGTGGTCGTGACGATGGTCCACCAACAGCTGGTAAGGGTGGACGAGGACACTGCCCATAGCCATAAAAGGCTGTGGCAGACCCAGAGCCAGTAGAGCCTCCTGCAGTGATCTCCTCAAGCTCAAGATCAGACCATACCTTTGTAAGGGCCTCAGTTTTGGCACACATTTGAAGTGTTCATCACCATACCACACTAATTTTCACTCCATTCGGAGTTGATCTTGACATGAGCTAAGTGGGACGAATTCAAACTTTATTTGAATTCAAAACTGAACTTGTGCTGAAATTCACTCAAACCGAACCCAATTTGAGTTCTATTCAATTCAAATGGCTCAGGGGTGAACAATTTGAATCACCAGGGGTATTATGGGGCTCACTGTTTACAACAGTGATTAGGAGTAAATTTCAGAGGTTAAAACCCCGGGTGGGACCCACATGTCATAGAGGGGAGAAGGAGAAACTTGTACCCAAAGTCAGAGTCTCGGTGGGAAATTCCACCGAGCAGCTGTCGGCTGTGCCACCGAGCAGCTACCGGCGCCACCAGCTGCTTCCCTCTCTGCGCGCTGGCGCCCAGGGCGGCTGGCTCACGCCCCCACGCGACCGGCACCGCCCCAGCCGAGCAGGAGTCGGCCGGCTTTATCTTCTCGCGGGCAAACCCGAGCAGCGGCATTGTTTCTCGCCGCAGCTCTCTGCTCAATCGGGAAAACCAGCAAAACCATCTCCTCCTTCGTCCCTGAGCTGCTAGACAGCCACCTGAGCTCGCACTCCACCTCTTCCACGCCAGAAACCTCGAGCTCCGACCTCCTTTGCCCAAAGACGATCGCCACCGCGGTGACCTAGCCTCAGCCGAGAGTCAGGCGCCCGTGGGCAGCGTTCCACAGGCGTCTTCACGGTCCAGCGAGAGAGGCAACAGGAGCGCGCGACCACTGTGCTGCTCTCCTCCAAGTTTGGAAGCCAACCGTGAAGAATCCGCAGAGAATTTCCAGTTTGTGCTCCGGCAACCGTAAACCGAGCTTCCGGTACGGTTTCTTTAAATTCTCGCTCTATGATCTTTCGGAGGTCATCAAATCTTACACATAGACGCTGGACTAGCCGGCGATCAAGTTCTTTTCTGCATCCGTAGCGTGAAACTGTCTAGGAGTGACGAATTTCGAGCTCGATCGAGGGCGGTCATGGCGGGCACGATCGGTCACACGGTGCCGACCGACTTGCCGCCATCCCTGAACCCTTTTGACACCTTGTCGAGCTTCCTAGAGGTACACTGATGCTGTAGGGCCGTTTGTTCGAGGTGTTGGCGGGTTTAGAAACCACGGTCGACGGTGTCGAACCTCAACCGAGGCCGCGGCACGTCGCCGAGCTATTTCCGGTCACCCCCAGACCGACCTGTCACCCCCGACGTGTTCCTCGACATCGACAACCCCCTAGCGGCGAGTTTCAGACCATGGGAGGTCCGGCAGCGGCGAGCCGGCGAGCCCCGAGTCTGCTCCGGCGAGGTCGGCGGCGCGGGCGCGAGAGAACGGCGGGAGGAAGACGAAGCCGGCTGGCCCACGTGTCAGCGGCTGAAGAATTTAAATCGGGATCGGGTGTGGCCAGTGATCGGCTGTGCTGGCGCGCAAATACCCTGTGGTATCTCCGGTGTGCCGGACACCTCCGCGCTCGACACGTGTCCCCGCGGGCCCCGAGAGTTTAAACTTTTCCCCCGATTTTCAGAATTCTTCCAAAATTCAAATCCTCATAACTTTGGCTAGAAAGCTCCAAATCGGGTGAACAAAATTTTGTTGGATTCAGCTCTCTGAGCACTTTCCAGCAATACCAAATTCAGCTCATGAAAGTGAATAGTTTTCCAGAATTAAATCCCTAAAGTTTAAACTGTTGGGAATTTTATCTGGAGAACTACTTTATGAAAAATTCTGAAATTTGGCTGAAAGGTTCATTAGAAAATCCCTGAATCCCAGTAAAATTTTCAGACTCATCCAAGTTCATTTAGTTATCCTAATTGGGTGATTAAGGGAACTGCTCAGAGAAAATAGAAAAAATGTACAGAAACATTTTTCAGATTTTCTCCAATCTTAATTAGGACATAACTTTCTGTAGAATTCTTCAAATGACATGAAACCAACTCCATTAGAACCATCCTAAATTCTAGGTTCCAGAAAGTAATGGTGGGAGCCATGAAAAACCCTGGAATTACTTAGAGGCTCAATTATTGACCAAAGAGGCTTTTATTTGTACTAGGTTCAATTGAATTTTGTTTCAAATAAAACTTGGTCACAACTCTGGTTAGGACCCTAACAATCCATCATAAAAATTTCAGAACCAAACGGGAGGTCTAGCTAGAGTTATTAACAATTATGTATTTAAGTTCACACATTGCATTTAAATTTACATGTAGTATTGTATTCAATGTGTAGCCATTGAAGAAGAGACCCCGGAAGTGCTGGATTTCCTTCTTCCGGACGAAGAACTAACTACTGACCAGCAGCAACAAGGCAAGCCCCGGTTTGCATTAACCTTTTTATAAGTTTTATTTTGTTTACATGTGTCATATAAGGTATGATTGTGCATTAGGTGTAGGATGGATGGACCCCCACTTGCATAACCATATTTTTTCCCAAGAGTGAGGGTAGTGTCTAAGACCTCGAGTAGATAGGCTAAGCTTAAAGATTCATAGGGCTTCGGTACAAGTCGAGTAGTTGGAATCTACTCGCGAGATAGGCTTGGGACGCACGGGTTCGGTTGAGTGATGTGAGATCACATTAGTAATGAAAATGAGACTGGGCAGGGGCTAGGGCGCAGCAAGAGGGAGTCTTGTGTGCGCAGCCCTGTCCGTGTCGATTGAGGACCGAGCCGTGTGCAGCCCATGCTGATCAAGTTTGAACGTACCGAAGGCATATCGGATATATGGGCCCCCATAAACCGATGTAGCCTAAACCTCCGGGCGTCGAGGCATAACGCACCGATTTATAGGTGTAGGCTGAGGGCAGCAAGGTGGAAATCTGCCAACGGGCATAGAGAGATGCTCCGTGTGGGGAACCTCCTGCTCGTTTCGGTGCGACCGGTTCGACGTTTGGGCTGTTGGGTGAAAGGTTGTCCCGTACGACATCGAGTGAGCGTGCTGTGCAGCTCCATGGGTGGGCGTACGTGACGTGCTCTTTGGGTTTTCCCTGCAGGTGTATATCGAGTCGATTCACCGTCCCTCGCGGTGAAGAGTACCACTTGGTCACTGAGTCGTGATGTAGACTAATGAATAAAATATGGCGATTCAATACTGCTGATTTGATATAATTGCATTGCTACATGTGTGCCACCAAATATTGCTTACTAAATTTCAGATTCTTGAACTGTTAACTTGTTGCTAAAAGTTGAACTAAGGATGAACTTGTAGGCGAGTCCATTTGTTGCAATATGACCATCCTATGTCATGGTACACCTCATGTAGAGTTTCATGCTTAGGTGAGTCGGTTAAGACTTGCTGAGCCTTCGTGCTCACGGTTGCTGCTTATGTGTTTTTCAGGTGAGGAGCCACCCACGGGCTCGGAGTACGAGCCCACCGGCGAGGGTTACCCTCCGTCGGGGACCACGGCTGAGTGGGAGCCGTACACGTGGCGCTGAGCTGAGACGTGCAGCTAGTGTGGGTTGCCCTAGGGCTGGGCAACCGACTTTTGCTAGATAGGCGGGCGTGAGTTGTACAAAAGAAACTTCCGCTGTGTAATAAAAGACCCTAGTTTGTAACTGAGAAGTGTACTACTTTGTACATTCAGTTTGTTTCCCGTGTAATATAATGAGTTCTTATGACGTGTGCTGTCGGGTGTCGCATCGCGCGGCACCACCCTCTGCGATCCTGGATGAGCGGATCCCGGTCCGCCACAGCCTGGTATCAGAGCTGCAGGGGGGATAGCACAGTACTTAAGGACTACATTATGCGAAAACTTAGGTTACGGTGAGGAATCGGTAGCTGCCCAAGTAAGGACTATATTAGTATAGTTACTTAAAGTGGCAAATATTAACCTATATGTTATAATTCTGAATTTTAATTATGTAACGACGCACCTACGCTCTGGTAAGTATGGTAAGGAACGCCACCAAAAGCGGTTCAATTTCGGTTAGCTCCCCCTGACGAGGAACGTGGTTCAGGGATAGAGTCTCACAGCTTGGTGTGAGATGTCAATATGAAACTCTTGGACTCTTCATGTTCCTGAGTTCATATGAAACGCTGATCCCTAGCATGCATTAGGCAAGTAAGTGGAGACCCCATCGCGTGGTCAGTAACGCGAGAGTGTGTTCGTCTGGAAGTAGCCCAGGGGGACATACGCAGCGCTTGCCATCGGCGTGCCCTGCAGGGCAGTACGTGGTATCTGTTGGGTTGATAACATTCCCAACCGTGACGACCCATTCATGACCTACTCGGGTTCCCTGTCGTGTGGTGTTGAAACACGATCACGTACCTTGAGACGTGACCTAACTCAAGGACGGCCGTATGGCAATGATACGGGTGTTTGTATTTACTTTTAAATATGGAACTGCCTGAAATGAACAACCTTTGAGTGCACCATCATTGTGTGGTCTTCTGCAGGTACTAACCACGTAGGTATCCGTGTAGAAAACGTGTGCGAGAGATCGTCTAGTGCCACACTTGAGACATATATACCGGTATGATCCGGTTAGGATTTTCTTTTGTGAGGAACGTAGTACCGAGATATTGTAGGCATATGCATGAAAATATTGAGAACAAGGAACTAAAATCATTAGGTTCAACAATTAAGGCCCTGGTTGGGTGTAAGAGTGGGATTACTAGGACCAGGATAGCTAAAGGGATGAAAAACAGAGTGCTCTGTTTTGGGCAGCACGTTTGCTGATCTTCAACAGGGTATAACTCGCAGGTCTTTTAGCCCAGAGAGGTGTTCTATACAGTTCTGGAAAGGTATTTAAGTACTCTACAACTTTGTTGTAGACTTCCAGAGCTGAAACTCACCTTAAGATGGCTAAAATCTCAGAGGAATGTAAACTGTCCAGAACCAGGACAGAGTAGAACATTCTCTGAACTGTTTTGTTTTTCAATAATAACTCCCAGTAGCATGACCCAAAAATTTCATATGATACTCCCTTAGAAATAGTAGAAGATGTGTGATACCTTTGCAATTCAAAGTTTCTGAAGTTTCAGCACAGATTTCAGTGGAAATCAGGGATGAAAACAGCCACTTCCAAGGGAGGTGCTGTTAAAATTCTTGCAGAAATTCTGCTGACTTTGAATTAGCATAACTTTTTAACCAAAGCTGATCTGGGGGCAAATGAATACTCATTGGAAAGATACTGAAGTTAAATTTAACTTTGGTATTCAACTTGAGTCATGAAAATGCCCAGAACTAGATCAAAACTTGGGATAGGTAGAAACTGGTCATTCTGACAGAAGAATGACAGTTGAACCCATTGGAGAGGGTGTTGTACCCCAAGGGTGGTATACGTGATGACAACGCGATAGTAATGTCTCGTGGTGGCCAAACCTAGTTATGGTGAGCTTCCAAAGTGGAAGTTCATCAAGTTGGATTAAACTAGCTTGTGTTTGGTCTGGTAATGGTGTAGCTTGTGCAAAGTTATTACATTATCTACTTACGAGATATATCGCATGTTTTTGTTGTCATAATGTTTTTACGCCCATTTCTATTGGACTGCATGCAAAATGTTGCGGGACTGATGTTTAATGTCGTGTGGTTGCAGATGGTTCGTACTAGGACCACGCACGAGGTTGGTGGCTCTAGCCAACAGGGAGGTGATGACTCCCAGCCACCGGCCTACGACAGCACCCCGCAGCAGCAGCCACCACCGCCGCCTCCGCTCACTCTAGCGGATGTGATTGCGGCACTGGTGGGAGGTCGTGAGGAGCAGACCGACCTGCTCCGCACGATCGTGCAGAATACGTCCCAGGCGGGGGGACGTCAAGATAGGGGGCCTCGTGAGCCCCGTGCAGTGTCGTACTCGGATTTCATGAGTACGCACCCTCCAGTGTTCACCGAAGCTGAAGAACCACTGGAGGCTGACAACTGGCTGCGGACCATCGAGTCCAAGTTTGGGCTGCTCCAGTGTACGGAGCGGCAGAAGACCCTGTTCGCAGCACAGCAGCTCCACGGTGCCGCTGGTGCGTGGTGGGTGAATTATGTCGCCTCACGTCCGGCTGGCCATACCGTGGAATGGCAAGAGTTCCGGGAGGCGTTCCGCGCCTACCACATTCCTCCCGGGATCATAAAGAGGAAGTTCCAAGAATTTTTGGAACTGAAGCAGGGCGGGAGGAGTGCCCACGACTACTCCCGTGCCTTCAACCATCTGGCGCAATATGCGTCAGAATATATCTCCACGGAGGAGAAGAAGAGGGAGCATTTCTATCGGGGGTTACACCCCGAAATGAAGACGCACCTCGTTCAGTGGAATCGCGGCACTTTCAACGACCTAGTCAATGCCGCGATTATGCAAGAGGATGCTCAGAGGGAGTTGGCAGCTGAGCAGAGGAAGCGCAGCGCTCCACCTAGCAGCGGTGGTGGCGCGCCCCAGAAGTACCGTATGGTGTATCGGACACCATCCGGGCAGCAGTGGCGACCACCGACGCGGCCTCAACAGTTCGGGGGACGTTCGTTCGAAGCACCCCCGTTCCGACCGCCGATGCCACCACCAAGACAGCAGCAGCAGCAGACGGTACCCTGGGCGTTTCAACCGCCACAGCGCGCCCCGGGATTCCGTCCACCGATCAGCGGGGGACCGCCCCGTTTCACCTGCTTCACGTGTGGCCAGGCGGGCCACTTCGCGAAGGACTGTCCCCAGGGGCAGCAGAGCGGCGGGCAAGCCCAGTTCCAGGGCGGTGCTCGAGGCCGACCTCCGGTGAAGATGGTTGGTCAGCGGACTGGGGGCGTTCGCAACCTCGACAATGAGGACGCCCCAGAGGGAGAGAATGTGCTGGCGGGTACGTTCACTCTCAACCATCAAGCCATCATCATACTTTTTGATTCTGGTGCAACCCATAACTTCATAAGTGCATCATATATGGTTAAGCATCAGCTGGAAACCTTTCCAACCGAGTGTTCTTATATGATCTGCTCACCGGGAGGAAAGATTTCAGCAACAATGATGGTTCCAAAAGCACCACTGTGCTTAGGTGGGAAGATATATCCCACCACTATGATTATCCTAGGGGGGCAGAAGATTGATGGAATCTTGGGAATGTCATGGCTAAGCTACCATGGCGCTGTCCTGGAAACGCTATCACGGACGGTTCACCTCAACTCCCCATTACACTGTCCGCAGTCCCTCCTATTAGATAATCCAGTCCGGGAGGTTTCAGAAATCAACAATACTGAAGCTCTCAAGTTAGAGGACATCCCCGTAGTCCGGGAGTATCCCGACGTGTTCCCAGATGATCTACCGGGCATGCCACCTGAGCGGGATGTCGAGTTCAAGATCAAGCTCGCACCCGGGACTACGCCCATATCACGGAGACCATACAAAATGGCTCCAAATGAGCTGGCGGAACTGAAAGAACAGCTCAATGATCTGTTGAGCAAGGGTTTCATTAGGCCGAGTTCCTCACCTTGGGGATGCTCGGCGCTATTCGTGAAGAAGATGGATGAAACCCTGAGGCTGTGTGTGGATTACCGGCCGCTCAACGCCGTCACCATCAAGAATAAGTACCCACTGCCCCGCATCGACATATTGTTTGATCAACTTGTGGGTGCAAGTGTGTTCTCCAAGATGGACCTTCGCTCTGGATATCACCAGATAAAGATCCGGGCGGAGGATATCCCGAAGACGGCGTTCTCGACGACATACGGCTTATATGAATATCTCGTCATGTCCTTTGGTCTCACAAATGCTCCAGCCCATTTCATGTATCTCATGAACTCGGTGTTCATGCCGGAGCTGGACAAGTTCGTGGTAGTGTTCATCGACGATATCTTGGTTTACTCCAAGACAGAAGCCGAACATGCCGAACACTTGCGGATCGTTCTTCAACGATTGCGAGACCACAAGCTTTACGCCAAGTTCAGCTAATGCGAATTTTGGATCAGCCAAGTGCCATTCTTGGGACATATCATCTCAGCTGAAGCCATTGCAGTTGACCCAAGCAAGATAGAGCAAGTGCTGAAATGGTGTAACACCCCAAATTTTGATTCAAAACTCTAAGCCATGCTCAGAGGGGAATTTAAAAAATTTTGGACGTGTTGCATGTTTTGCAAAAATTCAAATTCAAACTGGAATTCAAATTATACTCAAAACAGAAAAGAAATGGAAAAAGAAAAAGGAAAACGGGAAAAAAAAACCGGCCAGTGGGCCGAAACCCGCCAGCCGGCCCAGCTACTCCCGCGCCAGCCCGCCCCCGCGCGCGCCGCGCTGCCTCTCACCGACGGGTGGGACCCGCCTGTCATCCCTAACCCCGCGACCCCGGACTCTCTCTCGCGCGCGCGATCGCAACCGATCGGGAAACCCGTCCCCGCAACCCGAATTCTGGTCCCAAACGACTCAAACTCGATCGCAACAGACCCACCGCCCTCCCCCGGCTATAAAAACCCCAGCTCCGATCAGTTTTTCCCACGCGATCGCCGATTTTTACTCCGGTGAGCACCGAGACTTCGCCGGTGAATTCTGGCCGATCTAAGCTCGGAAACTCTGATCTAACTCGCTGGTCTTGATCCACCGCCTCCGGGGAACTTTGCAGGTGCAGAAAACTCGGAGAGTTACGGTGTAAACACAGCGCCGACGAGCTTCGCCGTGGTTTTTCCTCGGACCTCGCCGCCGATCACTTTCCAGGACCCCCGAGCTCGAGAAAACCCCCGAGGTGAGATCCCTGACCTCCCCTCTACCGATCTACGCCATAAGATCACAGTTCTAGGTAGAATTCTCGCGGATCCGAAACTTTCCGGCGAGTTCGCCGCTTCCCGCCGCCGTGCGCCGCCGGCAGCGCCGCCCGCGCTCGATCAGAGCGACGTGGCCGCTTGTGCGCCGTTTATCTTAAATCGCACGGTAGACTTTAAAACCCCGCGTACCGGTTCGATGTTATAATCTCAGCCGTCGGTTTAAAATCGGACGGTCCACGTCAGCCCCGCGTTATAAAGACTGGAATTCTTACGTGCTACCCCCTGGGGTTCTCTGGAATTGAGAGCTAGCCCCAGAAACTTCAGATCTAGCCCCTGGAACTCTAGAAAATCATGTAAATTCATTTAAAAATCAGTTTTAGCCCCTGGACTTAATAGAAATTAGGAAAAACACCTCTGATAAATATAGCTAGACCCCTGGAAATTATGAAAATAATATTATAGACCCTGTAATGGGGTGAATTCATTATTTTAACCCTGTTTAGTAATTAATTTAGAAAATTGAATATGTAACTAGTGTTTAAAAATTAAAAAGTGGGACAAACATAATTGTCAAAATTAATTAAAAACTTTCTCAGTACTTAGAAAACTTTGGAGTGAGATAAAAATGTATTTTTGGGTTGAAATAAATCTGTTTCATCTATTATTCACATTTATTAGTATAAGGACACATTTTTAAGTAAATAATAGTTATAGAAAAATAGGGAAAAGAATTATGAAATAGTCTACTTCAGAAGCCAAGGTCAAAATATGTTATTAAATTATTTAGGACCAGAACCTATACTGTTTAGGTGATGAATATTACTAATTTCATAATAAAATACACAATTATGCATAGGAATATAAATCTGAAAATATAGCAACTAGTAAATGATAAATGGAGTTTCTAAAATACAAAGAATTTAGTTTAGAGTTGATAGAAATTATGAAAGCACATATGGGGAAGAATAATACTTTTCATACACACTTGGTAGTAAAAAGGTGAAGTAGTTGAATATAAGAAATTTATTGGAAACCCATATAAACAATACGTAAGTATAAAGGTGGACACAAAAGTAGGAATCATATACACATGGTTAAAAGTGCATGCAAGCCACAACTCAACACACATAAAGTAACCACAACACATATAATGGTAAAGAACTTTTATAAATATTAATGTGTGGTTTGTATGAAGTAGAAGTGTGAACTATGTCTTATGATTGTTGTTTTTCTTTTGCTATGTGTGATGGTATGAAGTAGAACCTGTTCAAGAACAAGTTATTCATTTCCAAGATCAGGACTACCCATTTCAAGAGCAGCAAGAAGGAGGCAAGTGTCCTTGACCACTTTGATCCTATGCTAGGATGTGTAGATAGAATTATTTGCATTGCCAAATGAAATATGAAACCCATGCTAGGAAAGTTTCCCTAGAATTGCATTAACTTGTTTCCTTGTAGCTTGGGTTGGGATTTATTTTGTCATGTCATTTATTTATATGCATATGCTTAGCCATGCTTAGAATGGGATATTTGGGATATGAGATCATCAGTTTATTATACCATACTCTTGAATGAGTTATTGTGAGTTATGTAGAGGTAGGGATCAAGGCAAGTTGGATGTTTTGGTTGTGTGCTGGGTGCACGAGACTTGGGTTTGTGTTTAGTACTTGCCTGGATCCTAAGGACCGGTTCATGGAGCATGTAACCCGGCTTTACAGTGCCAACCACATGCTGAGATGGGGCAGCTTGGCCAATTAATTAGGTGTATCCCCGGCGTAGTATGGGTGTGTTGGATGGTGCGGGGAGTAGGTGTCAGCTGGACTACCATATGAACCGCAAGGCTCAAGAGGGGGCCACTGCAGCGGGGTTGGAGCCTCTTGTATGCTGTTAGGGGTGAAACCTCAGTGGGCCCACGCTCGTCGGGAATCCCTTTGTAAAGGCTTCGTAGTGATCTCCTGGCTGCACACATGGGAAGTGTGAATGTGGATCGTAGCCACTGGCATAATGGAGGTTCTTTTAGTCCACCCGGCAACGGGGGATGAAATCACTACTTGTGGGTACAGTGGTACAAACTCTGCAGAGTTAAAACTGTCTTGACAGCCGTGCTCACGGTTAAGAGCGGCCTGGACTTATTCATGATTAGAGGAATGATGGTTTTTGGAAGTTAAGCGGGGAGCTTAACATTGGAAATGATGTTATGGTTATTGGATTATGATGATGGGATGGGAGATTGGGACCATTTCACCTGTGTAGTAATGTAGGTGCTTAATAAGCTAAGGTGATAGGTATTAATTGCGTAGTGCTTTAACCATGAGTTCAACCTCTCCTTGTTCTAGCCATGCATGATATAATTTTCCCACACTTGCTGAGTACCATTGGTACTCAACCTTGCATATTTGTTGGTTTATATTGCTGCTCAGGTCAAGATAATGAGGTGGTGTATAATGACCAAGATTTTGGACCCGAGGAAGGTTTTTAGGTTCATGAAGACCCCCGGGCAACGCCTGTGATGGAGCCCTAAAAGAATAATATTCCGCTGCTAGTTTATTTACTTGTGATGAAGCATTAGTGTCCATTGAGACATTTACGATGTAAGACTTATTTATATTCGACACCTGGCTTGTAATAAATGATGCTTCACTATTTGTCATCACATGTATGAGAAAATGATCCTGGCATACATGTGATATTCACTCGGTTGTTCTTCGGAAAAACCGGGTGTGACAGAGGTGGTATCAGAGCCAAGGTTGCCCGTAGGAACATGGACCTAGGTAGAAATGGACGTATTTAAGGACCCTATTTTCTTAAAAACTATTTTCCAAGGTGTGGGTGGAAAAAGTGTTATTAAAGGAGTCATTTTCTTCAATCTTACCCCAACTTTCATTCAAAATAGGATTTTTGTTTGAGAATTTATCTAACCTAATTTTAAATTCTTTTGTTTTTAGATGGTACGCATGATTCGCACCGCTCGTAAGTCCACAGGAGGGAGAGTTCCCGTAGTTGCCCTTGCCGAAAGAGAGGAGAGTCGTCCAGTGACGTACCTTTCCTATGGATTGGCAGTAGGAGACTTGTTGCGCCGTCTTCGACGTATGCTCGAAGCCGCAGGCAATACGGGCAAGCTCATCATCCACTACAACTCCACCAGGACCATCCGTGAGAAGAGGGAAGAATGGAGTTCGGAGATGAGGATTATACACGAGAATAAGCTACTGAAGATCCACCATTCTCCAGCTTGTCGAGCAACACAAGTTGACGCGGAGAAAGATGTCACCTGGGAGGCCATCACCTGCCAGAGTCACATCTATCGTCGCCACTTGGACAAAACTGAGTACATGTATGTCCTCCAACGTGAGAGTGGTACCACGGAGTACAAGTACCCACCGGTGCAGCAAGGGACTTCCCATGAGCACATGGACTTGTGCTTGGAGGATGCTGCTATGCTCAGCACTCGACTGCAGGAGTGTCAACAAGAGCTTCAGGATGTCCGAGACACCCTAAAGGAAACGGAGGCGTTGCTGCGAGCTTGCTTAAAGGCGAGAGAAAGAGGAGATGGGAATGAACTGTGTGTCACCGTGAGTGATTCATGGACTCCTGACTCCCCGGATCGCCGAGCAATCAGGCGTCGTCGCACTTCTCCACCAGCAGCCTCCCCACCCAAAGCAGAGTCAGAAGGTAGCCGAAATGAGGAGGAAGATCCCGAGGAGCCAGCTCAAGAGGACGAGTAGTGTAGAGTCTTTCCCCTAGCTAGCAAGAGGTCGAGTAGTCGAGTCGTTACGTAGTTAATGGTGTGATAATGCTTGGTGTGTGACGTGAGTTGTGGAAGCCATGAGCAATTGTCCACAGCCTCGTCTTCAGATTGTTTTGCTTTGGTGTGTGAACCCACAGGAAATAATAGTGCATTTATTTGGTGTGAGATATAAACCCTCGTAAAATTTTAAAGCCTCAACACTTCAAAGTACACACAAATGAATGTAGTAAGACGATACTAAATGGTATCAAATTAACATTTGTTGATTCTGCCAGATGGCCGGAAGAGGAAAAGGACGTGCTGCCAACCCCGCCAACAACAACGATGAGGGATGCAACCCTCATCTTTCTGGAGGCCAGGACAGGGGTGGTCGCCGTGAAGAAGTTGATCCTCTCCACCAAATGCTGGAGAATCAAAATCAGCTCATCCAGAACTTGACTCAAGTGGTGGCCAACTTGCATCAAGTTCCACCTCCATAAGCTGCACCACGCCAACCAAGGTTGAGTGAGTTTCTAGGAACTCAACCTCCAAAGTTTGCAAGTGCTGCTGAACCTCTGGAGGCAGATGATTGGCTGAAGACTATTGAAAGTAAGATGAGGATCATACAGTGCCAAGGGTATGAGAGGGTGCTGTTTGCCTCTCATCAATTGCAGGGACCTGCTGCTGATTGGTGGACCGCCTATGTGGCCGCCCATCATGACCCTGAGAACATCACTTGGGAAGAGTTCAAGCGTAGCTTCCGCAACCATTACATCCCAAGAGGTGAACTCAAAAACAAGAGGAAGGAGTTTCTGGGACTGCAGCAAGGAAACATGACGGTGAGGGAATACCTCACTAAATTTACTCAACTATCCCGTTATGCTCCACGAGACATAGAGACTGATGAGCAGAAACAAGATTGTTTCGTGGAAGGACTTACCGCAGAGATGCAGTGTGCAATGTCCTCCAATGAGTATGAAAGCTTTCAAAAGATGGTGGACAGAGCATTTGTGGTGGAAAGGAAGCTAAAGGCCCTAGAAAATGAGAATAAGAGGAAGGCGGGGTGGTCACATCAAGCCTCAGGGAGCAACACCCGCCCACGTATGATGCAGCAACCTACGGGGCAGATGAGTCGTGCTGCGGTACCCTATTCAGCACCAAGAGGGTACAACCCAAACTACAGGCCACCCGCAGCACCTGCACAGCCGCCACGTCAGTTTGTGCAGCAGCCTCGCCCCGCATATCCACCTCGACCAGCAGTGCAAGGACCCCCGAACCAACCCCAAGACAACAAAGGCCAAGCACCTAAGGTTGGGGTGCCATGTTTTAGCTGTGGTGAAGTGGGGCACTACGCCCATAAATGCCCAAAGAAGAAGCCTGCGCCGCCACAACAGCAGAATGTAGTGAGAGGACGGGTGAACCATGTCACTATGGAGGAAGCACAAGAGGCACCCGACGTGGTAGTTGGTAAGTTTTCTGCCAATTTACACCTTGCAACTCTGTTGTTTGATTCTGGTGCTACCCACTCGTTCATTGCTCAAGGGTTTGTTAAGAAGCATGACCTAGCAACCACACAAATGAACCATATGCTAGCCGTAAACTCTCCAGGTGGAGAAATAAGGACAAGACAAGTGTGTCCCAAAGTGAGCCTAGACATTAATGGGGTAGTATTTACGGCTAACCTCATAGTGATAGATTCACAAGGGATAGATATTATTTTGGGTATGGATTGGTTGACCAAACATAAGGGGATCATCCATTGTTCGACCAGAACGGTGGAACTAACTCACCCCAATGGCACGAGAGTAAAGTTCATAACGATACACGAGCCTAGGAGGGACATTAAATTAAATCAAGTGGAGGTGATAGTTGAGGAAATCAGGACTATCAGGGAATATCCAGATGTTTTTCCGGAAGAGTTGCCAGGAATGCCTCCCGACCGTGACGTGGAGTTCGCAATTGAGCTAATACCGGGAACAGCCCCGATATACAAGAGACCTTATCGAATGGACTCCAAGCAGCTAGAAGAGCTCAAGGATCATTTGAGAGAATTGACGGAGAAGGGGTATATTCGCCCTAGTTCCTCACCATGGGGAGCTCCGGTGATATTTGTGCCCAAGAAAGACGGAACCCAAAGGTTATGCGTGGACTACCGTGCCTTGAATGAGGTAACCATCAAGAACAAGTACCCATTACCCCGCATTGAAGACTTGTTTGATCAGTTGAGGGGAGCTTGTGTGTTCTCGAAAATTGATCTCAGGTCGGGATACCACCAACTCAAGATAAGGCAATCTGATATTCCCAAGACAGCTTTCGTATCTCGGTACGGACTGTATGAATACACTGTCATGCCTTTCGGGCTAACCAATGCCCCGGCATATTTCATGTACCTCATGAACAAGGTATTCATGGAATATCTGGACAAATTTGTGGTGGTTTTCATAGATGATATTCTCGTCTTCTCCAAAGATGAAGAAGAACATGAGAAACATCTAAGGTTGGTGTTACAGAGGCTGAGAGAACACCAACTATATGCCAAGTTGAGCAAGTGTGAGTTTTGGCTTAAGAGAGTTCCCTTTTTAGGACATATAATCTCGGAGGGAGGAATCTCCGTAGATCCCGCCAAAATCGAGGATATCCAGAAGTGGAAGACCCCTGAAAATGTCGGGGAAGTTCGAAGCTTTTTGGGATTGGCTGGATACTATCGACGGTTTATTGAGGGATTCTCCAAGATCTCGAGACCTCTCACCAAACTATTGGAGAAGGGAATCACATTCACCTGGACGCCACAGTGCGAGACGAGCTTTCAGGAGCTAAAGAAGAGATTGACAACAGCCCCAGTGCTGGTTATGCCAGATATGCAGAAGAATTTCACAGTGTACTGCGATGCCTCTGGAAATGGGTTGGGATGTGTTCTCATGCAAGAAGGACATGTCGTGGCTTATGCATCCCGGCAGCTTCGGAAGCACGAGAAGAACTATCCTACACATGACCTAGAACTAGCTGCAGTGGTACACGCGTTGAAAATTTGGCGGCACTATTTGATGGGGAAGAGGACAAAGATATATACGGATCATAAGAGTTTGAAGTACATATTCACACAGCCAGATCTCAACCTCCGACAAAGGAGATGGTTAGAGCTAATCAATGACTTTGATGTGGGCATCAACTATCATCCCGGGAAAGCAAACGTCGTGGCCGATGCTTTGAGTCGGAAAGTGCAGATCAATAAGTTGAGCTTGAAGGACATGCCTGCGGAATTGAAGGACGAGGTTATAAGGCTCAATCTATGTCTAGTAAATAGTGGTGAAGCCATCGCCATGGAAGTGGACTCCACACTCGAGCGAGACATACGCGAGGGCCAAAAGAATGATGAGAAGATACAAGAGATCCGACGGCTCATCAAGGAAAATAAAGCTCCTGGTTTTAGAGAGGATGAACAAGGAACGGTGTGGCACGGGAAAAGGATCTGTGTGCCAGAAGTAAAAGAGATCCGTGAATTAATTTTGAAGGAGGCTCACGATTCCGACTATTCCATTCATCCTGGGAGTACGAAGATGTACCAGGACCTCAAGAGCAGGTATTGGTGGTATGGCATGAAGCGAGATGTCGCGGAACATGTTGCCCTATGTGACACATGTCAGTTGGTGAAAGCTGAACATCAACGACCCGCGGGATTATTGCAACCACTCAAAGTGCCTGAATGGAAATGGGAAGAAATCAGCATGGATTTCGTCGTGGGATTGCCTAGGACCCAATCAGGGTATGATTCAATATGGGTCATCATTGATAGGCTAACCAAGGTAGCTCATTTCATTCCTGTGAAAGAAAGCTACGGCGGATCCAAATTGGCAGAATTGTACATGTCAAGGATCGTGTGTTACCATGGAGTACCAAAGAAGATAGTGTCGGACCGAGGGACACAGTTCACCTCGAGGTTTTGGCAGAAGTTGCATGAAACCATGGGAACCCATTTGAACTTCAGCTCTGCCTATCATCCCCAAACTGACGGGCAGACGGAGAGAACCAATCAGATCCTTGAAGATATGTTAAGGGCATGTGCACTCAAAAACAATAGGAGTTGGGACAAGAACCTACCATATGCGGAGTTTTCCTATAACAACAGTTATCAAGCTAGTATGAAGATGTCACCGTTTGAAGCGTTGTATGGAAGGAAGTGCAGAACTCCCCTATTTTGGAACCAAACAGGAGAAAGTAAAGTGTTTGGTCCAGAAGTGCTACAAGAAGCCGAGGCAAAGGTGAGGGAGATTCGCAACAATTTGAGGATAGCACAAACACGCCAAAAGAGCTATGCCGATGTACGAAGAAGAGAGCTCGTTTTCAACGTGGGAGACTATGTTTATCTCAAGGTGTCCCCTATCAGAGGATTTCGTCGGTTCAAGGTGAAAGGGAAGTTGTCACCTCGATACATCGGACCCTTCCAGGTTTTGGAAAGGAAAGGCGAAGTGGCGTACCAACTAGAGTTACCGGTTCATCTATCGGATGTGCACGATGTATTCCATGTGTCACAACTCAAGAAATGTCTGAGGACGCCTGAGGAGGTATTACCCATGAATGAAGTGGATGTAGCTGAAGATTTGTCTTATGCCGAGCAACCATACAAGATTTTGGAGACAATGGAACGCCTCACCAGAAACAAGAGAATCCGGATGTGCAAGGTGCAGTGGAAGCATCACTCAGAAGAGGAAGCCACCTGGGAACGGGAAGATGAGCTCAAGGCACAATTTCCGGAATTGTTTTCTTAGAAACACCAATCTCGAGGACGAGATTTCTTTTAAGGGGGGTAGAGCTGTAACACCCCAAATTTTGATTCAAAACTCTAAACCATGCTCAGAGGGGAATTTAAAAATTTTTGGACGTGTTGCATGTTTTGCAAAAATTCAAATTCAAACTGGAATTCAAATTATACTCAAAACAGAAAAGAAATGGAAAAAGAAAAAGGAAAACGGGAAAAAACCGGCCAGTGGGCCGAAACCCGCCAGCCGGCCCAGCTACTCCCGCGCCAGCCCGCCCCCGCGCGCGCCGCGCTGCCTCTCACCGACGGGTGGGACCCGCCTGTCATCCCTAACCCCGCGACCCCGGACTCTCTCTCTCGCGCGCGATCGCAACCGATCGGGAAACCCATCCCCGCAACCCGAATTCTGGTCCCAAACGACTCAAACTCGATCGCAACAGACCCACCGCCCTCCCCCGGCTATAAAAACCCCAGCTCCGATCAGTTTTTCCCACGCGATCGCCGATTTTTACTCCGGTGAGCACCGAGACTTCGCCGGTGAATTCTGGCCGATCTAAGCTCGGAAACTCTGATCTAACTCGCTGGTCTTGATCCACCGCCTCCGGGGAACTTTGCAGGTGCAGAAAACTCGGAGAGTTATGGTGTAAACACAGCGCCGACGAGCTTCGCCGTGGTTTTGCCTCGGACCTCGCCGCCGATCACTTTCCAGGACCCCCGAGCTCGAGAAAACCCCCGAGGTGAGATCCCTGACCTCCCCTCTACCGATCTACGCCATAAGATCACAGTTCTAGGTAGAATTCTCGCGGATCCAAAACTTTCCGGCGAGTTCGCCGCTTCCCGCCGCCGTGCGCCGCCGGCAGCGCCGCCCGCGCTCGATCAGAGCGACGTGGCCGCTTGTGCGCCGTTTATCTTAAATCGCACGGTAGACTTTAAAACCCCGCGTACCGGTTCGATGTTATAATCTCAGCCGTCGGTTTAAAATCGGACGGTCCACGTCAGCCCCGCGTTATAAAGACTGGAATTCTTACGTGCTACCCCCTGGGGTTCTCTGGAATTGAGAGCTAGCCCCGGAAACTTCAGATCTAGCCCCTGGAACTCTAGAAAATCATGTAAATTCATTTAAAAATCAGTTTTAGCCCCTGGACTTAATAGAAATTAGGAAAAACACCTCTGATAAATATAGCTAGACCCCTGGAAATTATGAAAATAATATTATAGACCCTGTAATGGGGTGAATTCATTATTTTAACCCTGTTTAGTAATTAATTTAGAAAATTGAATATGTAACTAGTGTTTAAAAATTAAAAAGTGGGACAAACATAATTGTCAAAATTAATTAAAAACTTTCTCAGTACTTAGAAAACTTTGGAGTGAGATAAAAATGTATTTTTGGGTTGAAATAAATCTGTTTCATCTATTATTCACATTTATTAGTATAAGGACACATTTTTAAGTAAATAATAGTTATAGAAAAATAGGGAAAAGAATTATGAAATAGTCTACTTCAGAAGCCAAGGTCAAAATATGTTATTAAATTATTTAGGACCAGAACCTATACTGTTTAGGTGATGAATATTACTAATTTCATAATAAAATACACAATTATGCATAGGAATATAAATCTGAAAATATAGCAACTAGTAAATGATAAATGGAGTTTCTAAAATACAAAGAATTTAGTTTAGAGTTGGTAGAAATTATGAAAGCACATATGGGGAAGAATAATACTTTTCATACACACTTGGTAGTAAAAAGGTGAAGTAGTTGAATATAAGAAATTTATTGGAAACCCATATAAACAATACGTAAGTATAAAGGTGGACACAAAAGTAGGAATCATATACACATGGTTAAAAGTGCATGCAAGCCACAACTCAACACACATAAAGTAACCACAACACATATAATGGTAAAGAACTTTTATAAATATGAATGTGTGGTTTGTATGAAGTAGAAGTGTGAACTATGTCTTATGATTGTTGTTTTTCTTTTGCTATGTGTGATGGTATGAAGTAGAACCTGTTCAAGAACAAGTTATTCATTTCCAAGATCAGGACTACCCATTTCAAGAGCAGCAAGAAGGAGGCAAGTGTCCTTGACCACTTTGATCCTATGCTAGGATGTGTAGATAGAATTATTTGCATTGCCAAATGAAATATGAAACCCATGCTAGGAAAGTTTCCCTAGAATTGCATTAACTTGTTTCCTTGTAGCTTGGGTTGGGATTTATTTTGTCATGTCATTTATTTATATGCATATGCTTAGCCATGCTTAGAATGGGATATTTGGGATATGAGATCATCAGTTTATTATACCATACTCTTGAATGAGTTATTGTGAGTTATGTAGAGGTAGGGATCAAGGCAAGTTGGATGTTTTGGTTGTGTGCTGGGTGCACGAGACTTGGGTTTGTGTTTAGTACTTGCCTGGATCCTAAGGACCGGTTCATGGAGCATGTAACCCGGCTTTACAGTGCCAACCACATGCTGAGATGGGGCAGCTTGGCCAATTAATTAGGTGTATCCCCGGCGTAGTATGGGTGTGTTGGATGGTGCGGGGAGTAGGTGTCAGCTGGACTACCATATGAACCGCAAGGCTCAAGAGGGGGCCACTGCAGCGGGGTTGGAGCCTCTTGTATGCTGTTAGGGGTGAAACCTCAGTGGGCCCACGCTCGTCGGGAATCCATTTGTAAAGGCTTCGTAGTGATCTCCTGGCTGCACACCTGGGAAGTGTGAATGTGGATCATAGCCACTGGCATAATGGAGGTTCTTTTAGTCCACCCGGCAACGGGGGATGAAATCACTACTTGTGGGTACAGTGGTACAAACTCTGCAGAGTTAAAACTGTCTTGACAGCCGTGCTCACGGTTAAGAGCGGCCTGGACTTATTCATGATTAGATGAATGATGGTTTTTGGAAGTTAAGCGGGGAGCTTAACATTGGAAATGATGTTATGGTTATTGGATTATGATGATGGGATGGGAGATTGGGACCATTTCACCTGTGTAGTAATGTAGGTGCTTAATAAGCTAAGGTGATAGGTATTAATTGCGTAGTGCTTTAACCATGAGTTCAACCTCTCCTTGTTCTAGCCATGCATGATATAATTTTCCCACACTTGCTGAGTACCATTGGTACTCAACCTTGCATATTTGTTGGTTTATATTGCTGCTCAGGTCAAGATAATGAGGTGGTGTATAATGACCAAGATTTTGGACCCGAGGAAGGTTTTTAGGTTCATGAAGACCCCCGGGCAACGCCTGTGATGGAGCCCTAAAAGAATAATATTCCGCTGCTAGTTTATTTACTTGTGATGAAGCATTAGTGTCCATTGAGACATTTACGATGTAAGACTTATTTATATTCGACACCTGGCTTGTAATAAATGATGCTTCACTATTTGTCATCACATGTATGAGAAAATGATCCTGGCATACATGTGATATTCACTCGGTTGTTCTTCGGAAAAACCGGGTGTGACAAATGGAAAGCTCCCACTTCAGTCCATGAAGTCATAAGCTTCCTCGGGTTAGCGGGATACTATCGGAGATTTATTCCAAGTTTCTCCAAGCTCGCTAAACCGATGACAGAATTACTGAAGAAAGGGACGAAATATGTTTGGAACACGGCGTGTGAAGGAGCATTCCAAACATTGGTGAAGCATCTCACCACAGCCCCGGTCTTAGCTCAGCCGGATACAACAAAGCCCTTCGACGTGTATTGTGACGCGTCCGGTATTGGGCTTGGCTGCGTGTTGATGCAGGAAGGACGTGTGGTCGCCTATGGCTCACGCCAACTTCGGAACCATGAGCAGCATTATCCCACTCATGATCTGGAGCTTGCTGCCGTGGTGTTGGCGCTAAAAATGTGGAGGCACTATCTCCTGGGGAATCTGGTGCATCTCTACACCGACCACAAGAGCTTGAAATATATTTTCACCCAGAATGAGCTGAACATGAGGCAAAGGAGGTGGTTAGAACTGATCAAAGATTATGAGATTGAGATCCATTACCACCCCGGCAAGGCGAATGTGGTTGCCGACGCGCTGAGTCGGAAATCACATGTCCATCACCTCACCATTACACCGGTGGAGGAGGAAGAGCCAAGTTTATACTTGGTTCCTTATGGATCGTTGTACAACCTTGCCCTCATCCCTACTATTAGGGAGGACATCATTGCAGCTCAGAAGACGGATAAAGGCATGACACATCTCCGGAGACGGATAGACAATGGAGAGATCAAGTGTTTCCGGAAGGATGATGAGGGGACACTATGGTTTAATGACCGCATAGTCGTGCCCCGAGATATGGAGTTAAGGAAAAAGATCCTCGATGAAGCTCACTTGTCTAAATACTCCATTCATCCGGGCAGCAACAAGATGTACCAAGATTTGAAACAGAAATTTTGGTGGACACGAATGAAGTGGGAGGTAGCGAAGTACGTATCCGAGTGTGATACGTGCCGCCGAGTGAAGGCTGATCACATGAAGAAATCAGGGCTGCTGCAACCCCTGAAGATTCCAGCATGGAAATGGGAAGATGTGAGCATGGATTTCATCGTGGGATTACCCTTAACATCCAACAAACATGATTCCATTTGGGTGATTGTTGACCGACTGACCAAGTCAGCTCACTTCATCCCCGTACATACACATTTTCATGCCAACCGATATGCGGAGTTATACATTGCCAGGATTCTATGCCTGCATGGTGTACCCAAGACCATAGTCTCAGACCGAGGTGCATTGGTTGTATCTCGCTTTTGGGAGCAGTTCCACGCTGCTTTGGGTACTAAACTGATTAGAAGCTCCGCCTACCATCCTCAGACAGATGGCCAGACAGAGAGGGTGAATCAAGTTCTGGAGGACATGTTGAGAGCATGTGCCATCCACCATGGTAGAAACTGGGATAATCACCTACCATTGGCGGAATTCTCGTACAACAACGGCTATCAGGCGAGTATCAAGATGGCACCCTACGAAGCTCTCTACGGTCGCAAGTGCCGCACCCCATTAAATTGGTGCGAGTCCGGTGAAAGGGTCACATTCGGGGTTGATGTGGTGAACGACGCCGAAGAGCGCGTTCGGACAATTCAAGCCAATTTGAAGGCCGCTCAATCCCGACAGAAGAGCTATGCTGATAAGAGGCGTAGGCCGTTGCACTTTGACGTTGGGGAACACGTGTACCTACGCGTGTCTCCGATGAAGGGCGTGCACCGGTTTGGTGTGAAGGGAAAGCTCGCTCCCCGTTTCATTGGACCCTATGCTATCACAGAGAAGTGTGGACCAGCAGCGTATAGATTGGAGCTACCGGCATCTCTTGCTGGTGTCCATGATGTTTTCCATGTTTCGCAACTGCGAAAATGTTTGAAGCATACAGCTGCTGTTCCTACCGAAGACATCGGCGAGTTGAAACCGGATTTAACATATGATGAGTATCCGGTGGAAATCCTTGATGAGAAAGCCCGAACCACGCGTAGCAGAACGTTGTGGTTCTACAAAATACTCTGGAGTAACCACACTGTGGAAGAAGCGACGTGGGAGAGCGAGGAATTCCTTCGTTCAAATTACCCGGAGTTCATGGCTTCTCAACACGAGTAAGTCCCTACTACATCGCTATCTCTTCTTTTGTAATCTCGGGACGAGATTCTTTTAAGGGGGGAGGAATGTAAGGGCCTCAGTTTTGGCACACATTTGAAGTGTTCATCACCATACCACACCAATTTTCACTCCATTCGGAGTTGATCTTGACATGAGCTAAGTGGGACGAATTCAAACTTTATTTGAATTCAAAACTGAACTTGTGCTGAAATTCACTCAAACCGAACCCAATTTGAGTTCTATTCAATTCAAATGGCTCAGGGGTGAACAATTTGAATCACCAGGGGTATTATGGGGCTCACTGTTTACAACAGTGATTAGGAGTAAATTTCAGAGGTTAAAACCCCGGGTGGGACCCACATGTCATAGAGGGGAGAAGGAGAAACTTGCACCCAAAGTCAGAGTCTCGGTGGGAAATTCCACCGAGCAGCTGTCGGCTGTGCCACCGAGCAGCTACCGGCGCCACCAGCTGCTTCCCTCTCTGTGCGCTGGCGCCCAGGGCGGCTGGCTCGCGCCCCCACGCGACCAGCACCGCCTCAGCCGAGCAGGAGTCGGCCGGCTTTATCTTCTCGCGGGCAAACCCGAGCAGCGGCATTGTTTCTCGCCGCAGCTCTCTGCTCAATTGGGAAAACCAGCAAAACCATCTCCTCCTTCGTCCCTGAGCTGCTAGACAGCCACCTGAGCTCGCACTCCACCTCTTCCACGCTAGAAACCTCGAGCTCCGACCTCCTTTGCCCAAAGACGATCGCCACCGCGGCAACCTAGCCTCAGCCGAGAGTCAGGCGCCCGTGGGCAGCGTTCCACAGGCGTCTTCACGGTCCAGCGAGAGAGGCAACAGGAGCGCGCGACCACCGTGCTGCTCTCCTCCAAGTTTGGAAGCCAACCGTGAAGAATCCGCAGAGAATTTCCAGTTTGTGCTCCGGCAACCGTAAACCGAGCTTCCGGTACGGTTTCTTTAAATTCTCGCTCTATGATCTTTCGGAGGTCATCAAATCTTACACATAGACGCTGGACTAGCCGGCGATCAAGTTCTTTTCTGCATCCGTAGCGTGAAACTGTCTAGGAGTGACGAATTTCGAGCTCGATCGAGGGTGGTCATTGCGGGCACGATCGGTCACACGGTGCCGACCGACTTGCCGCCATCCCTGAACCCTTTTGACACCTTGTCGAGCTTCCTAGAGGTACACTGATGCTGTAGGTCCGTTTGTTCGAGGTGTTGGCGGGTTTAGAAACCACGGTCGACGGTGTCGAACCTCAACCGAGGCCGCGGCACGTCGCCGAGCTATTTCCGGTCACCCCCAGACCGACCTGTCACCCCCGACGTGTTCCTCGACGTCGACATCTCCCTAGCGGTGAGTTTTAGACCATGGGAGGTCCGGCAGCGGCGAGCCGGCGAGCCCCGAGTCTGCTCCGGCGAGGTCAGCGGCGCGGGCGCGAGAGAACGGCGGGAGGAAGACGAAGCCGGCTGGCCCACGTGTCAGCGGCTGAAGAATTTAAATCGGGATCGGGTGTAGCCAGTGATCGGCTGTGCTGGCGCGCAAATACCCTGTGGTATCTCCGGTGTGCCGGACACCTCCGTGCTCGACACGTGTGGTATCTCCGGTGTGCCGGACACCTCCGCGCTCGACACGTGTCCCCGCGGGCCCCGAGAGTTTAAACTTTTCCCCCGATTTTCAGAATTCTTCCAAACTTCAAATCCTCATAACTTTGGCTAGAAAGCTCCAAATCGGGTGAACCAAATTTTTTTGGATTCAGCTCTCTGAGCACTTTCCAGCAATACCAAATTCAGCTCATGAAAGTGAATAGTTTTCCAGAATTAAATCCCTAAAATTTAAACTGTTGGGAATTTTATCTAGAGAACTACTTTATGAAAAATTCTGAAATTTGGCTGAAAGGTTCATTAGAAAATCCCTGAATCCCAGTAAAATTTTCAGACTCATCCAAGTTAATTTAGTTACCCTAATTGGGTGATTAAGGGAACTGACAAGAGAAAATAGAAAAAATGTACAGAAACATTTTTCAGATTTTCTCCAATCTTAATTAGGACATAACTTTCTGTAGAATTCTTCAAATGACATGAAACCAACTCCATTAGAACCATCCTAAATTCTAGTTTCCAGAAAGTAATGGTGGGAGCCATGAAAAACCCTGGAATTACTTAGAGGCTCAATTATTGACCAAAGAGGCTTTTATTTGTACTAGGTTCAATTGAACTTTGTTTCAAATAAAACTTGGTCACAACTCTGGTTAGGACCCTACCAATTCACCATAAAAATTTCAGAACCAAAGGGGAGGGCTAGCTAGAGTTATTAACAATTATGTATTTAAGTTCACACATTGCATTTAAATTTACATGTAGTATTGTATTCAACGTGTAGCCATTGAAGAAGAGACCCCGGAAGTGCTGGATTTCCTTCTTCCGGACGAAGAACTAACTACTGACCAGCAGCAACAAGGCAAGCCCCGGTTTGCATTAACCTTTTTATAAGTTTTATTTTGTTTACATGTGTCATATAAGGTATGATTCTGCATTAGGTGTAGGATGGATGGACCCCCACTTGCATAACCATAAATTTTCCCAAGAGTGAGGGTAGTGTCTAAGACCTCGAGTAGATAGGCTAAGCTTAGATTCATAGGGCTTCGGTACAAGTCGAGTAGTTGGAATCTACTCGCGAGATAGGCTTGGGACGCACGGGTTCGGTTGAGTGATGTGAGATCACATTAGTAATGAAAATGAGACTGGGCAGGGGCTAGGGCGCAGCAAGAGGGAGTCTTGTGTGCGCAGCCCTGTCCGTGTCGATTGAGGACCGAGCCGTGTGCGGCCCACGCTGATCAAGTTTGAACGTACCGAAGGCATATCGGATATATGGGCCCCGATAAACCGATGTAGCCTAAACCTCCGGGCGTCGAGGCATAACGCACCGATTTATAGGTGTAGGCTGAGGGCAGCAAGGTGGAAATCTGCCAACGGGCATAGAGAGATGCTCCGTGTGGGGAATCTCCTGCTCGTTTCGGTGCGACCGGTTCGACGTTTGGGCTGTTGGGTGAAAGGTTGTCCCGTACGACATCGAGTGAGTGTGCTGTGCAGCTCCACGGGTGGGCGTACGTGACGTGCTCTTTGGGTTTTCCCTGCAGGTGTATATCGAGTCGATACGCCGTCCCTCGCGGTGAAGAGTACCACTTGGTCACTGAGTCGTGACGTAGACTAATGAATGAAATATGGTGATTCAATACTGCTGATTTGATATAATTGCATTGCTACATGTGTGCCACCAAATATTGCTTACTAAATTTCAGATTCTTGAACTGTTAACTTGTTGCTAAAAGTTGAACTAAGGATGAACTTGTAGGCGAGTCCATTTATTGAAATATGACCATCCTATGTCATGGTACACCTCATGTAGAGTTTCATGCTTAGGTGAGTCGGTTAAGCCTTGCTGAGCCTTCGTGCTCACGGTTGCTGCTTAAGTGTTTTTCAGGTGAGGAGCCACCCAGGGGCTCGGAGTACGAGCCCACTGGCGAGGGTTACCCTCCGTCGGGGACCACGGCTGAGTGGGAGCCGTACACGCCACGCTGAGCTGAGACGTGCAGCTAGTGTGGGTTGCCCTAGGGCTGGGCAACCGACTTTTGCTAGATAGGCGGGCGTGAGTTGTACAAAAGAAACTTCCGCTGTGTAATAAAAGACCCTAGTTTGTAACTGAGAAGTGTACTACTTTGTACATTCAGTTTGTTTCCCGTGTAATATAATGAGTTCTTATGACGTGTGCTGTCGGGTGTCGCATCGCGCGGCACCACCCTCTGCGATCCTGGATGAGCGGATCCCGGTCCGCCACAACCTTCTCGAAGGTAGGGAGTGACTCCAGTCAGAGTAGCCACATCCGTAGGTGAGAAAGCGCTCATTCAGGCCCTAAAGGACCCGAAGAACAAGAGCACTATCGGTGACCGGCTCGCCATGGTCACGTAGAGCACCCGCCATGCCCTTCATCTCCCGGCCGTAGGTGGAGACAGAACGGTCACCCTGGACGGTGTTCTGAAACCGAGTGCTGACGTCGAGGGCTCGAGTTGCACGGTTCCCTAGAAACCACTGCTCAAGGACCAGCAAGGCCCGTCGAGCAGTGCCGCCACCGCGCTGCCTGACAATGTCTTGTAGCTCCTCCGTCAAGGAGCCAAGAATCCAGGATAGGACCAGGCTATCCATGCTGATCCAGCAGATCTCCACTGAAGAATCACCCTGGAGGACGTGGTCGTCGAGGCAGTAACGCCTCAGCGTGAGGAGCACCAGGTCACGCCACCGGGCATATGAAGTGGACTCGGAGCTGATGACAACCGGCACGAGCGTCCGGATGTTCTGAATCCCGACGGCATGCGCATGAAGAGCGGCCACAAGTTAAGCCGAGTACGTACCAGCGTCCGAGGGAGGCTCGTGGGCAGCACTCATCGGTCGGTGAGCACTCTCCTCGAGCTGGTGAGATAGATCCGCCATGGAGGCACGTTCATGCTCTAGGGCGAGAGCGAGTGCCCGCTCGTGCTCGTGAGAGGAAGCCAGTGCTGCGGCGATGTCGTAGGTGTCCGTTGTGTCGGTGCCGTAGGAAGAAGTAGCTGCGTTATCAGCAGCGGCACCGGTGACTGGAAACCGAATCGGTGGGACAGTAGTCATGGTGTTCCCGTCGATCTCAAGGCCGGTGGCGGTAGAGTCCCGTGGACCAGAGGTACCTGCCATGAAAATGACAGCGGTGGCGGGTTTGCCGGTGGTACCTACAAGAGGTCCGCCGGTGGCTGGACCGGTCTTTGGAGTCATAGTGTGGCGGACCGGAATCCGCTCATCCAGGATCGCAGAGGGTGGTGCCGCGCGATGCGACACCCGACAGCACACGTCATAAGAACATAATATATTACATGGGAAACAACTGAAACTGTACAAACAGGTACAAACTTCAGTTACAACTATTGTTTATGTTACACAGCGGAAGTCTACACTACACAACTCACGCCCGCCTATCTAGCAAAAGTTGGTTGCCCAGCCCTAGGGCAACCCACACTAGCTGCACTCCTCAGCTCAGCGCGGCGTGTACGGCTCCCACTCAGCCGTGGTCCCCGACGGAGGGTAACCCTCGCCGGTGGACTCGTACTCCGAGTTCGTGGGTGGCTCCTCACCTGAAAAAAAACTTAAGCAGCAACCATGAGCACGAAGGCTCAGCAAGGCTTAACCGACTCACCTAAGCATGAAACTCTACATGAGGTATACCAAGGCATAGGTTAGTAACATTTCAGCAAAACGACACGCCTACAAGTTCATCCTTAGTTCATCTTTTAGCAACAAGTTAACAGTTCATGAAATCTGAAATTTAGTAAGCAGTATTTGGTGGCACACATGTAGCAATACAATTATATCAATCAGCATCATTGAATCAACATATTTCATCCATTAGTCTACGTTACGACGCAGTGAACAAGCGGTACTCGTCACCGTGAGGGACGGCGAATCGACTCGATATACACCTGCAGGGAAAACCCAAAGAGCACGTCACTTACGCCCACCCGTGGAGCTGCACAGCACGCTCACTCGATGCCGTACGGGACAACCTTTCACCCAACAGCCCAAGCGTCGAACCGGTCGCACCGAAACGAGCAGGAGGTTCCCCACACGGAGCATCTCTCTATGCCCGTTGGCAGATTTCCACCTTGCTGCCCTCAACCTACACCTATAAATCGGTGTGCTATGCCTCGACGCCCGGAGGTTTAGGCTACATCGGTTTATCGGGGCCCATATATCCGATATGCCTTCGGTACGTTCAATACTTGTTCAGCAGGGCCGCACACGGATCGGTCCTCAATCGACACGGGCAGGGCTGCGCACACAAGACTCCCTCTTGCTGCGCCCTAGCCCCTGCCTAGTCTCATTTTCATTACTAAAATGATCTCACATCACTCAACCGAACCCGTGTGTCCCAAGCCTATCTCCCGAGTAGATTCCAACTACTCGACTTGTACCGAAGTCCTATGACTTATTAAGAATAGCCGGTAGACTCGAGGTCTTAGACACTACCCTCACTCTTTTAGGAACCTTTGGTTATGCAAGTGGGGTTCCATTCATCCTACACCTAATGCACAATCATACTTCACATGACTCATGTAAACAAAAGAAAACTTATAAAAAGGTTAATGCAAACCGGGGCTTGCCTTATTGCTGCTGGTCAGTAGTTAGTTCCTCGTCCGGAAGAAGGAAGTCCAGCACTTCCGGAGTCTCTTCTTCAACGGCTACACGTCAATGAAATACTACATGTTAATTTAGATGCAAATGTGAGTCTTAGAGTAAGACTTCTACTATTAGTTCTAATAACCATCCTCTAACACCTGGAACTTTGTTTAAGAATTTAAAGATGAACTGGTGTTGGTGGTTTGGCTTGGACTTAGTCCCATGGTTAAATGCTAAGTGGTTTTCCCCCTTTTTCATATTAATCCCTTAAGTGGTTAAACAGGACAGGGGTGATCTAGAGCTCCAATGGAGCTGAGAATTTTTGTGTGAGTTCCTTGTCACAAGAAAACTCTCTGGACCAAACATTAGCACTTTTCATGGAGTGGTTTGCTCAGAATAATTCTCTTGGAAAATCAGCAAGGAAGAATTTATTCTGAGGTAATACCCCTGTTCATGCTCAACTTAATGAACTACAATTTCAATTATAGCTCATAGAGTTTGCCTGAATTTTCCTAACATTTTTGGGGTTAAGAATTGCCCAGAACTGAATTTCCAAGTTTTGGAAATTCTCTGAAAATGCTTCTGTATTCAAATGAACACAGCACCTTCCAATTTGAATTGCTCTGACCCAATCAACTCCAAATGGTCTGAAACTTTTACAGGGGTTTACTAATGTCCTAAAGAACATTCTGGCAAAATTTGGGGATTTTTGGATGAACCAAACTCCCTCTAAGATTCTTTTGCTGAAAAGCTTTAAAGAATTTTCCAGAATTAATTAATGGGTTTCATACAAATTGGGTTGTATATCTGGACAGAGTTAGGCAAGATGAATCCAACCCAATTTGAATCACTAAATTTGGAGCTTCCTAGCCAAGGTTATGGATTTCTAAAGTTTGAGCTAATCCCTGAATTATTTTCCTACAAAAATTCCCTTCCCGCGCTAAACCAGAGGCTGACAGCGGGGCCCGCCCATTTAAATTGAACTAACCGCGCGCTCGCGCGCGATTAAAACAGGGGCTGACAGGTGGGGCCGCGCCCTTCGTCTACCTCCCGACGTCGCCGCCCCGAGCCGCCGGAGCTCCGGCGAGGTCAGCGTTCCCGGCGATCTAGCTCACCGGAGCCGACGAGACTCGCCGCCCCCACGTAATCTCGGGTGCTGAACCCGCTGGACACCATGTCTCCGCCGGCTAACCGCCATAGCTCGCCGGCGACGAGCCCTATGCCTCTGTGCTACCTCGGCAACGTGTTCCCGCCCTTCTGACCATCTTCTTCGTGCACTAATCGCGTCGCCACACTCAGGGAAACCTCGGGAAACTCGGCATGAGCTCTGTTGGGCCCTAAACGGCCGGCAACCCAGACCTCACCGGTGACCCCCTCCTCCGCCATACTGTCCTAGGGTGAACTTAGGGTTCCGGCGGTGATTTCCTTCCGGTTTTCGATCGAGAAGGGTCGCCAGAACCTCTAGATGCTCTCTCACAGCTCCGTTCGACCTCCCACCCACTAAGCTTCCCGAATTTCTCCCAAACCTAATCGGGTCCCGAAAGGAGCTACTCGTCCTAAACTGGAAAATTCTCCGCGCACAAAGGTCGAACCTTGGAACGGTTTGCGCGGTGGTCTTGAGGATGAGCTAGCGCTTCACTTTCCTATGGAGGTCAAAGCCGGAAGATGATCACAGCTGGGGTGGCATACGATCGGAGCTCGGGTGACTAGGCTGCTGGTTACGGAACTCGCAAAAATTAGTAACTCGCCGGCGGTCTCGGGCCTTTTATAGGCCCCTGAGGCCAGTGGAGAGCGCGACACCTGCTGTGCCACCTCCTCTGCCGAAGCAGGAGCTGGCCGGCCGAGGTGGTCGGGCGCCGACGCTGGCTGCAGCTGGCGAGCGCGCTCGGTCGAGGAAGTCGGCTGAGGAGACTTCTGTGCTAAGTCTACTGACCAGTGGGCCTCCCCTCTAACTCTTTTGTTTTTTCAATTTTCTGAATTCTGTTGTGCCAAAATATCCTCAGCTACTCACAATTTAATGTGAGACTTAGTCACCAAGTCTTTGTTTGAATTTGAATTCTCAAATTCAAACTTTGTTTGGTTAAATTTGCTTCATATTTAAACTGAAATTCAAATTCAGTTTTGAATCCTTGCAAATTTAGCTCTTGACAAGATGAGCTCCAATGGAGATGAAAATTGGTGGGTTTACTCAGAAAAATGTGCTGAGTACAGATATGGAGCTAACTTTTGAATTTGGGTGATGAAAGTTGCTGCAATTTGAATTTACATTCAAATTGGCCTCTTTTTGAAATAACCCAAAAGTGCCTCAAAAAGTGTTGAATTTGCATGAGCTTTGGACTGAACCTTCCCAAGACTTTTTAAATTCTAGGGGTGAGCTCAACCTCTCATGTTCATGTGTAGAAACCCTACTTTGTGAAAGTGAAGGATTTCCCCTCTAATCATTCTTTTGATGGAGGTTACATGCTCTTCACAATATTTCCTAAGATTTCCACAATAAAAACTGTGGTGTTGTCAGGTGAAGAAAAAGTTTTTGCAAGTCCCTTTTCTTGGGCTTTTACATCCCTCCCCCCTTAAAAGAATCTCGTCCCGAGATTATAAAATAAGAGATAGCGATGTAATAGGGACTTACCCGTGTTGAGAAGCTATGAACTCCGGGTAATTTGAGCGAAGGAACTCCTCGCTCTCCCACGTCGCTTCTTCGGCGGTGTGGTTACTCCAGAGTATTTTGTAGAACCACAACGTTCTGCTACGCGTGGTTCGGGCTTTCTCCTCAAGAATGGCCACCGGATACTCATCATATGTTAAATCCGGTTTCAACTCGCCAATGTCTTCAATAGGAACATCAGCTGTATGCTTCGAGCATTTTCGCAGTTGCGAAACATGGAAAACATCGTGGACACCAGCCAGAGATGCAGGTAGTTCCAATCGATACGCCGCTGGTCCACACTTCTCGGTGATAGCGTAGGGTCCAATAAAACGGGGAGCGAGCTTCCCCTTCACACCGAACCGGTGCACACCCTTCATTGGAGACACGCGGAGGTACACGTGTTCCCCAACGTCAAAGTGCAACGGTCTACGCCTCTTATCAGCGTAGCTCTTTTGTCGGGATTGAGCGGCCTTCAAATTGGCTTGAATTGTCCGAACGCGCTCCTCGGCGTCGTTCACCACATCAACCCCGAATGTGACCCTTTCACCGGACTCGCACCAATTTAATGGGGTGCGGCATTTACGACCATAGAGAGCTTCGTAAGGTGCCATTTTGATACTCGCCTGATAGCCGTTGTTGTACGAGAATTCCACCAATGGTAGGTGATCATCCCAGTTCCTACCATGGTGGATGGCACATGCTCTCAACATGTCTTCCAGGACTTGATTCACCCTCTCTGTCTGGCCATCTGTCTGAGGGTGATAGGCGGAGCTCCTGATCAACTTAGTACCCAATGCAGCGTGTAGCTGCTCCCAAAAGCGAGATACAAATAATGCACCTCGATCTGAGACAATGGTCTTGGGTACCCCGTATAGGCATAGAATCTTCGCTATGTATAGCTCCGCATATTTGCCGGCATTGTAACGTGTATTCACCGGAATGAAGTGAGCCGTCTTGGTTAATCGATCAACGATTACCCATATGGAATCATGCTTGTTGGCTGTTAGGGGTAATCCCACAATGAAATCCATGCTCACATCTTCCCATTTCCATGCCGGAATCTTCAGGGGTTGCAACAGCCCTGATTTCTTCATGTGATCAGCTTTCACTCGTCTACACATATCGCACTCGGATACGTACTTAGCTACCTCCCGCTTCATCCGTGTCCACCAAAATTTCTTTTTCAAATCTTGGTACATTTTGTGCTGCCTGGATGAATGGAGTATTTAGACAAGTGGGCTTCGTCGAGGATTTTCTTCCTCAGTTCCATGTCCCGGGGTATGACTATGCGGTCGTTGAACCATAGCGTCCCCTCATCATCTTTCTGGAAACATTTGATCTCCCCATTGTCAATCCGTCTCCGGAGATGTGCCATGCCTTTATCATTTTTCTGAGCTGCAATGATGTCCTCCCTAATAGTAGGGACGAGGGCAAGATTGTACAGCGATCCATAAGGAACCAAGTATAAACTTGGCTCTTCCTCCTCCACTGGTGTAATGGTGAGGTGATGGACATGTGATTTCTGACTCAGCGCGTTGGCAACCACATTCGCCTTGCCGGGGTGGTAATGGATCTCAATCTCATAATCTTTGATCAGTTCTAACCACCTCCTCTGCCTCATGTTCAGCTCCTTCTGGGTGAAAATGTATTTCAAGCTCTTGTGGTCGGTGTAGAGATGCACCAAGTTCCCCAGGAGATAGTGCCTCCACATTTTCAACGCCAAAACCACTGCAGCAAGCTCAAGGTCATGAGTAGGATAATGCTGCTCATGGTTCCGAAGTTGGCGTGAGCCATATGCGACCACACGTCCTTCCTGCATCAACACGCAGCCAAGCCCAATACCGGACGCGTCACAATACACGTCGAAGGGCTTTGTTGTATCCGGCTGAGCTAACACCGGGGTTGTTGTGAGATGCTTCACCAATGTTCGAAACGCTCCTTCACACGCCATGTTCCAAACATATTTCGTCCCTTTCTTCAGCAACTCTGTCATCGGCTTAGCAAGCTTGGAGAAGCTTGGAATGAATCTGCGGTAGTATCCCGCTAACCCGAGGAAACTTCTGACTTCATGAACTGAAGTGGGAGCTTTCCATTTCAGCACTTGCTCTATTTTGCTTGGGTCAACCGCAATGCCTTCAGCTGAGATGATATGTCCCAAGAATGGCACTTGGCTGATCCAAAATTCGCATTTACTGAACTTGGCGTAGAGTTTATGGTCTCGCAATCGTTGAAGAACGATCCGCAAGTGTTCGGCATGTTCGGCTTCCGTCTTGGAGTAAACCAAGATATCGTCGATGAACACTACCACGAACTTGTCCAGCTCCGGCATGAACACCGAGTTCATGAGATACATGAAATGGGCTGGAGCATTTGTGAGACCAAAGGACATGACGAGATATTCGTATAAGCCGTATCTCGTCGAGAACGCCGTCTTCGGGATATCCTCCGCCCGGATCTTGATCTGGTGATATCCAGAGCGAAGGTCCATCTTTGAGAATACACTTGCCCCCACAAGTTGATCAAACAAGATGTCAATACGGGGCAGTGGGTACTTATTCTTGATGGTGACGGCGTTGAGCGGCCGGTAATCCACACACAGCCTTAGGGTTTCATCCTTCTTCTTTACAAATAGCGCCGAGCATCCCCAAGGCGAGGAACTCGGCCTAATGAAACCCTTGCTCAACAGATCATTGAGCTGTTCTTTCAGTTCCGCCAGCTCATTTGGAGCCATCATGTATGGTCTCCGTGATATGGGCGTAGTCCCGGGTGCGAGCTCGATCTTGAACTCGACATCCCGCTCAGGTGGCATGCCCGGAAGATCATCCGGGAACACAACAGGATACTCCCGGACTACGGGGATGTCTTCTAACTTGAGAACTTCAGCATTATTAATTGCTAAAACTTCCCGGACTGGCGTGTCTAACACCATGGAATACGGACGGTGGAATGGAGAATTTAAGTGAACCGTCCGTGTCCGAGTCTCTAGGACGGCGCCATGGTATTGCAGCCAGGACATCCCTAAGATTGCATCAATCTTTTGTCCCATCAGGATTATCAAGGTGGTGGGATATAGTTTCCCACCTAAGCACAGAGGTGCCTTTGGAATCATCATATTAGCTGAAATCTTCCCTCCCGGTGAGCATATCATATATGTGCAGTCGGTTGGGAAGAATTGCAATTGATGTTTAGCCACATAGGATGCACTTATAAAGCTGTGGGTTGCACCAGAATCAAATAATATGACGATGGCTTGATTGTTGAGAGTAAACGTACCCGCCAGCACGTTGTCTCCCTCTGGGGCGTCCTCACTGTCGAGGTTGCGGACACCCCCAGTCCGTTGACCAACCCTCTTCACCGGAGGTCGGCCTCGAGCACCGCCCTGGAGCTGGGCTTGCCCGCTGCTCTGCTGCCCCTGGGGGCAGTCCTTCGCGAAGTGGCCCGCCTGGCCACACGTGAAGCAGGTGAAACGGGGCGGTCCCCCGCTAATCGGTGGACGGAAACCCGGGGCGCGTCGTGGCGGTTGAAATGCCCGGGGTACCGTCTGCTGCTGCTGCTGTCTTGGTGGTGGCATCGGCGGACGGAACGGGGGTGCTTGGAACAAACATCCCCCGAACTAATGAGGTCGCGCCGGTGGACGCCACTGCTGCCCGGATGGTGTCCGATACACCATACGGTACTTCTGGGGAGAGCCACTCCCACCGCTGGGTGGAGCGTTGCGCTTCCGCTGCTCAGCTGCCAACTCCCGCTGAGCATCCTCTTGCATGATCGCGGCATTGACTAAGTCGTTGAATGTGCCGCGGTTCCACTGTACGAGGTGGGTCTTCATTTCGGGGTGTAACCCCCGATAGAAGTGCTCCCTATTCTTCTCCTCCGTGGAGATGTAGTCTGACGCATACTGCGCCAGATGGTTGAAGGCACGGGAGTAGTCGTGGGCACTCCTCCCGCCCTGCTTCAGTTCCAAAAATTCTTGGAACTTCCTCTTCATTATTCCGGGAGGGATGTTATAGGCGCGGAACGCCTCCCGGAACTCTTGCCATTCCACGGCATGGCCAGCCGGACGTGAGGCGACATAATTCGCCCACCACGCGCCAGCGGCACCGTGGAGCTGCTGTGCTGCGAACAGTGTCTTCTGCCGCTCCGTACACTGGAGCAGCCCGAACTTGGACTCGATAGTCCGCAGCCAGTTGTCCGCCTCTAATGGTTCTTCGGCTTCGGTGAACACTGGAGGGTGCGTACTCATGAAATCCGAGTACGACACTTCGCGGGGCTCACGAGGCCCTCGCTCTTGACGTCCTCCCGCCTGGGACGTATTCTGCACGATCGTGCGGAGCAGGTCGGTCTGCTCCTCACGACCTCCCACCAATGCCGCTATCACATCCGCTAGAGTAAGCGGAGGCGGCGGTGGTGGCTGCTGCTGCGGGGTGCTGTCGTAGGCCGGTGGCTGGGAGTCATCACCTCCCTGTTGGCTAGAGCCACCAACCTCGTGCGTGGTCCTAGTACGAACCATCTGCAACCACACAACATTAAACATCAGTCCCGCAACATTTTGCATGCAGTCTAAATGAAATAGGTGTAAAACATAATGACAATGAAAACATGCGATACATCTCGTAAGTAGATAGTGTAATAACTTTGCACAAGCTACACCATTACCAGACCAAACACAAGCTAGTTTAATCCAACTTGATGAACCTCCACTTTGGAAGCTCAACATAACTAGGTTTGGTCACTACGAGACATTACTATCGCGTTGTCATCACGCATACCACCCTTAGGGTACAACACCCTCTCCAATGAGCTCAACTGTCATTCTTCTGTCAGAATGACCAGTTTCTACCTATTCCAAGTTTTGATCTGGTTCTGTGCATTTTCATGACTCAAGTTGAATACCAAAGTTCAAGTTAACTTCAGTATCTTTCCAACGAGTACTCATTTGCCCCCAGATCAGCTTTTATTAAAAAGTTATGCTAATTCAAAGTTAGCAGAATTTCTGGAAGAATTTTAACAGCACCTCCCTTGGAAGTGGCTGTTTTCAACCCTGATTTCCACTAAATTCTGTGCTGAAACTTCAGAAACTTTGAATTGCAAAGATGTCACACATCTTCTACTCTTTCTAAGGATGTATTATATGACAATTTTAGATTTTTCTACTGGGAGTTATATTTGAAAAACAGATCAGTTCAGAGGATGTTTTACTCTGCCCTGGTTCTGGACAGTTTACATTTCTCTGGGATTTAAGCCATCTTACGGTGAGTTTCAGCTCTGGAAGTCTACAACAAAGTTGTAGGGTACTTCAATACCTTTCCAGAACTATATAGCACACCTCTCTCGGCTAAAAGACCTGTGAGTTATGCCCTGTTGAGGATCAGCAAACTTGCTGTCCCAAAACCGAGCACTCTGTTTTTCAGTCTTTTTGGAACTACACTCATCACTATCCCATTCTTATACCCAACAAGGGTCCTAAATGTGGAACCTATAGATTTTTAATTACTTGTTATCATTATTTTCATGCATATGCCTACAATATTTTGGTACTACGTTCCTCACAAAAGAAAATCCTAACCGGATCATACCGGCATATACGTCTCAAGTGTGGCACTAAACGGTCTCTCGCACACGTTTTCTACACGGATACATACGTGGTTAGTACCTGCAGAAGACCACACAATGATGGTGCACTCAAAGGTTGTTCATTTCAGGCAGTTCCATATTTAAAAGTAAATACAAACGCCCGTATCATTGTCATACGGCCGTCCTTGAGCTAAGTCACGTCTCAAGGCACATGATCGTGTTTCAACACCACACGACGGGGAACCCGAGTATGTCATGAACGGGTCGTCACGGTTGGGAATGTTATCAACCCAACAGATACCACCTACTGCCCTGCAGGGCACGCCGATGGCAAGCGCTGCGTATGTCCTCCTGGGCTATTTCCAGACGAACACACTCTCGCGTTACTGACCACGCGATGGGGTCTCCGCTTACTTGCCTAATGCACGCTAGGGACCAGCGTTTCATATGAACTCAGGGACATGAAGAGTCCAAGAGATTCATATTGACATCTCACACCAAGCTGTGAGACTCTATCCCTGAGCCACGTTCCTCGTCAGGGGGAGCTAACCGAAATTGAACCGCTTTCGGTGGCGTTCCTTACCATACTTACCAGAGTGTAGGTGCGTCGTTACATAATTGAAATTCAGAATTATAACACATAGGTTAGTATTTGCCACTTTAAGTAACTATGCTAATATAGTCCTTACTTGGGCAACTACCGATTCCTCACCGTAACCTATGTTTTCCCATAATGCAGTCCTTAAGTACTCTGCTATCCCCACTGCAGCTCTGATACAAGGCTGTGGCGGACCGGAATCCGCTCATCCAGGATCGCAGAGGGTGGTGCCGCGCGATGCGACACCCGACAGCACACGTCATAAGAACATAATATATTACATGGGAAACAACTGAAACTGTACAAACAGGTACAAACTTCAGTTACAACTATTGTTTATGTTACACAGCGGAAGTCTACACTACACAACTCACGCCCGCCTATCTAGCAAAAGTTGGTTGCCCAGCCCTAGGGCAACCCACACTAGCTGCACTCCTCAGCTCAGCGCGGCGTGTACGGCTCCCACTCAGCCGTGGTCCCCAACGGAGGGTAACCCTAGCCGGTGGACTCGTACTCCGAGTTCGTGGGTGGCTCCTCACCTGAAAAAAAACTTAAGCAGCAACCATGAGCACGAAGGCTCAGCAAGGCTTAACCGACTCACCAAAGCATGAAACTCTACATGAGGTATACCAAGGCATAGGTTAGTAACATTTCAGCAAAACGACACGCCTACAAGTTCATCCTTAGTTCATCTTTTAGCAACAAGTTAACAGTTCATGAAATCTGAAATTTAGTAAGCAGTATTTGGTGGCACACATGTAGCAATACAATTATATCAATCAGCATCATTGAATCAACATATTTCATCCATTAGTCTACGTTACGATGCAGTGAACAAGCGGTACTCGTCACCGCGAGGGACGGCGAATCGACTCGATATACACCTGCAGGGAAAACCCAAAGAGCACGTCACGTACGCCCACCCGTGGAGCTGCACAGCACGCTCACTCGATGCCGTATGGGACAACCTTTCACCCAACAGCCCAAGCGTCGAACCGGTCGCACCGAAACGAGCAGGAGGTTCCCCACACGGAGCATCTCTCTATGCCCGTTGGCAGATTTCCACCTTGCTGCCCTCAACCTACACCTATAAATCGGTGTGCTATGCCTCGACGCCCGGAGGTTTAGGCTACATCGGTTTATCGGGGCCCATATATCCGATATGCCTTCGGTACGTTCAATACTTGTTCAGCAGGGCCGCACATGGATCGGTCCTCAATCGACACGGGCAGGGCTGCGCACACAAGACTCCCTCTTGCTGCGCCCTAGCCCCTGCCTAGTCTCATTTTCATTACTAAAATGATCTCACATCACTCAACCGAACCCGTGTGTCCCAAGCCTATCTCGCGAGTAGATTCCAACTACTCGACTTGTACCGAAGTCCTATGACTTATTAAGCATAGCCGGTAGACTCGAGGTCTTAGACACTACCCTCACTCTTTTAGGAACCTTTGGTTATGCAAGTGGGGTTCCATTCATCCTACACCTAATGCACAATCATACTTCACATGACTCATGTAAACAAAAGAAAACTTATAAAAAGGTTAATGCAAACCGGGGCTTGCCTTGTTGCTGCTGGTCAGTAGTTAGTTCCTCGTCCGGAAGAAGGAAGTCCAGCACTTCCGGAGTCTCTTCTTCAACGGCTACACGTCAATGAAATACTACATGTTAATTTAGATGCAAATGTGAGTCTTAGAGTAAGACTTCTACTATTAGTTCTAATAACCAGCCTCTAACACCTGGAACTTTGTTTAAGAATTTAAAGATGAACTGGTGTTGGTGGTTTGGCTTGGACTTAGTCCCATGGTTAAATGCTAAGTGGTTTTCCCCCTTTTCCATATTAATCCCTTAAGTGGTTAAACAGGACAGGGGTGATCTAGAGCTCCAATGGAGCTGAGAATTTTTGTGTGAGTTCCTTGTCACAAGAAAACTCTCTGGACCAAACATTAGCACTTTTCATGGAGTGGTTTGCTCAGAATAATTCTCTTGGCAAATCAGCAAGGAAGAATTTATTCTGAGGTAATACCCCTGTTCATGCTCAACTTAATGAACTACAATTTCAATTATAGCTCATAGAGTTTGCCTGAATTTTCCTAACATTTTTGGGGTTAAGAATTGCCCAGAACTGAATTTCCAAGTTTTGGAAATTCTCTGAAAATGCTTCTGTATTCAAATGAACACAGCACCTTCCAATTTGAATTGCTCTGACCCAATCAACTCCAAATGGTCTGAAACTTTTACAGGGGTTTACTAATGTCCTAAAGAACATTCTGGCAAAATTTGGGGATTTTTGGATGAACCAAACTCCCTCTAAAATTCTTTTGCTGAAAAGCTTTAAAGAATTTTCCAGAATTAATTAATGGGTTTCATACAAATTGGGTTGTATATCTGGACAGAGTTCGGCAAGATGAATCCAACCCAATTTGAATCACTAAATTTGGAGCTTCCTAGCCAAGGTTATGAATTTCTAAAGTTTGAGCTAATCCCTGAATTATTTTCCTACAAAAATTCCCTTCCCGCGCTAAACCAGAGGCTGACAGCGGGGCCCGCCCGTTTAAATTGAACTAACCGCGCGCTCGTGCGCGATTAACACAGGGGCTGACAGGTGGGGCCGCGCCCTTCGTCTACCTCCCGACGTCGCCGCCCCGAGCCGCCGGAGCTCCGGCGAGGTCAGCGTTCCCGGCGATCTAGCTCACCGGAGCCGACGAGACTCGCCGCCCCCACGTAATCTCGGGTGCTGAACCCGCTGGACACCATGTCACCGCCGGCTAACCGCCATAGCTCGCCGGCGACGAGCCCTATGCCTCTGTGCTACCTCGGCAACGTGTTCCCGCCCTTCTGACCATCTTCTTCGTGTGCTAATCGCGTCGCCACACTCAGGGAAACCTCGGGAAACTCGGCATGAGCTCTGTTGGGCCCTAAACGGCCGGCAACCCAGACCTCACCGGTGACCCCCTCCTCCGCCATACTGTCCTAGGGTGAACTTAGGGTTCCGGCGGTGATTTCCTTCCGGTTTTCGATCGAGAAGGGTCGCCAGAACCTCTAGATGCTCTCTCACAGCTCCGTTCGACCTCCCACCCACTAAGCTTCCCGAATTTCTCCCAAACCTAATCGGGTCCCGAAAGGAGCTACTCGTCCTAAACTGGAAAATTCTCCGCGCACAAAGGTCGAACCTTGGAACGGTTTGCGCGGTGGTCTTGAGGACGAGCTAGCGCTTCACTTTCCTATGGAGGTCAAAGCCGGAAGATGATCACAGCTGGGGTGGCATACGATCGGAGCTCGGGCGACTAGGCTGCTTGTTACGGAACTCGCGAAAATCAGTAACTCGCCGGCGGTCTCGGGCCTTTTATAGGCCCCTGAGGCCAGTGGGGAGCGCGACACCTGCTGTGCCACCTCCTCTGCCGAAGCAGGAGCTGGCCGGCCGAGGTGGTCGGGCGCCGACGCTGGCTGCAGCTGGCGAGCGCGCTCGGTCGAGGAAGTCGGCTGAGGAGACTTCTGTGCTAAGTCTACTGACCAGTGGGCCTCCCCTCTAACTCTTTTGTTTTTTCAATTTTCTGAATTCTATTGTGCCAAAATATCCTCAGCTACTCACAATTTAATGTGAGACTTAGTCACCAAGTCTTTGTTTGAATTTGAATTCTCAAATTCAAACTTTGTTTGGTTAAATTTGCTTCATATTTAAACTGAAATTCAAATTCAGTTTTGAATCCTTGCAAATTTAGCTCTTGACAAGATGAGCTCCAATGGAGATGAAAATTGGTGGGTTTACTCAGAAAAATGTGCTGAGTATAGATATGGAGCTAACTTTTGAATTTGGGTGATGAAAGTTGCTGCAATTTGAATTTACATTCAAATTGGCCTCTTTTTGAAATAACCCAAAAGTGCCTCAAAAAGTGTTGAATTTGCATGAGCTTTGGACTGAACCTTCCCAAGACTTTTTAAATTCTAGGGGTGAGCTCAACCTCTCATGTTCATGTGTAGAAACCCTACTTTGTGAAAGTGAAGGCTTTCCCCTTTAATCATTCTTTTGATGGAGGTTACATGCTCTTCACAATATTTCCTAAGATTTCCACAATAAAAACTATGGTGTTGTCAGGTGAAGAAAAAGTTTTTGCAAGTCCCTTTTCTTGGGCTTTTACACATAGGAGGGGTGGCAGCACCTCCTGGGACCGAAACGATGGCTGGCCAAGCGGACTAGGGGGCGGCGACGCCTTCAGCAGCAGCGGCGGCGCCTCCAGGGAAGACACCTCCCAGGGTAGCGGGTGCCCCCCTGTGTACTCTGGTTGCAGAGGAAGCAGCCACCCAGGAGGCGGCCTTATCTGAGCTGGCGGCGACCAGAGGGTGGGCGGTGGCTGCGCCAGCCCCTCTAGAGGCGGCGGCTGCGGGCAAAAGGGCGGCGGACCCGGGGACGGCGGCGGTTGCGCCAGCCCCTCCAGAGGTGGCGGCTGCGGGCCAAAGGGCGGCGGACCTGGGGGCAGCGGCGGCTGTTGGCCAAGGGGCAGCGGCAGCGCCTCCCCCGTGCGCGCGTTGATGCGGCCCGGATCTGGGCGGCGGCTACAGCGCAGATCCAGTGGCGGTCGCGGCGACCTAGGGCGGCGGCGCAGGGGTGCCGGCGACGGCGTAGGGCGGCGTCGCAGGGGCGCCGGCGGCAGCCCTAGGTGGCGGCGCGCCGATGGGTGAAGGCAGTGTCATTAGGGTTAGGGTTAAGCACTAATCCTAATTAATCCTAGCTAATCTGATACCATGAAAGAGTGTTAATTGTGGTTGTATTGAGATAATCACCAACAGGGTACAGGGGATGATTATATAGAGGGATTAGGTGAGGGGAAAAGACTAAACTACCCCATCCTAATCCCTTACTAATGACTAAACTACCCCTATGCCACCCACACAATTACAGAGTCTAACACTTCTGTCTGAATTCTGAAGCGTTAGTTTCAGTTAAAAAAAGGAAACCGAAATACAAACCATAATTGCTGGAAAACTTTAGAAGTTCCAGAATTTGACAGTGCATTTGCCCGGGTTCTACCACCCAAACTGCCAAAACACACGTCGAAATGCGAGGCGATAGCGTAAGAACTCACCAAGAAATATAGCAAAGGGAAAGCATGTGGGCACACCTGCTTGAAGCAGACAGCAAGATGCAGTACAAGAAGAGAGGCGGATGGCCCATGAGCAATAGCTTGTAGCATCCGAAGTGATTGGACCAACGGGACACATGTGAAAGCAACTGAATCATTAACAATTCCGAGAAGGCTTGTAGAATGAGCAAGTAATACTAGCTACCAGCAGTGGCCGTTGGCCAGTGCTTTGCCTTCGCGCAAATAATCTTAGGGCATATCATCACAGGGGGGGAAGAAGAGGTCAGTAGCTTGTCAGGATGAATTGGTCACCTGCAACTTGACATCGTTTGGAGGTCCTGGACTGGCCGTGTCACTGTCAGGGTTGGTGAGCTCAAGACAAGGCCGTGGTGAAAGTTTGTGCGTAGATAAGGTGGGTTTGTTGGGTTATCTTAATCAGAACCTTGTTTTATGGTCTTAGTGATGGTATCTCTGCTCAAAGATTTTTCAGATGGCCACCGAGTAATGTATTACAAAATGAGACAGGATACAAGGGCTAATGACCGGTGGAAGCACGCTGCTTTGTTGTGGAAAGCACTGAATATTGTGGTTCACAACCAAGGGGGCAAAAATGACAGCATATGTGACAAATTGCTGTCATGATGTAATATCACCCTGCGAACAAGGGACAGCTTGCTGTCGCTGAGTGCTGATGCTCGAGTTCTTTTTTAAGGGGCTCGATGACCAAAGTGACAAGGTCCTTTCATGACCTTGCAAAAGATGGAAGCACCCATGATTGGGACATAGCATTGAATGGAACTAAAAATGAACTGATGTAATGCATGCTCAGGATCAGTGGCAGATAAAGAGCAGAATAGTAGGGGGGGCTGATCCACAATAAAAATCATCAATCTTTCTTCCATGGCAATAAAAATCAAGTAGGGGCTCTTGGGGGCTCCATTATCCAATGGGCAGTAGGGGGGGGGGGGGCTGGAGCCCCCCTCTGCCCCGGAGGCCCCGTTGGATCCGCCACGGATGACGAAACTCTGCTCCAGTTTCCAGAAACATGAATTTTCAATGTGGAAGCCATAAAAAAAAGAACTGCAAGACACCTGTCTGGATCTATAGTTAGAATATCAAATTTGGATAGTGCTCCAAGATATTCCAAGGAATTCATAATATCTGAGCTTGCCGATGACCAAGAGTACCTATGATCAGTGTTATCCTAAACACGGTATTAAACAGTCGTTTAAACATGTTTAAACGGTAAACAAACCCTTGTTATGTAGTTTAGGCCTTAAACAGACATTTAAACGGTTGAGCCGTTTAAACCGTGTAAACGAATTAAACAAAATGGTTTCTATTCGTGTTTAAACGTGCTTTGACCCGTTTAGGCGAAGTAAAAATGTTAGAACCAGATTCTTTCGACCCATTAAGCTGCACATCGACTCCTAATGCTTTTATCGATCCGCTGCCACCAGGTACGCCCTCGCGCCCTTGCCTCGCAACCTAAGTAGCCCGCCATCGGCCACCGCCCACGCGTAGCTTGGTTGCCCTCTCCACCCATTCCCTGCCACACACACACACCCGGTGCACGCAACTCCGTCCCCTCGCACGCACTGTTAGCTCAGGAACATAGAGTATACATATGACACATGTGAGTTGCATCTTTTATTGGCCTTTTATTTTATAACTTGCTATATTTTCATGTTTGTGAGTTGCAGAACTGTTGAAACTCAATAAAAGTATGAGGTTATAATTTATCTAAATAAACTCTATGTCATTAAATATAAGTTATGTACTTTAGTTGTGAAGGCAGGAATTTATAGATTAAAGTTACATATTTTACTTGTTGCAACAGTGTAGCTATAGTACAAACCGTTTAATCCGTTTGAAACGCCATTTAAACACCGTTTAGGCAGGCTAAACGGTAAACAGACCTCCACCGACTGTCTACCGTTTACTGTTTAGGATAACATTGCGTATGATCCAAGATTTCAACCTAGAACAAACACCAGACAGCTACGACGATATCCAACATATTCCTTCAGCAAAGATTACGGCCAGTTCAATTCCTTCAATAAAAGTTTCAATAATTCATTTTGCAGAAGAAAAGTTCGATGAGGTGATTAAGGTTGATTTCACCAGTAATATTGTACAGAAACGCCAATTGGCATGAGATGATTAACTATTGTGTACTTCAGTGTTGTGCAAAAATAAAAAGAAGTGTAGATAAAACATGATAGGCCACTAAGGTGCATTTGGTTGGAGGTCAAAGTAGGATTGATGGGATCATCCCTGTTTTTTTTGGGGGGGGGGGGGACGAGGCCGTCCAACTTAATGTTTGGTTGGGTGGATGTGGCCATCCCAGTTTTTTGTAGTTGAAGGGATGAGAGAGTGACAAAGACCATTACTTAATTATGTATCTCAAATCTTAATTTTAGTTAATAATGCATAAGTTAGCACACGCTAACACATGGTAACTACTCTGCCATGGCCATTACTAATTAACAACAAAAATACTAATTAACACTAATCATATTTGATTAGCTCACTAATTGCATACTAGTTAGCACGATACTACTTATAAACTCTAATTTTGCACTCTCTATTATATTTGATGATGGATAGTTTATATCAAACTAACTTGCGTCAAATCTAAAAAAACACAGGGAGTATATACTAATTAGTAATACAGCATACTAATTATCATTAATTGTTTACTATGAGCATGTTTAGCAAAGATGGATGGCATCGTCCCACTAATTTGAGGGACAGCTTCAGCCAACATATTGAGAGAATATTCTCAGAAGAGATACCTTTCAATCAGACACCTACAAAATAGGGATATCCTGGATAGTCCTGTAAGCCATGTATTCAACCTCCTCTGTAAAAATAAGACCCGCTTGTACCTGCTGCTCCAAGCCTCCATCAATTAATGTGGCAATACATGCAACAAGGAGATCAGTATGTGTTAGATGGCAAGAGCTAAACGTGAGTGTAAATTCATAAGCTCAATTTCCAACATAAACCTTGTATAGTGACCTCATTCACAAGCTCAATTGACATCTTCAGCATTTCCCAAGCTTACGAGCAATCAGACTCCCGAGACTTTAAAATCACCTTAAGATCTTTCGAAGCAAAAGGCAGCAGTTCCAGCTTTTTGCCTGAATAATCTGTAAGGGATAGAAATAAAATGCTTATAGCAATATTAGTTGTCAATGTGATATTACCGATTTCCCATAAACAGTACATAATTCTAGTATTCCAGAAGCCTTCATGTTTGGTTGGGTGGATCAGTGGATGTGGCCATCCCAGTTTTTGGTAGTTGGAGGGATGAGAGAGTGACAAAAATCATTACTTAATTATATATTTTAAATCTTAATTTTAATTAATAATGCATAAGTTAACACACGCTAACACATGGTAACTACTATGCCATGGTTATTACTAACTAACAACAAAATTACTAATTAACTCTAATCATACTTGATTTAGCTCACTAATTGCATACTAGTTAGCGCAATACCACTTATAAACTCTATTTTTTTCAATCTCTTTGATATTTGATGCTGGATAGTTAGTATCAAACTAAATTGTGTCAAATATAAAAAAACACAGGGAGTATATACTAATTAGTACAACATACTAGTTATCATTAACTGTTTACTATGAGCATGTTCAGTAAAGATGGATGGCATCGTCCCACTAATTTTTGAGGGGAAGCTCCAGCCAACATATTGAGAGAATATTCTCAGAAGAGATATCTCTCAATCAGACACCTACAAAAGAGGGATATCCTGGATAGTCCTGTAAGCCCTGTATTCAACCTCTTCCTTTGTAAAAACAAGACCCACTTGTACCTGTTGCTCCAAGCCTCCAACAATGTGGGCATGTGGCAATGCATGCAACCAGGAGACCAGTATGTGTTAGATGGCAAGGGCTAAACGTGCGTGTAAATTCATAAGCTCAATTCCCAACATAAACCTTGCATAGTGACCTCATTCACAAGCTTCAAAATGACATCTTCAGCATTTCCCAAGCTTACGAGCAGATCAGACTCCTGAGACTTCAAAACCACCTTAAGATCTTTCAAAGCAAACAGTAGCAGTTCCAGCTTTTTGTCTGAATAATCTGCAAGGGGTGAAGAAAATGCTTATATCAATGTTACCTGTCAGTGTGATATACTAATTTCCCATAAACAGTACATAATTCTAGTATCCCAGAAGCAGAATTGCTGTATTAGTATGGCTGAAAAGATGTGTTTGGTACTCTTGACACCCTTAGGTGTCAGGTCTACAACGAGTCGGATCCTGTTCGAGTTGGATCCTGATACGGAGGCTGATTTATGGTTACAAGCGAGAGTTTAAATATAGAATATAATCTACTTCTAATAGCCCCCCTCAATCATAACTTCTCAAGTTAAGATTGGCTTGAAACTTTTCTTGTAATTGAAACGTCAACGGCTTGGTGAAACCATCAGCTACTTGATCTTTGGAAGATATATGTTGAACCTCAATCTGTTTATTGGCAACCTTTTCTCTTACAAAATGATAATCAATTTCTACATGTTTCATTCTTCCATGAAACACTGGATTTGTTGTTAAATAAGTGGCTCCCAAATTGTCACACCAAAGGCATGGTATATTACTTTCTTTAACTCCAAGTTCATTGAGAATAATTTGAAGGCAACTTACTTCTGCAACCGCGTTATCCATAGCTTTATACTCAGCTTCAGTGGATGAACGTGATACTGTAGGTTGTTTCTTGGCACTCCATGAGATTAAATTTGATCCGAAGAAAACAGTAAAACCACCTGTAGACTGTCGATCATCAGAACATCCTGCCCAGTCAGCATCTGAGAAGACATTGATTCTAGCGGACAAAGATTTCTTGAACAAGAGTCCAACTTTGAGTGTTCCACAAATAAACCGAAGTATCCTTTTTACTGCAGTCCAATGTTCGGACGTTGGAGCATGAAGATATTGTGAAACTTTGTTTACTGAACGCAAGATCAGGCCTAGTGATCGTTAAGTATTGCAGTGCTCCAACTACACTTCGGTAGTTTGTACCATCTTCTGTACTTAGCGTTTTTCCACTATGTACTGATAATTTCTCAGTTGCTGACAACAGAGTGGAAACAGTCTTGCATTTGAGCATGCTCACTCGTCTAAGTATGTCATGTGCATATTTTTCTTGTGACAACAGCAACCCTTCTCGAGTTCTTCTCACTTTGATACCCAAAAAATAATAAAGATCTCCTAGATCTTTTAAAGCAAAGCTATTGCTTAGTTCATGAAGCAATCTTGTAATTACCTTCTTACAGGAGCTTGCTACTACTATATCATCCACATAGATCAACATAAAGACCGTCACTTCTGCCTTTTTAAGAAGAACAGAGAACGATCCGACTTTGAAGCAACAAAGCCGAGCTCCTGCAATTTAGTACTCAATCTAGAATACCAGCCCTTGGCGCCTGTTTTAGTCCATATATAGCCTTTTTTAATTTGCATATATGTGATGGGTATCTTTTATCTTCGTATCCAGGAGGTTGTTTCATATAGGCTTCTTCCTCTAGAACGCAATGAAGAAACACATTCTGAACATCCAGTTGTCTAAGAAACCAATTATTTGAAACTGCAATGGATAAAATCAGACGAACAGTAGCTACCTTTACCACAGGACTGAATGTGTCCTCATAATCTATCTCATATCTTTGTTTTAATCCTTTGGCAACAAGTCTTGCTTTGTATCGATCTACTGAGCCATCAGCTTCCCTTTTTACCTTATAAACCCATTTACAATTGATTATATTGCTGCCATGACTTGCTGGTACTAAATGCCAAGTTTGATTCTTTTCAAGAGCTTGTATTTCTATATCCATTGCATGCTTCCACTCTTTATTCTCCATTGCTTCTTGTAAATGCTGAGGCTCACCAGTAGATGAAATCATGAAAAGTATGTGTATCTGATTGTTCCATCAGTGTATATTTTAGGTTTGAAAATACCTGATTGTTGTCTGGTTTGAATTCTCTGTGCTGGCTGTACTACAGAATCATCCGCCACAGCTGATCCATTCCCTTGATCATTTTGCACCGAATCCACCTCTGGTCCTGCGCTCACCCAATTACTGCCTGGCCCCTGTTCCTCTGTCGCGTCAGTAGACAACACAGAATTTTGTGCCTGACTGTCAGTCTGGTCATTACCATCAGCCTGTCGCGTGGGAGACACTGAATTCCTGGGATCACGTGTCGAATCATCCTCGGTGCTGTTGTGAGTACGCAGCTGTCCTGTTGGGAAATTTTTCTGGCACCTCCTGTGTTCTCTGGAATTTAGCACCAGTTCATTTGATATGAATATTGGCTCTTCTCCTCTTTCTCTTAAATCCTGAAAACTTTCCACCTCGTGAATAGGGTTAGTATTATCATTTATATCAGTACTACCAAATATATTCCCCAAGTTATTTGCATTTGGAAGAAGATTGAACGGTAGAAGCAAGGTTTCTTTACGAAGTTGAGCACATGCATTTTCATGCAACTCGGTGAACGAAAATATTTTTTCATCAAAGATTACATCTCTCGAGATATATACTCTTCCCGTTTTTGGCTCAAGACACTTGTAGCCCTTATGTAAAGGACTGTATCCAAGAAAAACACACCTTGTAGATCTATAGGCAAGTTTTCTTGTGTTATACGGTCTAAGATTTGGCCAAACAGCACAATACCGAAGATCCTTAGGTTGGAATAAATAGGTTTGTGGTTGAATAGTTTTTCAGTGGGGCTTTTCATCTTGATCACTTGAGATGGTAGGAGATTTATAAGATAGACTGCAGTTACAAATGTCTCATCCCAGAATTTTAAAGGTATAGAAGCATTTGCAAGTAATGCAAGCCCTACTTCTACAATGTGTCGGTGTTTCCTTTCAGCGGCACCATTTTGTTGATGTGCATAAGGACATGAGACATGATGAATAATTCCTATTTTTGTAAAGAAGGAATTTAATCTCTCATACTCACCACCCCAATCAGTTTGAATGGTGAGTATCTTTTGGTTAAACTGTATTTCCACTAGTTTTTGAAAGTTGTGGAAGACTTGAAAAAACTTCGGATTTGTGTTTGAGTAGGTATATCCAAGTATATCTACTAAAATCGTCAATGAAACTAACATAATCTTTGTTGCCATTGACAGATTTTGGTGTTGGTCCCCAAACGTCTGAGTGAATGAGTTCAAGAGGTTGGCTTGTTGTGCTGTTTGATTTTTGATAGGGAAGTTGATGACTTTTTGCTCTTTGGCAGGCATCGCACACAAGATTATTGCTAGGATTATCAGAAAACAATAATTCATTGTTTTTTAGAACATGATCAACGATGACAAAAGATGGGTGACTTAGACGACTATGCCATGATTCTATGGATGGCTTGATTGTAGCTAAGATCCTCTTATGATTCGGATTGGTCGTGGGCTTGATGGGGTAGAGTCCTCCTTCACACTTGCCTTTAAGAATTGTATTCTTCGTTGCTCGGTCCTTGATAAAAAAACACCAAGGATGATATTCAAAGAACACATTGTTATCTGTAGCAAGTTTATGAACTGAGCAAAGATTTATCTTAGCACTAGGAATATGAAGGACATTATCAAGATGCAAGGATTTACTTGGGGAATAAATTGAGGTATTACCAACATGACTGATATACATACCTTTTCCATTGACAGTGTGAACTTGATCCTGGCCTTGGTATTTCTCATGTGTTGTAAGTTTATTTAGCTCTCCAGTAATGTGATCAGTGGCCCCGGTATCTGTATACCAATTGCTATCAACCCCATACGATGGTACTGCTGCTCCAGCGAACCTTTCCTCTTTCTTAAAATCTTGATCAAATCTATGCCAACATTCAATCGCCTGGTGATTTGGCTTCCCACAAATCTGATAGAATATTTTCTGACTTTGATTTGGGTTCGATCTATTCTGCCACCGTCCAGGGTTTCTGCCACAACCAGGAAAACCCCCCTGCCTCCTCTTCCATTATTCCGCCCTCAGCCTCGACCTCTGGTGATGACATTTGCTGATGGAGAGCCATATTGTTCCTCTCCTTGGAGCATATCCTGCCTATTCTCATACCCCAATGCTTGTGAATATAGTTCATTTACTGAAATTTGATCTACTCTTGCCATCATGGAAGAGACAAAGGGAGTATAATCAGAATCTAGGTCATTCAAAATATATGAAACTATTTCTTCATCATCAAGTAGTTTTCCGGTGGATGCCAATTCATCCGCTAATGTTTTCATCTTAGAAAAATATTGAAACATGGTCATTGTTACTTTCTTAGTGTTTGTCAATACAAACCTCAGATTGGTGATCTTCGCTCGGGATTGGGAGGCGTAAGACTGTTGAAGGGCCTTCTATGCCTCGGCCAAGGTCTCCTTGGTTGCAACATGTGCTAAGACTTCCCTTGATAGGGAGTTCAACAAGTATGCTAGTACTTGTTGATCCTGCGCTATCCAGGTTCCATACTCCGGATTAGCGATCTCTTCAACCTTCTTGTCTTCCCGGGTAACCATCATCTTTTCTGGTGGCGGTTTTGCATCTTCATCAAGGTAGTGCATCAATTGTGCATCCCTTAATACCGGGAGGAACTGAGCTTTCCATAGTAAGAAATTTTCTCTTGTCAGTTTCTCCACAACCGGTGGTCCGAGCGCCGGAAGAATTGTCGACGACATCGAGCTTACGACGTTGAACTCGTCGAAATTTGCTGGATGTTTAGAGGATGGCTCTGATTACCGTGAAAAGATGTGTTTGGGACTCTTGACACCCTTAGGTGTAGATGGTTCTTTATTTATATCCAAGCACCGTACAAGGTCTACAACGAGTTGGATCCTGTTCGAGTTGGATCCTGATACAGAGGCTGATTTATGGTTACAAACGAGAGTTTAAATATAGAATATAATCTACTTCTAATAATGGCAGCATGGTAACAGTAAGTAACAAACCCATCCTCATGTAGTCCAAACATACTGGTCTGACAAGCAACAAAGGATGAGCCTCAGGGGCCGTATACGAGTTGAGCACAGTTACTTGAGAGTAACTCGATTTTTGTGCGGATACATTATCCCAAGAGCATCAATTTGTTCTGCATTGCTATGAAACCAGCACACGAAGCATCGATGACCCTAACAGTTCGCATCGGGAGGGGATACAGAGTTAGCACCACCGCACGCACATCGGACATACCAAGTGCACGGTCCCCATTCCTCCATCGAGCGAGATCTCCTACCCAGCCGCGCGCGTAAGTCGAAGATGCAGCAGTACATTAGAGCCAGCAACATACCAGCGAGAATGCGGTGATCGAAGACGTAGAGCCTCACAACTGGGCGCCGCGGCGGCGGCAACGAGGCCCGGGTGGTCGTCCATGCGGAGATCATGCTTGAAACACACCACCGCGGGCGTGGCGGCATTGGATGCGGCGACCCGGCAACGGCTCTGGCTCCAGCGGCAATGCGGGGCTGGGTTGAGGGGCCCCAGTCGGAGGGCGAGGAGAGATGTGGAAGAAGCAGCACAGCGGCGTCAGTAGCAGCAGTCATAAGCAGGGCACGCCTATGACCAAATTTTGGCGGAGCCGCGGAGGGCGGCTGCCCGGACCCTCGTAGGAGTTTAGCGAATTTTCTGGGGCGACGAGTGCTGCGCTGTGGCAGTGTCCAAGGAGCAATGGGCCTGTCAGCAACTGCTACGGCAACAGAGCGCAGTGGAAACACGGAATTTTTTTATTTTTGGCACTGTTGTTAATAAATTTAATATTAATAACATCCAAATATTTTTTGCAAAACTAGCCACCCAATCGTCTACGGCGTGGACGATTTGTCCATGTGGACGTCCTGTCGTCCACGCCGTTGACGATAGGACGGTGTCGTCCACAGCGTGGACGACACGAGCCCACGTGGACTCCACGTCGGCCCAAAGGTCACGGGACCGTTGGACCGACGTGTCTTGTCGTCCACGGCGTGGACGACAGGTTTTCCTATATAAACAGACCCCCGGGGGGACCATCTCCCACACAAACACACAACAAAGAGAGGGAAGGGGAAGGAGAAGAGGAAGAGGAAGAGAAGAGGAAGAGAAGAAAGAGAAAGAGAAGAGGAAGAGAAGAAAAGAAAAGAAGAAAGAAAAGAAGAAAAGGAAAAAGAAAAAAGGAAACGGTAAAAAATTGTAGAAATAAATAAAAAACTATGAAATTACTTATTTTAATTATGCATTTTAGATAGTTTATACTTAAATACTAGTTTATTCTTTCTTAGTTTCATATTAGGACTTAGATAGATTGTTTTTAGAATTAAGTTAGATTGTAATGTAATTTATTAGTCAGTTTGCAATCTAAATTTTATATTAATCGTCAATTTTAGTTTATGTTACCTTTTATAGGTTTCTAGCTTAGTTTATTTTGTTTATTAAGTTTAGTTAAGTTATACTGTTGATTAGATTAAATTAATTTATGTTAATTTAGTTGAAACTTTAAATTTTAATTTTAGCATTATTATTAGATTTAAACAATTTTTAATACAATTTATAGTTTAGTTAAGTTATCCTATTGATTAGGTTGATTAGTTTATAGTTTAGTATATATTATTATTTTAATACAATTTGTTTTAATTTAATTATGGTTACTCTTGTTGTGGCAATTATTAAATTGCGTATATACGTATGCTAGGTATGTCAAATAAAGTAGAATTTCAAATCTTTTATGGAGATGACGAAATTAGCTACAATTCGAGTGGAGTAAATCTATCATGACTCACTTTTATAAATCGGGGAATAGCTAGTCCAACGGAACGGATATTTATGGGTATATACAGATGGTTGTTGAAAGTTTTTAAACTGAGTGAGGATGAATATGAGTTGAAAATAAACGGAGTTATAAGCCGTTCAAGTGACATTTAATTTTGGGAACTACTGCCGCTAAACGCAACACTCGTGTAGCGTGCTTATGTTTCAAGAGCTATGTAATATGGATGGCCTATCATACTTCTTATTCGAGTTGAAGCCAAGGAAGTAGTCGATGAGACGCTGGATCAAAATGATGATGGGGAAGATAATAATGGTGGTGAAGCTGAAGAGGATGATTATAATGAATTATCACATACGGTTGTTACTGAGGCAACTGGTTAAGCAGATAAAGGAGAGCATATAGAACATATAGTTCATCAGATGGTTGTTGAGGATAGGGATTATAATCATGTTCCTGATCACGATTCCTCTGATGAAGAAGTTCAACCTCCTGTCCCTGCCGATTGGAGTAATCCAAATTTTGAAAATCTAAGAGTAACCGAAGGTTGTCATTTATCGTTGGATTACCACGGCAATACGATAACAGCGGGGTCTCTTTTCAAAAATAAAGAAGCTTTGCAAGCTGTTGTGAAATATTGGTCTCTTTCAATGAAAAGATCATTTAAAGTTTCTCAATCCACTAAGAAACTTTATGATGTCGGATGCTTATCAACCAGTTGCCCATTTCGTGTTCGCGGATATGCAGAGAAATAGAGTAGCCTTTAGAAGTGTTCTATTGTGATTGATCATTGTTGCGAGTTGCAACATCTTAAAAAATGCAATACTGCTCTAACATCCAAGTTTGTTGCAAATCACATGTATGCTCTATCGTTGATAATATTTCTTTTGAGACTAAATCTATTATCAACATAATTGAGCAAGATTTTAAGTACACAATAAGTTATTCTAAAGCTTGGAAGGCGAAATAGAAGGTTATTGAGGCAAGATTTGGTACTTATGAAGCATCTTATAATAATCTTCTGAAATTACTTAATACTATCAGAAGTCGGAATGTTGGCACAGCCGTGGATATCGTGGATGTTCCGAACCCTCGATATGCTGGGAAACTTATTCTTCAGCGTGCATTCTTTTCACTAGGTCAATGCATAAATGCATTTCGATATTGTAGGCCCGTTCTGTGTATGGATGGCACATTCCTAACCAAAGGTCAAATTCTCACAGCTATTGGAGTTGATGGCGATAATTAAATATTACCTGTGGCCTTTGCATTTGTGGAGAGTGAAAATGCTGACAGTTGGTACTGGTTTTTGAAACGGATTAGAGTTGATATAGTTCAAGGCCGATAAAATGTATGTGTTATACACGACCGTCACGCTGGCTTGTTGAAGGCAATAACGGATATTAAATACGGCTGCGCAGAGAGCTCTCTCACACCAGTTTGGCCGGATATACAATCAAGGTGGTGTATGAGGCACTTGGGTGCAAATTTTTATAGTCACTTCAAGAACAAACAGCTCATGAACATGTTTAAGCGTCTCTGTAGTCAAAATCAAGAGAGAAAGTTCAATGCTTTATGGCATCGTCTTGATGAGCTCACTAATAAACAAACCGATGATTTACTTAGACGGGATAGTAATGAAGACGCCTCTGATCCACTCTCCACCGTTCCTTCAACCGAACAGACTATATCTCATAGGGTTGGATCATCTATCAGATGTTTCTCACATTGGATTCATAATGAGCCGAAAGAGAAATAATCATTGTTATATGACACACATGGTGCTAGGTACGGAATTATGACAACTAATTTAGCAGAGGTATGTAATTATTTGTTATACTTTAAATATGTCACTTTCATATAGGTCTACAACTTTGTACTACGTGGGCCAAGAGTTTTACCACTAGTTGGTATCGTTGAAGGAATATTGAATGGAACGATGAAATACTTTCGTGAGCGTTTTGCAAAAGCTTCTGTATTGATGGTTGATCCTAATTTAGTCTTCTCAAGGTTTGTTTGTGACTACATGGACGAGAAGATTAAAAAGGCTCATTTGCACAGTGTTAAACAAACTGGAACTGTGCAGAACAAGTTTGAGATCACATGAAGAGACAGAGGCAGACGTTGTGCCACGAGTGAACGGACTGTTCATGAGTGCGTTCTTCGTGAGAACTCTGCCATATGTACATGTATGAAGCCAAAGCTGCTGCATAGACCTTGTTCTCATGTCATTGCTTCCTGCAGTCAGAGTCAATTATCTCCAACTATATATATGTCACAGTATTTTTTGAAGGAGACTTTGCACATAACCTGGCACGCAGAGATATTTGGTTACCGGATTTTTGGTGCATTCACCAACGATCCTGGACCACAATTCGAAAGAGGCCTTGATTATCTGAGGTTGAAGCAGACTCGTGGCCGTCGTAAGACTTGACGTATAAGAAATGATATTGATGAGTGCTCATAGTCGCAACAAGTGAGATGTAGCAACTGTAACGAAGTTGGCCATAGTTATAAGAATTGTGTTCGGTGTAATGTTCCTAGAGCAGAAGAAGCGGGACCTTCAAGAAATCCATATGACGGGCAGCGTCCTCATGCTCGTCGCTCACGGCAGGATGATCAATAATTGAAATTGTAATATTTTTGTTTTAACGTCACCATGTATTACAGATTTTGTTGTTTAAGAATAATATTGTTTGTTAAGACTTTATATAAGTTAATAATGAATAATAATTTCATATATTTCAACCCTGCAGCCATGGCTGCGACTGATAGTGGCACTTACGAGCTCCTGGATGCTCAGTTCGACTCTCGACACCGCTCGTACTTGAGCAGTGTTCGAGGAGTCGAACTCACCACGTTGCGGCCTGGGGTGCCGAAGACGTTGTTACACCTGGACGATAGGTGAATCGACAGGTACGAAATTGTATAATTAACTAATTAATAAATGTTAGATTGTTTCATAGTAATTTAATATCGTGTATTGTAGGTTGAGTGCAGCTTGACTCCTACCACTTTGTAGGATGTTGGAGCTCCAGATAATGGAACGGTCTAAAGAAAAGTCCATGCGACTAACCTACGATCGTTCCCTACTTACTGTGTTGGTCGACCGTTGGAGGCCAGAGACACACACTTTCCACATGCCATGTGGAGAGATGACAGTCACGCTTGAGGACGTGTCCTACCTGCTAGGGATTCCAATCGCCGGGAAGGCCGTTTGTAGGCCTGACTTGTCGGACGGATGGCGCGAGGACCTACAGGCCCGTTTCTCTGGCGTCGTGCTACACCCGAGGTACACTCAGAGGCACGGACCGGCGAGACCGATCACAGATATACAAGACCATGGTCCGCCGAAGACTTGGTTGTAGCAGTTTGAGGTAAGTTTATTTGGATTTTTTATATAATATTTCATCATTACTAATTAATATAACAATACGTAATTATTTGTTCCTTTTAGCCCGAGAATATCCACCCGGACGCGGATGAGTACACGATCTCCAGACACTTGGAGGCGTACCTTCTGTGGGTTTTTGGGTGGATCCTGTTCACAGACTCACACGACGACACGGTCGACAAGCGTCTGATCTACTTCGCCAGAGAGATAGCGGACAGTCCCCCTCACGCAGTTCCGTAGTACAGTTGGGGTTCAGCTGTGCTAGCGGCCACGTATCAAGGTCTTTGTACGGCATGTACAAAGGTAAGTTGCTATAAACACATTGTTCAAAACTTGTCATTTCTTAAGCAAATGACATTTAATATTTCTATTGTTCATAGGTGGCGACGGATGGCATACTGTCTGGTTGTCCGTTGTTGCTGATCCTCTGGGCGTACGAGCGTTTCTCGATAGGTCGGCCTAGGGTGGACATGACCCCATACGGTGATGCCTTGTACAGGAACTCCCAGGAGGACATACCAATGATGGGTACATTATGGACTTGACGCAGGGTACGTAAACTTGTAAAACATGTATGTTCATTATTAACATAACTATATGTTTCATTATAATATTTTTTTTCAGCGTACTTGGGGTGGCGACACCGTGCACAGAGGTTACCCGGAGTATACGATGTCGTTTAACAGCCTACAGGCAGACAGAGACGTCGTATGGACTCCGTTCTCGTACGAGGCCGTGGAGCGTCGCACACCCGTTGGGTTGTTGTCGTTGTGCACGAGAGATGCGCACGTGTGATGGAACAGAAGGCTCTCATGTACGACATCTGCGTGGAGGTGTACTCTCCTCACAGAGTTATGCGATAATTTGGACGGCAGCAGGTCTTCCCAGTTCCTAGGGGTCTCGCAGTTCTGCCTACTGCACACACATAAGTACTTTGCTTTATTTATATTTAACTTACATAAGTTTTAATCGTTGAGAAACGTTATTTTTTCCTCGCAGGCACACACGGAAGGGTTTCTCTACGCCCATTTTCTAGCCTCGCATGGAGGCTTGAGTACAGCAGTGGGCAGAGGCACCTCAGCACCGAATCGTGGATGCCTACCCGTTCAGCGCGGAATCGTACGATGAGTACCTACGTTGGTACGTCTCTCATACACGTACGCAAGTTTCGTACGTCCCAGCAGAGCCGGAGGCACACGTCGTGTCGACGACAGACACGTATCCTCAACACAGAGATCGTAACACTTTACTAGCAGTTAGTTTCCGATTACTATTTTCTTAGTTGCATAAGTTTTATTATAATTTGTTTTACTTACATGTTTTCGTTTACAGTTTCAGATGCTTAGGAGTGCCGAGATCGATGCAAGGGCTATGGTACAAAGGGCAGATCAGGGCTTGCACATCCCGGCAGAAGAGAACGCAACAGCGTGGAAAAAATGCATAAGTGCATAGCCAACGCCATCAAGCATATGTCCCTGTCATGCACGGAGTCTTGTCGTCAAGACTCCTCCGGACAGCAGCCGTTCTACGCACCGGCGACGACTGTTCCACCGCCAAGTACGACGTAGATATATTACTGATTTATACAAATAGGTTCAACGTAGTCATTAATATTGTTTTATGTGCAGTGCCTCGACGTGTCCCAGTGACATTGTTGGGACATCCAACTGGTGCAGTGGTACGTGTCACTTTAATTTATATTATTAATCTTTATAGATATTCAATAATTTGACAAATAACATGTTTTGTAGGTTTTGAGGACCCGTCTTACGGGTCCGATGCTACGCAGCAGGATTTGGGAGTCTCCTTTGACTGGGAAGCATATGTCACCGATGCTATGTCGGACACGCTTCCTCAGAAGCAAGGAGCTCCGGAGACGACGCAGCCGACGCAGCCGATGAACGTCGCGACCCCGCCAGCACCTCCTAGGCCCAGGAACCCTCCTGATCCGCTGACTTACGATGCGGACCACGTATTAGCGGCACGTAGGGCTTCTAGGGGAGCACGTGGAAAGCGTGCTAGACATTGATTTATTGTGTAATTTATTTTTTGTTTTTGTTTCACTCTGTAGCCGGCACTTCCCCCGGGCCTGCTCTGGGCAGCCCACGGAGGTTCTTTGTCGGTGGGGCTAGTCACTCACGGAGAGCTTCGGCGTTAGGGACGATCGAGGGAGAAGCTAGACACGGGGATTTTACGTGGTTCAGGCCGCCGGAGCGTAAAACCCTACATCCACGGTGAGCAGAGTTGCTCGTTGTATTGCTTGCTGCTCAGAACCAGAGTCCTCAGCTTGAGGATGACCTAAGTGCTCGATTGCTGGAGCGTATGTGTGCCAAGAGTTGAACCCTTGCTAACGTTGTGTACCCGAGCCTTTTATAGTCCAAGGCTCGAGTGGCTTACAAGGTGGGCCCGGGACCCGACAGGTGGTATTGAGGAGATTGCCTGCCATCTACCGTATCTGCAGTTACGCCGGTAGTTGTCTCTGGCGAGGGCTTCCAAGTCTTCGTTCTGCCGCCCTGCCCATGCCGCAAGCTAGTCGTAGTGGTTGATGATGGCAGGGTTGGCAGGGGATGTCTTGTCGCTATGTTTATTGGCAGGCAGGCTCTGACACGGCGCGCCAGTCTGCGATGTGACTGGGCGCAACGACACCTGACAGAGGTGTGCTCCGTGTCTCTGCGCCTTGGGAAGGCGCGAGTCTTGAATACCTTGTACGGGCAAGGTATGGCGCGTCTTTACTCTTGCTGCCTACCGCGCAGGGGCAGGCAGCGCTGCTCTGCTGGCCACGTGGCGGGCCCGGAGCTCTCCTCTGAGGAGAGGGAAGTCCGGCCCTGCGGGACACGTGGAGCCTTCGGAGCTCTCCCCGCGGAGGAGGGAGGTCCGGCTTCTGCTAGCCACATGGCAGGCCCGGAGCTCTCCTCTGAGGAGAGGGAGGTCCGGCCCCGTGGGACACGTGGAGCCTCCGCCCACGTGGCGAGTCCGGAGCTCTCCTCTGAGGAGAGGGAGGTCCGGCCCCGCTAGACACATGGCACCTTCGGAGCTCTCCCTGTGGAGAAGGGTGAGGTCCTTAGGCATTTTTCCCCTGTGCGCGGGGGTACCCCGTATTGAGGGTACCCACAGTGGCCCCCGGGCCCATCTCGGGGGAGATAGCGAGCTCGAGGTGGGGCCCCCGTCTCTTCCACTCCGCGCACCTTCTCTAAGACCCGCATTGACCGTTGCCGGAGCACGAACAGTCGCAGGATCGTGGGAGCGTGTGCCCCACTTGATGGCTGCTTACTGCGGCGGTTCCCAAGGCTGCCACTTCTGCATGTCGCAGCGCCTTTTCAGGAACCTCCGAAGCGTCTTGCCGGCTCGTCTCCTTGGGAGACTGACTTCTTGTTCCACCGCTTCAGCTGGACGGCTTGGGTCCACTTGTCATCGACGCTTGGTCTTGGAGCCGGAGTGGTTGTCCAAGTAGCGTATTCGATGAGTTTCGAATCGCTTTGAATCGCGCCTGGGAAGTTTAAAAGGGGATCTTACCCGCATCGCGGCTTCCCTTCGCACTTCCCAGCGCTTGCATCTTCCTTGAGTTCTTGCGCCCTTGTTTTCCCTGTCCTTGAGCTTCCTCCTGCCATGGCTTCCAACCTGCCTCCGTTGCGTCTCACTCGGTAGGCCGAGCTTGGGTCAGTGCGCAGGCTGCTGGGCTGGCACGCGGAGGGCAGAAGTGTCGGCTCTGCTAGGGATCTCTCCCCCAGCTCCTGGAGAAGGGGGAATTGGTGTTCTTCACTGCCTACGCCATGGTGGGGTTTGTACCAGCAATTTCTTCCTTCTTCGTCACGCTGCTGGAGACGTACGGTCTCCAGCTCCACCACCTTTCCCCCAACTCCTTCGCGATGGCCGCTGTCGAAGTGTGCGGTCGACACTTCCCCCGGGCCTGCACTGGGCAGCCCGCGGAGGTTCTTTTTCGGTGGGGCTAGTCACTTGCGAAGAGCTTAACCGTATGGACGAATTAGGAGGAGCTTGACACGGCGAGTTTTACGTGGTTCAGGCCGCCGGAGCGTAAAACCCTACGTCCACGGCGAGCTAAGGAGCTCGCTGTATTGCTTGGTGCTCAGAACCGGAGTCCTGAGCTTGGGGATGAGTTATGTCTAGCGTATGAGTTGCGGGAGTGTGAACCCTTGCTAACGTCGCCTACCCGAGCCTTTTATAGTCCAAGACTTGGGTGGCTTACAAGGGGGGCCCGGGACCCGACAGGTGGTCCCGGGGAGATTGTCTGTTATCTACCGTATCTGCAGTTATGCCGGTAGTTGTCTCTGGCGAAGGCTTCTGAGTCTTCGCCTTGCAGCCCTGCCCATGCCGCATGCTAGCCGTAGTGGTTGATGACGGCGGGGGCGGCATGGGATGTCTTGTCGCTGCGTTTATTGGCTGGCAGGCTCTGACACCGCGCGCCAGTCTGTGATGCGACTGGGCGCAACGACACCTGATAGAGGCGTGCTCCGCGTCTCCGCGTCTTGGGAAGGCGCGGGCCTTGAATACCTTGTACGGGCAAGGTATGGGGCGACTTTACGCCCGCTGCCTACCGCTCGGGGGCAGGCAGCGCTCTTCTGCTGGACACGTGGTGGCCCCGGAGCCCTCCTCAGAGTAGAGGGAGGTCCGGCCCCACAGGACACGTGGAGCCTTCGGACCTCTCCCCGCGGAGGGGGAGGTCCGGCTTCTGTTGGTCACGTGGCGAGCCCGGAGCTCCTCTCTGAGGAGAGGGAGGTCCGGACCAGCTGGACACGTGGCGCCTTCGGACCTCTCCCCCGCAGAGGTGGGAGGTCCGGCTTCTGCAGGCCACGTGGCGAGCCCGGAGCTCTCCTCTGAGGAGAGGGAGGTCCGGCCCCGCCGGACGCGTGGCGACTTCGGAGCTCTCCCTGCGGAGAAGGGCGAGATCCTTAGGCATTTTCCCCTGTGCGCGGGGGTACCCCATATCGCGGGTACCGACAGTGGCCCCCGGGCCCATTTCGGAGGAGATAGCGAGCCCGAGGTGGGACCTCCGTCTCTTCTGATCCGCGCACTTTTTCTAAGTCCCGTATTGACCGCTGCCGGAGCACGAACAGCCGAGGGAACGTGGGAGCGTGCGCCCACTTGATGGTTGCTTTTACTGCGGCGGTTCCCAAGACTGCCACTTCCGCATGTTGCGGCGCTTTCTTCGGGAACCGCCGGAGTGCCTTGCCGGCTCGGCTTCTTAGGAGACTGACTCCTTGACCCACCATTTCAGCTGGGCGGCTTGGGTCCACCTGTCATCGGCGCTCGGTCTTGGAGCCGAAGCGGTTGCCGATGCATCGTATTCGAAGAGTTTTGAATCGCTTGGAATTGTACCTGGGAAGTTTTAAGAGGGGATCTTACCAACATTGCGGCTTCCCTTCGCACTTCTCAGCGCTTTTTCTTGGACTCTTGTGCCTTTGAGTCCTCCCTCTTCATGGCCACCAACCTGCCACCAGAGAAGAAGCTCGCTCGATCTCCTCCAGTGGCGGCGTCTGTGCCAAGTCGGGGATCTGGGGTGCCTGCATCTCCTGCTTCTGGAGATGGCACTCCTTCCGGTGGCGACTCAAAGAGGCCCCGGGCTGATGAGTTGAGGGGAGCTTCTGGAGCGTCCCCTGCTCCGCCAGTTCAAGCGACTGCGGAGCGGCCGTCAGTGACGACGGTGGGCTCTGGGAGTTCTACCCCGGCTCGGAAGTAGGGGTTCAGAGCCCGCTGGAGTGTTCACGCTTCCCGGCCATCCCCGACTGGCGGGGAGTCTGCGCCGTTGCGCTCGAAAACTGGGACAGCTGCTGCGGCCCCCAAGTCAGCGCGAGCTTCTCCTGTTCCGGTGTGCTCGGATTCCGCGGCGGCGTCATCTCTTCCTGCCGAGATGGCCGCCGCGGCCCCCAGGCCAGCGCAGGTCGACCCTGCACCAGGCGGCCCGGCCTCTATTTCAGCGCCTACTTCCTCGGCTCGTCCCTCTCCATAGGTCAAGAAGCCAGAAGCTAGAGAGAGTGCGGCAGGTCCGGCTGCCGGAGCCCCGGCGCCAGCTTCTCCTGACCGGCGTCTCGTCTCGGTCGCTGGTGCATCGACTCCTCTTGAGGATGAGGTGATGGAGGAGGTCGGGGGTGCTGCCTCGGCCTCTGCTGCCCCACTGCCCCTGGCGGATGCCTTCGCGCTTGCCGAATCGAGCGTCCGACAGGTCTTGGCCGCTGTCGAAGTGTTCAGTCGACACTTCCCCCGTGCCTGCACTGGGCAGCCCGCGGAGGTTCTTTTTTAAGTGGGGCTAGTCGCTTGCGGAGAGCTTGAGCGTATGGACGAGTTAGGAAGAGCTTGACACGGCGAGTTTTACGTGGTTCAGGCCGCCAGAGCGTAAAACCCTACGTCCACGGCGAGCTATGGAGCTCGCTGTATTGCTTGTTGCTCAGAACCGAAGACCTGAGCTTGGGGATGACTGAAGTCTAGCGTATGAGTTGCTGGAGTGTGAACCCTTGCTAATGTCGCCTACCCGAGCCTTTTATAGTCCAAGGCTCGTGTGGCTTACAAGGGGGGCCTGGGACCCGACAGGTGGTCCCAGGGAGATTGTCTGCTATCTACCGTATCTGTAGTTATGCCGGTAGTTGTCTCTGGCGAAGGCTTCTGAGTCTTCGTCTTGTCGCCCTGCCCATGCCGCATGCTAGTCGTAGTGGATGATGACGGCGGAGGCGGCATGGGATGTCTTGTCGCTGCGTTTATTGGCTGGCAGGCTCTGACACCGCGCGCCAGTCTGTGATGCGACTGGGCGCAACGGCACCTGACAGAGGCGTGCTCCGCGTCTCTGCGTCTTGGGAAGGTGCGGGCCTTGAATACCTTGTACGGGCAAGGTATGGGGCGTCTTTACGCCCGCTGCCTACTGCTCGGGGGCAGGCAGCGCTGTTCTGCTGGCCACGTGGCGGGCCCAGAGCCCTCCTCAGAGGAGAGGGGGGTCCGGCACCGCAGGACACGTGGAGCCTTCGGACCTCTCCCCGCGGAGGGGGAGGTCCGGCTTCTGTCGGCCACGTGGCAAGCCCGGAGCTCTCCTCTGAGGAGAGGGAGGTCCGGCCCTGCTGGACACGCAGCGCCTTCGGTCTTCTCTCCCGCGGAGGGGGGAGGTCCAGCTTCCCTATGCCACGTGGCGGGCCCGGAGCTTTCCTTTGAGGAGAGGGAGGTCCGGCCCCGCCGGACGCGTGGCGCCCTCGGAGCTTTCCCTGCGGAGAAGGGCGAGTTCCTTAGGCATTTTCCCCTGTGCGCGGGGGTACCCCATATCGCGGGTACCGACAGTGGCCCCCGGGCCCATCTCTGGGGAGATAGCGAGCCCGAGGTGGGACCTCCGTCTCTTCTGATCCGCGCACTTTTTCTAAGTCCTGCATTGACCGCTGCTGGAGCACGAACAGTCGCGGGATCGTGGGAGCGTGCGCCCACTTGATGGTTACCTTTACTGCGGCGGTTCCCAAGGCTGCCATCCCTGTACGTCGCAGCGCTTTCTTCCGGAACCGCCGAAGCGCCTTGCCGGCTTGTCTTCTAGGGAGACTGACTTCTTGACCCACCTCTTCAGTTGGGCGGCTTGGGTCCACTTGTCATCGGCGCCCGGTCTCAGAGCCAATGCGGTCGCCGATATGATGTACTCGAAGATTTTTGAAGCACCTCGAATCGTTCCTGGAAAGTTTTAAAAGGGGATCTTACCCGCATTGCAGCTTCCCTTCTCATTTCCTAGCGCTCGTTCTTCCCTTGAACTCTTGCGCCTCGGCTTTCCTGTCCTTGTGCTCTCTTTCGCCATGGCTTCCAACTTGCTCCCGACGGGCCTTGTTCGTTCCTCCGAGCTTGGGCCAGTGCGCAGGCTGCTGGGCTGGCGCACGGAAGAACAGAAACACCGGCTTCGCCGGGGATCTCTCCCCCTGATCCTGGAAAAGGGGGAGATGGTCTTCTTCACTGCTTATGCTCTGGCGGGGTTCGTTCCGCCGATTTCTTCCTTCTTTGTCACACTGCTGGAGACATATGGGCTCCAGCTCCACCATCTTTCTCCCAACTCCTTCGCAATGGCTGCTGTCTTCGTCCACTTCTGCGAGATGTTTGTGGGGGTGCATGCTTCTGTGACGCTCTTCCGCTATTTCTTTGTGTTGCGGACGACTGGGCGCGGCTCGAAGACTCAGATGGGGGCATACTACTTCCAGCACCGCTGCAAGGACCCAAAGGTCTCTGGGTACCTTCTGCCCTTCAGCGCATCAAGGTGGGAAAACTGGAGGGAGAGCTGGGTGGTAGTGCAGACCGACGAGCACGATCGCCTACAACTCCCGACCGCCAGCCCGACCACCGATCGTCGCTTCTGGGAGGAGATCTCTGAGCTGGAGCAGGAGTACACCCCGGTCTTGGAGCGTATCCGGTTCTTGGCCAACGAGGGGCTGACGTCTCTGATGGTGCTGATGGACTTCATGTCGCGTCGTATTGCACCCTTGCAGCAGCGCAGTCGCCCAGCATGGTACTATACTGGCGAGCAGGACTGTACCAGGCTGGAGAGGGGCCCCGGCTCTGACCCTTCCGACGAGGAGCTGTACGAGATGGTGGGCAAGGTGAGCGGCGACTACATTCCCAGTGGCGACCCCACCCTTCCGCCCTCTGCCACCCCCTCTTCTTGGAGCCACAGAGGAGGTCGGAGCTCCTGCGGAAGATGCCGAACCTTGACGACATCGGGATCGCCGTTCGGCAGGTCGGGGATGCCTTCCGTGGTATTACGATTCCAGGAACCGAGCGCTCCGGATCAGGGTGCGAGGCGTCTGCTGCTGCCCAACCCTTCCCAAGAGCCGACGGAACTCAAGCCGCCGACAAAGGGAAGGGGAAGGAACTGGCCCCCGGGCATCCAGAGAAGAAACGCGCCCGGTCTCCTCCGAGGGCGCCGCCTGCACCTAGTTAGGGTGCCGGAGCACCCTCGCACCCATATCCTGGGGGTGCTGGTCCATCAGGTGGCGACCCGAAGAGGCCCCGGGTGTCCCTTCCCAGCGGATCTCTCCCCGGACAGCGGCAGTCCGAAGTAACCCAAGCACCTCGTCATCCTTCCCCAAGCGGAGGGGTTTCTAGGACGGATGCTGGTGGGGCGACGCCGGAGAGTGTGCCGGGGATCCAGGCGTCACGTCCTGCGACTATTCCAACCGCAGGTCCCGGCGGTTCAATTACAGCCCAGAGGCCGGTGCTGCAAGCCCGTTGGAGCGCTCATGCCGCCCAGTAAGTGTTGCTCCTTCTGGCTTGTAGGAGCAGTGTCCTCGTCTCCTCTCTTAGCCTGAGAGCTTTCTTTTCTTGCAGGGACCGACCAGCTGCCGGGGGCGGGCCTCTTACCCGGTCGTCTTCAACCGACGGAGGCCCCGCGCTTCAGCGTCTGGGAACCGTGGTGGCTCCCATGGTCCCCAAATTGATGGGGGCCTTCTCTGTGCCGGCGAGTTCACCCTCCGTGGTGGCCGCCCCCGCTCCTATCCGCCCTCCTTCATCAGCCCAGAAATCCGGCCCTGAGACCGGGAGGGCCGCTGTAGGTGCGCCTGCTGGCCCCTGACCTCCTTAGGACAGCGCCCCACTCTGGTTGCTCAGGCCCCGGTGCCTCCGCCGGTCTTAGACTCGACCGGGGGGGGGGGGGGTCAGGGGCGTGACTCCTGTCCCCTCTGTCCCGGCGCCCGTGTGGGATGCCCTGGGGCGTGTCTAGGCCAGCGCCCGGCAGATCCAATCCGCCTTCGAGCAGGAGCGGGGGGCGCTGGCCGGCGAGAGGGAACGCCTTCTCAGCTGGCAGCAGTGGGCCCAGGAGGCTAAGGCGGACCTTGACTCGAGGCATCAAGGCTCGAGGCCATGAGTGCTCTGCTTGTCATTCAGAAGAAGGCCATTAGCCGCTTGGAGTCAGAGACCCGGCGGCTCCGTGCCTCCTACCGTGAGGCTCTGGCCCATGTTGAAGCCAAAGCCGAGGAGCGTTCTGCCGCCGCAGAGGAGTTGCGGCTGCAGGTAGCTCGTCGAGAGTGCGCCGTCGCCGATCGCGAGCGCGCTGCAGCGGCCGAGGAGGAGAAGACCACCGCCCGGTTGAGAACCAAGGTGGGGGAGCTAAGGGCTCGGACCGAGGAGCTAGAGCTCCGTGAGTCGGCTGTTGCCGCGAGGGAGGAGCAGCTCTCCCAGGAGCGCCAGGCGGCGATGGATCGTGAGCTGGCGGCTCGCCAAGAGGTAGAGGAACTCCAGTCCTTGCGGTCTGCCGAGGCCCAGGCAGTCTGGGGCTTTATTGCCAAGGCGGGGTCCGCCTTGGCTCCTCTTGGTTTCAGCCCTGTGCAGATGGAGGCTCCGGCGCGGCCGATGTCCGAAGTGATCCTAGCACTTGAGTCCATCAGCGACAAGCTGGGTCAGCTCGAAGCGGTGATCGCCGACGAGCTTGAAGTGGAAGGTCGGGGCCTTGCGAAGGAGGTCGCTATTTTGAATGAAAGTTGGGGTAAGAAGAAGAAAGTGACTCCACTAAATAACACTTTTCAACACACACCTTGTAAAATAGTTTTTAAGAAAAATAGGTCCCTTAAATACGTCCATTTCTATCCTAGGTCCACGTCCCTACGGGCAACCTTGGCTCTGATACCACTTCTGTCACACCAAGTTTTTCCGAAGAACAACCAAGTGAATATCACATGTATGCCAGGATCAGTTTCTCATACATGTGATGACAAATAGTGAAGCATCATTTATTACAAGCCAGGTGTCGAATATAAATAAGTCTTACATAGCAAATGTCTCGATGGACAATAATAAGTTCATCACGAGTAAATAAACTAGCAGCGGAATATTATTTCTTGAGGGCTCCATCACAGGAGTTGCCCGGGGGTCTCCATGAACCTAGAAACCTTCTTTGGGTCTAAAGTCTTGGTCATTATACACCACCTCATTATCTTGACCTGAGCAGCAATATAAACCAACAAAATATGCAAGGTTGAGTACCAATGGTACTCAGCAAGTGTGGGAAAAATTATATCATGCATGGCTAGAACAAGGAGAGGTTGAACTCATGGTTAAAGCACTACGCAATTAATACCTATCACCTTAGTTTATTAAGCACCAACATTACTACACAGGTGAAATGGTCCCAATCTCCCATCCCATCATCATAATCCAATAACCATAACATCATTTCCAATGTTAAGCTCCCCGCTTAACATCCTTAACTTCCACAACCATCGATCCTCTAATCATGAATAAGTCCAAGCCGCTCTTGACCATGAGCACGGCTGTCATGACAGTTTTAACTCTGCAGAGTTTGTACCACTGTACCCACATGTAGTGATTTCATCCCCCGTTGCCGGGTGGACTAAAAGAACCTCCATTATGCCAGTGGCTACGAATCACATTCACACTTCCCAGGTGTGTAGCCAGGAGATCACTACGAAGCCTTAACAAAGGGATTCCCGACGAGCGTGGGCCCACTGAGGTTTCACCCCTAACAGCATACAAGAGGCTCCAACCCCGCTGCAGTGGCCCCCTCTTGAGCCTTGCGGTTCATATGGTAGTCCAGCTGATACCTATTCCCCGCACCATCCAACACACCCATACTACGCCGGGGATACGCCTAATTAATTGGCCAAGCTGCCCCATCTCAGCATGTGGTTGGAACTGTAAAGCCAGGTTACATGCTCCATGAACCGGTCCTTAGGATCCAGGCAAGTACTAAACACAAACCCGAGTCTCGTGCACCCATCACACAACCAAAACATCCAACTTGCCTTGATCCCTACCTCTACATAACTCACAATATCTCATTCAAGAGTATGGTAAAATAAACTGATGATCTCATATCCCAATTATCCCATTCTAAGCATGGCTAAGCATGTGCATAATAATAAATGACATGACAAAATAAATCCCAACCCAAGCTACAAGGAAAACAAGGTAATGCAATTCTAGGGAAACTTCCTAGCATGGGTTTTCATATTTCATTTGACAATGCAAATATTTCTATCTACACATCCTAGCATAGGATCAAAGTGGTCAAGGACACTTGCCTCCTTCCTGCTGCTCTTGAAATGGGTAGTCCTGATCTTGGAAAGGAGCAGGTTCTACATCATACCATCACACATAGCAAAAGAAAAACAACAATCCATAAGACATAGTTCACACTTCCACTTCATACAAACCACACATTCACATTTATGAAAGTCATTCACAATTATATGTGTTGTGGTTACTCTATGTGTGTTGATTTATGGCTTGCATGCACTTTTGATCATATGTATATGATTCCTACTTCTGTGTTCACATTTATACTTACATACTATATATATGAGTCTCCAATTTAAATAAATTCCTTATATTCAATTACTACACCTTTTAGCTACCTAGTATGCATGAAAGGTATTTTCCTTCTCCATATGTGTCTTCATAATTTCTACCAACCCTAAACTGAATTCTTTGGATTTTAGAAACTCCATTTATCATTTATTAGTTGCTATATTTTCAGATTTATTTCCTATGCCTAAGTGTGAACTTTATTATAAAAATAACAAGACACATCATCTAAACAGAATAGGTTCTGATCTAAAATATTTGCTAATACATTCTTGACCTTTTCCTCTGATGTAAACTATTTCACAATTATTTTCCCTATTTTCTAGAACTATTCTTTACTTAAAAATATGTCCCTAAATGTGAATAATAAATTAAACAGATTCACCTCAGCCCAAAATATGTTTTTATCTCACTCCAAAGTTTCCTAAATACTGAGAAAGTCTTTAATTTAATTTTGACAATATGTTTGTCCCACTTTTTAAGTTTTAAACACTAGCCACATATTCAATTTCCCAAATTAAATATTAAACAGGGCTAAAAAGGTAAACTCACCCCACTACAGGGTCTATACTATTATTTTAAGAATTCTTAGGGGTCTAGCTACTCATAACAGAGGAGTTTTCCCTAATTTTTATTAAGTCCAGGGGCTAAAACCGATTTTTAAATGAATTTACATGATTTTCTAAAGTTCCGGGGGCTAGATCAGAAGTTTCTGGGGCTAGCTCTTATTTCCCGAGAACCCCAGGGGGTAGCACGTAAGATTTCCAGTCTTTATAACGCGGGGCTGACGTGGACCGTCCGATTTTAAACCGACGGCTGAGATTATAACGTCGAACCGGTACGCGGGGATTTAAACCCTACCGTGCGATTTAAAATAAACGGCGCACAAGCGGCCACGTCGCTCTGATCGAGCGCGGGCGGCGCTGCCGGCGGCGCACGGCGGCGGGAAGCGGCGATCTCGCCGGAGATTTTCGGATCTTTGAGAATTCTTCCTAGAACTGTGATTTTATGGCATAGATCGGTGGAGGGGAGGTCGGGGATCTCACCTCGGGGGTTTTCTTGAGCTCGGAGGTCCTGGAAGGTGATCGGCGACGAGGTCCGAGGTGAATTCACGGCGAGGCTCGTCGGCGCTGTGTTTACACCGCAAGTCACCGAGTTTTCTGCACCTGCAAGGTTCCCCGGAGGCGGTGGATCAAGACCAGCGAGTTAGATCGGAATTTCCGAGCGTAGATCGGCCAGAATTCGCCGGAGAAGGCTCGGGTTCTCACCGGAGGAAAAACAGCAGATCGCGTGGCAAAAACAGAACGAGGCCGGGGTTTTTATAGACGGGGGAGGGCGGCGGGGTGGTTTAGATCGAGTTCGCGTCGCCCCCGAGCGAAATTCCGCTGGGATTTGCAGAAATCCGGATCGGTTTGGGTTCGGGGTGAGAGAGTCCGGCGCGGGCTCGAGGTAGACGAAGAACTGGCGGGCCCAGCCTGTCAGTGGGAGGAAAGGGGCGCGCGCGGCTGCGGGCTAGCGCGGGTTCTGGTTGGGCCGACTGGTGGGTTGCAGCCCACTGGCCGGTTTTTTTCTGTTTTCTTTTTTTCTTTTTCTATTTCTTTTCTGATTTGAGTTTAATTTGAATTCCAGTTTGAATTTGAATTTTTGCAAAACATGCAACACGTCCAAAAAATTTTAAATTCCCCTCTTAACATGATTTAGGGTCTTAACAAGAATTTTTGGGGTGTTACAGCTCTACCCCCCTTAAAAGAAATCTCGTCCTCGAGATTGGTGGTTCTAAGAAAACAATTCCGGAAATTGTGCTTTTAGCTCATCTTCCCGCTCCCAGGTGGCTTCCTCTTCTGAGTGATGCTTCCACTGCACCTTGCACATCCGGATTCTTTTATTTCTTGTGAGGCGTTCCATTGTCTCCAAAATCTTGTATGGTTGCTCGGCATAAGACAAATCCTCAGCTACGTTCACTTCATTCATGGGTAACACCTCTTCAGGCGTCCTCAGGCATTTCTTGAGTTGTGACACATGGAATACATTGTGCACATCCGATAGATGAGCCGGTAATTCTAGTTGATACGCCACTTCGCGTTTCCTCTCCAAAACTTAAAGGGTCCGATGTATCGCGGTGACAACTTCCCTTTCATCTTGAACCGACGAAGTCCTCTAATAGGGGACACCTTGAGATAGACATAGTCTCCCACGTTGAAAACGAGCTCTCTTCTTCGTACATCGGCATAGCTCTTTTGGCGTGCCTGTGCTATCCTCAAGTTATTGCGAATTTCCCTCACCTTCGCCTCGGCTTCTTGTAGTACTTCTGGACCAAACACTTTACTTTCCCCTGTTTGGTTCCAAAATAGGGGAGTTATGCACTTCCTCCCGTACAAAGCTTCAAATGGCGACATCTTCATACTAGCTTGATAGCTGTTGTTATAGGAAAACTCCGCATACGGTAAGTTCTTGTCCCAACTCCTATTGTTTTTGAGTGCACATGCCCTCAGCATATCTTCAAGGATCTGATTGGTTCTCTCCGTCTGCCCGTCAGTTTGGGGATGATAGGCAGAACTAAAGTTCAGATGGGTTCCCATGGTTTCGTGCAACTTCTGCCAGAACCTTGAGGTGAACTGTGTCCCTCGATCTGACACAATCTTCTTTGGCACTCCAAAGGTAACACACGATCCTTGACATGTACAGCTCTGCCAATTTGGATCCGCTGTAGCTTTCTTTCACGGGGATGAAATGAGCTACCTTGGTTAGCCTATCAATGATTACCCATATCGAATCATATCCTGATTGGGTCCTAGGCAATCCCACGATGAAATCCATGCTGATTTCTTCCCATTTCCATTTAGTCACTTTGAGTGGTTGCAATAATCCCGCGGGTCGTTGATGTTCTGCTTTCACCAACTGACATGTGTCACATAGGGCAACATGTTCCGCAACATCTCGGTTCATGCCATACCACCAATACCTGCTCTTGAGGTCCTGGTACATTTTCGTACTCCCAGGATGAATGGAATAGTCAGAATCATGAGCCTCCTTCAGGATCAATTCATGGATCTCCTTTACTTCTGGCACACAGATTCTTTTCCCGTGCCACACCATTCCTTGTTCATCCTCTCTAAAACCAGGAGCTTTATTTTCCTTGATGAGTTGTCTGATCTCTTGTATCTTCTCATCTTTCTTTTGACCCTCACGGATGTCTCGCTCGAGTGTGGAGTCCACTTCCATGGCGATGGCTTCACCACTATTTACCAGGCATAGATTGAGTCTCATAACCTCGTCCTTCAATTCTGCAGGCATGTCCTTCAAGCTCAACTTATTGACCTGCACTTTCCGACTTAAAGCATCGGCCACGACGTTTGCTTTCCCAGGATGATAGATGATGCCCACATCAAAGTCATTGATTAGCTCTAACCATCTCCTTTGTCTAAGGTTGAGGTCTGGCTGTGTGAAAATGTACTTCAAACTCTTATGATCCGTATATATCTCGGTCCTCTTCCCCATCAAATAGTGCCGCCAAATTTTCAACGCGTGTACCACTGCGGCTAGTTCTAAGTCATGTGTAGGATAGTTTTTCTCGTGCTTCCGAAGCTGCCGGGATGCATAAGCCACGACATGCCCTTCTTGCATGAGAACACATCCCAACCCGTTTCCAGAGGCATCACAGTACACCGTGAAGTTCTTCTGCATATCTGGCATAACCAGCACTGGGGCTGTTGTCAGTCTTTTCTTTAACTCCTGAAAACTCGTTTCGCACTGTGGCGTCCATGTGAATGTGATTCCCTTCTCCAACAATTTGGTAATGGGTCTCGAGATCTTAGAGAATCCCTCAATAAACCGTCGATAGTATCCAGCCAATCCCAAATAGCTTCGAACTTCCCCGACATTTTCAGGGGTCTTCCACTTCTGTATATCCTCGATTTTGGCGGGATCTACGGAGATTCCTCCCTCTGAGATTATATGTCCTAAGAAGGGAACTCTCTTCAGCCAAAACTCACACTTGCTCATCTTGGCATATAGTTGGTGTTCTCTCAGCCTCTGCAACACCAACCTTAGATGTTTCTCATGTTCTTCTTCATCTTTGGAGAAGACGAGAATGTCATCTATGAAAACCACCACAAATTTGTCCAGATATTCCATGAATACCTTGTTCATGAGATACATGAAGTATGCCGGGGCATTAGTTAGCCCGAAAGGCATGACGGTGTATTCATACAGTCCGTACCGAGATACGAAATCTGTCTTGGGAATATCAGTTTGCCTTATCTTGAGTTGGTGGTATCCCGACCTGAGATCAATTTTCGAGAACACACAAGCGCCCCTCAACTGATCAAACAAGTCTTCAATGCGGGGTAATGGGTACTTGTTCTTGATGGTTACCTCATTCAAGGCACGGTAATCCACGCATAACCTTTGGGTTCCGTCCTTCTTGGGCACAAATATCATCGGAGCTCCCCATGGTGAGGAACTAGGGCGAATATACCCCTTCTCCATCAATTCTCTCAAATGATCCTTGAGTTCTTCTAGCTTCTTGGAGTCCATCCGATAAGGTCTTTTGTAAATCGGGGTTGTTCCAGGTACTAGCTCAATTGCGAATTCCACTTCACGATCGGGAGGCATACCTAGCAACTCTTCCGGAAAAACATCTGGATATTCCTTGATGGTCCTGATTTCCTCAACTTGCACCTCAACTTGATTTAATTTAATGTCCCTCCTAGGCTCGTGTATTATTATGAACTTTACTCTTGTGCCACTAGGGTGAGTTAGTTCCACTGTTCTGGTCGGACAATGGATGATTCCCTTATGTTTGGTCAACCAATCCATACCCAAAATAATATCTATCCCTTGTGAATCTATCACTATGAGGTTAGCAGTAAATACTACCCCATTAATGTCTAGGTTCACCTTGGGACACACTTGTCTTGTCCTTATTTCTCCACCCGGAGAGTTTACGGCTAGCATATGGTTCATTTGTGTTGTTGCTAGGTCATGCTTCTTAACAAACCCTTGGGCAATGAACGAGTGGGTAGCACCAGAATCAAACAGCAGGGTTGCAATGTGTAAATTGGTAGGAAACTTACCAACTACCACGTCGGGTGCCTCTTGTGCTTCCTCCATAGTGACGTGGTTCACCCGTCCTCTCATTACATTCTGCTGTTGTGGCTGCGTGGGCTTCTTCTTTGGGCACTTATGGGCATAGTGCCCCACTTCACCACAGCTAAAACATTGCACCCCAATCTTAGGGGCTTGGCCCTTATTGTCTTGGGGTTGGTTTGGAGGTCCTTGCACTGCTGGTCGAGGTGGATATGCGGGGCGAGGTTGTTGTGCAAACTGACGTTGTGGCTGTGCTGGTGCTGCCGGAGGCCTGTAGCTCGGGTTGTACCCTCTTGGTGCTGAGTAGGGTACCGCAGCACGGTTCGTCTGCCCTGTAGGTTGCTGCACCAGACGTGGACGGGTGTTGCTCCCTGAGGCTTGATGTGACCACCCGGCCTTCCTCTTATTCTCATTTTCCAAGGCCTTCAGTTTCCTTTCCACCACAAACGCTCTATCCACCATCTTTTGGAAGCTTTCATACTCATTTGAGGACATTGCACACTGCATCTCCGCGGTAAGTCCCTCCACGAAACAATCTTGTTTCTGCTCATCAGTCTCTATGTCCCGTGGGGCATAACAGGATAGTTGAGTAAATTTAGTGAGGTATTCCCTCACCGTCATGTTCCCCTGCTGCAGTCCCAAAAACTCCTTCCTCTTGTTTTTGAGTTCACCTCTTGGGATGTAATGGTTGTGGAAACTACGCTTGAACTCTTCCCAAGTGATGTTCTCAGGGTCATGATGGGCAGCCACGTAGGCGGTCCACCAATCAGCAGAAGGTCCATGCAATTGGTGAGAGGCAAACAGCACCCTCTCATACCCTTGGCACTGGATGATCCTCATCTTGCTTTCAATGGTCTTTAGCCAATCATCTGCATCCATAGGTTCAGCAGCACTTGCAAACTTTGGAGGTTGAGTTCCTAGAAACTCAATCAACCTTGGTTGGCGTGGTGCAGCTTGTGGAGGTGGAACTTGATGCAAGTTGGCCACCACTTGAGTCAAGTTCTGGATGAGCTGATTTGGATTCTCCAGCATTTGGTGGAGGGGATCAACTCCTTCACGGCGACCACCCCGGTCCTGGCCTCCAGAAAGATGAGGGTTGCATGCCTCATCGTTGTTGTTGGCAGGGTTGGCAGCACGTCCTTTTCCTCTTCCGGCCATCTGGCAGAATCAACCAATGTTAATTTGAAAGCATTTAGTATCATCTTACTACTTTCATTTGTTTGTACTTTGAAGTGTTGAGGCTTTGTTATACTTTTCTGAGGGTTCATTTCTCACACAAAAATAAATGCAATATTATTTCATGTGGGTTCACACACCAAAGCAAAACAATCTAAAGACGAGGCTGTGGACAATTGCTCATGGCTTCCACAACTCACATCACACACCAAGCATTTACACACCATTAACTTAACGTAACGACTCGACTATTAGACATCTTGCTAACTAAGGGAAGGACTCTACACTACTCGTTTTCTTGAGCTGGCTCCTCGGGATCTTCCTCATCATTTTGGCTGCCTTCTGACTCTGCTTTGGGTGGGAAGGCTGCTGGTGGAGAAGTGCGACGACGCCTGATCGCTCGGCGATCTGGGGAGTCAGGAGTCCATGTATCATTCACGGTGACACACAGTTCATTCCCATCTCCTCTTTCTCTCGCTCTCAAGCAGGCTCGCAGCAATGCCTCCATTTCCTTCAGGGTGTCCCAAACATCCTGAAGCTCTTGCTGACACTCCTGCAGTCGAGTGCTGAGCATAGCAGCATCCTCCAAGCACAAGTTCATGTGCTCATGGGAAGTCCCTTGCTGCACTGGCGGGTACTTGTACTCCGTGGTACCACTTTCACGCTGGAGGACATACATGTACTCCGTCCTGTCCAGGTGGCGACGATAGATGTGACTCTGGCAGGTGATGGCCTCCCAGGTGACATCTTTCTCCGCGTCAACTTGTGTTGCTCGACAAGCTGGAGAGTGGTGAATCTTAAGCAGCTGATTCTCGTGTATAATCCTCATCTCCGAGCTCCATTCTTCCCTCTTCTCACGGATGGTCCTGGTGGAGTTATAGTGGATGATTAGCTTGCCCGTATTGCCGGCGGCTTCGAGCATACGTCAAAGACGGCGCAACAAGCCTCCTACTGCCAATCCGTAGGAAAGGTACGTCACCGGACGGCTCTCCTCTCTTTCAGCAAGGGAAACTACGGGAACTCTCCCTCCTGTGGACTTGCGAGCGGTGCGAATCATGCGAACCATCTAAAACAAAAAGCATTTAAACTTAGGTTAGTTAAACTTTTAAACAAAAATCCTATTTTGAATGAAAGTTGGGGTAAGAAGAAGAAAGTGACTCCACTAAATAACACTTTTCAACACACACCTTGTAAAATAGTTTTTAAGAAAAATAGGGTCCTTAAATACGTCCATTTCTACCTAGGTCCACGTCCCTACGGGCAACCTTGGCTCTGATACCACTTCTGTCACACCCGGTTTTTCCGAAGAACAACCAAGTGAATATCACATGTATGCCAGGATCAGTTTCTCATACATGTGATGACAAATAGTGAAGCATCATTTATTACAAGCCAGGTGTCGAATATAAATAAGTCTTACATAGCAAATGTCTCGATGGACAATAATAAGTTCATCACGAGTAAATAAACTAGCAGCGGAATATTATTTCTTGAGGGCTCCATCACAGGAGTTGCCCGGGGGTCTCCATGAACCTAGAAACCTTCTTCGGGTCTAAAGTCTTGGTCATTATACACCACCTCATTATCTTGACCTGAGCAGCAATATAAACCAATAAAATATGCAAGGTTGAGTACCAATGGTACTCAGCAAGTGTGGGAAAATTATATCATGCATGGCTAGAACAAGGAGAGGTTGAACTCATGGTTAAAGCACTACGCAATTAATACCTATCACCTTAGTTTATTAAGCACCAACATTACTACACAGGTGAAATGGTCCCAATCTCCCATTAATCTAATAACCATAACATCATTTCCAATGTTAAGCTCCCCGCTTAACATCCTTAACTTCCACAACCATCGATCCTCTAATCATGAATAAGTCCAAGCCGCTCTTGACCGTGAGCACGGCTGTCATGACAGTTTTGACTCTGCAGAGTTTGTACCACTGTACCCACATGTAGTGATTTCATCCCCCGTTGCCGGGTGGACTAAAAGAACCTCCATTATGCCAGTGGCTACGGACCACATTCACACTTCCCAGGTGTGTAGCCAGGAGATCACTACGAAGCCTTTACAAAGAGATTCCCGACGAGCGTGGGCCCACTGAGGTTTCACCCCTAACAGCATACAAGAGGCTCCAACCCCGCTGCAGTGGCCCCCTCTTGAGCCTTGCGGTTCATATGGTAGTCCAGCTGACACCTATTCCCCGCACCATCCAACACACCCATACTACGCCGGGGATACACCTAATTAATTGGCCAAGCTGCCCCATCTCAGCATGTGGTTGGCACTGTAAAGCCAGGTTACATGCTCCATGAACCGGTCCTTAGGATCCAGGCAAGTACTAAACACAAACCCGAGTCTCGTGCACCCAGCACACAACCAAAACATCCAACTTGCCTTGATCCCTACCTCTACATAACTCACAATATCTCATTCAAGAGTATGGTAAAATAAACTGATGATCTCATATCCTAATTATCCCATTCTAAGCATGGCTAAGCACATGCATAATAATAAATGACATGACAAAATAAATCCCAACCCAAGCTACAAGGAAAACAAGGTAATGCAATTCTAGGGAAACTTCCTAGCATGGGTTTTCATATTTCATTTGACAATGCAAATAATTCTATCTACACATCCTAGCATAGGATCAAAGTGGTCAAGGACACTTGCCTCCTTCCTACTGCTCTTGAAATGGGTAGTCCTGATCTTGGAAAGGAGCAGGTTCTACATCATACCATCACACATAGCAAAAGAAAAACAACAATCGATAAGACATAGTTCACACTTCCACTTCATACAAACCACACATTCACATTTATGAAAGTCATTCACAAATATATGTGTTGTGGTTACTCTATGTGTGTTGATTTGTGGCTTGCATGCACTTTTGATCATATGTATATGATTCCTACTTCTGTGTTCACATTTATACTTACATACTATATATATGAGTCTCCAATTTAAATAAATTCCTTATATTCAATTACTACACCTTTGAGCTACCTAGTATGCATGAAAGGTATTTTCCTTCTCCATATGTGTCTTCATAATTTCTACCAACCCTAAACTGAATTCTTTGGATTTTAGAAACTCCATTTATCATTTAGTAGTTGCTATATTTTCAGATTTATTTCCTATGCCTAAGTGTGAACTTTATTATAAAAATAACAAGACACATCATCTAAACAGAATAGGTTCTGATCTAAAATATTTGCTAATACATTCTTGACCTTTTCCTCGATGTAAACTATTTCACAATTATTTTCCCTATTTTCTAGAACTATTCTTTATTTAAAAATGTGTCCCTAAATGTGAATAATAAATTAAACAGATTCACCTCAGCCCAAAATATGTTTTTATCTCACTCCAAAGTTTCCTAAATACTGAGAAAGTCTTTAATTTAATTTTGACAATATGTTTGTCCCACTTTTTAAGTTTTAAACACTAGCCACATATTCAATTTCCCAAATTAAATATTAAACAGGGCTAAAAAGGTAAACTCACCCCACTACAGGGTCTATACTATTATTTTAAGAATTCTCAGGGGTCTAGCTACTCATAACAGAGGAGTTTTCCCTAATTGTTATTAAGTCCAGGGGCTAAAACTGATTTTTAAATGAATTTACATGATTTTCTGAAGTTCCAGGGGCTAGATCAGAAGTTTCCGGGGCTAGCTCTTATTTCCCGAGAACCCCAGGGGGTAGCACGTAAGATTTCCAGTCTTTATAACGCGGGGCTGACGTGGACCGTCCGATTTTAAACCGATGGCTGATATTATAACGTCGAACCGGTACGCGGGGATTTAAACCCTACCGTGCGATTTAAAATAAACGGCGCACAAGCGGCCACGTCGCTCTGATCGAGCGCGGGCGGCGCTGCTGGCGGCGCACGGCGGCGGGAAGCGGTGATCTCGCCGGAGATTTTCGGATCTTCGAGAATTCTTCCTAGAACTGTGATTTTATGGCATAGATCGGTGGAGGGGAGGTCGGGGATCTCACCTCGGGGGTTTTCTTGTGCTCGGAGGTCCTGGAAGGTGATCGGCGATGAGGTCCGAGGTAAATTCACGGCGAGGCTCGTCGGCGCTGTGTTTACACCGCAAGTCACCGAGTTTTCTGCACCTGCAAGGTTCCCCGGAGGCGGTGGATCAAGACCAGCGAGTTAGATCGGAATTTCCGAGCGTAGATCGGCCAGAATTCGCCGGAGAAGGCTCGGGTTCTCACCGGAGAAAAAACAGCAGATCGCGTGGCAAAAACAGAACGAGGCCGGGGTTTTTATAGACGGGGGAGGGCGGCGGGGTGGTTTAGATCGAGTTCGCATCGCCCCCGAGCGAAATTCGGCTGGGATTTGCAGAAATCCAGATCGGTTTGGATTCGGGGTGAGAGAGTCCGGCGCGGGCTCGAGGTAGACGAAGAACTGGCGGGCCCCGCCTGGCAGTGGGAGGAAAGGGGTGCGCGCGGCTGCGGGCTGGCGCGGGTTCTGGTTGGGCCGGCTGGTGGGTTGAGGCCCACTGGCCGGTTTTTTTCTATTTTCTTTTTTTCTTTTTCTATTTCTTTTCTGATTTGAGTTTAATTTGAATTCTAGTTTGAATTTGAATTTTTGCAAAACATGCAACACGTCCAAAAATTTTAAATTCCCCTCTGTCGGTACCTGAGATATGGGGTACCCCCGCGCACAGGGTAAAATGCCTAAGGAACTCGCCCTTCTCCGCAGGGAGAGCTCCGAAGGCGCCACGCGTCCGGCGGGGCCGGACCTCCCTCTCCTCAGAGGAGAGCTCCGGGTCCGCCACGTGGCTTACAGAAGCCGGACCTCCCCCTCCGCGGGAGAGAGGTCCGAAGGCGCCGCGTGTCCAGCGGGGCCGGACCTCCCTCTCCTCAGAGGAGAGCTCCGGGCCCACCACGTGGCCAACAGAAGCCGAGCCTCCCCCTCCGCGGGGAGAGGTCCGGAGGCTTCACGTGCCCCGCGGGGCTGACCCTCCTCTCCTCTGAGAAGGGCTCCGGGCCCGCCACGTGGCAGCAGAACGGCGCTGCCTGCCCCGAGCGGTAGGCAGCGGGCGTAAAGGCGCCCCATACCTTGCCCGTACAAGGTATTCAAGGCCCGCGTCTTCCCAAGACGCGGAGCACGCGTCTGTCAGGTGCCGTTGCGCCCAGTCGCATCACAGACTGGCGCGCGGTGTCAGAACCTGCCAGCCAATAAACACCGCGACAAGACATCCCATGCCGCCTGCGCTGTCATCAACCACCACGACTAGCATACAGCATGGGCAGGGCAGCAAGAGGAAGACTCAGAAGTCTTCGACCAGAGGCAACTACCGGCATAACTGCAGATATGGTAGATGATAGACAATCTTCCCGGGACCACCTGTCGGGTCCCGGCTCCCCTTGTAAGCCGCCCGAGTCTTGGACTATAAAAGGCTCGGGTAGGCGTTGATAGCAAGGGTTCGCACTTTGCAACTCATACGCTAGCCATACACTCTCAAGCTGTAACTCACCCCCGAGCTCAGGCCTCCGGTCCTGAGCAGCAAGCAATACAGCGAGCTCCATAGCTCGCCGTGGACGTAGGGTTTTACGCTCCGGCGGCCTGAACCACGTAAAACTCGCCGTGTCAAGCTCTTACTAACTCGTCCATCCGCGCAAGCTCTCCGCTAGAGACTAGCCCCACCGAAAAAAGAACCTCCGCGGGCTGCCCAGTGCAGGTCCGGGGGAAGTGTCGACTGAACACTTCGACATTTGGCGCGCCAGGAAGGGGGCTTTTCTCCTAGCGCGACGAGTTTCTGCCGACGAAGATGACCAAGCTTCCTTCAGCGGCAAACTCTCCCTCTCCGCGTTTCACGGCGAACCGTGACCACTGGGGAGTACATGTCGACACACTCAGGACGGAGTGTGTCGGCACAAGCTGGTAGTCAGCAGCCGACTCCGGCAACGCCGACTCCGGCTATGCAGGCCCCGACCAGTGTGAGATCTTCTGCAGCGCTGAGCGTACACCATGGAGGTGCGCTAGCTGCAGCAAGAGCGCTGCTGCGCAACCCACCTGCGGGGGATGCGCCCCATTCAGCGACCCAACAATGGGTCCGCGAGGTGGACCGCCTCGTCGTCGCCGCCGTGAACCCTCGGTTTCGGCGAGGACGGCGCCCAGGACAACCGGCTGTGTCGCTGACGCGCACACCCACGGTTGACGGGCTAACGGCGGATTCCAGCTCCTCCAGGCTCCTGTCGACGGACCTGCGAAGGGAACTGGAACGGTGCCACTTGGGCCAGGACGCCCGGGTGTACCTCGACCGACGCCGAGAAAGGCGTCGCAACCATGAGGCTGGCGACAGCATGTCGTCGGCCTCGACACAACCTGAAGGGCAGGCCTTCGCCACTCGAGCCCTGCCTCAGGCATATGCTGTGCAGCCTATGCCACAACTATATGCGCCGCAAGCAGCGGCCCCGGTCTATGGTGTAGCCTTGCCCATGCCGGGATACGCGGTGCCAAGTGCGAACCAAGCGTTCGCAGCGCCGGTACCTGCAGCAGCAGGTGCAGGGTGTGCGGCCCTTGCACCCCACCTTCGCTTCGCGAGGTGGCCGCGCAAGTTCCGGCCGCAGCTGCCCGAAAAGTACGACGGTAGCGTCAACCCGGCGGAGTTCCTCCAGATCTACTCCACCGCCATACTTGTCGCAGGAGGGGACGAGGCTGTCATGGCCAACTACTTCCCCGTCGCCTTGACCGGCCCAGCTCGGTCTTGGCTCATGAATCTACCTCAGGGGTCCATAACCTCCTGGGGAGAGCTCTGCCGGCAGTTCGTCGCCAACTTCGGCAGCCCCTACACCCGTCCCGGCACGGAGCTTGACCTCCACGCTGTCAAGCAACAACCTGGGGAGTCGCTGCGCTCTTTCATCCAGCGGTTCTCTCAGGTACACAACACCATCCCACATATCCAAAGTGCTTCTGTGGTGGTGGCGTTCCGACAGGGTGTCCGGGACGAGAAAATGCTTGAGAAGCTCGCGACCAGAGAGGTCCGCGACGTCTCGGAGCTCTTCAGCCTGGCGGACAAGTGCGCCAGAGCAGCTGAAGGGCGGAACTGGCACGCTCTGCCGACCTCCGAGTCAGGAGGACAGCCCGGGTCCGGTGCTGCTGCCTATGGGGGTGGCAAGAAGACCAAGAACCGGGGGAGTGGCAAGATGAAGTCACCATTCACGGCCCCCGTCGCCGCAGTTGCGACGACCAGTGGAGCTCGGGGGCCACGCCCCGACAAAAGGCAGCGGCAATCACCGGCCCCAGACAGTGACCAGGGCGGGCTATGCCCCGTGCATGGCACCGGCAACCATACTGCTGCCGAGTGCTGGGAGATCCAGAGGCTTGCAGAGCGCTTCCAAAAAGGAAGACAGCAGAGGGCTGAAGCACCGCCCTACCCTCAGAGGGATGGCAAACAGAAGGTCGATGCCCTAGTCACTGCTGCCCATCAGGTGGGGTTCCAGGAGCCTCAGCGTGTCATAAAGACAGTGCATGACGGTGAGGACTCCAGTTCCGGCGGTGACAGGCCAGGGCGTTAGCCAACTGCGGCGCGCCTCCGTGCCTCGAACATACCTCTCGGGGGCCGCCATAAGGTCTGTCAACCCCTTGAAGGCCTCGCCAGAAGGGGAAGACGCCTTAGGTCATCCAAGACGAGCCCGGGCCTACCTACCCCTTGAAGGCCTTAGCCAGCAGGGGAGAACTCCCCGGGGGCCCCCAGAAGAAGCCGCGCAGGACCTGATCCAGCGCGAAGATAACAACCTCGTCGACAAGACTCGGCTGCAGGGAACACCCCACAACGCGCGGTCTCGGCTAATGCTCTAAGCACTACCGCCAAAGAACCAAACGCGTCGGGGGCCTGCAGGAGGGCAACTTGGTGTAGCGGCACACTCTATTCCAAGAAGGACCCATAAGCTCTCCCCCAGCAGGGAAGGTCCCTTCCGAATCATGAAAGCTGCCGCCCCAAGTACACATGCCTTCCAACCGAGAGTTGGATCCATTCCCAAAAATCCTTGCCATGAAGCAACACTGTAAGTCCTACTTCCTGAGCATCAGTAGAACAGGGTTATTCCCTTCTATAATAGATCCCATACAATTTAGGAACAGAGCTTGGGGCAGCTAAGTCTCAAGGGATGGTACAGGACTACGTCCAGTTTAGCCTGGTTCCGACCCTAAGCGCGTAGAGTCTTGCTTCCCTTGTAGACAAGGCGGAACATTGCCTCCATGTACAGCCAGAATTCCACCTATGGGCACGAATACAGAGACCTGTTCTACTTAGCTCTCTCTCATGCGCTCATTTAAATTATGCATTAATTTTTATGATCGCACTATCTCTGTATGTTCATCGTACATCTAGCTCCCCCTCTCCTGCGCTCAACCATAGTCGGCATTCGCTATCCTACCGAAGGCTGCTGCGCTTGAGGCACCTGCCGATGGCCGAGTGAGTCTCTCGGGCCTCCCCCAGTCAGGTGTTGCGGTGCCAGTTGGTTACCTCCAGGAAAGGCCTGCGTTGTGCATGGGGGGTCCAGGGTGCGTATCCAGCTTAGCCGGCCCTGAGTCCAAAGCATGCGCATCCTGCCCTCCGGAGGTACAGGGGAGTACAACCGCTTTGCCTGGTCATGAACCCAAAGCACGTGCACTCTGCTTCCCCAGCGCATGGCCTGGTACTAGGGATCGGACGGCCGTACCCGAACCTCGGAGGGAGCCGGAGCTCCGACGCCTCGTGCACAGAATTGCCCAAGCCCCGTATAGCGAATCAGGATCGTAAGACGGATAAGACTAGGAGACGGGAGGGGAGGACCCCACGAGGAGAATTACGTTTCCTCTGCCTGTGTGCAGGACCTCCAGGTTACGGCAACAGGGACTGCATGAAGCAGGGGGGAAAGGAGCTACCAACTACTCCGGCCTAGGACTGGAAGGACCGGGACCTGCCCCTCCAGCAGGGGCGGGACCCGGGGGCCCCACGTGTCCAGCGGGCCCGGAACTCTCTCCTCCCTTGAGGAGGGCTCCGGGCACGCCACGTGGTAGGCGGAAACCGGACCTCCCCCCTCGGTGGGAGGGCTCCGAAAGCCCTGCGTGTCCAACATGGCCGGAGCTCCCGCCTCTTAAGGAGGAGCTCCGGACCCGCCACGTGGCAGACAGATTTGGAGCTCCCCATAGGGCGAGATCCGGAGACCTCCGGGGGCCCCTAACATGGTTAGGACCCGGGGAGGGTGTCTGTGCAAAGCTCCGAGATTGGAGATGGCCTCTGAGTACCTTGCGGAGCTAAGGACTCAGTCAGGCAAAGCCAAGAAGGAGAGAAAAAGCATCACAGACACAAATATCCAAAAGAGTCAAATTAAGCGAGGCTCCATGAGCTGGACTACAGACTCGATAAAAAGGGAGAAACAAGTCCTAAGGACCTCCCGGCTCCCGCCGGAACCTTGCGGCTATAAGGGCGGCCACATCCTCGACTTCTGCCCTGGCAGCTTGCTCCCGCTCTACGGCTGGGCCCTCTCTCGCTGGTTCTAGCGAAAAAGAGGGGTCGCGGCTCTTAAAGCATGCCAGCACATGTGAGGCGACCTCTAAGGCTAGGCCGCGCCCCTCGGCCTCAAGCTCGCTGGCGACCACCGAGTCTAGCCTGTCCAGCTTGGCGCCGATCGACTCCAGCGCGGGGATCACCTCCAACGCAGGGGCCGCGGTCCTCACCGGACTGAAGCCAAGAGGGATCAGGGCGGACCCCGCTCGATCCACGAAGCTCGAGACCGCAAGAGCCTCGGAGGACCGCAAGGCCGAAAGCTCCTCCACCTCGCGGCGGGCCGCCTGCAGAGCCTCCAGGTTCCTCTCAGAGAATTCCTTCTCCTTGGCCACCAGGGAGCTCTCCCGAAGGTGGAGAGTCTTGGCGAGCCGCTCCAACTCGGCGGCCTTGAAGTCGGCGGTCAACTCCCGGTCCAAGACCGCCAGGCAATCACGGGAGACCTGTTCCTCCCTCAAGTCGAGGTCTGCCTTCAGGATCTCCAGCTCCTCGATCCGAGCTTGAAGGTCATCCTCGCCCGCCGCCAGCTGCGCGGCGACCCTCTCCGCCTCAGCTGCCATGGAACGCTCCCGTTCCTCAACGGCAAGTTCACGGCGCTCCAACCGCTGCCGTATCTCCACAGCAGCAGAAAGGCTCTCTTCGGCCCGGGCGTGTGCCTCCAGGGCCTCCCTGTTGATCCGCCGCGATTGGGTATCCATGCGGTCGACAGCCCGCTTCATCCGGTCGAGGAGCGCTTTCCTGAAGTCGAGCAACTCCCACCTGGAGTTGAGCTCACTCTTAACCTTCGCGGTCCTCTCCCGCAAAAGGTTCCCCCAGGTGAGGAGGCGATCCCGTTCAACCGTATACTCCTCCCGCTCGCGCCCTAGTGCAGCCAAGACCTGCCAAACGCTCGTCTCAGCAAGCGCGAAGGCATCCGCCAGAGGCAATGGAGCAACAGAGGCCGGGGCAGTCCCCCCGACCTCCTCCATTACCTCGTCCTCAGGAAGAGCCGACGCACTAGCAACCGAGACGAGACGCCGATCAGGAGAAGCTGGCTCCGAGGCTCTGGCAGCCAGGCCTGCCGGGCTCTCTTCAGCTTCTGGCTCCTTGATCTGAGGGGAGGGGCGAACCGGGGAAGGCGGTGCTGGAGAAAAGGCCGGGCCGCCTAGTGCAGGGTCGACCTGCGCTGGCTTGGGGGCCGCGGTGGCCGTCTCGGCAGGAAGAGACGACGCCGCCGCGGAGTCCGGGCACACCGGAACAGGAGAAGTTCGCGCTGGCCTGGGGGCCGCGGCAGTTGCCCCTGGCTCCGAGCGCAGCGGCACAGATTCCCCGCAAGTCGGGGAACGCCGGGAAGCGCGGACACTCCAGCGGGCTCTGAACCCCGACTTCCGAGCCGGGGTAGGACTCCCAGAGCCCGCTATCGTCACTGACGGCCGCTCCGCAGTCGCTTGAACTGGCGGAACAGGGGGCGCCCCAGAGGCTTCCCCCAGCGCATTAGCCCGGGGCCTCTTCAAGTCGCCACCGGAGGGAGTGTCAGGCACCCCAGAATCCCGACTTGGCACAGACGCCACTGCTGGAGGAGATCGAGCGCGCTTCTTCTCTGGTGGCGGGTTGGAAGCCATGGCAAGGGAGAGCTCAAGAGCAAAAGCACAAGAGTCCTAGAAGAAACGCAGAGAAGTGCGAAGGGAAGCTGCAATGTGGGTAAGACCCCCTCTAAAAACTTCCCGGGTGCAATTCCAAGCGATTCGGAACTCTTCGAATACCCCACACCGGCAACCGCTTTGGTTCCTAACCGAGTGCCGATGACGGGTGGGCCCAAGCCGCTTAACTGAAGCGGTGGGGGCAAGGAGTCAGTCTCTTGAGAAGATGAGCCGGCAAGGCACTTCGGCGGTTCTCGAAGAAAGCGCCGCAACGTGCAGAAGTGGCAGTCTTGGGAACCGCCACAGTAAAAGCAACCATCAAGTGAGCGCACGATCCCGCGGTCGTTTGTGCTCCGGCAGCGGTCAATTCAGGACTTAGAGAAAGTGCGTGGATCGAAAGAGACGGAGGTCCCACCTCGGGCTCGCTATCTCCCTCGAGATGGGCCCGGGGGCCACTGTCGGTACCTAAGATATGGGGTACCCCCGCGCACAGGGTAAAATGCCTAAGGAACTCGCCCTTCTCCGCAGGGAGAGCTCCGAAGGCGCCACGCGTCCGGCGGGGCCGGACCTCCCTCTCCTCAGAGGAGAGCTCCGGGTCCGCCACGTGGCATACAGAAGCCGGACCTCCCCCTCCGCGGGAGAGAGGTCCGAAGGCGCCGCGTGTCCAGCGGGGCCGGACCTCCCTCTCCTCAGAGGAGAGCTCCGGGCCTGCCATGTGGCCAACAGAAGCCGAGCCTCCCCCTCCGCGGGGAGAGGTCCGGAGGCTCCACGTGCCCCGCGGGGCTGACCCTCCTCTCCTCTGAGAAGGGCTCCGGGCCCGCCACGTGGCAGCAGAATGGCGCTGCCTGCCCCGAGCGGTAGGCAGCGGGCGTAAAGGCGCCCCATACCTTGCCCGTAAAAGGTATCCAAGGCCCGCGTCTTTCCAAGACGCGGAGCACGCGTCTGTCAGGTGCCGTTGCGCCCAGTCGCATCACAGACTGGCGTGCAGTGTCAGAACCTGCCAGCCAATAAACACCGCGACAAGACATCCCATGCCGCCTGCGCCGTCATCAACCACCACGACTAGCATACGGCATGGGCAGGGTGGCAAGAGGAAGACTCAGAAGTCTTCGACCAGAGGCAACTACCGGCATAACTGCAGATATGGTAGATGATAGACAATCTTCCCGGGACCACCTGTCGGGTCCCGGCTCCCCTTGTAAGCCGCCCGAGTCTTGGACTATAAAAGGCTCGGGTAGGCGTCGATAGCAAGGGTTCGCACTTTGCAACTCATACGCTAGCCATACACTCTCAAGCTGTAACTCACCCCCGAGCTCAGGCCTCCGGTCCTGAGCAGCAAGCAATACAGCGAGCTCCATAGCTCGCCGTGGACGTAGGGTTTTACGCTCCGGCGGCCTGAACCACGTAAAACTCGCCGTGTCAAGCTCTTACTAACTCGTCCATCTGCGCAAGCTCTCCGCTAGAGACTAGCCCCACCGAAAAAAGAACCTCCACGGGCTGCCCAGTGCAGGTCCGGGGGAAGTGTTGACTGAACACTTCGACACCCTCTTAACATGATTTAGGGTCTTAACAAGAATTTTTGGGGTGTTACAGAGGTCCTGCACACAAGTAAGGGAAACGTAATTCTCCTTGGGGGCTCCCCCTCCTCTGTCTCATAGTCTTATTTGGCTTACGGTCTCCGTCCACTTATACGGTGCTTGGGAACTACCGTGCGCGAAGTGCCGGGAGCTCGGGGCCTCCCTGGCTATCGGCCGGTACCTCCAAAGCAACCGCCTTTGGTAGGGCAGCAAATGCCGACTAAAGGTGAGAATGAGAAGAGGAAGCTGAGCGCATGGTGAGCACACGCTAGTAGTGCAATCATAAAAATTTAATAAGTAAATTAAATGAGCACCAAAGAAGAGCAACATAGGACAGGTTTCTTTTCATATAAGTTTTCATAGGAGGAAGGCAGGCTAAGCATGGAGGCCACAACCCGCCTCAAGGGAAGCAAGACTCTACGCGCTTGGGGTCGGAACCAGGCGAAGCTGAACGTAGTCCTGGACCGTCCCCTGAGGCTTAGCTGCTTTGAGCTCTGTTCCTGGACTTTATGGAATTTATTATGAAAAGAAAAGTCTGTCCTATTGTTGCTCTAGGGGTAGAACTTACGGGGGTGTTCTGTGTTCCGAGGATTCGGGAGCGGGTTCCCATCCTCGGTTCTGGGGAATGGTCCCAGGTCCCAGGATGTCCAGCCCCCGTACGGCAAATGGCCATGCGGGCGGGATCATCCGTACCGTCCAAGCCGGTGTATGGATCTGCTTGGCGTGGAACAGGCACACCTTGCAGTTCTCGACCAGCTTGACGGCATCCTGGAGTGTTGACGGCTAGTAGAAGCCATGCCGGAAGGCTTTACCGACAAGCGTGTGTGAGGAAGAGTGACTCCCCCATTCGCCTCCATGGATCTCAGCGAGCAAGTCGCAGCCTTCCCCCTGGGTTATGCACCGCAATAGGACGCGTTTGGCGCCGCGTCGGTAGAGATCCCCTTCTACCATCACGTGTCTCTTAGCCATACGCACGATCCGTTCAGCGGATACACGTTCATCAGGGAGGATATTGTCTTTCAAGTAGTCTTGGATCTCCGTGATCCATGCATCGGGCCTGACTTGAGCGTCTGGATCTTGAGCGCTGGGTTGCACGGAGTCCCCAGTGACGCTTACGATCCTTGGCGGCGTTCATGGCCGCCGGGACCGCCAGCTTCGAGGTGCTGGTCTAGCCCCCTTTGCCCGGCTCGGCGGGCCGAGCTGTGGGCCGTGGCAACGTCCTCTCGAAGCCTCCTTCGGGCACAGGGGCTCCGGTGGGGGTCTTCGTTGAGAGGTCGTCAGCTGCGGCCTTGCCAGCGCGCGGTACATGGCGCAGGTCCAAGGCGAGGAAGTCTTTCTCCACCATTTGTTTGATAACTAGCTTGGAGTCACCCTGTGCCAACAACTGGCGAGCGCCTAGAGACAGGACTGTCTTTAGGCCAAGGATGAGTGCTTCATACTCTGCCATGCTGTTGGTTACCTTGGAATTGAGACGCACCATATACCCAGACTGCTCCCCCGATGGCATGAGGAGCAGTACGCCAGCACCGGCCCCCTGCTTTCGCAAGGAGCCGTCGAAGAAGAGCGTCCAGTAAGGCCCGGTGAAGGCCAGAGCTCGGGGTCCTGGTTCACCGTCTTCATGGCCCCCTGGGTTTCAGCCACGAAGTCAGCTAGTGCTTGGCTGTTGACTGCATGACGAGGGCGCAGTGTGCTTGGCAGCAGTGTCGGAGGTTCCTGGACGCCACGAGCACTGCATACAGCAGCTTATGTACCTCCAGGTACCTTGTCTTAGCGTCACGGAGGACCTTGCTGATGAAGTAGACAGAACCTCCCGTGGGCCCGGGGAGGCCACCGGGAGCTGATACTCGGAGGCCCCCAGGCTGTTTTTGGACCTCCGGGAGGTCTCGCCGATTTCCCGGGAGCTCCGGGGGGTCCCGTTGGACATCCGGGAGGTTCTGTTGGACCTCCGGGGGGTCCCGTTGCACCTCCGGGGGGTCCTGCTGGTCCTCCGGGGGGTTGTGTCGGGGGTCCGGGGTCCGTCTTTGTAAAAGTCCCAAAAATGTGTATGAACAAAAACTGTGGTTTGAGTTCATATGTGTGGCAATGACAGGAAAAATGGGACTTGCTAAAAATTTTCTTCATGCAAGGTAATACATGGAGGAATATCCAACATGAGGTTCACCTTTTTATTTAAAAGTGTTGGACCAATAAGGAGTTAAATACCTCTTTGCATGTAAGTTTAAAGATCAGATTTTAAATTCAAAGTTCACACATGTAGTGACCAAAAACTTTGAATAAACATGCAGCCCTATAGTTGGGATTATAGGGAAAAGTTTGCTCATAAACTTTTCAATGGTAGGGTAAGCTCAAAAGGGAGTTAAAGAGGAGAATTTGCAAACTTCAACCAAATTCAAATTTGGAAAAAACAAATTCAAACTGAATTGGAAGGATTCAAATTCTAACCCACACTTTAAACTCAGAACTGTGGGAATTAAGAGGATCAGCTTGAACAGATATTTGGGAGGAAATGTGGAGTGGGACCCACATGTCATAGAGCTAAAAGAGGAGCCTTGCACCTTAAGTCTCAGCCCCAGTGGGGAAATCGTCGAGCAGCACGTGGGCCAAGAGCTGCTCCCACCGTGGAGCCACGGGGGCGCTCGGCAGCGCCACCAGCTGCTGCATTTCCCCACACACGGCGCCCAGAGGCGGTTCTGCAACCTGATAAACCCCCCCTGGATGAAGCAAAGGCCGTCCCCTCTTCTCCTCCTCACGAGCGCACGGCCAGCGATTGTCTTTCCCTCCGCCTCTCGGTCCGATCGGAAGAACGGCGAAACCACCACGCTCTTTCCTCCCCTGACCTGCTAAACAGCACCGCGAGCTCGGCCTCCACCTCCCTGACCCGCAAGCCAGCGAGCTGCGGCCTCCGGTGCCCGAGAACGACCGCCGCCGCGGCGACCTAAGCCGAGGAAGTGATCGGGCGCTCGTGGACAGCCCTCCACAACGGGTTTCATGGCCGAGCGATCACACCTACGGACGCGCACGGGTGCGGTGCTGCTCTCAGCCCAAGCTCAGGCCATACCGTGAAGCATCGCCGGCGAATTTCGAAGTTTTGCTCCGGCGACCCCATTCCGAGCTTCCGGTATGACTCTTTCAAATTCTTGCCCTCTGATCCTCCTTAAGTCATCAAATTTGGCACATAGACGCTGGATTAGCCGGCGGTCATTTTTCCTTTAGGATCCAGCGCATGAAAACACCTCAGCACGACGGAATTCGAGCTCGACTAGAGGTGTTCATGGCGGACCCATTCGGTCGCACGGCGACAACCTATTTACAGCTGCTCCCGAGCCATTTTGAGGTCGTGCCGATCTTCCTAGAGCTGCGCTGGTGCTGTAGGGCGCGTCGGCGCAAGTTTTGGCGGGCCGGAAACCCTAGGCGACGCTGCCGAACTACCACAGAGGCAGTCACACGTCGCCGGCCATGTTCCGGTCTTCGGCAGCCCTAGCCAACCCCACCGCCGTGTTCCTCGGTGTCACAAACTCCCTGGCGGCGAGTTTCAGCTCAGGCGGTGGCCGGAAACGGCGACCCGGCGAGCTCCGGCGTCGGGCCGGCGAGGGGCAGCGCGGGCGCGGGGAAGAAGCGGGAGGTAGAAGACGAAGCGTGGGCCCTGTCTGTCAGCAGCTCAAATTTTAAACCCGGGATCGGGTGTGGCCGGGATCCCGTGTGTTGGCGTGCATAGACGCTGTGGCCCGGTGTGGCTTCGTTTCTATTGGCTGGAATTCAAAACTGTGGGTCCAGCCGAATTTGCTGTAGGGAAATAATTCCAGACTTAGCTCAATCTTTGGAAATTCATATCTCCCTGTAGAAAACTCCAAATTGAGTGATTCCAATTGGGTTGGATTCATCTCTCTGAGTTCTATCCAAATATGAACTCAGATTTCTATGAAAGTCAATATTATATTCTGGAAAAAAATTTGAAGGTTTTCTGAAAAAGAATTTTTGAGGGAGTTTGGTTTATCCAAAAATACCCAAATTTTTCCAGAATATTCTTTAGCATACTGTTGACCTTATAGAAAATTTTCAGCTCATTTGCAGATCATTTGAGTAGGAATTTGCTAAAAACAATCTGCTGTGTTCATAAGAGTCCAGAAACATTTTCAGAAAATGTTTCCCACCTCAAAAATCTGTTCTGAGCAATCCATAGCTCCAAAAATCATAGGAAAATTTAGGCAAGCTCTCTGGGACATACTTGGAATTGTAGTTCACTTAGTTGGGCATGAAAATGCACATTACTACAGAATTAATTCTATTGAGTACAAATGCTTAAAGAATTGTTCTGGGAGAACTACCCAAGTAAAAGGGCTGAATTTTGGACCAGATGACTCTCATGTGATCAAGAACTCACATGTAAATTATCAGCCCAAGATGAGTCCTGGAACTCCCTGTTCTTATTCTCCATACTTATGTATAAGGGAAAAATACATAAGAGATATTGTGAGAATTATGGAGGACACAATATGACTCCATATTAGCTGCAATTTGGCAAGCTAAATCCTTAGGTAGTATAGAACCTGCTGTAAAAGTTTTGAGGCCATTGGAGTTCTTGTTCTTCAGTTGCACTCAAATCTTTTCAGCTTATCTATTATGTCATTAGAGAAAAGGGTTAGTGTATAGCTAAGGGCCTTAAGGTCAAATTAGTTTAATTCTGTTCTTTGCACAACAGAGGCAAACCAAGCCATGCTTGGCTTTTCCACACAACCTCTGTTCTTAAGAAAGTAATTCTATAACTTCTTTCCATTACATTCTATAAAATATGTGCATGTGCATCTCAATAGGAACCACAACGAAGGGGACTCAAAGGAGTGATCCATCGAAGTGGATCGAGCTCCAGAGAGTCAAGGGTGGATCTGCAAGAACACTAACTGTTATATACGACTACCCTGCAAAACAGGTAAGCTCCGGTTTGCATTTAACAGCCATTAAGTTTTTATTTTGTACTCACTTTCGGTCAAGATATGAACTGTGCATTAGGTCTAGTGATTGATACTCCTCTTGCATAACCAAATGACCCATGGAGTATTGGGTAGGTGTATTTCACCGTGTAGAACTGCCATGCTTAAGTACGGTTTGGTAGAAGTCGAGTGGTGAGATGCTACTCGCAGATTTAGGAACAACAGGGCCATACGGGATTGGTTCGTAATTGAATTAGCAAGTTAAAGTTGAGACCGGAAGGTTGTAGGAGCAGCAGGACATAGGGGCCTGGGTGCTGTAGACCTGTCCGTGTCGGTCAAGGACCGATCCGTATGCGGCCCTGTTAAACAAGTTTGAGTTGTGTACCGGACTCATGCTGGCTATATGGGACCCAGTAAACCGATGTACCTCGGGAAGCTGTCGTTGGGACTTTTCGGGTCGCCTCTGGCGGACGGCCGGTGTGCAGTATGTGGGGAATATTCTCATGACATCTCACGTCGGAAGGTGCACCATGAGAGTAGCTACTGTACAGGGCGACTTGATCGATTCAGCGGGGGTGAAACGGGGGAAAGGCTGCCACGTACGACGTCAGTGATGGTTGTTGTAGGCAACGTCGAGTACGGGCGTACGTGTCGTGTAGTCCGGGTGTTATTGATTCGAATCACCGTCGCTCGCGGAATGGACCGAGCATACTTGTTCTCACAGTCGTGACGTAGTAAGAACTTGCATGAGAAAGGAACTAATCATATTGATGTGAAGTATTATACTAGTGTTGTATTGGATCTCGATGAATAGGCTAGTGCAAACTCGATCCTTTTATGCCATGAGCAATTTACATCGGGGGAAAGCGTTTCTTGTTTGATTGTGGACTCCCGATGTAGTGTGCCCAGGGTTACTTAAAATGCTGCAATTAATACCTGAAAGTAAGGATTCACTTTTAGGCGAGTTAATTATGCTTATGCCATCCTATGTTAGGTTCATAACCTCACTTAGAGTTTCATGTTTAAGGTGACGGTTAAGTCTTGCTGAGCGTTATGCTCACGGATGCTATCCGAGTTGTTTTGCAGGTAATTGACTCGCTGATTATGAGAAGGGGTGCCGATGAGACTCGGAAACCTCCGAGTGCTTACTCTAAGAGCATCCTCGCCGCTGCAGATTGTCTTCGTGTTGCTAGTAAGAAACGTCCGCGGGCTGGACCGTTTCTTTGTTGCTAGTTTAGATATGAGCCGTGAGAGTGATAGTCTTCCGCTGTAGTTTACTCTGATATAACTATTTGTAAAACATTCTTGTACGCTTCTGCTAAACTATTTATGTAATATGATGTGTGTTCATCGACCCGTGTGCTGTTGGGTGCCGCATAACACGGCACCACCCGACGAGGTCCCGTGGGGCCGTCTCAGCGTGGCATCAGAGCCGCTACACATGGTATCAGAGCTGCGTTGGGAACAGAGCACGGATTGAGCATCATATTATGTCACAAACTTAGGGTACGGTGAGATATCGGTACTAGGCCCACATAAGGACTACTATTAGCATATTATGAAGGTGGCAACCTAACTTATTTGTTATGTCGGAAAATCGTGCATCTCGGGACGGTTTATGTCTTGGGGGGTGCACGTATGCGCTGTCCACCAGCGCACACAAGCTGAAGGGTGGAGCCTCACGGGTGGCAGGTAACCCGACTCGCTTTAGTATCCTCTATGACTCTTCATGTCGTTTGGGGTATTCGAGCAACGCCATTCCCTGACGTGCGGGGTGCAATTTGGGAGACCCCGTCACGTGGTCAGTAACGTGAACACGTAGCTCAAGGCGTGTTTGGCATGAGAACACCTGGGCGAGTGATGACGGCCGGGTGTACAAACTGTTAAGGATACCGGGTTCGGTGTGCAGCCGAACCTGATGATTGAGTGTGGCTTACATAGGTGCTAACCACGAAAACCTTAGGGCGTGTAGAACACGTTTGCGAGTGACCGTTTTAGTGCCACCTAAGGATACGTATATGCCGGTGTAATCCGGTTAGGTTTTTCTTTGGCGAGGCAACGTAGTACCATCATATGTCTTACGGTGCATCGTCACCGTACTACACTGGATAGTATTCTTACCTATGAAGAAATCATTCATGACTAACTTCCAAACTAAAAATGGATGTGATAAAGCACATATTAGTTACTGAGCTCTTCATTTGAACTAAGTTTCAAAGAAGGGACTTGTTAGGCTTCTTTGATCTCAAAGACAGAGTGCTCTGTTCAGACAGAAATTTTTCTGGTCTTTAACAGAGAGTAACTCTGATTAGCTTGACCCAATGGAGGTGTTTCATACAGTTCTGGAAAGGTTATTAAGTGCTCTACAACTTTTGTGTAGAACTCCAGAGCCAAATCCGACACCAACTTGGTTAAATGTCCAGATGAATGCAAACTGTTCAGAAAACAGAGCAGCTGCAAACTTCTCTGGATGTTTCTGTAAATTGGCCATAACATTCTGTAGAAAAATCTCTAGGGGTCAGATTATATACCGTTGGAAAGGTTATGAAATTTGCAACGATTTTGTAGTTCATAGTTTGTTCAGAATTTTACCCCATTTGTATGTAAAACTATGGTGAAAACAACCACATACAAAGGAGGTGCTGGCAAAATTTGCCCAGAAATTCTGTCAACTTTGAACGATCATAACTTCTGGTTAAGGGATGATCCAGAGGCATGTCAGTACTCGTTGGAAAGATACGGGAGTTAAATTTAACTTTGGTATTCAACTTGAGTTATGAAAATGCTAATAACTGGATCAAATTCTGGGTTAAGTACAGAAAGGTCTGTTCTGTACAGAATGAGGGACTGAATATGTTGGCTTTAGAAAGATGTGTAAACATGAAATTTTGTTATGCTTTCATAAAGTTTTAGCATGTTCATGTTTTACATACTTTCACATACTGCTAGATCAAGTTGTGACTCCCCTCAAAATTATGCTTTTGCAGTATGGTGCGTACTCATTCTCCGAGTAGGACTGAAGGTTCTCATCGAGACGGTGATGACTCGACTCCACCAGGGGCACCGCCATCAACGGTATGGGCGGATGTCATGGCTCAGATGGTCGAGTCAAGTCAAGAGAACACAAGACTACTCCAAGCCTTGGTACAACTGGGCTTACTCCAACATGCACAACAGGACGTTCCACCTCGGAACGCCTACTTGGATTTCTTGGCGACACAACCGCCAATTTTCACGGAAGCCAACGAACCAGTGGAAGCTGATCAGTGGCTTCGGGTTATGGAGTCCAAGTTTGGAGTGTTTGAGTGTGACGAATATCAGAAGACATCATTTGCAGCTCAACAGCTCCATGGAGCCGCCGGAAATTGGTGGTTCGCTTATCTTGCCACTGTTCCGGAAGGCCATCAAGTGGAATGGACGGAATTTCGTGAAGCATTCCGTGCTCATCACATTCCTATGGGTTTTATTAAGGCCCAACAGCAAGAATTCAGGAACCTGAAGCAGGGGGACATGAGTGTCCTCGATTATGTCAGACGATTCAATCTTCTGGCACAATATGCTCCTGCTTATGCGACGAGCGAAGCTGCAATGTGTGACTATTTTTACTATGGCTTGAGTGCCATACTAAAAGAAAAGCTAGCCTTGTTCAATCAAGGCAGTTACACCGAGTTGATCAGTGCTGCTCTGCTGCAAGAACAAGCGACACTTGAGTGTCAAGCAGAGAAGAGGGACCGGGAGGATGTGCAGAAAGACACCCCAGTCGTTCCTCGTAAATACTGTGTGGTGTATCACACACCATCCGAGGAGACATGGCAAGCACCAGTAAGATCAACTCCGTACAGATTTCCTGCTCAAGAATCTCATCTTGAAGCAGCGCCATTGCCGCAGCAACGAAGGACACCTGTTGCCTCATTGCTGCAGCCAAGTACCTCAACTTCTCGACCACAAGTCAACGAAGAACCGGGGAAACCTCCGTGTTCTTATTGCCACCGTTCTGGGCATTTTAGGCAGGAATGCCGGGAGAAGTTGTTGAATACCAGACAGCCATCATCATCACGTGGTATGCCGCCACCTGCTCCAGTCAACATAACAGCATTGCAATCCGGGAGTGTGCAACATCTTGCTATTGAGGATGTCCCGGAGGGAGCACCGGTGTTAGCGGGCATGTTCACTCTCAAGGACGTGCCCGTGTTGGTACTTTTTGATTCAGGTGCAACCCACAATTTTATCAGCAAAACATGCGTGGATCAGCACCAATTATCCACCAATACTCCCACAACGAGTTTTCTCATACGTTCACCGGGAGGAAATATCTCTGCCAATCAGATTGTGTCCAGAGCAGCTTTGTGTTTGGGCGGAAAAATATACCCAACATCGCTGATTATGTTGGATAGGCAGAAGATAGACATTATATTGGGGATGTCTTGGTTAAATCGTCACGGTGCCGTTCTCAATATCAGTAACCGGACTGTCCAGATTGACTCGCCGATTCACGGACAGCACACGCTGTTTTTAGACAGCGAAGATCCAGATATGGTAGAGGCCTACCACACGGAAGCGCTGAAGCTTGAAGATATTCCGGTGGTACGTGATTATCCCGACGTTTTTCCCGATGACTTACCGGGCATGCCGCCCGAACGGGACGTCGAGTTTAAGATTGAACTGGCGCCGGGAACGACGCCTATTTCACGAAGGCCTTACAAGATGGCACCTAAAGAGCTAGCGGAGTTGAAAGAGCAACTGAATGAACTTATGAGCAAGGGTTTCATACGACCAAGTTCTTCACCTTGGGGTTGCTCAGCGCTGTTCGTTAAGAAGAAGGACGAAACACTACGGCTATGTGTTGATTACCGTCCTCTCAATGCTGTCACAATAAAGAACAAGTATCCTTTGCCCCACATCGACATCCTGTTTGATCAACTTGTGGGTGCAAGGGTATTTTTGAAGATGGATCTTCGGTCAGGCTATCATCAAATCAAGATCCGACCGGAGGACATACCGAAGACAGCTTTCTCGACGAGATACGGACTCTACGAGTACCTCGTCATGTCATTTGGATTAACCAACGCTCCGGCACACTTCATGTATTTGATGAATTCTGTGTTCATGCCGGAGTTAGACAAGTTCGTCGTGGTATTCATCGACGACATATTGGTTTACTCCAAATCGGAAGAAGAGCATGCTGAACATCTGCGTACTGTGCTACAACGGTTACGGGAGCACCAATTGTATGCCAAGTTCAGCAAGTGTGAATTTTAGATTGATCAAGTGCCTTTCCTTGGCCATATTATTTCAGCAGAAGGGATTGCCGTGGACCCCAGCAAGATTGAACAAGTGCTGAAGTGGGAACCTCCCAAATCAGTCCACGAGGTTCGAAGTTTCCTAGGTTTAGCAGGGTATTATCGGAGGTTTATTCCGAGCTTCTCAAAGATTGCTAAACCAATGACGGAGCTGCTGAAGAAGGGCACTAAATACATGTGGAATGCAGCATGTGAAGCCGCATTCAAAACTTTGGTGAAACATCTCACGACGGCTCCAGTTCTTGCTCAACCGGACACGACGAAGCCATTCGATGTATACTGTGATGCATCCGGCATCGGTCTCGGCTGCGTTCTGATGCAAGAAGGGCGTGTAGTTGCCTATGGGTCTCGTCAACTGCGAAACCACGAGCAGCATTATCCAACTCACGATCTTGAGCTTGCTGCTGTGGTGTTGGCGTTGAAGATGTGGAGGCATTACCTGCTTGGTAATCTTGTTCACCTCTACACCGACCATAAAAGCTTGAAGTATATCTTCACGCAGAAGGAGCTGAATATGAGACAACGGAGATGGTTGGAGCTCATAAAAGATTATGAAATTGAGATCCACTATCACCCGGGAAAAGCCAACGTGGTTGCCGACGCGCTTAGTCGGAAAGCCCACATTCACAACTTAGCGGTTGCTGAGTTGGAAAATGAAGAACCAAGCCTCCGTGTTATTCCGTATGGTGCGCTTTATAATCTCGCGCTCATTCCAACAATCCGTGAAGAGATTGTTGAGGCTCAAAGAAGAGACAGAGGTATGTCTCACATACGGAGAAGACTGGACAACGGAGAGGTGAAATGTTTCCGGAAGGATGAGAACGGTACAATATGGTTTAACGACCGTATAGTGGTACCGCGCAATATGAAACTCCGGAAGAAAATCTTGGATGAAGCCCACCTGTCAAAGTTTTCCATTCATCCCGGAAGTAACAAGATGTACCAAGATTTGAAACAGAAATTTTGGTGGACGAGGATGAAGAGGGAGATTGCTAAATACGTATCCGAATGCGATACGTGTAGACGGGTCAAGGCTGATCATATGCGGAAAGCCGGACCGCTACAACCTTTAAAGATTCTGGCGTGGAAATGGGAGGATGTGAGTATGGACTTCATCGTCGGACTATCGCTCACATCCAGGAAGCATGACTCGATATGGGTGATCGTCGACCGGTTGACAAAGTCGGCTCATTTCATACCGGTAAACACTCATTATCGAGCAAGGCAATATGCGGAGTTATTCATCTATAGAATTATATGTTCACATGGTGTCCCGAAGACCATCATCTCAGATCGAGGTGCGTTGTTCGTTGCTCGGTTTTGGGAGCAGCTGCATGCCTCGTTGGGCACCAAGCTAATTAGAAGCTCCGCATATCACCCTCAAACCGATGGACAAACTGAGAGGGTGAATCAAGTGCTCAAGGACATGTTGAGAGCATGTGCCATCCACCACGGTAGGAATTGGGACGATCACCTACCGCTGGCGGAGTTTTCATACAACAACGGTTATCAAGCGAGTATTAAAATGGCACCGTATGAGGCTCTCTATGGCCGGAAGTGTCGCACACCACTGAATTGGTGTGAGTCCGGCGAAAGAGTTCTGTTTGGGATTGATCTTGTCAACGAAGCCGAAGACCGAGTTCGGTTGATACAAGAGAACTTAAAGGCTGCCCAATCCCGACAGAAGAGCTACGCTGATCAAAGGCGTAGGCCGTTACATTTTGACGTCGGAGAGCACGTATATCTTCGTGTATCTCCGATGAAGGGAATTCACCGGTTCGGTGTAAAGGGGAAACTCGCTCCCCGTTTTATTGGTCCTTTTGCTATCACGGAGAAGTGCGGGCCCGTAGCCTACCAGCTGGAGTTACCGGCAAGTCTAGCGGGTATTCATGATGTATTTCATGTATCACAGCTGCGGAAGTGCCTCAAATTCACCGCTGCTGTTCGCACTGAGGACATCGACGAATTGAAACCTGACCTGACCTACACCGAGCGAACGGTCCAGATTTTGGATGAAAAGACCCGGATAACCCGGAACCGGACGATCAGATTCTTCAAGGTGCTGTGGAGTAATCACACCGCGGAAGAGGCGACGTGGGAAAGTGAAGATTACATCCGCACCAACTACCCGGAATTTTTATCTTTGTACAGTTTGTAATTACCTCTCCCGCCTCGTTCCTCTTTTGTAATCTCGGGACGAGATTCTTTTAAGGGGGGAGGAATGTAAAAGTCCCAAAAATGTGTATGAATAAAAACTGTGGTTTGAGTTCATATGTGTGGCAATGACAGGAAAAATGGGACTTGCTAAAATTTTTCTTCATGCAAGGTAATACATGGAGGAATATCCAACATGAGGTTCACCTTTTTATTTAAAAGTGTTGGACCAATAAGGAGTTAAATACCTCTTTGCATGTAAGTTTAAAGATCAGATTTTAAATTCAAAGTTCACACATGTAGTGACCAAAAACTTTGAATAAACATGCAGCCCTATAGTTGGGATTATAGGGAAAAGTTTGCTCATAAACTTTTCAATGGTAGGGTAAGCTCAAAAGGGAGTTAAAGAGGAGAATTTGCAAACTTCAACCAAATTCAAATTTGGAAAAACAAATTCAAACTGAATTGGAAGGATTCAAATTCTAACCCACACTTTAAACTCAGAACTGTGGGAATTAAGAGGATCAGCTTGAACAGATATTTGGGAGGAAATGTGGAGTGGGACCCACATGTCATAGAGCTAAAAGAGGAGCCTTGCACCTTAAGTCTCAGCCCCAGTGGGGAAAATCGTCAAGCAGCACGTGGGCCAAGAGCTGCTCCCACCGTGGAGCCACGGGGGCGCTCGGCAGCGCCACCAGCTGCTGCATTTCCCCACACACGGCGCCCAGAGGCGGTTCTGCAACCTGATAAACCCCCACTGGACGAAGCAAAGGTCGTCCCCTCTTCTCCTCCTCGCGAGCGCACGACCAGCGATCGTCTTTCCCTCCGCCTCTCGGTCCGATCGGCAGAACGGCGAAACCACCATGCTCTTTCCTCCCCTGACCTGCTAAACAGCACCGCGAGCTCAGCCTCCACCTCCCTGACCCGCAAGCCAGCGAGCTGCGGCCTCCGGTGCCCGAGAACGACCGCCGCCGCGGCGACCTAAGCCGAGGAAGTGATCGGGCGCTCGTGGACAGCCCTCCACAACGGGTTTCACGGCCGAGCGATCACACCTACGGACACGCACGGGTGCGGTGCTGCTCTCAGCCCAAGCTCAGGCCATACCGTGAAGCATCGCCGGCGAATTTCGAAGTTTTGCTCCGACGACCCCATTCCGAGCTTCCGGTATGACTCTTTCAAATTCTTGCCCTCTGATCCTCCTTAAGTCATCAAATTTGGCACATAGACGCTGTATTAGCCGGCGGTCATTTTTCCTTTAGGATCCAGCGCATGAAAACACCTCAGCACGACGGAATTCGAGCTCGACTAGAGGTGTTCATGGCGGACCCATTCGGTCGCACGGTGAGAACCTATTTACAGCCGCTCCCGAGCCATTTTGAGGTCCTGCCGATCTTCCTAGAGCTGCGCTGGTGCTGTAGGGCGCGTCGGCGCAGGTTTTGGCGGGCCGGAAACCCTAGGCGACGCTGCCGAACTACCACAGAGGCAGTCACACGTCGCCGGCCATGTTCCGGTCGTCGGCAGCCCTAGCCAACCCCACTGCCGTGTTCCTCGGTGTCACAAACTCCCTGGCGGCGAGTTTCAGCTCAGGCGGTGGCCGGAAACGGCGACCCGGCGAGCTCCGGCGTCGGGCCGGCGAGGGGCAGCGCGGGCACGGGGAAGAAGCGGGAGGTAGAAGACGAAGCGTGGGCCCCGTCTATCAGCAGCTCAAATTTTAAACCCGGGATCGGGTGTGGCCAGGATCCCGTGTGTTGGCGCGCAGAGACGCTGTGGCCCGGTGTGGCTTCGTTTCTATTGGCTGGAATTCAAAACTGTGGGTCCAGCCGAATTTGCTGTAGGGAAATAATTCCAGACTTAGCTCAATCTTTGGAAATTCATATCTCCCTGTAGAAAACTCCAAATTGAGTGATTCCAATTGGGTTGGATTCATCTCTCTGAGTTCTATCGAAATATGAACTCATATTTCTATGAAAGTCAATATTATATTCTGGAAAATTCTTTGAAGGTTTTCTGAAAAAGAATTTTTGAGGGAGTTTGGGTTATCCAAAAATACCCAAATTTTGCCAGAATATTCTTTAGCATACTGTTGACCTTATAGCAAATTTTCAGCTCATTTGCAGATCATTTGAGTAGGAATTTGCTAAAAACAATCTGCTGTGTTCATAAGAGTCCAGAAACATTTTCAGAAAATGTTTCCCACCTCAAAAATCTGTTCTGAGCAATCCATAGCTCCAAAAGTCATAAGAAAATATAGGCAACCTCTCTGGGACATACTTGGAATTGTAGTTCACTTAGTTGGGCATGAAAATGCACATTACTACAGAATTAATTCTATTGAGTATAAATGCTTAAAGAATTGTTCTGGGAGAACTACCCAAGTAAAAGGGCTGAATTTTGGACCAGATGACTCTCATGTGATCAAGAACTCACATGTAAATTATCAGCCCAAGATGAGTCCTGGAACTCCCTGTTCTTATTCTCCATACTTATGTATAAGGGAAAAATACATAAGAGATATTGTGAGAATTATGGAGGACACAATATGACTCCATATTAGCTGCAATTTGGCAAGCTAAATCCTTAGGTAGTATAGAACCTGCTGTAAAAGTTTTGAGGCCATTGGAGTTCTTGTTCTTCAGTTGCACTCAAATCTTTTCAGCTTATCTATTATGTCATTAGAGAAAAGGGTTAGTGTATAGCTAAGGGCCTTAAGGTCAAATTAGTTTAATTCTGTTCTTTGCACAACAGAGGCAAACCAAGCCATGCTTGGCTTTTCCACACAACCTCTGTTCTTAAGAAAGTAATTCTATAACTTCTTTCCATTACATTCTATAAAATATGTGCATGTGCATCTCAATAGGAACCACAACGAAGGGGACTCAAAGGAGTGATCCATCGAAGTGGATCGAGCTCCAGAGAGTCAAGGGTGGATCTGCAAGAACACTAACTGTTATATACGACTACCCTGCAAAACAGGTAAGCTCCGGTTTGCATTTAACAGCCATTAAGTTTTTATTTTGTACTCACTTTCGGTCAAGATATGAACTGTGCATTAGGTCTAGTGATTGATACTCCTCTTGCATAACCAAATGACCCATGGAGTATTGGGTAGGTGTATTTCACCGTGTAGAACTGCCATGCTTAAGTACGGTTTGGTAGAAGTCGAGTGGTGAGATGCTACTCGCAGATTTAGGAACAACAGGGCCATACGGGATTGGTTCGTAATTGAATTAGCAAGTTAAAGTTGAGACCGGAAGGTTGTAGGAGCAGCAGGACATAGGGGCCTGGGTGCTGTAGACCTGTCCGTGTCGGTCAAGGACCGATCCGTATGCGGCCCTGTTAAACAAGTTTGAGTTGTGTACCGGACTCATGCTGGCTATATGGGACCCAGTAAACCGATGTACCTCGGGAAGCTGTCGTTGGGACTTTTCGGGTCGCCTCTGGCGGACGGCCGGTGTGCAGTATGTGGGGAATATTCTCATGACATCTCACGTCGGAAGGTGCACCATGAGAGTAGCTACTGTACAGGGCGACTTGATCGATTCAGCGGGGGTGAAACGGGGGAAAGGCTGCCACGTACGACGTCAGTGATGGTTGTTGTAGGCAACGTCGAGTACGGGCGTACGTGTCGTGTAGTCCGGGTGTTATTGATTCGAATCACCGTCGCTCGCGGAATGGACCGAGCATACTTGTTCTCACAGTCGTGACGTAGTAAGAACTTGCATGAGAAAGGAACTAATCATATTGATGTGAAGTATTATACTAGTGTTGTATTGGATCTCGATGAATAGGCTAGTGCAAACTCGATCCTTTTATGCCATGAGCAATTTACATCGGGGGAAAGCGTTTCTTGTTTGATTGTGGACTCCCGATGTAGTGTGCCCAGGGTTACTTAAAATGCTGCAATTAATACCTGAAAGTAAGGATTCACTTTTAGGCGAGTTAATTATGCTTATGCCATCCTATGTTAGGTTCATAACCTCACTTAGAGTTTCATGTTTAAGGTGACGGTTAAGTCTTGCTGAGCGTTATGCTCACGGATGCTATCCGAGTTGTTTTGCAGGTAATTGACTCGCTGATTATGAGAAGGGGTGCCGATGAGACTCGGAAACCTCCGAGTGCTTACTCTAAGAGCATCCTCGCCGCTGCAGATTGTCTTCGTGTTGCTAGTAAGAAACGTCCGCGGGCTGGACCGTTTCTTTGTTGCTAGTTTAGATATGAGCCGTGAGAGTGATAGTCTTCCGCTGTAGTTTACTCTGATATAACTATTTGTAAAACATTCTTGTACGCTTCCACTAAACTATTTATGTAATATGATGTGTGTTCATCGACCCGTGTGCTGTTGGGTGCCGCATAACACGGCACCACCCGACGAGGTCCCGTGGGGCCGTCTCAGCGTGGCATCAGAGCCGCTACAGTCTTGGACCTCCGGGGGGTTGCCTCGGAGACCCGGGGGGTCGTCGCAGACCTCCGGGGTTTCCTTGGTGCCTGTTTCCCTATACCGGAGCAGGTTGCGGCGATGAGGGGTCCGGCTGCTCTGCGGCGAGGACCATACTCACCACTGCAGCCGTTGCCACGATGTAGAGCAACAGATGCTCTTCGGGCTCGGGGGCTATCATTACGGGTAGGGTCATCAGGAGCTGCTTCAGCTCCTGGGGGGCTTCCTCCGCTTCGTCGGTCCAAGTGAATGGGCCGGATTTGCGTAGGAGCTTAGGGAAGGGGAGTGTTCGCTTTGCTAACCTCGGTATAAACCGACTCAGCGCAGCTAGGCATCCCGTGAGTTTCTGGACTTCTCTGAATCTTCTCTGGGTTAGCCTCAGTTCCTCGGTGCGAGGCCAGGAATTCTAAGGGTTTTCCAGAGGATACACCGAACTCACACTTGTCGGAAAGACGAAGACTAAGGCCAGGTTATCTAGCAGGGATGAACTCTGCCTGACTTTAACAACAATGTCATCGACGTACACCTCAACTGAGTCTCTCATTAGCTCTCCGAAGGTCTTGTGCATTGCACGTACGAAGGTAAGGAGAGCATCCCTTAGGCCATAAAGCATAGAGGCATAACAGTACAGACCGACTACTGTGATGAAGGCGGTGTGCTCTTTATCTTCTCTAGACATAGGGAACTGGTGGAAACCCGAGTAAGCGTCTAGGAAGCACAGCATATCGCAGCCTGACGTCGAGTCTACTATTTTATCTATTATAGGGAGAGGAAATAGATCTTTAGGACATGCCTTATTGAGACTGGTGTAGTCGATGCACATCCGGAGCTTCCCGCCGGCCTTTGGGACAACCACAGGGTTCGCCAAGCACCGGGGGTGGCGGACTTCCGTATGAAGCCAGCGTCCAGCAGCTTCTTGATTTCTTCGCGGATGGGGCTTTACTGCTCGGTGGACTGCTTAAGGGGCTTCTGCCGGACTGGCCGGGCATTGGGGAAGACCTTTAGGTAGTGCCCAATCACCTCCTTAGGGGTCTCTGGCATCTGCGACGGCTGTCATGCAAACACATCGACATTGTGCCGGAGGGAGGTAACGAGCGCGCCTTCCTATTTGCTATCCAGGCCCCCGGCTACCCGGGTGGTCTGGGTGGCATCGGCGCTGATTCGGACGGGCCTCAAGGGGACGTCGTCCTCGTCGAGGGGTTGCACACGGGGTCCTGTGGTAGAGGCACGGTGGCGTGCACTCGGGTGGAGCCGGCCTGGTTCTGCACTGCCTGGGGTTGGTGCTCTAGCTGTTGTAAGCGCTTGGAGTTTTTCCAAGGCTAACACTGCAGCAGTACGGTCTCCACGAACCTTGAGGACGCCTGTTGGTGTAGGCATCTTCAAGACAAGGTAGCCGTAGTGGGCTACTGCCATGAATTGGTACAGGGCTGGCCTGCCAATTATGGCGTTGAAGGGGAGTTCGATCTCGGCCACGTCGAACAGAATGTACTCTGTCCGATAGCTGTCCGGTGCTCCAAAGGTCACCGGGAGGCTGATGTGGCCGTAGGGAACGACCTGTCCCGGCCCTACCCCTGAGAACGGGCTCGATGGGGTGAGATTGGCCATCGGGATCTGCAGCTTCTGGAAAGCTGCGCGACTGATGAGGTTCAGTCCAGCCCCGCCATCCACCAAAACGTGGTACATCCTCACGTTGGCGATGGTGGGGGCCACCAAGAGCGGTAGTTGGCCGGCCCCAGCCATGTTCCTGGGGCAGTCGGTGGCATCGAAGCTGATGCGGGTTCCCATCCACCTGAGGTGCGGTGCTGCACTCGGGAGGGGAGCCACCGACGCTACCGCTCGGCGCAAGGCCTTAGCCGCGATTCGGGACGAGGGGTCAGCGGACCCACCATAGATGACGTAGAGCATCTTCCGGTGCTCTTCATCACTGGAGCTGGAGCTCTCATGATTGCGCACCGCCTTCACGGCGCGCTGAAGCCCCTGGAACTCCGCCTGGTGGTCGACGTTGCCTGGGGCGTCGACCTTCTGCTTGCCCTCCCTTTGTCGGTAGGGTGGGGCATCAGTTAGAAGCTGCTTCCCTTTCTGGAAGCGCTCCGCGAGCTTCTGGATTTCCCGGCACTCGGCGGCAGTGTGATAACTGGTGCCGTGCACGGGGCATAGCTCGCCCTGGCCTCCGTCTGGAGCCGGTGACTGTCGCGGCCTTTTGTTGGGGCGCGGCCCCCGAGCTCCACTGGGCGCCGCTGCTGCGGCAACGGGGGCCGCGGCTGGCGGTTTCATCTTGCCACCGCCCCTGTTCTTGATCTTCCTGCTGCTTCCATAAGAAGCGGCGCCAGATCCTGGCTGGCCCCCTGGCTCGGAGGCTGGCAGTGAGTGCCAGCTCTGCCCTTCGGCTGCTCTGGCACACTTGTCCGCCAGGCTGAAGAGCTCCGAGACGTCGCGGACCTCCCTATTCGCGAGCTTCTCGAGCATCTTCTTGTCCCGAACGCCTTGTCGGAACGCCACCACCACATAAGCGTTCTGGATGTGGGGATGGTGTTCCGCACCTGGGAGAACCGCTGGATGAAGGAGCGCAGCGACTCCCCTGGTTGTTGCTGGATGGCGTGGAGGTCGAGCTCCGTGCCAGGCCGAGTGTAGGAACTGCCGAAGTTGGCGACGAACTGCTGGCAGAGTTCTCCCCAGGAGGTTATGGAATCCTGGGGTAGGTTCATAAGCCAAGACTGGGCTGGGCCGGTCAAGGCGACGGGGAAATAGTTGGCCATGACGGCCTCATCCCCTCCTGCGGCAAGTACGGCGGTGGAGTAGATCTGGAGAAACTCCGCTGGGCTGACGCTGCCGTCGTACTTCTCGGGCAGGTGCGGCCGAAACTTGCAGCCACCTCGCGAAGCGAAGGTGGGGTGCAAGGGCCGCACATCCTGCTCCTGTTGCCGCAGGTATTGGTGCCGCGAACGCTTGGTTCACACCTGGCACAGTGTACCCCGGTATGGGCAAAGCTGCGCCCAAGACCGGGGATGCCGCTTGCAAAGCATATGGCTGTGGCATATGCTGCGCGGCGTATGCCTGGGGCAGAGTCCGCGTGGTGAAGATCTGCTCTTCAGGCTGGGTCGAGGCCGACATCATGCTATCGCCAGCCCCTTGGATGCGACGCCTTTCTCGACGTCGCTCGAGGAACACTCGGGCATCTTGGCCCAAGTGGCATCGCTCCAGCTCTGCCCTCAGGTCCGTTGACGGAAGCCTGGTGGAGCTAGAGTCCGCCGTCTGCCCGTCAACAGTTGGTGTGCGCGTCAGCGACACAGCCGGTTGACCGGAGTGTCGTCCCCGCCGAAGTCGAGGGTTTGCGGCGGCGACGACGAGGCGGTCTACCTCGCGTATCCACTGCTGGGTTGCTGAATGCGGCGCGTCCCCAGCAGGTGGGTTGCATAGTAGCGCTCTTGCTGCAGCTAGCGCACCCCCGTGGTGTACGCTCAGCGCTGCAGAAGATCTGACGCTGGTTGGAGCCTGCATTGCCAGGGTCGGCGCTGCCAGAGCCGGCTGCTGGCTCCCAGCTTGCGCCGACACACTCCGTCCTGAGTGTGTTGACATGTACTCCTCCCTGGTCACGGTTCGCCGCGGACGCGGGAGAGGAGAGTTTGCCGCTGAAGAAAACTTGGTCATCTTCGTCAGCGGAAACTCGTCGCGCAAGGGAAAAGCCCCCTTCCTGGCGCGCCAAATGTCGAAGTGTTCGGTCGACACTTCCCCCGGGCCTGCACTGGGCAGCCCGCGGAGGTTCTTTTTTTGGTGGGGCTAGTCGCTTGCGGAGAGCTTGAGCGTATGGACGAGTTAGGAAGAGCTTGACACGGCGAGTTTTACGTGGTTCAGGCCGCCAGAGCGTAAAACCCTACGTCCACGGCGAGCTATGGAGCTCGCTGTATTGCTTGTTGCTCAGAACCGGAGTCCTGAGCTTGGGGATTACTGAAGTCTAGCGTATGAGTTGCTGGAGTGCGAACCCTTGCTAACGTCGCCTACCCGAGCCTTTTATAGTCCAAGGATCGTGTGGCTTACAAGGGGGGCCCGGGATCCGACAGGTGGTCCCGGGGAGATTGTCTGCTATCTACCGTATCTGTAGTTATGCCGGTAGTTGTCTCTAGCGAAGGCTTCTGAGTCTTCGTCTTGTCGCCCTGCCCATGCCGCATGCTAGTCGTAGTGGATGATGACGGCGGAGGCGGCATGGGATGTCTTGTCGCTGCGTTTATTGGCTGGCAGGCTCTGACACCGCGCGCCGGTCTGTGATGCGACTGGGCGCAACGGCACCTGACAGAGGCGTGCTCCACGTCTCCGCGTCTTGGGAAGGCGTGGGCCTTGAATACCTTGTACGGGCAAGGTATGGGGCGTCTTTATGCCCGCTGCCTACTGCTCGTGGGCAGGCAGCGCTGTTCTGCTGGCCACGTGGCGGGCCCGGAGCCCTCCTCAGAGGAGAGGGGGGTCCGGCCCCGCAGGACACGTGGAGCCTTCGGACCTCTCCCCGCGGAGGGGGAGGTCCGGCTTCTGTCGGCCACGTGGCAAGCCCGGAGCTCTCCTCTGAGGAGAGGGAGGTCCGGCCCTGCTGGACACGCGGCGCCTTCGGTCTTCTCTCCTGCGGAGGGGGAGGTCCGGCTTCCCTATGCCACGTGGCGGGCCCGGAGCTTTCCTCTGAGGAGAGGGAGGTCCGGCCCCGCCGGACGCGTGGCGCCCTCGGAACTCTCCCTGCGGAGAAGGGCGAGTTTCTTAGGCATTTTCCCCTGTGCGCGGGGGTACCCCATATCACGGGTACCGACAGCCGCACTTGGTCGCGAGCGGGAGGAGCACACGGTTGAAAGGAATCGCCTGCTCACCTGGGGGAACCTTTTGCGGGAGCGGACCGCGAAGGTCAAGGGCGAACTCGACTCCAGGAAGGAGTTGCTTGACTTCAGGGAAGTGTTCCTCGACCGGCTGAAGCGGTCTGTCGACCGCCTGGATGCCGAAACGCGGCAGATCAACAGGGAGGCCCTTGAGTCACACGCTCGGGCCGAGAAGAGCCTCTCTGCCGCAGAGGAGATTCGGCAGCTGTTGGAGCGCCGTAAACTCGCCGTTGAGGACCGGGAGCGTTCCACGGAAGCCGAGGCGGAGAGGGTTGCTGCGCTGCTGGCGGCGGGCGAGGATGACCTGCGAGCTCGGACCGAGGAGCTAGAGGCTCAGAAGGCAGACCTCGACATGAGGGAGGAACAGGTCTCCCGCGAACGTCGGGCGGTCTTGGATCGGGAGTTGGCCGCCGACTTCAAGGCTTCTGAGTTGGAGCGGCTCACCAAGACTCTTTGCCTTCGGGAAAGCTCCCTGGCGGCCAAGGAGAAGGAATTCTCCGAGAGAAACCAAGAGGCCCTGCAGGAAGCCCGCCACGAAGTGGAGGAGCTCTCGGCCTTGCGGTCCTCCGAGGCGCATGCGGTCTCAAGCTTCGTTAATCGAGCGGGGTCCGCCCTGATCCCTCTTGGCTTCAGTCCGGTGAGGGCAGCGGCTCCTGCGTTGAAGGTGGCGGAGGTGATCCCCGCGCTGGAGTCGATCGGCGCCAAGCTGGACAGGCTAGACTCGGTGGTCGCCAACGAGCTTGAGGCCGAGGGACGAGGTATGGCCCTAGAGGTCGCCACACATGTGCTGGCATGCTTCAGGAGCCGGGACCCTTCTTTCTCCCTGGAGCCAGTGAGAGAGGGCCCTGCCGCGGAGCGGGAGGAGACTGCCAGGGCTGAAGTCGGGGGAGTGGCCGCCCTTGTAGCCGCTAGGTTCCGGCGCAAACCGGGAGGACCCTAGGACTTGCTTCTCCCCTTTTTATCGAGTCTGTAGTCCAGCTAATGGAGCCTCGAATAAATAGACTCTCTTGAATGTTTGTGCCTGTGATGCCTTTTCTCTCCTTCTTGGTTTTGCCTGGCCGAGTCCTTAGCTCCGCAAGGTACCCAGAGGCCTTCACCAATCTCGAGGCTCTGCACAGACACCTTCCCCATGTCCTAACTGTATTAGGGGCCCCCGTGGGTCTCCGGATCTCGCCCTATGGGGAGGTCCAGATCTGCCGGCCACGTGGCGGGTCCGGAGCCCCTCCTGAGGAGGCGGGAGCTCTGGCCCTGCTGGACACGTGGGGCTTTCAGCCCCCCCCCCCCCCGCCGCCGAGGGGGAGGACCGGTTTCCGCCTGCTACGTGGCGAGTCCGGAGCCCCCCTCAGGGGAGGCGGGAGCTCCGGGCCCGCCGGATACGTGGGGCCTTCGGGCCTCGCCCCTGCTGAAGGGGTGGGACCCGGTCCTTCCAGTCCTATGCCGGAGTAGTTGGTAGCTCCTTCCCCCCCCCCCCCCCCCCCGCTTCGTGCAGTCCCCGTTGCTGTAACCTGGAGGTCCTACACACAGGCAGAGGAAACGTAATTCTCCTCGGGGGGTCCTCCCCTCCCGTCTCCTAGTCTTATTCGGCTTACGATCCTGAACCGTTATACGGGGCTTGGGCAATTCTGTGCGCGAGGCGCCGGAGCTCCGGCTCCCTCCGAGGTCCGGGTACGACCGTCCGATCCCTAGTACCGGGCCGTGCGCCAGGGAAGCAGAGTGCACAGGCTTTGGGTTCATGACCAGGCAAAGCGGTTGTACTCCCCTGGACCTCCGGAGGGCAGGATGCGCATGCTTTGGGCACGGAGCTGGCTAAGCGGGATACGCACCCTGGACCCCCCATGCACGACACAGGCCTTTCCTGGAGGTGACCAACTGGCACCGCAACACCTGACTGGGGGAGGCCCGAGAGACTCACTTGGCCATCGGCAGGTGCCTCAAGCGCAGCCGCCCTCGGTAGGATAGCAAATGCTGACTATGGATGAGCGCGGGAGAGAGGGAGCTAGATGTACGATGAGCATACATAGAGAGTGCGATCATAAAAATTAATGCGTAATTTAAATGAGCACATGAGAGAGAGCGAGGTAGAACAGGTTTCTGTGTTAATGCCCATAGGTGGAAGTCTGGCTGTACATGGAAGCAATGACCCGCCTCGTCTACAAGGGAAGCAAGACTCTACGCGCTTAGGGTCAGAACCAGGCTAAGCTGGACGTAGTCCTGGACCGTCCCTTGAGACTTAGCTGCCCCAAGTGCTGTTCCTAGACTCTATGGGATTTATTACAGAAGGGAATGACCCTGTTCTACTAATGCTCGGGGGGTAGGACTTACAGTGTTGTTCCACGCCAAAGGGTTTTGGGAACGGATCCCACACTCGGTTGAAAGGCATGTGTACCTGGGACGGCAACTTTCGTGAATCGGAAGGGACCTTCCCGGCTGGGGGAGAGTTTATAGGTCCTTCTCGGGAAAGTGCGTGCCACGGCACCAGGTTGCCTTTCTGTAGGTCCCTGACGCGTTTGGTTCTTTGGCGGTAGTGCTAGAGTAGCAGCCAAGACCATGCGTTGTGGGGTGTTACCTGCAGCCGAGCCTCGTCGACGAGGTTATCATCTTCACGCTGGATCAGGTCCTGCGCGGCTTCTCCTGGGCGCCCCCGGGGAGTTCTCCCCTTCTGGCTAAGGCCTTCAAGAGGTAGGTGGACCCGGGCTCATCTTGGGAGACCCAAGGCGTCTTCCCCTTCTGGTAAGGCCTTCAAGGGGTTGACAGACCTTGGGCGGCCCCCAGGAGGTATGACCGAGGCACGGAGGCGTGCTCTCGGGAGGGGCTGGCCCGATCTTGCACCATTGTGATTGGTGCTTGGGTTGCTGCGACTACTTGGAGCTTCTCCAAGGTTGACGCCGCAGAAGTGCAGCCTCCACTGACCTGGGACGGCAGCCACAGTCGGCTACCGCCCCGGCCCATCACCATCGGAGCTGGAGTCCTCACCGTTATGCACTGTCTTCATGACATGCTGAGGCTCCTGAAACCCCACCTGGTGGCCGGCGCTGACTGAAGCGTCGACTTTCTGCTTGCCATCCCTCTGAGGGTGGAGCGGTGCCTCAGCTCTTTGCTGCCTTCCTTTGTGGAAGCGCTCTGCGAGCCTCTGGATATCCCAGCACTCGGCAGCACTATGATTGCCGGCGCCATGCACAGGGCATAGCCCGCCCTGGTCACCATATGGGGCTGGCGACTGCCGCTGCCTTTTGTCGGGGCGTGGCCCCCGAGCTCCACTAGCCGTCGCTGCTGCGGCGACGGGAGCCGCGGATGATGACTTCATCTTGCCACTCCCCCGGTTCTTAGCCTTCTTGCCACCTCCATAGGAAGCAGCGCCTGACCCAGGCTGCCCTCCTGACTCGGAGATCGGCAGAGAGTGCCAGTTCCGCCCTTCAGCTGCTCGGGCGCACTTGTCCGCCAGGCTGAAGAGCTCAGAGACGTCGCGGACCTCTCTGGTCGCGAGCTTCTCAAGCATTTTCTCGTCCCGGACACCCTGCCGGAACGCCACCACCACAGAAGCACTTTGGATATGCGGGATGGTGTTGCGTACCTGGGAGAACCGCTGGATGAAGGAGCGCAGTGACTCCCCAGGTTGTTGCTTGATGGCGTGGAGGTCAAGCTCCGTGCCGGGACGGGTGTAGGAGCTGCCGAAGTTGGCGACGAACTGTCGGCAGAGCTCTCCCCAGGAAGTTATGGAACCCTGAGGGAGATTCATGAGCCAAGACCGGGCTGGGCCGGTCAAGGCGACGGGGAAGTAGTTGGTCATGACAGCCTCATCCCCTCCTGCGGCAAGTACGGAGGTGGAGTAGATCTGGAGGAACTCCGCCGGGTTAACGCTGCCGTCGTACTTTTCAGGTAGGTGCGGCCGAAACTTGCGCGGCCACCTCACGAAGCGAAGGTGGGGTGCAAGGGCCGCACATCCTGTTCCTGTTGCCGCAGGTATTGGTGCCGCGAACGCTTGGTTCGCACCTGGCACAGTGTACCCCGGTATGGGCAAGGCTGCTCCATAGACCAGGGACGCCGTTTGCAGGGCATATGGTGGCATATGCTGCACGGCGTACGCCTGGGGCAGAGCTCGCGTGGCGAAGATCTGCCCTTCGGGCTGGGTCGAGGCCGACGTCATGCTGTCGCCAGCCTCTTGGATGCGACGCCTTTCTCGACGTCGCTCGAGGAACACTCGGGCATCTTGGCCCAAGTGGCATCGCTCCAGCTCTGTCCTCAGGTCCGTCGACGGAAACCTGGTGGAGCTGGAGTCCGCCGTCTGCCCGTCAATCGTTGGCGTGCGCGTCAGTGACACAGCCGGTTGACCGGAATGTCGTCCCCGCCGAAGACGAGGGTTTGCGGCGGCGACGACAAGGCGGTCTACCTCGCGTATCCACTGCTGGGTTGCTGAATGAGGTGCGTCCCCAGCAGGTGGGTTGCGCAGTAGCGCTCTTGCTGCAGCTAGCGCACCCCTGTGGGGTTCGCTCATCGCTGCAGAAGATCTCACGCTGGTCGGGGCCTGCATTGCTGGAGTCGGCGTTGCCGGAGTCGGCTGCTGGCTACCAGCTTGTGCCGACACACTCCGTTCTGAGTGCGTCGACATGTACTCCCCACTGGTCACGGTTCGCCGTGAACGCGGAGGAGGAGAGTTTGCCGCTGAAGGAAGCTTGGTCATCTTCGTCGGCGGAAACTCGTCGCGCAAGGGAAAAGCTCCCTTCCTGGCACGCCAAATGTCGAAGTGTGCGGTCGACACTTCCCCCGGGCCTGCACTGGGCAGCCCGCGGAGGTTCTTTTTCGGTGGGGCTAGTCACTTGCGGAGAGCTTAAGCGTATGGACGAATTAGGAGGAGCTTGACACGGCGAGTTTTACGTGGTTCAGGCCGCCGGAGCGTAAAACCCTACGTCCACGGCGAGCTAAGGAGCTCGTTGTATTGCTTGGTGCTCAGAACCAGAGTCCTGAGCTTGGGGATGAGTTATGTCTAGCGTATGGGTTGCGGGAGTGCGAACCCTTGCTAACGTCGCCTACCCGAGCCTTTTATAGTCCAAGACTCGGGTGGATTACAAGGGGGGCCCGGGACTCGACAGGTGGTCCCGGGGAGATTGTCTGTTATCTACCGTATCTGCAGTTATGCCGGTAGTTGTCTCTGGCGAATGCTTCTGAGTCTTCGCCTTGCAGCCCTTCCCATGCCGCATGCCAGCCGTAGTGGTTGATGACGGCGGGGGCGGCATGGGATGTCTTGTCGCTGCGTTTATTGGCTGGCAGGCTCTGACACCGCGTGCCAGTCTGTGATGCGACTGGGCGCAACGGCACCTGACAGAGGCGTGTTCTGCGTCTCCGCGTCTTGGGAAGGCGCGGGCCTTGAATACCTTGTACGGGCAAGGTATGGGGCGAATTTACGCCCGCTGCCTACCGCTCGGGGGCAGGCAGCACTCTTCTGCTGGACACGTGGCGGCCCCGGAGCCCTCCTCAGAGTAGAGGGAGGTCCGGCCCCGCAGGACACATGGAGCCTTCGGATCTCTCCCCGTGGAGGGGGAGGTCCGGCTTCTGTCGGCCACGTGGCGAGCCCGGAGCTCCTCTCTGAGGAGAGGGAGGTCCGGCCCCACTGGACACGTGGCGCCTTCGGACCTCTCCCTGCGGAGGTGGGAGGTCCGGCTTCTGCAGGCCATGTGGCGAGCCTGGAGCTCTCCTCTGAGGAGAGGGAGGTCCGGCCCCGCCGGACGCGTGGCGCCTTCGGAGCTCTCCCTGCGGAGATGGGCGAGATCCTTAGGCATTTTCCCCTGTGCGCGGGGGTACCCCATATCGCGGGTACCGACAGCCGCCGTCTTCGTCCATTTCTGCGAGATGTTCGTGGGGGTGCACGCTTCAGTGACGCTCTTCTACTACTTCTTCGTGTTGCGGACGAGCGGGCGCAGTTCGAAGACCCAGCTGGGGGCGTACTACTTCCAGCATCGCTGTAAGGATCCGAAGGTCTCTGGGTACTTCTACCTTTCGGTGCGTCAAGGTGGGAAAACTGGAGGGAGAACTGGGTGATCGTGCAGACCGACGAGCATGATTGCCTGCAGCTCCCAACTGCCGGCCCGACCACCGAGCGTCGCTTCTGGAAGGAGATCCCGGAGCTGGAGCAGGAGTACGCACCGGTCTTGGAGCGGATCCGGTTCCTAGCCAACGAGGGGATGACGTCCCTGATGGTGCTGGTGGATTCCTTGTCGCGCCTTATTGCGCCCTTGCAGTAACGCAACCGCCCTGCGTGGTACTACACCGGCCAGCTCGACTGCACCAGGCTGGAGAGGGGTCTCAGCTCCAATCCTTCTGATGAAGAGCTGTACGAGATGGTGGCCAAGGTGAGCAGCGACTACGTCACTGGCGGCGACCTCACCTTCCCGACCTCTGGCATTCCCCTCTTCTTGGAGCCGCAGAGGAGGGCGGAGTTGCTGCGGAAGATGCCGAATCTTGACGATATTGGGATCGCCGTTCATCAGGTTGGGGATGCCCTCCGGGGATCTCGATTCCCGGGAGCGAGCGCTCCGGGACGGAGCGCGAGGCGTCTGTCGCTGTCCAACCCACACCGAGGGCCGACGGGGCTCAGACCGTCGACAAGGGGAAGGGAAAGGAGCCGGCCCCCGGGCAGCCAGAGAAGAATCGTGCCTGGTTTCCTCCGAGGGCGTCGCTTGCGCCGAGCCAGGGGGCCGGGGTACCCTTGCGCCCATCTCCCGGAGGCGCTGTTCGTCGGGTGGCGACCCAAAGAGACCCCGGGTTTCCCACTCCGGCGGGTCTCTTCTCGGACAGCGGCGGTCCGAGGAGTCCCAGGCATCCCGCCACCCTTCCTCAGGCGGGGGGGCTTCCAGGAAGAACGTCGGTGGGGCGACGCCTGGGAGTGTGCCAGGGGCTCAGACGCCACAACCAGCGAGCGTTCCGGCTGCAGGTCCTGGCGGTTCTGCCCCGGCCCAGAGGCCAGGGCTCCAAGCCCGTTGGAGCACTCACGCCGCACAGTAACTGTTGCTCCTTCTGGCTTGTAGAAGTAGCATTCCTTTCTCCTTTCTTAGCCTGAGAGCTTCTTTTGTCAGCAGGGACTCACCGGCTGCCGGGGGCGAGCCTATTCCCTGACCATCTCCAGCCAGCGGAGACTCTGTGCCGCAGCATCCGGGAACTGTAGTGGTTCCGGCGGCCCCCAAGTCGGCGGGGGCTTTTTCTGTGCCGGCGGGTTCACCCCCCACGGTGGCGGCGGCAGCACCTGCTCGTCCTCCTTCGCCAGCCCGGAAGTTCGGTGCTGAGGCTGGAGGGGCTGCTGTGGGCGCAGCTGCTGGCCCCCTGGCTCCCACGGGTCAGCGCCTGGCCTCAGCTGCCAAGGCACCAGCACCTTCACCGGTCGTGGACGCGACGGGGGAGGTCAGGGGTGCGGCTCCTGCCCCCGCCGCCCCGCTGCCCATATGGGATGCCTTGGGGCATGCTTAGGCTGGCATCCGGCAGGTCCAGGTCACCTTTGAGCGGGAGCGGGAGGTGCTGGCTGGAGAGAGGGAGCGCCTCCTTAGCTGGGAGCATCTCCTGAAGCAGCGGACCCATGAGGCTAAGGCCGAGCTCGACTCGAGGCAGTCGAGGCTTGATGCCATGGGGGCGCTGCTCGACGCTCAGAAGAGGGCCGTCGACCGCCTGGGCTCAGAGACCCGGCGGCTCCGCGCTACTTTCCGCGAAGCTCAGGCCAGGGCTGAAGCGCGCTCCTCTGCCGTGGAGGAGTTGCGGCTGCAGGTAGCTCGCCGAGAGTGCGCCGTCGCAGATCGGGAGCGTGCCCTGGCGGCCGAGGATGAGAAGGTCGCCGCACGGCTGGAGGCCAGAGAGGGCGAGCTGAGGGCTCGGGCCGAGGAGCTGGAGCTCCGCAAGTCGGCTGCTGCCGCGAGGGAGGAGCAATCCTCCCGGGAGCGCCAGGCGGCGCTGGATCGCAAGCTGGCGGCCCTCCAAGAGGTGGAGAAGCTCCAGGCTTCGCGGTCTGTCGAGGCCCGGGCGGTCTAGAGCTTTGTTACTGAGGCGGGGTCCACCTTGGTTCCCCTCGGTTTCAGCCCGGTGCGGACAGAGGCTCCAGCGCAGGGGGTGTCTAGGGCAATCCCGGCGCTTGAGTCCATCGGTGCCAAGCTGGGCAGGCTTGAAGCGGTGATCGCCGACGAGCTTGAGGTGGAGGGACGAGGCCTGGCGAAGGAGGTCACCACGCACGTCCTGGCGTGCTTCCGGAGCCAAGACTCTTCCTTGTATCTGGAGCCAGTGCGACTAGGCCCCACCGTCGAGCGGGAGGAAGCTGCCAGGGCCGAGGTCGGGGACATGGCCACCCTCGTGGCCTCTAGGTTCCAGCGGGAGTCCGGGGACTCTCAGGCTGCCGCCCCCGCGGCCAAAAGGCCCTGTATCTCTTCTTTTTTTTTCTTTTGTTGAGTCTGTAGTCCAGCTCATGGAGCTTTGAATGAATAGACTCTTGTTATTTTCCGTGTCTATATATTTTTATCTTCTCCTTGGCTTGGCCTGGCCGAGTCCTTAGCTCCGCAAGGTACTCAGAGGTCTTCACCAACCTTGAAGTCTTGTACAGACACCTTCCTCGGGTCCTTATTGTATTAAGGGCCCAAGGGATCTTCGGAGCTCGCCCCGTGAGAACGGGGAGGTCCATATCCGCCGGCCACGTGGCGGGCCCGGAGCTCTCCTCTGAGAAGATGGAGGTCCGACCCCGCGGGACACGTGGGGCCTTCGGAGCTCACTCCTGCGGAGGGGGCGAGGCTCGACTCTGCCGGCCACGTGGCGGGCCCGGAGCTACCTTCTGAGGAGAGGGGGGCTCTGGCCCCGCCGGACACGTGGGGCCTCCGGAGCCCGCCCCTGCGGAGGGGGCGAGGTCCGGATCCTTCAGTCTTGCGTTGGAACTCCGGTCTTGCGCGGTCCCGTAGTGGCCCCCTGGTAGGTGTGGCCAATTGTTTGGGCGCTCCTACCATACTCCTGCGGGGAGCTAAGGCCGGGAGGTCCTGCACACAAGTAAGGGAAACGTAATTCTCCTTGGGGCTCCCCTTTCCCTATCTCATAGTCTTATTTGGCTTACGATCCTGATCCGGTATACGGGGCTTGGGAACTTCAGTGCGCGAAGTGCCGGGGGCTCGAGGCCCCCTGACCATCGGCAAGTGCCTCAAACGCGACCGTCTTCGGTAGGATAGCAAATGCCGACTAGGGGTGAGAATGAGAAAAGCAAGCTGAGTGCATGGTGAGCATACACAGGAAGTGCGGTCATAAAAATTAATACGTAATTTAAATGAGCACAAGGGAAGAGCAAGGCAGGACAGGTTTCTTTCCATATAAATTTCCATAGGAGGAAGGCAGGCTAAACATGGTGGCAACGACCTGCCCCATTAAGAAGGGAAGCAAGACTCTACGCGCTTATGGTCGGAACCAGGCCAAGCTGAACATAGTCCTGGACCGTCCCCTGAGACTTAGCTGCTCCGAGCGCTGTTCCTGGACTCTATGGAATCTATTACAGAAAGAAGAGATTGTCCTCTAGGGGTAGAACTTACGGAGGTGTTCTATGTTCCAAGGGTTCGGGAGCGGATCCCCATCCTCGGTGGAAAGGCGTACGCACCCGGGGCGGCAAACTTTTGTGACTCGGAAGGGACCTTCCCAGCTAGGGGAGAGTTTGTCGGTCCCTTCACGAGAAAGTATGCGCCGCAACACCAGGTCGCCTTCCTGCAGCTCTCGGACACGCACATACCTTTGGTGGTAGCGCCGGAGCGCTTGTCGGTACCGTGCGTTGCGGAGTGCTGCATGTAATCGAGCCTCGTCGGCAAGGTCGATGTATTCACACCGGAGGTCGTCCTGCGCGGCTTCATCATAATCTCAGATACGGAGGGACCCCATGGTGATCTCTGGGGGAAGCACAGCCTCAGCCCCATACACCATGAAGAAGGGTGTCTCTCCGGTGGCTCGGCTCTGGGATGTCCGGTTAGCCCATAGTGTGCTCGGAAGCTCGTCCACCCATTTGGTGCCATGTTTCTTCAAGTCGGCATAGGTGCGAGTCTTGAGGCCCCGAAGAATCTCGGCGTTGGCCCTCTCAACTTGCCCATTGCTCTTTGGGTGAGCAACGGATGCATAGCACACCTGGATGCCGAGGTCTTTGCAGTATTCTTGGAACGCTACGCTGGTGAACTGGGTCCCGTTGTCGGTGATGATTCTGTTCGGGACCCCGAACCGGCAGACGATCGACTTGATGAACTTTACTGTGGATTGCTTGTTGATGGTGATGACGGGTGTGGCTTCTGGCCACTTGGTGAACTTGTCGATGGCGACATAGAGGTACCGGAATCCCCCGACGGCTTTAGGGAATGGTCCCAGGATGTCCAACCCCCATACGGCGAACGGCCACGAGGGCGGGATCATCTGAACCGCCTGAGCCGGTGTGTGGATCTGCTTGGCGTGGAACTGGCACGCCTTGCAGCTCTCGACCAGCTTGACGGCATTCTGGAGTGCTGTCCGCCAGTAGAAGCCATGCCTGAAGGCTTTACCGATGAGCGTGCGTGAGGAAGGGTGATTCCCACATTCGCCTCCATGGATCTCAGCGAGCAAGTCGCAGTCTTCCCCCTGGGTTATGCACCGCAATAGGACGTGGTTGGCGCCACGCCAGTAGAGATCCCCTTCTACCAGCGCGTACCTTTTAGCCATGCGCACGATCCGTTCAGCAGATACACGTTCATCAGGGAGGATGTTGTCTTTCAAGTAGTCCCGGATCTCCGTGATCCATGCATCGGGTCTGACCTGAGCTTCTGGATCTTGAGCGCTGGGTTGCATAGAGTCCCCAGTGACGCTTACGATCCTTGGTGGCCTCCATGGCTGCAGGGCCGCCGGGACCGCCAGCTTCGAGGTGCTGGTCCAGCCCCCTTCGCCCGGCTCGGCAGGCTGGGCTGTAGGACGCAGCAACGTCCTCTCGAAGACTCCTTCGGGCACAGGGCTCCGGTGGAGGCCTTCGTTGAGAGGTCGTCAGCTGCGGCATTGCCAGCGCGCGGTACATGGCGCAGGTCCAAGGCGAGGAAGTCTTTCTCCAACATCTGCACGTGGAGCAGATAAGCTGCTAGCTGTGGGTCATTGCAGGAGCATTCACCCTTAACTTGCTTGATGACTAGCTGGGAGTCACCCTGTGCCAACAACTGGCGAGCGCCTAGAGACAGGGCTGTCTTTAGGCCAAAGATGAGTGCTTCATACTCTGCCATGTTGTTGGTTGCCTTGAAATCGAGACGCACCATGTACCCAAACTGCTCCCCCGATGGCATGAGAAGCAGTACGCCAGCACCGGCCCCCTGCTTTCACGAGGAGCGGTCGAAGAAGAGCGTCCAGTGAGGCCCGGTGAAGACCGGAGCTCGGGGCTTTGGTTCACCGTCTTCGTGCCCCCCTGGGTTAGCCTTCGTTGGCGTCCACTCGGCCACGAAGTCAGTCGGTGCTTGTGTGACACCCTCATCTCTGGTTTCTGCATGTATTCATATTTCATGCAGAGAAAAACATTTTGAAAGAAGAGGAAACAGAGAAATTGTCAAATAGATAGCCAGTAAGAGCCGAATCCAGTTCACATAGAGCGCCGAAGACAACTTTTGCGGCCCGCTGGCCACGTGGCGTGTTCGGAGCTCATCCCTGCAAAGTGGGGAGAGGTCCGCCGCTAAGCTGGCTACGTGGCAGGCTCGGGGCTCATCTCCGCTAAGAGGGAGAGGTCCGGTCCTGAGGAACACGTGTTGCCCCCGGAGCTAGCCTCTGCGGAAGAAGAAAAGACATTTCCGCAGGACACATGTCACCTTCGGAGCTAGTCACCATGGAAATCAGAAGACCGGTCACGCGGGATGCGTGTCGATCTCGGAGCTCACCCTCCAAGAGGGGGAGGGAACGGCACTGACACGTGGCGTGCGTGGAGCCACCTCCGAGTAAAAGAGGAGGTCTCGACCGCCAGGATACGTGGCGCACGCGGAGCTCACCTTCGAAGAAGAGGGAAGTCTCGCTCGATGGACACGCGGCACAACCGGAGCTCGTCTCTGCGGAGAAGGAGATACCAGGCCCCAGAGGACACATGGAGCTTCCGGAGCTCATCACCGCGGAGGTAACGAGTTCTGGAGCGGTTTTTACGCGTAAGAATACCGGTACGTAAAGGGAAACCGACCTGGATTCCACAACGTTACCGCACCAAATCAACTAAAGATAAGATGATAGGATCCAACGACGATCTGAATAAGACTCTTATTCGGGATACAATCAGATTAGGACTCTTCTCTTCCCGATTATAAATAGAACCCAGAACCTCTGGTCGAAACCACAAACTTGTTTTCCAACTCCTGAGCCGACGACTTAGAGCCCTAGCCCTAACTCGCCAAGTAAACCATCACCGAAGCACAGCAAGGAAGATCGCCGGAGGAAAGCCAAGCGGTCTGAGGAGGACCTCGAAACCGAGAAGAACGTGAGGTAGGACTCCTATACCACCTTACGACATCATTGTGTATTCTTTGCATCTGTTCCTTGATTCCTTTCGAACAGAAGCCTTCTCGTGGACAGATCGCTTGATGATCAAGTTGATCCAAAAACAAGATCACCGCCACGTCCACCTTTGATCCGAACACCTCTTTCCATGCAAAGCCATACTAGAACACGTGCAAACCAATCTAATAAAATTAATCATAGGATAACATGCATATGCATCATCGCATCTAGTTTAAGGTTTGTGCATGATATTGATTGTTGTGAATCTTGTATGCACGTGATCCTACATAGCAGGACAAGCTCAGGGAGCTGTCTACGATGAACTACAGCAACAAGGTTTTGAGATCCAAGAACAACCGGAACCGCAAGAACAAGGCAAGTGCTCCTTGACCATATTGATCCTATGTTTTGGGTGAAACTGTTTTGTTTTGCGAAAAGGTGTGTGTGCTGAGTCAAACATGATGGGAAACCCTTTTATAGGAGTTTACTAGTATTGGTTAAACCACCCTTGTCGCCATGGATGTTTATGAGTCGGGTATGGTTTTTGCTTTATGCTTCGCTGAGTCTATGGGATTGGGAAGCGAGATGGATGTGTCTAGCTAACTGCACTCGTAATGATAATGAGAAACTGATGATGCTAATGAACGTGGATCGGAGGGGGATCTAGGCAAGCCTGGGTTTGTGAATGAGGTAGCATGAGATGGTGGTTTACTTGCCATAGATCTAAGGACCGGTTCATGCATGCACATGCCAGGATAATAGTGCCACCACAAGGCCAAGTATGGGTGCGGCTTAGCTGAGTAATTAGGTAAGTTGCTAGAGTGTTATGGACTGTGGAAGGCGCGGGGAATGGGAGTCGAGTGAGGACTGCCCTGGGAACTGCATGGCACAAGAGAGGGCCGTGGGTGGGAGAATTGGAGATTCTAGCCTGCCGGTGAAACCTTAGTGAGTCCATACATCTAGTAGCCCCTTTGTAAAGGATATTTTGTGATCTCTTGGCCATACACTGACGATTGTGTACTGGTATAATGGAAGTTATGCAGTCGCCGATGGGTGACGAAATCACAAACTTGTGGGTAAAGAGGTGCAAACTCCATAGAGTTCTAAAACTATCATGATAGCCGAGCTTACGGTCACGAGCGCCTAGCCAACTGCCATGATTAGTTGGGATGATTATTGGGATGGTTATTGGGATGATTAGTTGGGATGGTTATTGGGATGGATCTTGGTTATGGTTATTGTTTTTTGTTATGGTTTGGTTTTGGGACTGTTGAGTCCGGGTGATAAGATGGTTGCGTGACGGTTGAGTCATGGCAGCGAGATTGGTCTCGGTGTGAGACGAAGTTGTTTATGAGATATGATGGTAGCGAATACGAGAAGGTATTCGTGAAATGGTAGCGAATACGAGGAGGTACTCGTGAGTAAGAATGAAGTCGGTTAATGTTCGGGTGGAACATGGAAAGTGTTGGAGGTATGTTGGTAATTTAATACATGCTGGGATTACATTCAAGTAAAGTTAAGTTGTTGTTTTATCATGGTTTTATAAATCTGCTTTTCTGCAAATGAGCCTTTTTATACCTACCTTGTTATGAGCTACATATCATGTTTTCCCACACTTGCTGAGTACATCATTATACTCAAACTTGCATTATTATCTCCTCATCAGCAGCAGGAGAAGACTACTATGAAGACCAAGTGGAGCATTAAGGCGTGTGATCTGTTCTCAACCTTGCCTGTGGAGGGAGTAGAGATGGAGCCACTTCTGCTTAGATTTGCTTCCGCATTAGAATAAAGACTTCCGCTGTGAGCATGAGTCCAAGACTTATGAGACATTGTAATAAACTCTGTTATTCGTGGTATTATATATTCTGAATTCAGTTTGTGGATCATATGTGTATGTGTGATGAACATCCTGGGCACACATATGCATTAGTTCTCGGTTCCGTTGTTTTTCCACAGAATTGAGGGCGTCACAGATTGGTATCAGAGCCACGGGTTGACAGTAGGTTACACGCCTAGATAGAAACCTCAGATTGATATTAGAGCCACGGGTTAACAGTAGGTTACACACCTAAATAGGAATTAGACACAGATTGGTAGTTAAGCCACGCTGACCAAAGGAAGCACCCTAGGACGCTTAGATTGGCTTTAAAACCACCTTGGCATAGGAAACCAGCCTTGAATAGGAATTGTATGAGCCCTTGCAATGATTGTTTGTGATTATGTGCTTAGTGTGAGTTGTGGGATGTCTCCAAACGTTGTCCATATCCACACGTAAGTAGAAAGAGGTGTGAGATGTCTCGGCACTTGCTCACATCCTCATATGGGCTAGTATATATATATAGTCCAACTCACCTTGATGCATATAGTTGAAGGGACCTACCTAACCTTCTAACCTTCTATTCTATTTTTTCCTCTCTCACAGATGGTGAGGGGAAACACCGGCCGAAGGAACATCCGTGACAACCAAGAGGATGATCACGAGGAAGTTCCTGTTAACCCCGGAACTGGTGAGAACAATCTGGAAAGGTTGATGGCCATGCAAAACCAGCTTATGCAAACCATGATCCAAACTTTGGGTCAGTTGCAGGCCAACAACAATCCTCTTCCGGCACCACCGCCACCACCACCGCCGGCTCATAACAGGTTGGGAGAGTTCATGAGGACTCGACCACCCACCCATGGAGGCCGACGACTAGTTGAAATCCATGGAGAAGAAGCTTGCCATTGTTCAGTGCAATGACCGAGAGAAGGTTCTCTTTGTGTCGCACCAACTTACGGGAGCCGCTGCTGACTGGTGGGATGCCCTGAGCAACGCTCATGCCGACCCGGAGACAATCACTTGGACTGAGTTCAAGGAGAGTTTCTGTAAGGGCCTCAGTTTTTGACACATATTTACAGTGTTCATCATGTGGTATTTCCTCATGTGAGGAAGGATGATGAACACAAATGAAGAGCAAGTAACAATTATCAACATGCTCATTAGAGAACAAACTCACATATTGCAAAAGTGGTATTTCCCACATGTGATATAGATGGGCTGGACATATGAAAACTCCTACACGTTGCTAAGGATGTCCATGCCAAGTTTCACCCAAATTCAAAACCTTTTTGAGGTCATTTTGGGTATAATTAGGAAGAGGGCAGTTTGAAACCATATTCAAATTCAAACTGTTTTTATCCCATGAATTTAAAAGTGGGAGGCATATTCTTACTCAGCACATTTTTGTGAGCCCACACACCAATTTTCACTCCATTTGGAGTTGATCTTGACATGAGCTAAGTGGGACAAATTCAAACTTCATTTGAATTCAAAACTGCACTTGTGCTGAAATTCACTCAAACCAAACCCAATTTGAACTTTGATCAATTCAAATGGTTCATGGGTGGATAATTTGAATTACCAGGGGTACTATGGGGATCACTGTTTACAACAGTGATTAGGAGTAAATTTCAGAGGTTAAAACTGGAAGTGGGTCCCATATGTCAGCCACTGCTCAGATCAAACCGACTGAGACTTTTCTCACTCGGGTCGCCGAGCCGCCGCTGCGATCGCCACCGAGGGCAGCCGCCGTGCCAGCAGCTGCTTGCCCACGCGCGGGCGTGAGGCGGTGCAGAGCCTTCTTAAGGCGCCTGCCCCCCTCCTCGGCCAAGGCATCGCCGTTCTTCCCCGCAAGAACTCAGCGCCGGCCGAAGTTTTCCGCAGCTCAGAATCGATCGGAGAACGCCGATCACAGCTCCCTCCGTCCACTCCAGAACCCCAGCAAGGTACTAGAGACCTCCTCCGTCCTCCCCGCTGCTAGAATTCCATTGAAACCGATTGGTATCGGCTGTGCCGAAAGATCAAATTCGGGACTTGGAACCGCCGCACCTCGGGCTCCCGTGGACAGCCCAACCAGGGCGTTGTCACGCCCGAGCCAAGGCACCCTTGGACGCGCTGGTGACCGGTGCTGCTCATCCCCGAGCCACAGCTCGAGTGGTTGCTCACCGGCGGTGAATTTCCACTTTTCCCCTTTCTGTGTGCAGAATGACCTTCGGGTACGATTCTGTTTAATTCGTGCTCTAGAAAGGATTAGAGGCCCTCAAGCCGCTCTCACACAAGCTAGACACGGTAGCGCACAAGTTGACTTCACAACTCTGAGCCGGAGAACCTCTGTACCCGGTGTAATTCGAGGTCTACCAATGGCGGAATGAGCGGGCGGCATCGGGCGCACGGTGAGGACCTATTTCGGGCCTTCCCCGAGCTGCCTCGAGCTCATGTCGACCTTCTCTGAGGTCCACTGGTGCTCCCCGACTGGTTTCCCAAGTAGTTGAGGTGCTAGGGAAGTCAGCCGACATGGCCGAAGTCGTTCCGAGGTGGCGGCTCGTCGCCGACCATGCTCCGGCCATTGTCATGAGCAGCTGACCCTAGAATCCTGTTCCCCGAGTAAAAGTAGACAGGGGCGGCCAGAATCGAGAAGTTTGGAGCTGTACAGAAGCCGGCGGCGAGCTCTCCGGCGAGGTCCCTCGGCGGCGGAGCGCGGGCGTCGCGAGGTTGAAGAAGGGGGTGGACCCCAGCTGTCAGCGGGAGATATTTTGAATCGGGATCCGGCTGCGGCCGGGATCGGGTGTGCTGGCGCGCAAAATCATTTTGGGCCGCGGTGTGCTGTTGCCTCGGCGTGCGACGCGTGTCCCCTGGGCCCACACGCGAGTTTAAACTTTTCCCCGATTTTCAGATTTCCTTCAAACTTCAAATCCTCATAACTTTGGCTAGAAAGCTCCAAATCGAGTGAACCAAATTTTTCTGGATTCAGCTCTCTGAGCACTTTCCAGCAAATCAAGTTTCACTTCATGAAATTCCTTAATTCTCCAGAATTAATTCCTCAAATTTTAAACTGTTTGGAATTTTAACTGGAGAATCCTTTGGAGGAAAATTCTGAAATTTTGCTAGGATGTTCACCAAAATATCCCTGAACTACACTAAAAATTTCAGACCCATTTGAGCTAATTTGATCCACCTAATGGTGTGATTAGTGAAACTGTTCCAGAGAAAATAGAAAATGTTCAGAAACATTTTCAGAATTTTCTCTGAAATTGTTTAGCTCATATCTTTAGCTAGGAACCTTCAAATTAAGTGATACCAACTCTATTAGAACCCCCCTTAAAATCTAGTTTTCAGAAAGCCATAGTTTGTTTCATGAAAATCCTTAGAACACCCTAAAAGCCTTCAATTAAGGTCAAGTACATAATTAATTGTGGAGGGCTCAAATGAGCTTGACTGCAACTAAAACTTGACCAAGTTTCTAGTTAGGTTGTACCAAGCCCCAGTAAAAGTTTCACAGTCATTAAGTCTGTCTAGAGGGACTTAGAAGCTTCACAAGTTTAAAAGTTACTACAAACAAATTTAAATTGATACATAAGTTTCTTCTAACATGTAGTCGCTAAGGTCGAGGAGGAACCCGAAGTCCTAGACTTCGTTACTCCGGAGGAACAGCTAGCCTACGACCAAGAGCAGCAAGGCAAGCTCCGGTTTGCATTAACCTTTTTACAAATTTTTATTGTTTTGAGCACATACTTGAGTACTTTATTCCTTGCATTAGAGTCTTGTTTGGAAACCCAATTGCATAGCCAAGAGCACCATGGGTTGGGTTTAGGATTGCAAACCCCGTTAGTTACTGCAATGCTAAGATAGTGTAGGATTCGGTACAAGTCGAGTAGTTGGAACTACTCGCGAGCATAGGCTAGAGGCACTCGACTCGGGTAGTGTTAGCACATGAAACACATGGCAAGAAAATGAGACCAAGCGGAGAGTAAGGGCAGCAGGACTTTGGGGCCTGTGTGCTGTAGCTCCACTTGTGTCGATTGAGGACCGAGCCGTGTGCGGGCCTGTTGAACAAGCTAGAACAGTACCGAAGACCTACCGGCTATATGGGAACCGGGAAACTGATGTAACTCGGGTAGCTGGTTTTTGAGGCATAGCTGATCGTTCAGAGGGTAGGTTGAGAGCTCGAGGTGTAAATCGGCTGGCGGCACTGAGATGCGCGTGCAGAGACCTCTTGCTCGGGACGATTGGACCGGTTCAACATTTGGCTAACGGGTGAAAGGTAGTCGCGTACGGCGTCCGTGATGGTTGTTGTAGGCAACATCGAGTACGGGCGTACGTGACGGGTTGTTCGGGTAACCCTGCAGGTGTAAATCGATTATAATCGCCGTCCCTCGCGGTCAGTGAGTACCACTTGTTCACTGTACCGTGACGTAGAAAGAACAGGCTAGTCACATGTTAAAATGTTGCTAATTGAAAGATGGACATTGATTGTTAATGATATGCTGTAGTTTAGAGCTAACTAAAGTTCTTTTCAACTTTGGGCAAAGTACATGAGAGAAATGCGTTTCTTGTTTGATTGCGGCTCTCTCATGTGCCTTAGCATAAGGTTCTCCACAACCTGCTGCTAAAACTTGAAAGTAAGGTTCTACTAATTAGGCGAGTCCTTGCAAATGATTTTTACCTCATGTAACCCATTACCCCTCATGTAGAAGTTCCATGTTTAGGTGAGACGGATCAGACTTGCTGAGCCTTCGTGCTCACTGCTTGTGTTTGAAGCTTTTGCAGGGTTCTATGAGGAAGGGACTCCCGAAGAGGAGACGGAACCCCAGGAGGGGAACCCCGTCGAGTGGGAGTCGTGCACGCCGCAGAGTTAGTGTGCGTGTGTGCTAGCAAGGACACGTTCGAGGGCTGAACGTGCACTTGATGCTTAGTCTATGCCCGCGAGTGTAGACTGAACTTATTTTGATGTAAACATGTTCATAACTTGTTTATGTAATAAAATTCCGCTTCCGCTTTGTACCTTTGACGTGTGTTATCCGGTGCTGTGCAACGCAGCACCCCTCAGCGTGATCCTGGCTCGACAGGACTTTGGGGTCGTGTCAGCGTTGGTATCAGAGCTCGCTTGAGGTTTAACACAGTACAAAGGTCTTCTTTTTCAAAAATCCAGTGAGGAACGAGTTAGTAGCCCGTACAATGATGTTATTAGCATATAGAAAGTGGCATATTAACCTATTTTTTATGTCGGAAAATCGTGCATCTCGGGACGTTCATGTCTTGGGGGGTGCACGTAAGCGCTGTCCACCAGTGCGCACAAGCTGAAGGGTGGAGCCCCACGGGTGGCAGGTAACCCGACCCGCTTTAGTATCCTCTACGACTCTTCATGTCGTTTGGGGTATTCGAGCAATGTCTGTCCCTGGCGTGCGTGGTGCAACTTGGGAGACCCCGTCATGTGGTCTGAAACGTGAACACGTAACTCAAGGCGTGTTTGGCTTGAGAACATCCGGGCGAGTGATGACGGCCGGGTGTACGAACTGTATGGATTCCGGGATCGGTGTGCAGCCGAGTCTGATGATTGTTTGAGTTTCTGCAGGTAGACTGACCACGAAACGGTAGACGTGTAGCATCCGTGTGCGAGCGACGTTTAGTGCCACTGAAATAACGAAGCCGGCTAAGTCCGGTATAGGTTTTTCTTTGTGAGGACGTAGTACCGACATAATCTGGTGACGCATCGACGTCACACCCAACTAAATGAACAAATTCATTTAAAACTTGAAAGTTTTGATCCATAGTAGTAAAACTTGATGTAACTCCTTCCCTTGAACAGAATATTCAAAGTTAACAAGTTTTCAACTTATAGGTTGTTAAGGACAGAGCACTCTGTTTTCAGCTGAATCAAGGCTGAAGTTAATCAGAGGTTAGAGGTTGAGTTCTTTCGAGGTTGGGGTCATATGATACATTTCTGGAAATATTTGGAAGAGCTTTACAACTTTTCTGTTGAGTTCCAGAGGTTTTTCATCCCTTAACCACTCAAAAAATGCAGTAGAGTTGAAACTGTCCAGAAAACAGGACAGAGTAAAGACTCTCTGTAGACTCTCTGTAAATTAAGCATAACTTCCTGCATAAAAATCCAAAAATATAAAATGAGGTAGTTCTGGAAATCTTATGAGATGGGTTACAACTTTGTAACAGAAAGTTTTGTCAGATTAGGAACATAAGTAACTGGGATTCTTGGATCAAATCAGTACCTAAGGCAGGGAGGTGCTGTCCAATTGTTTCCAGAAATTCTGTTAACTTTGACATCTCATAACTTTTGAACCAGGACAGATCTTAGGCCAAGGAAATACTTTCTGGAAAGCTATTGAAGTTAGCTTTAACTTTTATGTTGAGCTCCAGAATTAGTTTTGCTTTTAACATGGCCTAAATCAGGTTGAAATGGAAACTGGTCAGGGCTGTCATGGGAACAGCAGATCAGCAGTCAAATTTGTTTAAAATTTGAACTATGTTTCCAAGTTTTATGGGTTCAATGACATGTTTTATGTTATAACTCAGAGGTTTACTGTTTAAATAAATATTTGACAATTCTCAAATATATTTCTACAGATGGCAGCAGATAAACAGTTGGAGAACGGGTGGGTGGTTTCCCACTGTTCTGACCGTAGCGGCTACCCGGAAGCATTGTGGCAAATGCTCCAATATTTCAGGTACAATCAGATGCCACAGTACTTCGCCAAGGAAGAAGGCGAAGAGGGGAACAAGATGTGGACAATCCATGTCGAAGTCCCTGCAGGACCTACGCCACCCGGTTGGGTGCCGTGTGACGGAAGACAACCGGAAGGAATATGGCAAGTGGCAGCCCGTGACACTATGTCACGTTTCTGCCAACTACACGTGCAGGCTATGGGGGGCACTCCATACGCACTCGTTCTGGTGGAGGGATGGGCTCAGCATGTGTGCGAAGAGAGGTACCTGGAAGCAACGGATCCGAGTTGCCCAAGGTACAACCCCGCGGAGGCAAATCTCAGCCTCCAGATGAGGGCGGGAAACGCCGTGATGGACAGCCAAGCTGTTCATACGGAGCATCTCGCCACGAAGCTCAAAGAGAGCACGAGCCGTGGAGACCATTTCGAGAGTGCCCACAGCGCACTCCGCAATGTGCTCCTTCCGACGATCAAGCGACTGAATGAACAACACAATCAGTTGCGTCGTCTGAAGAACGCAAAGAAGAAGAGCCGTGTTGACATCGCGGTGTTGCAAGAGCTGGTGCAGACCCTAACCTAGCAGAATGAGGACCTTGCTCAAGAGCGGGACGACGCTATTGAGGAAGGACAAGGCTGGGAAGAGGACTACAACCAGGCTATGGACGAGGTGCATGCATTGCAGGACCTCGTACCTCCGGTGTTAGGCGTACCGGTGGTCTTGGGTCTTCCAGCAATGGGAGAACCCGGAATGGGGGAAGAGGTGGTAGATCCAGAGCCACCAGCAGAGGTACCGGAGAAGGACGACCCGCAGGAGGTCGAGTTCTACTCCGAGTAGGGGGTTACAGTTGCCATGTAGGGCAGCCAGGGTAGTGTAACCCAACTTTTGTAATCGGTGACATGTCGTGTAGACAGTAGCGTATGTATAAGTAGTGACGACATGAGCACGACTTCTCGGAGACCCGGGAATAATGTATCTTGTATAAAGTTTATGCTTTATCAATATATGTGAATGTTGTGCAAATTAATCATGTGTCACTTCAATACCTACTGTTGCTTATGGAATTTTAAGTAAGACATGTGCTAATCGCTGCTGTTTTGAATTTCAGAATGACGCGTACTCGTGCCAACCCTGACATTGGGGGTACCAGTCAAGGGGGAGAGACCTCCCAACCACCTCTCGAGGACTCATCGGGACAGCAGCAGCAACAGCAACAGCAAACACCGCCACTGCCAACGGTTACATTGGCCGACATCGTCGCGGCAATGGCGGGCTCGCATCAGCAGCACACAGAGTTGCTGCAGACCCTCATCGCCAATACGTCTCGCCCAGAGAGACGTCAAGACCGGGAGGAGCGTCAGCAGAGCTCCTACTCCGATTTCCTGGCGACTCATCCCCCTGTATTCTCAAGGGCAGATGAACCACTTGACGCGGACAACTGGCTCCGCGCCATAGAGATGAAGTTCGGGCTGCTCCAGATAAGCGAGCAGCGCAAGACTCAGTTCGCGGTCCAGCAGCTCCAAGGATCCGCGAGCGCGTGGTGGGCCAACTTCTGTGCTTCACAGCCCACCGACCGAGTGATGACCTGGACGGAGTTCCGGACGGCCTTCAGGGCCTATCATATACCGCCAGGTTTAATGAAGAGGAAGATGCAGGAGTTCTTACACCTTCAGCAAGGGAGCCGGAACGCGCTGGAATACTCCAGAGCGTTCAACGATCTCGCGCTCTACGCGTCGTATCACGCAGATACGGACGAGAAGCGGCGGGACCACTTTTACCAGGGGCTTAACCCGCTCCTGAAGGACAAGTTGGCGATGTTCAATCGCGGCAGCCTCAACGACATCATTGATGCTGCGATTGTTCAGGAGGACTCCGGCAAGGAGTTGGCGGCGGCAGAGCGAAAGCGAAGCGCGCCGCAAAGCAGCGGAGAAGGGGGCGGTCCTTCTCAGAAGTTTCAGATGGTGAATCGCCCACCATAAGGTTCACGCTGGCAGCCACCACAGCGGTCGATGCCGTTCCGCAGTCGGCCGTACTCTTCACCGGCATTCAGGCCGGCACTGCCAGTACCACCGCAACAACAACAGAAGCAGCGGACGATGCCGCGTGTGTTTGCACCTCAGCAACGCATGCCGGGCTTTCATCCACCGAGCACTCCACCAGCAGCGGCCACATGTTACAAGTGTGGTCGTACAGGACACTTCGCGAGCAGTTGCCCGGAGAGGCAAGGCGGCGGAGTGGTACCACAGTTTCCGGGGAGGAATCAACCCCGGAACCCCACTAATGCGCGGCGGGCAAACCCTAGGCCCGGCACCGTCCACCAGCTTGCCATTGAGGACGTGCCGGAGGGCGAGCCAATCCTTGCAGGTATGTTCCAACTCCACCAGCATCCCGCTATAGTACTATTTGATTCAGGTGCCACTTATAGCTTCATTAGCCAAGCTTTCATTGATAAGTATAGATTGCAAATACTACCCACCGATAGTCCTTATGTGATCTGTTCACCGGGTGGGAAAATCTCAGCAAGCATGATGGTCCCAAAAGCGCCATTGTGCTTAGAGGGTAGAGTCTACCCTACGTCTCTCATAATCTTAGAGGGACAAAAGGTCGATGTCATCTTAGGGATGTCGTGGTTAACCCGCCACGGCGCTGTTTTAGACACCGTCCTCCGAGTCGTGCACTTGAACTCAGAAGTGCACGAGTCTCACTCATTATTTCTGGACAGTCCAGAAATAAAACTTCCAAGTGTCTATCAAGCCACAACCATCAAATTGGAAGATATTCCGGTGGTCCGAGAGTTCCCTGATGTATTCCCGGACGATTTGCCGGGGATGCCGCCTGATAGAGAGGTGGAGTTCAAGATTGAACTTACACCGGGAACCATGCCAATATCCGGAAGGCCGTACAAGATGGCGCCCAAGGAGTTGGCTGAACTGAAGACTCTGGAGAAAGGTTTTATTAGGCCGAGCTCCTCGCCATGGGGCTGTTCGACATTATTTGTCAAGAAGAAGGATGAGTCGTTGCGGCTTTGCGTGGACTATCGTCCATTAAATGCCGTAACCATCAAGAACAAGTACCCGTTGCCACGGATCGACATGTTGTTTGATCAGTTGGTCGAAGCAAAGATCTTTTCCAAAATGGACTTAAGATCCGGGTACCATCAGATTAAGATAAGGGCTGAGGACATTCCGAAGACGGCTTTCTCGACGAAGTACGGACTTTATGAATACCTGGTTATGTCCTTCGGCCTCACCAATGCTCCAGCTCACTTCATGTACTTGATGAACTCGGTATTCATGCCGGAGCTGGACAAGTTTATCGTGGTCTTCATCGACGACATCCTGGTATATTCCAAGTCGGAGGAAGATCACAAGAAACATCTGCGTATAGTCTTACAACGGCTGCGGGATCACAAGTTATACGCAAAATTCAGCAAATGCGAGTTTTGGATATCGCAAGTGCCTTTCCTCGGGCATATCATCTCAGCGGAGGGTATCGCTGTGGACCCGAGCAAGATCACTCAAGTGCTGAATTGGAAATCTCCGAGAACTGTTCACGAGGTACGGAGTTTCCTCGGACTCGCGGGATATTATCGGAGGTTCATTCCGAACTTCTCGAAGATTGCCAAGCCAATGACAGAGCTGCTGAAGAAGGCTACCAAATATGTTTGGAGTCCAGCATGTGAAGCAGCATTCAAGGCTTTAGTCAAGCACCTGACATCAGCACCGGTTTTGGCGCAGCCAGACACAACAAAACCGTTCGATGTGTACTGCGATGCATCCGGCATTGGGCTCGGTGTGTGCTGATGCAAGACCGAAGGGTGGTCGCGTATGGGTCACGGCAGCTTAGAAACCATGAGCAAAATTATCCAACTCACGATTTGGAGCTCGCTGCCGTGGTACTTGCACTAAAAATGTGGAGGCACTACCTACTCGGAAACCTCGTACATTTATATACCGACCACAAAAGCCTCAAGTACATATTCACTCAGAAGGAGCTGAACTTGAGGCAACGAAAATGGTTAGAACTGATAAAGGATTACGAGATAGAGATCCATTATCATCCGGGCAAAGCAAACGTAGTGGCAGATGCGCTGAGCCGCAAGTCACACGTCAATAATCTGACCATCACACCGTTGGAAGAGAGCGAACCACCACTACATGTGATTCCACACGGAGCTCTCTACAACCTAGCTTTGATCCCCACCATCCGTGAAGAGATAGCGGCAGCCCAGAAGAATGACAAGGGCATGTCACATTTGCGGAGACGTGTAGACAGTGGGGAGTTGAAATGTTTCCGGAAGGACGGAGACGGCGTCCTATGGTTCAAGGACCGGATCGTCGTACCCCGAAACCCGGAACTACGGAAGAAGATCTTTGATGAGGCTCACTTATCAAAGTTCTCTATTCACCCCGGCAGAAACAAGATGTATCAAGAACTCCGAAGAAAGTTTTGGTGGACACGGATGAAGCGCGAGGTTGCAAATACGTGTCCGAGTGTGATACATGTTGAAGGGTGAAGGCAGATCATATGCGGAAACTGGGACTGCTGCAACCACTGGGCATTCCTGCCTGGAAGTGGGAGGATGTGAGCATGGACTTCATCGTCGGTTTACCCACCACCTTGCAGAAACATGATTCTGTGTGGGTGATCATCGATCGGCTCACCAAAGTTGCCCATTTCATCCCGGTCTAAACAAATTACAACGCCAAGAAGTACGCTGAACTGTACATCTCACGGATCCTATGCTTATATGGCGTACCCCGTACCATCATATCGGACCGGGGCACTTTATTTGTGTCCCGTTTTTGGGAGCAGCTGCACGCTGCCTTGGGGACGAAGCTGATCCGTAGTTTATCCTACCACCCGCAGACGGATGGGCAAACGGAGCGGGTAAATCAAATCTTAGAAGACATGCTACGAGCTTGCGCTATCAACCACGGCAAGAATTGGGATGATCACTTGCCATTAACTGAGTTCTCGTACAACAATGGGTACCAAGCCAGCATCAAGATGGCGCCCTACGAGGCGCTATACGGGCGGAAATGCCGCACACCGTTGAACTGGTGTGAGTCTGGCGAAAGGGTTACCTTCGGGATTGACCTCGTCAACAACGCAGAAGAAAAGGTTCGACTGATTCAAGCGAACCTAAAAGCCGCTCAATCCCGACAGAAACAGTATGCGGACCGGAGAAGGCGCCCATTACAATTCAAAGTTGGAGATCACATATACCTACGGGTGTCTCCAATGAAGGGCGTAAACAGATTTGGGGTGAGAGGAAAGTTGGCACCCCGATACATCGGTCCATTCCAGATTACCGAAAGATGTGGATCAGTGGCATACCGGCTGAAATTACCAGAAGCACTTTCCGGTGTGCACGACGTCTTTCACATTTCCCAGCTGAGGAAGTGTCTCAAGCTATCAACTACCGTTCAGCTGGAAGACATTGAAGAACTGCAACCGGATCTCACCTATCGGGTGGAACCGGTGCAGATTATTGATGAAAAGGCCCGAACCACATGCAACCGTACGTTGTAGTTCTACAAGGCTCTATGGAGTAATCACTCCATGGACGAAGCGACATGGGAGAGCGAAGAATTCCTTCGCACTAACTACCCCGAATTTTTCACGTCGCATATCCGGTAATTTTCCACCGTCCTCTCTCTCATTTTCACCTTATAATCTCGGGACGAGATTCTTTTAAGGGGAGAGGAATGTAAGGGCCTCAGTTTTTGACACACATTTGCAGTGTTCATCACCACACCACACACCTCATGTGAGGAAGGATGATGAACACAAATGAAGAGCAAGTAACAATTATCAACATGCTCATTAGAGAACAAACTCACATATTGCAAAAGTGGTATTTCCCACATGTGATATAGATGGGCTGGACATATGAAAACTCCTACACGTTGCTAAGGATGTCCATGCCAAGTTTCACCCAAATTCAAAACCATTTTGAGGTCATTTTGCGTATAATTAGGAAGAGGGCAGTTTGAAAACATATTCAAATTCAAACTATTTTTATCCCATGAATTTAAAAGTGGGAGGCATATTCTTACTCAGCACATTTTTGTGAGCCCACACACCAATTTTGTAAGGGCCTCAGTTTTTGACACACATTTGCAGTGTTCATCACCACACCACACACCTCATTTGAGGAAGGATCATGAACACAAATGAAGAGCAAGTAACAATTATCAACATGCTCATTAGAAAACAAACTCACATATTGCAAAAGTGGTATTTCCCATATGTGATATAGATGGGCTGGACATATGAAAACTCCTACACTTTACTAAGGATGTCCATGCCAAGTTTCACCCAGATTCAAAACCCTTTTGAGGTCATTTTGGGTATAGTTAGGAAGAGGGCAGTTTGAAACCATATTCAAATTCAAACTGTTTTTATCCCATGAATTTAAAAGTGGGAGGCATATTCTTACTCAGCACATTTTTTTGAGCTCACACACCAATTTTCACTCTATCTGGAGTTGATCTTGACATGAGCTAAGTGGGACGAATTCAAACTTTGTTTGAATTCAAAACTGAACTTGTGCTGGAATTCACTCAAACCAAACCCAATTCGAATCCTATTCAATTCGAATGGCTCAAGGGTGAATAATTTGAATCACCAGGTATATTATGGGGTTCACTGTTCACTACAGTGATTAGGAGTAAATTTCAGAGGTTAAAACCCCGGGTGGGACCCACATGTCATAGAGGGAAGAAGGAGAAACTTGCAACCAAAGTCAGAGTCTCGGTGGGAAATTCCACCGAGCAGCTGTCGGCTGTGCCACCGAGCAGCTACCGGCGCCACCAGCTGCTTCCCTCTCCGCGCGCTGGCGCCCAGGGCGGCTTGCTCGCGCCCCCACGCGACCGGCACCGCCTCAGCCGAGCAGGAGTCGGCCGGCTTTATCTTCTCGCGGGCAAACCCGAGCAGCGGCATTGTTTCTCGCCGCAGCTCTCTGCTCAATCGGGAAAACCAGCAAAACAATCTCCTTCGTTCCTAAGCTGCTAGACAGCCACCAGAGGTCGCGCACCACCCTCCCAACGCCTGGACCACCGGGTTTCGGCCCCTGTTCCCGTGACCAACGACGACCGCCGCAGTTTAGCTGAAGGACGGCGATCGGTCTCACGCGGGCAGCACGCTGCAACCACTTCCACGGCCGAGCAAGGGCGGCAACAGGAGCGCACGGACTCCACACTGCTTCCACCTGAAGCTCAAGCCACGCCGTGAACTCTCGCCGGTGAATTCTCAGTTTTTGCTCCGGCAACCTTAAATTGAGCTTCCGGTACGGTTTCTTTAAATTCACACTCTATGATCTTTCGGAGGTCATCAAATCTTGCACATAGACGCTGGACTAGCCGGCGATTAAGTTCTTTTCTGCATCCATAGCGTGAAACTGTCCGGGAGTGACGAATTTTGAGCTCGATCGAGGGCGGCCATGGCGGGCACGATCGGTCACACGGTGCCGACCGACTTGCCGCCATCCCTAAATCCTTTAGACACCTTGTCAAGCTTCCTGGAGGTACACTGATGCTGTAGGACCGTTTGTTCGAGGTGTTGGCGGGTTAGAACCCACGGTCGACAGCACCGAACCTCAACCGAGGCCGCGGCACGTCGCCGAGCTATTTCCGGTCACCCCCAGCCCGACCTGACACCACAGACGTGTTCCTCGACGTCGACAACCCCCTGGCGGCGAGTTTCAGACCATGGGAGGTCCGGCAGCGGCGAGCCGGCGAGCCCCGAGTCTGCTCCGGCGAGGTCGGCGGCGCGGGCGCGAGAGAACGGCGGGAGGAAGAAGAAGCCGGCTGACCCACGTGTCAGCGGCTGAAGAATTTAAATCGGGATCGGGTGTGGCCGGGGATCGGCTGTGCTGGCGCGCAAATACCCTGCGAGCCCCGGTGTGCCGGACACCTCCGCGCTCGACACGTGTGGTATCTCCGGTGTGCCGGACACCTCCGCGCTCGACACGTGTCCCACGGCCCTGAGAGTTTAAACTTTTCCCAGATTTTCAGAATTCATCCAAACTTCAAGTCCTCATAACTTTGGCTAGAAAACTCCAAATTGAGTGAACCAAATTTTGCTGGATTCAGCTCTCTGAGTGCTTTCCAGCAAATCAAGTTTCACTTCACGAAACTCCTTATTTTCTCCAGAGTTAATTCCTCAAAGTTTAAACTGTTAGGAATTTTAACTGGAGGATCCTTTGGAGAAAAATCCTGAAATTTTGCTGGGATGTTCACCAAAATATCCCTGAACTACCATAAAAATTTCAGATCCATTTGAGCTCATTTAATCCGCCTAATGGTGTGATTGGTGAAACTGTTCCAGAGAAAATAGAAAATGTTCAGAAACATTTTCAGAATTTTCTCTGAAATTGTTCATATGTTTAGTTAGGAACTTCCAAATTAAGTGAGACCAACTCCATTAGAACCCTCTGAAAATCTAGTTTTCAGAAAGTCATAGTTTGTTTCATGAAAATCCTTAGAACACCCTAAGAGTTCCGATTAAGGTCAAGGACAGAATTAATTGTGGAGGGCTCAAATGAGCTTTGCTGCAACTAAAACTTGACCAAGTCTCTGTTTAGGTTGTAACCAAGCCACAATAAAAGTTTCACAGTCATTAGGTCTGTCTAGCAAAGGTTATAGACTTTACAACTTCAAACTTAATACAAATGCATTAAATTAATACATGTATTGTTTCTATCATGTAGTCGCTAAGGTCGAGGAGGAACCCGAAGTCCTAGACTTCGTTACTCTGGAGGAACAGCTAGCCTACGACCAAGAGCAGCAAGGCAAGCTCCGGTTTGCATTAACCTTTTTACAAATTTTTATTGTTTTGAGCACATACTTGTTTCCTTTATTCTGCGCATTAGAGTCTTGTTTGGAAGCCCCACTGCATAGCCAAGAGAACCATGGGTAGGATTGCAAACCCTGTTAGCTACTGCATTGCTAGGATAGAGTAGGATTCGGTACAAGTCGAGTAGTTGGAACTACTCGCGAGAATAGGCTAGAGCCACATTGCTCGGGTAGAGATAGCACATGATACACATGGAAAGAAAATAAGACCGAGTGGAGAGTAAGGGCAGCAGGACTTTGGGGCCTGTGTGTTGTAGCTCTGCTTGTGTCGATTGAGGACCGAGCCGTGTGCGGGCCTGTTGAACAAGCTAGAACAGTACCGAAGACCTACCGGCTATATGGGAACCGGGAAACTGATGTAACTCGGGTAGCTGGTTATTGAGGCATTGCCCGTCGTTCAGAGGGTAGGTTGAGAGCTTGAGGTGTAAATCGGCTGGCGGCACGGAGATGCGCGTGCAGAGACCTCTTGCTCGGGACGATGGGACCGGTTCAATATTTGGCTAACGGGTGAAAGGTAGTCGCGTACGGCGTCTGTGATGGTTGTTGTAGGCAACATCGAGTACGGGCGTACGTGACGGGTTGTTCGGGTAACCCTGCAGGTGTAAATCGATTATAATCGCCGTCCCTCACGGTCAGTGAGTACCACTTGTTCACTGTACCGTGACGTAGAAAGAACAGGCTAGTTACATGTTAAAATGTTGCTGATTGAAAGATGGACTTGATTGCTAATGACTTGCTGTAGTTTAGAGCTAACTAAAGTTCATTTCAACTTTGGGCAAAGTACATGAGAGAAATGTGTTTCTTGTTTGATTGCGGCTCTCTCATATACCTTAGCGTAAGGTTCTCCACAACCTGCTGCTAAAACTTGAAAGTAAGGTTCTACTAATTAGGCGAGTCCTTGCAAATGATTTTTACCTCATGTAACCCATTACCCTCATGTAGAAGTTCCATGTTTAGGTGAGACGGGTCAGACTTGCTGAGCCTTCGTGCTCACTGCTTGTGTTTGAAGCTTTTGCAGGGTTCTATGAGGAAGGGACTCCCGAAGAGGAGACGGAACCCCAGGAGGGGAACCCCGTCGAGTGGGAGTCGTGCATGCCGCAGAGTTAGTGTGCATGTGTGCTAGCAAGGGCACGTTCAAGGGCTGAACGTGCACTTGATGCTTAGTCTACGCCCGCGAGTGTAGACTGAACTTATTTTGATGTAAACATGTTCATAACTTGTTTATGTAATAAAATTTTGCTTCCGCTTTGTACCTTTGACGTGTGTTATACGGTGCTGTGCAACGCAGCACCCCTCAGCGTGATCCTGGCTCGACAGGACTTTGGGGTCGTGTCAGTTTCCGCTCTCATTACATCCCTGCTGGTGTAATGATGCTCAAGAGGCAGGAGTTCGAAGGTCTCCGCCAACGACAGAAAAGTGCGAATGAGTATCTCAACAAGTTCATACAACTGTCCCGGTATGCCCCCGAGGATGTCAACTCAGACCAGAGGAAGCAGTACCTGTTCATGAGAGGTTGAATAATGTTATCCAGGTTCAGCTCCTCAACAATGACTACGCAAGCTTCCAGAAGCTGGTTGACAAGGCCATAGTGGTTGAAAGCAAGATCCGAGAGATCGAGCAAGAGTGCAAGAGGAAGATGTCATACCAGCCTCACGGGAGCAACGTACGACCTCGCTACATGCCCCCTGCACCGCAGTATGGATCGACCACTCCTGCATACTGCCCTAGTCAGCCACCACAGCAATGACCCGTTGCACCAGCACCTCGTGTGCTCATGCCTCCTGCGCCCCGACCTAACAATGGTGCTCCTGTTCAAAACCCCCGCCCCAACGTACCTGCTGCCGTAGGCAACAGGGCATGCTTTGCATGCGGAGAAATAGGACACTTCGCGAACCAGTGCCTGAGGAGAGGCCCTGGACAGCAAGGTAACGTGCCCAAGCAGAACCCGTGACTAAACGGAGGGGACAATCAAGGAAACCGTGGACAGCAGAACTATGCTCGTGGCCACGCGAATCATGTCTCTGCTGAGGAAGCACAACAGGCTGAGGACGTCGTAATTGGTATGTTCCTTGCCAACTCCAACCCAGCCACCATATTATTTGATTCTGGAGCATCACATTCCTTCATATCATCCAAATATGTTGCCAAACATCATCTACCCGTATCCCACTTAGAATGTGCTATGTTAGTACATTCTCCCGGAGGAGAAATGAGGACTAATATAGTATGTCCGAACGTAAGCCTTAAAATAAGGGGGTAGACTTCCTTGCCAACCTTATTGTCTTGGACTCCCAAGGGATTGACATCATACTCGGAATGGATTGGTTAAGCAAGCACAATGGAGTAATCCAATGTGCTGAAAGGAGCGTGCAGTTGATAAACGAGCACGGTATTCGTGTCGAGTTTGAGTCAGCCCAGCAAACAACCAAACGGGCAATTTTGAACCACGTCGAAGGTACAACATTGGACAACATTCCAGTGGTTTAGGAATTTTCAGGCGTGTTCCAGGAAGAGCTCCCAGGTATGCCACCTGACCGGGACATTGAGTTTGCCATAGATTTGGTACCCGGAACTGCACCCATAGCCAAGAGACCCTATAGGATGCCCGTCAATGAGCTAGTAGAACTCAAGAAGTAAATTCAAGAACAGTTGGAAAAGGGTTTTATCCGTCCAAGCTCGTCACCATGGGGAGCTCCGGTGCTCTTTGTAGACAAGAAGGATGGAACCCAAAGGATATGCGTGGACTATAGGTCTCTCAACGAGGTAACCATCAAGAACAAATACCCTTTGCCCCGTATAGAGGACCTATTCGACCAAATGAAAGGAGCCCGAGTGTTCTCCAAGATTGATCTTCGGTCGGGATACTTCCAGCTGAAGATTAAGCCCTCCGATATACCCAAGACAGCCTATCGAACACGGTATGGTTCGTATGAATATACCGTCAAGTCTTTTGGGTTGACAAATGCACCCGCATACTTCATGTACCTTATGAACAAGGTATTCATGGAGTACTTGGACAAGTTCGTCGTGGTTTTCATCGACGACATTATGGTGTATTCAAAGAGTGAGGAGGAGCATGAAGAACATTTGAAATTGACCTTGCAGAAATTGCATGAGCATCAATTATATGCCAAGCTCAACAAGTGTCAATTTTGGCTAAAGGAAATATCTTTCCTAGGTCACATTATCTCCAAGGAAGGGGTATCGGTTGATCCCGGAAAAGTGAGAGATGTTCTGAAGTGGGACCAACCGAAGAGCGTGAGGGAGATTCGGAGTTTTCTTGGGATGGCTGGATACTATCGACGCTTCATTAAAGACTTCTCTAAGATAGCAAAGCCCATGACGGAGTTGCTAATGAAAGGAAAGGCCTTCTAATGGACACCAGCCTGCCAAGGAAGTTTTGAGGAACTCAAGAAAAGGCTAACCACATCACCAGTTCTGGTATTGCCAAACGTAGGCAAGAGCTTTGACATATATTGTGGCGCATCCAGACATGGGCTCGGATGTGTGCTCATGCAAGGAGGACAAGTGGTAGCCTATGCCTCACGGCAATTAAAGAAGCACAAGCTTAATTATCCTACACGTGACTTGGAGCTAGCAGCAGTAGTGCATGCATTGAAGATTTGGAGACATTATATCATTGGTCATCGATGTGAGATCTATACGGATCATAAAAGCCTCAAGTATATATTTACACAAACGGATTTGAATTTGAGGCAACGTCGATGGTTGGAACTCATCAAGGATTACGATGTTGGAATCAACTACCACCCCGGGAAGGCCAATGTAGTAGCTGGTGCATTGAGCCGAAAGGGAGCATGTCACCAACTCACGGTTCGGGAGCTACCACCCGAACTACGTAAGGAATTCGAACGGTTACACCTCGGATTCTTGAACAACATGGAAATAATGGAGATCCACTCTTCATTAGAGCAAGAGATAAGAGAGGGACAAGCAATGGATGAGGGGATCAAGGAGATCAAGGAAAGAATCCGACAAGGAATAGAGAAGGATTTCAAGGAGGATGAGAAGGGTACGCTTTGGCTAGGAAAAAGGATTTGTGTGCCTAACGTAAAACACCTCCGCGACATGATATTGAAGGAGGCACATGATTCACCATATTCCATACATCCCGGAAGTACCAAAATATACAAGGACTTGGAAACTTGTTATTGGTGGGATGGTATGAAGAGAGATATAGCCGAATACATTGCCCTATGCGACACATGCCAACGGGTGAAGGTCGAACATCAAAGACCCGTTGGATTGTTGCAACCTTTGAAGGTACCAGAGTAGAAGTGGGAAGACATCAGTATGGATTTCATCGTCGGATTGCCACGAACTCCGTCAGGTTACGACTCCATCTGGGTTATCGTGGACCAATTGACGAAAACAGCCCATTTTCTCCCTGTAAAGACCAATTACAACGTTGCACAATTAGCCGAGTTGTACATGGAGCAGATCGTGTGCCGTCATGGAATCCCGAAAAGGATAGTCTCAGATCGAGGTTCTCAGTTTACCTCTAGATTCTGGAGGAAGCTGCAGAAAGCCACGGGTACACGACTGGATTTTAGCTCCGCCTATCACCCACAAACTGATGGGCAAACCGAAAGGACAAACCAAATTCTAGAGGACATGTTGAGAGCTTGCGCCTTGAAACGTGGGCGTAGTTGGGATAGGAGTTTATCATATGCCGAATTCTCCAATAACAACAGCTATCAAGCTAGCTTGAAGACGTCGCCTTTCGAAGCATTATACGGTAGACGGTGTAGAACGCCGCTGTTCTGGAACGAAACCGGAGAGAACCAGGTGTTTGGACCCGAAGTACTACAAGAAGCTGAAAAGCAAGTCCAAACAGTACGGGGGAACTTGAAGGCTGCTCAGTCACGACAGAAAGGCTATGCGGACAATAGGTGTTGGAAGTTGACCTTTGAAGTAGGAGACTTCGTATACCTTAAGGTATCGCCTATCCGAGGCCAACGACGTTTCAACATCAAAGGCAAGCTAGCACCTCGCTACATCGGACCACTTAAAATTTTGGATAAGCGAGGAGAAGTAGCCTATCAATTAGAGCTCCCAACCCACCTCTCCGACGTACATGACGTGTTTCATGTATCCCAGCTCAAGAAGTGCTTGAGAGTACCAGAGGAGCAAGTATCAATAGGAGAGCTTGAACTTCAAGAGGATTTGACTTATGCGGAACACCCTGTCCGAATCTTGGACGTAAAGGAAAGGGTCACCCGGAACAAGGTGAATCGATGGTGCAAGGTACAATGGAGCCATCACACAGAAGCTGAAGCCACATGGGAGCGTGAAGAGGATATCAAGGCAGAATTTCCCCATTTATTCTCTACTAACGAATCTCGAGGGCGAGATTCAATTTAAGGAGGGTAGATTTGTGACACCCTCATCTCTGGTTTCTGCATGTATTTATATTTCATGTAGAGAAAAACATTTTCAAAGAACAGGAAACAGAGGAATTGTCAAATAGATAGCCAGTAAGAGCCGAATCCAGTTCACATAGAGCGCCGAAGATAACTTTTGTGGCCCGCTGGCCACGTGGCGTGTTCGGAGATCATCCCTGCAAAGTGGGGAGAGGTCCGCCGCTAAGCTGGCTACGTGGCAGGCTCGGGGCTCATCTCCGCTAAGAGGGAGAGGTCCGATTCTGAGGAACACGTGTTGCCCCCGGAGCTAGCCTCTGCGGAAGAAGCAAAGGCATTTCCGCGGGACACATGTCACCTTCAGAGCTAGTCACCATGGAAATCAGAAGACTGGTCGCACGGGATACGTGTCGATCTCGGAGCTCACCCTCCGAGAGAGGGAGGGACCGGCACTGACACGTGGCGTGCGCGGAGCCACCTCCGAGTAAGAGAGGAGGTCTCGACCGCCAGGATACCTGGCGCACGTGGAGCTCACCTTCGAAGAAGAGGGAAGTCTCGCTCGATTGACACGCGGCACAACCGGAGCTCGTCTCTACGGAGAAGGAGATACCAGGCCCCGGAGGACACGTGGAGCTTCCGGAGCTCATCACCGCGGAGGTAACGATTTCTGGAGCGGTTTTTACGCGTAAGAATATCGGTACGTAAAGGGAAACCGACCTGGATTCCACAACGTTACCGCATCAAATCAACTAAAGATAAGATGATAGGATCCAACGACGATCTGAATAAGACTCTTATTTGGGATACAATCAGATTAGGACTATTCTCTTCCCGATTATAAATAGAACCCAGAACCTCTGGTCGAAACAACAAACTTCTTTTCCAACTCCTGAGCCGACGACTTAGAGCCCTAGCCCTAACTCGCCGAGTAAACCATCGTTGAAGCACAGCAAGGAAGATCACCGTAGGAAAGCCAAACGGTCTGAGGAGGACCTCAAAACCAAGAAGAACGTGAGGTAGGACTCCTATACCACCTTATGACATCATTGTGTATTCTTTGCATCTGTTCCTTGATTCCTTTCGAACAGAAGCCTTCTCGTGGACAGATTGCTTGATGATCAGGTTGATCTAAAGACAAGATCATCACCATGTCCACCTTTGATCCGAACACCTCTGTCCATGCAAAGCCATACTAGAACACGTGCAAACAAATCTAATAAAACTAATCATAGGATAACATGCATATGCATCATCGCATCTAGTTTAAGGTTTGTGCATGATATTGATTGCTATAAATCTTTTATGCACGTGATCCTACATAGCAGGACAACCTCAGGGAGCTGTCTACGACGAGCTGCAGCAACAAGGTTTTGAGATCCAAGAACAACCGGAACCGCAAGAACAAGGCAAGTGCTCCTTGACCATATTGATCCTATGTTTTGGGTGAAACTGTTTTGTTTTGCGAAAAGGTGTGTGTGCTGAGTCAAACATGATGGGAAACCCTTTTATAGGAGTTTACTAGTATTGGTTAAACCACCCTTGTCGCCATGGATGTTTATGAGTCGGCTATGGTTTTTTCTTTATGCTTCGCTGAGTCTATGGGATTGGGAAGCGAGATAGATGTGTCTAGCTAACTGCACTCGTAATGATAATGAGAAACTGATGATGCTAATGAACGTGGATCGGAGGGACATCTAGGCAAGCCTGGGTTTGTGAATGAGGTAGCATGAGATGGTGGTTTACTTGCCGTAGATCTAAGGACCGGTTCATGCATGCACATGCCAGGATAACAGTGCCACCACAAGGCCAAGTATGGGTGCGGCTTAGCTGAGTAATTAGGTAAGTTGCTAGAGTTTTATGGACTGTGGAAGGCGCGAGGAATGGGAGTCGAGTGAGGACTGCCCTGGGAACTGCATGGCACAAGAGAGGGCCGTGGGTGGGAGAATTGGAGATTCTAGCCTGCCGGTGAAACCTTAGTGAGTCCATACATCTAGTAGCCCCTTTGTAAAGGCTATTTTGTGATCTCTTGGCCATACACCGACGGTTATGTACTGGTATAATGGAGGTTCTGCAGTCGCCGACGGGTGACGAAATCACAAACTTGTGGGTAAAGAGGTGCAAACTCTGCAGAGTTCTAAAACTATCATGATAGCCGAGCTTACGGTCACGAGCGCCTGGCCAACTGCCATGATTAGTTGGGATGATTATTGGGATGATTAGTTGGGATGGTTATTGGGATGGATCTTGGTTATGGTTATTGTTTTTTGTTATGGTTTGGTTTTGGGACTGTTGAGTCCGGGTGATAAGATGGTTGTGTGACGGTTGAGTCATGGCAACGAGATTGGTCTCGGTGTGAGACGAAGTTGTTTATGAGATATGATGGTAGCGAATACGAGAAGGTATTCGTGAGATGGTAGCGAATACGAGGAGGTATTTGTGAGTAAGAATGAAGTCGGTTAATGTTCGGGTGGAACATGGAAAGTGTTGGAGGTATGTTGGTAATTTAATACATGTTGGGATTACATTCATCTAAAGTTAAGTTGTTGTTTTATCATGGTTTTATAAATCTGCTTTTCTGCAAATGAGCCTTTTTATACCTACCTTGTTATGAGCTACATATCATGTTTTCCCGCACTTGCTGAGTACATCATTGTACTCAAACTTGCATTATTATCTCCTCATCAGCAGCAGGAGAAGACTACTATGAAGACCAAGTGGAGTATTAAGGCGTGTGATCTGTTCTCAACCTTGCCTATGGAGGGAGTAGAGATGGAGCCACTTCTGCTTAGATTTGCTTCCGCATTAGAATAAAGACTTCCGCTGCATAGAAATAAGACTTCCGCTGTGAGCATGAGCCCAAGACTCATGAGACATTGTAATAAACTCTGTTATTCGTGGTAATATATATTCTGAATTTAGTTTGTGGATCATATGTGTATGTGTGATGAACATCCTGGGCACACATATGCATTAGTTCTCGGTTCCGTGGTTTTTCCACCGAATTGAGGGCGTCACAGCTTGGCTCTTGACTTCATGGCTAGGAAGGAAGTCCGGCTCAAACTCCGCCAGTTCCGCTGCCCATTTAGCGACATTGACGGTCGCGTGGGGGGTGTGAAGGATCGCCTTCAGCGGGTAGGAGGTGACCACCAAGATCCGGTGGGCTTGAAAGTAGTGGCGGAGCTTCCTGGATGCCACGAGCACTGCATACAGCAGCTTGTGGACCTCCAGGTACCTTGTCTTGGCGTCGTGGAGAACTTTGCTGATGTAGTAGACAGGCCTCTGGATGGTCCGGACCCTCCCTCCCGGGCCTGAGATGTCCTCATCCATTGGCTCAGGCCGACCGGAGGTAGGTGGGTCCGGGGGAGCCTCCGGGAGCTGGGACTCGAAGGCTCCTAGGCCGTCTTGGACCTCCGGGAGATCCCGCTGGTTTTTCAGGTGGTCATCCTGGACCCTCGGGAGGACGTCTTGTCCTCCTGGGAGGTTCTTTTTTGTCTCCGGGGGGTTACCCCGGAGCTCCGGACCTCCGGGGTCTTCTGGTGCTTGTCTTCTGCTATCGGAGCAGGCTGCGGTGACGAGAGGTCCGGCCGCTCTGCGACGAGGACCATGCTCACCACTTCAGTTGTTGCCGTTATGTAGAGCAACAAATGCTCTTCGGGCTCGGGGGCTACCATGATGGGTAGGGTCGTCAGGAGTTGCTTCAACACCTAGAAAGCTTATTCTGCTTCGTCGGTCCAAGCAAATGGACCGGATTTGCGTAGGAGCTTAAAGAAGGGGAGCGCTCGCTCTGCTAGCCTCGGTATGAACCAACTCAGCGCAGCTAGGCATCCCGTGAGTTTCTGGACTTCTTTGATGCGGGTGGGGGGCCGCATCAGGTCAATGGCCTTGATCTTCTCTGGGTTGGCTTCAATTCCTCGGTGTGAGACCAGGAGTCCTAGGAGCTTCCCAGAGGATACGCCGAACACACACTTGTCAGGGTTCAGCTTGGTGCGCGTGGAGCGCAGTTTGTTAAAGACTAGGGCCTGGTTATCTAACAAGGATGAACTCTGCCTGACCTTGACAACGATGTCATCGACATACACCTCGACTAAGTCTCTTATTAGCTCTCCAAAGGTTTTGTACATTGCACGTACAAAGGTGGGAAGAGCATTCTTTAAGCCATAAGGCATAGAGACATAACAATACAGGCCATCTACTGTGATGAAGGAAGTGTGCTCTTCATCTTCTCTAGACATAGGGATCTGATGGAAACCCGGGTAGGCGTCTAGGAAGCATAGCATATCGCAGCCTGATGTCGAGTCTACTATTTGATCTATTCTAGGGAGAGGGAATGGATCTTTGGGACATGCCTTATTGAGACTGGTGTAGTCGATGCACATCCAGAGCTTCCCGCCAGCCTTCGGGACGACGACGGGGTTCGCCAACCACCGGGGGTGGTGGACTTCCCGTATGAAGCCAGCGTCCAGCAGCTTCTAGATTTCTTCTCGGATGAAGTTCTGCAGCTCGATGGACTGCTTGCGAGGCTTCTGTTGGACTGGCCGGGTGTCGGGGAAGATCTTCAAGTGGTGCTCGATCACCTCCCTAGGGATCCCCGGCATCTGCGATGGCTGCCATGCAAACACGTCGACGTTGTGCCGGAGGAAGGTGATGAGCACGCCTTCCTATTTGCTATCCAGGCCCCCGGCTACCCGGGTGGTCTGGGCAGCATCGGCGCCGACTTGGACGACCTTCAGGGGGACGTTGCCCTCGTCGAGGGGTTGCATGCGGGGTGCTGCGGTAGAGGCACGGTGGCGTGCACTCGGGTGGAGCCGGTCCGCTTCTGCACTGCCACGGGCTGGTGCTCGAGTTGTTGCAAGTGCCTAGATCTTTTCCAAGGCTGACACTGCAGCAATGTGGTCTCCACGAATCTTGAGGACGCCTGTTGGTGTAGTCATCTTCAAGACAAGGTAGCCGTAGTGGGCTACTGCCATGAATCGGTACAGGGCTGGCCTGCCGATTATGGCGTTGAAGGGGAGGTCGATCTCCACCATGTCGAACAGAATGTACTCTGTCTGATAGCTGTCCGGTGCCCCAAAGGTCACCGGAAGGATGATGTTGCCGTAGGGCACGACTTGTCCCGGCCCTACCCCTGAGAATGGGCTCGATGGGGTGAGCTTGGCCATCGGGATATGCAGCTTCTGGAAGGCTGCGCGGCTGATGAGGTTCAGCCCAGCCCCGTCATCTACTAGAACATGGTACATCCTCACGTTGGCGATGGTGGGTGCTACCAACAGCGGTAGTTGGCCGGCCCCAGCCATGTTCCTGGGGCAGTCGGTGGCATCGAAGCTGATGGGGGTTCCCATCCACTTGAGGTGCGGCGTGGCACTTGGGAGGGGAGCCACTGACGCTACCGCTCGGCGCAGAGTCTTAACCGCGCTTCGAGGCGAGGGGTCAGCGGACCCGCCGTAGATGACGTAGAGCATCTTCCGGCGCTCGTCATCGCTGGAGATGGAGTCCTCATGGTTATGCACCGCCTTCACGTCGCGCTGAGGCTCCTGGAACTCCACTAGGTGGTCGGCATTGTCTTTGGTATCGACCTTCTGCTTGCCCTCCCTTTGACGGAACGGAGGGGCATCAGCACGCGGTTGCTTCCCCTTGCGGAAACGCTCCGCGAGCTTCTGAATCTCCCGGCACTCAGTAGCAGTATGGTTGCTGGTGTCGTGCAAGGGGCATGGCTCGCCTTGGTCACCACCTGGAGCTGGTGACTGTCGTTGCCTCTTGTCGGGGCGTGGCCCCCGAGCTCCACTGGGTGCTGCTGCTGCAGCAACGGGAGCTGTGGTCGGTGGCTTCATCTTGCCACCACCCTGTTTCTTGATCTTCTTGCCGCTTCCATGGGAAGCAGCGCCAGATCTGGGCTGTCCTCCTGACTCGGAGGCTGGCAGTGAGTACCGGTTCCGCCCTTCTGCTGCCCTGGCGTACTTGTCCGCCAGGCTGAAGAGCTCTGAGACGTCGCAAACCTCTCTGGTCGCGAGCTTCTCAAGCATCTTCTTGTCCCGTACACCCTGCCGGAACGCCACCACCACCGAAGCATTTTGAATATGCGGGATGGTGTTCCGCACCTGGGAGAACCGCTGGATGAAGGAGCGCAGCGTCTCTCCAGGTTGTTGCTGGATGGCGTGGAGGTCGAGCTCCGTGCCAGGCCGGGTGTAAGAGCTGCTGAAGTTAGCACTGAACTGCCGGCAGGGCTCTCCCCAGGAGGTTATGGAACCCTGGGGGAGATTCATGAGCCAAGACCGGGATGGGCCGGTCAAGGCGACGGGGAGGTAGTTGGCCATGACGGCCTCGTCCCCTCCTATAGCAAGGATGGCGGTGGAGTAGATCTGGAGGAACTCCGCCGGGTTGACGCTGCCATCGTACTTCTCGGGCAGGTGCGGCCGGAACTTGCGTGGCCACTTCGCAAAGCGAAGGTGTAGCACCAGGGACGCACATCCTGCTCCTGTTGTTGCAGGCGTTGGTGCCGCGAACGCTTGGTTCGCTGTTGGCACTGTGTACCCCGGTATGGGCGGGGCTGCGCCATAGACCGAGGGCACCATTTGCAAGGCATATGGTTGGGGCATATGCTGCGTGGCGTATGCCTGGGGCAGAGATCGCGTGGCGAACGTCTGCGCCTCAGGCTGGGTCGAGGCGGTCGACATGCTGTCGCCAGCCTCCTGGTTGCGACGCCTTTCTCACCGTCGCTCAATGAGCATTCGGGCATCTTTGCCCAAGTGGCATCGTTCCAGCTCCGACCTCAGGTCCGCCGATGGGAGCCTGGTGGAGCGGGAATCTGTCGTCTGCCCGTCAACCGTTGGCGTGCGCGTCAGCGACACAGCCGGTTGACTGGGGTGTCGTCCCCGCCAAAGTCGAGGGTTGGCGGCGGCGACGACGAGACGGTCTACGTCACGAATCCACTGCTGGGTCGCTGACTGAGGCACGTCCCCAGCAGGTGGATTGTGCAGTAGCGCTCTTGCTGCAGCTAGTGCGCCCCCGTGGGAGACGCTCAGCGCTGCAAAGGATCTCATGCTTGCTGGAGCCTGCGCTGCCGGAGTCGGCTGCTAGCTTCCAGCTTGCGCCGACACACTTCGTCCTGAGTGTGTCGAGACGTAGTCCCCGCTGGTCACCGTTCGTCGTGAACGTGGGTGGGGAGAGCTTGCCGCTAAAGGGAGCTTCGTCATCTTCGTCGGCAGAAGCTCGTCGCGCAAGGGAAAAGCCCCCTACCTGGCGCGCCAAATGTTGAAGTGTGTAGCCGACACTTTCCCCGGGCCTGCTCTAGGCAGCCCGCGGAGGTTCTTTTCGGTGGGGCTAGTCACTCATGGAGAGCTTCGGCGTTAGGGACGATCGAGGGAGAAGCTAGACACGGGGATTTTACGTGGTTCAGGCCGCCGGAGCGTAAAACCCTACATCCACAGTGAGCAGAGTTGCTCGTTGTATTGCTTGCTGCTCAAAACCGGAGTCCTGAGCTTGAGGATGACCTAAGTGCTCGATTGCTGGAGCGTATGTGTGCCAATAGTCGAACCCTTGCTAATGTTGCCTACCCGAGCCTTTTATAGTCCAAGGCTCGAGTGGATTACAAGGTGGGCCCGGGACCCGACAGGTGATCCCGGGGAGATTGCCTGCCATCTACCGTATCTGCAGTTACGCCGGTAGTTGTCTCTGGAGAGGGCTTCCGAGTCTTTGTTCTGTCGCCCTGCCCATGCCGCAAGCTAGTCGTAGTGGTTGATGATGGCAGGGACGGCAGGGGATGTCTTGTCGCTGTGTTTATTGGCGGGTAGGCTCTGACACGGCGTGCCAGTCTGCGATGTGACTGGCCGCAACGGCACCTGACAGAGGCGTGCTCCGCGTCTCCGCGCCTTGGGAAGGCGCGGGTCTTGAATACCTTGTACGGGCAAGGTATGGCGCATCTTTACTCTTGCTGCCTACCGCGTGGGGGCAGGCAGCGCTGCTCTGCTGGCCACGTGGCGGGCCCGGAGCTCTCCTCTGAGGAGAGGGAAGTCCGGCCCTACGGGACACGTGGAGCCTTTGGAGCTCTCCCCGCGGAGGGGGGAGGTCCGGCTTCTGCTAGCCACGTGGCGGGCCCGGAGCTCTCCTCTGAGGAGAGGGAGGTCCGGCCCCGTGGGACACGTGGAGCCTCTGGAGCTCTCCCCGCGGAGGGGGGAGGTCCGGCTCAGTTGGCCACGTGGCGGGTCCGGAGCTCTCCTCTGAGGAGAGGGAGGTCCGGCCCCGCTAGACACATGGCGCCTTCGGAGCTCTCCCTGCGGAGAAGGGCGAGGTCCTTAGGCATTTTTCCCCTATGCGCGGGGGTACCCCGTATTGAGGGTACCGGCACACTCTATGTATCATATCTTTTACGATAATAAATTTAAATATCTACTTTTGGACGTTACTTTATGTCACAAATAATAAATCTTTTAATATCAAAATACCCAATTACAAATGAAAAAGTGTTCCTGATAACCGATTCAAAATCGTCCACGAGTTGGACGAGTAGCACACGACGTGTACGACTCGTCCATATAATAAAGGAGTCGTCCACGACGTGGATGACTATTCCATATAATAAACGAGTCATCCATGACGTGGACGACTCGTCCATATAATAAACGAGTCGTTCACGAGGTGGACGACATTAGCCCTATAAAAGTCGTAGGGCCTTGAAGAGTCACCATTACAAACTGAGAGTGAGCGAAGAGAGTACTAAAACAATGGCGAGCAGAGGTCGTGGTAGGACAGAGGTGGAAAACATTAGATCGGTGCGTCCCGACTACTTGGTGGGTGGTCCTGATTGGTATGATCCACCGGTAGTCAGATTCCCAGTTCTAAGCAAGAGTGATTTTGTTGTGTTCAATCCTCTTCATCCATATGATAGCACGAAAGAAGAGTGGCCCAAATGTCGCTGTGGCATTGATTGTGTTGTGCAAATGAAGGATGGAAGGGAGGGCAGCGATCGTCGATTCTTTCGTTGCCCTAACGGTGGAGTAAGATCAAAATACATATTAATTTTTTGGTAAAATATTGTCATTTTTGACCATATTTTTCTTTTTAACTAGTGTTACTTCGATGATGATAATTACGGATACACACTCTGGGTTGACCCACCGCCAATCAAGCCAACTGAAGATTACATTAAATATTTACAAGATCGAAACTGATAGATGGTTGGTGAACTAGCGGAAATAGTCACAACTATTCGAGTACATAGGTGTTACGCCCGTCTGCGACAACAAGGATTGCGAATGTCCTCACCACAAGCCAAACCATAACCGTTAGAACTAGATTTCACTAATGTAGAGCAACATGTATGCTCGCAATGTATACTTGTAATGTATGATCTTGTACTAAGAATTTTAATAAATATGGACGAGAGTAACTATTATTGCTCTATAATTTTCGCACTGTAGTGAAATGAACCGTTGATGAACGAGGGTAACTATTATTTTCCACCTAATAGACGAGTCGTACAACTAATAGACGAGTCGAACAATTGATGGACGAGTAGTACAAGTGATGGACTAGTCGTCCACCTACTAGACAACTCGTCCACATGGTGGACGACTCGTGCACCTGATGGACGAGTCATACAAATAATGGACTAGCCGTACCGCTGATGGACTTGTCATCCACATAGTGGACGACTAGTCCACCTGTTCGACGAGTCATACAACTGATGTACGAATCGTCCACCTCGTGGACGATTCGTCTATCTTCGATTGTCTATTTAAGAGCACTCTGGACATTTGCCACAACCACACTTCACAGACTCAACTCTCGCTTACATGGACTCACCGTACTCACCACCAAATCAAAAAGAGGGAGTTCGCATTCTAGATAGATTACAACCACCAATGTGTCTATGTGGCACTGATTGTCGGTTCGTGAAAGATTTAAGGCTGGGAGTCACGTACGGTTTGAGACTATGGATGTAAAACAACTATGAATATGACCCTCCGCATAGGACCACGCCATTTTTCCCGAATGGTAGACGTCAGGTAACATGTTTACTTCATGTATTCGTATTTTAGCTCTAATATTGATAACAACACATAACTAATCATGCAGTCTCCACCGCCACTTTGTGAGTTCACCTTGTACATCGACAACGAACAAACACCTGAAGACGTCGAGTACGTACACGCGATGCACAGAGCTGTCTGGGACAAGTTCCACTACGAGATGGAGTTCGAAAAGCGGGTTGAGCAGGAGAGGATGGATGCGGCTGAACAGGCGGATCGTCGGCGCAAACGTCAGGAAGAACTTCAAAGAATCAACGAAAAGTATCGTCGCTAGGCTCAGGAGGAAGAACGCATTGCTCACCAGGCGAGAGAGGATGAACGGGAGCGCTTACGCGAGAGAGCACGTCGCGCAAGGGATGCCGGGCCGGATGCATTGCGTAAGGGAAAATATCCCCGTAGCACTTAGTAGAATCTATATTTGCAATTTAATAAACTTCGTAATGTATCCGAATGTTTTAAATGAAGTGATGCTGTTATTTTGCTAAATTTAGTTACATTTACATCCATAACAAGAAATAATAAAATTTATGATCGTGTTACATAATTCAAAATTCTGTAACATAGAATCTATTAAACAAAAATCAAATTAAACAATTTACATAAAATCATAACATAATGTACTACATTAAATTCTATAAAAACATTTTATAAAAATGTCTAAGCATTTTTAAATTGATGCTAAAAATCTAATCTTATAATATTTGCTGCAGAGAGCAATCAAGCCTCCCTGGCCTGTCGTCCATGGCGTGGACGATAGGATGGTCTACGTGGCCTAGTCGTCCATGTTGTGGACGACAGGGCTGCATACGTGGCCCAATCATCCACGTCGTGGACGACAGGACGTCCACGCCGTAGACGATTGAGTGACTAGTTGTGAAAAAAATATTTGGGTATTATTAATATTAAATTCTTTAATAACAGTGCCAAAAATAAAAAAAATCTGGAAACACGCAACAGAACAGCGGGTCTCTGTCGCTGGACTGGACTGGCCGCTTCGAAGAATCGCTGGGAAAATCTTCATGTCGGTATCGATGATACCAGTGATTAATTAAGGTATGGGCTTAATTTCATAGCAAATCTGCAGGAAACAGTGAATCCATTTCGGATATTGAATGCAAAGATGGTGATCAGTTTATCAATGACTCTGAAATGCGTTGCAACTTACAACTCTCCTTTTTATGAAGTAATTCGTCGTGTTTACTATTTGCAATAATCATATCCCCTCTATTTTTAAATAATTGACGTTATGTGACAAAAAGCTTAGTTTACAAATGAACTAAACTAAGTGTCGTAACCTAGCATCAACAATTTGAAACTACAGGTAGATGTTTCAACATGATACCAGAAACCATACTATCATTCATCAGGAACAACCATTGTCCAAGCAGTTTGACACAGCTTCCTCCAGGTATATCAGACCTCACGACCGATTAGTCATGAAAATTCACATGTGGAACAAATATCGTTCCTCTATTGTCCACCCCAACCGCAAAAATAGATTTAATATGTAGATTCCTGGTGATAAATGCAGGCGTTATTTCTCACAAACCAAATATAAGATTAACAAAGATGCGACTTCCACTTCAGCAAATAGCAACAATTGGAGTCCCATTCTCGGTGCATTAATGGAATGTATACGTGATCGGCGGTGTGTTGTTTCCCTGGACGGTTGGTCCTTCTCAGCTCTTGATGCAAAACCACAGTTTGCCACGAGACCCTCCTGGGGATTCATATCTGAGAAACCTGGATGCACCAGAAGCTTTTTCTGGAGACAAGAAGATTGGACAAAGGTGTATTAGGCAGTGTACGAGTTTCAATGCACTTGATGAAAAAGAGCAAAAATGCCGTGATACAAGGAAATAAGTGATAGATCTAACCAAAAGTTTCAACTACCAAGCAAATGAATTACCTAATGAAACAAGTTTCAAACATGCAGCTTTCTAAAAATATGACTGTGATTCTACTTACGGATGTTGGAAAATGGACCATGTGAGGCCCATTCTTGTGAAATTCCAAAGCAACAGGTGTATAGAACTTTATCCCCACGTTGCTTGTGCAAAGTGGTGCACACCAATGTAAATAGAAGAGCACTTTCCTTTGCCTAATGAATAAAGCAAAAGAAAGAGAGAGTGCTCTGCTACGAGCTCACATACACGCGTGCGTACCCACGCGTTTTCATTCGCATGACTTGTGACGTGTGACCGTAGCTTGGCGTGGTTGCCGTTCAGCTTTTATTTTTTCCACCTGTGTCCCACACCTAATAAGGACTTGGATGCGCATCTAGGTTAATAGAGTGATTTTCCTTAACTTCTTCCTCTGGTGATTTGTGTTGTGGTACTGAGTGGTTCATCTTGGTGGCCCTTTCCCTTAGCGTGCATCGAGGAGAAAAGTGAGCAGTATCTCCGAACCATTATCCTCGTGAAGAAGCGCCCTATCTTACATTGACGGTCTGCTTCGACTAGAATTTACGCTAACTCAAACGTTGACAACCCCATTGTAAGGATGCAATTTGTTTCTATGTTGTTCTTATTGTTAGCACTAGAGTATTGCATAATGTTTGATTTATAAAATATGTCTCCTAGTAAAATCTGGAATTAGATTAATTTGCATACTCCCAACAGTGGACACTACATGGTGATTCGCGTTTGTTACAATGATCATATCATGGTTTTTCAGCAGATGGCATACCTTCTTTGAAGCTAACCAGCAAGACAAACTCGCTTTCACCACTCCACCAGTTGCAATTTGGCAAGAAGAAGGATAAAAATCTCCAGCTTTGCAACATCTCATGTTGTTCTCTTGCAAAAATGATCTAATCCACCTGAAGATGGATCAATAGCGTTTCATGCATCTTTGTCAGGTGATATCAATTTAAGGTCCTGCTTGAGATTGTATTTGAAACATGTCACCGTCCTGTCACCAATGGCAACACTAGTGCCTCAATATTATCCTCATCATTGCACGTGCTCCTGATCACTGAATTCCAGCTCTCAACATGTGGAACCACCCCATGATCAAGCATCTGACTCATGGTTTGTGCAGCATTCTCTACTTTCCCCACAGAACAGTAACCCTTGATCGCTGAATGAAACACTGAGAAATGTGGCACAAACCCTTTGCCAACCATATCCTCCAGGTAAGTTTGTGCCTTGTCATATAATCCGCTTACACAGAGTCCACTAACCAATATTGCATATGTCACTACATTTGGTGTGCATCTACTCTCTTCCAAATCCCCAATAATCTTGCAGCCATCCAGTGGTCACCCCTCACGGCACGTCGGCACGTCCCAACAATGACTGTTATAATGCACAATATCAGGGGAGACCCCACGGCCTCGCATGAGGCACAGCAGGTGGTATGCCTCTCGAAGCTACTTCTTTCGACAGAGAGCATTCAACACGGTGGTATACGCCAACAGATCAGCAGGGATGCCCCTGTGCAGCATTTCGTCGTAGCTGCATGTAATGGCCCTTGGCCGGTGGCTCGTCGAGGCCTCAGTGTGAGCGCAGCAGCGGTGCCGGCGGCGAGCGCTAGCGCGGCGACGATAGAAAATGTGGAGGAAAACCACCTCTGTTTGCTTGTCTCCTTCTCTCTGTTCACCCGATTACATAACCGTTAGGTCGCTGCCCGTTGGGTCCACAACAACCTCCTATGGTCCCACCTGCCAGACAACACACGCACACTTAACCGATCAAGCGCTCTCCTCAGCTTCACCCCGCAGCTCCACTCCACTCGACTTCGCCAGCGTAAGACTGCAGTGCAGACCTGTGCCTTGCGGCAGAGGGACTGGGTGAGAATACGGTAGGTGTGGGCGCCAGGAGCTGCGTGTAGGGACCTGAGGCAGTGGAAGAGGGAGAGCGACACAGCGATGCGGTCGGAGTGGGCGGCGGATCGATGAGGAGGTTGTGGGAAGCAAGGACAAGCGGCCCGGGGAGGGGGAGCCGCGAAGAGGCCAGGCGGAGGAGGTGGAGCGCAGACGGAAAGTGGGAAGCGGTGGAGGAGAGGGCGGAGAGGAGGTGGGGGAAAAGCTGGGGTGGAGCGGGAAGGGGTTTGGGCGGGAGACGAATGTCGGCGCACTCCTCTGCACTCTCTGAATATTCAGCTGGTAGGTGGACTAGAGAGAAGACACTTTCAGGTTTTGTGCAGAGAACCAACTGGCTCTGCGTTATTCCTTCCATAATCTATTTATAAGGAAAACCCAGAGTACATGGAGTGGTCTAGAAAGTATTTCATGTCGGTCTGTTACAAACAACAAACCGATCCCTCAGACCCGTTTTTATCCTAACAACCCAACCTTCCACTCTAACCCATTCATGTAGCTAACTGACGTTGACTAAAGACTAATCAAACCGAAAGACTAAAGCACTAAGTTATTCTCTAACAAGTTCCCCCTAAACTTATGCTTTAACCTGGCGCATTCCTATTCTTTCACGGAGTACCTGGAACCTTGCCTTTGGAAGCGTCTTAGTCATCAGATCAGCCAATTGGTCTTCACTGCAGATGAAATCCGGCCTGATGCTTCCATCTTCTACAGCTTCCCTTATGAAGTGATAACGTGTCTGAATATGTTTACTTCTGTCATAAAAAAACGGTCTTTTATCAGAGCTAGAGCTGACTTATTGTCAATTTTCAGACTCACACACTTCTCTTCTGCATTCATCAGACTGCCTAACAGTCGGGCCAACCAAATTGCTTGACATGCTCCAGCTGCTGCAGCCATGTATTCAGCTTCACAGTTTGAAAGTGCCATGTTTTCTATTTTTGAGACATCCAGGTGATGATATTTTTTCCAAGAAAGAATGTTGTACCAGTGGTGCTTTTCCTTGAATCAATGTCTCCCCCATAGTCACTGTCAGTATACTCTGACAGCTCTCAGTTTTCTTCCCTGGTATACAAACATCCAAAACTGATTGTCCTAGATACATATCTGATAATCTTTTTCACAGCTGCGAGATGTTCCACTCTAAGATGTTCCATGAACCTGCAAACATAGCCTACCGAGAAAGCTAAGTCTGGTCTTGTGTTGACCAAGTATCTCAGGCTTCCAACTAAGCTTCTATATGCAGTTTCATCAACTGGTGTGGCACTGCTTTCCTTTCTTAACTTGAATCTTGGCTCCATTGGAATTAGACAGGGATTGCATCCTTTAAGCCCAGCCTTTTCAACAATACTCATGGCATATGCAGATTGGCTCAGTATTATTCTTCCCTTTTCTTGATAAACTTCAATACCAAGATAGAAGCTTAGCAATCCCAAATCACTCATCTTGAATTCAGACTTCATTTATGCTTTGAACTGATCAATTTCAGTGATGTCTCCCCCTACTATAATAATGTCATCCACATAAACTCCCACCAGGAGTCTTTCAAGTTTATCTCCTCTTGCATAGATCCCATGCTCCAATGGACTCTGAATAAAGCCCAATTTTTTAGAGTGGTGTCCAGATTGATATTCCAGGCCCTAGGAGCCTGCCTCAAACCATATAAAGCTTTATCCAACCTGTACACCATATCTTCTTTTCCTCTTATCACAAAACCAGGAGGTTGAGAGACATATACTTGCTCCTTTAACTCACCATTTAAGAAAGCTGATTTCACATCTAAATGATGAGCAAACCATCCTTCTTGTGCTGCCAAAGCTAGAAGCAGTCTAACAGAATCCAACCGGGCTATAGGGCCAAAAACTTCACTGAAATCAATACCTTCCTTCTGGACATATCCTTTTGCAACAAGATGTGCCTTGTGTTCAGTAACAGACCCCTTTGCATCCTTTTTTATCTTGTACACCCATTTGAGACCAATGGGACGATGTCCTTCTGGTAGATCCAGCAACCTCCATGTATTATTTTCCTCAATGTATATTATCTCTTCAAGCGTGGCTTTCCTCCAAGCTTCATTCTTTTCTGCCTGATAAAAGTTTTCAGGCTCTCCTTCTTCAGAGAGAAACAGGTCTTCAAAGAGTTCTCTGTCAGCAAGCCCTGGTGAACTCCCCGGCCCAAGCAGTGCACTCATTTTCCTGAACCTTGCAGGACCACTACCATGATCAGCATCAGCATATTCCTGCAGATCAGTTATTGGAGGCCTTGCAAACTGCATTGGAGATGGTATGACATTAGGAACTGGTGTTCCAGGAACTAGTTGAGGTGAAGGATTTGCATTCACAGCTTTTTGTTCTGGAGCATCTTCAAAAAACTCTTGCTGAACTTCCACTCCAGGATGCTGAATTGTAGTGTACTCAATAGTAAACTCTTGATCACCCAGCTGCTCCTGTCTTTCCTTCCACACCCACTGAGCTTCTTCATCAAAGATGACATCTCTACTTATGTGAACCCTCTTGCTCACAGGATCATAGCATCTATAGGCTGCTGATCCGGGTTCACATCCAACGAAAATCATTGGATGACTTCTGTCCTCTAAATTCTTCAGATGAGGCTTGGTTGCTTTGATATGAGCCACACAACCAAATGTGCGTAGGTGGTGCACACTAGGCTTCTTCCCTGTCCAGTGCTCATAGGATGTCCTTCCTCCAGTGCTTTTAGATGTCATGCGGTTGAGAAGATATACCGCACAATTCACTGTCTCTCCCCAGAATATTCCTGGTAAACCTTTCCCTTTGAGCATACACCTTGCCATTGCCACAACATTTTGATTCCTCCTCTCAACAACTCCGCTCTGTTGTGGTGAATATGGGGCTGTCAATTCACGTCGCACCCCGAGTTCAGCACCCCCCCCCCCCCATCTGTTCTGAGAGCACCGAGGAGGTTCCCACTCTTCCTTTCCGCAGCAGCCTGAATGCGTTTGATCGCGGTGGGAGCTTCATCCTTTGTGGCCAGTAAAGAAATCCACATGTACCGGCTATAATCATCAACAAGAAGCAATAAATAGTGATTACCTCTTGGGGTGGTCGGCGAAATCTTGCCACAAAGATCACCATGAATGAGCTCCAAAGTCCTTGTCGCACGTCGGGTTGCTTGTTGGCGAAATGATGCTCGACGATGCTTGCCAGCTAAGCATGCCTCACATACTTGATCAACATGTTCCAGAACAGGGAGACCATGCACTAAATCTTCTTTTGCCATCTTGATCAAAGATCTGAACCCTAAATGTCCAAATCTTGTGTGCCAATGCCAAGAATCGCTGCCTGCATGAGTGGCAAGGCACACTAGGCTGGCAATCTGTAGCTTTAGCTTGTAGATCCTTCCTGAGCTTCGATCTATTTTGGCCACCAGATTCTGCCGATCATCACGAATGGACATGACATCACCTTTGACTTACAGTTCCCAGCCTTCTTCGTCGAGTTGCCCAATACTAATGATATTGGTGTTGATCCGAGGAACGTAGTAGACATTACTTAGGGTTCGATGTTATCCGTTCTTGCACTCATACAAAACAGTCCCACATCCTTCGATCTCAACCACGGTGCCATCCGTGAACCGAACATTCCCAGTCGTTCGCCTGTCAATGGTAGTGAACGCCGCACGCGTTCCTGACATGTGGTTGGAGGCACCGGTGTCTAACACCCACCAGCTGAACATCCTTCCTTCTTCACCCTTGATTGCCATGTTGATCACATTCTCTTCTTCCTCTGCTTCCTTCCTGATCGCATCATGAACTGTATGCCGTGATTCGATGTGGTCTTCATCATAAGCTGTTTCAAGGACAGCTGATGTCTTCAGCATGTCCTGACCTTTGATGGCATGATCTTCGGCACTAACAAGAAGAAGATTCTTGTCCTCTACCTGAGCAACATGGGCCTTCTCTTCCTTCTTGACTTTGCTATAACAGTCTCTTGCCTAGTGTCCTGGCTTGCCACATTGATCGCAGTTGGTGTTGCCATTCCCTCGTCCTGATGACAATCCTAGACCATCGCCACGTCTGCCACCACCTCGTCCTCGACGACCTCCACGGCCACCTCCCCGGTTTCCATTGTTGCCACGATTCTCCTCTCCCTCCTTCTTCTTGTAACGCTCACGCCATTCTTCTTCAGTCAAATACAGCTTCCCTTCGGCTGTAGGCTTCTCGTCACTCTCATCTCCGGCTGCTTTGAGCCGACCGGCAACTTCTTCCACTGAAAGCTGAGAGATATCCAACAGGGTCTCGATCGATAACACGAGTTGCTTGTAACGCGGGCTTGCAATCCGGAAAAATTTCTCAGACAACCTTTGATTCAGGTTTAGGATCACCGAGGGTATTGAGTTGGCTTACCAGACCATTCAGGTGCAAGGTGAAATCTTCTACAGATTCTCCTTCCTTGAATGCAAGAAGTTCATATTCACGCCGCAACTTCTGCGTGCTCGCCTTCTTGATCTGATCATCGCTGAGGCGTATTGTCTTGATAGTCTCCCATGCCTCCTTCGCCGATTCCTTCGTCGCGAGGGTGGAGATCATCTCAGCAGGCACAGCAGAGCAGATCACATCCAGTGCCATTCTGTCCGCTTGGAACTCGGCATCGCCTGGATCGATCACGCTCCAGAGACCGCGGGCGTCCAGCTTGATCTTCATTAACAGTGCCCAGTTGCTGTAATTCGCCTTGGTGAGCACCGGATAATTCGCCGGCCCGGCCGACGACATCTTCTCGAACACACGCTCAATGACGACTCCCTGGCTGCGCCGCGGCGGCGGTGAACACCCGCGGCTGCGTCGGCCTCCGGAGTGCTGGATCTTCCATACGCCATATCTTGCTCCCGGTGTTCGTCCTGGGCTCTGATGCCAATTGTCGGCGTACACTCCTCTGTACTCTCTGAATATTCAGCTGGTACGTGGACTAGAGAGAAGACACTTTCAGGTTTTGTGGAGAGAACCAACTGGCTCTGTGTTATTCCTTTGATAATCTATTTATAACAGAAACCCAGAATACATGGAGTGGTCTGGAGTATTTTAGGTTGGTCGCAACAAACCGATCCCTCAGACTCATTTTTATCCTAACAACCCAACCTTCCACTCTGACCCATTCATGTAGCTAACTGACGCTGACTGAAGACTAATCAAACCGAAAGAAAGCACTAAGTTTATTCTCTAACAACGAAGAGGGAGCTTTATGTGGAAAGGAATAGGTCGGGCAGCCGGCGGAGACGGAGCACGGCAAATAGTAGAGGGAAGAGGAGGCGCGGAGATGGCAGGGACGCGAGGCGGTGAAGGAGTGCAAGCACATGGAGGGATGGTTCTGGCAGTGGGTGAGGCAGAGGAAGGAGTGGAGCGTGGCAGGGTGCGGCGTGGTGGTCGGGAAGGTGATAGTCACAAGCTCTAGCGCGAGAAGGGGGTCCAACTGCATGGTCACAAGCATGTGGCGCCGTGCTGGCGAGATCACGGGTAGCGACGGGAGCATCGGCAAGGCCACGGTGGCGGGCCGGCGGCGTGGGCTCGAACACGCTCGAAGGGAGCCGACGAAAGACAAATTTTTTATTAATATTCTATTTTTATTATTTTAATAAAAATAACCAGCAAGTTGAAAAATTTGCAAAAACGACGGCCATAGTTCCACTGGTGTTGACGTGGCTAGGGGTGGTAAATTGCCTCAGCCCAGGGACTTTTTCATAATTTATTTCGTTTGTTATCAAATATTGGTTTATAAATGAATATAAATTTGGCCCGATTCCAATCCGATCCGGCCTTTTATCAGCTCTAGACATAGCAAGCCGCGCCACCATGTGGAAGAAAAAATCCACGTGGTGGGAGTGTGTCTGGTGAGCCTAGTCACCCAGGTGAAGGCTCTTGTGACTAGTTGACCAACAGACATGCAATAGGTGCCCAGCTGTCTAGTGGGCCTAGTCACACAATAATTGGGGCGACATTTTTTAATGTTTCAAAATTTGATCTAAAATTGCAAAATATTTATAACTGAAATTATAATTTGTAAATTATAATTAATTTTTGTATTGGAATATATTATGTGTGTATTTGAAAATTGATTTATTTGTTTGAAAATTAAAGTAAGGTGTAATGTTTGAGCTACAAATATTGATTTTTGACTGAATATGTTGTACTTTAAATTTGAATATTATTTTTGAAAAAAGTATCAGCTTTGTTTATTAGTATACTTGTGAAAATAATATTTGTAATTGAAAAATAATGTAGTTAATGTATTGTAAAATTAGATATCGGAGATGATGAATAAAGATAGTGCTAATATAATTTTGAGCTCGGCACATATGTGAATTCGTGAAAAGGAATTACACGAACCCCATAAATAGGTGTGGTTTTGCCCGCCTTTCTATTTCTACGGTACATATGGCAAGAAATACCATCTATAAGGTAAAACAGAAAATATAAGGTGAAGAAACGAAGTGTGTACAATTCAGGTGATGGTAATCTAACCGTGCACCGAGCTAAAGTTAACACGCCTTAAGAAAACCTAAAATCTCAGCCGAGCATGGTAGGCCCATTATATACTATGCGGTGTGAGGATATTTCCCCTTCCTGAAAGCATCTAGTCTGGCTTCCCTTGCCCGGCGAACCCTCTTGCACATACGCTCCCTCTCTGCCTCAAGTTCCTCTCTGGCGATGTGTTCCTCCTCTATCCTAAGCCTACGTTCTTCTTTCTTCCTTCGCATGCACTCTTGTTGAGCCTTGAGACGACGCTCCTCAGGTTCAACCCTCTCCCTCCTGCGCTCCTCCATTCTTTTGTCTTCCTCAAACGCCATCCACATGAGACGATTGCCAGCCTCGGCCCCACGTTGGATGATGGCGTAATCTTCTAGCATTTGTTTGTGGTTGACATATTCAATAAACTAACAAATAAGTGGTGGTGACTGCATTTTTAAAGATGTGTCGTTACAGAAGATTGTAATAAAAATATAAATATGAACTTAAGAGAGTAGTCTTGTTTTGTATAATTACCCGTCGTCTGTCTTTGAAGAAATATGACATCCAACTATGTGGAGAGTCATACTCATAGTTGTTATACATCTAAACTCTCAAACCATATGTGACGCACAGAACTAGCCTCCTCCCGAAGCGGCAAGAAGTGCCACACACGAGCACATAAATGCATGAAATTATTCAGCCATAGGCACTCTCTCCCTATTGAATAGTGGCGATGAAGGTCCCATGATAGCAGTGGTTGATGAACGACTATGTGCGGGTTTGAGTTTCCATTGCGGGAGTGGTGGCTCTTTTATTGAAGGAGCTGATGCCATCCTTGGCGAAGTGTAGGAGGGATGATAGCGATTGAGGAAAAAATATTCAATGACTGAGTCAGACGACACATGGGTGCACAAATATGGGGTCAACATTGATTGAAACATGTGGTCGTAGGTGAAGATTATTGAGCAGGACGTGCACTGCTTTTTCTTGTCATCTTGCAATGTTTGTATCGATGCTTTTAGTGGGGATAGGGCACATCAATTTGGCGCAAAGTGATAAAGAAAGATGAAATATTCATGATAGTATATACAAACATTTTGCATGTTTGTATCGATGCTTTAAGTGGGGGAGGGGCATATCTATTTCAGCGCAAAGTGATAAAGAAGGATGAAATATTCATGATAGTATATATAAGATAATGAACTCAAAATATGAGTGTTGATACCCTGCAGACCGGGTACCCCCGCGTGCAGGGTTAAAGAGGCTCCGGACTCCGCCTCCCAGCTGAGGCGGGCCATGGTGCCGCCGCGTGCCCTCCGGCCCCGGACTTGGCCTCCCTGCTGAGGCGAGGTCCGGCGCTGACACGTGTCCCCTGGCTCCGGGCCTGGCCTCCCTGCTGAGGAGGGCTTCGGAGCTGCCACGTGTCCTCTGGCCCGGACCTGGCCTCCCCGCTGAGGCGAGGTCCAGTGCGCTGCCACATGTCGTCTGGCTCCGGGCCTGGCCTGCCCGCTGAGGAGAGCTCCGGAGCTGCCACGTGTTCACCGGCCGGACCTGGCCTCCCCGCTGAGGCGAGGTCCGGCGATGCCACGTGTCCTCCAGCTCTGAGGGGCCGCCACATAACCCACGATCCGCCATGGGTCGTGGGCCTCAGGAGTCAAGGAAGACGTGCGCAGTCCAGTCAGACATTCAAGACTCACGTGTTCTCCAGAAGCATAGCGTGCAACGCACGCCTCCGCCCACTCCTGGCAGTCATTACAGTGACATGACAGGACTGTATGGCATGACAACGACAGTAACAGCACAGTGCTGCACAAACTGACCGAGTAGGATGCGGCGACAAGACGGAGCCTTTCTCCCACCATCATCAACCGCTACTCGGTCTGAGACGCCCTATGGTCAGGCAGCGCGCCTTAACTCCAGCGACAGTGGACACTACAAGTAGCCATTAACACCCTAGATCGTGTATAGGGTATGGACCACCACAGGGCCACCTGTCGGTCCTTGGGTCTCAGTTTAACTGCCCGGCCTTGAGACATAAAAGGACCGGGCAGCCTCCTAAAGAGGGGATCTCTCGATTCCGACCCTCAGACTCTCACACGCGTAAGCACAAGCAATACAGCTCACACTCCCGTGGACGTAGAGTTTTACGCTCCAGCGGCCCGAACCACATAAATCCTGGTGTTCATCTTCGTTCTTCTAGCTCGATCAATCTAGGGACGTTTGCCCCTCCAAACAACGAATCTCCACGGACCGCTCCAGTAGCGGTACTGGGGGAAGTGTAGTAGAGAACACTTCGACAATGAGAATGACAGCTATGTTATAATGACATGAACGTTGAAAAATATACGAAATCTAGACGTGCAACACATATGGATTAGTTACAGACTAATGAAGTGAATTGAAAATGACAATAGAAGGAAAAACGGTAATGAAAGTAGAAGCACCCTGACGCGTAGAAGTTGTGACGCCCATAGCGTTGCAGTGTTAGTGTCCATTCCGGCTTAATGAGCAGGTCCCGGTCTATGGTGCAGGCATACAGAATTGAGGGGGCAGCGAAAGAAATGACGACCACTACCCTCGCCTCCATACGTCATCTGTACAACATAATTTAAGCCACGGTTCAACTTAGGCCACTCCTGTTTACTATTTTCATACAATCGCAACGGACAAAATGGTCCGAAATCGCTCATCCTTTCAAGAGGAAACTCATCGATTGGTTCTTGGAACCAAGCTGGTCCACACATGCCATCATTCAAGTGTCGCGTTATAGCTCTTCCTCCCCGCCTACTGCAACCTCTACTCGCCATTCTATTTATTTCAATCTTTGTGCTTGTAATTGAAAGCGGATGCCTTCATTTTATAGCGGATGAGTGCTCTCATGCAATTAATGCCCTACCAATATTTTTTTCAGGTGATGTGCACAATACAATTCTACTCTCATGAAATCAATTCCTGACATCTATACCTTTGCAAGTGCTATGGACAACACACTTTTGCTCTCATGGAATCAATGTTTGACCTCTATCTTTTTACGGTGATGTGGACAACACAATTATGATCTTTTGTAATCAATGTGTAGCCTATATGCCTTTGCAGGTGATGTGTACAACACACTCATGCTCTTATTGAATCAATGCCTGACCCATATCCTTTTGTAGGTGATGTGGACAACACACTTCTGCTCTCATAGAATGAATGTCGGAGCCCTATTCCTTTGCAAGTAATGTATAGAACACACTTCTGCTTTCGTAGAATCAATGCCTCACCTCTATCCGTTTGCAGATGATGTGGACAACACACTTTTCCTCTCATGGAATCAATGTCTCACCCATATACTTTGTAGTCGATGTGCACAACACAACCTCATGCTATATAATGAACGCACGCTATCCGTAATACATTTGACAGTATGGAGTCAATCTTGACAAGAATCGTACTTCAGTAGTAAAAGTAAGGAACATAGTGACAAATACTAAAGTAAGTAACAAATGATAGTACAAGTTATAATATAAGAACGATATAGTAGTCATAACACTACAATCGTACATTGTTCAAAGTAACTAATGTCTGTCACACTTAGGGCCAGAACCCCTCACCGTGGCATGCTTGACCGCCCTATGTCCTGCTCTCATGTGGTCTCAGGAGTATGTAAGCGCGGAAGGAAGGATCGCGTGCCGAGTAGGCCGATCTGTAGGTACACATGTCTTGTCCTATTGTGAATGTGCTTCTTACCATCAATCTTATGGAGGATCTTCTTGTTGACCTTTTTTCTCACAGCCATCACAGTGGATGTTCACTTTCAGCACACAGGTCTGGAAAATCAAGTAGAACGGAGAACAAAAAAGTCACCATGATAGCTAAGAAAGAGGCCTCAAAAATAGAAAAAAAGCATGGTCGCAGCATGAAAACATAAGCAATCTGCATGCTCCACTAGTAAACAAAATGGCAGCAAACAAAAGAAGAAAGATCTGAATAACATATTTGAGCTAGAGGAGATGCAAGACTCACCGAGTGAGGCAGATGAGCTGCTTGCCCATTGAGTTATCATGGGAGCTCATGAACATTATCCAACCAAAGAGCTATAGTAGGTAGGCCTCCAAATGCCTAGACACGGTAGCATCATCAACGTCAGGGTGAATGTACTCTTCCTACATCATGTATTGAAAAAAACAAAGTGTTAATACATTATAAAATATAAATGAAACAAATGTTGTAACTTCGTTACAAAAAAAATACCTGAAATTATAGCAACCACTTCTTTGTCGGTTCGTGCACCTGGTCGGCTCGAAATAAAGACAAAGGTGTAGTGTGCGAGTGAAGAAATACACCATGAAAGTAGGCAAGGAGGTCGTACCGCCATGTATCCGCCACGTCAGGACCACATACGACATCCTTGGTGACAGACAAACCCAAAATATACGACACATTCTATAGTGTCGGGGTAATCTCTCCATACAGAAAGTGAAATGTGTGGGTCTCCGGCCTCCACCGGTCCACCAAAGCTGCAAAAGTGAGCGGTCAAAGGTAAACCGCTTTGCTGGGTCACAGACCTCCTCAACAGACCTGGCCTTTACTTGCCTACACAGTGGAAAAAGCCCTGCTGCACATAACCTGTATTAGTATGACAATATTCTAATATTATCTTTCAAGTAATAGTTGAAAATAAGCACATATCGGGGAATCTAGTGGTCGTCTAGCTGCAAAAGCTCAGAAGGCACTCTAGGACATGAAAGTTGAAGGTCCCGACCTCTAACGACACTCATGTAGGATCGGTGTCGAAGATACACCTGCAACTGAACTAGATCTGGACAGTCTGCACCACCCTGAGCCATACCCGCACACAATAAAAAATAGCATCAGTTAAACATTAACATAGAATACAATATTTAAATGGAACAACATGGGAAATAATGTAATTGTACGATATAGTTATGAGGCAATGGTAAATTAATTATGACACATAGTTCAAGTACAACGAACAACATACTACACGGTACTCTTAAACATCAAAGCACTTTGTACAACATAGTTCTTAAATATAGAATTACATGTTACAAATACTAGTATGTAGATTACACATGAAGAAATCAAATAGTTGTGTCCTGGGTCCGTAGTGAATGTGTCAAAAATAGCAAAACCACATGTCTTAGCATTCCATACCGTAATGACAACCTAGTTGAAGAAATACTATGACACATAACCGCTCGGGGCAAAGTTGGTAAGGGCACGTGTTGCAATAAAATGTGAACAGGGTCTGTGTAGTAGCTTCAGCTTCATGCATGAGCATGTGCAAAAGTCGTTATGAAGAATACACTCCTGCACCGTGCTCTCACGGTTGCCACCACGCTTACTCCTGTCTCTATACAAAATCTCAAATCTATTTTTGGTAGTTCCCATGGGTCTTGCACAATGCAGAGTTGCTTTCTTAACTTCTCTTCCATGTATTTTGACATGAATGTTGTGTACACCAATGTGGCGTCAACCATAGTGTTAATAGCTATTGTGTATCGCTCACGGAAATTCATAGCACATCCCATGTAAAATCCCTTCAACTATAGCAACCATAGGTAATCCTTTTAAACCATGTATGACCCAAATATAGACTTGTATAGGTATAACGGGTAATTATTATAACATGAGTATAAGGGTATTATTCGAGTTGTATTCAAAGCATTGTAAAACACTCACTTACCTCTACTAAATTTGTTGTCATGATTCCATAATGAGCCCCATCCATGTCATATAGCAATGATCACTTCTCTTTCGGTTCGTGCTTGATCCAATGCGAGAAGCATCGGATGGATAACCTTGCCTGGTGAATAACGTTTCTGTGACCATCTATCGGAAGGCTACATAGAGGCACAAAAACATTTCATCGGGATTCACCGTATCTAAAACCACATCCATGTGTTTTGTAAATTCCATCAAGGCGATACCAAAGAGCATTGAACTTTCTCTGCTAATTCTAATTGCACAACCTCTTGAACAAGTTTATAAGTTGTTTGTTTTTAAAGCGACCGTAAAAGTTTGCACCCAAATATCGCATGCCCATCTAGATTGTATGTCTTACCAACATGGTCTAACAATACGTTCCGTGCAGCCATACTTCACATCCAATATAGCCTTAAGCAGGCTGGTATGCCGGTCATGTATGACACACATTTGGGCGGCCTTGCACTATTGTCATCTTCACCTGATGCGGAAACCAATACCAACTATCAGTGTTCATGCTCTCAACAAATGCAAAGGACAACGACAACACTTGATTGTTTCCATCCACTCCAATAGCTGTCAGAATCTGGGCTTTATACTTTTTAGTTAGGAAGGTATCATCCATTCAAAGTACAGGCCTACAATGCCAGAATGTATTTATATATTGACCGGTGAAGAATGAGATTTCCAGGCATACATGGGTTTCTCACATCCATGATGTCATAATAGGTTCTAACATTTGTCTGTGCTACGGTCTGAAGCAATTTTGGAAGTTTGTCATAAGATGCTTTATATGAATCAAGCTTCTACGGTATCATTTTTGGCTTCGTATTTCAAGCCTTCAAGTAGCTTATAGTGTATTTAAAATCCTCCTCTATGGTGTTGATTATTGATCTCGGCTCGAACCGAATATTGTCCACAACTCGAGTATACCTGTAGTTTATAACAAATTGTAACGTAACACTCGTATTACACTACTCTAACTGTTTAAACTCACATATATGGTGTTTGGCTATGAAACATTGCCACGACTTGCTCCAAATCTTCTCATAACCGTGCACTAAAAAAGGACAGCTTGTGGACACACATTCAACATTATAAATCCTCCTACTTGACTTATAAACCACAAATGATCTTTTCACTGAAATTGGCTAATACATGACAACATCCTTTATAACCTTTTTATTGTTTAAAATAGATCCCTCTGTTATCTCGTTGTCCACATACTCCTGCGACAACGAGTGTCCTTCTCTAATAGATAGATTAGAAAAGTTTTGATTATTCCACTCTATCGCGGCAAGAGCCTCGTCTTCATCATTTGACAAGTCAAATTTTAGAACATTATAGTGTTGCATGTCCTCCACTCTTATCTGCTCAAATATGTGCTCAATGTCTTCTTCTTCATCCGCTTGACTTGTTGCTTCACTACGAATCATATCCCCTTCAGCTCCTTCATTTTGTTCTTCGTTTCCCATCCTATTATCATCTTCACCTTTCATGTGGCTTTGGGTTGTTGGAGTCCGTCACCAAGCCACGAGGCAAATGAGCCCACACATCGGGCCCCGTCGCCCAGCTAAATGATGATGGGTCGGCCCAGCGCAATGGTCTAGTGGTGGGTCCGCTTGTTAGGGTTGTCGCCCAATGGTGGGGCGACTAGGCCCGCCACGTGGATGTACACATCAGTGGAATTGTCACCCATTCAACAGACGACATGTTCCAAGTCAGAGCCACGTAGACCTGTCGCATGATGAACGAGCGATAAGGTGATCAATTTTGCAAATTTTCAAAATTCTCGGTTATTTTTATTAAATTAATAGAAAATCATATATTAAGAAACAAACAAAAATGGGGTGTGAGGCAACAGTTTTCAGTTTGGGTCAATCTGTTTAGTAATATAATATTTTAAATCATAAATTTGAAAAAGATTGTCATTTCAAACAATTGTAGAAACGGGTAAAAGTCTTCCAACATAACTTTTTACTTTGAGTGAAACTTGCATCAAGGCTATAGGTCAAAAGGTCACCCGCCCACTAGGAGGTTTTAATAAATCGTGGATGAGTCACTTGGTGGGCGAGCAGTTTTTGACGCAGAGTAGCAAAAAAATCATCTAAAATTGAGGGAAAAAAGAGGAGAAGATGAGATTGGACTTTTTGTTACTAGTTCAATGGATCTGTAGCTCTTGACTTTAGGTATTATAAATATTTATTAGACATATTAGAAAAATACAAATATTTTACATATGTTACTCAAGATATAGTTGTAACATAATACATATAATAGGGTATTTAGGTTATAGGACAAGATTACAAACAAATTGACCAACCAGACTACGACAATATGACACTAATTATTCATTACACTACAAGATATCACATTGGGACGAAGAGGAGTCGTCGCAGTCCAAATAAAATCTGAACTTGGGAATGGGTGAGGATCAGTCGATGAGAACCTTGTCATTATTGAAAACATTCCCATAATCTGAGAACCTTAGAGTAGATGGTCTTTTTGTGACATCTTCTGAAGGTGCATCTATGCCCGCCCTTGTGGGTTTTGGATGATTAATGACAAAAATTTAAAGAAAGTTTGGAAAGAGTATATGCAGATTAAAAAGAAAAAAGATGGTTGTATCCCTCAAAAAGGAAAAAGGAAAGGGCGTTGAAGACCTATACATAGAATTAGGGTTTCACTTTTATTGAGTATAGGAAACGGTGTACTATTAAGAGGGACATGACGTCAAGTAGGTGTGAAAATGATTTGAGCTCAATCCTTAGAGATTTAATTAATAAGAAAGTGTAGACAAGTTTAAAAGGACAAATTCAGGCATGTTTGGACTTGTCCGGACTCTAGGTACTTTCAGTCCGAATCTGGACTTGTCCGGAGTATCCCCCAAAAAAGGAGATACTGATGTGTCCAGACTTGTCCAGACTCTAGGTTCAGACTAGTCCGGACCCAGACTTGTCCGGGGTATGCTGCAGAAAAGGAGGTACTAATGGGCTCGGACTTATCGGGGGTGGCGTACGGAAAAGTAGTTTCTGATGTGTCCGGACTAGGGTCCGAACTAGGTCCGGACTAGTCCGGACAGCCGGACTTGTCCAGCATTGGTTGCGGAAAAGAAGGTTCTGATGTGCCCAGACTAGTCCGGATCTAAAATCTTTTTGAATTTTACTGATAGTTGAAGTAGACGTCACTCCGCAGAGTGTAGTCAGGGTGTATTTTCACCCGGATGGAGACTCACGGATCATGTGGATGACACACTGTGAGCAATACAGCGTGTCGTACAAGGATTTTGTGAAGATTCTTGAATTGCAAGAGACTTTGAGTGCCCATTTCAAAATTCACAACGAGGAGATATTGATGAAGAATGAGTTTGATTTCATGTATGACCAACACTATGCCTTCAATCGTCCTCCAACTCATGGCATTCTCCCCTTCTTTAATGTGCTCAACCGACTACTAAGAAAGACGTTGACTCTCAAGGACGGTGATGCAACAAGCATCAATTCCTACATTAGGAATTTCATGCAATGGTTCAAGGGGGACAAAAAGTTCAACATCTTCGATTTCATCTACTTTGAGATCTTTGCTACTATGACGGACCGGAATCCGAACAATTCAGGATCGTAGAGGGTGATGTCACATGATGCGACACTTGACAACACACACGATAAGGAAAACATGTATTACATTCAAACTTACTGAATTTGTACAAAAGTAGTACAAACCTTCAATTTACATTTAATTTACAGAGTTTAACTGCAGCGGAAATTTACTATACAACTCACACCTGACCCTAACTAGCAAAAGTTAGTTGTCCAGCTCTACAGACAACCCACACTAGCTACACTCTAGCTTCAGGGCGGCGTGCACGGCTCCCACACAGCCGTCGTTCCCGACGGAGGGTAACCCTCACCGGTGAACTCGTACTCCATCTCAATGGGGTACTCCTCACCTGCAAACACTCATAGCAGCAGCCGTGAACACAATGGCTCAGCAAATCTTATCCAACTCTCCTACACAAAAAACTCTACATGCATGTCATACTAGAAATAGGATAGAAAATTGCAGCAATGGACACTCCTTCTAGTTTATCCTTACTTCATCTTTTAGCCACAAGTTCAAGGTTCACAAATCTGAAATTTAGTGAGCAATTTTTGGTGGCACACATGTTGCAATACAATTTATTCATAACAGCAGTAATTCATCACAATCATTCCACATATTTACTACGTCATGACACGGTGAACAAGCGGTACTAATTACCGTGAGGGACGGTGAATCGACTCGATATACACCTGCAGGGATACCTGAATAGCACGTCACTTACGTCCATCCTCGGAGATGCAACGACACGCTCAACCGATGTCATACGGGACAACTTTTCACGAAACTACCCAAATGTCGAACCGCTCACACCCAAATGACCAGGAGCTTCCCTACACGGAGCAACTCTCTATGTTGTTAGCGGATTTCCACCTTGTTGTACTCAAACTACACCTATAAATCGTTGCGTTATGCCTCGACGCCCGGAGGTATAGGTTACATCAGTTTATCGGACCCCATATATCCGATATGCCTTCGGTACATTCAAACTTGTTTAGCGTGGCCGCACACGGATCGGTTCTCAATTGACACGTGCAGGGCTACACACACAAGACTTCCTGTTGCTGTGTCCTACGCCCCTGCCTAGTCTCATTTTTCTTACTAGGGTTATCTCATATCTCGAACCAATCCCGTATATGGCGAATCCTATACTCGCGAGTAGATTCTAACTACTCGACTTGTACCGAAGCCTATAAGACATTAAGCAAGGCATATGCTACTCGAGGACTTAGACACTACCCTCAATTTCTTTAGGATTAGTTGATTATGCAATTAGAGTTCCAATCACTCTAGATCCAATGCACATACATACATAAATCTATGTGAATATAAAGCAAAAACTCGATAAAAATTGTTAAATGCAAACCGGGGATTGCCTTGTTGCTGCTGGTTAGTGGTTAAATTCTCTTCTGGAGGGATGAAATCCAAGATCTCCGGGGCTTCCTCGCCTTCAGTGACTACACGTAAACAAATTAATGATATGTGTCGAATTTAATGCAAATGTGTTGAATTGACAAATATGAAGATCCTAACTCTAGCTAGACCTCCTTTCCGACTCTGAAATTTCTACTGTGATTTGGTCACAACCTAAACAGAGACTTGGCCGAATTTCATTTGAAGTAGAGCTCATTTGAGCCGTGCACAAATAAATGTATAAATGGCCATAATTTGAGCTTCTAAGGTTTTCTAGGAATTTTCATGGAGCAAGGCATAACTTTCTGTAAACTAGAGTTTATGGTGGTTTTAATGGAATTGGTTTCATGTAATTTAAAGAATCCTAGAGAAAGTTATGAGCTAATCAAGATTGAGAAAATTCTAAAAAATATTTCTATACATTTTTCCTTTTCTATTTGTTAGGTCACTTAATCACACCATTAGGGGGACTTAATAAACTCAGATGGATCTGAAATTTTCAGGTGACTCAAGGATATTCAAGTAAACATCCTAGACAAATTTTAGAATTTTCCACAAAGGGGATCTCCAGTTAAAATTCCCAATGTTTTAAATTTTGGGGAATTAATTCTGTAAAAATAGTGGGTTTCATCGATTGAAACTTGTTTTAGCAGAAAGTACTCGGAAACTTGAATCCAAAAAAATTTGGTTCACTAAATTTGGATAATTCTACACAAAGTTATGGGCTTCTAAAGTTTAGGGAAATTCTAGAAAAAGAAGAACCGTGAAATGTTCAAAACCCTGACAGAGAGGCCCCACCCGACCTTCTTCAACCTCGGGCTGGCGCGCATCCGAGCGCTGGCACTCTCCAGTGAGCTTCACCGGATCGGGGTTCCCGTCCTTCCCCAGGGCTAAGACTCGCCGCTAGTGAGTTTAGGACCACGAGCAACTCGTTTGTGGTGTCGGCGACGCCCATCGGTGACCGGAAACCTACCCGCGACGGGCAGCGGCGGCGGAGCAACTTCGACGAAGTCGCCCGACTTCTACAAAGGCTCGTTTCGATCAAACTTTGGCCCTACAGCTCCTTGGTATGACGTTGATCAACGACATGAATCCAAATACTCCCCAAACGGTCGACAAGTACGAGCTCACCGTCGACCTAGGGCAAATTCCAGCGGTGGCCCAAAAAACTCGAAGAACAGAGCCTATACTCAATGGTTTTGGATGCTTGTGGATTCTAGAGGCTCGTAGGAAGGTCTATGACGTGTGGTGCACTAGAGAGAAGCTGTGATCCACTAAGCATCAAGAATTTTTGAAACTTGATCACGTCGGTCCTATGAACATACGTGCTATAAAACTGAAAATTCTCCCTCGAGAGGGGACGAAACAAGGAGGGGTTTTCACTGGAGTGTCGAGCAGATTATGGCGCGTCTCTTTGCTGTTGATCGTTGCCCACAATACGGCTTAGAACGGTGGGGCGACGGAAGAAGAGAGGGTGTCCGAAGGTGGAAAAACGCGGGAGCAAGAAACGTGCGCGCGGTGCTCGGCTCGGCTCGGAGACGATGGGAACGATGCAATTGGGCGCCGTGATGGACTTTACAGCGCCAAAATCGCCATGAGGTGGAGGGTTGGGGCGCGCACGGCGGGACGTGGTCGAGCGGTGGTCATCAAGGAAACTTCAGTGCGTTTGAGTCGGTTCGGTGAAAATTTAGTCACTGCCAGTGGGTCCCTACCCCCCTCTAAATCTTTTTATTTGTGTTTACTGATATTTTCTCAGCTACTCACAATTAAATTAGAGACTTAGCCCCAAAGTCATGAGCTAAATTTAAATTCCTCGGATTGGAGCTGGTTTGGCTAAATTTTATTCACACTTGAATTTGAATTTCAAATTCAGTTTTGAATTAGTTCAAATATAGCTCCCAACAAGATCAACTCCAATGGGATGAAAATTGGTGGAGTAACTTAGAAAAATATGTTGAGTTTGAATATGAATCCACCTTTTAAACTCAGGTGATGAAAGTAGCTTGAATTTGAATTTACTTTCAAACTAGCCCTTTTTATAATTGTATCTAAAAGTATCTCAAAAAGGTTTGAATTTGCAGTAAACTTAGCATGAGCATTTCTAAGAATGTTTAGAACCCAATTGTGAGCTCAGCCTCTCATGTATACATGTGGGAAATCCTCCTTTTGGATTTGTGAGTTTTTCCTTTAATCATTCTATTAATGGTGATTACATGCTCTTCAAATGTGTTCATGAGATTACTACAATATGAGATGTGGTGTGTGTGATGTGATGAAAACTTTAGCAAGTGAAAATGTTGGGCCTTTACAGCTACCTCTCACACTTCTTCTCGATAATGTGGATATGCACCCTATATTATGTGCATGATCGAGAAGGCTACGAAGAAGACTTTTGTGAAGGACGTCAGGCACCGGAAGCTTCAGCCACAGTTGGTTGCCCCGGCTCTTGTGCCTTTCGCCACATTGAGGGAGCAAATAGCGTCTGCTCGGGCCACACGAGCGGCATTGTCGACGGCTGCCCCTCCTCCTACTTCCGCGGGTGCCTCCAGCTGTCTTCTTAAGGTACTCAAGTCTATCTTCACTATGTGTCGCAACACACGCGTAAAGATTCAAAAGGAGAATGCAGCTAGAAAGAGGCATAGTCGCTACATGAAGGGCAACATCACGGCAATTTGTGCCAAGTTGGAGATGCCACCGGTGGGCTCTCCGGCGATATCCAACGATAGCGAGGAGGACATCCCGGACTTCCCCGAGCTCACCGCCAACGTGCTGGCTTTCTTTGGAGGAGGTGGAGCTTCTTCGAGCGCCACACCTCCCGCTAGCAACGACGACGATGACAAAGCCGGCGACAAGAGCTATGGAGAGTACAAGGAGGACGAGGAGTAGGATATCCTTCACGTGGCATCCTTCCTTTCTTTTTTCCTTTTTGGTGTTTTGATGCCAAAGGGAGAGAAGATAATAGATTTATCTGTTTATCTCTATTTGGACATGGCTTATATTTTTTTAATGGGACCATTTAAATGTTGGCTTGTATTCGTGTGATGAAGACTAAATTTAATACTTATGGACATGGTGTGGAATGGCGTGTTAAGATTCATTTTATCTTTATGGATATGATGTGCAATGATGTGTTGGTATCTATATCATTTTTGTGGCTATGAGTTACTTGGTGTGTCATGTTCATGTCTATCACGTATTACTCACTTATTACACAAATAGGCATCCCATGAACAACTATATGTATATGAAGAACCCCATTGTTTATATCTTGGTGTGTTTGTTGCTCATGACTATTTAAATATGCACACATTTAGGGTGGGTTTCTTCATACATACACACATGGTTGTTCAAAACTTATTTTATCTATGTTTTGTTGAAATCTTTAATTGTTTGTCACCAATCACCAAAAAGGGGGAGATTGAAAGTGCATCTAGGCCGCCTAGTGGGTTTTGGATGATTAATGACAAATAATTAAAGAATTAATGAGTTTGCAAGGAGTGTATGCAGATTTGGAAAGAAAAAAGATGGTTGTATCTCTCAAAAAAGGAAAGGGCGTTGAATAACTATACATAGAATTTAGGTTTTCATTTTATTGAGTATAGGAAACGCCGTACTATTAAGAGGGACACGATGTCAAGTAGGTGTGAAAATGATTGGAGCGCAATCCTTAGAGTATTAGTTAAAAAGAAAGTGTAGACAAGTTTAAAAGGACAAATTCGGGCATGTCCGGACTAGTCCGGACCAAGACTTGTTCGGAGTACCCCCCCCCCCCCCCCCCCGCGGAAAACGAGGTACCAATGTGCTTGGACTTGTCCGGATTCAAGGACTTGTCCAGAGTGGCAGACGCAAAAGTAGTTTCTCATGTGCCCGGGCTTGTCCGGTATTTGGTGCGGAAAAGGAGGTTCTAATGTGCCCGGACTTGGTTCCGGACTAGTCTGAACTCAAAATCTTTTTAAATTTTAGTGACCGATGAAGGGGACGTCACTCTGCAGAGTGTGGTCCCCATGTCCGGACTTGTCCGGAGTCGGGTGTGGACTAGTCTAGACTTTAGTGGTTGGCAATGGTAATATTCCGTGGAGTCTATAAAGGAGTCCATTGGTCCCCATTTCAAGTGTTGACTTCAAAAGGCTGCCACAAGCATTCTTGAGTTTTCATAGCCCACTCTCTCACCCCTCTTGCATAAAAAATCGATTTTTGGAGGAGGTTGAGAGTTTGTGAGTGATTTAGAGTTAGGGCCACCAAGGTATTGAGCTCTTTTATTCATTTTCATTACTTGCTTGTTGATTTGTGTTTGTTACCCTTAGAAGTGAAGTTCTAGATGGCTAGGTGTTGCCCAGTGGCTCCCAATTTGTGATGAGACCCGGGAAGTTTATATTACCCTCATGATTGTTAGTGGATAAACGGAGTTTGATCTTTCTGATCGTTTGGCGAGGATAGAGTTTGACAGAAACCTGGTCCTTCGTAGACTCCTAAACGGAGACGTAGGTTCATTTGTGGAACCAAACTTCGGTAAAAAATTCCCGTGTCCATTGTCCACTTATTTGCTTACTGTTAATCTCACATATTAGGGTTTCATACACAACTTGCTATACTTTTGTTATATCAATTATTTTGTGCACTCTTAGACTCCCAATAACTTTTGATGAGTATTTAGTATATTTTACTTGCACTAATTCAGGAATCGTCAAAACACGTTAATTTAAACTTTCACTATGCTGAACAGGACTAGTCCAAATTTTGATCCCGGACTGGTCCGAACTCCGTCTGTTTTGTTGAATTAATTGTGTTTTAAGTTTTATTAGCCTATTCACGCCCTCTAGGCAACTTTCATCTTTGAACTAAATGGTGAGATGGTCAAGCTCTTCAACGAGTTCGTCTATGAAACTCAATGTGTCCTTCAATTCTCTTGAAATGCAATTAGGATGATTTTTAAGGATGGGCAAGATGAGGTTCCTAATGCTATACACAATTATGTCCACAACGTCAGTTGTACTCAACAACGCCTTACACAGTTTGGAACCTCATACGCCATGTTCACTAAACAAATGAAGAACAACACAAAAGATCATGACATAATATAAATTATAACCTAAACACTGAACTAAGGAACTATACCATGTAAATGAACTAAGGAATTACAGATCCGCTGGAGTAGTATCGAAAAGTCTCACCTCCCTTCCTTCTCTCTTTTCTTTCTGAATTTGAGATGATTTTTGTGGAATATTAAAGATATGAGATGCTTATATCGAACTGGTGGGTACCATGTGTCAAAAAGTGCCCTCCCACAGTGTGACTCATTCATGGTTCATCAAAAGTCGCTGGTGGGTGGACGACTTTGACCAGAAGTCTCGTTCCATGGCGTGAGTTTTTCCCATTTCTGTAATTGTTTGAAACAATGCGCCCTTTTCAAATTTATGATTTAAAGTATATTATTTTGAGAAAAATATTTGGGTACGCCTTAGTCAAAGAGAAGTTTTTCCAATGCAATCACAATTAGCCCGCATGTAGGTTCAAAAAATAGCCTTCTTGTAAACACCACATATCATCCTTCTTCAGCGTCCAAGAGTCTATTATCCATGACCATCATCCACTAATTTATAATATTTTCAAAATTCCCACTTTCAATCTCTAAAGTCAAGTCAAGGAATTTCATATATAAAATTATCATTTACATATATAAAATTAACTAGTTTATGATCGGTCATCATATAATAAGTTTATGATCTGAGCTTTGAACATTTTAAAATATATATTAAAGTTTCCTAAACCAAGTCAAGAACTCTTCATATATATTTAGTGAAAATTTCTTTCCTTTAAACTGTTGAACTAGTTATTTTGAAATATTGAATTAAAGTGTAGAAGTTTTATTTTAAAAAAACAAATGTAGTCATATTTGATCTCTCTTCGTTTTATCAATTATGAGTAATATATATGTATAGTGCAAGAAACTATCGGTAGTGTCGTAAAGTTTAACTAGGTATTGTTTGTGGAGGCAAGTGCGACTAAGCGGACTAGAGAGAATTGGAGAGACGCAATATGTCCTATTTAAATTTAAAAAAGTTGAGTGAGAGATTTTTATTTATCTTAACAAGGGCGAAGAATCTTAGAGTCCAATCTCATCATGCACATAAACTAAAGTCGTGTGAGGAGTTTATAGCCGTCTGCTCCATTCCAAGCCACCTCATGACACTGATTGTTAACCTTAACCCATGGTGAGATCACACGCCTTTGTTTGTCACCCTCTAATATGACCAAGCTCGAGTTCTTAGCCATGTTCGTTGTCGTGTTCTTGCTTTGGGCGTTGTAGTACCGCCCAACAGATTAGGGCATAGAGTTATGCTTAGGAATCTTGAAATGACAAAACTCAGTCTTGGATCGTCCTATGAGTTACAAAAGGAATGAGTTTTGTCTTGTGAAATCTTGTCTATTATAGGTGAATATCGACAACAAATTTGGTTTGATGTAGGCATCTATGAGTTTTAGATTACTGTCTTATAGTGTGCTTGAGTTTTATGATAGAACTAAATTAGTTAACAGGGAGTAATAGACTATTAATCCCTCATAACCTATGCTCATGTACTAAGTCATATTATATGTGTCTTCAATCATAGGTACCATATATGTATTGAAATTGATTTTTTTACTTCTTAATCTATGTGTGCAATTTTTTTGTGCAATACTCTACACTTGTTTCAACTTGTAACCCTAAGTTATAGTCATATGAAAGCGTTGAATGATAGTGTGGAGTTATGGTTATAAAAAATTAGTTGTGATTTTTTAGAATTTTTTGATAAATCCAAAGGAAATGATTATTGGCACGGTAGAGTCAGTGTGTTTCACACGGTCACAACGTATGCACCAAAATTTCCTTTTGGTTCTAATTTATTTTTCATATCTTGCACTTAGCACTACGTGTGTCCGTGCATGCAAGAATATTTGCATCTGGTGACTTGTGGGTTGTGGCCGAGCGAGAAGCGAGTTAGCTGCCAACTTGCCACCGATGCATGCAACAATTCCTGCTGCAAGGATGAAGCGAGGGCGAGGGCCACTGATGCTGTAAAAGTGTTGGCTAGCCACTGTTTAAGGCAGGGGTCAGCTTGCCGAGAAGATATTTCGCCGAATATCTACGGCTAGACGTCAACGCGACACACGTTCTGAAGACACTTTCCTCGCCGGACCTAAAGAGATAGGGTGGAGCAGGTAATTAAACATTTTGCTGAGTTGATGCGTGGTGTCGCGAGGTGGTCCGAGGCCGTCGCCCCTCGCCGCTCCGGCTCACCTCCTTTCTTTCTCGCCGATCCGCAGTCATTACGTCTACTTTATTTCCGCGGCAGATGTTTTTCCTCTCCCGAGAAGGTGCGATGTTCGCAAGGCCACCAACCAACCAAGTCCGCCGAGAAAGGAGTAAAGATGGCCTCAGCTTCATCTGTCAACCTGTGGATCGCGATCGAGGCAAGACAGCGACGGCCGGCGCGAGCCAGGCCGCACGGGCTCCGCCAGATGACGACACCATAGTCGACCCATCCAGAAACGTTGGGCGCCGCCGCCTGAAGCACGCACGGATCGGCAAAAAATCGCGCTTCCGTTGCGGGAAAAAAATATCTGCAGACTGCAGTTGCCGCGTCCGAGTTGCCGACGCAGCGCAGCAGCGGCGATGCCTGAAGCCAAGTGGCGGCGACGGGAAGATAATGCAGAGGAGCCCACGCCCTGCGTGTCCGAGACTTCGAGAGCCGTCTTGAAGTACCGGTGCAGCAGCGCCTTACGTGATTCATGGCCTCATTCATCCCTGAGATATTTTGACGAGCGGCACTTGGCACTGGCGGACGGCGTCCATGTGATATCTACAGACCGCAGTATTTCACGCACGCCAAACGGGGAAAAAAAGGAAAAAAACAGTTGCCTGGCATGATCCGCCGGCCGAGAGTGTTGGTACGACGAACGCTTATTGGCACCGGCGAGACTAGAAGCAGAAACTTGAGCGCATGGACAACCGTGTGGGTGATGTGGTGGCGCACACGGCACACAAAACCTATACGCCGCTGGCGTGTGAAAAGCCCCGATTCTCCACCGAGCTTATCGGCAGTTCGGCACCCGCGAGACTAGAAGCACCGGGCCTTTCGCTTGCTCTGAGTTGCAATCTCGCGGCCCCGACAGCAAGCACGAACGATGCCACACGGCCGGCTGCCATGACCACTCACATAAATAATCAGAGCGAACGACAAGTTGACGCCTAGGCCACGTGAAGCCACGGCACCCCTCCCCTATCTGACAATCACTCATCACACAGCCGAGAACAAGATTTTCATTCTCTCAGATGACGCATGCATCCCATCTAGACCAGCTCGTTGGTCCTAGTTTCACGGCAACTTGCAGCCTACGCGAATGGAAGCCGTTCGGGTGCCAATACCATTGCCACTCGATGCATAAGGAGCGAGAGAAAGATACCTTGGACACCCAGAAACAGAGAGCGGGCGATCAGGGCCAGACGTTGCCGGGACCTTCCAGATCAGGGACCCCACGGGCCACGGCAACGGCACGACTTGCTTGTCTCCTCCTAGTTCATTGAACGATCATGTTTCTCTCGCACGCGACGCCCGCTGGCCACTAGGCCACTTGGCTATGGATTATCCACCACCTCTCGCCCTCGTGCCATTTGTTTGTCCGCATCTCTGTGCGGTGCGAGCTGTTTGCGAAAATATCTTCGCTTTTTGACATGGTCAAGGGCAGAAATATCTCGAGATGCAGTACTGTGTCTATGCCTCACCTCGGGATCAGGTGATTAGGATGGCCGAATGGATTACAGCTACCGCACTGAACCTGTGGTTGACGTCTGTGCATGAGGCGGATCGAATTTCGTTCGCGTATGGCAATGTTCTAGAATGCTGTGGATCAGTGTTTCTTTTTCCTTTTCTTTTACATACCTCGATTGATGCAACCGGGAGCATACAAAGTTGTTGTAGGCCATAGGCGGGTAAATATCGTCCATCGTTTTTCGGCAGACGATTGTTTATGTTCATCAGGAACTAGACATTTAGCATATGTTATTTCGCTTGATTAAGAGACGTGTTGTCTTTTATAGTACAAAATTATAAGTCAGGTTTAGAGGTATTTCAGATCTACTAAAGCCATTTTTATTACCGACCTAAGCCATTATTAAGCAATCGACTAACACCAACCACGAGTCCCGAGCTCCAAGTCCAAGCAGTCCCAAGATATTATTGCGACCGAGACGAAATGCCAACCACTATCATACCGGACGTTGCAAAAATTAGATTAAACAATTCCGCCAAAACCGGGGCACACTCTCAATCTTGACGCCTTCACCACGTCCGCACGATCCAATTGCGCGAGAGGGCCGCACGCCCGTACCCCATCCGCGACCGCACGATCCCGCTTCCTCGCCTCACGAAGCACGCGTGTCGCCGCCACAGCCGTAGATCTAGCGCTTTAATCTCTGGCCTACCACGTGTCCCTCCCGCGCGGAAAAAATATCGGCCCGCGCCGCGCGCGTGAAATATCCCAACCACTGACCAGGTTCCTTACACGTCACCGGGTGGGCCTGGGTAGCGATCCCGCGCGGACTATGCGTCGCCGGACGTGGCAGCCTCGCCCACCGGTCGAGTGGCCGTAGATATTTCCCGGCTCCGCGGCCGCTCACGTGCCCACTTGCCACCGCCTTCTCCTCCACCCACTGATAAGCAGGGCCCGAGACCGTGTGGCCCACTTGTCCCAGGTGGGGGGTTGTTTATAGCCCGCGACGCTGCTGCTTTGTCCTGTCTCTCGCACTGGCATTTCATTTCGCCGTCCACCGATTCCGGTTTCTTCGAAGTAGTCGAGCGCGAGAAGAGAGAGTTTGAAGTGGTTGGCGTACCCCGGCGAGGAGAGCTGGAGGTGCAATGGGCGGAGGAGCAGACGAGGAGATGAAAGTAGTGGATGTGGAGGACGGGGAGGGGGAGGAGGCCACGGGCGCGGAGGGGTCGGCCAAGGAGACGCGGATGCTGCCGAGGATGCCGGTGCGGGTGCTACTCGCCGAGGGCGACGACTCCACGCGCCACGTCATCTCTGCGCTGCTCCGCAAGTGCGGCTACCGAGGTGCGCACCGCCTCCGTGCGCGACAGTTCGCTGAATCGGATTGATCGATTGATTGTTCGGTTGGTAGTTGGTTTAGGCCGCAACGCCGCATAGGTCAGGGGTCAAGAGTGGCTAAGCAGTAATCAGATTGAGTACAAGCATGAGCTGAGTCGCCTGTGGATGGTGTTGGTTTGTCGGGACTGAATAGACCGTGCTGTTGTGGTGTGCGGTGGGGAAGTTGCCAATTTTGGGAAGTGCCGACGTTTCTGGGGGTAAAATTGGGAGGCAACTGCTGATTTTAATCTGCGAAAACAACTCATGGTGATATGGAGCCGCGGTGTTAGTGTGATGACGCCTTGACCTGCTCTCCAAGGAACAATCTTTTGTCAGGGATGCTAATTATGATTCTAGTTGACAGTAGTGTCTGCCTGAATCGCTGAGCATTGCTCTGTTGCCACAATACTATGAGATTTGGTGTATTGCTGTCTGTGCTTTAGGATTACAGCGCTTAAGACTTGCATCAGCCAAGATGCAACTAGAACAATAATTTGTGTCTAACTTAAAAGGGCATCTGCTGATGTACTCTAAAACTGTTAATTTAAAATTCTTTAGCGTGGTTGTTCTTTTTCTTCTGGAAAAGAATTAACATAGTTAGAAATGATGTTAAAGTGGTTGTTATTCGTCAGACATTAGTGTTTGGTTTTGTATTTGTGTTGATAACGATAACCTTTTCCTTCAACTGATATCTTCATAAACCTTATGCATCATATTTGTTCATGCAGTTGCTGCAGCCTCCAACGGTATGAAGGCGTGGGACATACTAAAGGAAAAGTCTTTCAACATAGACCTTGTTTTAACGGAAGTTGAGCTTCCTCTAATGTCCGGGTTCCTCTTGCTCTCCACCATCATGGAACATGACGCATCAAAGAACATCCCAGTCATAAGTACGTGCTAAATTAATTCACACTCGTTACTTTTGTTCTTATGCTGCTATTAAGCCTAATTATAAGTCTTTTTCATGCATCCAGTGATGTCCTCGCATGATTCAGTAAGCATGGTTTTCAAATGCATGCTAAAGGGTGCAGCAGATTTCCTTGTTAAACCAATAAGAAAGAATGAGTTGAGGAACTTGTGGCAGCACGTTTGGAGAAAACAACTGGTAAGGTGGCATATTTGCATCAATTTTGCATGTCTCCATTTCTTTTTTTTCTTTTCTCCATTGAAAATTAGAGTTTGGTCTTCACCAGATTTAAGTATCATTAGATTTCTCATACCCTATTACAGGCAAACAGTGGGCCTAATGTGCAGCATATACAACAAGAAGATAATCTTAGAGAGAGAATTGAGGAGAAATTTGCTGTAAAAAAAGCTGATCAATTGATTGAAAATGTAGCCCGCAAAAATAAGGAATGCAGTGAACAAGAAAGTGATGCTCAAGTAAGTTTCAGGATCTTGCTGTTGCCTTTTCCTACTACTGGTAGTCCAGGTTTTAACGTTTGACTTGTAAAATTCTTTTATGAGTTGCATATGGCATTTGTGCTCGTTCATTTTACTTTGCCCAGTCAGGATCAAATGGTAACATTTCCATCAACTGATGTTTGGTCTAAAGGCAGTTTCATTACCCACAAAGTAAAGATTATGCTAGGACATGTCAGCAAAGTTATTAAACCATTTGAATCTTTACTAATGTTAGGCAGCTAATTTATCAATTTCCGAGTCAGGTGGGTAATGGAATTATTTGTTGAATGAGAGTAATGTTTCTTTTTGGTGAGTGTCATGGTTCGGTCCTATTGAGCATGGTAAAATGAAGTGCATCTGCCAAAAATAAGGTAAGTATGCTTTTTGGTTGCTTGCAGGGTCATGATGCGGTAGATATGAACGCTAATGTAGCACATAACTTAAATTGTAAAAATACTTTTGTGATGTTTTCTTTAAGACATCATAACACATAGCTATGTGTCAACAATATGGGTAACAATAGGGATATGGTAATAAAAAAGCATGATTTTCCAATAGCAATTAGATGCAGTATCTTCGTGTCTGATATGAATACGGGGTATTGGATACAGCTATGTTAGTGAAGTTCAGTGATACATATCTGCATAGTCTTGACATACGTGATAGTTTGTATACTTTAGTATTAGGGACTATTCTGCTGTTTGCCATTTCTCCAGATATCCTCACTTTGTTCTTCATGTACTGAATTTGATACCTCTTGTGCAGAGCTCTTGTACAAGATCAGAGCCAGAGCCAGAAGCTGAGAGCAAGCAGGCTAACAACTTTCTGGACTATAAGCAACCAACAGAAAGGCATTTATCTATTTCCAACCACAAGTATGCTGAGAAAAATGGACAGACCAAAGTTCCATGTAAAATCCTTCTCTTACTTTTTATTTGTATTGTATAACTTTTTTGCAAGAATTTTACTAATTCTATCTGATTCTGATTCAGCAGCATCTAAAGATAGTTTGATTCCAGTAAGAGAAGATGGCTCACGACCAAAGAAAAGTATTTGTTCAAATGATATTAATTCTGAGAAAGCTTCCAGAGATATAAATCTAGTACATATTATTGACAACCAGTCAAAGCATAACATACAGAGGGATGTCAGTGATATGAAAACATCTCAGGAGAATGATGAGAAGAGTTCCATCCCAGCTCACCTGGAACTCTCTCTCAGAAGATCAGACTACAGTAAATTAGACAACCAGGAGAAAAATGATAGAAGAACACTGAATCACTCAACTTCATCTGCATTTTCCTGGTAAGTGATCCAATCCTTCATTCGTCATTGTGTTGATGCTTTTGTCCTTCCAGAGGCGCTGTAATGTAGCTCATGTCTAGTTGCTGTTATTCTTGGAAGTTTTTTATCGTGTTTTAGGTAGCCGATTTTAGCCATTATTTATTTTTGCAATATTGTTAGGGACCTGCCGGTATGATATTGGACCATAAAAGATCTAAGGGTTGAAGCCACAGCACCAAATCTGGACATTAAATTATTTTTAACGCCTTTATTACTGTATTATACTACACAGTTTGAAGTTCCTCGTTCACAGGTACAACTGTAGGACTGCAACCAGTTTAGGAAATGCAGTTGACGCTCAGGTATGCAGCACCTCGGGAATGACACTCGCCAAAAAGAAAAATGGAGATTTGTCAGCTTCCTCTCAAGACAAGACACAAACAAATTACCCTCATACTAGAGTTGTGCCATTTCCCGTCCCAGTTGGAGGCCTAACATTTGACGGGCAGCCATTCTGTAACGGTACACGGATGGCATCTCTATTCTACCCACAGTCAACTCCGCCCATGTGGAATAGCAAAACGTCCATCTGGCAAGAATCAACCCCACAAGCAACCTCATTGCAGCAGAAGTCTCAACAGAATGATTCAGAGGAAATGGATCATAAGCAAGTTGAAAATGCAGATGAACAAACTGTCAGCAGTCGTCAGAATGTCAATGGGAAGCATCTGTCTATTGAAATTCCGAAAGATGAGGCACGGAATGTTTCCCCTATGACTGGTGAAAGTGGAACAACTACATTGCTAGATAGCGCCAGAAATACTCTCAGTAGCAGTGGTTGTGACAGCACATCCAAGCGGATTAATGCCACTACCGAATCATCCAACACATTTCAGGGTGTTCCTGAAAATCCAAGCACCGAAGGGTCCCATCACCTGAGCCAGCGCGAAGTTGCATTGAACAAATTCCGGCTAAAGAGGAAGGATAGGTGCTTTGAGAAGAAGGTAGGTTGCAACTAATTTTACCTTCTCATTTCAATCCTTTTCGTGGTTTCACCTACTATGAGTTGTGGTTTACACCTTTACATTGTTCTGCAGGTTCGATACCAGAGCAGGAAACTACTCGCATTGCAGCGTCCACGGGTTAAGGGTCAGTTTGTTCGTCAGGACCACGGCATTCAGGGAAGTTAGGGATGCCCATTAAATCTGCCGAGGGTATTCTGATCGTCGATGCCAGGATTTGTTGAAGAGCTAAACTCAGCCACGCTGACTCGCGGAATGCACTGTATATTTACTAAAGCTTGTACGATATATGTCTGTATAGGCTAACTTGTTCTTTTCCTAGGTTAGGCACTGGACTCGGTACATTTTAGGCTTTTGTCGGTAGACATTAGAGCATACGTTTTGTTTCAGGTCAAAGAGATGTCGCGCATGTGCTGAAGCTTTGTATCTAGCTATTTTGTTTATGGTTTGAGCACATTCTGTGGGTCAAGGTGTGAAAGGACGCCTAGGGTCATTATCCTTTGCGTGCATCCTGTTCCAATGAGCGTTGATGGTGCTGTAGTTTCCATTAAACAATTTCATGCCGGGAATAGAAATGAGACTTGTTTTAAACAACAAACTGAACGAAGGGTACTATGAGGTTGAGGGGTGGCTTTGTGAATATACTCCCATGTTCGAGTTGTATGACTGTTGTTATCTATGTAAAGCTCCGTACACGACTGCTTCACCAAGACACCAACGCTTGGCGAGCGGCGGGCCGGGCCGTGCCGTGCCGTGCTCCGGCCTGCTCATTCGCGCCTACCCGCGCGACTGAAATCATGCTTCCCTCTCGTTCCCACATTGGCAAACACGGCCGCGTGTCATGCACTAGCTTCCGGCGGTAAGGCTTGTCGGGAAGCCAGGTTCCCGCTGATTTATCACGGCCAGTTTTTTAATCCTGTTGAATATGCTTCGGTTATTAATAATGATCGAGCTTCTTGCAAGTTTGAGAATCGGTACTTAGCCAGCCTTCTTGTGAAGATGGCACCGGTATACAGGAAGCTAGAGTTGTCGACTAAAAGGATTGTGTATCGCATACTTTAAGCCAGTAGCGATACATGTAGGATTTGCAGCTACGCTTACTCAAGAATTTCCACAAGCATAAATTTCGCTTTTTATGGGTCTAAAGATTCTTTCGCAAAACAATTCATCTTTTTCTGGTTGGTCTTTAGCTGTTCCGCAGAAAGACTTACACCTGTTGACCGCCTTCTTGTTGCCAGCCCAGGAATCAATAAAAAAGCAAGTGCTAAGTTTCATTTCAGATCAGTGAATAAACCAAAAAGAGATACCTTTCTCGCTCGGCACCGCACCACAGACGCACAGACACAGACTCACATACATATCCAACCCTACAACTACACACAAGCTCTAATATCGCGGCCTTCGAAAGATAAACGGAACGTTGCACTCTCATTGTGTCTTCACGCGTAAGAGGCAACTGAAAATTATTTTTGAGAACAAGTACATGTGAGACCCCAGATTGATTCCAAAAATCAAATCCGGTGACAGCGCTCCACCTGAGCTACTCTGCCACTGTGCTACGGCCCGTTCTCATCAGGCCCAGGTTTCGGGCCAGCTGTGCACCTGCTCGACATTACACAATGAAAGGTTGAGGTGAACATCTGATGGGGCACGCACGGTGCTCGGTGGCAGGGCCGGCCCTGGGTAGTGCCCGAGCATTACACAATGAAAGGTTGAGGTGAACATTTGATGGGGCACGGGCGGTGCTCGGTTGCAAGGCCGGCGCTGGGTAGTGCCCGAGGGGAGACCGCCCAGGGCTCCCAAAAATTAGAGGCCCCATTTGGATTATCCTATAGATTTGATCGCACCGCATAACTATATAAACGAACGTCATAACTGATAAAAAAATAATTAACTAAGAATAATAGTTACCAGAAAAGTGGGTTTAGATTTAGCCCAATCCAACTTAGAATCAGAAGTTCTCAACAATACCATATCCATGTAGACACAGAGTGGCTCCAAACCGCCCCTCATGTATATAAACTGAACATCAATCATCGAATACGATCTAGTACTCTCGTATTTTGATGCTATGACTATGATCCGATCTCGAATTCTGATTTCCCAGTTGCAGGAACTGTGAACCGGTCTCGTATTTTTGTCTACCAGCTGCTGCGACCACAACGCCACTCGAGTACTCGTATTCTTGAATTCTCAAGGCTCTAGGTTTGTATAACAACAACCCAATGCTCGGTCCCTCATGCCTTCTGAATGCTAGTTTAAAACCGTTAATCTTTATGTAATGATCGAAATAATCTATATATTCCTGTACTAACTGATTGTCTTATATTTTTCTCGTCTAAGTGTGTACTAACCAAACTTAATTAAGTGATAGTTCAAAATCTTTGAGGTATTTTTAAATCATTATACAAGTTTCAAACATTAATAATTTTCTTTTGAATTAATAATTTAGTGGTAACAAGATTTTATAACATAATTACATTTAATATATTATCTTGTTATATTTATAGTCAACGAAGGCCTTATTTTTAGTCCGCTCGAGGCCCACATGAAAGTTAGGACCGGCCCTGCTGCGCGGTGCCTCTGCATGCGTGCAAGGGGCTCGTGGGGAGCGATTCTAATTCCCGGCGTAGGGTGTCATCAGTGGCAGAAAGATTTGCCCGTTTTCGGAGTGATCCGAGCCTACGAGGCTTTCGTCTGCTGCTGCCGGAGGTATCCATGTTTGGACCTTAATTTTTGTTCTATATGCAAACCAGTCGAGGATTGCTAGCCCTGCTAACACGCGCGCTGAAATCGACAAACTAAAAGGGTGCGCGCAGTTAACACGACGAGTACCTTTTGCCCGAGCTCGCTGCTCGCTTTCCATATCCTCGCTTGCACAGTTGCTTGCAACAACGCACCGCCGCGGCACGTATATATCCTGTAGTCTTGTCCTAGCTACAAGATGTCAGTTCATTCTGCGGTGCTGTGCGCGGTACCCCAAGGCAACAGAAACAGAAAGCTATACCAAACGTGGTTCCACTCGTCGCCTGCGTGGCAGGGGTTTCGGGAGACGCGGGCCACCAGCGCCGCGGCGCGCGCGCCTTGAGTTCGCGGCCGACGAGGGGCCTTCTTTGAGGAGAAGAGGGTGGCCGAGGGGCTGGAGATGGCCAAGCTGGGGATCTCGTCAAAGATCGTGAACCAGCTCGATCGCTCAGGAGGGCATCACCAAGCTGTTCCCGATCCAGGATGACAACCGGCGATTGGATCGAGTGCGGGAACGTACGACTGCACTCCGCTGACAGACGCGAGATCTACGCGACGGGCCCCGCAGGCGGTAGCGGCGCGCACGACGATATGCGCGCGACAGCGCTCAGCAGCCTGCATCGTGCGCGGCGTCGCGAGACATCCTCTTTGGAGATGGAATCCTGCCGACTTGCTGATGCTGATCTGATCGATAGTTGCTGTGCAAGACCATCGGTAGAGCTGATGTACATGAACAGACTCTTTCGATGGCCTTCATGTTCCTTTTCATGTTGATAGCGGTTGAGAGCAATCGGGAGAAAATTTATAAGGGTGACAACAATGACATTTTAATGCATCATTTACCTCTATAAGGGTGTTGTCTTGATGTTTCTAACTTGTCGGATCTCTAAATAATAAATCCAATTATGAAAAGACGCCGGTGTCATCTTTAGCTAGCGTCATCCTTAGAGATCTCGGTGAATGTATTGTAACTGTATTATGTTCCATTTAGAATATTGCATATTTGTGGCCTCTTCTCCAATAAATGGGGCAACCAAAATATCATTATCTGTATCCGAGACTTGGAAAATATACAAACAATGAGAGTCAAACTCATGGACCCACCTTTTTCCATCAATAAAACATCAGATAGGCTATGCCCTTTGTTTGATTTTATATATTTGCAGATTATAAATAAATGGGTGCAGTAGAGCGCGCCAACCAGCAGTCATCTTTAGAGACAATGTTAGAATTCATTACTCCGTTGAATCTTATAAATAGAAAAAGCAAAGCTCAGTTTGGTAAGGTTCTATTTATTGTGAACCAATGTATTTGGATTTGAGTCCGAGATTTAGCATAAGTGTTATATTTACAACTATTATTCCTTTTTAGTAGATGGCATCCCGTTGACTATATATGAAACATCCATGATAGCTTCATGAATCTATAGATCAACTGATCTAGTCTATTGAAGATATTCAAATTAAGGAGCAGGATATGCATGCGTGCATATATATATATATATATATATATATATATATATATATATATATATATCCGAGTACTCATACATGTATGCAAGTCTACATATATATTTTATAAAGAAAAAGAAAAAAAGCAAAACACATATCAACTGCCATCGTTAGGGTCATGTACAGTGAGTGGTACAAGTTGTCTGGGAAGCACTTTCATTCCATTTCTAGATACAACATAACATCAATTAATATAATGCATTATTTAGAAGGATCATATGTAATGTCACAGTCAATAAAAAGTTCATTTGTAAATGGTTTAAATGACGCTGAATCATCTATTAGACTGTCTTCTTTTTGCATATGACTTATGAGACTCTGATAATTACTCCACAATTTCTTCTCTTGTTCTATCTTATCCATAATATAATTTAGAGAACATCTTTTTTAGACAGTTGGTGTAAGGGAAAATGGTTCTTTGTGTGCCGTTGGTAAAATCCTTAATCCTGTTTGTTTGGCACACCCAGCTTATTTTTGTGAAAAAGGTGGTAGATGGTACAGAAGTTGTGGCAAACAAGGTCATAATATTGCATATTTATGGCCTCTTCTCGAGTAAATGGGGCAACCAAAATATTATCATCTGCATCCGAGACTTGGAAAATATAGTCAAACTCACTGACACACCCTTTTTCCCTCAACAAAACATCAGATAGGATACACCCTTTGTTTGATTTTGTCTATTTGCAGATTATAAATAAAGTGTCACACCCGGTTTTCATGAAGACCAACCGAGTGTATCTCACATGTATGTCATGATCTGTTTACTCATACATGTGCTGACAAGAGTGAAATACCATAATTATATTATAAACCAAGTACAACGTGTATAGAATTACACATACATGAATACCAAATACATTAATTTTATAGCAGCAGATAGTCTTGTGGTGCTCCTTCACAGGCGTTGCCCAGGGGTTCCGTCAGCCTAGAACAACTCTTCTAGGTCAAAATCCTCCTTGTTACACTCTACTTCATTATCATAGCCTGAGCAGCATTTAAAATCCAACAAAAGCAAGTTTGAGTATCAATGATACTCAGCAAGTGTGAAAAAAGAAATGACATGAAGGCTAAAGTCAAGGAAAGGCTTACATCCTGGTTTAGCACTACGCATATATCCTAACACCTTAGCTTAAATTAGCACATATTAGTAAGCAATTGAGTTCATCCCTTTCCCATAAAACCATACATTAATGTTAAGTTTCACACCCAACATTTCCAACCATTTCACTTCCCAATTTACTAATCATGAAGATGTACGAGCCGCTCTTAACTGTGAGCACGACTGTCATGATAGTTCCTCAACTCTGCAGAGTTTGTGCCTCTTTATTCACAAGTAGTGATTTTATCCCCCGTTTTCGGGTGGACTGAAAGAACCTCCATTTTGCCCGTGGTAGCCAATCACATTCACACTTCCATGGTGTGCGGCCAGGAGATCACTACGAGACCTTTACAAAGAGATTTCCGACTAATATGAGCCCACTGAGGTTTCACCCCTAACAACATCCAGGAGGCTACAACCTCCGCTGCAGTGGCCCCCTCTTGAGCCTTGCGGTTCCCAAGGTAGTCCAGCTGGCTCCTATTCCCCGCATCTTCCAAACACCCATACTACGTGGGAAATGCACCTAATTGCTTGGCCAAGCTGCCCCATCTCAGCACGTAGTGGCACAATAAAGCTAGGTTAAATGCTCCATGAACCGGTCCTTAGAACCCAGACAAGCACTAACACTAGCCCATTTTCTTGTGCACGCAGCACCAACCAAATCGTCCAGCTTGCCTAGACTTCTAAATCTACAACAAGTCATCATGTATCATCAAACTTCATTAGAATCAAGTTGTGCTCCATATTCTAGATTCCCCATAAAACTAAGCATGGCTAAGCATAAAGTACAATCATTCATATACCAATAAAAACTCCCACCATGGCTACAAGGATTAAGTCATGGAAAACTAGGAAAAACATCCTATCATTAGGTTTCACAATTCATGACATAATGAAATTAATTTCAAGATAATATCCTAAATTAGGTGCAAGGTGATCAAGGATGCTGAAGTGTACTCTATGACACTTCCCCCGGCACCGCTACTGGAGCATCCCGTGGAGGTTCGTTGTTTGTGAAAGTTTCCTAGAGGGGGGTGAATAGGCTAATAAAACCTGAAAGTATAGCAAACAGCGGATAAAACCTGAAGCTGGCCGGACTAGTCCGGTCTGAGGTCGGACTAGTCCGGTCTAAATATAAATTTGCGTTTTAGGTTTCCTTTTGAGTTTGTTTGAGCGGAAAATATATGGTAGTAAAATGATATCACTAATTAGTTGAGAATGATTGGATTACGAAATAGTAGAACAATTTGCGGGCATTAACACAATGAAAGCTTAACAAGTAATTCTAGTGAGCAAGTGAGATAGTAGAGGAACCAAGAGACACGATTTATCCCGAGGTTCGATTCCACACAGAAATCTACGTCCTCGTTGAGGAGTCCACCAAGGACCGGGTCTTTTCCAACCCTTCCCTCACCGAGCGATCACCAAGATCAAGCCCGGGCTCTCTCACTATCAATCAAATGTGAATACAATGCTCTTAGGGGCTACTCACACCTTGAGGCTCTCTACACCAACCAAGTAGTTCTAGAATTCAAAGTACAACTGTTAAGAACTCAAAATAACAGTTAGAGTGCAAGGGAATCAAACCGAGAGCTCAAACGTCGATCACCACGTCTTTCCTCTCACAAAACCACTAACTCCTTAAGATCCAATCTTAGGGGTCTAGAAGGTGAGGAAAGAGGCTTAGAAGAGCTCTAGGAATGAGTTTTCAGCGCTTAGGTTGTTATCTTGCCAATTCTCAGCCGGGGGGTCTCCTTTTATAGAAACCCCGACATTTAGCCGTTACCAACTAAAGTCCGGACTAGTCCGGTCCTAACCCCGGACTAGTCCGTTCTTGAGGGACCACTCACGTCACAGGTTACCAAATAAAGTTTTAGTGACCGTTGGATTCAAACGGTCATGAAACCTCGGACTAGTCCGGCCAAGAGCGGACTAGTCCGATCTCAATCAGGAACCTTTGTTCCGTATGAGAACGGACTAGTCTGGTAAGGACGGACTAGTCCGGTCTTACCAGACTTAGTCTAAAAACTCTCTAAACTGGAGCTGCGGACTAGTCCAGCCAACCTCGGACTAGTCCGAGCTCACACAGGAACCTTTATTCTGTCCTAATTTGGACTAGTCTGAAAAGACCGGACTAGTCTGGCCTGTAGAGCGGACTAGTCCGATGGCACTCAGAGACTTCTTGTCCGGACATAAGCGTCTTAGTCCGCTCAGCGGACTAGTCCGGCCTCTCGAGCGGACTAGTCCGGCCTTCTGAGACTTAGTCTCATAACGGCTCGGACTCACACAACAACGGACTAGTCTGGCCTTTAACGGATAAGTCCGAACTGACTCAGAGACTCTTTATCCGGTTCAAAACGGATTAGTCCGGGTCCAAACGGACTAGTTCGGCCCATGGTCCGGACAAGTCCGGTCTCCCCTTTTCTTCATGTCTATGACTACTTCGTCTTATGATTCTAACTTTCTACCCTTCGTTTGAGCTCTCTAATGATTCTCAAGCACTCTAAAAGAGAAGACCTTGTACATAACTAGAAAATGTGAAAATTAATAGAAAATTCTATTTTCTACTCTTCTAAGTCTTCTTCTTTTCCTTTTGCTTCTTGAGAGACTCCATATGTATTTCTTTGATAAACACCTGTGCTCATACTCAGTAGAAACTTATTAGTATCTTAATTGTCGTCATCAATCAACCAAAACCCACGGGATTACCTAGATGCACTTTCAATTTGGAGGGGCTTAGTCTATAGATCGATCGAGCTTGAAGAACACAGGATTTCTATGGTTCGGGCCACCGAAGCGTAAAACCCTACGTTCACGGAAGTGTGAGTTATATTGCTTGTGTGGTTGTGAGGGTCTCAGAGTCGGGGTGTCGGAATTGGATCAGAAATCCCTTCTGTCGGAGGCTGCCCGATCCTTTTATGTCTCAAGGCCGGGAAGTTACACTAGGACACGAGGCCTGACAGGTGGCCCCTCAGTGATCCGTACCCTACACACGATCTACGGTTTTAATGGCTACTTGTAGTATCCACTGTCGATGGAGTTAAAGTGCGCCCTCTCACGTGTCGGGCATCTCAGACCGAGTAGCGGTTGATGATGGTGGGAGAAGACTCCGTCTTGTCACCGCATCCTACTCGGCCAGCTGTGCAGCACTGCACCGTTACCTCCGTTGTCACGCCATACCGTCTTGTCCTGTCACTGTAATGACTGCCAGGAGTGGGTGGAGGCGTGCGCTATGCGCCATGCTTCTAGGGAACGCGTGAGTCTTGAATGTTTGACTGGACCGTGCACGTCTTCCATGACTCTTGAAGCCCACGGCCCATTGCGGGTCATGGGACACGTGGCAGTTCCGGAGCCCACCTCAGCACAGAGGCCGGGCTCAGAGCCGGAGGACACGTAGTGGCATCAGACCTTGCTTCAGTGGGGAGGCCAGGTTCGGAGCCGGAGGACACATGGCAGCTCAAGAGCCCTCCTCAGCGAGGAGGTCAGGCCCGGAGCTAGAGGATCCGTTGCAGCGCCAGACCTCGCCTTAGTGGGGAGCCCAGGTCCGGGGCTAGGGGACACGTGGCAGCGCCGGACCTCGCCTCAACGGGGAGGCCAGGTCCGGGGCCAGAGGACACGTGGCAGCTCCGGAGCCCTCCTCGATGGGGGCGGCCAGGCCTGAAGCTAGAGGACACGTGGTGGCGCCGGACCTCACCCCAATGGGGAGGCCAGGTTAGGGGCCGGAGGACATGTGGCAGCTCCGGAGCCCTCCTCGACGGGGAGGCCAGGCCTGGAGCCAGAGGGCATGTCACGGCACTAGAGCCCGCCTCAGCAGGGAGGCGGGGTCTGGAGTCTCTTTAAGCCTACACGCGGGGGTACCCGGTCTGCTAGGTACCGCCAGTGGCCCCCGAGCCCACCTCAGGGGAGGCGATGATCCCACAGGTGGGGCCTATGTCTTTCCTCCCCATGTGGCTGCTTTGAACTTGTACCTTTGCAGTTGAAGCGGCAGCACGCCCTTGGCGTAGTGGGCGCGTGGCCGTGCTGGATAAGAGGGTCGTGGCAACATGCTCATGGCGCGGTTTAGGGCATTGATTGTGATGGTTCCTAAGATGATCGATGCAGTTCCGCTGTGCCGCTTTTCTCGAGAACTGCCCGAGCCACCTTCTAAAGTCACTGCCCGCCTGGCACCCAACTGTCTGACAGGCAGACCTGGGTCCCACGCGTCATTGGAGACGCGGGTAGTGCGAGGCGGAGCTAGCCCAGGCGCTGCACATGAAGTTCTGCTAAGCGTTGCAGGAGTAGTAAAGGAAACTTTGCAGAGAAAGTCAATTGTTTTCTTACTTGCTCTTTTGCGCCTTGTGCCCTTTGTCTTCCTCCTTTGTGCTCGAAACTTCCGCTTTCAACCAGATCCAGCCACATCTTGCTCCAATGGCGACCGACCTTCGCTCCTCCCACCTTTGGACTGGCGAAGATCTCGGGCGCGTAAGGCATCTGCTCCGCTGGCAGTCGACCGACTATGACCGAAGGATTCGCCGCGGGATGACCCCGCTCATCGGCCTGCAGCCCGGCGATATCGTCCTCTTTCATGTCTTACGTGCTGGCCGGGTTCGCTCTCTCGGCATCTTCATTCCTGCTGGCACTGCTGCAGGTGTATGGCCTTCAACTCCACCATATGACGTCGCACGCTCTTGCATTGGTGGCGGTCTTCGTCCACTTCTGCGAGATGTTCGTGTGCGTGCGGCCATCGGTGCGTCTGTTCCGGATCTTCTTCATCCTGCAGGCCTCGACGAGAAGCTCAAGCCACCTGGGGGCTTACTACTTCCAACACTGAGGCAAGAACTCCACGCCGTACATCGCGCCCTTCTCCCCTGGCAAGTGGCACTGTGGGAGCACTAGAGGGAGGACTGGGTGATCACCCAGACAGACATGCTAGATCGCCTGGACCTGCCGAGCTACCCCCCGGTCAGCGTGAATACCTTTGGGGATGAGATCCCCTTCCTACAGGAATCCTACAAGCCCGTGCTGGCGAGGATCCAATTCCTGGCACAACCGAGCCTGACTTCACTGATGGTCTTAGCCGACTTCATGTTGCACCGTGTCGCTCCCCTCCAGCAGCGCACCCACGCGATCTGGTTGTATACGAGGGAGAATGACCTCACTTGGCTGGAGCGTGGCCCCGGGACAACCGCGGACAGGGAGATGCTGGAGGCCATGTTGTTGAAGCTGTCCCTCGACCCAATCTCCGACGAATTCATCAACCCGCCGGCGAGTTGTTTGCCGGTCTGCCTTAACCAGGCGGCAAGGACGAGGTTGTTGAAGGAGTTGCCGATGCTGGACGACATCGACGTCGCCGTGCGGCAGGCCAGGGACGCTTCTATGGGCATGTAGATCTCCGAGGGAGGCGGCACCAGCAATCAGGTGAGGCTTGTGCCAGACCCGTTTCTCTACAAGGGGAAGGAGCGGGTGCCGGCTGGCGGACCCGCACCCACGGCTCGCAGATCCGCACCCATGGCGCGCTCCCCACACCACCCAGGGACGCCGCAGAGTCGAGCAAGCGGCCCACTACCCCCAGGAAGAGGAGGTTGGTTCACAGTGATGAGAGCTCCCGTCTCACAGCCTAGAGTGGGGGAGCCTAAAGCCGCGCACGGCCCTTCGTCGGGTTCGATGGGCGGTCCCGGCAGCAGCTCCGATGGTGCTGCAGTCGGGGCGGTTCCGGCGGGTGCAAGGAAGAAACCTGATGCTCCTCCAACTCCAAAGCCGACAGTGGCAGTTCCAGCACCTGAAATGCCTCCGGCTCCGAGGCCAACAATGAAGAATGCTCCTGATGCGCCTTCGGCTCCAAAGCCGACAAGGGCGAGTGGCTCTAGCCCCCCGCACAAGAAGCTTCCCGCCTCCTGGAACTGCCAGGCTCCCAGGTATGATGCGGTTCTAGGACATTGAAGCAGGATGCGACACCTCCCTCGCAGCAGCCCACGGGTCAGAACCCCTTTCCGGCTGGGGGTTCCGGAGGTCCAGCGCTGGCGCCAGCGCCTGGACCATCTTGGGAAGCCTATTCTCGGGCCCCCGAGGCCGGCCTGCTGACAGGCGCGAACGTCGTTGGCGGCGGCGCGACCGCTCCGGGGCAACCTACAGGGCCGCCCCCTTCTTCTCCGCAAGCGGGTGTAGTGGCAGCTCAGCCAGAGGACGATTAACCCGTGGAGATTATGGGGTGCCCCCGCCTACGGATGCCAGAAGCGGCCCCTCTCCCCAAGGCCATAAAGGTGGCATACTCCTGCCTGGAACAGGTGTAGGAGGTGCTTGGCCGGGAGTGGGACGAGCTGACGGCGGAGCCGGAGCGCCACAGGGACAGGGGCAGATTGCTGAAGGAGCGGACCTAGGCGGCCAAGCAGTGGGCAAGAGAGCAGATGGAGCGCTGGAGATCATGCAGGAGGCAGTCGACCAGGAGCGAGCCGCGGTCGGGAGACTTGATACGATGACTCGGGAGCTCCTGGCCGAAGCTAGAAGGCTCCACGATAAAGCTGACGCTCGTGTAGAAGCTCTCACGGAGGCGCGGGAGGGCCTCACTTGCCGCGAGGCTGCCGTTCTTCAGTGGGAGCGGGAGCTGCAGGAGAGGGAGAGGGACCTCTTATTCCGCGAGGCAGCCCAAGAGAGGGAGCGGGAGCGCTTGGGGAAGCAGCTCCAGAACGTCCACGAGCTCGCCGCCTGTTCAAGGAGGCCTCCCTAGATCGCCGTGCTGCGGAGCTGGCTACCAGGGAGAGGGAGCTGGCGAACCAAGACTTGTTCCGGGAGTTGGCCGTAACTTGCAAGACGGTGGAGGAGCTCCGGGCTTCCCGTGTTGTCGAGGCGGAGAAGGTATGGTACTTCCTGGGCCGCGCAGAGACGGTGTTGGAGCCTTTTGGCTTCAGCCCCTTGCGCTCGGAAGGTCTAGTACAGGAGGTGATCCAAGTGCTCGCTGCGCTGGACTAGGCCGGAGCCAAGCAGCTAGCGCTGGAGGGCGTCGTCGGGGAAGAGATGGAGGCCGAGGGCAATGCCCTGGCTCAGAAAGTGGCGAAGCACGTGCTCACGTGCTTCCAAAGCTGGGACCCCAACGTCTCCCTGAAGTCGGTGGTGCAAGGTACCGTCGCAGAGGCGATGGAGGCGGCTAGGTCCAGTGTGGAGGACACCGCCAAGCTCGTAGCTGTGAGGTTCCAGCATCAGTAGGCTCCTAGAGCTCCAGCTTCTCTTGCATATCTGCCACCCCTTGTTATGCCTTTGTTGTTTGGGACAAAAACACAGGGAAAAGTAACTGACCATACGGCCAGAACGCTATGGAAAAGCAAGCACTAGAAAAACGGCGGTGCTCGGGATAGGGTTATTCTCTTGTCTAGGAGTGTGCCCCGTTCGGTTGAAAGTTACCTAGAGTGGGGTGAATAGGTGGAAAATCTGAAATTCGGCTTAATAAAACTGATTAGTTCACAGAGTGCGGACTAGTCCGGTCTTGGGGCGGACTAGTCCGGTCACAGGAAGTTTAACCCAAAAGTGAGGATTCTCAGAAGTTTTTGTTGATCTATTTGATGAGCAGTGAAGTACTAGAGTCCAGCAATTTAGTGGTGAGGTTGACCGTGAAAATAACTGACGAGAACTAGGTGGATCGCAAGACTTAAATAATAAATGTGAAGAACTTTAAAATGATCTAGCGAGAAACGAGAGGCAAACCAAAAGAGGCAGAGCACACAATTTATCCCGTGGTTCAGCTTCACCAAAAAGCCTAGGTCCACGTTGAGGAGTCCACAAAGGACCAGGTTGCTCTCAACCCTATCCTCACCAAGCCACCACAAAGGTTGGCTTGTTCTTCCACTAGATCACAAAGACTTCACAATAATTCATGGGGTGACTCGCAAATTGAGGCTCCCACAAGATTTCAGCTGAAAGAACTTACAAATCTGCACCCTCAACAATTCAACTACTCAGTCAGTGTGAGAGAATCAACTAAGAGCTCAATACTAATCTCTCCCCTTTTCTCCTCTTCTCAAAACTCACAAAGCCCTCAAGAATCACTCTTAGGGCTCAAAGAGTTGAAGAGAAGGGGCTAGGAAAGCTCTAGGAAGACTATGCCGGCGCTAGGGTTCAAGAGGTTTCCTTAGAGGCCCTCTCCTTTTTATAGAGGTTCCGGTAACTAGTTGTTGCCACCAGTAAAAGTCCGGACTAGTCGGGCCTTTAACCCCGGACTAGTTCGGCCTGTGGGACCGGTGATGTCACACTTCACCAACCAAACGGTCACCGGTGATGTCATACTTCATCAACCAAATGGTCACCCACCTCCTTTTGAGTTCAAATGGTCATACACCAGGGGCTAGTCCGATCAATAACGGACTAGTCCGATCTCACACAGAAACAACTTTCCGGTTGATAACGGACATGTCTGGTCCACTGGACTAGTACGACCTCCAGGGTTGGACAAGTCTGGCCATCCAGGACTTAGTCCCCACAGCCACTTTCAAGTTTCCAACAGACTAGTCTGACTCACGATAGAGTAGTCCCATCTCACACAAAAACTTCTGTTTCGGTTAGAAATGGACTAGTCTGACAGAGCGGACTAGTCCGGTCCTTCATAAATTAGTTCCTGAAGGACTCAGACACACTCACCACAGACTAGTCCGTCCCCAAACAGACAAGTCCGAACTCACTTGGAAACTCTCTGTCCATCTAACATTGGATTAGTCCGATGTGACCGTACTGGTTCGGCCGTCTAGCCCGGACAAGTCCGACCTTGTTCTTAGGGTTGTCTCAACTCTTCTCCCCACCAAACCTAAACTTGGACTAAGAGCTCTTAGATGATTCTCAACACTTTGGACCTATGAACACACTCATACTAAAATACTAAACTCAACGCAAGAGAATTTAAACCCTAACTTCTATTCTTCGTGTATTTTCGCCTTTTTCTCCTCTTTTCCCTTTTTGAGTGCATCCATCTCCGTCGATCTTCTAATCACCTGTTCTTACACTCGCAATGCTCATAAGTCCCTTAACTGTTGTCATCAATCATCAAAACCCACGATGATTTACCCTAGATGTATTTCCAGCGGCCCCCAAGTACTCAGTCGTAGTGCTAGGGAAGCAAAGTGTACATGCTTAGCGTGCAGAACCAGGCTACACACTCTGGACCTCCCACGGGCTTTAACCTTTCAGCAAGGAGACCTTCCAACGCCATAGAGCTCCGAACTAGGAAATAGGACGGACCCCGGACACGCCATACAACAATTGATATGCAAAAGTAAAGCATAAACTGAAGCATAATGAAAAGGAAATGAGTGCACGCAGGGTGAGACAGATTTTTCTCGGATGAGGTTACTTCATAGGAGGAGGCAGGCTTTACAAGAAGGCAGTGACCTTCTCCGAATAACAAAAGTAGCAGGACCCCTTCGGAGCTTGGCTGTTCCGAGCGCTGCTCCTAGACTCTATGACACCCTATCAGAGAAAAAATAGTCCTACCGCTGCGCTAAGGGTAGAACTTACGGAGATGCTCTATGTTCTAGAGATTGGGTAGAGGTACCCCATACTCCGTGGCCAGGCGGATGCACCCGGGGCAGGATACTTGTGTTATTCGAAAGGGACCCTGCCAGTAGGTGGGGAATTTGTTTGCCCCTTCGCGAGAAAGTATGCGCCAAAGCACTATGTCGCCCACCTCGAGCTGTCTACTACACACAAACCGCTGGTGATAACGCCGGAGCGCTTGGCGGTACCATGCATTTCGAGCAGCTGCTTGCCACCTTCGCTCGTCAACGAGGTCGATGTCTTCACACCGGATCTGGTCCTGTGCAACTTTGTCGTATGCCTGGACACGGGGGAGCCCATGGTGATCTCTGGGGCGAGGACGGCCTCAGCCCCGTACACCAGGAAGAAGGGCGTTTCCCCTATCGCTCGGCTGGATGATGTCCGGTTAGCCCACAGTGCGCATGGAAGCTCGTCTACCCAATTGGCATCATGCATTTTCAAGCAATCGTAGGTGTGTGTCTTGAGACCCGTGAGTATCTCAGCATTAGCCATCTCAACTTGTCCATTGCTCTCAGGATGCACAACGGATGTGTTGCACATCTGGATGTCGAGGTCTTTGCAGTACTCTTAGAACACTTCACTGGTGAACTGGGTCCCGTTGTCGGTGATGATTCTGTTCGGGACCCCGAACCGGCAGATGATCGATTTGACGAACTTGACTGTTGACTGCTAGTTGATTGTGACTATAGGGGCTGCTTCCGTCCACCTGGTGAACTTTTCTACAACGACGTAGAGGTACCAGTACCCTTTGACGGATCTGGGGAAGGGTCCCAGGATGTCCAACTCCCACACAGTGAAGGGCCATGAGGGCGGGATCATTTGAAGCGTTTGCGCCGATGTGTGGATCTGCTTGGCATGGAACTGGGACGCCTTGCATCTTTTTACTAGCTCGACGACATCCTGGAGAGCTGTCGGCCAGTAGGAGCCATGCCAGAAGACTTTAGTGACCAGCGTGCAAGAAGATGCATGGTTACCACACTCACCTCCATGGACCTCTGCGAGCAAGTTGCAGCCCTCCTATCGGGTTATGCACCGCAATAGGACGCTATTGGCGCCACGCTGGTAGAGATTCCTTTCTACCAACGTGTATCTCTTAGCCAACCAAACGATCCGTTCAGCGGATGCATGTTCATCAGGAAGGATGTTGTCTTTCAAGTAGTCCCGGATCTCCGTGATCCATGCATCAGGACCTACTTGAGCTTCTGGATCTTGACTACCGGGTTGCATGGAGCCCTCGGTGATGCTTACGATCCTTGTCGGGCTCCATGGTAGCAGGGCAGCCTGGACCGCCAGCTTCGAGGTGCTGGTCTCGCCCCCTTCGCCTGGTTTGGCAGGCCAGGCTGTAGGTCGCAAGAACTTCCTTTCAAAGACTCTCTCAGGCACCGGAGCCCAGGTGGAAGCCTTCGTTGATAGGTTGTTGGCGATTGTGTTGTTGGCGCGAGGGACATGGCACAGGTTCAAGACTTGGAAGTCTTTTTCCAGCTTCTACACTTGGAGGAGGTAGGCTGCAAGCTGAGGATCATTGCAGCAGCATTCTCCCTTGACTTGTTTGATGATCAGCTAGGAATCACCTTTGACCAACAACTGCTGGACGCTAAGAGAGTGCGGTCTTTAACCCGAAGATGAGAGCCTCATACTCCACCATTTTGTTGGTTGCCTTGAAGTCAAGCCGTACCATGTACTTGAACTGCTCCCCAGTCGGGGTGAGGAGCAGGATCCCCGCTCCGGCACCTTGCTTGGGCAAGGAGCCGTCGAACAAGAGCATCCAGTGGGGCTTGGTCAAGACCAGAACTCTGGGCTCAGACTCATTGTTGTCTTGGCCCCCTGGGTGGCATGGTGGTGGTGTCCACTTAGCCACGAAGTCAGCCAGCGTCTGACTCCTCCCCTGCGCGGCAAGAAGTCGAGCTCAAACTCCACCATCTCAGTAGCCCACTTTGCAAAGTTCCCATTTGCGTTTGGGATATGGAGCATGGCTTTTAGTGGATACGAAGTGACCACTGAAATCTTGTGAGCTTGGAAGTAGTGGCGTAACTTCCTTGATGCAACGAGGACTGCATAGAGCATCTTATGCAGCTCCAAATATCTTGTCTTGGCGTCGTGGAGGACCTTTCTGATTAGTATACTGGTCTCTGAGTGGTCCAGACCCTCCCTGGGGGGTCCGGTGCGTCTTATTGGAGAGGTTTGGGACCCGGGGCTCCTGGCCCCCGTGCCTGGGACTGCACCCCGGGAGCTGGGACCTGGACGCACATTGGTCATCAGGTCCGGCAGACTGGGACCTGACTAGCTCCTCGCCACCTCGCTCCCCTGTGAGGTCCGAGTGCTAGAACTCAGGACCTGCAGTAGGAGCCTCGTCTGGACTTGGGGTCGTTGTGGTTCCGGCAGATCCTCGACTAGGACCATGCTCATGACATCCGCTGTGGTGGTGATGTATAGGAGTAGAGGCTCACCTTGTTCCGGAGCCACCATGATTGGGAGCTTTGTGAGGTACTTCTTCAACTCCTGTAACGCCTCATCTGCCTCCTCAGTCCAGACAAAGGGTCCAGACCTCCGTAGAAACTTGAAGAACGAGAGAGCGTGCTCTGCCAGTTTAGAGATAAACCGGCTGAGCGCTGCCAAGCAACCCGTGAGCTTCTGCACGTCCTTGATACGGGTCGGATGCGTCATATCTTCGATTGCCTTTATCTTTTCTGGATTAGCTTCGATTCCCCAGTGTGAGACCAGAAAGCCGAGTAGCTTTCTGGCAGAACTCCGAACACACTCTTGTCCAGATTGAACTTCGTGCATGTTGAACGCAACCTATCAATGACTAAAGCTAGGTTGTCGAGCAAGGATGCATGCAACTTGACCTTAATGATGATGTCATCGACATACACCTCTACTAGGTATCGAATAAGGTTCCCGAATGTTTTATGCATGACACGTACAAAAGTGGAGAGTGCATTCTTAAGACCATAAGGCATGGATACTTAGCAAAATAGGCCATCTACTGTTATAAAAGCAGTATGCTCTTCATCTTCTCTAGACATTGGTATTTGATAAAAACCAGAATAAGCATCTAGGAAGCACAGTAGATCGTAGCCGGATGTAGATCCACTATTTGGTCTATGCGAGGGAGAGGAAATGGATCCTTTGGGCATTGCCTTATTGAGAGTGGTGTAGTCGATGCACATCTGAAGCTTCCCACAAGTCTTGGGGACGACAACAAGGTTTGCCAGCCATCATGGATGGTGGACCTCTCGGATGAAGCCGGTGTCGAGCAGCTTCTTGATTTCTTAACGGATGAAGTTCTGCCGCTCAATAGACTGTTTCTAAGGCTTTTGTTGCACTGGTCTGGCGTTGGGGTAGATCTTCAGATGGTGCTCAATCACCTACCTGGGGATCCCAGGCATCAGTGACAGTTGCCATGCAAACACGTCAACATTAGCCTGGAGGAAGGTGACGAGCGCGAGTTCCTATTTGTCACCCAGATTCTCTGTGATGCGGGTGGTCTGGGCGGCGTCCGAGCTGATCTGGACCACTTTGACAGGGACGTCGCCGCCGTCTGAGGGCTGCACACGGGGTGCAGATGTCGACCCTCGCTAGCGCGTGCTTGGTGGCAACTGGCTAGCTTCACCTAGCCAGAAGCAGCCTTCTGCAACATTTATGCCTGGAGTTTCTCCAGCGTTGAGACGACGGGGGAGCGGTCTCCACGGATCTTGAGGACGCCGCTTGGCGTCAGCATCTTCAAGATCAGGTAGCCGTAGCGGGCTACGGCCATGAACCGGTACAGGGTTGTCCTGCCAATGATGGCGTTGAAGGGAAGGCTGACCTCCGCAACGTCGAAGACGATGCTCTCCCGGCGTACCTTTGATCCGTTGAGCGAGAGCCCTTCCACACGGGACTCCCGGATCACGTGCGGTAGTTTTCAGGCGCCCCGAAAGTCACCGGGAGGGAGATAATACTACCGCATGACCAGATAGGGTCCTGACCCACCCCTGAAAATGGACGCGAGGGGGTGAGCGTGGACATGGGGATCTGCATCTTATTGAAAGCTGCAAGGTTGATGACGCTGAGGGACGTCCCACCGTCGATAAGCACGTGGTAGATCTTAACATTGGCGATGGTGGGGGCGACGAGGAGTGGAAGCTGCCAGACACCCGCCATGTTCTTTGGGGAGTCGGAGGAGTTGAAGCTGATCGGCGTATCCATCCACCTATGGTGGGGTGCCAGCCCGGGCGTAGGTGCAGCTGCAGTTACCGCCCACCGCAAGGTCTTGACGGCACGACGGGACGTGATGTCCCAGGAACCCCCATACATCACATGGAGCATCTTGTGATGCTTGTTATTGGCGCTGGAGTCGGAGTCCGAGTGGCCGTAGACGGCCTTCAATGCTTGCTTGGAGTCCTAGTACTCCATCTCCTGCTCTGCGCCGGTCTCAGGTTGGCTTTCTGCTTGCCCTCCACTGGCGGAAGGGCACGCCGTCTTGCGCTGTCGCTGCTGCTCGCGGAAGCGCCCTGCGAGCTTCTTGATCTCCCGGCCTTCGCTAGCGCCATGGCGGCTGGAGTTGTGCATCGGGCACCACTGGCTGTTGTCACTAACAGATGGTGGTCGTGGGCGCTTATTGGTGCGTGGGCCATGGCCCCCACCGGCCGCTGAAGCTGCAACGGTGGCTGCCCCGGCTAGACGCTTGTCCTTTCCTCCAGCCTTCTTTTTCTTCTTGTTGCTGCCTTGAGCAGCAACCTCACCGGCACTCCCCGCCCCGGAGGCGGGTCGCGAGTGCCAGTCTTGGCCTTCTGCCACCCTAGCACACTTGTTCGCCAGGATGAAGAGCTTGGAGAGGTCTTGCACGTCGTGCGTGGCTAACTTCTCGAGCATCTTATTTTCTCTCACGCCCTGTCAAAACGCGACGATGACAGAAGAATTCGAGATGCGGGGGATGGTGTTTCACACCTGGGAGAACCACTGGATAAAGGACCACATCGACTCCCCCTCGTGTTGTCGCACGGCATGGAGGTCGAGCTCGTTGCTCGGACGCGTGTATGAACCCCCGAAGTTGGCCATTAACCTCCAGCACAACTCTTCCCAGGAGGATATGGAGCCCGGGGGAAGGTTTATAAGCCATGACCGATCAGTGCGAGTCAGGGCCATGGGAAAGTAGTTGGCCATGACGGCCTCATTCCCTCCTACAGCTAGGATGGAGGTGGAGTAGATCTGCAGGAACTCGGCGGGGTTGACCATCCCGTCATACTTCTCCGATGGGTGGGTACGGAACATGGGTGACCAGACCACCATGCGAAGATGCGGTGAGCGCTGCGCAGCCTCCGCCCACTACCGGAGAAGCACGGGTCTGCGCAACACGGCCCGCAGGTACAACACTTGGAGTGCCATACTCACCCTCGAGGTTTCGGCGTCTCTCTCAACGTCGCTCGATGGTGCCTCAGCCGTTTTGCTTACGCAGTGGCGGTCGCACTCGGCCCTGAGGTCAGCTGCGGCAACCCAGATCATGGTCCCCACACGCGCTCTGTCTGTCTCGCGGGCCACCATCGGCGTGTGCGACTACGCCTGTGATGGCTCGGCCCGTTGCCTCGTAGGCGGGCGTGTTCATGGCAGCGATGACGAGGTGGTCGACGTCGTTGCACCACTGCTCTACACCCTCGGGGGAGCGTCCTCACCCGGAGGGTTGTGGAGAAGAGCGCGTGCTACAACCAGCATGCTTTCCAGGCTCGCGACTGGCGGCGTAGTTGCCGCCGTGGTGGCAGTAGGCCGCCGTATTGTTGTAGCAGTAGCTGCCTCGGAAGCGGCAGCCGTACGGTTGCCTGCTCGGCCAGATCTATCCTCTCTGGAGCAGGAAGTGGCCTCCTTGTCCCCCTAGAGACAACGACTTGTGGGGCGAGAGGAGCCAATCATTGACAGGATGTTCACCATGATGGTGACGCTCGATCGTCTAGAGAGTGTGAAACCCCCTTCCTGGTGCGCCAAATGTCGAAGTGTACTCTACGACACTTCCCCCGGCACCGCTACTGGAGCAGCCCACGGAGGTTCATTGTTTGGAGGGGCTTAGTCTCTAGATCGATCGACCTTGAAGAACACAGAATGAACACCAAGGTTTACATGGTTCGGGATGCCGGAGCGTAAAACCCTACGTCCATGGGAGTGAGTTGTATTGCTTGTGTGCCTGTGAGAGTCATAGAGTCGGGGTGTCTGGATCGAATCGGGGATCCCTTTTGTCGGAGGCTGCCCGGTCCTTTTATGTCTCAAGGTCGGGCAATTACATTAAGACCCAGGGCCTGACAGATGGCCCCGCAGTGATCCGTACCCTATACACGATCTAGGGTTTTAATGACTACTTGTTGTGTCCACTGTCGATGGAGTTAAAGCGCGTCATCTGACACGCTGGGCATCTCAGACCGAGCAGCGGTTGATGATGGAGGGAGAAGGCCCCGTCTTGTCGCCGCATCCTACTCGGTCAGTTGCGTAGCACTGTGTCATTACCGCCGTTGTCATGCCATACTGTCTTGTCCTGCCACTGTAATGACTGCCAGGAGTGGGTGGAGGCGTGCGCTGCGCGCCATGCTTCTAGGGAACGCGCGAGTCTTGAATGTGCGAATGGACCGTGCACGTCTTCGTTGACTTCTGAAGCCCATGGCCCATGGCGGGTCGTGGGACACGTGGCAGCTCTGGAGTCCGCCTCAGTAGGGAGGCTGGACTCAGAGCTGGAGGACATGTAGCGGCACTGGACCTCGCCTCAGTGGGGAGGCTAGGTCCGGAGCCAGAGGACATGTGGCAGCTCAGGAGCCCTTCTCAGCGGGGAGGTCAGGCCCGGAGCCAGATGATACGTGGCAGCGTTGTACCTCGCCTCAGCGGGGAGGCCAGGTCCGGGGTCGGAGGACACGTGGCAGCTCGGGACCTCGCCTCAGCGGGGAGGCCAGGTCCGGGGCCGGAGGACATGTGGCAGCTCCGGAGCCCTCCTCGACGAGGGGGCCATGCCCCGTTGTCAGAGGACACGTGGTGGCGCTCGACCTCGCCCCAGAGGGGAGGCCAGGTACGGGGCCGGAGAATACGTGGCAGCTCCAGAGCCTTCCACGATGGGGAGGCCAGGCCCGGAGCCAGAGGGCACGTAACAACACTAGAGCCCGCCTCAGTAGGGAGGCGGGGTCTGGAGCCTCTTCAAGCCTACACACGTGGGTACCCGGTCTGCAAGGTACCGACAAAGGACACTTGCCTTCTTCTTGTGGTTGCTCAGGAATGTCGAAAACTTGCTCTTGGAGATTTAGAACCGGCTCTGGAGCTGGTTCTACCCACGCAAACATACATAGAACAAAGCAAACAACATTCAATAAGAAGCAATCCAACATAGGAAATCATAACCACTCAATTTGCGTAAAGATATATGTTCATTTATTCCTTGCATTTCTTATTGTCAAGCTACCCTCATTCCTCACATACTTCATTTATTATTGTGGCCTAATGTCCCTAAATACATTATTTATTCATTATATATATATATATATATGTTCACTTTTGGACTCTCCACATTCCTCTGTGTCATTATATCACCCTTATGCCAACTTTTAGTGTGTGTATGTATATATATTGCTTCTAGTTTAATTTTCAGATTTAATAATGCCCCAAAATGAAATTTCAGTTTAAAGTCAGATTTCTATGGCCTCAACTAAAATTTCAGATTTTAGTTTTGCACAAAATGTACTTTCAGCCTAAACGGACTTTTTCCTAGCTCTTAATAAAACTTCCAGACCTTAATTCAGTCCCTAAAACTTTTTATAATCACTTCCTAGTGTGTACCTTATTTTTATTGTAAATTCAGATTTGTTTTCATGCCTAAAATGCAATTTCAGCATTAAAACAAAAAAGGGCAGCCCAGTGCATGTAGCTCCCGCTTTCACAGGGTGCGGGGAAGGGTCCGACCCATTTGGGTCTTTTGTACGCAGTCTTTCCCTGCATTTTTGCAAGAGGCTATTTCCAGGACTCGAACCCGTGACCTCATGGTCACAAGGCAACAGCTTTACCGCCGCGCCAAGGTACACATAAGAACATGTAATTTGTCTAAAACACAATAACAGACCATTTTAGGGATTATCTAAATGATCATAATAGTATGGGTTCATCTTTTGTAATTACATGCCACTGTGGTAATTTTACAATTTATATCATTTTGACTAACTACAGGGTTTAAAATGAAAATATTAGCTTGCTGCAGGTTTGAAACTTAAATATACAACATCTTCAGGGTTTTAACAAAATTTCAGAAGCAAATTTCCTAATTTTTGGTGAGTACAGGAGCCTGCTAGTCAATTCAAAACATTTTCCCTAATTTATGCGAACTACAGGGCTTAGTTTGTAATGTTCAGGGTTTAAATCAAATTTTACTAAAGTTCCAGGGTCCCTCTGTAAGAAATCCGGTGGGTAAAGGGGTATTTAACTTGGACCGTCGGATTTAAGAGAGGGGCTCGGATTATAGAAATGAAAGGGTTCGGGCCAATCTAATTTCAGCCACCCAATTTAAAATGGATGACCAATAGCGGTCTACGTCACTGCAGAGAGTGAGGGCGGCGGCGTCCAGCAGCGCACGGTGGCGGAGGGCGGCGAGCTCACCGGAGAAGTGCGTAAACTTGCCTACACTCACTGGTTTTTGCCATTCTTTGCATAGTTCGGAAGAGGGAAGGATACAGAACACACCTCGGTCGTTTTGGTGAACCCGAAGTACTCGGAACTTGGTCTGCGGCGATCGGCGCGAAGCTCATCGGTGATCGTCGGAACGGTGGCAAAGCAGGAGATCCTCGGAGTTTTTCCACCAGAGAGCTTCCCTATAGCCCAAGAAAGAAGTGGCGGCGACCTCTTCCGGTGCGCCGTGGCGTCGGAGTTCTCGGCTCGGGTTTGTTGCAAAGTCGGCACCGGTGGGTTGTGGGGGCTCCTGCGAAGCGATGCGGTAAGTTAAACCCGAGAGACTGTCGCCGGTGGAGGCTAATTCAAAGGATGGCGGAGCACTCACCGGGTTCAAAAGGAGGACGAGCGGGGGAACCAGAATTGGAGCTCGGGATGAGTTTAAGTGGCGGAGGAACGTGGAGGCGGCGGTTGGGCGCATGAATCCGGTGCAGCACGCGAGGAATCTAGGAGATAAGCACTGGAATTTTGGATTCGGGAGCGTGGCGTGGGAGGATCGACTCGTGGTTAGGGGAGAAAGATGGAGATGACGGGTGGGCCTGGCGCGTCGGTGAGAAGGAGGGGGAGAAGGCTGGGGCGGACTGGTTGGACTGCGCTGGAGAATTCCTGCCCAAAGGTAAGTTTCTTTCCTTTTTCTTTTTCTTTTCTTTTCTGTTTCTTCACTTTCAAATTTTATTTGATTTCAACTTTTCATCCCATAGCACATTCATGTTGTAAATTCTCCAGGGGTTTCAAAGTTTTTAAAAAATATAGGTGTTACATAAAGGGGTGCAGTAGAGCACGTCAATTAGCATAGTCATCTTTAGCGAAAATGTTATAATTCATTACTCCATTGAATCTTTATAAATAGAAAAGGCAAAGCTCAGTTTGGTAAGGTTCTCTTTATTGTGAACCAATGTATTTGGATTTGAGTTCGAGATTTAGCATAAGTGTTATATTTACAACTATTATTCTTTTTTAGTAGATGCCATTCCGTTGACTATGAAACATCCATGACAGCCTCATGAATCTTAAGATCAACCGATCGAGTTTATTGAAGATATTCATAGGAGTAGGATATGCATGCGTGCATATATAGATCCCAGTACTCATGCATGTATGTAAGTGTCCACCTATATATTTTATAAAGAAAAAGCAAAAAAAGCAAAACACATCAACTGCCATCATTAGAGTCATGTACAGTGAGTGGTACTTAAGTTGTCTGGGAAGCATTTTCATTCCATTTCTAGATACAACATAACATCAATTAATATAATGCATTATTTAGAAGGATCATATGTAATGTCACAGTCAACAAAAAGTTCATTTGTAATGGTTTAAGTGATGCTGAATCATCTATTAGATTGTCTTATTTTTGCGTATGAGCCTCTGATAATTACTCCACAATTTCTTCTCTTGTTCTATCTTATCCGTAATATTCATAATTTAGATAACATCTTTTTTAAACAGTTGGTGTAAGGGAAGATTTCTCGTGTGCCGTTGGTAAAATCCTTAATCCTGGATATACCACCGAAAAAACTTATGTCCATTCAATATCGTGATCTAAAATTTTATTAATCCCTTCCAAGCCACTTTTGTCAAATTTGTTTGTGAGGGGCTTGTGAAAAGTCAGTTTTACTCTTGGGTCCACATGTCAGCTTCATCTCTTCTGCTTCTCGTTGTTCCCTTTCCCTTCCTGTTTCTTTCCCTGTTCCATACGACAGATGAAATCAATACATCCAAGGAAAAGGAAAGGAGCTCGATCCCCAAGCTGGCTAGCAAAACCAAAAAATGAAATCGATCTGCTCAAAAGTGAATGGATGGACGGACGATTTGGCACGGGACAGAAGACAAAAGTTGTGACGGACCGAAATCCGTACATTCCAGGATCACAGAGGGTGGTGCCACACGATGTTACACCCGACAACACACACGATAAGAAAATATAGTATTACATTGAAACATGCTGAATTTGTACAAAAGTAGTACAACCTTCAGTTTATAACTCCTGTACAGAGTCTACTGCAGCGGAAAGTATTTGTACAACTCACGCCAACACCTAACTAGCAAAAGTAGGTTGTCCGGCCCTACGGACAACCCACACTAGCTCCACTCAGCATCACCGCGGCGTGTATGGCTCCCACATAGCCGTAGTCCCCGACGGAGGGTAGCCCTCACCGGTGGACTCGTACTACGAGTCCGTGGGGTACTCCTCACCTGAAAACACTCATAGCAGCAACTGTGAGCACGATGGCTCAGCAAGTCTTAACCGACTCTCCTACACAAGAAACTCTACATGCAGGTCATAACAAAAATAGGATGGCAGTTTACAGTAAAGGACACGCCTACAAGTTCATCCTTAATTCAACTTTTAGCCACAAGTTAGTGGTTGGCAAATCTGAAATTTAGTAAGCAATATTTAGTGGCACACTTGTAGCAATAAAAGTTTATTCATAACAACAGTAATGTATCAAAATCATTCCATAGATTTACTATGTCACGACACAATGGACAAGCGGTACTCATAACCGCGATGCACGGTGAATCGACTCGTTATACACCCGCAGAGATACCCAAGTAGCACGTCACATACGCCCATCCTCAGAGCTGCAACGGCACACTCAACCGATGTCGTACGAAACAACCTTTCAACCAACAGCCCAAACGTCAAACCGGTCGCATCAAAACGAGCAGGAGGTTCCCTACACGGAGCATCTCTCTATGCCCGTTAGCGAATTTCCACCTTGTTGCCCTCAACCTACACCTATAAATCCGTGTGCTATGCCTCGACTCCCGGAGGTTTAGGTTACATCAGTTTATCAGACCCCATATATCCGCTATGCCTTCGGTACATTCAAACTTGTTCAGTGGGACCGTACATGGATCGGTCCTCAATCGACACGGACAGGGCTACACACACAAGACTTCCTCGTGCTGCGTCCTAGCCCCTGCCTAGTCTCATTTTTCTTACTAAAGTTCTCTCACATCTCGAACTAATCCCATATGTTGTGAATCCTATACTCGCGAGTGGATTCCAACTACTCGACTTGTACCGAAGTCTATAAACATTAAGCAAAGCATGATCTATTCGAGGACTTATACACTACCCTCACTCTCTTTAGGAGAATCTGGTTATGCAGTTAGAGTTTCAATCATCTACACTTAATGCACAATCATACTTCAAACTAAGTGAATATAAAGCAAAACTTGCTAAAACTTGTTAAATGCAAATCGAGGCTTGCCTTGTTGATGCTGGTCAGGGGTTAGATGTTCCTCCGGAGTTATGAAGTCCAAGATCTCCGGAGTCTCCTCTCCTTCAACGACTACACGTATCAAATAACGATATGTGTCAAATTAAATGCAATTGTGTTGAATTTAGCATATAAAGACCATAACTCTAGCTAGACATCCATTTTGGCTCTGAAATTTTTACTGTGGCTTGATAAGAACATAACCAGAGACTTGGCCAAATTTCATTTGAAACAAACCTCATTTGAGCCCCGCACAAATTAAAGTCTAAATGGCCATAACTAGAGCTTCTAAGAATTTTCAGGGATTCTAATGGATCAAACCATTACTTTCTGGAAACTAGAGTTTGAGATGGTTCTAATGGACTTGGTTTCATGTAATTTGAATATTTATAGAGAAAGTTATGCCCTAATCAAGATTTGAGAAAATTCTGAAAAATGTTTCTACATATTTTTCTATTTTCTCAGAACAGTTCACTTAATCACACCATTAGGGGGACTAAATGAATTTGGATGTATCTGAAATTTTTCATATGACTCAAGGATTTTAAAATAAACCTCCTGGCCAAATTTCAGAATTTTCCATAAAGGAAATCTTCAGATAAAATTCCCACTAGTTTAAAATTGGAGATCTAATTCTAGAAAAAGATTGGATTTCATGGAATGAAACTTGTTTTCTGGAAAGTACTCGGAGAGCGCTGAATCCAAAACAATTTGGTTCACTAATTTTGGGTACTTCAACACAAAGTTATGGCCTTCCAAAGTTTGGAGAAATTCTGGAAAATCAAATCTAAATTCAAAAGGTTTAAACCGGGCTGGTGGGCCCCAGGGCTACGTGTCAGCCTGACAACGAAGTCACACGTGGGTCCGCTTAATTTCCCGCGTAGCCACACGAAATCCCGGCGCCACAGTTGATCCTGGGCCCGGTTTCCTCTCACTGCCATGCGGGGCCCGCACCCTTTCGTCTTCCTCGCGCCACCCGCGACCACCGCGGCGGTGCCTCGCCGGAGAGCTCGCCGCCGGTCGTTCTACTGCATGACCTTCAATGAAACTCGCCGTTTGTGCACAACTTCGCTCGAGGAACACGCTGGTGCACTCACCGGAGCTCGGCGATGGCTGAAACAGTGCTCGCGGCGGTGACAGCGGCCGAGAGCTCATCGACGACGTTGAACTCGGTGTTCTCTACACCTTTGTCGACACGGTTTCTTTGGAGATCTCCGCCAAGACTCGCTGATCACAAATATGCACCCTGGTCCTCGTGAAAACGGCCGCAACTAGGACCTTACCGGCGAGGTGCGCTGTTTTCGGCCGTCGACACGAAAATCTCGGGGAACTAAGGTTCTTGTGCATGGAACTGGGTGCTACTTGATCGAGGAGGTGTGCTAGGTGTTCTAGATCATGCTTAGTGTGCAGCTTGAGCGGCGGTTGCCTCTGGGCAATGAATTTTGCCATCGACCAATCTCAAACCCTAACACACCCTGTGGAAAGAAACTAGCAATACTTGCTCTACACCGCATGAAACGGAGCACGGCTTTCTCCTACAGCTTCAGCACGATCATGCACACCTTTTCTTCTTTGGTGGCGGTGCATGAACTATCTGGCATCGGCCAGTCACCGGTGGGCAGAGAGAGCGGCGACGAGTTCATTCGCGGGAGACGAAGAACAGCGCGTGACGTGCTCGTTTTCGCTCGGAACTGGAGAGAAGGGTGAAGCAGCTCGGTGTGCTGGACTTTGAGCCGATGTTTTCACCGTGAGGTAGAGCTGCCCGAGTATGCTGGCGGCCTCTGCGGTCGATCGTTGGTCGTCTGCGAGCTGCTCTCGGTTTGAGTCGGTACAGAGCCATCTCAGTCACTGACAGTGGGCTCTCCTCCCCTCTCATCTCTTTTTCTTTTGTTTTTGCTGCAAATATCTCAGCTACTCACAATTAAATTGTAGACTTAGCCACAAAGTCATGAGATAAATTTGAATCCTTCAAATTGGAGTTGGTTTAGCTAAATTTGATTCCCACCTGAATTTGAATTTCAAATTCAGCTTTGAATTAATTCAAATATAGCTCCCGACAAGATGAACTCCAATGAGGATGAAAATTGGTGGAGCAACTCAAAAAACTATGCTGAGTATGAAATCCACATTTTGAATTCAGATGATGAAAGTAGCTTAAATTTGCATTCAAATTGGCCCTTTTTACAATTGGATCCAAAATTGCCTCAAAAAGGTTTGGATTGGCATGAAACTTGGTATGAGCACTCCTAAGAATATTTAGGGCATAATGGTGAGCTCAGCCTCTCATGTTTATATGTGTGAGATCCTACTTTTAGATTTATGAGTTCTTCCTCTAATCAACCTATTGATGGTGGTTACTTGCTCTTCACATGTGTTCATGAGCTATCCACAAAATGAGCTGGTTTGTGGTGATGTGATGAACACTCTAGCAAGTAAAATCTTGGGCTTTTACAAAAGTGATCCATCCTTAGGTTGGTCATAGCGGGGCACGCTACCCACGCCGTGCCTGCAAATGCAGCGGGCGCGCGGGTAGCGGCAGCGCGCAGCGGGAGCCGATAGCAGAACGGTAAAATCGTGGTGGCTACAGGCGGCCTCCAAATACTTTAGCACCAGGAAGAGCAGAGAAAGAAAGAAAGAAAGAAAGAAAGAGAGGGGGAAAGGAAGAAAAGAAAAAGAAAAAGAGAAGGAAAAAAAGGGAAAATGGAAAGGAAAAGAAGAAAAAGAAAGGGAGGTAAAAGGGAAAAGGAAAGGGAAAAAGAAAAAAAGAGAGAAATATGAAAAGAGGAAAAATAAGAAGGAAAGAGAATAAAACGAAAAAAAGTTGGTGATTTTTTATAAGTTATAAATATAATATTATTAACATAAATTTAGTTATATGAAATAATTTAAAATATGAGTTAGTTGTGTTATGTAATATAAAATAGTTGATAGTTGATATAGAGGTACACGAGTGCGAATAGTCATACTTTTGATTGACTAGTAGGTCGCCGTGATGTGCAACCACGCGAGCCCAGGGCATCTACATGGGTTGCGCATGCCGTATTGGGACGGCCACGGACGCGCGTGGCCGGCAGCGGGCACGCGAGTTACAAGGCTCGGAAGTCGCCGCGGCTATCCTTCTCCATGTGGCGCGGGATGGCTTCCTAGCTGGAGCCGTTGTCCTCAGTGGACGCGGCTTGCCTCCTGATAGGAAGGAACTGAGGCTATCCGCACTCATATACTCTAAAAATCTACTCTAAACGAATATGTCTACCTCTTTTCAATACACTCCAAAAGATTCTCTACTTTCTAGTACGTGCTCCCACACTCATTGTACTCATTAAACATACTCTATATCAAGTACCACATATTCTTTAATATTTTTTTATATTTTCTTTCTTTTTCTTTCTGTTTTCTTTTTTTTTTCTCTATTCGTTTCCTTTTTTCTTCCCTTTCCCCTTTCTTTTTTCCCTCTATTTACTTTCTTTTTTATTTCTCCTTTTTCCTTATTTTCCCTTTCCCTTTCTCCCTCTCTTTTATTTCCTTTTCTTTCCCTTTATTTTTTCTTCTCTTTCATTTCTTTCCTTCCCCCTCCCCACCGAGCATCCAGACTTCTTTCTTTCTTCTTCATCGCGTCCTTCTTTCTTCTTCCTTGCGCCTTTCCTAGGGCCGGTCCTGCCTTTTATGTGGCCCGGGGCGAATAAAAAATAAGGGCCCTCGTTAACTATAAATATAACAAGATAATATATTAAATGTAATTATGTTATAAAACCTAATTATCACTAATTTATTAATTTAAGAGAAATTGTTAATGTTTGAAACTTGTCTAATAATATAAAAAATACATCAAATATTTTGAACTATCACTAAATTAAGTTTGGTTAATTACTACACACTTAGATGAGAAAAAATAAGACAATCAGTTAGTCTAGAAATATATTTAGATTAATGTTAATCATTGCATAAAGATTAACGGCTTAAAACTAGCATTCAGAAGGTATGAGGGACCGAGCGTTGGGTTGTTGGTGTACAAACCTAGAACTTTGAGAATACAAGAGTACGAGCACTCGAGTGGCGTCATGGCAGACAAAAATACGAGATCGGTTCATAATTTCTGCAACCGGCAAATCAGAATTCGAGATCGGATCACGTTCATAATATCAAATATACGAGAGTACGATATCACATTCAATGATTGGCATTCAGTTTGAGAGTATACATGAGAGGCGACGTGGAGCGGATCTGCCTCTATATGGCCATGGTATTTTTAGGAACTCATGATTCTAAGTTAGATTGTGCTAAATCTAAATTCAGTTTTCTGGTGACTTTTATTTATAGTTAATTAATTATTTCTTAGTTATCATATTCTTTATATAATTATGCGACATCATAAAATATATAAGACCAATCAAAATGGGGCCCCTAATTTTCGGGGGCCCGGGGCGGTCGCCCCTTGCGCACTTCCCCTCGGCCCTGGCCTTTCCTCCCGCCGCCGGCCTCGCCTACAGTCTCCACCCCTGTCCGCGACCTCCGCCCCCATCCGCGACCCACGCCCCGTCGCACACCATTCTCGACGCCGGCCTTGCCTCCGGTCTCCGCCCCCGTCCACGACCTCCGCCCCCATCTACGACCCACGCCCCCGTCGCGCACCATCCTCGACGTCGGCTTCTCCTCCGGCCTCCGCCCTGTCACCCCGTCGGCGATCTCAGCCACGTCGCACTCCGTTCCCCGCGCCGGCCTCGCCTCCGGTCTCCGCCCCCGTCCAAGACCTCCGCCCCATCAACTCCATCAACGGCGCAGGCCCCCTTTGAGCCTCCAGCCCCGCCGCCCTCCTTCCTCGCACGCGTGCGAGAGCCAACTGTCATGCTCATCCGGCACAAGAGTGTACTCGTTGTCGAGCGTTGCCTTGTAGTAGGGCACTTGGCGGCTAGTGCAGTACTCCGATGCAGCGAAGAAAACTGATGCCTGCGCTAGATTTAGAGCCCCGTACCCCTCCCAGCTGTACATCGGTGTGCATGGTCTAAGAGGTGGCGTGAGGCGAGTGTCTCCAGCTGGCTGTCACTTCCTCTCCCTCACGTATTGTGTACCATGGTAACACCAGGTAAGTGAACAGAACGGGGAATAGGAGATGAAGATCATGGGATTAATATTGGCATTTCAAAAACTGACTGATGTTCATGTCACAGCAATGGCCGGAGGAGGAGTATTAAACTTTAGTATTAGTGGTATATGCCAGATATGAGTATTAGAGACGGTGTTGCTTATGATGATCAGAGTTTCGGATCTCGACTTTTTCAATGACGGGAGAGGGAGCTATGTTTGTGCTGAGCTCAGATGGAGTCTGCAGCCTTCTTTCATTAACTGAAATCTACCGAAAACAATTACAGAAGTTTTTAAACAAAATAAATGACTGACTCCTGGTATCGTGCTAACCCACGATCCACTAAACCCGGAAAGACATTGTGCACTCTGGCAGGTTATTTGACGCACTCGTTGCATGGGGCGTGCATGGCACGTTCGCCCGCTCGCCCGAGTTCCACGACGCAGAACGCTTCTTCGTAACTGAACACGTGAGTCACGGCAGGATTAAGTCCAACAAACTCCCCCTAATCCTGTCCTGGCTCAAGGTCTCGGATTCCCAGTAGATGTCGCATGGTGGTCAGTTTCCCAACTGGTAGAGCCTTTGTCAGACAGTCCGCCCTCTGTTCCTCATAACAAATGTATTCAACTGAAATCTTTCCTTCTTGAACACATTCACGTATGAAATGATACCTTGTGTGGATGTGCTTACTTCTCCCGTGGAAAACAGCATTTTTCATTAGTGCAATAGCTGATTTGTTGTCCACAAACAGCCTCACTGTTTCAGGTTCTCCTCCTGTCAGTTCACTGACCAGGTTTCTTAGCCACAGTGTCTGACTTGCTGCTGAAGAGGCAGCCATGAACTCTGCTTCACAGGAAGAAAGAGCCACCATTCTTTGCTTCTGTGAGTTCCACGAAATCAGGTTGTTGTCAATGAAAAATGCCATACCACTGGTACTCTTGCTGTCTTCAATATCGCCAGCAAAGTCACTATCTGAAAATCCTGTGATCTTGTATGGTTCTTCACCCTTGAGATATGCCAGTCCATACTGAACCGTTCCCTTTAAGTATCTCAGAATGTGTCTCACTGCTCTTTGATGAGCCACTGTTGGTCTTTCTGCAAATCTACTCACAACTCCTACAGCAAATGTGGGATCTGGTGTAGTGTGGAGAAGGTACCTCAGGCTTCCTATCATGCACCGATATTCAGTGCTGTCAATTGGTTCACCTTCAGAGTCCTTGTGTAGTTTCAGTTTCTGCTCCATGGGAAGTTTTACTGCTTTGCAGTCTGCCATTCCACTCTGTTCTAGCAACCTCTTGACATAAGCACTCTGCTTGATGAATATCCCATTTTCCCTCTGATTCACTTCCAGACCCAAATAAAAATTTAGCAGCCCGAGGTCTGTCATTTCAAACTCAGACATCAGTTGAGACTTGAGTTCACCAATGGTTTTCAGATTTCCCCCAGTCACGATAAGATCATCCACATATACTCCTAGCAGAACACCTTTCATACCTCCTCCTCTCTTGTAAACTGCCCGGTCTTGTGAGCACCTTACAAAACCAAGATTTTTCAAGCTCTTGTCTAACTTTATGTTCCAAGCTCTTGGGGCCTGCTTTAACCCGTATAGGGCTTTTTTCAATTTCAATACCATATTGTTTTTTCCTTTCTCAATGAAGCCATCCGGTTGATCAACATACACCTCTTCTTCCAAGTCCCCGTGAAGGAATGCTGACTTAACGTCAAGATGATGCACTTCCCAACCTTGATTAGCAGCTAGTGCTAACAACACCCAGACAGTGTCAAGTCTTGCAACTGGTGCAAATACTTCTTCATAGCTTCTGAACATAACCCTTAGCGACTAACCTCACTTTGTATTTTATCACAGCTCCTGATGAGTCGCTTTTCAGTTTATAAACCCATTTTACACCAATGGGTTTATGGCCTTTTGGCAGCTCTGTCAAGGTCCATGTATTATTTTTATAAATAGACTCAATTTCCTTTCTCATGGCTTCTTCCCATTCTGGATGTCCAGCTGCTTCTCTGTAACACATGGGTTCATCACCTTGTGCCAGCAGTGCCCCATCCTCAGTGTCACCATAATCCAGCTGCACAACCGATGTATTACGCATAACTTCAGATAGTGGCGTGTACCTGATTGGACCATCTTCTGACCTCCAACCTTCTGAGGGAGGTGTCATGCCTGCACCTGGGTCTCCAACTTGTTTATTTCCAAAAGAGACAGCCGAGCTTCCTCCTGGGTGCATGCCCGGAGCTGATGTTTCTCCTAACTGACCTACCATACTCCTTCTGGATGAACCGGAGTTTGGTGATCCTGATACAACTTCATGTCTTCCCATCACTGGCGTATGTGGAGATGCGGCCATACTCTCGGAGACCTCAGATACCCCTTCAACCCCTTCTTCTGCTGCGTGATCATCTTCCAGTGGTCTTAGAATTCTCAGTAATTCTCCAAAGCTTTCTTCTTCAGTCACAAAGTCTGGTGATGTTCCTCTGTATGCCAATCCCATTCACAGTTTTCTTCAAAAACAACATCACGACTTACAGTGAGTTTTCCTCGGAGAGGATCATACAGGCGATGAGCTTTGCATCCTTCTTCGACACCTAAGTATACCATTTTCTTGCTGCGGTCTTCAAGTTTCTTCAAGTGTGGTGTGGCAATCTTCACATGGGCTCTGCATCCAAACACCCGCAAGTGTCCAAGATGTGGTCTTCGTCCATAACATGCCTCGAACGGTGTCTTTTCTCCCATCGACTTCATTGGCAGACGGTTCAGCAGATACACCGCATGTCTAACGGCCTCCCCCCAGAACTTGGCGGGAACACTCATGCTTTTGAGCAATGCTCTTGCCATTGCCATGACAGTGTGGTTTCGGCGTTCTACCACGCCATTTTGTTGTGGCGTGTAGGGCGCCATAAATTGTCTCTCAATTCTCGCACGTTCACACACCTCTGTAAAACTAGCCGACAGGAACTCATCCCCACGAGTCCGATCACAGAGTCTTTACACGTCGATCTTTGTTGTTCTCCACCAGTGTCTTGAGTTTTTCAAACTCTGGACAAGCTTGATCCTTGGACTTGATCATGCAAATCCACATCCACCTCGAAAAGTCATCAACAACTAGCATGAAGTACTTGTTACCTACTGCTGTTGGTGGTGTAATTGGTCCGCATAGGTCGATGTGCAACAGCTCTAACGGCTCCACTGCCTTGTACTGTGCTACTGGCCGGGAAGGGTCTCCTTGCTTGCTTGGACACCAGGCATTCATGACACAGTTGATTAGGATGATGAATCATCGGTAGTCCCACTACCATTTCCTTTTCTGCAATCATCTTGAGAGCCTGGAAATTCACATGCCCCATGCGTGTGTGCCAGAGCCACGCTGGCTCTTCAAGCTTTGTCAACAGACATTCGGTTCAGCTTGTTTCAAGATGACCCGGTACAGATGGTTTGGTGATCGCTTGACCCTCATGAGCAACCGTGGAGGGTCCTTCTCATATACCTCCAACTCATCATGGTCCATTACCACTTTATGCCCGAGCTCAGTAAGTTGTCCAAGACTTACCAGGTTGCTCCTTAATCTCAGAATGAAGTAAACCTCCTGCAGCAACCACTGATCCCCGTTCTTGCATGCAAAGAGAATAGTCCCCTTGCCTTTTATCTCTACGGTAGAACTGTCTCCAAACTTGATCACCCCATTGACACTCTCGTCAAGTTCTTGAAACTTTGATCGATCACCAGTCATATGGCTACTCGCCCCATTGTCCAGGTACCAAGTGTCTTCAGTGGCACTACTCCCTTCAGTCACAACCTGTTTCGGGTGCATTTCTCCTTCATTAAGCAGGGCTACACCTTCCTGATCTTTGCACACATGCAGTGACAGTTCCTACGTCATAGCGAGCATAAGTGCTGGCTCGGCTTCTTCTTTTGTTAGGTTGGCTTCTTCCTTCTTTGGGATCTTACACTCACTGGCATAATGTCCATATTTATCGAAGTTAAAACATTGGATATGGCTTTTGTCTCGCCCCTTGCGTGAGCAGGTGTTCCCGCCTCTGGACGAGCCCTCGCCACGACCTCCTTGCCCGCGACCTCTGCCACGTCCGCGACCACCCCGACCACGCACGTAGCCTCCAGAATACTTCCCCTTTGCCGAGCCCTCCCCTTGTTCCTTCTTGTGCCTCGCTTCCCACTCAGCACGAGTGAGAAGGAGCTGCCCATCACCGGTGCCGCCGCCTGACGCCCGACTGATGCGTTCATCAAACGCTTTCAGTCGGCCAAGAGCTTCTTCAAATGTGATCGTGTTGAGATCACAAAACTGCTCCATACCAGCAATGCAATGTACAAAACGATCAGGCACGGAATCGAGTAGTTTTTTCACCTGCGCGACATTGTCGAGTGCGCTGCCGAGATTTGTGTACCGCATTGACATTGCTGAGATCCTCCCGGCGAGCTGGTCTAGAGTTTCACCCTCCTTCATGCGCAGTGTGTCGAACTCCCCCTTCAATGTCTGCAAACATGCCTCCTTGACCCGTTCCGCCCCCACAAACTGAGACTTCAGACAGTCCCAGACTTCCTTCGATGTCTTATACTTGGCGACCTGTAGGATCAAACCTTCCAGGAGAGCTTGAAGAAGGCGCGCCCTGGCCTTCTTGTCCTTCCTCGGATCAACTGCCCCGACGACATCCGTCAAGTCGATCGCCTCCCAGATTTCTTCAGCCTCCAGTATCGCCTGAACTCTGATCGCCCAAGTCAGATAGTTTGTCACCGACAACTGCGGCAGTTGATATGGCGTGCCGCAATTTTCCCGATCAGATGACATGATGATTGGTGGCTGGAAAGAACGGGGCTGCAGCACCACGGCTCTGATACCAGATGTTGCTTACGATGATCAGAGTTTCGGATCTCAACTTTTTCAATGAGGGGAGAGGGAGCTATGTTTGTGCTGAGCTCAGATGGAGTCTGCAGCCTTCTTTCATTAACTGAAATCTACCGAAAACAATTACAGAAGTTTTTAAACAAAATAAATGACTGACTCCTGGTATCGTGCTAACCCATGATCCACTAAATCCGGAAAGACGTTGTGCACTCCGGCACGTTATTTGACGCACTCGTTGCATGGGGCGTACATGGCACATTCACCCGTTCGCCCGAGTTCCACGACGCAAAACGCTTCTTCGTAACTGAACACGTGAGTCACGGCAAGATTAAGTCCAACAGACGGTAGATCGGGGATTAAAGTCTAAGCCAATAGCATATATAAATTGTTAGTGGTATATGCCAGGTATGAGTTTTAGAGATGGTGGATCGGGGATTAAAGTTTAAGCCGATAGCATATAATAAAATTACCTCTGGATGTAGTTCCACTGACGTGATTCATGTCCCTTCAACAAATATGGCACCCACCTACGTCGATCTTGTGATGACGATGTCAAACCGTCACAGGCTTACGTTGAAAAAACAGTGATCTAATTCATGACTTAATTTATTTTAATGGAAGATATATGCGAGACCGAAGAAGTGGGGGGGGGGGGAGGGGTGGGCTAGAAATCAAGGACCTTGAGAAATTTGGTAGAGTACTCAGATTGCGTTGGTTATGGCATAATTGGGATAAGAGAGATCGGCCATGGAAGTTCCTACTCAAACACCAAGACAAAACTGATCATCAGCTATTCTTCCCATCCACGTATCTCACAATAGGAAATGGGAAAGATACACCATTTTGGGAGGCTCGGTGGCTGCATGGTGAAACACCCAAGGACCTGGCGCCAAACCTATACAAGCAAGCACGTTTTAAAACAGAAGTGTGTCCGAAGAATTTACCAATCTCAATTGGATAAGAAATCTTATTGCAATTGACACAGAGAGCTGGTAGATGAGTTTGTGTTGTTGTTCATGTCGCTCAATAAAATTTCACTAACTGATGAAAAAGATAAAATCACTTGGCGATGGACAAGTAATGGAGAATTCACTGTAGCATCAACATATGAGGCTCAATTCATAGGTGCAACTGTCCCCTTCAAGAGCTCAAAGCTATGGTCAGCCAAAACACAGCCGAAATAACGATTCTTTGCTTGGTTGGCAATGCATGGTAGAGCTCTTACAGCTGATAACCTGATTAAAAAGAAATGGCCCCGTGAGCCAACATGCTCCTTATGCTATTATATTCCAGAGACAGCTGAACACTTACTTGTGCAATGCAATTTCACAAAGGCAGTTTGGCACAAAGTAGCAGGGAAGCTACAGTTTCCACCCCGCTTATATCAGATAAACACCGAATGAATTTCTCAATGGCTTGAAGATATTACCTCCTCAGGTTCCAAGGCACAGAAGAAGAGATATGCTGGATTTCTTTTGACCTTCTGGTGGCAAATTTGGAAGGAGAGAAATAGAAGAATATTTCAGCAAAGTGAACAATCATGCATTCAGGTTGCAGAATTGATCGTGACAGAGATCAAAATGTTTAATAGCGCCTTCTATTTTGTACAAGATTAGTTGTATGTCAATCTGTTAAGCTCCTGTTTCCCTCATGTTTCTCTCATGAGATGATGTAGCTTAGATTCTGATGTAACATTAGGATGTAATTATTCTACCTCCTATCTTAATGGATGGCAGCGCTCCTGCCTTTTTTCAAAAAAATATTTTAATTTTGGTTCACTTGTTTTTTTAGCCATCAGATCTCTGGTTGTAATAAGCAGTCATACAGATAAATTGTATGTGAAGTACTTTTCTTGAAAAAAAATGACTGCCATAACAACAGGACAGAGTTAGCGAACAATCAAACTCACTAATCACTGGCCGCGTGTAGAAGCGTTCCCTCTCCCTCCTCTCCCGCCTCGGGACCGAGAGAATCCATCCCGCGATCTTGCCCACCCGAGCACACTATAGATAAAGTCGATATTCATTGTAATCTAAACAAACTCATGTATATTCGTTGCATGTAATCTAGCTTGAAATAGAGATAGATAGTTGGAGTCAGCTACAGCTGAGGCTACGACTGGAGATAAATCCGGCCATCCATGTACTCATTGTTATAAATAGTAACACGCAACGCTGCCAGAAAAACAGCAAGCTTCCAAACAATTGCCTCTGCACCTCTGATTTCTTTATGGTAATCAGAGCCACCTAGCTACGATCACTATGGCAGATTCGGCGTCATCTTCGGCCGGCTTCAGCATGTATTATCATCTTCTTCCTGTCTCGGAGAAGCTCGATCACAGCAACCATGTGGTATGGAAGGCGCAGGTGGTTACCACTGTTCGTGGCGCCAAGCTAGAAGGCTTCCTCACCGGGAAAATCAAGAAACCAGATGAAGAAATCCCCAAAAAGACCAGCACCGAGAAGGATGCAAAGATCCCTAATCCTGCGTATGAGCATTGTCTAGCAAAGGATCAACAATTGCTAAGCTATCTCATCGCATCTGTCTCCAAGTCTCTCCAGCAGCAGATCGCATCCAAGAGTTCGGCGTCTGAAGCATGGAGTGCACTCGAGACATTCCACGCGTCGAAGACTCGATCTCGCGTCGTGAGTACTCGCCAAGCGCTCGCTACAACCCAGAAGGGTAATATGAAGGTAGCAGAATATGTTGCCAAGATGCAATCTCTCGGAGATGAGATGGTGGCAGCAGGACGGCCGCTAGAAGATGAAGAACTAGTGGAGTATATCCTTGCCGGCCTCGATGAGGATTTCGACTCGGTCATCAACTCAGTCCTTGCAAAATCTGAATTAGTCACTGTAAGTGAGCTTGTTTCGCAGATGCTAGCTTTCGAGATGTGGATAGAACGGCGCTGTACATCAGGTTCGTCTGCTAATGTCATAAATCGTCATGGCGGTGGGCGCGGTGGCGCTCTTGGCCGCAGCGCGCCAGGACGCGGCTCCAACAACTTCACCCCGAACAACAACCCCGGTCGAGGAGGTGGCGGCCAAGGCCGTGGTCGTGGAGGATACGGCCGTGGGAACTCTGACCGACTGCAGTGTCAGGTCTGCCATAAGATCGGCCATACTGCTGATAGATGCTGGTATAGGTACGACGAAAATTACACCCCTGAAGCTCATGTCACTACTGCTGCGACGAACTTCTACAACATAGACAACAGTTGGTACGCAGACTCGGCTACGACGGATCACATTACAGCCAATCTTGAGAAACTCGCCGTCCGCGACAAGTATAATGGAGGTGAACAGATCCAAACGGCCAATGGGTCAGGTATGGATATTGCTCATCTTGGTAAATCTAGTATTCTTACTCGTCAGCGCATTTTGCATCTACTTGATATCCTTCATGTTCCAAAAACAACCAAAAATCTCTTATCAGTTCATTGTCTCACTCGTGATAACAATGTCTTTATGGAATTTCATCCTTGGTTTTTCCTGATAAAGGATCAGGACACGAGGAGCACACTTCTTAGAGGGCAATGTCGAAACGGCCTCTATCCTCTTCCATCAAATCTCAAGTCCGCGTGTGGAATCACTAGGCCATCTATAGTCAAGTGGCACGATCAGCTAGGTCATCCAGCATGGCCGATTGTGCAGAGAGTCCATAAGGAGTATAGTCTTCCATGTCAAGTAGATAAAAATAAGGAAATCGTGTGTGGTCCTTGTCAACAAGGAAAGATTCATCAACTCCCATATCCTAAATCTGTTAGTGTTTCGAGTCAGCCATTAGAACTCATATTTTCTGATGTTTCGGGTCCTGCTCCCAACTCTATTGGGAGAAATAAATACTATGTTTCGTTCATTGATGATTATAACAACTTTACTTGGATTTATTTGATCAAATTCAAGTCTTAAGTGTTTCAAAAATTCCATGAATTTCAGAATCTTGTTGAACGTCTGTTCAATAGGAAGATTATTTCTGTTCAAAGTAATTGGGGAGAAGAGTATGAAAAATTAAATTCCTTTTTTCAAAAGATAGGAATTTCCCATCACGTTTCGTGTCCTCATGCTCATCAACAGAATGGTTCCGCTGAATGGAAGCATCGTCATATCGTAGAAGTTGGTTTGTCTCTTCTCGCTCGTGCATCCATGCCCTTGAAATATTGGGACGAAGCTTTTCTTGCTGCTACATACCTCATCAATCGCACACCTAGTAGGGTCATTGATTTTCAAACGCCTCTTGAGCGATTGTTTCATGTCAAACCAAGCTATAACTCTCTTCGTATTTTTAGGTGTGCGTGCTGGCCTAATCTTCGTCCTTACAATGAAAGGAAACTTACTTTTAGATCCAAGGAGTGTGTGTTCTTCGGATATAGCAATATGCATAAGGGATTTAAGTGTCTTAATATTTCATCGGGTTGTGTTTATATTTCACGAGATGTGATCTTTGATGAGAATGTATTTCCTTTTTCTCGCCTTCACGACAATGCATGAGCACGTCTTAGATCAGAAATTCTTTTGTTACCTCCTTCCTTGATTCCTATGCGTGAGGGTAATAATACAGATTTATCAGTGAATAATCTTTCTAACCAGACTAATCAGAAAAATGTTGAGAACATTGATGTGCAGTACACAACCCAGGACACGCCAGCCAGAGATCAATTTGGAATTCCATGCGTAACGGAGTCAGCTGCGCTTCGCAATCTCCAAACAGAAGATATGGCGGTCCCTGCATGCAGCGAACCCACTGGTGCCACGTACCAAGAGACGGGCAGAGACTGTCCCTCCACACCTTCGCGTCACGCAGCCGAGTGCCAATCAGAAGCAGGCAGATCAGATGGGTGTCCTATGCACTCGCCTGCATCTGCAACACCGGACAGGCTTCAATCAATCTCAGCACTAGTCGGGCCGGGATCATCTGCGTATGAACCTGGATCACTGTCACACCCGGTTTTCCATAAGGAACACCCGAGTGTATTCTCACATGTATGCCAGGATCAGTTGATTCATACATGTGCCGACAAGAGTGAAATATCATTGTATTACAAGCCAAGTTTATCATACAACGTAATATTACATCATAAGACATAAAATATCAAATATGAGTATAAGCACACTAATAACATGACAACGGAAGACTCTAGCGTTGTGCTCCAGTTCCACAGGCGTTGCCCGGGGGTTTCGCCAACCTAGAACAACTCTTCGGGATTGAAGTCCTCCTCATCGAAGTCTACATCTTCATTTGCACCTGAGCAGCAATATGATGTCCAACAAAAGCAAGTTTGAGTACCAAAGGTACTCAGCAAGTGTAGAAAAGAATGTTATGAAGGCTAATATCAAGGAAAGGCTAATATGGTTAAGCACTATGCATTAATCCTAAGCCTTAGCTTTGATTAGCAACCTATCTTACTGAGTTGATAATCCCACTAACCTCATAATTAAGTCATTAATGTTAGGTTACACCACCCAACAACCTCTTTCAACTCACATCCATGTTTCTCTAATCATGGACAAGTCCAAGCCGCTCTTGACCGTGAGTACGGCTGTCATGACAGTTTGGTTCTCTACAGAGATTGTACCACTTTACCCACAAGTAGTGATTTCATCCCCTGTTGCCAGGTGGACTAAGAAACCTCCCTGATATCCGTGGTTGCAAGCCACATTACACACTTCCTTTGGTGTGCGATCAAGAGATCACTACATGGCCTTTACAAAGGGATCTACCGGCAAGTACAAGCCCACTGTGGTTTCACCGCTGCAGTTCCTGGGAGTAAACCCTCCCCTGCAGAAGCCCCCTCTTGAGCCTTGCAGTTCCCAGGACAGTCAAAAATGGACTCCCATTCCCCGCACCATCCAAACACTCATACTATACCGGCAAACACCTAATTAATTGGCCAAGCTGCCCCATCTCAGTCTTGTGGTGGCACTGTAAAGCCGGGTTAACTGTTCTATGAACCGGTCCTTAGAATCTATGACAGACACTAACTCATTCCCGAGTCTCGTGCACGAAGCATCAATCAAAACAACCAGCCTGTCTAGATTCCTAACTCCATGACACACACTTGTGTCTTTCATATAATCCACAAGACTAGTATCAACTATGTTTCATTTATTTATAAAGTTCTAGGCATGACTAAGCACATGAAATGATAACCATCAAATTCTATCTAAATCCCTCCATGGTTTTGCAAGGAATGATAAAGCAATGAAACTATGGAAACATCCTACACTGGGTTTCATATTGAAAACATCATGCAAATAATCTAACTATTCATCCTAGAATAGGAACAAAGTGGTCAAGGAACACTTGCCTTTGAAGGAAGGGTGATTCACTTCAAATTCTTGCTCTTGAAGATTTGGAAGTAGTTCTTGATTTGGTTCTAGCCATTCATATGCACATACAAAACAATGTCAAACATGCCATAAGAATCTTAGCAATGCATTTCAATCATATATGTTTGGTTACACACAAACACCTATTGATTTCATGTCATTTCATGTGATTTGGAATGAAAGTAGGTTTCAATTGGGTACCTATATCCTTCTACTTTATTTTTGCTATAGCCAAACACTCATTTTCAATTTGTGAGGTGATTTGAAATAATTTTAGAATTTTATGTGCATATATGTTAATTTTTATAATTAATTAAATCCTAAAAGTCATTTAAATTATTACTATAATGATTTTCAGAACTCATATTACTATTTTCTACATTTCAGAACCCAATTATATATTTATAACAATTTCCATAATTTTCCTTCATTATATAATATTTTTATCTATATTTCAGCATTTATTTAGTACTTAAAAATGCATTTTCAGTCATTTAAATAATTATTCTGGACTACAGAAACTTCAAATACATAAAAGTATAACAACAGAGTAATCTTATGCTATTTAATGAGTTTCCATAATTTTTCTGACATCTATATTTTTTTATTTCAAATTTTCAGAATTAATTTATCATTATATGATTAATCTCAGCTTTTGGAATTAATTACTTTTAATTTCAAATTTAATATTCTGATCAGAACATTTAATCAGAGCTTTTAATAATTTTCTAACATTTTTCAGAAATTATTTAGTCTAATTTGATTAATTACAGAATTAAAACTAACTTTAAAACTGATTTGGGCCAAATTGAAATACTTTCAGTTTTTCTAGGGTTCAAAATGCATTTACAGAATGATTTTGCTAATTTTCAAAATATACAGGGGCTATTTAGCTAGTTTACAGTGAATTCTCTAAATTCTATAAAGCCTAAGGTTTATTTTGGAAAGTACAGTGACTGTTTCATACTAATTTGAATCTCCATGGACCTAACCAGAAAATTCCTAACGTATATAACTGTTTCAAACGTGGGCCGTCGGATCTGAGATCAATGGCCCAGATTTAATTTAAACCGAACCGGTACGCATTTCTAATCTTAACCGTTCACGCGAAATGGACGCTCCCGATTGCGCTACGTCGCCCCATAGCCTTCTCCCTCGCGTCCGGCGGCCGCGCAGTCGCCGGCGAGCGGCGGTGGTGGTCGGAACTCTCGGTTTTCATGAATTCTACACCATTTCTTGATCTATTTGCACCAGAAGGAAGAGGGGAGGATGGGGAACTCACCTAGGTGGTCTTCGGGGATCAGAAACGGCCGGAGAGGGGTGATCGACGGTGACAGTGGAGGATTTCCGGTGATCTTCGTCGACAATGATCTCCGGGCTTGTTTCTTCAGGGAATTTGATCGGGAATTTGCTCTGGAGGTCGATGGAGTGTGTAGGAGTTGCTAGAACCGAAGATCGGAGTGTGTTCGCGGAGAATTGGAATTAGGGTGGTTTTTCCGATCGGGAGGGAATGGGGCGGTTTCTGCGGGGGAAAATGACCGGGGTCGGGTTGTTTATATAGAGGGGGAGGAGGCGGCGGTTGCTGGGACGTCGGTTGAGGAAGAGGTGCGAAGAACTGGCCGGAACCGAGGCATATTGCTCACATGCGATAATAGCGTCGGGGAGAGAGAGGGAGAGAGGAGGGGCTGCGGTTAGGGTGAGAAAACTGACATGTGGGGCTACCTTGGCAGTGAGGAAGAGGAGAGGGACGGTTTTTGTTTCTCGTTTTGAGAATTTGGGTTGTTACAATTCTACCCCCCTTAAGAAAAATCTCGTTCTCGAGATTGGTACTTATAGAGGAAACAGATTGGGAAATTGTGACTTGAGCTCATCTTCTCTTTCCCATGTAGCTTCTGCCTCTGAATGATGTTTCCATTGAACCTTGCACATGCGAACTATTTTGTTTCTTGTAACCTTTTCCATTGTATCAAGTATTTTGATAGGGTATTCGGTATATGAAAGGTCTTCTTGTACATCCAATTCATCCATTGGTAGTTGCTCTTCTGGTGTTCTCAAACACTTCTTGAGCTGTGACACATGGAATACATCATGTACATCCGACAGCCGGGAGGGTAACGCCAACTGATATGCTACCTCTCCTTTGCGTTCCAGTATCTTAAATAGCCCGATATACCGAGGTGCTAGCTTCCCTCTTACTTTAAATCTCTTTAGTCCACGCATGGGAGACACTTTGAGATACACATAGTCTCCCACTTCGAATACTAGTTCTCTTCGCCTTGTGTCCGCATAACTCTTTTGTCTTGTTTGAGCTATCTTTAGATTGTTGCGAATTTCTCTTACTTTCTTTTCTGCATCTTTTAATACTTCAGGTCCAAACACCTTATTCTCACCTATTTGATCCCAAAATAATGGAGTTCTACATCTTCTTCCATATAAAGCCTCAAATGGGGACATTTTCATACTTGCTTGGTAGCTATTATTGTAGGAGAATTCTACATATGGCAAATTCTTATCCCAACTCCTACTATTTTTGAGAGCACAAGCTCTGAGCATATCTTCAAGAATTTGATTGGTCGTTTCTGTTTGCCCATCAGTCTGTGGATGATATGCAGAACTGAAATTCAATCGAGTTCCCATAGACTCATGTAATTTCTGCCAAAATCTTGAAGTGAACTGTGTACCTCTATCTGATACTATCTTTTTGGGTACACCATGTAGGCACACTATTCTCGACATATACAGTTCTGCTAGTTTGGAACCGTTATAATTTTCCTTCACTGGAATGAAGTGAGCAACTTTGGTCAATCTATCCACTATCAGCCATATTGAGTCATACCCTGTTTGTGTCCTGGGCAAACCCACTATGAAGTCCATCTCGATTTCTTCCCACTTCCATTCAAGTATCTTTATTGGTTGTAACAGCCCTGCAGGCCTTTGGTGTTCTGCTTTGACTAGCTGACATGTGTCACATAATGCCACATGTTCTGCAACATCTCTTTTCATTCCGTACCACCAATACCTTGTCTTAAGGTCATGATACATCTTTGTACTTCCAGGATGGATAGAATAATCAGAATCATGAGCCTCTTTTAAAATTAACTTCTTTATTTCCTTGATGTCTGGCACACATATTCTTTTACCATGCCATATGATACCATTCTCATCTTCTCTAAATCCCGGGGCCTTGTTTTATTTGATCAACTCCTTGATTTCTTTGATGTTTTCATCGTTCTTTTGACCATTTCGTATATCTTGTTCTAGAGTTGAGTCAACTTCCATTGCTATGGCTTCTGTGTGATTCACCAAGCATAAGTTGAGTCTTGCGAACTCTTCACAAAGTTGGGGTTGTAGATCTCTCATTGTTAATATGTTAACATGTGTCTTTCTGCTCACGGCTTCTGCAACCACATTAGCTTTTCCAGGATGGTAATTGATTCCCACATCAAAATCGTTAATGAACTCCAACCATCTCCTTTGCCGAAGGTTGAGATCTGGCTAAGTGAATATATACTTCAAGCTCTTATGATCGGTATAGATCTCAGTTCTTTTACCTATTAGGTAATGTCTCCATAACTTCAATGCATGTACAACTGCTGCCAACTCTAGATCATGGGTAGGATAGTTCTTCTCATGCTTCCGAAGTTGTCGGGAAGCATAGGCTATAACATGCCCTTCTTGCATAAGCACACATCCTAACCCTTGTCCTGAAGCATCACAATAGACAGAGAATGGTTTCTCCATATCGGGCATAACCAAGACTGGGGCAGTTGTTAACTTCTTATTTAATTCTTGAAAGCTTGATTCACACTCTTGAGACCATACAAAAGCAGCTCCTTTTTCCAACATCTTTGTGAGTGGCTTGGCTATTTTTGAAAATCCTTCGATGAACCTTCGGTAATAGCCTGCCAATCCTAAGAAGCTTCGGATTTCTCCGACATTCTCTGGTGTCTTCCACTTTTGAACACCAGATATCTTTTCTGGGTCCACTGATATTCCTCCTTCGGAGATAATATGTCCCAGAAAAGCAACTTTCTTAAGCCAAAATTCACACTTACTGAATTTGGCATAAAGTTGGTTTTCTCTTAGCTTTTGTAATACTATTCTCAGGTGCTCTTCATGTTCTTTCTCATTCTTGGAGTATATGAGGATATCATCAATGAATACTACTACAAACTTGTCCAAGTATTTCATGAATACCTTATTCATAAGGTACATGAAATATGCCGGAGCATTTGTTAGTCCAAAAGGCATAACTGTATATTCATACAGTCCATACCTAGAAACAAATGCTGTCTTCGGGATATCCGATTCTCTTATCTTTAGTTGATGATATCCAGAATGGAGGTCAATATTGGAGAATACACATGCACCTCTTAATTGATCAAACAAATCCTCAATACGAGGCAAAGGGTACTTGTTTTTGTTCGTCACCTCATTGAGGGCACGGTAATCTACACACAACCGCTTGGTCCCATCCTTTTTCGGTACAAATATGACCGGAGCTCCCCATGGTGAGGAACTAGGACGGATATACCCTTTTTCCGATAACTCTCGGATATGATCCTTGAGTTCTGCTAGCTGTTGGGTATCCATCCGATATGGTCTTTTATATATGGGAGCAGTACCAGGGACTAATTCTATAATGAATTCTACTTCTCGATCCGGTGGCATACCTGGTAACTCCTCGGGAAATACATTTGGAAATTCATTGACAACCTTTATATCCTCAATAACTACTTTGGTCTTGTTGAGATGAACATTTCCAGAGGGTACTTGAATAGATGTGAACTCGACCTTTGTTCCATCCGTATGTGTTAGTTCCACCGTTCTCGTTGAACAACGTATAACTCCTTTATACTTGGTTAACCAGTCCATCCCCAAGATGATATCTATCCCTTGTGATTCTATCACAATGAGATTTGCAAGGAATTTCACTCCATTAACTCCTATATTTACCTTGGGACATACTTGTTTTGTCTTTATTTCTCCTCTAGGAGAATTCACTACTAACACTCGATTCATAGATGTAATTGGTAATTTGTGCTGGGTTATGAATTCCTTAGCTATGAATGAGTGTGTTGCACCAGAGTCAAACAAAATTGTAGCAGGATAAGTATTGGCAGAGAACATACCAATCACCACATCTGGTGCCTCCTGTGCTTCCTCCATGGTCACATGATTCACTTTACCACGCACAAGATTCTGTTGCTGAGGTGGCTTCTTGTTGGGGCACCGGTTGGCATAGTGTCCCGTTTCTCCACAGTTGTAGCATTGTCCTGTGACCTTGTTTAGTGGAGCCTTAATGCCTTGTTGTGCATTTGGAGGGTTTGTCCCTGCAGGACGAGGTTGAAAGGCAGGACGTTGTTGCTGCACTTGTTGTCGCTGCTGTTGTGTTTGAAAAGTTGGATTCCTAGCAGCAGGGTTGTAGTTCCTCTGGAACTGATTGGGAGTTATAGGTCGACTCATTGCTCCCGTCGGCGGTGATGAGAAACGGGGCCGACTGTTGCTGCCAGAGGACTGTCCTTGCCAATTCATTTTCCTCTTTCGCTCCTCAACTAACTTCTGCCTTTTTCTTTCCACTATGAAAGCCTTGTTGATGAGCTTTTGAAAACTTTCATAGTCACTTGAAGACATGGCATACTGTATTTCTGAGTTCAAGCCTTCAATGAAACAGTCTTATTTCTTTTCATCCTTGTCTATGTCCCCCGGAGCATAGTGAGATAACTGTGTGAACTTAGTAAGATATTATCGCACAGACATGCTACCTTGCTTCAGGTTGAGAAACTCCTTCCGCTTGTTCTTTATTTCTCCTGTTGGAACATAGTGATTGCGGAAGGCGAGTTTGAACTCATTCCATGAGATACTCTCTAGGTCCTCATGAGCTTCTTTGTATGCCGTCCACCAGTCCGCTGCAGATCCATATAGTTGGTGAGAAGCAAAGAGTACCCTCTCACGCCCTGGGCATTGTATGATCTGAAACTTGTTCTCAATATTCTTGAGCCAATCATCAGCTTCTAATGGCTCTATAGCATTGTCAAACCTTGGTGGTTGGGTGCTTAGGAACTCATTCAACTTTGGTTGACGTGGCACATTTTGAATTTGTGGCTGGGGTTGTTGCATGTTGGCCACCACTTGTGTCAAGTTTTGAATGAGTTGGTTCTGCATGTTCATCATTTGTTGTATCACCTCTCCATCAGTTCTGCGTGCAACTCTTGGCTGCCATCCAGGTAAAGGAAACTCTGCAGCCTCATTGTTGTTGTTCCCTTCGTTGCGTCTCCTTCTTCCTGCCATCTATTGTGAAAGACTATGTTTAAACTTAATGTATATATGCTCTCTTAAGTGTATTACGTTGTGTATTTACTTCATCAATTCTACACAAGAGTTACAAAAGTTTCTACTTCGTTCATTAAATGATCATGGTTGAAGCAAACTAAGCATTTATATTCCTTAATAGATATGTATATACACTAACGAGGTTGTGAACATAAGCCTACGGCTTTCACAACTCACGTTCATACACTAACAACACATTACATCATCAGCCTAAACAAGTATAGTAATCAACCATTACACACTAGTCAGTACAATACCATACATATGTGCTACACGAGCCATTACATGAGCAAGGACACCTATCCTAGTTGTCCCCTGGGTTCTGTGCATCCTCCTGTGGTTTCTCGCCATCACCATTGGGAGTGCTAGCCTCTGACTCAGCTGTGGAGGCCTCAGGTGCTGGTGAAGTATGAGGGCGTTTGGCTGCCCTACGGTCTGGAGAGTCCGGAGTCCAAGTGTCTCCATCTGAAGCATAGAGATCACTCACTTCTCCATCCCTCATCCTTATCAGTCCACACATTATGGCTTCTGTCTTCTTCAAAAGGTCACGTACGTCTTGAAGCTCCTGTTGGCAGTTCTGTAGCCTGGTGCTGACGTCAACTCCTACCTTGAGGCTCATCTCCATCTGCACTATGTTGCAACCTTCATGGATTGGCTCGTAGTTGAACACTGCACTTCCACTTTGTCGCCGAGGGGTGTACATGTATTGAGTCCCCTCAAGGCGGCCACGGTTGGTGTAGCTCTGGCAAGTGATCGCCTCCCAAGTAGCATCCTTCTCAGCCTATGCCATGGTAGACCTCCATGCTGGTGAATTGTGGATCTTGAGTAGTTTGTTCTCATAGTAGATCCTCGCCTGCGACTTCCACTCATCGCGTTCTGCGCGAGAAAATTGAGTGGTGTCGTACTGTACCTCTAGCTTGCCGGTGTAACCAGCACAGCGAAGGAGGTGTATAAGGCGATCCGCCATGCCTCTAGTAGACTCCCCGTGGGTCTGGTAGGTGGCGGGGTTGTCCACATCCTCGACAGTGCGTTCAACCAGCTGGTGTCGAGGAACTCGTCCTCCGGTGGACTTACGGGCCGTAAGACGTGTGCGTGCCATCTGTTTCAAGAAAAACTTAAAATGTGTTAGAAAATAAACAATAATATAATTTTGAATATAGATGAGGTTAGACAACATATATATAATCTAAATAATCCTCCTTCTAACAAAATATTTAGTAAAATAATTTTTTATAAAATAGTGATGTCTATCCCGTCCATTTCTAACTAGGTTTGCGTCTTACGGGCAACTTTGGCTCTGATACCACTTTGTCGCACCCGGTTTTCCATAAGGAACACCCGAGCGTATTCTCACATGTATGTCAGGATCAGTTGATTCATATATGTGCCGACAAGAGTGAAATATCATTGTATTACAAGCCAAGTTTATCATACAACGTAATATTACATCATAAGACATAAAATATCAAATATGAGTATAAGCACACTAATAACATGACAGCGGAAGACTCTAGCGTGGTGCTCCAGTTCCACAGGCGTTGCCCGGGGGTTTCGCCAACCTAGAACAACTCTTCGGGATCGAAGTCCTCCTCATCGAAGTCTACATCTTCATTTACACCTGAGCAGCAATATGATGTCCAACAAAAGCAAGTTTGAGTACCAAAGATACTCAGCAAGTGTAGAAAAGAATGTTATGAAGGCTAATATCAAGGAAAGGCTAATATGGTTAAGCACTATGCATTAATCCTAAGCCTTAGCTTTGATTAGCAACCTATCTTACTGAGTGATAATCCCACTAACCTCATAATTAAGTCATTAATGTTAGGTTACACCACCCAACAACCTCTTTCAACTCACATCCATGTTTCTCTAATCATGGACAAGTCCAAGCCGCTCTTGACCGTGAGTACGGCTGTCATGACAGTTTGGTTCTTTACAGAGATTGTACCACTTTACCCACAAGTAGTGATTTCATCCCCTGTTGCCAGGTGGACTAAGAAACCTCCCTGATATCCGTGGTTGCAAGCCACATTACACACTTCCTTTGGTGTGCGATCAAGAGATCACTACATGGCCTTTACAAAGGGATCTACCGGCAAGTACAAGCCCACTGTGGTTTCACCGCTGCAGTTCCTGGGAGTAAACCCTCCCCTGCAGAAGCCCCCTCTTGAGCCTTGCAGTTCCCAGGGCAGTCAAAAATGGACTCCCATTCCCCGCACTATCCAAACACTCATACTATACCGGCAAACACCTAATTAATTGGCCAAACTGTCCCATCTCAGTCTTGTGGTGGCACTGTAAAGCCGGGTTAACTGTTCCATGAACCGGTCCTTAGAATCTATGACAGGCACTAACTCATTCCCGAGTCTCGTGCACGAAGCACCAACCAAAACAACCAGCCTGTCTAGATTCCTAACTCCATGACACACACTTGTGTCTTTCATATAATCCACAAGACTAGTATCAACTATGTTTCATTTATTTCTAAAGTTCTAAGCATGACTAAGGACATGAAATGATAACCATCAAATTCTATCTAAATCCCTCCATGGTTTTGCAAGGAATGATAAAGCAATGAAACTATAGAAACATCCTACACTGGGTTTCATATTGAAAACATCATGCAAATAATCTAACTATTCATCCTAGAATAGGAACAAAGTGGTCAAGGAACACTTGCCTTTGAAGGAAGGGTGATTCACTTCAAATTCTTGCTCTTGAAGATTTGGAAGTAGTTCTTGATTTGGTTCTAGCCATTCATATGCACATACAAAACAATGCCAAACATGCCATAAGAATCTTAGCAATGCATTTCAATCATATATGTTTGGTTACACACATACACCTATTTATTTCATTTCATTTCATGTGATTTGGAATGAAAGTAGGTTTCAATCGGGTACCTATATCCTTCTACTTTATTTTTGCTATAGCCAAACACTCATTTTCAATTTGTGAGGTGATTTGAAATAATTTTAGAATTTTATGTGTATATATGTTAATTTTTATAATTAATTAAATCCTAAAAGTCATTTAAATTATTACTATAATGATTTTCAGAACTCATATTACTATTATCTACATTTCAGAACCCATTTATATATTTAGAACAATTTCCATAATTTTCCTTCATTATATAATATTTTTATCTATATTTCAGCATTTATTTAGTACTTAAAAATGCATTTTCAGTCATTTAAATAATTATTCTGGACTACAGAAACTTCAAATACATAAAAGTATAAAAACAGAATAATCTTATGCTATTTAATGAGTTTCCATAATTTTTCTGACAACTATATTATTTTTATGTCAAATTTTCAAAATTAATTTATCATTATATGATTAATCTCAGCTTTTGGAATTAATTACTTTTAATTTCAAATTTAATATTCTGATCAGAACATTTAATCAGGGCTTTTAATAATTTTCTAACATTTTTCAGAAATTATTTAGTCTAATTTGATTAATTACAGAATTAAAACTAACTTTAAAACTGATTTGGGCCAAATTGAAATACTTTCAGTTTTTCTAGGGTTCAAAATGCATTTACAGAATGATTTTGCTATTTTTCAAAATATACAGGGGCTATTTAGCTAGTTTACAGTGAATCCTCTAAATTCTATAAAGCCTAACGTTTATTTTGGAAAGTACAGGGACTGTTTCATACTAATTTGAATCTCTAGGGACCTAACCAGAAAATTCCTAACGTATATAATTGTTTCAAACGTGGGCCGTCGGATCTGAGATCAACGGCCCAGATTTAATTTAAACCGAACCGGTACGCATTTCTAATCTTAACCGTTCACGCGAAATGGACGCTCCCGATTGCGCCACGTCGCCCCATAGCCTTCTCCCTCACGTCCGTCGGCCGCGCAGTCACCGGCGAGCGGCGGCGGTGGCCGGAACTCTCGGTTTTCATGAATTCTACACCATTTCTTGATCTATTTGCACCAGAAGGAAGAGGGGAGGATGGGGAACTCACCTAGGGGGTCTTCGGGGATTAGAAACGGCCGGAGAGGGGTGATCGACAGCGACAGTGGAGGATTTCCGACGATCTTCGTCGGCAATGATCTCCGGGCTTGTTTCTTCAGGGAATTTGATCGGGAATTCGCTCTGGAGGTCGATGGAGCGTGTAGGAGTTGCTAGAACCGAAGATCGGAGTGTGTTCGCGGAGAATTGGAATTAGTGTGGTTTTTTCGATCGGGAGGGAATGGGGCGGTTTCTGCGGGGGAAAATGACCGGGGTCGGGTTGTTTATATAGAGGGGGAGGAGGCGGCGGTTGCTGGGACGTCGGTTGAGGAAGAGGCGCGAAGAACTGGCCGGAACCGAGGCATATTGCTCACATGCGATAATAGCGTCGGGGAGAGAGAGGGAGAGAGGAGGGGCTGCGGTTAGGGTGAGAAAACTGACATGTGGGGCTACCTTGGCAGTGAGGAAGAGGAGAGGGACGGTTTTTGTTTCTCGTTTTGAGAATTTGGGTTGTTACAATCACCGGCACCAGCTTTTGGATCTTCTGCAAATGAGCAGTCTTCATCAGAAATTGCTCCAAATTCAGACCCAACTCTAGAACGGACGGCTACTCGACTTAGTAAGGGAATTCGACAGCCTCGTAATTTTACAGATGGTACAATTCGCTATGGTTATCTTGGCTTTACTTCTAGTGGTGAACCACAACACTTAGATGAGGCTATTAATGATAAAAATTGGAAGGCTACTATGGATGAAGAGTATGGAGCTTTGATGAAAAATAAAACTTGGCGTCTTGTTCCACCAATGAAAGGCCAAAATGTCATAGACTGTATATGGGTATATAAAATCAAGAGAAAAGCAGATGGCAGACTAGATCGTTATAAAGCAAGATTAGTAGCAAAAGGTTTTAAACAACATCATGGATTAGACTATGAGGAGACATTTAGTCCAGTTGTTAAATCGGTTAGAATTCGTACTATCTTGTCATTGGTTGTGTCTAGAGGTTGGAACTTGAGACAATTAGATGTTCAAAATGCATTTCTCCATGGTAATTTAGAAGAGGAAGTTTATTTTAAAAAAACCACCTGGATACGAGGATAGGTCAAGGCCACATTATATTTGCAAATTGGACAAGGCGTTGTATGGTCTTAAACAAGCCCCAAGAGCTTGGTATTCTAGATTGAGTCAAAAGTTATTGGAATTGGGATTCAAATCCTCAAAGGCAGATAATTCCCTGTTCCATCTAAATAATAGCAATCTTACCATGTTCCTACTTGTATATGTTGATGATATCATCATGGTAAGTTCTAGCACTAGTGCTGCTGCGGCTCTAATGGAAAGGTTGAAGAATGATTTTGCATTAAGAGATCTAGGGGAGTTGCACTTCTTTCTTGGGATCGATGTTCACAAGGTTCAGAATGGCATTGTGTTAACTCAACAAAAATATGCCAATTACTTGTTAAAACGATCAAACATGATACAGTGTAAACCATGTGCCACACCGTTATCCACAAGTGAGAAGATTTCGGTTGTCAATGGAACTCCTCTTGGACCAAACGATGCCACTGAGTATAGAAGTATTGTTGGAGCGCTCCAGTATCTAACTTTGACAAGACCAGCTCTTTCGTTTGCTGTAAACAAGGTTTGTCAATATTTACACGCTCCCACCAGTGAACATTGGGCTGCGGTGAAGAGAATTTTGAGATACTTAAAGGGGAGTGCAAATATTGGACTTAGAATCATTAAGTCTAACTCTCTTCTTGTAAGTGCCTTTTCTGATGCAGACTAGGCAGGGTGTTTGGATGACAGACGATCTACAGGGGGATTTGCTGTGTTTCTTGGTTCAAATTTGATTTCTTGGAGTGCACGTAAACAACCTACTGTATCAAGATCCAACACAGAGGCAGAGTATAAAACAGTGGCTAATGCTGCGGCAGAAATTACGTGGATACAAATTCTACTGAAAGAGATTGGAATCCCTAGTCCTCCTCAAGCCAAAATATGGTGTGATAATATTGGAGCCAAATATCTGTGTAGCAACCCATCGTTTCATGAGAGAACGAAGCATGTAGAAATTGACTATCATTTTGTCAGAGAAAGGGTAGCAAATAAACTTCTTCACATTGATTTCGTTTCATCTGGTGATCAATTAGCTGATGCTTTTATGAAACCAATGACAATTCGTCAATTGGAGAATTTCAAGCATAATCTCAATCTTCCACGAGCTTGTGATTGAAGGGGAGTATAGATAAAGTCGGTATTCATTGTAATCTAAACAAACTCATGTATATTCGTTGCATGTAATCTAACTTGAAATAGAGATAGATTAGGAGTTGGAGTCAGCTACGGCTGAGGCTACTAAATCGGATCATCCATGTACTCATTGTTATAAATAGTAACACGCAACCGCGACGTTTCCTACCCCTCACTCCACTCCAGCTACCGTGCACGCCTTTTTCTTCGTAGTCCCTACACGACCACACTCGTATAACTCCCAAATGGTGGAAGAAGCCAATCGCAAGCGGAGAGAGATCGGAACCAGCTCCCATTCATTTGCTACGTCGGTCCACACCACATCACCTGCCCGCATCTCCAACCCTTAGGCTAGTAGGCTTCTTCGTGATCTGGTCATCGCTCGGGATCCGGCAGAGGCGTGCAAGATCCCTGCTTCTCCGAGGATTGAGTAGCAGCGGGCCGACCTCGATCAAGAGAGGTCTGCATCTTCTTCTTGGTCCCGATTTTTTACCGCCCATTTCTGTCTTCTGGTCCGTTCCGAGCAAAAAGGGAAGCGGGAACATGGCTGCGGCCACTTGTGCCTCTACCATGTCCCTGCTCCCGACCTCCCAGCTCAAGCAGCAGCACCACGCCGCGGGCGCGCTGGTCGTGTTCCGGTGCCGTGTCACACCCGATATTCCATAAGGAACACCGAGCGTATTCTCACATGTATGCCAGGATCAGTTGATTCATACATGTGCCGACAAGAGTGTAATGTCATTATTTTACAAACCAGGTTTAACGTACATCATAATATTACATAATTGTTCATAAAATATCAACTATTAGTACCAATACATTAAACACAACAGCGGAAGACTACGTCATGGTTGCTCCATCTTCACAGGCGTTGCCCGTGGGTTTCGCCAACCTAGAATAACTCCTCGGGATCGAAGTATTCCTCGTCAAAGTCTACGTCTTCATTTGCACCTGAGTCAACATATGATATCCAACAAAAGCAAGTTTGAGTACCGAAGGTACTCAGCAAGTGTAGGAAAGGATGTTATGAAGGCCAATAGCAAGGGGAGGCTAACATGGTTAAGCACTATGCATTAATCCTAATCCTTAGCTTTGATTAGCAACCTATCTTACTAAGTGTTAATCCCACCATCATCATAATTAAGTCATTAATGTTAGGTTACACCACCCAACAACCTCTTTTGACTCACATCCATGTTTCTCTAATCATGGACAAGTCCAAGCCGCTCTTGACCGTGAGCACGGCTGTCATGACAGTTTGGTTCTCTGCAGAGATTGTACCACTTTACCCACAAGTAGTGATTTCATCCCCTGTTGCCAGGTGGACTAAGAAACCTCCCTGATATCCGTGGTTGCAAGCCACATTACACACTTCCTTTGGTGTGCGATCAGGAGATCACTACATGGCCTTTACAAAGGGTCTACCGGCAAGTACAAGCCCACTGAGGTTTCACCGCTGTATTTCCTGGGAGTAACCCTCCCCTACAGAAGCCCCCTCTTGAGCCTTGCAGTTCCCAGGGCAGTCAAAAATGGACTCCCATTCCCCACACCATCCAAACACTCATGCTATACCGGCAAACTCCTAATTAATTGGCCAAGCTGCCCCATCTCAGTCTTGTGGTGGCACTGTAAAGCCGGGTTAACTGTTCCATGAACCGGTCCTTAGAATCTAAGACACGCACTAACTCATTCCCGAGTCTCGTGCACGAAGCACCAACCAAAACAACCAGCCTGCTTAGATCCCCAACACCATGACACACTCTTGTGTCATTTATATAATTCCACAAGACTATCCACATAATGTTTCATTCATTCTCTAAGTTCTAAGCATGCTTGGCTAAACACATAAAATGATAACCATTAAGTCCTTTCTAGTCTCTCCATGGTTTTGCAAGGAAAGATAAAACAATGTAACTATGAAAACATCCTACACTGGGTTTCATATTAAAGACATCATGCAAATAATCTAGCTATTCATCCTAGAATAGGAGCAAAGTGGTCAAGGAACACTTGCCTTTGAATGAAGAGGGATTTACTTCAAACTCTTGATCTTGAAGATTGGGAATTAGTTCTTGGGTTGGTTCTACCCATGCATTTGCACCCACAAAACAGTAACAAACATGCCATAAGAATCATATCAAATTATTTCAATCACATAGGTTTGGTTACACACATGCAACTATTGATTTCTTGTCATTTTATGTGAGTTTCAGAACCTATTTAAACATTTAGAACAGTTTCCAAAATTTTTCTTTAATATATACTGTTTTTACCTATTTTTCAGTATTTATATAATACTTGAAAATACATTTTCAGACATTAAATAATTATTCTGGACTACAGAAATTATACATGTACCAAAAATATGATAACAGAATAATTTTATGCCTTTTAAATAAATTTCTAAAATTTTCTGGAATATATGTGATTTTTAGTTGGATTTTCAGAAATAATTGTCACTATATAAATAATTTCAGCATTTGGAAACTGTTATTTTTAATTTCAAAATTTTTATTCTGTTCAGAATGCTTAAACAGTGCTTAAAATAAATTTTTAACATTTTCCAGAATTCATTTAACCTATTTTGATTATTTTCAGAATTAAAAATAGATTTCTAATTTGATTTGGGCTAATTTGTAACAAATTTAAACTTTCTGGGGTTCAATTTGAAAATACAGAACTATTTGATGAATTTACAAATCACACAGGGGCTATTTGGTTATTTTAAACTGGGTTTACTAATTTCTAATAAGCCTAGGGTTTATTCTGCAAAGGACAGGGGCTAGTTCCTATTTGTTTGAATCCCCAGGGGTCCCTCTGTTAAATTTCCAACGGTTATAACTAAATTGAATGTGGGCCGTCGGATCTGAGATCAACGGCCCAGATTTAAAATAACCGAACCGGTACGCTCGATCTAATCAGAGTCGTTGGCTCGAAATCGACGCACCAGAATTGGCCACGTCGCCCTATACTCGTCTCCCCGAGTCCGGCGGCCGCGCAGTCGCCGGCGAGCGGCGGCGGTGGCCGGAATTTCTCGGTTTCTTTGATTTCTCCACCGTTCTTCGATTTCTTGGTACCAGAAGAAAGAGAGGAGGATGGGGAACTCACCTAGGAGGGTTTTGGAGACCGGATTTGGCCGGAGGGATTTGGCCGGAGACGCGTGATCGACGGCGGCAGTGGGTAAATTCCGGCGATCTTCGTCGGGATCAGTCTCCAGTCGTGTTTCTTCGAGGAATTTGGTCGGGATTTCCTTCTGATGGCCGAGGGAGTGCTCATAGGGTGTTAGGTTCAAGGATTAACGTGTGTTTCTCGGGGAATTGAGAATTGGTGGTTTTCTCTTCGGGAGGGGATAGTGTGCGGTTTTCGTGGTTGAAAATGGCCGGCTATGGGTTGATTTTATAGAGGACGGAGGGGCGGCGGTTGGGGAGGCGCCGGTTGCTGAAGGGGCGCGCGAAATCGGCCATGTGCCGGCGGTTTTCTCCACATGCGATAATAGGGTGGAAATGAGAGGGAGAGAGGGAAGGGGGCGGTTGCTCGGGGAAGAAGGCCGTCGGCTGGGCCCTGGTGGCAGTGGGGAAGAGAGGGGGTGAGGGTTTTGTCACGTTTTTGCATAATTCGGGTGTTACAAACTCTACTCCCCTTAAGAAAAATCTCGTCCTCGAGATTGGGTTTACAAAGGGAATAGATTAGGGAATTGTGATTTGAGTTCATCTTCCCTTTCCCATGTAGCTTCTGTCTCGGAATGATGTTTCCATTGAACCTTATGCATGCGAATTATTTTGTTTCTTGTGACTTTTTCCATTGTGTCAAGGATTTTGACGGGGTACTCGGTATATGAAAGATCTTCCTGTATGTCTGTCGAAGTGTTCGGTCGACACTTCCCTCGGGCCTGCACTGGGCAGCCCGCGGAGGTTCTTTTTTCGGAGGGGCTAGTTCCTAGCGGAGAGCTTGCGCAGATGGACGAGTTAGTGAGAGCTTGACACAGAGAGTTTTACGTGGTTCAGGCCGCCGGAGCGTAAAACCCTACGTCCATGGCGAGCTATGGAGCTCGCTGTATTGCTTGCTGCTCAGGGCCAGGGGCCTGAGCTTGGGGGTGAGTTACAGCTTGAGAGTGTATGGCTAGCGTATGAGTTGCAAAATGCGAACCCTTGCTATCGACGCCTGCCCGAGCCTTTTATAGTCCAAGACTTGGGCGGCTTAAAAGGGGAGCCGGGACCCGACAGGTGGTCCCGGGAAGATTGTCTATTGTCTACCGTATCTGTAGTTACGCCGGTAGTTGCCTCTGGTCGAAGGCTTCTGAGTCTTCATCTTGCCGCCCTGCCCATGCCGCACGCTAGTCGTAGTGGTTGATGACGGCGCAGGCGGCATGGGATGTCTTGTCGCAGCGTTTATTACCTGGCACGTTCTGACACCGCGCGCCAGTCTGTGATGCGACTGGGCGCAACGGCACCTGACAGGCGCGTGCTCCGCGTTTTTGCGTCTTGGGAAGACGCGGGCCTTGAATACCTTGTACGGGCAAGGTGTGGGGCGCCTTTATGCCCGCTGCCTACCGCTCGGGGGCAGGCAGCACCGTTCTTCTGGCCACGTGGCGGGTCCGGAGCTCTCCTCTGAGGAGAGGGAGGTCCGGCCCTGCTGGACGCGTGGCGCCTTCGGACCCCTCTCCCGCGGAGGGGGAGGTCCGGCTTCCGTATGCCACATGGCGGGCCTGAAGCTCTCCTCTGAGTAGAGGGAGGTCCGGCCCCGCCGGACGCGTGGCGCCTTCGGAGCTCTCCCTGCAGAGAAGGGCGAGCACCTTAGGCATTTTACCCTGTGCGCGGGGGTACCCCATATCTCAGGTACCGACAGTGGCCCCCGGGCCCATCTCGGGGGAGATATCGAGCCCGAGGTGGGACCTCCGTCTCTTCTGATCCGCGCACTTCCTTTAAGTCCCAAATTGACCGCTGTCGGAGCACGAACGACCACGGGATCGTGAGAGCGTGCGCTCACTTGATGATTGCTTTTACTGCGGCGGTTACCAAGGCTGCCACTTCTGCACGTTACGGCGTTTTCTTCGGGAACCGCCGAAGTGCCTTGCCGGCTCATCTTCTCAGGAGACTGACTCCTTGACCCCACCGCTTTAGTTAAGCGGCTTTGGCCCACTCGGCACTCGGTCTAGGAACCGAAGCAGTTGCGGGTGCAAGGTATTCGAAGAGTTCCGAATCGATTGGAACTGCACCGGGAAGCTTTTTAGAGGGGGTCTCACCCACATTGCAGCTTCCCTTCGCACTTCTCTGCGTTTCCTCCCGGACTCTTGTGCTTTTGCTCTCTTGCCTTTGAGTTCTCCCTTGCCATGGCTTCCAACCCGCTGCCAGAGAAGAAACTCGCTCGATCTCCTCCAGCAACGGCGTCGGTGCCAAGTCGGGATTCTGGGGTGCCTGACACTCCCTCCGGTGGCGACTCGAAGAGGCCCCGGGCTGATGCGCTGGGGGAAGACTCTGGGGCGTCCCCTGTTCCGCCAGTCCAAGCGACTGCGGAGCGGCCGTCGGAGACGGTAGCGGGCTCTGGAAATCCTCCCCCGGCTCGGAAGTCGGGGTTCAGAGCCCGCTGGAGTGTCCACGCTTCTCGGCCTTCCCCGTCTTGCGGGGAATCTGTGCTGATGCGCTCGGAGCCAGGGGCAACTGCCGCGGCCCCCAGGCCAGCGCGGACTTCTCCTGTTCCAGTGTGCCCGGACTCCGCGGCGGCGTCGTCTCTTCCTGCCGAGACGGCCACCGCGGCCCCCGAGTCAGCACAGGTTGATCCTGCGCTAGGCGGCCTAGCTTCTTCTCCAGCACCGCCTTCCCCGGCTCGTCCCTCTCCTCAGGTCAAGGAGACAGAAGCTGAAAAGAGCCCGGCTGGCCTGTCTGCCAGAGCCGCGGAGCCAGCTTCTCCTGATCGGCGTCTCGTCTCGGCTGCTGGTGCGTCGGCTCCTCCTGAGGACGAGGTAATGGAGGAGGTCAGAGGGGCTGCCCCAGCCTCTATTGCTCCATTGCCTCTGGCGGACGCCTTCGCGCTTGCCGAGTCAAGAGTCCGGCAGGTCTTGACTGCGCTAGGGCGCGAGCGGGAGGAGTATACGGTTGAACGGGACTGCCTCCTCATCTGGGGGAACCTTTTGCGGGAGAGGACCGCGAAGGTTAAGAGCGAGCTCGACTCCAGGCGGGAGTTGCTCGACTTCAGGGAAGCGCTCGTCGACCGGATGAAGCGGGCTGTTGACCGCATGGACACCCAGTCGCGGCGGATCAACAGGGAGGCCCTGGAGGCACACGCCCGGGCCGAAGAGAGCCTCTCTGCTGCTGTGGAAATACGGCAGCGGTTGGAGCGCCGCGAACTCGCCGTTGAGGAGCGGGAGCGTTCCGTGGCAGCTGAGGCGGAGAGGGTCGCCGCGCAGCTGGCCGCGGGCGAGGATGACCTCCGAGCTCGGATGGAGGAGCTGGAGATTCTGAAGGCAGACCTTGACTTGAGGGAGGAACAGGTCTCCCATGATCGCCGGGCGGTCTTGGACCGGGAGTTGACTGCCGGCTTCAAGGCCGCTGAGTTGGAGCGGCTAGCCGAGACTCTCCGCCTTCGGGAGAGTTCCCTGGCGGCCAAGGAGAAGGAATTCTCCGAGAGGAACCTGGAGGCTCTGCAGGCGGCCCGCCGCGAGGTGGAGGAGCTCTCAGCGTTACGGTCCTCCGAGGCCCTTGCGGTCTCAAGCTTCGTGGATCGAGCGGGGTCCGCCCTGATCCCTCTTGGCTTCAGTCCGGTGAGGGCCGCAACTCCCTCATTGAAGGTGGCAGAGGTGATCCCTGCATTGGAGTCGATCGGCGCCAAGCTGGACAGACTCGACTCGGTGGTCGCTAGTGAGCTTGAAGCCGAGGGCCGTGGCTTAGCTTTAGAGGTCGCCTCGCATGTGCTGGCATGCTTCAAGAGCCGCGACCCCTCTTTCTCGCTGGAGCCAGCAAGAGAGGGCCCAGCCACGGAGCGGGAGGAAGCTGCCAGGGCTGAAGTTGAGGATGTGGCCGCCCTTGTAGCCGCAAGGTTCCGGCGAGAGCCGGGAGGTCCTTAGGACTTGTTTCTCCCTTTTTTATCGAGTCTGTAGTCCAGCTCATGGAGCCTTGCTTAATTTGACTCTCTTGGATACTTGTGTCTGTGATGCCTTTTCCCTCCTTCTTGGCTTTGCCTGGCTGAGTCCTTAGCTCCGCAAGGTACTCAAAGGCCATTTCCAATCTCGGAGCTTCGCACAGACACCCTCCCCGGGTCCTAACCGTGTTAGGGGCCCCCGGAGGTCTCCGAACCTCGCCCTATGGGGGGCTCCAAATCTGCCGGCCACGTGGTGGGTCCGGAGCTCTTCCTCAAGAGACGGGAGCTCCGGTCATGTTGAACACGTAGGGCTTTCGGAGCCCTCCCGCTGAGGGGGGAGGTCCGGTTCCTGCCTGCCACGTGGCGAGCCCGGAGCCCTCCTCAAGGAAGGAGAGAGTTCCGGGCCTGCTGGACACGTGGGGCCCCCGGGCCCCGCCCCTGCTGGAGGGCAGGTCCCGGCCCTTCCAGTCCCAGGCCGGTGTAGCTGGTAGCTCCTTTCCCCCCGCTTCATGCAGTCCCTGTTGCCGTAACCTGAAGGTCCAGCACACAGGTAGAGGAAACGTAATTCTCCTCGGGGGGTCCACCCCTCCCGTCTCCTAGTCTTATCCGTCTTATGGTCCTGACCCGTTATACGGGGCTTGGGCAATTCTGTGCACGAGGCGCCGGAGCTCCGGCTCCCTTCGAGGTCCGGGTACGGCCGTCCGATCCCTAGTACCGGGCCATGCGCTGGGGAAGCAGAGTGCACACGCTTTGGGTTCATGACCAGGCAAAGCGGACGTACTCCCCTGGACCTCCGGAGAGCAGGATGCGCATGCTTTGGGCTCTGGGCCGGCTAAGCTGGATACGCACCCTGGACCCCCCATGCACAACGCTGGCCTTTCCTGGAGGTGACCAACTGGCACCGCAACACCTGACTGGGGGAGGCCCGAGAGACTCACTCGGCCATCGGCAGGTGCCTCAAGCGCAGCCGCCTTCGGGAGGATAGCAAATGCCGACTATGGATGAGCGCAGGAGAGGGGGAGCTAGACGTATGATGAACATACAGATATAGTGCGATCATAAAAATTAATGCATAATTTAAATGAGCGCATGAGAGGGAGCTAAGTAGAACAGGTCTCTGTATTCGTGCCCATAGGTGGAATTCTGGCTGTACATGGGGGCAATGTTCCGCCTCGTCTACAAGGGAAGCAAGACTCTACGCGCTTAGGGTCGGAACCAGGCTAAACTGGACGTAGTCCTGTACCGTCCCTTGAGACTTACCTACCCCAAGCTCTGTTCCTAAGTTCTATGGGGTCTATTACAGAAGTGAATAACCCTGTTCTACCGATGCTCAGTAAGTAGGACTTACAATGTTGCTTCATGGAAGGATTTTTTTGGGAATGGATCCCACTCTCGGTTGAAAGGCATGTGTACCTGGGGCGGCAGCTTTCATGATTTGGAAGGGACCTTCCCTGCTGGGGGAGAGCTTATGGGTCCTTCTTGGAATATAGCGTGCCGCTTCACCAGGTTGCCCTCTTGTGGGCCCCCGTCGCGTTTGGTTCTTTGGCGGTAGTGCTTAGAGCATTAGCCGAGACCGTGCGTTGTGGGGTGTTCCCTGCAAGCCGAGTCTTGTCGAAGTTGTTATCTTCACGCTGGATCAGGTCCTGCGTGGCTTCTCTCGGGGGCCCCCGGGGAGTTCTCCCCTTCTGGCTAAGGCCTTCAAGGGGTAGGTGGACCCGGGCTCGCCTTGGATGACCTAAGGCGTCTTCCCCTTCTGGCAAGGCCTTCAAGGGGGTTGACGGACCTTAGGCGGCCCCCGAGAGGTATGTTCGAGGCACGGAGGCGTGCCGTAGCTGGCTAACGCCTTGGCCCGTCACCGTCGGAACTGGAGTCCTCACCGTCATGCACTGTCTTTATGACACGCTGAGGCTCGTAGAACCCCACCTGGTGGGCAGCGGTGACTGGGGCGTCGGCCTTCTGTTTGCCATCCCTCTGAGGGTAGGGCGGTGCTTCAGCCCTCTGCTGTCTTCCCTTGCGGAAGCGCTCTGCGAGCCTCTGGATCTCCCAGCACTCGGCAGCTGTATGGTTGCAGGCGCCATGCACGGGGCATAGCCCGCCTTGGTCACTGTCTGGGGCCGGTGACTGCCGCTGCCTTTTGTCAGGGCGTGGCCCCCGAGCTCCACTGGTCGTCGCAGCTGCGGCGACGGGGGCCGTGAATGGTGACTTCATCTTGCCACCCCCCCCCCCCCCGGTTCTTGGTCTTCTTGCCACCCCCATAGGCAGCAGCACCGGACCCGGGCTGCCCTCCTGACTCGGAGGTCGGCAGTGCGTGCCAGTTCCGCCCTTCAGCTGCTCTGGCGCACTTGTCCGCCAGGCTGAAGAGCTCCGAGACGTCACGGACCTCTCTGGTCGCGAGCTTCTCGAGCATTTTCTCATCCCGGACACCCTGTCGGAACGCCACCACCACAGAGGCGCTTTGGATATGTGGGATGGTGTTGCGCACCTGAGAGAACCGCTGGATGAAAGAGCACAGCGACTCCCCATGTTGTTGTTTGATGGCGTGGAGGTCGAGCTCCGTGCCGGGACGGGTGTAGGAGCTGCCGAAGTTGGCGACGAACTGCCGGCAGAGCTCACCCCAGGAGGTTATGGACCCCTGAGGTAGATTCATGAGCCAAGACCGGGCTGGGCCGGTCAAGGCGACGGGGAAGTAGTTGGCCATGACAGCCTCGTCCCCTCCTGCGGCAAGTACGGCGGTGGAGTAGATCTGGAGGAACTCCGCTGGGTTGACGCTGCCGTCGTACTTCTCGGGCAGGTGCGGGCGGAACTTGCGTGGCCACCTTGCGAAGCGAAGATGGGGTGCAAGGGCCGCACATCCTGCACCTGCTGCGGCAGGTATAGGCGCTGCGAACACTTGGTTCGCACCTGGCGCTGCGTATCCCGGCATGGGCAAGGCTGCACCATAGACCGGGGCCGCTACTTGCGGCGCATATGGTTGTGGCATATGCTGCGCAGCATATGCCTGTGGCGGGGCTCACATGGCGAAGACCTGCCCTTCAGGTTGTGTCGAGGCCGACGACATGCTGTCGCCTGCCTCCTGGTTGCGACGCCTTTCTCGGCGTCGCTCGAGGTACACCCGGGCGTCCTGCCCCAAGTGGCACCGTTCCAGTTCCCTTCGCAGGTCCGTCGACAGGAGCCTGGAGGAGCTGGAATCCGCCGTTAGCCCATCAACCGTGGGTGTGCGTGTCAGCGACACAGCCGGTTGCCCTGGGCGTCGTCCTCGCCGAAACCGAGGGTTCACGGCGGCGACGACGAGGCGGTCCACCTCGTGGACCCATTGCTGGGTCGCTGAATGGGGCGCATCCCCTGCAGGTGGGTTGCGCAGCAGAGCTCTTGCTGCAGCTAGCGCACCTCCATGGTGTACGCTCAGCGCTGCAGAAGACCTCACACTGGTTGGGGCCTGCATAGCCGGAGTCGGCGTTGCCGGAGTCGGCTGCTGGCTGCCCGCTTGTGCTGACACACTCCGTCCTGAGTGTGTCGACATGTACTCCCCAGTGGTCACGGTTCGCCATGAACGCGGAGGGGGAGAGTTTGCCGCTGAAGGAAGCTTGGTCATCTTCGTCGGCGGAAACTCGTCGCACTAGGGGAAAAGCCCCCTACCTGGCGCGCCAAATGTCGAAGTGTTCGGTCGACACTTCCCCCGGGCCTGCACTGGGCAGCCCGCGGAGGTTCTTTTTTCGGAGGGGCTAGTTCCTAGCGGAGAGCTTGCGCAGATGGACGAATTAGTGAGAGCTTGACACAGAGAGTTTTACGTGGTTCAGGCCGCCGGAGCGTAAAACCCTACGTCCACGGCGAGCTATGGAGCTCGCTGTATTGCTTGCTGCTCAGGGCCGGGGGCCTGAGCTTGGGGGTGAGTTACAGCTTGAGAGTGTATGGCTAGCGTAAGAGTTGCAAAATGCGAACCCTTGCTATCGACGCCTGCCCGAGCCTTTTATAGTCCAAGACTCGGGCGGCTTACAAGGGGAGCCGGGACCCGACAGGTGGTCCCGGGAAGATTGTCTATTGTCTACCGTATCTGTAGTTACGCCGGTAGTTGCCTCTGGTCGAAGGCTTCTGAGTCTTCATCTTGCCGCCCTGCCCATGCCGCACGCTAGTCGTAGTGGTTGATGACGGCGCAGGCGGCATGGGATGTCTTGTCGCAGCGTTTATTACCTGGCAGGTTCTGACACCGCGCGCCAGTCTGTGATGCGACTGGGCGCGACGGCACCTGACAGGCGCGTGCTCCGCGTTTCCGCATCTTGGGAAGACGCGGGCCTTGAATACCTTGTACGGGCAAGGTGTGGGGCGCCTTTGTGCCCGCTGCCTACCGCTCGGGGGCAGGCAGCACCGTTCTTCTGGCCACGTGGCGGGTCCATAGCTCTCCTCTGAGGAGAGGGAGGTCCGGCCCTGCTGGACGCGTGGCGCCTTCGGACCCCTCTCCCGCGGAGGGGGAGGTCCGGCTTCCGTATGCCACGTGGCGGGCCCGGAGCTCTCCTCTGAGGAGAGGGAGGTCCGGCCCCGCCGGACGCGTGGCGCCTTCGGAGCTCTCCCTGCGGAGAAGGGCGAGCACCTAAGGCATTTTACCCTGTGCGCGGGGGTACCCCATATCTCAGGTACCGACAATGTCCAACTCATCCATTGGCAGATGTTCTTCTGGTGTTCTCAAACACTTCTTGAGTTGTGATACGTGGAACACGTCGTGTACATCCGACAATCGAGAGGGTAACTCCAACTGATATGCTACCTCTCCTTTGCGTTCCAGTATCTTGAATGGTCCGATATACCGAGGTGCTAGCTTCCCCCTTACTTTAAATCTCTTTAGTCCACGTATGGGTGACACTTTAAGATACACATAGTCTCCCACTCCGAAGACTAATTCTCTTCGCCTTGTGTCTGCATAGCTCTTTTGTCTTGTTTGAGCTATCTTTAGATTATTACGGATTTCTCTTACTTTCTTTTCTGCATCTTTTAACACTTCAGGTCCAAACACTTTATTCTCACCTATTTGATCCCAAAATAGTGGAGTTCTACATCTTCTTCCATATAGAGCCTCAAATGGGGACATTTTCATACTTGCTTGGTAGCTATTATTGTAGGAGAATTCTGCATATGGCAAGTTCTTATCCCAACTCCTACTATTTTTGAGTGCACAAGCTCTGAGCATATCTTCAAGAATCTGGTTGGTCCTTTCAGTCTGCCCATCAATTTGTGGATGATATGCAAAACTGAAATTTAATCGAGTCCCCATAGACTCATGTAATTTCTGCCAAAACCTTGAAGTGAACTGTGTACCTCTATCTGATACTATCTTTTTGGGTACACCATGTAGGCAGACTATTCTTGACATATATAGTTCTGCTAGTTTGGAACCATTATAATTTTCTTTCACTGGAATAAAGTGAGCAACTTTTGTCAGTCTATCCACTATCACCCATATAGAATCATACCCTGTTTGTGTTCTGGGCAAACCCACTATAAAGTCCATCCCTATTTCTTCCCACTTCCATTCAGGTATCTTTAGTGGTTGTAATAGCCCTGCAGGCCTTTGATGTTCTGCTTTGACTAGTTGACATGTGTCGCACAATGCCACATGCTCTGCAACATCTCTTTTCATTCCATACCACCAATACCTTGTTTTAAGATCATGATACATTTTTGTGCTTCCAGGATGGATAGAATAATCTGAATCATGAGCCTCTTTTAATATTAACTTCTTTATTTCCTTGATGTCTAGTACACATATTCTTTTACCATGCCATATGATACCATTCTCATCTTCTCTAAATCCTGGTGCCTTGTTTTCTTTGATCAACTGCTTAATCTCTTTGATCTTTTCGTCGTCCTTTTGACCTTTTCGTATATCATATTTCAGGGTTGAATCAACCTCCATTGCTATGGTTTCGATATGATTCACCAAGCATAAATTGAGTTTTGCGAACTCTTCACATAGTTGGGGTTGTAAATCTCTTATGGTCAACATGTTAACATGTGTCTTTCTGCTCAAAGCATCTGCAACCACATTAGCTTTTCCAGGATGGTAATTGATTCCCACATCAAAATCGTTAATGAACTCTAACCATCTCCTTTGTCGAAGGTTGAGATCTGGCTGAGTGAAGATATACTTCAAGCTCTTATGGTCGGTATAGATCTCGGTTCTTTTACCCATTAGGTAATGTCTCCATAGTTTCAATGCATGTACAACTGCTGCCAACTCTAGGTCATGGGTAGGATAGTTCTTCTCATGCTTCCGAAGTTGTCGGGAAGCATAGGCAATAACATGCCCTTCTTGCATAAGTACACATTCTAACCCTTGCCCTGAAGCATCACAATATACAGAGAATGATTTCTCCATATCGGGCATAACCAAAACTGGTGCAGTTGTTAACTTCTTCTTTAATTCTTGGAAGCTTGATTCACACTCTTGAGACCATATAAAAGCAGCTCCTTTTTCCAACATCTTTGTGAGTGGCTTGGCTATTTTTTGAAAATCCTTCAATGAACCTTCGGTAATAGCCTGCCAATCCTAAGAAGCTTCGGAGTTCACCAACATTCTCTGGTGTCTTTCACTTTTGCACACCAGATATCTTTTCTGGGTCTACTACGATTCCTCCTTCAGAGATGATATGTCCCAGAAAAGCAACTTTCTTAAGCCAAAATTCACACTTACTGAATTTGGCATAAAGTTGGTTTTCCCTTAGCTTTTGTAATACTATTCTCAGGTGCTCTTCATGTTCTTTCTCATTCTTTGAGTATATGAGGATATCATCAATGAACACTACTACAAATTTGTCCAAATATTTCATGAACACCTTGTTCATAAGGTACATGAAATATGCCGGAGCATTTGTTAGTCCAAAAGGCATAACTGTATATTCATACAGTCCATACCTAGAAACAAATGCCGTCTTCGGAATATCCGATTCCCTTATCCTTAGTTGACGATATCCGGAACGGAGGTCAATCTTGGAGAATACACATGCACCTCTTAATTGATCAAACAAGTCCTCAATACGAGGTAAAGGGTACTTGTTTTTGATTGTCACTTCATTGAGGGCACGGTAATCTACACATAGCCTCTTGGTTCCATCCTTCTTTGGTACAAATATGACCGGAGCTCCCCATGGTGAGGAACTGGGACGGATATACCCTTTCTCTGATAACTCTCGGATATGATCCTTGAGTTCTACTAGTTGTTGGGTATCCATCCGGTATGGCCTTTTATATATAGGAGCAGTACCAGACACTAATTCTATTATGAATTCTACTTCTCGATCCGGTGGCATACCTGGTAACTACTCGGGAAATACATCTGGAAATTCGTTGACCACCTTTAAGTCCTCAATAACTACTTCAGTCTTGTTGAGTTGGACATTTCCAGAGGGTACTTGAATAGATGTGAACTCAACCTTAGTTCCATCCGTATGGGTTAGTTCCACTGTCCTTGTTGAGCAATGTATAACTCCTTTGTACTTGGTTAACCAGTCCATCCCCAAGATGATATCTATTCCTTGTGATTCTATCACAATAAGATTTGCAAGGAATTCTACTCCATTAACTCCTAGCTTTACCTTGGGACATATTTGTTTTGTCTTTATTTCTCCTCCAGGAGAATTCACTAATAACACTCGATTCATAGATGTAATTTGTAAGTTGTGCTTGGTTATGAATTCCTTGGCTATGAATGAGTGTGTTGCACCAGAGTCAAACAGAATTGTAGCAGGATAAGTGTTCGCGGAGAACATACCAATCACCACATCTGGTGCCTCCTGTGCTTCTTCCATCGTCACATGATTCACCTTGCCACACACAAGATTCTGTGCCTGAGGTGGCTTCTTGTTGGGGCATCGGTTGGCATAATGTCCCGTTTCCCCACAGTTGAAGCATTGCCCCGTGACCTTGTTCATTGGTGCTTTGTTGCCTGATTGTGCATTTTGAGGATTTGGCCCTGCAGGACGAGGTTGAAAGGCAGGACGTTGTTGCTGCACTTGTTGTCTCTGCTGTTGTGGTTGGAAAGTTGGGTTTCTAGCAGCAGGGTTGTAGTTCCTCTGAAACTGATTGGGAGCTATAGGTCGATTCATTACTCCCGTCGGCGGTGATGAGAAACGGGGCCGACTGTTGCTGCTAGAAGTCTGTCCTTGCCAGTTCATTTTCCTCTTTCGCTCTTCAACTAACTTCTGTCTTTTCCTTTCCACTATGAAAGCCTTGTTGATAAGCTTTTGGAAACTTTCATAGTCACTTGAGGACATGGCATACTGTATCTCTGAGTTCAATCCCTCAATGAAACAGTCTTGTTTCTTTTCATCTGTATCTATGTCTCCCGGAGCATAGCGAGATAACTGCGTAAACTTGGTGAGGTACTCTCGCACGGACATGCTACCTTGCTTCAGATTGAGGAACTCCTTCCGTTTGTTCTTGATTTCTCCGGCTGTAACATAGTGATTACGAAAGGCAATTTTGAACTCATTCCATGAGATACTTTCTGGATCTTCATGAGCTTCTTTGTACGCCATCCACCAGTCCGCTGCAGATCCATATAGTTGGTGAGAAGCAAAGAGCACTCTCTCACGTCCTGAGCACTGTATGATCTGCAACTTGTTCTCAACATTCTTGAGCCAATCATCAGCTTCCAATGGCTCTATAGAGTTGTCGAACTTTGGTGGTTGAGTGCTTAGAAACTCATTCAGTTTGGGTTGACGCGGTGCATTCTGAATTTGTGGTTGCATGTTGGCCACCACTTGTGTTAAGTTCTGAAGGAGTTGGTTTTGCATGTTCATCATTTGTTGCATAACTTCTCCATCTGCTCTGTGTGCAACTCGTGGCTGCCATCCAGGCAAAGGGAACTCTGCAGCCTCATTGTTGTTGTTCCCTTCATTGCGTCTCCTTCTTCCTACCATCTATTGTAAAAGACTATGTTTAAAATTAATATATAGATGTTCTCTTAGGTGTATTACGTTGTATACTTACTTCATCCATTCTATACAAGAGTTACTGAAGTTTCTACTTCATTTATTAGATGATCATGATTGAAACAAACTAAGCACTTATATTCCTTAATAGATAGTTACATACACTAACGAGGTTGTGAACATAAGCCTACTGCTTTCACAACTCATGTTCATACACTAACATACATGATATCATCATTCTAAACAAGTTCACTAATCAAGCATTACACATTAGTCAACACACTACCATACATACGTGCTACACGAGTTACTACATGAACAAGGACACCTATCCTAGTTGTCCCCTAGGTTCTGTGCATCCTCCTGTGGGTTCCCGCCATCACCATCAGGGTTGCTAGCCTCTGACTCAGCTGTGGAGGCCTCAGGTGCTGGAGGAATATGAGGGCGTTTGGCTGCCCTACGGTCTGGAGAGTCCGGAGTCCAAGTGTCTCCATCCGAAGCATAGAGATCACTCACTTCTCCATCCCTCATCCTCATCAGTCCACGCATAATGGCCTCCGTCTTCTTTAGAAGGTCCCGGACATCTTGGAGTTCCTGTTGGCAGTTCTGCAGCCTTGTACTGACGTCCACCCCTACCTGAAGACTCATGTCCATCTGCACCACATCACAACCTTCATGGAGAGGCTCATAGTTGAATACCGCGCTTCCACTTTGTCGCCGGGGGGTGTACATGTATTGGGTCCTCTCAAGGCGGCCACGGTTGGTGTAGCTCTGGCAAGTGATTGCCTCCCAAGTGGCGTCCTTCTCAGCCTCTGCCATGGTGGACCTCCATGCCGGCGAGTTGTGTATCTTGAGCAGCTTGTTCTCATAGTAGATCCTCGCCTGCGACTTCCACTCGTCTCGCTCTACGCGAGAGACTCGAGTGGTGTCGTACTGCACCTCTAGCTTGCCGGTATAACCAGCACAGCGAAGGAGGTGTCGGAGGCGATCCACCATGCCTCTAGTGGACTCCCCGTGGGTCTGGTAGGTAGTGGGGTTGTCCACCTCCTCAGTAGTACGCTCAGCCAGCTGGTGTCGAGGAACTCGTCCTCCGGTGGACTTACGGGCTGTGAGACGTGTGCGTGCCATCTGTTTCAAGAAAAATTTAAAATGTGTTAGAAGATAAACAATAATATAATTTTGAGTATAGGTGAGGTTAGACAACATATATATAGTTTAAATAATCCTCCTTTTAACAAAATATTTAGTAAAATAGTTTTTAATAAAATAGTGATGTCTATCCCGTCCATTTCTAACTAGGTTTGCGTCCTACGGGCAACCTTGGCTCTGATACCACTTTGTCACACCCGATATTCCATAAGGAACACCGAGCGTATTCTCACATGTATGCCAGGATCAGTTGATTCATACATGTGCCGACAAGAGTGTAATATCATTATTTTACAAACCAGGTTTAACGTACATCATAATATTACATAATTGTTCATAAAATATCAACTATTAGTACCAATACATTAAACACAACAGCGGAAGACTACGTCATGGTTGCTCCATCTCCACAGGCGTTGCCCGGGGGTTTCGCCAACCTAGAATAACTCCTCGGGATCAAAGTATTCCTCGTCAAAGTCTACGTCTTCATTTGCACCTGAGTCAACATATGATATCCAACAAAAGCAAGTTTGAGTACCGAAGGTACTCAGCAAGTGTAGGAAAGGATGTTATGAAGGCCAATAGCAAGGGGAGGCTAACATGGTTAAGCACTATGCATTAATCCTAATCCTTAGCTTTGATTAGCAACCTATCTTACTAAGTGTTAATCCCACCATCATCATAATTAAGTCATTAATGTTAGGTTACACCACCCAACAACCTCTTTTGACTCACATCCATGTTTCTCTAATCATGGACAAGTCCAAGCCGCTCTTGACCGTGAGCACGGCTGTCATGACAGTTTGGTTCTCTGCAGAGATTGTACCACTTTACCCACAACTAGTGATTTCGTCCCCTGTTGCCAGGTGGACTAAGAACCTCCCTGATATCCGTGGTTGCAAGCCACATTACACACTTCCTTTGGTGTGTGATCAGGAGATCACTACATGGCCTTTACAAAGGGTCTACCGGTAAGTACAAGCCCACTGAGGTTTCACCGCTGTAGTTCCTGGGAGTAACCCTCCCCTACAGAAGCCCCCTCTTGAGCCTTGCAGTTCCCAGGGCAGTCAAAAATGGACTCCCATTCCCCGCACCATCCAAACACTCATGCTATACCGGCAAACTCCTAATTAATTGGCCAAGCTGCCCCATCTCAGTCTTGTGGTGGCACTGTAAAGCCGGGTTAACTGTTCCATGAACCGGTCCTTAGAATCTAAGACAGGCACTAACTCATTCCCGAGTCTCGTGCACGAAGCACCAACCAAAACAACCAGCCTGCTTAGATCCCCAACACCATGACACACTCTTGTGTCATTTATATAATTCCACAAGACTATCCACATAATGTTTCATTCATTCTCTAAGTTCTAAGCATGCTTGGCTAAACACATAAAATGATAACCATTAAGTCCTTTCTAGTCTCTCCATGGTTTTGCAAGGAAAGATAAAACAATGTAACTATGAAAACATCCTACACTGGGTTTCATATTAAAGACATCATGCAAATAATCTAGCTATTCATCCTAGAATAGGAGCAAAGTGGTCAAGGAACACTTGCCTTTGAATGAAGAGGGATTTACTTCAAACTCTTGATCTTGAAGATTGGGAATTAGTTCTTGGGTTGGTTCTACCCATGCATTTGCACCCACAAAACAGTAACAAACATGCCATAAGAATCATATCAAATCATTTCAATCACATAGGTTTGGTTACACACATGCAACTATTGATTTCTTGTCATTTTATGTGAGTTAGAAGGAAAATATGTTGCAATTGGCTACCTATATCCTTTGATTTTACTATTGCCACATCCAAACACTCATTTTCAGTTTGTGAGATGATTTGAATAAATTTTAGAATTTTATTAATATATGTGTGAATTCTTATAATTAATTAAATCCTAGAAATCATTTAAATTATTACTATAATTATTTTCAGAACTCATATTTCTATTTTTCTGCAATTCAGAACCTATTTAAACATTTAGAACAGTTTCCAAAATTTTTCTTTAATATATACTGTTTTTACCTATTTTTCAGTATTTATATAATACTTGAAAATACATTTTCAGACATTAAATAATTATTCTGGACTACAGAAATTATACATGTACCAAAAATATGATAACAGAATAATTTTATGCCTTTTAAATAAATTTCTAAAATTTTCTGGAATATATGTGATTTTTAGTTGGATTTTCAGAAATAATTGTCACTATATAAATAATTTCAGCATTTGGAAACTGTTATTTTTAATTTCAAAATTTTTATTCTGTTCAGAATGTTTAAACAGTGCTTAAAATAAATTTTTAACATTTTCCAGAATTCATTTAACCTATTTTGATTATTTTCAGAATTAAAAATAGATTTCTAATTTGATTTGGGCTAATTTGTTTAAACTTTCTGGGGTTCAATTTGAAAATACAGAACTATTTGATGAATTTACAAATCACACAGGGGCTATTTGGTTATTTTAAACTGGGTTTACTAATTTCTAATAAGCCTAGGGTTTATTCTGCAAAGGACAGGGGCTAGTTCCTATTTGTTTGAATCCCCAGGGGTCCCTCTGTTAAATTTCCAACGGTTATAACTAAATTGAATGTGGGCCGTCGGATCTGAGATCAACGGCCCAGATTTAAAATAACCGAACCGGTACGCTCGATCTAATCAGAGCCGTTGGCTCGAAATCGACGCACCAGAATTGGCCACGTCGCCCTATACTCGTCTCCCCGAGTCCGGCGGCCGCGCAGTCGCCGGCGAGCGGCGGCGGTGGCCGGAATTTCTCGGTTTCTTTGATTTCTTCACAGTTCTTCGATTTCTTGGTACCAGAAGAAAGAGGGGAGGATGGGGAACTCACCTAGGAGGGTTTTGGAGACCGGATTTGGCCGGAGACGCGTGATCGACGGCGGCAGTGGGTAAATTCCGGCGATCTTCGTCGGGATCAGTCTCCAGTCGTGTTTCTTCGAGGAATTTGGTCGGGATTTCCTTCTGATGGCCGAGGGAGTGCTCATAGGGTGTTAGGTTCAAGGATTAACGTGTGTTTCTCGGGGAATTGAGAATTGGTGGTTTTCTCTTCGGGAGGGGATAGTGTGCGGTTTTCGTGGGTGAAAATGGCTGGCTATGGGTTGATTTTATAGAGGACGGAGGGGCGGCGGTTGGGGAGGCGCCGGTTGCTGAAGGGGCGCGCGAAATCAGCCATGTGCCGGCGGTTTTCTCCACATGCGATAATAGGGCAGAAATGAGAGGGAGAGAGGGAAGGGGGCGGTTGCTCGGGGAAGAAGGCCGTCGGCTGGACCCTGGTGGCAGTGGGGAAGAGAGGGGATGAGGGTTTTGTCACGTTTTTGCGTAATTCAGGTGTTACATGCCGGCCCCGGGACCAGCGGCGGAGACGGTACGCGCAGATTCCCAACCCATCTCTCTCTCTCTCTCTCTCTCTCTCGCAACCTTCCTCTGTTTCCTCCCCTTTTAGTGGGGCGTCGTGAGCTGATGAATCGGCAGGGGCTGTTTGCTTCCAGACGGCGAGGCTGTTCGGGCCGGCGGTCTTCAAGGCGTCGAAGCTGAAGGTGCTGTTCCTGGGCGAGGACGAGGCGGCGAAGCACCACCCAGCGTCCGGGAAGCCGCCGCCGCTGCCGCGGACGTACACGCTCACGCATAGCGACGTGACGGCCAAGCTCACGCTCGCCGTCTCCCACACCGTCAACCGCGCGCAGCTTCAGGGGTGGTACAACCGCCTGCAGCGCGACGAGGTGGTGGCCGAGTGGAAGAAGGTGCGCGGCCGGATGTCGCTGCACGTCCACTGCCACATCTCCGGCGGACACTTCCTCCTCGACCTCATCGCCGGCCTCCGCTACTACGTCTTTCGCAAGGAGCTCCCTGTGGTACGTGGTGCCCATGGACCGCATACGTATACGCCGCAAAATCGATTCCTCGAGTTTCTGATTGGTGAGCAAGAGGCCACGCCGACAATCCGGCTTATGTTGCGACTCTGCTTTCGCTGCAGGTGCTTCAGGCGTTCGTGCACGGCGACGTCGACCTGTTCAGCCGGCACCCAGAGCTGGAGGAGGCCACCGTCTGGGTCTACTTCCACTCCAACCTGCCCCGCTTCAATCGCGTCGAGTGCTGGGGTCCGCTCCGCGACGCCGCCGCGCCCCCAGAGGACGCCGAGGGACAGCAGCAGAACGACCGGTTGCCCGCGGGCGGGTGGCCGCGGCGGTGCCCCGAGCAGTGCGACTGCTGCTTCCTGCCGCACAGCCTCATCCCCTGGCCAAAGAGCAAGACATGGCCGCCGCCGACGCCCCCGCCGCCGGCCAGACGCAGCAGTGACCCGGCCGGGTACAGAATACGTAAGCCGTAGTTTAGCGATTTGTTTGGTTGGATGTGTAGCTGCGAACGCAAGCGCATGCAGTGGCGCCAAGACGATCTGCACGTCTGTGTTACTATTCTCTAATTTCTAGCTTAGCTTAGCTCAGCTGTACCTCCACAAGCTTAGCTTCAACTGTAGCCACGGTTGAGGGCAGGGGATGAACATGGTGGCCTTGCAAATAGAACTCTAGATTCTAGATGGCAAAGAATGATGAACATGTTCGAGTGTTCATATATGTTGCTTCAAGTTCCAGATGGCAAGTTTCACATTTACACTTAGCACTTGAGCTGGACTGGGACCTAAAAGTGTGTACAGTATAATGAAATGACATGTATAAATTAAACCGTTAATTATTCGAGATGTCTGATCTATTTTCAATCAATTGAAATTTAGGGTTTTTTTCACTCAACGCACGAGATGTCTGATCTATTTTAGTATTTATTTGCTTATTGTTAGTTATTGATTTTTCTATTTTTATAAAATTATGCATTGACTACAGAAAAAATATTGATGTATTGACTTTAAAGAATTATAAGTTGTAGCTGTTAGATCTATGTGTAAAAATTATGATTGTTTAATGAAATGACTTTGTTTTCACTTGACTGAAAATGACACTATCACTTAACTAATTAATTAAGAGAACAACTAGAATGCAAACAACCCTCTAATACAATCATGCAAAAATCTTTCTAGATTACATGATCTCCCTCTGGCTGTATTTTTACATTTAAAATAGATGTCTAAATTGTTAAATTAGGCTCATTAGAGCTCAACATAGCTTCGCCGGTGAGTGTGCCGCCGTGACCTCGTGTTTGATCTACATATAGACAATCCCAAGTGAAAGTCAAAAAGAAAAAAAAGAAAGGAAACAGAAAAGGAAAAGAGAAAGGAAAGTAAAATGCCACGGATGGTGTTCAAGGCCAACATGCAGATCAGTAGATGCTCTCCAATATGTTTTCTCATGTTCAACAAAAGAAAATATTTCGTGAGCTGAAAAACTATTGCACAATAAAAGAAAATAAATATGTTATTAAGCTAATGATCGTCAAATCTCCCTAAACGTCAAATTTGGCTATAATAGCGAGCATAGAGGTAGACGGCTGTCTTATATGGTGGGATGAGCTAATTAGAAAAAATGACATCACACGATTATTCTTAGCAGAGGAGTGAGTTTGCAGTATGGAAACACGGCAGAAGGTGCATGCAACAAAGTTGCGGATTTCCGCAATGACGCAAAGGCAAGATGACCTTTTGCCCTAAACGCCCCCAGTAACTTGGAGAAACCCATCGATTTATGAGAAAAGTCCAGAGCCAGAGAGCTTCATCGAAGCCGGTACGCAACCTTGAAAGCTACCAGTGACTCCAGTGTGTCCCTCGAGCATTTTTAGAGCAACAATAACCAAACTCGCAACGACATCTCCGGTTCTCCCCGCGATTCCACACTTCAGAAGCGTCTTCACACCTTCTGACAGAGACTTGCTGGACGTATCACACGACAGGATTTTAATTAAAGAGATTACGTCATAGGGTTATTTGTATTATAGTTATTTCCTTGTCTAGCTTATGGTCTTACAACCCGATTGTTATAAGTTAAATATAATATATGTTTTTTTAAGAAAAAAGAAAGTTGAAGTTGTATGGTAGTAAGGTTGTTGCCTTCTCAACTCAAGACCGTGGGTTCGAACCCCGTTTCCTCCATTTTTACACCATTTCACCCTTTTCAGTATTATCAGACTGTATTGTTAGATGTGCTTGCATGCTAACAGGCCGACATAGCCTGATTAAATTTTCAACGATAATGCTTGGGCCATCAACCGAGCCCGTGTGCTAATAGCACGGCATGGCCTACTTCATCTAACATGACGTGTCGAGTCTGGTTAAACTGGGTCATCCCATCGGGTGGCCGCCTCTCGTCGATAGTCTGTGAAAGCGTGAAGCTCGAAGCTCCCCCTAACCCAAGCTACTCGCTATAATTGCACTTAGATGGCACAAACGGCGAGAGGGCTATTAGAATAGTGGCTATGATGCTTTTACTATTAACAACATATATATTATTCCGTATTCGATTTTCTGTGAGAGTAAATTTTTTAGACCGAGATAAAAAAGTTCACTAGCTAGTTCCTTTGATCATGCATACGAGCTTGACTGATGTGTGGGAAGTAGACCCTCATGTAATGGCAGGGCTCAAAACACTAGCAAAGGTCTAATCTATAAGGGGGTATATACTCGTGTTGTAAAAGCTCACTTTCGTTACCTTGCTTGATCGGGCTCCCAATCGAGCTCTTATTAATTGAAATGCCACAAAGATGATCTTTCCCTAACTGATGGAGCTTTTTTAGTCTCTCAATGACCTAAGTGGTTATGTGATGAGTTTGTTGGAATTTTATTATCTTCGCATTATTTTTAATCATTTTATATAATAGCATGCGGATTTTTTTTATCAAAATAGTCAACTAGTCGTCCACACTGTGGACGAGTAATCGTTCACGGTGTTGACAATTTGCCACGTGGACGATTTGTCCACGGTGGCGGCCACGTGAGCCAGACATCCACACCGTGGACGACTGGATTATATTCAGTTTTCGACAGAGATTTAAAAATACTTAGAGACATATTTAGAAAGTGTTATTATTAAAATAAATGTAGCATATATTGTTATGATTTCATACAAAGAATTACATAAAGTTTTGGGTAAGGAATGAATTATTATGTAATTTTGAAATATGCATTACGATCACAGGGTTGAAGTTTCAAATTTTTGCCTCCATTGTATTCATTTTTCAACAGCCATTTAAAAATATTTTTTTGACATATTTGAGATATCTTGTTATGGAAGAAAATGTAGTATACATCGTTATGATTTCATGCAATTAGTTACACAAACTTTTTTATATGGAATGAATTGCTATGTACTTCTGAAATATGCATTACCGTCACAGCACCACAATTATAGAAATACATGCACTTAATTAAAGGACTCGGCGATTGCATACATTACAAAGTTCATAAAATAAGTGTATCTTGTCTGCCTCTCTACTTCTATGATATATGAGGCAGACAACACTTATTTATGAACAGAAACATAAAATTGATGATACAAATGGTGTGTTATGATGCACTTAATGTCTAACCTACATGCACCAACCTACGACTAACACACCTTAGTTGAATTTAAAGCCGAGCATGGTTAATGTAGAATCTATTGAGTGAAATGGGGGTATTTTCCCTTGCGGAATTCATCTGGCCCGACTTCCCTTGCGCGATGTGCTCTCTCGCGCATGCACTCCCGCTCAACCTCTCTTGCCCGCCGATCAATATGATCCTCCTCCTGAGCCTTGCGACGATACTCTTCCTCCTCTCGTCGACACTCTTCTTGACGCTTGTGACGACGCTCCTCCTATTCAGCTCTCTCCTTCCTGTCTCGCTCAACCCTTTTGTCACACTCCACCTCGTAGAGGAAGTTCCTTATAGCAGATCTATGCATCACGTTGACGTACTCGACATCTTGTGCTGATTGTTCGTGGTTGATGTACTGTCTGAATTCGCAAAGAGGTGGTAGGGACTGCATGATTCAAGATGTGTCATTATCAATATTAGACTTGAAATGTGAATGTGAAATTGATAGAATCCCGAAGTATGCTTGTTACCTGAAGTCTACTATTAGGAAAAAATGTTGTGGTCCTATGAGGGGATCATATTCATAGTTGTTACACATCTAGAGTCTTAAACCATAGGAGTCCCCCAACCTAAGATCTCTAACATGCCGACAATCAGTGCCACATAGACACATTTGCGGTTGTAATCCCTCGGGGTTGTTGACTCTTTATTTGTTGTTTGGTAGTGAGAAACGTGAGTCCATGGTAACACGATGTATGGAACGGGTGTGCTGGCGGTGTGAGGTGAGATTGTGATGTGCGATTGTGGTGACGGTGCGGGTCACTCTTATGTAGACAATCGAGACATGTAGTCGTCCAACAGGCAGATGAGTCGTCCATCAAATGGACGAATCGTCCATCAACATATTACAACGACCACTTCTCTTATGTCTCATTATGAATTCAATGCAAGAAACATCAGTTAGATGATCCTGCCCTTCGAGTAATTGTATGATCAGTTGATGGAATATTACAAAGATGTATTAGAATTATCTTCATTATTATCCTAGCCGAGTACCACATGAGTTTGTTTCTTTGTCAGCTCATCAAGACGACGCCACAAAAGCATTGATCTTTTTCTCTTGATTCCGACTACACAAACGCTTGAACATGTTCATAAGTTGTTTGTTCTTAAAGTGACTATAAAAATTTGCACCCAAGTGCCTGATGCACCACTTTGATTCTATATCCGTCCAAACTAGTGGAAGACCACGCTTAGTGCAGCCATATTTGATATCCGTTATTGCCTTTAACAAATCTACATGACGGTCATGTATGACACATATTTTCTCGATTACACTACATCAACTTTAACCCGATAGAGAAACCAGTACCAACTGTCAATATTTTTACTCTCAACAAATGCAAAGGTCACAGGCAAAATTTGATTGTCGCCATCAACTCCAATGGCTGTAAGGATTTGACCTTTGTACTTTCCAATTAGGAACGTACCATCCATACAAAGAATGGGTCTACAATGTCGGAATGCATTTATACATTGACCCAATGAAAAGAATGTACGTGAAAAATCAGCTTTCCAGAAAGCCTAGGGTTTGGAACATACATGATGTCAATAGCAGTGCCAACATTCTGACTTCAGATGGTATGCAATAACTTTGAAAGATTATCATAATATGCTACATAAATATCAATCTAGCCTCAATAACCTTATGTTTGGCTTTCCAAGCTTTGGAATAGGTTATGATTGCTGGTACCCTAAAGACTGGGTACCCCCGCGTGGAGGGTTAAAAACAGTCTAGGCCCCGCATCTCTGTTGAGGCGGGCACTGGCTCGGCCACGTGTCCTTGGCCCCGGACCAGGCCTCCCTGATGAGGCAGGGTCCAGTGCTGCCATGTGTTCCCAGGCTCCAGGCAGGACATCCCTGCTGAGGAGGGCTCCGGAGCCACTGTAACACCCTCAATTTCACTACCATGCATTGCATACATTTTTCATGTAGAGAAGCATTTAAAAAGGACCATAGAAATGGAGAAAGAACCATAGAAATGGAGAAAGGAATATAAAAATGGAGAAGGGAATATAGAAATGGAGAAAGGGACATAAAAATAGAGAGAAATGGAAATAAGATAGCTGAATTGAGCCATTTCAAATTTTCCCAAAATTCCAAATCTTCCCCAAATTCCACAAAGGGGGAATTTCCCCCACATTTTGGGGGACTTGCCCCCAAATTGGCCGCAACCTTGAGGGGGGGACTTTCCCCCAAATTGGCCAAATTGGCCGCAGCCTTAGAGGGGGGAAAACCCTAGGACTCTTTGGGATAAGTCACATCTTGCTAGGACTCTTCTTCCCCCCCCCCCCCCCCCCCCCCCGTATAAATACAACCCCCAGCCCCCTGCACCTTTGCCTGCCGCCCCCTACTACTCCAACTCGCCGAGTTGCCCCCTGCCCCCTCCTCCCCCAACTCGCCGAGTTGCACCCCCCTTGTCAGAGTTTGGCCGCCGTCGAGCCCCTTCACGCCGTCGCCGGAGAAGAAGCCCGACGATCTGCCCTACCATAATTCTCCGTAGAAAATCCCCCGCTGCTGCCATTGCTAGGAGGGAGGCCCTGCCGCAAGGAGGAAGTGAGGTATGTCTTCATTACCCATCTTACAACGTCGCCACTGTATCCACGCATCCGTTTTCGTCGCCCCCTTTGAGCAGAAACTTTTACGTGTGGACAGATCATGTTTTGATCGATTTCTGACGGTGGAATTGATCTACATCTTGTGTCAAGATCATCACCACGTCCACACTTGATCTCTACACCCTTCTTCATCATAAAACCCCATGAAAGCCCATTAAAACATGCAAGAACACGTACAAACTGGTTCTATGAAACTGCACTATAGGATTTGCATTCATCTACCCAATTGCATCTTGATTAAAGTTTTTGCATGATGGTTGATTGCTGTAAATTTTATATGTGCGTGATCCTGGGTAGAAGGACAAGCTCAAGAGGCCATCTACGAGGAACTACAGCAACAAGACTTCGAGACGCTTGAGCAACACGAACCACATTAGCAAGGAAAGTGCCACTTGACCATATTGATCCCATGTTTTGAAACCGTTTTGTTTTCAGAAATGTGTATGCTTGTGTCAACTTGATGGGACACCCTTTTATAGGAGTTTACTAGTTTTGTTAACCATCCTTGTCGCCGGGAAAGTTGATGAGTCGGGTATGGTCGTTTTTCCTTTTTGCTTCGCTCAACTTACGGGATACGGGAAGCTGAAATAAAACATGGTTAGCTACTGCACTCATAAGATTTAACATGATGAGAACTTGATGATGTTAATGAGCATGGAATCAGGGAGATCTAGGCAAGCTTGATTCGTGGATGTTGCTGAACGAGATGGTGGTTTGCGTGCCGTAGATCTAAGGACTGGTTCATGCGAGCACATGCTAGGAAAACAGTGCCACCACAAGGCCAAATATGGGTGCGGCTTAGCTGACTAATTAGGTGTGTTGCTAGCTTGTTACGGACTGTTGGATGGTGCAGGGAATGGGAGTCGAGAGGGACTGCCCTAGGAACTGCATGGCACAAGAGGGGGCCTGTAGGTGGGAGAATGGAGATTCGAGCCTGCCGGTGAAACCTCAGTGGGTCCATACATCCTAGTAGCCCCTTTGTAAAGACTATTTTGTGATCTCCTGGCCATACACCGACGATTGTGTACTGGTATAATGGAGGTTCTTTCTAGTCGCCGACGGGTGACGAAATCACAAACTTGTGGGTAAAGTGGTGCCACCTCTGCAGAGTGTAAAACTATCATGATAACCGTGCTTCCGGTTACAAGCACCTGGTCAACTTCCATGATTATAGGCAAAAACTTGGGAAGGATATTCGGTATGGTTGTGGTATGGTCATTGCGATTGGTTTTGGGACAGTTTTTCTGTCATGACAATGAGTTTGGTTTCGGTTATATGAATATGAGATGGTTATGAATATTTATGAGTATGAGATGAACTTGAGAAAGATTAATGGTTGGTTGAGACTTGATAAATGGTGAATTATGATGAAGGAATGTTGATGAAATACTTGTTTATGATGGGATTAACTCACCTAGAAATAGTTACTGTTTTTACCATATTTGTAAAATAAAATTTGCTACATGTTGTTGTAAGCTACATGTCATACTTTTCCCGCACTTGCTGAGTACGACATGTACTCACCCTTGCATTCCCACATATACATCAGCTATAGGAGAAGAGTACTTCGAGGAACATGTGGAGTACTAGGCGTGCGCACTACCGTCAACATGCCTGTGGAGTTGAAGTTGGAGCCTGCTATCTTAGCCATTTTTCGCTGTCGTTTAGAGTCTTCCGCTACTAAATAAGTTAGATATTTATGAGTGAGACATTGAGTCAATGTAATAAAGTACTTACATTATTTGTACGTGGTTATATTCTGAATTTCAGTTTGTGGAATACATGTGTATGTGTGATGAACATCCTAGGCACACATGCATTCACTCAGTTCATTTTTGGAACCGGGTGTCACAAATTGGTATCAGAGCCACGTTGACCGTAGGACGCAAGCCTAGGTAGAATGGACACTCTAAAACACATAGGAACACCCCTCTAAACTGTTATTTTCGAAATGCTTGCTGCTGCACTTTATTTGTCAATTCAGCCACCGCAAAGTGCTATTTTCAGTCCCTTCTTTTTCTCTTCTTTGGACAGCCACACCTTCTGTTTTCTTGCTTCATAGATTCTGAAGTTTTGGGGTTATTTTGTTCTTCTCTAAAGTTTCTCATGTCATATTTATAGATGCCGGTGACTAGGAGCACAACACGCATAAGGACTCGCCCACCACCACTTGGGAGTGCACTTAACCCCATTGAGGTGTCCGATGAACCATATTGGGAGGAGGTGAAGATGGAACCCCATGAGGAAGATGAGATAAGTAGCTCTATGCATGAGGAAGAGGATCCGGAAGAGGTAGAACCAATCGAAGACAACATGGAAGACGATCCGCAAGAATAGCAGCATTGGTATGCACCGCAGGAGGAGTTTCACGCGGGCTTACACCCAGTGGAGCCTCATGAAGCTATGTCGGAAGGAGATGAATCCGAAGAGGAGCCACCCCCTGCTGAGGCCGAGAATGAAGGTGATGAACGGGCCAACAGTTCAATTCAAGAATTCCAGTCCGACGGGATGGAAGGAGGACACATATCCAAGGAGCTTAAAGAGTTTCTTGATTGCTGCAACTTATACCCGGAGTACCTCCTCAAGAAAGTCCCTCGTCTTGGACATGAAGAGTGGAAGGCTGAAGTAACCATCCTATCTAACAGTAGAGTTGTCACTCGGCACTTCGCACCCACATGGAGAGCTACAAGGGCAGAAGCTATTGATGATGCTGCATGGGATGCACTCACCGGACTGTGCTACGCCTTCCGTGAGCAGCTTGAGAACACTACTTTTGAGATGCACCCGTATCGGAAGAGTGGTACAAGGGAGATTATTGGACCCCATGGAGGAGCTCCTTCCAATCCACAAGCTGCTAACAAGTCTCAGAGGTTGCTCGTGGAGTTAGGAAACCGCTACGCAAGCGCACAAGAAGAGATCCGTTACCTCCGCAAGAAGCTGTAATTGCTGGAAAAATAGGAGGAGACTCATGCCAACGTGAGAGCAAATGGAGAACCGGCATCATCTATCCCTACATGGACTGCCGACTCACCATGGCATGTGCCCATTTATGGACCGCCCTGTCACACGGCGAGAACAACACTGGTTCACATGATTAAGTTTAGGTTTTCCATCGAATAAGCTGTAATAGGAACGTTTAGATCGTAGTTGTGGGGACCACCCCGTGGTTCACCCACTCCAGGATCGCATAGGGTGGTGCTGTGCGATGCGGCACCCAACAGCACACACAAAAAGATTAGGGAACACCATACAAACTTTTATTTAATATAAAACAGCGGAAGTCTTTTACAAAACCTAACTAACAGCGGAAGTATTATACATAGATGGCCTCTCATCCTAACTATGCAAAAGTGCAGCCGTCCAGCCCGGGGACGCTACACGCTAGCAGCATGGAACCGGAGAAATCACGGCGGCGTGCAGGGCTCCATCTCGGCCATGTACCCTGACAGGGGCATCGTCTCATCTTCGGAACCCTCGTCATAGCTCTCACCTGCATACAGCTCAAATATTGCAACCGTGAGCACGATGGCTCAGCAAGGCTTAACCGTCTAGCCTAGGCATGGAACTCTACATGCAGGGAAGTGTAAATAGGAGAATGGACTTTGCTACAAAGACACGCCTATAAGTTGATCCTTACTTTCAGTTTTATAGCAGCAAATTCATGTACCTTAGGCAGCCCTCACATCGGAAGTCCACAATCAAACAAGAAACGCTTCCCTCCGATGTGGTGATGCCCAAAGCGGAAAGTAAACTTAATTAGCTCTATATCTACAGCAGTTATGGTTTCCAAAACATTAATATATCATCACAGCATATTATCATTCAACTGGCTTACTTCACTTCTTACTACGTCATGAAACAGTGAACAAGCGGTACTCAAATAACCGCGAGGGACGGTGATTGCAATCAGGAGACACCCGGACAACACGTTGCATACACCCACTTTCAGAAGCGTGATTCCACACTCCTTCCTACTCTGTTGTATGCAACAATCTTTCAAAGGCAACCCAAATGTCGAACCGGTCCATCCGTAACGGGTAGGAGGTCCCCGCGTGGAGCGTGACTGTGCCCACCGGCAGATTTACACCTTGCTACCCTCAACCCACTCCTGCTTACGGTTGGGTAAGCCTCGGCACCCAGGTTAACCATTTACATCGGTTTCCTGCTTATGTCAGTATGCCATCCGGTATTGTTCGATACTTGTTCAGCAGGCCCGCACACGACTCGGTCCTCAATCGACACCAACAGGGCTACGCACGTGAGACCTCCGCTCACTTCTTCCTATCCCCCCTGCTGGGTCTCATTTTCACCACTCTTAAGCCATTTTCTATTCTGACCAAACCGTGTGATAAACCTTACCTCGCGAGTAGATTCCAACTACTCGACTTCTACCGAGGTCCTAAGCATATTAGCGGGGCCTTGTCTACTCATCGGCTCTGTAAGCTATCCAACCCTTCATAGGATTTAAAAGGTTATGCAAGTGGGGTTTCAAACACCTTAACTCTAATGCAAACATTCACCCTAGACATAAGTGATACAAATAAAGAATTTTATAAGAGGTACTTAAGTGCAAACCGGGGCTTGCCTGGTAGCGAGTTAAATGAGAAGTCAGCTTCTGGTGGGAGGACGTCCAAGGGCTCCGGTGCGTCCTCAACTTCGGTCACTAAATGAAATGTAGCAAAATAGATGTATAAGTATTAAGGATTTATAAGAATTGAACTACTATTCATAACTATTGCTATTTAGGATCCTTAATTGGCTTTGGGATTTTTACAGTAGATACTAGACCCTCTAAGGATGATTTGAGCCAAATTTGGAAACATGTCATTGCACAATGTAGTCTTTAAAATTCCTACAAGTACAGTGCTTCTCTGAATTTTGAGCCCAATTCAGGGAACTTTGACATAGCTAATAGTGGAATATCTGATTAGGGTAAGTCTCCATGGTTCTAACAAAATTTATTTCACCATTTTTGGAGCTACCAACAGAGAGATATGAATTTTTGAACTTGGACAGGAGTTCTGAAAAAGCTTCTGTTTAAATTTTAATTTCCAAATAAAGGCTGAACTTGGGAAGGCAGTTTAGCCTAGCAAATGATCTCCAATGAAGCCCAAATTTTTACTGGAGATCAGTAACTATGGAAAGGACTAGCTTCCCAAATTTGGGAATATTTCATAAAGAATTGCTCCTGCAATAAATCCCTAAAATATTTACTAAAAACAATTCTACAGCAATTCCTGGGCATTTTCATAGCCTGAAATTGGTTTCTCTGTGAAGTACTCCTCATGAGGAATCCAACAAAATTGGTCTCACTCTTTTTGGAGTTTTCTACGCAAAGTTATGGGCTTGTAAAGATTAGCTAATTCCTGGAATTATTTCTCTAATAGAAACTTCAAATAATTGGGCTGATCCCACGGTTTTAAAACGGACCAGTGAGATTTTGGCAACACTGGAGGCTACGGAGTTAACCCACGCAGCCACAGCCGATCCCGAGCCGCACCCCGATCCGGCGCCTACCCGGTGCCACTGACAGGTGGGGCAGGCCCCCACCTTCTTCTACCTCGCGCCAAACAGAGGAGCCCGCGGCGGTTGCTCCGGCGAGGGTGGAGGGAACAGCTCCCTAGGCCATATCCCGGGCCTAAACTCGCCGCTCCACCATATCTAACCGCGCTGAGCACTTTGGGTGGGTCGCCGGCGGCCGTAGTTCACCGGAAACCACCGCGCACCGGTGACAGCAATGTTTTGCACTCCGGTGAGATCGGGAGCCCTCATACCTCCACCAAACGATCGGTTCTCGGGCTCTAGAGCACCAGTGGAGGGATTAGAAGCTCGACATGGGGTCTAAACTGATCGAGGATCGCTGGAACCCTATCGGCACCGTGCGCCCGAGGTGGTCCGGCGGTGCGCCATGATCAAGACGTGGAAATTCTCCCTCTACACCCCATATCTAGGTCTAAAATCGAGGGAGGAAGTGCGCCAAGTAGTTAGGAAGCTTCATGCACAGTTTTAATCAATGAGAACATGAATTAACGACGAATTTGGCAAATTCCTACCTCGGGGTCAGTTTGTACCGTCCGGGAGAAAAACCCGAAATTCTTCTGCTGTGATCAACGTCCAGGGCTGAGCTTTGGGTTCGAGCAGCTGGGGTCGAGGATGCACCGAGGGGCTGACTTGTTTTGCCGTGATCTTGCTCGATGTGAGCTGTCCACGGTGACCTCCCTCGGTTCTTCCACGTTCACCTGAGGATTGAGGCTAATTTGCCAATTTCTGGAGCAATCACGCTCGGGACAGGAAAGGAGAGGTGCTGGATGGCTAGAGCACTGGGGGCGCAGATATTTGCTGTTGGGCGCTCGAGCAACTGAGCTCAGTAGCTGCGGCATGATCGGGAGGAACGGCGGCGGTGTTCTGGGCGAAAGAAACGGCTGAGGCGCGAGTTATAGCTGGGGGAGAAGTGAAACAGCTCCGGCGCACCCCTTGCCGTGATCCAACCGAGCAACCGAGGCAGCAGGAGGTGGAGTGGGCTCTCCCTTGGGCGCGGGTTCAACCGAGAGCTGGCACACTCCTGCTGTTCGACCGCCGTCGGCTGAGGCGGCAGCACTTGGGTGTGGCTGACAAATGGGTCCCACCATTTCTAATTCTTATCCAATTTTCTCTGATATTTTACCCCAGCAACTCAACATTTAAGGCTAGACTTTCACACCAAGTTAAGGTTTGAATTTGCTGAATTCAAATGGTTTGAATTCTGGTGTGAAATTTGGATGTGGTTTGATCATTTGAATTTGAAAAGGAGTTTGAATTCTCCACTTTATATTTCCTCAAAAATATAGAAAACCAGCTCCAACGTTTCCAATTTTTGGCATGGCTGCTTATTAAAAGGTGGAGAACACATTTGTGAAACCCAATTTTCAAATTGAGGGAATTGGTATTTGAAACTGAATTTGAAATTCAGATTAGAGGGCTTTTCCTTTTAATCCCAACAAATATGAAAATTCTTCCAAATGAGCTGAAATTTGGAAAGGTGAATATTTGGAATATGAAGATCCAAGCTGTGCATTTAGACCTCCAGGTTTGGAAGTTTTGGGAAGTCTAAACCCTCACTTTGAACTTACACCATTATAATTCAAAGTTTTAATTCCCCTCATTTTTCATAAGTGTACATGAGCTGAATTTTCTTGCTACCACTTTTGGGGATTTTACATCCCTCCCCCCTTAAAAATAATCTCGTCCCGAGATTCCAAAGGAAAAGCAAAGTGGGGAAAACTTTACCGGGTATACGATGATAGCAAGTCCGGATAATATGTTCGTAGATAGTCCTCGCTTTCCCATGTCGCCTCATCAGCGGTATGGTTACTCCACAAGACCTTGTACAACCATAAGGTCCGGTTTCTTGTGGCGCGAGTCTTTTCATCGATGATCCGGATTGGATACTCCGTGTACGTGAGGTCCGGTTGAAGAACTTCTATGTCTTCAGTGCGGATTTCAGCTGAGGGTTTGAGACATTTCCTCAGCTGAGAGATGTGGAAGTCGTTGTGAATGCCTGCGAGCGACGCCGGTAAATCCAGGCGATAGGCCACGGGTCCGCATTTTTCAGTGACGGCGAACGGACAAATGAACCGCGGCACAAGTTTACCCCTTACTCCAAAACGAAGAACTCCCTTCATCGGAGACACACGGACATAAACATGGTCCCCGATGTTGAAGTGGAGAGGGCGGCGTCTTTTATCCGCATAGCTTTTCTGACGAGATTGAGCAGCCTTGAGGTTGGATTGTATCACTCGCACTCGTTCTTCAGCTTCATTCACAATTTCAATGCCGTAGATGACTCGCTCGCCGGACTCGCACTAGTTGAGAGGTGTGCAACATTTTCGGCCGTAGAGAGCTTCATACGGCGCCATCTTGATGCTAGCTTGACAGCCATTGTTGTAAGAAAACTCCGCCAACGGCAAATGATCGTCCCAATTCTTGCCGTGGTGGATGGCACAAGCGCGTAGCATGTCTTCAAGCACTTGATTCACCCGTTCAGTTTGACCATCCGTCTGCGGGTGATACGCGGAGCTTCGGATCAGTTTGGTCCCCAACGACGCGTGCAGCTGTTCCCAAAATCGAGAGACGAATAGCGCACCGCGATCTGAAATAATGGAGCAGGGAACACCGTGCAAGCATAAAATTCTTGCGATATAAAGTTCCGCATATTGCTTGGCCACGTAACTTGTATGTACGGGAATGAAATGAGCCGACTTGGTTAGTCGATCGACTATCACCCAAATCGAGTCATGTTTGTGAGACGTGAGAGATAATCTGACTATAAAGTCCATGATGATATCCTCCCACTTCCATGCCGGAACGTTCAACGGTTGCAGCTGTCCGGCTTTACGCATATGGTCAGCTTTCACCCGCCGACACGTATCACATTCGGATACGTACTTTGCGATTTCTCTTTTCATCCGTGTCCACCAAAACCTTGTTTTCAGATCTTGGTACATCTTGTTGCTGCCCGAATGAATAGAATACTTGGACAAATGAGCTTCGTCCAAAATTTTCCTCCGAAGCTTCATGTCACGGGGTACCACTATACGGTCTTTAAACCATAGTGTACCGTTATCATCTCTTCGGAAGCATTTCATTTTGCATTTCTTCATCCTTCTCCGAATGTGCGACATTCCCACGTCTTTCTTCTGCGCTTCCATAATCTCCTCTCGTATTGTAGGGACGAGAGCAAGATTATACAATGCCCCATATGGAACCAAGTACAGACTCGGCTCCTCCTCTTCAAGTGGGGTGATGGACAGACTGTTGACATGGTATTTGCGGCTTAAGGCATCGGCAACCACATTTGCCTTTCCGGGATGGTAGTGAATCTCGATCTCATAGTCTTTGATCAGTTCTAGCCATCTCCGTTGCCGCATATTCAACTCCTTTTGAGTGATATATATTTCAGACTTTTGTGGTCGATGTAGAGGTGCACTAAGTTCCCAAGTAAATAGTGCCTCCACATTTTCGATGCCAACACCACAGCAGCGAGCTCAAGATCATGAGTTGGATAGTGCTGCTCGTGGTTACGAAGTTGACGTGAGCCATAGGCGACCACTCTTCCTCCTTGCATCAATACACAGCCAAGCCCGATGCCAGACGCATCACAATATACGTCAAAGGGCTTAGTTGTATCTGGTTGAGCCAACACCGGGGCTGTTGTAAGATGCTTCACTAATGTTTGGAAAGCTTCTTCACAAGCTGAGCTCCAAACATATTTGATCCCCTTCTTCAACAGTTCAGTCATCGGCTTAGCAAGCTTGGAGAAGTTCGGTATGAATCTCCGGTAATATCCTGCTAACCCGAGGAAACTTCTGACCTCGTGGACTGATGTGGGGGATTTCCATTTCAGCACTTGTTCGATTTTGCTTGGATCAACTGCAATGCCTTCTGCAGAAATAATGTGACCAAGGAATGGCACTTGCCTGATCCAAAATCCGCACTTGCTGAACTTGGCATAAAGCTTATGGTCTCTTAATCGTTCAAGTACGAAATGCAAGTGTTTGGCGTGTTCTTCAGACTTGGAGTAAACCAAGATGTCATCTATGAACACCACCACAAACTTGTCCAACTCCGGCATGAACACTGAGTTCATAAGATACATGAAGTGTGCCGGGGCGTTGGAGAGACCAAAGGACATGACGAGGTATTCATATAACCCATATCTTGTCGAGAAGGCCGTCTTTGGAATATCTTCCGCTCGGATCTTGATTTGATGATATCCAGAGTGAAGATCCATCTTCGAAAATACACTCACACCCACAAGTTGATCAAATAATATATCGATGCGAGGCAGTGGATATTTATTCTTGATGGTGACGGCGTTGAGAGGTCGGTAGTCCACACACAGCCTCAAGGTTTCATCCTTCTTCTTCACAAACAGCGCCGAGCATTCCCATGGCGAGGAACTCGGTCGAATGAAACCCTTCTTCATTAAGTCATTGAGCTGCTCCTTCAATTCAGCCAGCTCGTTCGGAGCCATCTTGTACGGTCTCCGTGAGATCGGTGTTGTCCCGGGTACAAGTTCAATCTTGAACTCAAGATCCCTTTCGGGTGGCATGCCCGGGAGATCATCCGGAAAGACATCCGGGTATTCACGGACCACACGAATATCCTCAAGTTTTGTGGCTTCCATGTTATATGTGGCTGGGGTTTCTTGAACCGAATGGTCAAGAATAAGATCTTGTGGTTCATGGAGTGGAGAGTTTAAACGAACCACACGTGGAATGATGTCAAGAACAGCACCATGGCGATGTAGCCATGACATTCCTAAAATGACATCAAGTTTTTGACAATCTAACATGATTAGAGAAGTCAGATATAGATTCCCACCCAACTGTAATGGTGCTCTATAGACCATTCTATCAGCTGTTATTTTCTCACCCGGAGAACATATCAAGTATGAATTGTTTGTGGGAATGATAGGCAGTTGATATTTAATAACATAAGACTGACTTATGAAATTATGGGTGGCACTGGAGTCAAAAAGTATGACTACGGGATGATCTAGGTAAGAGAACGTACCCGCGAGGACGGGTTCGCCTTCCAGCACGTCTTCGATGGCTAAGTGGTGGACGTTGCCGGGTTTTGGTGCTGGTTTCTTGGGCTGGTTACGGGGCTGATTAGCACCCTGATATGGTGCTGCACCCCTGCCCTGTCGTGGCTCGGGGCAGTCTCTTGAAATGTGCCCGACACGGCCACACGTGTAGCACGTGTAAGGTGTCGGGGTCCCGCCGACTTGAGGACGGAATCCCGGTGCACGCTGCTGAAACGGAGGTGCACGTGGAACCATCCTTTGCTGCTGCTGTTGCTGTGGTGGATACGCCGGTCGGAAGCCCGGCGCATTATATTGTCGACCGCGGAACTGAGGCGGTCGCGCCGGTGGCTGCCATCTCTGACCGGATGGTGAACAATACACCACGCGGTATTTCTGTGGCATCCCACCACTGCTGCTTGTCAGCGCGCTGCGTTTCCTCTTGTCAGAACCGCGCTCACACTGAGCATTCTCCTGTAGAATCGCGGCATTAACTAGGTCCTTGAATGTGCCGCGATTGCTTTGGGCGAGATAGACCTTCATCTTTGAATTCAGGCCCCGGAAGAAAGCGTTGCGCTTGTTGTCTTCTGTCCCCACAAATCCTGGCGCATACTGCGCCAGCCGGTTGAATAACCTGGAGTACTCATGAGCACTCCTCTCGCCTTGCCGTAACGCCAGGAACTCCTGGAGCTTCATTTCCATCACACCGGGAGGTATGTGATAGGCGTGGAACGCCTCCCAGAACTCCGTCCATGTGACGGCATGGCCAGCCGGTAAGGAGGCGGTGTAATTCGCCCACCAGGTACCGGCTTCTCCTTGAAGCTGTTGCGCTGCATACAGCGCCTTCTGGTGTTCGGTGCATCGCAGCAGCCCGAACTTTGCCTCTAGAGTGCGGATAAAGCTGTCTGCCTCCAAAGGTTCTTCGGCCTCCGTGAAGACCGGTGGATGGGTCGCCATGAATTCTGAATATGAACTTTGTTGGGGCTGGCGTTGCCCATTGTCTTGGCGTCCTACCTGATGGGACGCATTCCGCTGCACCAACATCCGCAGTAACTCGGTTTGCTCGTCGCGCGAGCTGAGCACTGCAGCGAGAACCTCCGCAAGATTCCTTGGAAGTTCTGGCGGTGGAGGAGGTGGTTTCTGCTGCGTCGTGGTCTGCTCCGGAGGTGGAGACTCATCACCACGAACTTGACTTGGACCTCACTCCTCTTGCGTTGAACATGTCCGCACCATTCTGCATTCATACCATCCAAACGATCAGCACATGTGGGTTTAGCTCATCCAGTCTATACAATAGTAATGCGAGAATGGGATAAACAATGCGCATAACAATCACACATATGGATAAAGTATAAACTTTATGCAACATAGACATCCCTGGACCGTGTCACACGATCGAGTTCCAAAGTATTGAACTTTATGGGTTAAAAGTTCATTTCGACCATCGGGGTCACCACGGGATGTTAAGTGTGTTAGCATGCATAATTCCTCGCTATTGTACCGGACCCAAACATGTACTCGCTCGAAATGATATGTGGAATGCAAAAACTTTTCGACTTCAACTCGCTGTTTTACAACAGCCACTGGACGTCGAATGTTGAAACTAAGCGTTTCGGTGGAAACACTTCAACATAGTGCTCACTGTCCAGCTTCTGGTCCAGCTGACCAGTCTGGATAATTCAACAGTTTTGACCTCTATAGAGGCAAAATCTGGACTAGTGTTCAACAACAAAGTTGTAGCACATTTCCTGTACTTTCCAACGGTGTCTTGCTTGACCCTTGGAAATTTTTCTACAGGAAGTTGTGGTCGAAATACAGAAAATTCCAGAGAGCATTTTTGGTCTGCCCTGTTTCTGCACAGTACCTACTCATCTGAGATTTTCATCCCTTTGGAGGGAGATTTTATTCTGGAACTCTACAGAAAAATTGTAGAAGACTTCAAAACCTTTCCAGAATGGTATCCCACACCTCCATTTGTTCAACCAATCCTAAGTTATGCCCTGTTCAAGTTCAGAAAAAAATTTCTGCCAAAAACAGGGGAGATTGTTCCTAAGTTTTTGAGATTGAATCTATACTCCCAATTGACTCTTAGATCAATATAGGAGTTTACTAACCCCTAAATGAAATCCTAAACTTCATTTTGACTCTTTTCTTTGAAAATAAACTTTTATGCAGTCGGTACTACGTTTCCTCACCAAAGAAAAATCCTAAACCGGTATTCTGGCTTAAACGTATCAAATGGTGGAACTAAAGACGTCACTCACAAACGGTTTCTACATGTCATGCACTAACGTGGTTAGTGTACCTGCAGAATAACACACAATAATTGTGCACACAAGGGTTTTTGACATTTCAGGCAGTTCCATATCATAGTAAAAACATACGGTCCGTATCATTGCCATACGGATCGTCCTTGAGTCAAGCCACGTCTCAAGGTACATGGCCGTGTTTTCACACCACACGACGGGGAACCTGAGTAGAGCGCAAACGGGTCGTCACGGTTGGGAATTTTATCAACCCAACGGATACCACCTACTGCCTCATGACCGTTGAGGCACGCCGATGGCGAGCGCTGCGTATGGCCCTTTGAACATTGAACGTTCAAGAGTTGCATACTACCGTGTTTCTTACCACACGATGGGGTATCCTCACTTTTGCCTAAAGCACGCTGGAGATCAGCGTTTTCATATGCTCTCAGAACCATGAATAGGTTCAGAGACTCATATTCACTACCGCGCCAAGCCACGGTATATCCTTCCATACTATTACTCGTATGGGGAGTTACCATAATTGATCCGCCTACGGTGGCGTACCTTACCTCTTACCTGACGTCGGAGCGTCGTTACAGAATGTATAACACATATGTTAGCTTTCCACCATCATAACTCATACTATCATAGACCTTATGTGGGCTTAATGACTAATCCTCACTCGACTACTTCTAAGTTTTCAAAATAAGCTCTTTTCGAGCGTGCTATTCCCAATGCGGCTCTGATACCACGCCTGTGGGGATCACCCCGTGGTTCACCCACTCCAGGATCGCATAGGGTGGTGCCGTGCGATGCGGCACCCAACAGCACACATGAAAAGATTAGGGAACAACATACAAACTTTTATTTAATATAAAACAGCGGAAGTCTTTTACAAAACCTAACTAACAGCGGAAGTATTATACATAGATGGCCTCTCATCCTAACTATGCAAAAGTGCAGCTGTCCAGCCCAGGGATGCTACACGCTAGCAGCATGGAACCGGAGAAATCACGGCGGCGTGCAGGGCTCCATCTCGGCCGTGTACCCTGACGGGGGCATCGCCTCATCTTCGGAACCCTCGTCATAGCTCTCACCTGCATACAGCTCAAATATTGCAACCGTGAGCACGATGGCTCAGCAAGGCTTAACCGTCTAGCCTAGGCATGGAACTCTACATGCAGGGATGTGTAAAATAGGAGAATGGACTTTGCTACAAAGACACGCCTATAAGTTGATCCTTACTTTCAGTTTTATAGCAGCAAATTCATGTACCTTAGGCAGCCCTCACATTGGAAGTCCACAATCAAACAAGAAACGCTTCCCTCCGATGTGGTGATGCCCAAAGCGGAAAGTAAACTTAATTAGCTCTATATCTACAGCAGTTATGGTTTCCAAAACATTACTATATCATCACAGCATATTATCATTCAACTGGCTTACTTCACTTCTTACTACGTCACAAAACAGTGAACAAGCGGTACTCAAATAACCGCGAGGGACGGTGATTGCAATCAGGAGACACCCGGACAACACGTTGCATACACCCACTTTCAGAAGCGTGATTCCACACCCCTTCCTACTCTGTTGTATGCAACAACCTTTCAAAGGCAACCCAAATGTCGAACCGGTCCATCCGTAACGGGTAGGACGTCCCCGCGTGGAGCGTGACTGTGCCCACCGGCAGATTTACACCTTGCTACCCTCAACCCACTCCTGTTTACGGTTGGGTAAGCCTCGGCACCCAGGTTAACCATTTACATCGGTTTCCTGCTTATGTCAGTATGCCATCTGGTACTGTTTGATATTTGTTCAGCAGGACCGCACATGACTTGGTCCTCAATCGATACCAACAGGGTACGCACGTGAGACCTCCGCTCACTGCTTCCTATCCCCCTGCTGGGTCTCATTTTCACCACTCTTAAGCCATTTTCTATTCTGACCAAACCGTGTGATAAACCTTACCTCGCGAGTAGATTCCAACTACTCGACTTCTACCGAGGTCCTAAGCATATTAGTGGGGCCTTGTCTACTCGTCAGCTCTGTAAGGTACCCAACCCTTCATAGGATTTAAAAGGTTATGCAAGTGGGGTTTCAAACACCTTAACTCTAATGCAAACATTCACCCTAGACATAAGTGATACAAATAAAGAATTTTATAAGAGGTACTTAAGTGCAAACCGGGGCTTGCCTGGTTGCGAGTTAAATGAGAAGTCAACTTCTGGTGGGAGGACGTCCAAGGGCTCCGGTGCGTCCTCAACTTCGGTCACTAAATGAAATGTAGCAAAATAGATGTATAAGTATTAAGGATTTATAAGAATTGAACTACTATTCATAGCTATTGCTATTTAGGATCCTTAATTGGCTTTGGGATTTTTACAGTAGATACTAGACCCTCTAAGGATGATTTGAGCCAAATTTGGAGACATGTCATTGCACAATGTAGTCTTTAAAATTCCTACAAGTACAATGCTTCTCTGAATTTTGAGCCCAATTCAGGGAACTTTGACATAGCTAATAGTGGAATATCTGATTAGGGTAAGTCTCCATGGTTCTAACAAAATTTATTTCACCATTTTTGGAGCTACCAACAGAGAGATATGAATTTTTGAACTTGGACAGGAGTTCTGAAAAAGCTTCTGTTTAAATTTTAATTTCCAAATAAAGGCTGAACTTGGGAAGGCAGTTTAGCCTAGCAAATGATCTCCAATGAAGCCCAAATTTTTACTGGAGATCAGTAACTATGGAAAGGACTAGCTTCCCAAATTTGGGAATATTTCATAAAGAATTGCTCCTGCAATAAATCCCTAAAATATTTACTAAAAACAATTCTACAGCAATTCCTGGGCATTTTCATAGCCTGAAATTGGTTTCTCTGTGAAGTACTCCTCATGAGGAATCCAACAAAATTGGTCTCACTCTTTTTGGAGTTTTCTACACAAAGTTATGGGCTTGTAAAGATTAGCTAATTCCTGGAATTATTTCTCTAATAGAAACTTCAAATAATTGGGCTGATCCCACGGTTTTAAAACGGACCAGTGAGATTTTGGCAACACTGGAGGCTACGGAGTTAACCCACGCAGCCACAGCCGATCCCGAGCCGCACCCCGATCCGGCGCCTACCCGGTGCCACTGACAGGTGGGGCAGGCCCCCACCTTCTTCTACCTCGCGCCAAACAGAGGAGCCCGCGGCGGTTGCTCCGGCGAGGGTGGAGGGAACAGCTCCCTAGGCCATATCCCGGGCCTAAACTCGCCGCTCCACCATATCTAACCGCGCTGAGCACTTTGGGTGGGTCGCCGGCGGCCGTAGTTCACCGGAAACCACCGCGCACCGGTGACAGCAATGTTTTGCGCTCCGGTGAGATCGGGAGCCCTCATACCTCCACCAAACGATCGGTTCTCGGGCTCTAGAGCACCAGTGGAGGGATTAGAAGCTCGACATGGGGTCTAAACTGATCGAGGATCGCTGGAACCCTATCGGCACCGTGCGCCCGAGGTGGTCCGGCGGTGCGCCATGATCAAGACGTGGAAATTCTCCCTCTACACCCCATATCTAGGTCTAAAATCGAGGGAGGAAGTGCGCCAAGTAGTTAGGAAGCTTCATGCACAGTTTTAATCAATGAGAACATGAATTAACGACAAATTTGGCAAATTCCTACCTCGGGGTCAGTTTGTACCGTCCGGGAGAAAAACCCGAAATTCTTCTGCTGTGATCAACGTCCAGGGCTGAGCTTTGGGTTCGAGCAGCTGGGGTCGAGGATGCACCGAGGGGCTGACTTGTTTTGCCGTGATCTTGCTCGATGTGAGCTGTCCACGGTGACCTCCCTCGGTTCTTCCACGTTCACCTGAGGATTGAGGCTAATTTGCCAATTTCTGGAGCAATCACGCTCGGGACAGGAAAGGAGAGGTGCTGGATGGCTAGAGCACTGGGGGCGCAGATATTTGCTGTTGGGCGCTCGAGCAACTGAGCTCAGTAGCTGCGGCATGATCGGGAGGAACGGCGGCGGTGTTCTGGGCGAAAGAAACGGCTGAGGCGCGAGTTATAGCTGGGGGAGAAGTGAAACAGCTCCGGCGCACCCCTTGCCGTGATCCAACCGATCAACCGAGGCAGCACTTGGGTGTGGCTGACAATTGGGCCCCACCATTTTCTAATTCTTATCCAATTTTCTCTGATATTTTACCCCAGCAACTCAACATTTAAGGCTAGACTTTCACACCAAGTTAAGGTTTGAATTTGCTGAATTCAAATGGTTTGAATTCTGGTGTGAAATTTGGATTTGGTTTGATCATTTGAATTTGAAAAGGAGTTTGAATTCTCCACTTTATATTGCCTAAAAAATATAGCAAACCAGCTCCAAAGTTTCCAATTTTTGGCATGGCTGCTTATTAAAAGGTGGAGAACACATTTGTGAAACCCAATTTTCAAATTAAGGGAATTGGTATTTGAAACTGAATTTGAAATTCAGATTAGAGGGCTTCTCCTTTTAATCCCAACAAATATGAAAATTCCTCCAAATGAGCTGAAATTTGGAAAGGTGAATTTTTGGAATATGAAGATCCAAGCTGTGCATTTAGACCTCCAGGTTTAGAAGTTTTGGGAAGTCTAAACCCTCACTTTGAACTTACACCATTATAATTCAAAGTTTTAATTCCCCTCATTTTTCATAAGTGTACATGAGCTGAATTCTCTTGCTACCACTTTTGGGGATATTACAGTAGTAGGATGAAATAAGAGTGGTGTGCAGAATTTAATGATGATTGCTTATGTTTGTATGCTGGTGTGAGTTGTGGGACGCTTCGGCGAATGTCCACATCAACACATAATGGAGAGATGTGAGATGCTTCGGCACGTGTTCACATCCTCATATAGGCTGATATTAATAAAAGAAGTTGCTTAGTTCATACACCTTGATGCATATAGTTGGGTAATCGCTTCTATCTGAATTCTAGCTCCTACAAATATAGTATGTCCGAAAGTAAGCCTTCAAATAAGGGGGTAGACTTTCTTGCCAACCTTATCGTCTTAGATTCCCAAGGGGTTGACATAATACTTGGAATGGATTGGTTAAGCAAGCACAACGGAATGATTCAATGTGCTCAGAGGATCGTGCAGTTGACGAGCGAGCACGGTACTCGTATTGAGTTCAAGGCAGCCCAACTTACAACAGAGAAAGCAGTGCTGAACCACATCGAAGAAGCGACATTGGAAAGCATTCCGGTAGTTCAAGAATATTCAGATGTGTTCCCGGAAGAACTTCCAGGTATGCCACCTGACCGGGACGTTGAATTTGCCATTGATTTAGTACCCGGAACTGCACCTATAGCGAAGATGCCATATAGGATGCATGCTAACGAACTAGTGGAGCTCAAGAAGCAAATTCAGGAGCAGCTAGAAAAGGGTTTTATACGCCCAAGCTCGTCACCGTGGGGAGCCCCCGTGCTCTTCGTGGACAAGAAAGATAAGACCCAAAGGGTTTGTGTGGACTATAGGTCTCTCAACGAGGTGACGATCAAGAATAAATACCCGCTGCCCCGCATAGAGGACTTGTTCAATCACATGAAAGGTGCCCAAATTTTCTCCAAGATTGATCTTTGGTCGGGATACTTCCAGCTGAAGATTAAACCCTCCAACATACCCAAGACTGCATTCGAACATGGTTTGGTTCGTATGAATATACCGTTATGTCTTTTGGGTTAACGAATGCACCCGAATACTTTATGTACATCATGAATAAGGTCTTCATAGAGTACTTGGACAAGTTCGTCGTGGTTGTAGGATCGAAGTACACGTGCAAAGCTACCAGAGGGGGGTGAATGTTAGATAAAAACTTTTCAGCGGAAGCAACAAAACACCCCTTAGCAGAAAACTGATCTGTTAAAGAAACCGTGTGTGCGACTAATCTAAACGTGTTGAACTGTGAAAAAAACTAGCATGGATTGTAGAGAATCAAGTCACGAAGACGCCACAACAAGAATCATGAAAATCTGTTGAGAGAAACTCAAGTTACTATCGAAAGATCGAACAAAGGTCAATCTGTCCTACGCGAGAAAAACAGTTCTGGAAGACTGCAAAGAAACTCGTGTAGATCAGAAACATAAATTCAGTGACTGAAATTTTCACAGATGATAGATAATCAAGTTGTAAAGATAACCTAAAAAGAATCACATCAAATTGGATCTGTAAAACTCGAGTTATGATAAAACCACCTAAGCAAGGTAGTGCTGAACAGAAACTCGACGAGAAAAACTTGTCTGAAACAAGTCGGACGAACAGGGCACAAAAGTTCCTTTAGAATACGAATTTTGTTTATCAAAAAATAAGAGGAACAGCCCCAAAGTCGTGTTCTCCACGAGCCTTGGCCTCCCTTGCTTATATAACCAGCTCTGTGACCAATCCAATTCAAACTAGGACTCCTACTCCTACTTGGATTCAAACTGTAACTTTTCAATACTGCTCAAGACTCTTCTATACGCAGATAGAAGAAATCTTAAGACTTTCAAACACCTTAGGAACGTCCCAAACATTCCTAAAACAACTCTACTTCATGCCTAACATGAAATCCTGTTATAACCAACTCGAAACTTTCCATAAACAAACCATAACTGCCTCAGCCGCAGCCTGAGCGCAAAATCCAGCTGGTTGAACCTTTTCAACCATATATCCACTTCCATATCTCTTCACCATGCCTTGGAACTATGTTGCCACGTCCATGCACTCCTTGCACACGTGAAAACACCTTCCAACAATGTCCATGATACCTTCATATGCATTGTTCTTGATCCAAACATGCTGCGCGACCTCCCGATCAACTCAACCACAATTCCTCCCGAACTTGGTTGTTGAACCTCATCTTCTCCCTAAGACTAGTTTAATGGATCCCGTCACCAGCCATGTCTTGAACTCAAGCAACACCTGCACATGAATAAACAACCAATACTTCCGAGCACAAGTACTCGACTTGACTCTCGTTAGTTTCGAAACTACAACATCTTACGTGAGCACCTCACATAAGCATGTTGTAAACCATAGCAAAATGATATCAGCCATAACCACCAAAACACACCAAAAACTTAGTAAAATAATACTAAGCAAACTTTTCCATAAGAGTAAAGCAAGTTCGAAACATTGCAAGTTAGAAGCAGAACCATTGCAATCAAGCTCCGAACCTTACCAAAGCTAACCGGACCTTGAACCGGAGCTTACCAAAGCTAGTCGGACCCAGCGCCGGAGCTTACTAAAGCTTAGTCGGACCTAGCACGGAACTTACCAAAGCTAGTCGGACCTAGCACCGGAGCTAGCAAAAACAAGTCGGACCTAGCCAAAATAAGTCAGACCTACGCAAAGCAAGTCGGACCTTACGTCGGACCTTGCCGGAGCTACCCAAAACAAGTCGGACCTATCGTCGGACCTTGCAGGAGCTCGGACCTAGTTAAAAGGTGTTTTGGTAGTATTCAAAACTTTTATCGTCAAAGCCAATGTATTCAGCACACATAGGTCTCACAATCCCCCCCTTGATGAATGCATTGGCAACACCTCTTAAAATCCGAACATTGGCTTATTCACATGAAGAATTTTGAAAACAATTTCTCCCCCTTTGTAAATCAGAAATAAAATGAGAAGAAAAAAATACCAAAAATTCTCCCCTTGAGAAGAATCGTGCCAAAACACTTGTAAATGTGTGGAATGTGTGAACAATTTCTCCCCCTTTGACAATGTATTCAGCAAGGTACAAAAGAGAAATTTTAATTTGCTATGAGCACATTATAACATATACATATATAACAAAGCTCATCCAAATCATACTATCAAGTAACATACACTATCACATCAATGAGATACATAAAATAGTGTAAGCCATGCTAGAGATCAAGTGTAATTTTCAATTTAAGCAAGTCATGATCTCACAAACTTAACTATTTCAAGACCTGAAAGCATGACACTTGTTGCTGTAATTTATTTATTATTTAAAGCACAAATTTTGATCTTATGACATTTGCAAGAGATTATATGCAGCATCGGCCTTATTCTAACCAACCAAGCCAAGCCTATGTCATGTGACAGTCAGAAGCTTAAGGACATGGTTTTAGTCATACACAACTCTTTTCAAGTTCATATCTAAGTGCAATGATAAGCCATCTCAAAAGAAGAAGTGCGATGCATGCATATTCTCTTGATCTTTTCTCATTTTTTATTTGAACATAAAAACTCAACATGTGAGTTGATTACTTGATTAATTCTTTATGATTAAAAGCACTTGTGAGCATGCAACAAGTTCAAAACAGCAAGAAAGTTCGACCATGACCAGATTTAGTGTAAGTAATTATTTCAGTTACTAGACATGGTAAAAACTACAAAATGTATAACACGAGTAATGTAGTAAGAACTTTCAGCATGAAAAAGGAATCATAAAGTCATATATGCATGAAATACTATGCTCATATTATTTTAATTTCAGATTCACACATAGACTTACCATGCTTCAAAATTCTCCCTCAATTTAAGCCATGAGGATGCATAACCCCTATTTTACTACGAATGTAACAAAAATGAGTGAAATCCAAAGGTTTTGTAAAAATGTCAGCCAATTGTTGTTCGGTATCTACATGTGAAGCACAATGTTCCCTTTTTCGACATTATCACGGAGAAAGTGATGGAGCTCGCCTCTGAGGAAGAGGGAGGTCTCGCCCACCTGACACGCGACACAACCGGAGCTTGTCTCTGCGGAAAAGGGAGCCAGGTTCCCGCTGGACACGTGGAGCCTCCGGAGCTCATCACCGCGGAGGTGACGAGATCTTAAGCGGTTTTTCTTCTATACGCGTGGGCATACTCGATACAGGAGGAAACCAACACGATTTCCACGACGTTACCACACCAAATCGATTGAAGATAAGTTGTTAAGATTCAAAAACAAATCGAATAGTACTCTTATTCGAAATCCAATCAGATTAGGACTCTTCTCTTCCCGATTATAAATAGAAACCGAAACAACCCTTGGTTGTAACATCTTTTCTAAGCCGACAACTTAGAAGCCCTAGCCCCCAAACTCGCCGAGCTAAATCCCTTCGCCGGAGTTCAGTCGCCGGAGACTGCCGACGAGCTCGTCATCGCTGGAAGAGAGCCCCGACGATCTGTCTTGCTAGGAGGAAGACCCCGAGACCAAGGAGAAGTGAGGTAGGTCTTCGTTACCACCTTATGACCTCATCGCGGTTTTCTTCGCATCTGTTCCTTCGATTTCTTTGAACAGAAGCTTTTTCGTGGACGTATCACGTGTTGATCGGTTTGATCTAGATCTTGAGTCCAGATCATCACCACGTCCACATTTGATCTTTACACCCTTGATCACCGTAAAATCCCATGCAAGCCATTAAGCCGTGCAAGAACACATACAAACTGATCTAATAAAACAGCACCATAGGATTAGCATGCATATGCACCATTGCATCTTGAGTAAAGTTTGTGCATGATGATTGATCTCTGTAAATATTGTATATGCGTGATCATGAGTAGAAGGACAATCTCAGGGAGCTATCTACGAAGGATTTCAACACCAAGACTTCGAGATCCAAGAGCAACAGAAACCACAGGAACAAGGCAAGTGCCCCTTGACCATATTGATCCCATGTTTTGGAAACTGTTTTCTTTGCGAAAATTGTGTATGCTGAGTCAACTTGATGGGAAATCCTTTATAGGAGTTTACTAGTTTTGTTAACCACCCTTGTCGCCGGGAAAGTTGATGAGTCGGGTATGGTCGTTTGTTTTGCTTTTATGCTTCGCTGAGTCCACGGGATATGGGAAGCAATAGAAGGTGTCTAGCTACTGCACTCATACGAATAAAGATAATGAGAACTTGATGTTGATAATGAACATGAATCGAAGGAGATCTAGGCAAGCTTGGTTTGTGGATGAGGTAGAATGAGATGGTGGTTTACTTGCCGTAGATCTAAGGACCGGTTCATGCGAGCCATGCCAGGAATACAGTGCCAGTGCCACCACAAGGCCAAATATGGGTGCGGCTTAGCTGACTAATTAGGTAAGTTGCTAGATTGTTATGGACCGTGGAAGGCGCGGGGAATGGGAGTCGAGTGTGGACTGCCCTGGGAACTGCATGGCACAAGAGGGGGCCCGTAGGTGGGAGAATGGTGATTCGAGCCTGCTGGTGAAACCTTAATGAGTCCATACATCTAGTAGCCCCTTTGTAATGGCTATTTTGTGATCTCTTGGCCATACACCGACGGTTGTGTACTGGTATAATGGAGGTTCTGCATTCGCCGACGGGTGACGAAACCACAAACTTGTGGGTAAAGTGGTGCCACCTCTGCAGAGTGTAAAACTATCATGATAGCCGTGCTTCCGGTCACAAGCGCCTGGACAACCCACATGATTAGATGGGATGGTTATTGGGATGGTATTTGGTTTGGTTATTGGCTTGGTGATGGTTTGGTCTTTGGATTTGGTTTTTGGGACTGTTGAGTCCGGGTAATGAGATTGGTTGCATGACTGTTGAGTCATGGCAATGAGATGGTAGTGAATACGAGATGGTATTCATGAGCATGTGAAAAGTTGAGAAAGATAAATGTTCGGATGAGATATGAAAAGTGGTGAATCAAGATGGAGGTATGTTGATGTTTAAATACATGTTGGGATTACATTCACTTTAAAGCTAGTTGCTGTTTTTATCATGATTTGTGAAATAAACTTTGCTTTTATGCAATGAGCCTTTTTATACCTACCTTGTTGTAAGCTACATGTCATACTTTCCGCACTTGCTGAGTACGGCATGTACTCACCCTTGCATTATCATACATCATCAGCAACAGGAGAGGAGTACTATGAAGACCACGTGGAGTATTAGGCGTATAATCTACCCTCAACCTTGCCTGTGGGGTAGAGATGGAGCTGCCGCTGCTGCTTAGTTTGCTTCCGCTATAGTTTAGAAGACTTCCGCTGCTAGAATAAGACTTCCGCTGCTAAGATAAGACTTCCGCTGCAATAAAGATTGATGTAATAAAGTACTTGAATCTATTCATTCGTGGTTATATATATATTCTGAATTTAGTTTGTGGATTATATGTGTATGTGTGATGAACATCCTGGTCACACATATGCATCAGTCCAGGTTCCGTGGTTTTTCCACAGAACCGGGGCGTCACACCATGTGTATCCGGGCTCTGAACCCGACCTCCCCGCTGAGGAGGACTCCGGAGCCGCCACGTGCCCTTGTCCCTGGACCAGGCCTCCCCGCTGAGGCAGGGTCCGGTGCTGCCACGTGTGCCCAGACTCCGGGGAGGACCTCCCTGCTAAGGACGGCTCCAGAGTCCCGACGTGTCCTTGGCCCCAAACCTGGCCTCCCCACTGAGGCTGGGTCCGGCGCTGCCACGTGTATCCGGGCTCTGAACCCGACCTCCCCGCTGTGGTGGGCTCCAATGCAGCCACATGTCCCATGATCCTTCGTGGGCCGTGGGCCTTGGGAGTCAAAGAGGACGTCCGCTGTCATACATCACATTCAAGATTCGTGCCTTACTCAGAAGCATGGCACGAGGCTCATGCCTCCGCCCCCACCCGTTCGTCATTACGGTGACAAGACAGGGCGGCGAGGCGTGACAGCGGCACAGTGCTGCCCAATGGCACAGTGCCGTCGCACAGAGAGAGGACGCGGCGATAAGACGACATCTTCATCATCACCTGACACCCGGTCAAAGGCGCTCAGCGCGCCAGGCGGCTCGCCTTAACTTCCTGGACACCGACTCCACATGTACCTATAAATACACTAGAACATGTATAGAGTACGGATAGCCAAGGGGCCACCTGTCGGGCCCCGGGCCACATTGTAGACAGCTCGAGGTGGGCGGCCTAGTGCTTCGGTGAATACTTTCTCGTGAAGGGGCGAACAAACTCTCCCCCTGCTGGGAAGGTCCCTTCCGAGTGACACAAGTATGCTGCTCTGGGTGCGTCCGCCTGGCCACGGAGGATGGGGTACCTGTACCCAGTCCATGGAACATAGAGACCCTCCGTAAGTTCTATCCTTACTGCAGCGGTAGGTCTCTTTTTTCTCTTTAAGGGTGTCATAGGGTCTAGGAGCAGTGCTTGGAACAGATAAACTCCGGAGGAGTCCCGCTACTTGTGTCATATAGAGTGTGTCGATGTCTTCTTGTACAGCCTGTTTTCTCCTATGAATAAACCTGATATGAGAAAAATTTATCTTACCCTGCATCTCCCACCCTCCCTCTTATACAGTTTGTGCTTACTCATGCATATCAACTGTATATGGCATGTCCGGAGTTCAACCTACATATTTGTCCTAGGTTCCGTGGCGCTGGAAGGTCCCCTTGCTGAAAGGTTAGCGACTGTGGGAGGTTCAGGGCGTGCAACCAGCTTAGCTTGGTTCCGTACCCTAAGCCTGCCGCACTTCCTCCCCAGCGCTACAACTGAGTACTTCGGGTTGGGAGGGCACGCACCTATGGACAAGAGAGTAACAGGACCCTGGGCATTGCCCCTTTCTTTGTTTTCGTGCTTTCTTTCTATACGCTCCGGCCCTGTGGCCAGTCACTTTTTCCTGTGCTCACCCATAGTAGGAGCTGTCCTATCATTCTGCAGGCGGGTCCGCTTGAGGTAATGTAAAGGTCTCAAAAATGTGAATACAAAGAAACTCTTGTTTGCAAAAGTTTTGTTTCATATGAGGGAAATTTGGGACTTGTTAAAACTTTTTCACGTGTGATAACACACATGAGGGTTTTTCTTCACACAAGTCAAATGTTTATTTGAGAACTTGGAACCCTAGAGGGGTCTAAAACAAGGATGGGAAGTTCCCATATGTGTGGAAAAACAAAAATCAGATTTGGAACATTCTGTTCAAACTAAAATTCAAATGAGGGCAACACTAGGAATTTCCAAACTGTTGTGCTACAAATCTCATTTACAGCAGTCAAATTAAAAATCAGGTTTCATATTTGAATTCCTTGAGTCCAAATTAGGGGGTGTGCAAAGTTTCATGATTTATGGAAATGATTTGCAACCCATTTTCCAAAATGTACTTTAAATGACAAAGAATTCAAACACTCATTTGAATTTGGATAAAACTTGCCCAATTATCCAAATGCATACCAGATTTGAATTCCCACAATTGAATTCACCCAATATTCAAACTTGGGAGATATTTGGAGGGGGATAAGGAGGGACTGATCAGTGGGTCCCACATGTCATTGAGTGAACTGAAAAATTGCAAAAGATCTCACAGTGTTGGGTCTCTGTTTGCTTTCTTCAGTCGGCACCCGACACCGATGGGTGCAGCACCGGGCGACACCGCATTCAGCCGACGCCTCCACCTCCTGCTGGATTTCGTCGCGCTGGAGGGCCGCCCGACTGTCTTATACCTTCTCCCGTGCCTCCTTTTGCCTCAACCCTGAAGCCTCCACGCTGTTCTTCCTCCTCGCGCAAGAACAACCGACCGAGCGTTGCCGCCGAGTTCTCGGCCGATCGGCCAGCGCATACACCACGTGAGGACTTCAGCTGAGCAGCAAAATCACACAACAGAACCTTCCTCGACCTCCTCGAGCCATCGCCAAGTGCGTTCGTGCCCTCTACGCCGAGAACCTTGAGTTTCCGCGGCGGCCGAACACCCCAGCGGCGACGTGCTCCGGTGGACAGCCTCCTCCAGAAAGTTTCACGAACAAGCGAGGCCACTTTTGGACGCGCAGGAGCTCCGTGCAGCTTCCACCCGAAGCACAAAGCCTGTCTTCGCCTCTGGTCGACGGATTTCAGAAATCTCCTCCGGCCGGTGAAAACTGACCCGCGGGTATGAATCCATGAAATTCTCGAGTTATATTCATTTAGATCTCTGCAAATTTCGCACATAGAACCTAGACTGGTGTAGCAACCTTTCTTCTTCACAAAGCCTCGCATGAAACACCCTGTGCGCGGTGCAATTTAAAGCTTTCCAAAGGCGGCTATGGCGGGAAGGTGCGGGTGCATGGTGAACCCTAGGGTAGAGCCGTTTCCGAGCCCCTATGCGGCCATGCCGAGCTTGGCCAACCTCCACTGATGCTGTAGAGCCTTTCTACGAAGCTTTTGGTGGGCTAGCTTAACGAGGCGACGTTGCCGGACTTCCTCAGAGCCGCTGCACCGGTGCGGGGTGGTTTAGGGACCTCGCCGATCTGAGGAAGCCCCACCATCGTGTTCCTCAGGTTAAAATAGGGCCTAGCGGCGAGTTTCAGCAGCTGCGATGGCGGGACGACTGATCCCGGAGCTACTCCGGCGAGCCTGGCGGCGGGATCGCGCGGGAGCGCGAGGTTGAAGAAGACCTCGCCGGTCCCGCCTGTCAGCGCCTCGGGGAAAGCGGGCTGGATACTCTGTGGCATGGGATCAGTTGTAACAGCGCGGGAATTAACCCTGTGGCCCCGTGTGGCGCGCTCCCGATGACTGACACGTGCCCCTTGGTCCCACAGTCGGGTTTAAACTTTTCCCGGATTTATTCAAATTCCAGATTTTTTTCCAAACTTTAGAAGAGCATAAATTTTGCTAGGAACCTCCAAATTTAGTGATTCAAATTGGGTTAGATTCAGATTGCCAAACTCTATCCAAATATGCAACCCAATTTGTATGAAAGTCTGTATTTAATTTTGGAAAATCCTTTAAAGCTTTTCAGCAAAAGAATTTTAGAGGGAGTTTGGTTCATCCAAAAATCCCCAAATTTTGCCAGAACATTCTTTAGGGTGTTCTTAGACTCCTGTAAAAGTTTCAGATCATTTTCCGTTGATTTGGTGAGGAGAATTCAGATTGTAAGTTACTGTGTTCAAATTAATACAGAAACATTTTCAGAGAATTTCCAAAATTTGTAAATTCAGTTCTGGGAAATTCATAGCTCCAAAAATCTTAGGAAAATTCATGAAAACTATGTAAACTATAATTGAAATTGTGGTTCACTGAGTTTGACATGAACATGGATGTTACCTCGGAATTAATTCATCTTTGACTAAAAACTTAGAGAATTATTCTGAATAAACCACTCCATGAAAAGTGCTAAATTTTGGTCCAGAGGACTTTCTTGTGACAAGAAACTCACATAAAAATTCCCAGCTCCATTGGAGCTATGGATCACCACTGTCTTAGGTAACCTATTAAGGTGATCAACACTTAAGTTGGAAAAGCACTCAACATTTGATCATAGTGTTTAAACCCAACCCAAACCACTAGCACCAGTGTCATTTTAAATTCTTGAACAGAGTTCCAGTTTTAAAACTGTTCTTAGATCTTATTAGCAAAAGCTTTTCAATTAAATACATATGCATGATCATATCGTGTAGCATATACTGAAGAAGGTGAGAAGGACTTGAAGTGAAGACCAAGGAGGGAAGAAAACAAGTGATCAAGCTCCAAGTGATCATCACTAACTGATTGTAATCTTAGTCACCTGCAAAACAGGCAAGCCCCGGTTTGCATTTGAACAGTTTTATAAAGCATTTTCATTTGTAGAGATCATAGCTTTGCATCGTTGATTGCATTACGTCTAGATGATATTGAAAACCCCACTTGCATGACCAGAAATACCTAAGAGAGAAAGGGTAGAATAGCAACTCCTCGAGTGGATTTGGCTGCGCTAATGTTATTAGGAAAGGTTCGGTAGAAGTCGAGTAGTTGGAATCTACTCGCGAATTTAGTGCTGGTTTACTCGGAACGGGTCCGAATTAGAAAAGATGAGGAAAGTTCACACATAAGAAATGGAGACCGGGCAGGGAGGTTTAGATGCAGCAGGTTGCAGGCCGTGCGTGCATAGCCCTGCCTGTGTCGGTTAAGGCCCGTCCGTGCTTGGCCCTGTTGGACAAGTTTGAGTTGTGTACCGGGCGCATACTGGCTATATGGGACCCAGGAAACCGATGTACCTTGGGAGATCCATAGTGGAACTTTTCCAACTGCCTTAGCCTTTCGGCGTCAGGGTAGCAGGAGGTACATCGCTTAAGAACATACCACCACGGGTATGTACCTTGAGGGAGCTTGCGTACTCGGGGCAGTTGGACTGCGTCCAATGTGGGAGATCTTCGGAAAGGTGGCCGCGTACAACGTCAGTCGAGGTTGCTGCCGGCAACTCGGAGTACGGGTGTACGTGTCGTGTAGTCCGGGCGTGTACTGATTCGAATCACCGTCTCTCGCGGTTATATGAGCATACTTGCCCACTGCGTCTTGACGTAGTAAGAACTGAACTGGTTATTCTTTTGAACTTGATAAGGCTGTGCTATAACTTGTATTGCAACCATGATTGAATTAGAGACAGGCTCATTAAAGTTTACTTTCACTTTGTGCAAGGAGCATCGCAACAAAGCGTTTCTTGTTTGATTGTGGAGTTGCGATGCTTTTCGGCTCAAGGTCCGCACAATGAGGCTTAAAAATCTGAAAGTTAAGGATCAACTTTAGGCGAGTCCTTTATGCAAATCTAGCCGACCCAATTGCAACCGTCGTGCATGTAGAGTTTCTTGTTTAGGAAAGACGGGTCAGACCTGCTGAGCCTATGTGCTCACGCTGGCTATATAAGTGGTTTTGCAGGTTAACATTGATGCTGGAAAGAAGGTTGTCCGGTGAGGCTCGGAGACTTCCGGGTCGTCTAACACATGGAGAACCCAGCTGCTGCTGTTGTCTTCGTATTGCTAGCGAGAGGAGTCCGCGGGCTGGACTTCATCTCGAGTGCTCTTAGTTATTCGATGTAAGTTGATATAGACTTCCGCTGTAGTACTTGATGTAAAGTATTTACAAAGAAAAATTTGTAAGCTTCCGCTATTGTTTTATGTAATACATGGTTCCTCATATGTGTGCTGTTGGGTGCCGCACAACACAGCACCACCCAATGCGATTCCCCGGCGAGTGGCCTGTCTCGGTTGACGGGGCCGCGTCAGCGTGGTATCAGAGCTGAGCCCTGTCTCAGTCGGTACCACGCCCGTCTCAGCTGGTATCAGAGCCGCATTGGTAATAGCACACGGAATAAGGAAGGTATTACGATAAAAATTTAGGATACGGTGAGGAAACGGTATTAGGCCCACATAAGGATTACTATTAGCTTATTATGAAGGTGACAACCTAACTTATTTGTTATGTCAGAAAATCGTGCATCTCGGGACGAGTTATGTCTTGGGGGGTGCATGTAAGCGCTGTCCACCAGTGCGCACAAGCTGAAGGGTGTCCCCACGGGTGGCAGGTAACCCGACCCGCTTTAATATCCTCTACGACTCTTCATGTCGTTTGGGGTATTCGAGCAACGTCTGTCCCAGGCATGCGTGGTGCAATTTGGGAAACCCCGTCACGTGGTTAGTAACGTGAACACGTAGCTCAAGGCGTGTTTGGCTTGAGAACACCTGTGCGAGTGATGACGGACGGGTGTAAGAGCTGTATGGATACCGGGTTCGGTGTGCAGCCGGACCTGACGATTGAGTGTGACTTGTGCAGGATTAACCACGAAACCGTAGTGCGAGTAGTACACGTTTGCGAGTGACCGTTTTAGTGCCACCTAAGACACGTTTATGCCGGTATAATCCGGATAGGATTTTCTTTTGGCGAGGCTACATAGTACCGACATGCTTCTTATGGTGCATCGACGCCGTACTAAACTTAATAACCCCTTTCCTTTGAAGAAATAACTCATGAACTAACTTTCAAATAAAAATGGAAGTTTGAAACAAATATTAGTTACTGAACTCTTATTTTGAGCTAAGATTCAAATGAGAGGAAGATTAGACTTCAAAGATTTCAAAAACAGAGTGCTCTGTTTTCAGCAGAAATTTATGCTGGACTTCAACAGAGCATAACTCTGGGTAGCTTGACCCAATTAAGGTGTATGATACAGTTCTGGAAATATTTTCAAGTGATCTACAACTTCTTTGTAGACCTCCAGAGCTAAATCACATGCTAAATGGGTAGAAAGTTCAGAGTAAGGTAAACTGTCCAGAACCAGGACAGCAACAAAACCTCTCTGGACCTTTCTGTTTTTAAGCCATAACTTTCTGTAGATAAACCCTTAAGAAGCCTATGATACACCATTGGAAAGATTATGAATGTGCAACATTGTTGTAGTTCAAAGTTGCTCGGATTCTTATTGTATTTACATATACAACTGTGATAAAATCAGCCACATACAAAGGAGATGCTGGCAAATTTTATCCAGGAATCCTGTCAACTTTGGAAAAATCATAACTTTTAATCCGGAGATGATCTGGGTGCATATGAGTATTCGTTGGAAAGATATTGAGGTTAACTTTAACTTTGGTATTCGACTTGAGTTATGAAAATGCTCTTAACTAGATCAAAATTTGGAGATAGTGCATAAAGGTCTGTCCTGTACAGATAGGCTGGATAGTTATGCCTACTAAGGAATTGTGTAAACATGGATTTTGTTATTGCTTTTACTAAAGTTTTGACATATTCATGTTTTCATTAGTCTCACATACTGCTGAGTTCTTGTTTAACTCTTCTCAACTACATGTTTGCAGTATGGTTCGTACTCGCTCTAGGAGTAGGGCCGGAAGTTCTCGTCGAGGTGGTGATGCTTCTATTCCACCAGTGGAACCACCATCTACGGGATGGATGGATCTTATGACTCGAGTCGTCGAGTCTAACCAAGAGAACACTAGGCTACTCCAAGGAGCAATGCAAGAACACACACGCTTACTCCAAGCTTTGGTACAGCAAGGCGTACTCCAGAACGCACAACAAGTCGTCCCACCTCGGGACGCTTATCTGGACTTCTTGGTGACTCAACCGCCAATTTTTACTGAAGCCACCGAACCTGTGGAAGCAGATCAATGGCTTCGTGTCATGGAGTCAAAATTTGGAGTATTCGAGTGTGATGAATACCAGAAGACAAAGTTTGCCGCTCAACAACTCCATGGAGCCGCCGGAAATTGGTGGGTGGATCATCTTGCCACCATTCCGGAGGACCATCAAGTGACATGGAGGGAATTTTGTGAAGCCTTTCGTACTCGTTACATACCACTAGGTATTGTCAAGGCAAAGCGGGAGGAATTTTTTGGCTTGAAGCAAGGGGACATTAGTGTCCTCGAGTATGTCAGAAGGTTTAACCTTTTGGCCCAATATGCTCCCGATTATGTGGCGAAAGAAGAGGCACGGTGTGACCTATTCTTCCATGGCCTGAGTGCCATATTACAGGAAAAGCTGACCGTACACAATAACGGCAGTTACACCGACATGGTCGATGCGGCTTTCATTCAGGAGAAGCTGACACTTGAGTGGCAAGCAGAGAAGAGAAAGATGAGTGAGATTGAGCAGGCTAGCACAAGTTATGTGCCTCAAAAGTACCGTTTGGTGTATCAAACGCCACCCGGTGAAAGATGGAGGCCACCTGTACGATCAACTCCTCAGAGATTGATTGCTGGTCAAGTTCTACAACTTGCACCACCCCCACAGCCGCAGCATCAGACGGTGGTTTGTGCTCCATCGCTGCAGCCGTATGTACCTAGCAGTCCACCGCAAGTCAACGAAGAACCGGAGATGCATCCGTGTTTGACTTGTGGGCGCATGGGCCATTATGCTAGGCAATGTCCGAAGGGAACTCGAGGATACGGATCATCATATTGACAACAATACGATCCGTACCTCAATCTGCAGATAGGAGGGGAGATAAGGGGCAACATTCACTATACTGTGATTGATGATGTTCCGGAAGGAGAAGCCGCTTTAGCAGGGATGTTTTCTCTGAATCAGCTACCGGTTTTAGTTCTCTTTGATTCCGGTGCCACACACAACTTCATTAGCCAATCTTTTGTGGCTCAACATCAGCTCCGAACAGTTTATACAAAGAGGCAATACCTCATATCTTCGCCCGGGGGCAGCAGTACCGCAAGCGAGGTTGTCTCCCGAGCACCTCTTTGTTTGGGGGGTAGAATATACCCTACGACTCTCATTATTCTAGAGGGTCTGAAGATCGACATCATTTTGGGGATGTCATGGTTGAATTACCACAGAGCGGTTCTTAACATCAGCTCCAGGACCGTTGAGCTCAACTCCCCACAGCACGGTCTTCATATATTAATTCTTGGCGCCAGACGGCAGCAGATTGCAATAGTGAACCATACGGAAGCTGTCAAGATAGAGGACATTCCGGTGGTACGTGAGTATCTGGATGTATTTCCCGAGTACCGGGCATGCCGCCCGAACGAGACGTTGAGTTCAAGATTGAACTTATACTGGGAACCACACCGATATCACGAAGGCCGTACAAGATGGCACCCAATGAACTGGCAGAATTGAAGACACAGCTGAATGACCTAATGAGCAAGGGCTTTATACGAACGAGTTCGTCACCTTGGGGTTGTTCAGCATTGTTTGTCAAGAAGAAGGATGGAACACTACGGCTTTGTGTTGATTATCGTCCTTTGAACACCGTTACCATCAAGAACAAGTATCCACTACCTCGCATTGATATGCTCTTCGATCAATTAGTGGGTGCGAAGGTATTTTCAAAGATGGATCTTCGGTCCGGATATCACCATATTAAAATCCGGGCAGAAGATATTCCGAAGACGGCATTCTCAACGAGATACGGGCTGTATGAGTATCTCGTTATGTCTTTTGGTTTGACCAACGCCCCGGCACACTTTATGTATCTGATGAATTCAGTGTTCATGCCGGAGTTGGATAAATTCGTCGTTGTCTTCATCGACGATATCTTGGTGTACTCCAAGTCAGAGGAAGAACATGCTGAACATCTGCATATTGTGCTACAAAGATTGCGAGATCATCAGCTCTATGCAAAATTCAGCAAGTGTGAATTCTGGATTAATCAAGTACCTTTTCTCGGACACATCATTTCAGCAGAGGGCATCGCTGTAGATCCGAGTAAGATTATCCAAGTGCAGAAATGGGAGTCACCAAAGTCAGTACATGAAATCCGAAGCTTCCTCGGTTTAGCGGGTTACTACCGGAGGTTTATTCCGAGTTTCTCCAAGATTGCTAAACCGATGATGGAATTATTAAAGAAGAATACCAGATTTATGTGGGGTTCTGCGTGTGAACAAGCTTTCAAGACTTTAGTGAAGCATCTCACAACAGCCCCAGTTCTTGCTCAGCCGGATACGACAAAGCCATTCGACGTTTATTGCGATGCATCTGGCATCGGTCTTGGCTGCGTGCTGATGCAAGAAAGACGAGTGGTCGCTTATGGATCTCATCAACTCAGAACTCACGAGCAGCATTATCCAACTCATGATCTTGAGTTAGCTGCCGTGGTCCTTGCTTTGAAGATGTGGAGGCATTACTTGCTCGGAAATCTTGTACACCTCTACACCGACCACAAGAGCTTGAAGTACATCTTCACTCAGAAAGAATTGAACATGAGGCAACGAAGATGGCTAGAGCTCATTAAGGACTATGAACTAGAGATTCTTTATCATCCAGGAAAGGCGAATGTGGTCGCCGATGCGCTCAGTCGTAAGGCGCATATCCATCACCTAACTATTGCTGAATTGGATGATGAAGAACCAAGCCTCCGTGTCATTCCGTATGGAGCTCTCTATAATCTCGCTCTCATTCCTACTATGCGAGAGGAGATCATGGAAGCTCAACGAAAAGACAAGGGTATGTCTCACATACGGCGGAGGATAGACAACGGAGAAATGAAGTGCTTCCGGAAGGATGATGAAGGTATTTTGTGGTTCAACGACCGGATAGTAGTACCCCGGGATATGGGACTACGGAAGAAAATTTTGGATGAAGCTCATTTGTCCAAGTTTTCCATTCATCCGGGCAGTAATAAAATGTACCAAGATCTCCGGAAGAAGTTTTGGTGGACACGTATGAAACGTGAAGTTGCAAAGTACGTTTCAGAGTGTGATACGTGTCGAAGAGTCAAGGCCGACCATATGAAGAAGTCAGGCCTGTTGCAGCCATTGCAAGTACCGGCATGGAAGTGGGAAGACTTGAGTATGGACTTCATCGTCGGGTTGCCGATGACCTCCCACAACCATGATTCGATTTGGGTAATTGTGGACCGATTAACCAAATCAGCACATTTCATCCCTGTGCATACTAGGTACAACGCAAAGCAGTATGCGGAGCTGTACATAGCACGGATCTTGTGCTTACATGGAGTTCCCCGCACCATTATGTCAGATAGAGGATCACTGTTCATAGCCCGTTTCTGGGAGCAGCTACACGCATCCTTGGGGACAAAGTTGATTAGAAGCTCTGCGTATCACCCTCAAACCGATGGGCAAACTGAGAGGGTAAATCAAATACTGGAAGATATGCTAAGAGCATGTGCCATCCACCACGGTAAGAGCTGGGATGATCACTTACCGCTGGCGGAGTTCTCGTACAACAACGGATATCAGACGAGCATCAGAATAGCACCATATGAAGCTCTATACGGCCGGAAGTGCCGTACACCATTAAATTGGTGTGAATCCGGTGAACGAGTAACGTTCGGGGTTGATCTTGTCAATGAAGCCGAAGAGAGAGTTCGGATGATACAAGAGAACCTCAAAGCTGCCCAATCTCGTCAAAAGAGCTACGCGGACCAGAGACATCGACCGCTGCATTTCGAAGTCGGAGAGCACGTGTATCTTCGTGTATCTCCGATGAAGGGGATTCATCGGTTCGGTATCAAGGGGAAATTTGCTCCCCGATTCATCGGTCCGTTTACTATAGCGGAGAAGTGCGGAAACGTAGCCTACCGGCTGGAACTACCGGAAAGCCTTGCCGGTATTCACGACATATTTCACGTGTCCCAGCTGCGGAAGTGTCTCAAGTTTACCGCTGCCATCCGCACCGAAGACATCGACGAGTTGAAGCCAGATCTCACCTACGTCGAGCAACCTGTACAGATTATCGACGAAAAGACCCGGACCCCCAGGAACCGGACTTTGAAATTTTACAAAGTCCTGTGGAGTAATCATACCCCAGAAGAGGCGACGTGAGAAACCGAAGATTACATCCACAAGAACTATCCGGAGCTTTTGTCATAAACTATGTAATTACCTCCCGTCTCGTTCTTCTTTTGAATCTCGGGACGAGATTCCTTTTAAGGGGGGAGGAATGTAAAGGTCCCAAAAATGTGAATACAAAGAAACTCTTGTTTGCAAAAGTTTTGTTTCATATGAGTGAAATTTGGGACTTGTTAAAACTTTTCCATGTGTGATAACACACATGAGGGTTTTTCTTCACACAAGTCAAATGTTTATTTGAGAACTTGGAACCCTAGAGGGGTCTAAAATAAGGATGGGAAGTTCCCATATGTGTGGAAAAACAAAAATCAGATTTGGAACATTCTGTTCAAACTAAAATTCAAATGAGGGCAACCCTAGGAATTTCAAACTGTTGTGCTACAAATCTCATTTACAGCAGCCAAATTAAAAATCAGGTTTCATATTTGAATTCCTTGAGTCCAAATTAGGGGGTGTGCAAAGTTTCATGATTTATGGAAATGATTTGCATCCCATTTTCCAAAATGGACTTTAAATGACAAAGAATTCAAACACTCATTTGAATTTGGATGAAACTTGCCCAATTATCCAAATGCATACCAGATTTGAATTCCCACAATTGAATTCACCCAATATTCAAACTTGGGAGATATTTGGAGGGGGATAAGGAGGGACTGATCAGTGGGTCCCACATGTCATTGAGTGAACTGAAAAATTGCAAAAGATCTCACAGTGTTGGGTCTCTGTTTGCTTTCTTCAGTCGGCACCCGACACCGATGGGCACAGCACCGGGAGACACCGCATTCAGCCGACGCCTCCACCTCCTGCTGGATTTCGTCGCGCTGGAGGGCCGCCCGACCGTCTTATACCTTCTCCCGTGCCTCCTTTTGCCTCAACCCCGAAGCCTCCACGCTGTTCTTCCTCCTCGCGCAAGAAAAACCGACCGAGCGCTGCCGCCGAGTTCTCGGCCGATCGGCCAGCGCATACACCGCGTGAGGACTTCAGCTGAGCAGCAAAATCACACAACAGAACCTTCCTCGACCTCCTCGAGCCATCGCCAAGTGCGTTCGTGCCCTCTATGCCGAGAACCTTGAGTTTCCGCGGCGGCCGAACACCCCAGCGGCGACGTGCTCCCGTGGACAGCCTCCTCCAGAAAGTTTCACGACCAAGCGAGGCCACTTTTGGACGCGCAGGAGCTCCGTGCAGCTTCCACCCGAAGCACAAAGCCTGTCTTCGCCTCTGGTCGACGGATTTCAGAAATCTCCTCCGGCCGGTGAAAACTGACCCGCGGGTATGAATCCATGAAATTCTCGAGTTATATTCATTTAGAGCTCTGCAAATTTCGCACATAGAACCTAGACTGGTGTAGCAACTTTTCTTCTTCACAAAGCCTCGCATGAAACACCCTATGCGCGGTGCAATTTAAAGCTTTCCGAAGGCCGCTATGGCGGGAAGGTGCGGGTGCACGGTGAACCCTAGGGTAGAGCCGTTTCCGAGCCCCTATGCGGCCATGCTGAGCTTGGCCAACCTCCACTGATGCTGTAGAGCCTTTCTAGGAAGCTTTTGGTGGGCTAGCTTAACGAGGCGACGTTGCCGGACTTCCTCAGAGCCGCTGCACCGGTGCGGGGTGGTTTAGGGACCTCGCCGATCTGAGGAAGCCCCACCATCGTGTTCCTCAGATTAAAATAGGGCCTAGCGGCGAGTTTCAGCAGCTGCGATGGCGGGACGACTGACCCCAGAGCTACTCCGGCGAGCCCGGCGGCGGGATCGCGCGGGAGCGCGAGGTTGAAGAAGACCTCGCCGGTCCCGCCTGTCAGCGACTCGGGGAAAGCGGGCTTGATACTCTGTGGCGTGGGATCAATTGTAACAGCGTGGGAATTAACCCTGTGGCCCCGTGTGGCGCGCTCCCGATGACTGACACGTGCCCCTTGGTCCCACAGTCAGGTTTAAACTTTTCCCGGATTTATTCAAATTCCAGATTTTTTCCCAAACTTTAGAAGAGCATAACTTTTGCTAGGAACCTCCAAATTTAGTGATTCAAATTAGGTTAGATTCAGATTGACAAACTCTATCCAAATATGCAACCCAATTTGTATGAAATTCTGTATTTAATTTTGGAAAATTCTTTAAATCTTTTCAGCAAAATAATTTTAGAGGGAGTTTGGTTCATCCAAAAATCCCCAAATTTTGCCAGAACATTCTTTAGGGTGTTCTTAGACTCCTGTAAAAGTTTCAGATCATTTGCAGTTGATTTGGTCAGGAGAATTCAGATTGTAAGTTACTGTGTTCAAATTAATACAGAAACATTTTCAGAGAATTTCCAAAACTTGTAAATTCAGTTCTGGGAAATTCTTAGCTCCAAAAATCTTAAGAAAATTCATGCAAACTATATAAACTATAATTGAAATTGTGGTTCACTGAGTTTGACATGAACATGGATGTTACCTCAGAATTAATTCATCTTTGACTAAACACTTAGAGAATTATTCTGAATAAACCACTCCATGAAAAGTGCTAAATTTTGGTCCAGAGGACTTTCTTGTGACAATGAACTCACATAAAAATTGCCAGCTCCATTGGAGCTCTGTATCACCACTGTCTTAGGTAACCTATTAAGGTGATCAACACTTAAGTGGGAAAAGCACTCAACATTTGATCATAGTGTTTAAACCCAACCCAAACCACTAGCACCAGTGTCATTTTAAATTATTGAACAGAGTTCCAGTTTTAAAACTGTTCTTAGATCTTATTAGCAAAAGCTTTTCAATCAAATACATATGCATGATCATATCGTGTAGCATATATGTGAAGAAGGTGAGAAGGACTTGAAGTGAAGATCGAGGAGGGAGGAAAACAAGTGATCAAGCTCCAAGTAATCATCACTAACTGATTGTAATCTTAGTCACCTGCAAAACAGGCAAGCCCCGGTTTGCATTTGAACAGTTTTATAAAGCATTTTCATTTGTAGAGATCATAGCTTTGCATCGTTGATTGCATTACGTCTAGATGATATTAAAAACTCCACTTGCAAGACCAGAAATACCTAAGAGAGAAAGGGTAGAATAGCAACTCCTCGAGTGGATTTGGCTACGCTAATGTTAGTAGGAAAGGTTCGGTAGAAGTCGAGTAGTTGGAATCTACTCGCGAGTTTAGGGCTGGTTTACTCGGAACGGGTCCGAATTAGAAAAGATGAGGAAAGTTCACACATAAGAAATGGAGACCAGGCAGGGAGGTTTAGATGCAGCAGGTTGCAGGCCGTGCGTGCATAGCCCTGCCTGTGTCGGTTAAGGCCCGTCCGTGCTTGGCCCTGTTGGACAAGTTTGAGTTGTGTACCAGGCGCATACTGGCTATATGGGACCCTGGAAACCGATGTACCTTGGGAGATCCATAGTGGAACTTTTCCAACTGCCTTAGCCTTTCGGCGTCAGGGTAGCAGGAGGTACCTCGCTTAAGAACATACCACTGCGGGTATGTACCTTGAGGGAGCTTGCGTACTTGGGGCAGTTGGACTGCGTCCAATGTGGGAGATCTTGGGAAAGGTGACCGCGTACAACATCAGTCGAGGTTGCTGCCGGCAACTCGGAGTACGGGTGTACGTGTCGTGTAGTCCGGGCGTGTACTGATTCGAATCACCGTCGCTCGCGGTTATATGAGCATACTTGCCCACTGCGTCTTGACGTAGTAAGAACTGAACTGGTTATTCTTTTGAACTTGATAAGGCTGTGCTATAACTTGTATTGCAACCATGATTGAATTAGAGACAGGCTCATTAAAGTTTACTTTCACTTTGTGCAAGGAGCATCGCAACAAAGTGTTTCTTGTTTGATTGTGGAGTTGCGATGCTTTTCGGCTCAAGGTCCGCACAATGAGGCTTAAAAATCTGAAAGTTAAGGATCAACTTTAGGCGAGTCCTTTATGCAAATCTAGCCGACCCAATTGCAACCGTCGTGCATGTAGAGTTTCTTGTTTAGGAGAGACGGGTCAGACTTGCTGAGCCTATGTGCTCACGCTGGCTATATAAGTGGTTTTGCAGGTTAACATCGATGCTGAAAAGAAGGTTGTCCGGTGAGGCTCGGAGACTTCCAGGTCCTTTAACACAGGGAGAACCCAGCTGCTGCTGTTGTCTTCGTATTGCTAGCGAGAGGAGTCCGCGGGCTGGACTTCATCTCGAATGCTCTTAGTTATTCGACGTGAGTTGATATAGACTTCCGCTGTAGTTACTTGATGTAAAGTATTTACAAAGAAAAATTTGTAAGCTTCCGCTATTGTTTTATGTAATACATGGTTCCTCATATGTGTGCTGTTGGGTGCCGCACAACACAGCACCACCCAATGCGATTCCCGGGCGAGTGGCCTGTCTCGGTTGACGGGGCCGCGTCAGCGTGGTATCAGAGCTGAGCCCTGTCTCAGTCGGTACCGCGCCAGTCTCAGGTAACTCTGGTGTGCCCGGGGCCTTTCGGTCCTTCATTGCTTGGGGGCCCTATGGCGCCGAATGGTCTCTCCCGCGAAAGGCTAACACTAGCGGGAGGTCCAGGGTGTGTAGCCTTCTTAGCCTAGTTCCGTACCCTAAGCGTGCATACTCTTCATCTCTAGCGCTACAGCTAAGTACCGGAGAGCCGGACGGCTCATACCCCTGAGCAAAGTTGTGACCATAACCTGGACGCTCTCACACTGAATTACCAAAGCCCCGTAGCTTGACTAAGAACCATAAGCCATAGCAAAACTAGAAGTAGGAAAGATGGCAGAGAGCACGACTACTCCTTTTTCTCAACCATGTCTGCAGTTCCGAACAGGTCTTAGCGTCCCAGACCTCCCAGGGGGCCCGTTGCTAACATCCTGCCCCAACCAGTCTGCTTGGTAGGTTCACCCCAACCTAATGACCACACCTACGAGGGGACCATCACGGTGAACCACTGATGCAGGACGTCGGGACCGCCACGACGACAAGCGGAGAACTCGGAGCTCCAACTACAACAAGCTAATGACACCGCCGAGGTTCCCTCGGGTCCTTGCGCTGCCAAGGAATCGGAAGGACGAGTTAGCCACACTGCCGGTGCCCCTTTGGGTCCTTGCGCTGCTAAGGACCTGGAGGGACCAACTCAAGACATCGGCAAAGAGCTACCTACCTCAGCTAAGTCATTCCGGACCCTTGCGCTGCCAAGGACCCGAAGTCTACACCAACAACACAAGATATGACTTCAGCAATAAGTCTTTATACAAGGAGAGGCTCTGGCATACAAAGGAGCATACAGGGCGAGCAAAAGACCTAGAAGCTACTCGCGTTGAAACCTAGCAGCTACAAGTCGGGCGACCTCCTCCACAGCAGACTTGGCTGCCTCTGACATCTCTGTGCTGTGGACCTGCGCCACCGGTTCAAAGGAGATGTTGGGGTCGCAGCTCCGAAGGCATGAGAGCACATGCTATGCTACCTACTGAGCCAGATCTTTCCCTTCAGTCGCTAGCTGCTCCCCGACGACGTTCTCCAACGCCAGCAGCTTGGCTCCGGCTGAGTCCAGAGCAGGGAACACTTTACTCACCTCCTAGACCGGACCCCTGGAGCGCAAAAGACTGAAGCCGAAGGGCTCCAGCGCCATCTCCGCCCGACCGAGGAAGTCCCAGACCTTCTCTGCCTCAATGGTGTGAGAACCCAAGAGTTCCTCAACCATCTTGGTGGTGAAAGCCAGCTCCCCGACCAAGTCCTTCCTCACCAACTCCTGCTCCCGGGCAGCCAACCCTTCCTCCTTGGCGGCCAGCTACGCAGCTCGACAGTCTAGGTCGGCTTCCTTGGCCACGGCAGCGAGCTCCCGATCGTAGACACCCTGCAGCCACCTCATCAGGTGCTCTCGCTCCCCCTCATGGGAGGGGTGGTTGGAGAGGTCCCTCTCCTTTGCCTGCACCTTCTGCTCCCGCCGGAGAAGCATCTCCCGAAGCCCTGACAGAGCTTCAGTGTGCGCATCAGCGGTGGCGTAAAGTTGTTTGGCCCCAGCCAGGAGTCCACCGTCCTCTTGTTGAGCTCACCGATGACGGCCTCCTTCAACTCGAGGGTCTCCTCTATCGGCTCCAGCCACTCCTCCCGTGCACGGGCCTTCTTCCTGGCTGACTGGACCCGCTCTTTCAGTAGATTGCCCCAGTCCCGGAGGCGCTCCCGCTCAGACCTCATCTCAGCCCACTCCTGGTCGAGCACCTCCTACACCTGGTCCAAGCTAGAGCGAGCCGCCCTCATGGCCCTGGGGAGCGGGATTGCCTCCGGCGTCTGCAGGAGAATGACCGCCGTGACCTCCTCTGGATCTTCATATTTCGGTGAGGCTGCCACAACGGCAGCTTCCGGAGGACAAGGAGGTGGGCTTGCAGCCCGCCTCGCAGAAGCTGTGCCGCCACCAGGGATGTCCGCTTCCACCAGTCGGCTGGCCTCGGGGGCCCGTGAAAGTGCATCTAGGCTAAATCCGCATGGGTTTTAATGATTAATGACAACATTTAAGGGACTAATGAGCATTATAAGTGTAAGTACAGGTAATTAAGAAATCGACAAAGATGGATGCACTCAAAAAGGGAAAAGAGGAGAAAAAGACAAACATACAAGAAAGTAGAATTGATGGTTTAAATTCTCTTGTGTTGAGTTTATCCTTTAAGTATGAGTGTGTTCATAGAGTCAAAGTGTTGAGAATCATATAAGATCCCTTAGTCCAAGTCTAGGTTGAGTGGAGTGAAGATTTAGGACAACCCTGAGAATAGGGCTGGACTTGTCCGGGCAGGAAGGCTGGATTAGTCCGGAACATCGGACTAATCGGATGTAGGACGGACCAAGAGGTTCTGTGTGAGTTTAGGCTTGTTCGGGCTGGAAGGCCAGACTAGTTCGGAACATCAGACTAATCCGATGTACGACGGACCAACAGATTTTTTGTGAGTTCGGGCTTGTCCATTTGGGGACGGACTAGTCCGTAGAGAGTGTGTCTGAGCTCTTCAGGAGCTAGGTCCTGAAGGACCGGACTAGTCCACCCCTTGAGGCCGGACTAGTCTGCAAGCTCAGACTAGTCCGTTTCCAACCAGAACAAGAGGTTCTGTGTGAGATCGGACTAGTCCTCCGTGAGTCAGACTAGTCCTCCGTGAGTCAGACTAGTCCGTTTGAAACTTGGAAGTAGCTGCAGGGACTAAGTCCTGGATGGCTGGACTTGTCCGCCCCTTGAGGTCGGACTAGTCCGGTGGACCAGACTTGTCCGTTCTCAATCGAAACAGTTGTTTCTGTGTGAGATCGGACTAGTCCGTTGTGGATCGGACTAGTCCATGGTGTTGTGATCATTTGAATTCAAAAGGAGGCGGGTGATCGTTTAGTTGGTAGTATATGACCATTTAGTAGGTGAAGTGTAATGTCAACGGTCCCCGTAGGCCGACTAGTCCGGGGTTAAAGTCCGGACTAGTTCGGACCTTTTCTGGTGGCAACGGCTAGCTCCCGGGACCTCTATAAAAAGGGGATGCTCGGACCTCAAAGTATGTGACAAGAACCCTAACGCCGAAATAGCCTTCCTAGAGCTTTTCTAGTCCGCTCTCTTAGATTCTTGGAGCCCTAAGAGTGATTCTTGAGGATTTGAAAGTTTTGGGAAGAGGAGAAAAAGGAGAGTGAGCAGCATTGAGCTCTTGGTTGATTCTCTCACACTAAGTGGGCAGTGTGTTGTTGAGGGTGCTAATTTGTAAGTGCTTTGAGCTGAAATCTTGTGGGAGCCTCAAGTTGTGAGTCGCCCCATGAATTGTTGTGAAGTCTTTGTGATCTAGTGGAAGAACAAGCCAACCTTTGTGGTGGCTTGGTGAGGAAAAGGTTGAGAGCAACCTGGTTCTTTGTGGACTCCTCAACGTAGATGTAGGCTTCTTTGTGAAGCTAAACCACATGATAAATCATGTGTTCTGTCTCTCTTGAGTTAAATTTCTCTGTGACCGGGCTAGTCCGCCCTCAGGGCCAGACTAGTCCGCCCTCAGGGCCAGACTAGTCCGCACTCTGTGAACTGATCAGTTTTATTAAGCCGTATTTTAGTTTTTCTGCTTGTTCACCCCCCTCTAGGCAACTTTCAATTGATATCAGAGCCAAACTCTCTTAAAAGCTTAACCGCTTGGAGAGGAGATGTGACACCCGGTTTCAAAAATGAACCAAGTGAATGCATATGTGTGCCAATGATGTTCATCACACATACACATGTATTCCACATACTGAAATTTAGAATATAACCATGTACAAATAATGTGTAAGTACTTTATTACATTGACTCAATGTCTCACTCATAAATATCCAACTTATTTTGTAGCGGAAGACTCTAACGACAGTGGAAAAATGACTAAAACAGCATGGTCCAACTTCAACTCCACAGGCATGTTGACTGATGTGGACATCACTCCTGCAGATATACACAACACTCACATGGTAGACATGCAAGGTCCAATTACTAGAGCTCGAGCACGACAATTGAATTTAGAGGTGAGCTCGTTTCAGAACAATTTTTTATATGTGAATTTTGATAGTATGTTGCTACCTAATGGATTAATTATGATTAGGAACCATGGAGAGGACATGGAGATACATGGAGAGGGGTTTAGAGGCGCGGAGGACCAGAAAATACGCCAACAAGAAGTTAGAGACCGAGTCCAACTCAAACTCGAGTCCAACTCGGGCCCAGGAGTAGTCCACCTTAAAATGGATGCATAGGAGGCATACGGACTCCGTTTTTGACGTTCTACATATGCACGGAAAGCTGAGAGGATAAACTTTACAATGGAACTGGCCCCATGTCAAAATACCGTCGGAGTCGACGGGAAACTTCGAAACAATATAAAGTTTAGAGTCTGTCAGGGTGTTGCATCACCTAGTTGGGCCATTGGGCCTTGTATCGAATCCAAGTCCATTATGTACGTGTCTTAGGGTTAGGTCACGACCCCAGCACCCCCCTGGTCGTACTCCACCTCCTTTATACCCCCTAGCCGCCGTCACAAACAGCTGGGTTTTGCTTAGATTATTCTGTCAAGAACAATTTCTCCGTTCATCGGTTTGTGAGACCCCAACTTGAGTGCTTCATATCTTTCAGCAATTTGGTTGCATTCTTTCTTGTTCTTGCTTGTGTTCTTCGATTCGCAAGTAAGGATTAGCCTTCTTGGCGAGGTCAACCGTGCAACATCAGTTGATAACCTGAGTAGACGTGGTGCTGCGTCTGCAGGGTTCAGAACGTGTTGTTCGGAAGCTGGATCGATTTGTGTCAAGTCTCCACCAAATCGAGAGTTATCAGAACCTTTCGGAAGATCGGGACCCCTGTACACATCAAGTGGTAATCAGATCTTTAGGTGCACCGTCAGGTTCGCTTTCCCCTAGTTTTGTTTATTTGAACTTGTCCTATCATCCACGAAAAAGCCAAAAAAAATATAGTCATAGGTTTCCCCATCCCAGACCAGACTTAGCCTTTTGCACAATTCTGTTTTGGAGTCCATAGTGTTGAATTTGTGTCCTAGTTCGTGTTTTGTTGCTGGTTTAATCGTGTTTTTTCCTACTTTGTTATTCCATCCGCTGCATTCCATCGAAACCCTAGCTGCCACAATCGTTATCAAATCGATCACCATAACTATTCATTGTGCTAGGGTTATCCTTGTTCTTCAGTTTTCATCACATATTACGTGAGTTTATCCTCCTTGATATACGCACACCATCCCACACGTTGTCACCATCATATCCAATTTTTTTCTCACCACCGTTTCACATTCAGCTCCACCAAAAACATAATCTTGTGGTGCTGTCTTAAAACAGCCATAACCTTGGCAATGGGTTAAATTACATTGCCCAGATTCACTTTGGAAGATTGATTATTTGGCATCTAAAGGCTCAACAATAATCATAAAGAAACATATTGAATTTCTATTGTCCACATCTTCTTTTTTTCAAGTGAGCAGAAAATTTGTGCGACGTGTATATTAGTTGACGGGACCCCGCCGTCCCGATCACGTCACGGGGACAGGGCACCTTGCCCGAGAATCGCATTGGGTGGTGCCGTGTTATGCGGCACCCAACAACACACATATAAGTAGCAATGTATTACTCAAATCAAAGCGGAATCTTGCAAATGTTCTTTGTAAATAATTTACATAAATTAGCTACAACGGAAATCTATAACAGCTCACGTTGAATAACTAAGAAGCACTCGAGAAGAGGTCCAGCCTGCGGACTCCTCTCGCTAGCAACACGAAGACATGGCAGCGGCTAGGTTCTCCAAGTGTGACATGACTCGGAAGTTTCCGAGTCTCACCGGACAACCTTCTTTATAGCGTCGAGGTTTTCCTGCAAAACCACTTATATAGCAAGAGTGAGCACAAAGGCTCAACAAGACTTAACCGTCTCTCCTAAGGCATGAAACTCTACATGAAAGTAACCTAAGACTTAAACCTGTCGTGTGCGAAAAGACTCGCCTACGTGTTCATCCTTAACTTTCAGGTTTTAGCCATAATAGTAGTGACCTTGCGCCTAGCAACATTGGAACTTCACAATCAAACAAGAAACGCTTCGTTCCAATGTTACTTGTTCCAAGGTGGAAAATAACTTTAGTTTGCTCTATCTCTACTTCAAACATGGTTTCATGCAATTTACAATTATCATAACAGCATTTAAAACTTTGCAAACTATTTCCACACAACTTGATTACTACGTCACAACACAGGGAGCAAGTGGTAATCAATAACCGCGATGGACGGTGATTCGAATCAAACACTACCCGGATAACTCGACACATACGCCCGCCTCTGAAGACCCAACTCTGGCGTCCTTCATTACGTCGTATGTGGCAACCTTTCTCAGGACACTAAACTGTAGAACCGGTCGCGCCGTCTCGGGCTCATAGGTCTAACGAGACGATGTGGTATGCCTCTACAATCCAGTGAACCTAGTACATCGGTTTCCTGGTTCCCATATGTTAGTAAGCATCCAGTACACAACTCAATACCTGCTCCTGGGTGCCGCACACGCATCGGTCCTTAACCGACACAGGCAGAGCTACTCGACCAAGACCTCGTCTTGTCGCTGCCTAACCATCCTGCCCGGTCTCGTCTTTAGAAATGTAAACTTTAGTTTGCCTCATTTCCGACTACACCCGTGTAATCCCGTCTATAACTCGCGAGTAGATTCCAACTACTCGACTTCTACCGGATGTCCTAAGCTATTTAGCACAGCATTATTCTAAAGTGGTGTCCCTTTCTACCCTTAAATCCAAGGTTCATTTGGTCATGCATTTGGAGTGTAAAACATCCTTGACCTAATGCACATACAACTTAGACCCATAGTAGTGAACAAAGTAAAAACTTGATAAAACAACTTAAATGCAAACCGGGGCTTGCCTTGGTTTTGCAGGTGACTAAAGTCAGATGATATGGGGTTAGTTGCTGATGTCTTGAAGTTCAACCCCTGCCCTTCTTGCTCCTTGATCCAAGCTCAACTTCTCCTTCTTCACTTTCCACGTTTTATCACTACACGTTATGAATATGCATACATGTTTAATTATAAAACTTTTGCTAACAAGTGCTAAAGACAAGTTTAAAACTGGAACTCTGTTTAAGAATTTAAAATGACACTAGGGCTGGTGGTTTGGTTGTGTGTTTAAGCACTATGATCAAGTGATGAGTGGGGTTTCATCACTTGGGTGGTGATCACCCAATGGGTTGAATAGAACACTACTGATCCAGGGCTCCAATGGAGCTGGAAATTTTCTTGTGAGTTCCTTGTCACAATAAAGTCCTGAGGACCAAAATTCAGAATGTTTCACTGATTAGATCACCCAGAACAATTCCCTAAGCATTTAGGTATAAAGGAATTAATTCTGATGAAACTTGCACTTTCATGCAAATCCAAGTGAACTATAATTTCACACATGACTCAGGGAGTATGCCTGAATTGTTCTAGGATTTTTGGAGCTAAGGAATACCCAGAACTGAATTTCCATGTTTTGGAAATCCTCTGAAAATGTTTCTGTATTCATTTGAATACAGAAATTTTAAATCAGAATTACCCTAACTAAATCAATTCCAAATGGGCTGAAACTTTTACAAGAGTTCCCTAGCATCCTAAAGAATATCCTGGAAAAATTTGAGGATTTTTGGATGACCCAAACTCCCTCTAAAATTCTTTTGCTGAAAAGCTTTAAAGAATTTTCCAGAATTTTCTATGGGTTTTCATGCAAATCAGGTTGCTTATTTGGATAGAGATTTTCATCCAGAATCCAACCCAATTTGAATCACTAAATTTGGGGCTCCCTAGAAAAAGTTATGCAGTTCTAAAGTTTGAACTGAATTTGAAATTCAAATTAAACTGAGAATTGTTCAAACTCTGACTGCGGGCCACAGGGCCACGTGTCGACCGCTGGGACCCGAGCCACACGGGCCGCAGAGTTATTCCTGCATTGTCACAGACAGATCCGAGGCCACAGAAGATCTAACCCCTCGTAATAGAGACTGACACGTGGGCCAGCCCCCGTCTTCGTCTTCCTCCAGCAGCCCGCGCTCCCGCGCCGCCGAGCTCGCCGGAGTTCTCGCCGGGAGGGGTCTCCGGTGCTCGGAACTTGCTGGTCCTCGCCGCCCCCACGTATTCTCGTGCGAGGAACACGTTGCCGGGCTTATCTCAGATCGACAACAGCCGGAAACCTAGGTGCGACGGCGACAATAGCTGCGGCAACTTCGGCGACGTCGCTAGGGCACTGTAATGCTCTAACCTTGCTCCGGTTAGCTCCTACAGCATCGCCACCACCTAGGGAGCAACGTCCAGGGCTCTGATCTCGCGAGAAACGTCGGCAACTAGGGGCTCACCGTGCGACCTAGGGCGATTTCGGAGAAAACTGGAAAAACTCGAAGAACCGAGGTTTTCCTCAACGGTTCTCCCTAGTTCTTGATCCCACGTGCCCGCACGGATGTCTACAACTGGGTTTCTAGGTCTGGTGATGAGTGGTGCACCATGTTGCCTGAATTTCCCGATTCCTTACTCCCGGTTCATATTGTATGTCCGCGGGAAAAACCAAATCCCGGCGAGCACAGTCCATGACACGCTGCTGGCGTTGCTGTGAAGCGAGAAGGTTTACCGGCGCACCTTTTTGCTTTTGCAGCTCGGTGGGAGAAGCCCTTTGGCGGCCGGGCGACAAGTTCTTCCGGCCGGCGTCTCGCAGTGGCGTCGCTGGATAAACAGAGCTCGGCGCCGCGTTCCCGTGGGAGAAACGTTGGTTTCTGGTGCTTAACACCTCAAGGAAGACCCGGCGACACCGTGGGGAAGCTTAGATCGGCGTGGGAGCTGCTGAGGCGGCCGGTCGCCGTTGCTCTGATGGTCGCGGTAGCGGCGGGAGGGGCTGTACGCACGGGAGCAGTCACGGGAGTGGGGAAACGCGATCGGTTTTCCTACGTGTGGCAGCCGTTCGTGGGATAATACCGGGACTGAGGCGGTTCGATCGACAGCGCTGGGAGGTGGCAGCAGTGCTGCCACGGTGTCGCGCGCAGCTCGGCGGCCACCGGTTCGAGTGGGAACAGAGGAGAAGAAATTTCCTTCGGTAGTAAGTCTCCTCCTCTAACTGACAAGTGGGTCCCACTCACTCCTTTCCTAAATATCTCCAAAATTCTTGGCACATGCAAAGTTCACTCATATGGAGCTCAAATTCAAAAGCCATTTGCTAATTTGACAAGTTGTGCCTCAGTTTCAAATTTAAATTCAAATTTGGATGAAATTTACAAGTTCCTTTGATATTCATATCAAAGCACCTCCAAATTTGCTCAAAACTTGGCTCCCTCATAATTTGGACCTGAGGAATTCAAATATGTCCTCTGATCTTTGAGTTGGCCATTGCAAATACAACTTCTCAATCAACAGTTTGAACTTCCCTTTTTTGGAAATGGCCTCCATCTTTTTGACTTGACCCTTTTTGTTCAAACTGAATTCGAAGTCTTATTGCACATGCCCACACTTTCATGAGTATACAAAAGTTTTGGCAAGTCCCATTTATTGTAGTTAAACTCAACTTTATTCATAGCTCAAGTTTTCCAATTACAAGTTTTGGGACTTTTACATTAGTGCTCCTGATTTCACGGCAGATATATAAAAAAATCAAAGAAAAAATATAGAAAAGAAAATTTGTGAAGAGGAGCACAAATATCAAAACTTGGGTGTATTATTTTGCCTTGTGGTGCAATTGTTCCTGCTCAATTATTGTTCTTATCATTCATACTTCTTGCTGTCTTGTTCATAACATCCAGGATAAGACACGAGTAGGCCAGCAACTAGGACAAGTGTTTGGACATCTATTCAGCATTACTATCTGTTATTGAATTGTGTGCTACTCACATATATTTGGCCATCCAAACTCCACATTCATCCTTTCGAATAGCACAAGTTTTTGACCCTTGCAATCGCTGAATCACGTCGTCCAGGTATCCTTTGCCTTGTTGTGGTAAGAAACTTGTAAGAGCTTGGTAAGACTCGACCCATTGCTTTGTGAGTTCCAACATCATTGCGTAGTAGTTGATAGGGATAATATTGTTGTTTTTCATATTATTCTTGCTAACAATGTCAGATCATGTTGATCCTACGGAGTGTGTTTTGAAAAGTGAGATGAAGGGTTACATAGAACAAATGATGAAGTCTGTCAAGGAAGCAATCACACAAGGGGTAAAAGATTATCTTGCTGAACAGAGAATACCCCACACCCTTGAGAGGTCGGACAAACGCTTAAGCTCGCTAGTTGGAAGGATTGATGATATGGAGACCCACCTACCACTCATCCATGATGCTACCCACCACAACAACTTTGAAGAAGAAGACGTGTTGTGTGATGTCAATGGAGAGGTGGATACACGTGCTGCGCAGAATGTACATCTACGTCAACGCCTTCGTCAAAACACTCATGGTATGGTAGGAAACAACATGCGTGGTAACAATAACCGCCCTCTTGATGACCCTTTTTTCTAAATTTAAATGTTCCATACCTTCATTTTCTGGTTCTTATGATGCTGAGGCATATCTTGATTGGGAAATGACGGTTGAGCAGAAATTTAATTCCCACCTTGTTCCTGAACAACATAGAGTTCGACAAGCCACTAGTGAGTTTAAGGATTTTGCTATAATATGATGGAATGACTAGGTACCACACGCTTACAACCTGATACATGGGAACATTTAAAAGAAGCTATGTGTAATCGTTTTGTTCCTCCATCCTACCAACGTGATTTTCGAAAGAAATTGCAGCGCTTAGAGTAGGGAAATAATTCTGTCCAAGATTATTATGCGGAGCTTCAAAAGGGCATGATACGATGTGGGGTAGTAGAGGACACTGGAGATAAAATTTGTCCTTTCTATGGGGGGTTGAGACGTGAGATACAGGATATTGTTGATTATAAGGAATTTAATACTGTCAACCAGTTGTTCCAGCTTGTTATGCTAGCAGAAAAGGAGTTACAGGGTCGTCAACAAAAGAACAAGAGCAGCAGCGGTGCCTCCTATACTCCACGCACGACAACATCTTCGGGGGCGTCCAAGTCATTCCGTTTTGATGCCCTTTCACCAAAACCAGCAGCCAAGCTTCCTTCTGGCAGCAACAACGTTTCAGCAGCACAGAAACCACCACCTGCACGACCTGCGGATTCGGGTAAAAATTCCATGCAGGTACCCGCCAAAAGTGCTTCATCCGTTGCTTCAACAGGACGCACTTCCGGCATTCAGTGCCACCGCTGCCATGGTCTTGGTCATGTGCAAAAAGATTGTCCTAGTCAGCGGGCATACGTGGCTACTGAAGAGGGAGGATACATCAGCACCTCCGATGTCGAAGACAACAATGATGATGAAGCTGCCACGGACAATGATGATGGACATGTTTTTGGGAGTGAAGACACATCAGCCTACATGAGCATCATTGTGCAGCGGGTGCTGAACACACAGGTACAACAACTTGATAGATTACAACGCCATAATTTGTTTCAGATTTTCTTTGTCATCAAGAACCGGCGAGCACGTGTCATCATTGATGGAGGAAGCTGCAACAACTTGGTGAGTTCTGAATTGGTCAAGAAGCTTAGCTTGAATACACGACCACACCCACATCCATACTATATTCAATGGTTGAATGATTCTGGAAGAGCTAAGGTAACACAAACTTGCAGAATTCCGTTTTCCATTGGTACATATGTTGATTCCGTTGATTGTGATGTGGTACCCATGCAAGCGTGTTCACTTTTATTGGGTCGACCTTGGGAACATGATAAGGATCCTTTGCACCATGGTAGAAGTAATAAATATACTTTTATGCATAAAGGAAAGAAAATTACTTTGCTACCTTTGACTCCTGCTGAAATTGTACAAGCTGATAGGGAGAGAGCTGGAATTTCTAGTAGTTCTAAATCAGAAAATCAACAAGTCATTAATTTTGTGTTACCACCAAATAATGAGAGATCTACACCTAGTTCTAAGACTGAGGGAATTAAATTGAAGGGTCGTGTAATGCTTGCTATAAAATCAGACCTTGCTGAAATTTCTGATCATGATATTTGCTGTGAATTGGTGTGCAAACAAGTTTTGTTCTCCATTGATGATATTGCTAGGTCTTTGCCTCCAGCAGTTACTAACTTGTTGCAAGAGTATGAGGATATTTTTCCAGCTGAGATACCCCCGGGACTTCCACCTTTGAGAGGGGTTGAACATCAAATTTATTTGATTCTAGGTGCAATTTCGCCAAACCGTGCTGCATATAGGACCAACCCCGAGGAGACCTTTTGGACCATGGGTATGTACGTGAAAGCCTTAGTCCTTGTGCTGTTCCTGTAGTTTTGGTTCCTAAGAAAGATGGTACTTGGCGTATGTGTGTTGATTGTAGAGCCATTAACAATATTACTATAAGGTATCGTCATCGTATTACTAGGCTAGACGACATGCTTGATGAGTTGTGTGGTTCTATAATTTTCACTAAGGTTGACTTATGCAGTGGTTACCACCAAATAAGAATGAAATTGGGAGATGAATGGAAAACAGCTTTCAAAACCAAATTTGGGTTGTATGAGTGGTTAGTAATGCCTTTTGGTTTAACTAATGCACCAAGTACATTCATGCGTTTGATGAATGAGGTCTTGAGAGCTTTTATTGGAAAATTTGTGGTGGTTTACTTTGATGATATCTTGATTTATAGCAGCTCATTGGATGAACATATGGATCATTTACGTGCTGTTTTTAATGCTTTGAGAGATGCATGTTTATTTGGTAACCTTGAGAAGTGCATCTTTTGTACGAATCGAGTTTCCTTTCTTGGCTATGTTGTGACTCCACAGGGAATTGAGGTGGATGAGATGAAAATTCAAGCGATCAAGAGCTGGCCAATACCTCAAGCCATCACACAGGTAAGGAGTTTTCTTGGTCTTGCAGGTTTCTACCGACGTTTCGTCAAGGATTTTAGCACTATTGCTGCCCCATTGCATGAGTTGACTAAGAAAGGTGTGGTGTTCCAATTGGGGAAAGCACAAGGAGTCCTTTGACACCTTGAGGGACAAGCTTACACACGCACCATTGCTGCAACTTCCTGATTTTAGTAAGACTTTTGAACTTGAATGTGATGCTAGTGGAGTTGACATTGGTGGTGTCTTACTGCAAGGTGGTAAACCGGTTGCATACTTTAGTGAAAAACTTAATGGTCCTGTCCTGAATTACTCCACATATGATAAAGAATTTTATGCTCTCGTACGATGCTTACAGACATGGCATCATTATTTATGGCCTAAAGAATTTGTTATTCATTCTGATCATGAATCGCTAAAGCATATTCGTTCTCAAAATAATCTGAATCGTAGACATGCAAAATGGATTGAATTTATTGAGTCTTTTCCTTATGTCATTAAACATAAGAAAGGGAAGGATAATTTGATCGCTGATGCATTGTCTAGACGATATAATATGCTGTCCCAACTTGATTGTCGAATTTTTGGACTTGAATCAATTAAAGAACAATATGCTCTTGATGCTGATTTTAAAGATGTGTTGCTGCATTGTAGAAAAGGTCATACCTGGAATAAATTTATACTGGATGATGGATTCTTGTTTAGAGCTAACCGCCTATGCATTCCAGTTGGTTCCATTCGTCATTTGTTATTACAGGAGGCACATAGTGGAGGTTTGATGGGCCATTTTGGCACAAAGAAGACGGAGGATGTCCTGGCCACACATTTCTTTTGTCCAAAGATGAGGAGAGATGTAGAGCGGTTTGTGGCTCGCTGCACCACATGTCAGAAAGCTAAGTCCTGTTTGAATCCATATGGTTTATACATGCCTCTTCCCGCTCCTTCCATTCCTTGGGCGGATATCTCTATAGACATTGTTTTGGGATTGCCTAGGACTAAGAGGGGGAGGGACAACATTTTTGTTGTGGTGGATCATTTTTCTAAGATGGCACATTTTATACCGTGTCAGAAAAGTGATGATGCTGTACATATTGCCGACCTTTTTTTCAAAGAGATTGTTCGCTTGCATGGTATGCCTGTTACTATTGTTTCAGATCGTGATGCTAAATTTTTGAGTCACTTTTGGCGCACCCTATGAAACAAGTTGGGTACAAAACTGTTGTTCTCTACAACATGTCACCCACAAACTGATGGGCAAACAGAAGTAGTGAACCGCACTTTGGACACCATGTTGAGAGCTGTTTTGAAGAAAAATTTAAAGATGTGGGAAGAATGTTTGCCACATGTGGAGTTTGCATATAATCGGGCAACACATCTACCACCAAGGTAAGTCCTTTTCGGGTAGTGTATGGATTCAATCCTCATGCTCCTATTGATATCTTGTCTTTACCTACTAGTGAGAGAACTCATAATGATGCAAAGGAACGTGCTGATTTTATTTTGAAAATTCATGAGACCACTAAACACAATATTGAAAAGATGAATGAAAAATATAGAATTGCTGGTAGTAAAGGTAGGCAGGAAGTTAGACTTGAACTGGGTGATTTAGTTTGGTTACACTTGAGAAAGGATAGATTTCCAGAATTGAGAAAGTCTAAATTGATGCCTAGAGCTGATGGTCCTTTTAAAATACTTGAGAAGATTAATGATAATGCATATAAACTTGAGTTTCCTCCCGAGTTTAGGGTTAGTCCCACCTTTAACATTTCAGATTTGAGACCATATTTGGGAGAAGAAGATGAGCTTGAGTCGAGGACGACTCCAATGCAAGAGGGGGAGGATGATGTGGACACCACTCCTGCAGATATACACAACACTCACATGGTAGACATGCAAGGTCCAATTACTAGAGCTCGAGCACGACAATTGAATTTAGAGGTGAGCTCGTTCCTGAACAATTCTTTATATGTGAATTTTGAGAGTATGTTGCTACCTAATGGATTAATTATGATTAGAAACCATGGAGAGGACATGGAGATACATGGAGAGGGGTTTGGAGGCGTTGAGGACCAGAAAATACGCCAACAAGAAGTTAGAGACCGAGCCCGACTCAAACTCGAGTCCAACTCGGGCCCAGGACCAGTCCACCTTAAAATGGATGCAGAGGTAGCATACGGACTCTGTTTTTGACGTTCTATATATGCACGGAAAGCTGAGAGGATAAAATTTCTAATGGAACTGGCCCCACATCAAAATTCCCTCAGAGTCGATGGGAAACTTCGAAACAATATAAAGTTTAGAGTCTGTCAGGGTGTTTCATCACCTAGTTGGGCCATTGGGCCTTGTATCGAGTCCAAGTCCATTATGTACGTGTCTTAGGGTTAGGTCACGACCCCAGCACCCCCTTGGTCGTCCTCCACCTCCTTTATACCCCCTAGTCACCGTCACAAACAGCTGGGTTTTGCTTAGATTATTCTGTCAAGAACAGTTTCGCCGTTCATCGGCTTATGAGACCCCAACTTGAGTGCTTCATATCTTTCAGCAATTTGGTTGCATTCTTTCTTGTTCTTGCTTGTGTTATTCGATTCGCAGGCAAGGATTAGCCTTCTTGGCTAGGTCAACCGCGCAATATCGGTTGATAACCTGAGGAGACATGGTGCTGCGACTGCAGGGTTCAGAACGTGTTGTTCGGAAGCCGGATCGATTTGTGTCAAGTCTCCACCAAATCGAGAGTTATCAGAACCTTTCGGAAGATCAGGACCCCTGTACACATCATTGACGGTAGTGCGCACGCCTAGTACTCCACATGTTCCTCGAAGTACTCTTCTCCTGTAGCTGATGTATATGTGGGAATGCAAGGGTGAGTACATGTCATACTCAGCAAGTGTGAGAAAAGTATGACATGTAGCTTACAACAAGGTAGGCAATAAAAAGGTTCATTGCAGCAAGCAAATTTTATTTCACAAACACGTTAAAAACAGCAACTATCTCTAGGTGAGTTTAATCCCATCATAAACAAGTAGTTCATCAACAATCCTTCATCATAATTCACCATTTATCAAGTCTCAACCAGCCATTAATCTTTCCCAAGTTCATCTCATACTCATAAATATTCATAACCATCTCATATTCATATAACCGAAACCAAATTCATTATCATGACCCAAAACAGTCCCAAAACCAATCCCAATGACTATACCATAACAAAACCAAGTTTCTGCCTCTAATCATGAAAGGTTGCCAAGTGCTTCTAACCGGAAGCACGGCTATCATGATAGTTTTACACTCTACAGAGGTGACACCATTTTACCCACAAGTTCGTGATTTCGTCACCTGTCGGCGACTAGAGAGAACCTCCATTATACCAGTACACAACCGTCGGTGTATGGCCAAGAGATCACAAAATAGGCCTTCTAAAGGGGCAACTAGTATGTACGGACCCACCGAGATTTCATCGGCAGGCTCGAATCTCCATTCTCCCACCCACGAGCCCCCTCTTGTGCCATGCAGTTCCCAGGGCAGTCCCTCTCGACTCCCATTTCCCGCACCATCCAACGGTCCATAACAAGCTAGAAACACACCTAACTAGTCAGCTAAGCCGCACCCATATTTGGCCTTGTGGTGGCACTGTTTTCCTGGCATGTGCTCGCATGAACCGTTCCTTAGATCTACGGCAAGCAAACCACCATCTCATTCAGCAATATCCACGAACCAGGCTCGCCTAGATCTCCCTGATTCCATGCTCATTAACATCATCAAGTTAACAAAACTAGTAAACTCCTATAAAAAGGGTGTCCCATCAAGTTGACACAAGCATACACATTTTCGAAAGCAAAACAATTTCAAAAACATAGGATCAATATGGTCAAGGGGCACTTGCCTTGCTCCCATGGCTTGTGTTGCTCAAGCGTCGCGAAGTCTTGGTGTTGTAGTTCCTCGTAGACGGCCTCTTGTACTTGTACTTCTATTCACGACCACACACACACAAAATTTACAGCAATCAATTGTCATGCACAAACTTTACTCAAGATGCAATGAGGTGAATGAATGCAATTCCTATGTCGCAGTTTTATAAAACCAGTTTGTGCGTGTTCTTGCATGTTTTAGTAGGCTTCCATGGGGTTTTATGGCGATGAAGGTTGCTGGGATCAAGTGTGGACGTGGTGATGATCTTGACACAAGGTGTAGATCAATTCCACCGTCAAAAATTGACCAAAACATGGTCTGTCCACACACAGAAGTTTCTGCTCGAAGGGGGCAATGAAAACGGGTGCATAGAAACAGCTGCGACGTTTTAAGAGGGGTAACAAAGACCTACCTCACTTCTTCCTTGCGGCAGGGCCTCCCTCCTAGCAATGGCAGCAGCGGAGGTTTTTCCGTGGAGAAATATGGGGCTGCGGGTAGGGCAGAACATCGGGGCTTCTTCTCCGGTTGACGGGGCTCGACGGCAGTCAAATTCCAGCAAGGGGGGGGGGGCGGGAGTCGGCGACTTGGCAGCAACGGGGCGCGGCTTGGCAGCAGGGGGCAGCGGCCAAAAAAGAAATAGGGGTGGGCAGCTAGGGGGGGGGAGTTATATTTATAAGGGGGAAAAGAGCTAGGGTGGCTAGGATTTTATTATTTATTTTCATCCAATGGATAGGGTTTAATTAGAAAATAAAAGCCCAAAAGAGTCCTAGAGGTAGGTGAAAAAAAAAGAGTCCTAGAGGTGGGGGAATAAAAGAGTCCTAGAGGTGGGGGACTAGGGTTCCCCCCCCCCCCCTAATGGGCTGCGGCCAAGGGGGTGGGGCTCAATTAGGGTTCCCCCCCTAATTTTGTGCGGCCAATTTGGGGGGGAGGGGAATCCTCCCAAATGTGGGGGAAATTCCCCCTAGGGGAATTTTAGGAAAATCAGGAAAATTGGGAAGAGTTTGGAAAAATTGGGGAAGGGGGAAATTTGGGGAAAAATTGGGGTGGCCCAATTTGGCTATTTTATTTATTTTCTTTTTCTTTTTATTTATTTTCCTTTCCTATTTATTTTCATTGTTTTCCATTTCTATTCCCTTTTACTATTGTATATGATTCTATATTCCTCTCTTTATTTCTTCTTCTTTTAAATGCTTTTCTATATGAAAAATGTATGCAATGCATGGTAGTGAAATTGAGGGTGTTATAAACCTACCCCCTTAAAATGAATCTCACCCTCGAGATTCGACAGAGTAGAGAAAAGATGAGGGAATTCCGTCTTGAGATCTTCCTCACGTTCCCATGTAGTTTCGGCTTCGGTGTGATGGCTCCATTGTACCTTGCACCAACGGATTACTTTGTTCCTCATGACCCTTTCCTTCACGTCCAAGATTTTGACGGGGTGTTCCGCGTAGGTTAGATCCTCTTGAAGCTCTAGCTCATCCATCGGTACTTGTTCTTCCGGTACTCTTAGGCATTTCTTGAGCTGAGATACGTGAAACACGTTGCGCACGTCGGAGAGGTGTGTTGGCAGCTCTAGTTGATAGGCTACCTCTCCTCGCTTGCCCAACATCTTGAATGGCCCGATGTAGCGAGGTGCTAACTTGCCTTTGACGTTGAACCGTCTTTGGCCTCGGATAGGCGACACCTTAAGATACACGAAGTCTCCCACTTCGAAGGTCAATCTTCTTCGCCTATTGTCTGCATAACCATTTTGTCGTGACTGAGCGGCCTTCAAGTTTTCAAGTATCGTTTGGACTTGCTTTTCAGCGTCTTGCAGCACTTCGGGTCCAAATACTTGGCTTTCTCTGGTCTCATTCCAGAACAGCGGTGTTCTACACCATCTACGATACAATGCTTCGAAGGGTGACATCTTCAAGCTGGCTTGGTAACTGTTGTTGTATGAGAATTCAGCATACGGCAAGCTCCTATCCCAACTACGCCCATGTTTCAAGGCGCAAGCTCTCAACATATCTTCCAAGATTTGATTTGTCCTCTCAGTTTGCCCGTTGGTTTGTGGGTGATATGAGGAGCTGAAATTCAATCGTGTACCCATGGCTTTATGCAGCTTCTTCCAGAACCTAGGGGTAAATTGAGAACCTCGATCTAAAACTATCCTCTTCGAAACTCCATGACGACACACGATTTGCTCCATATACAGCTCGGCTAGTTGTGCGACGGTGTACTTGGTTCTAACAGGAAGGAAGTGGGCTGTTTTCGTCAATCAGTCCACGATAACCCAAATGGAGTCGTAGCCGGACTGAGTACGCGGCAATCCGACTTTGAAATCCATGTTGATGTCTTCCCACTTCCACTCAGGTACTTTTAATGGCTGCAACAATCCAACGGGTCTTTGATGTTCGGCCTTCACTTGTTGGCACGTGTCACATAGGGCAACACATTCAGCAATATCCCTTTTCATGCCATCCCACCAATAGCATGTTTTCAGGTCCTTGTACATCTTTGTACAGCCGTGGTTTATGGAATAAGGCAAGTCATGTGCCTCCTTTAGTATCGTGTCGCGGATGTGCTTCACGTTAGGCACACAAATCCTTTTCCCTAACCAAAGTGTGCCTTTCTCGTCTTCCTTGAAATCCTTCTCTATGCCTTATCGGATTCTTTCCTTGATTTCCTTGATTTCATCATCCGTTGCTTGGCCATCTCGTATCTCTTGTTCCAGCGTTGAGTTTAGTTCTATCACCTCTATCTCGTTCAAGAACCCAAGATGTAACCATCCAAACTCCTTACGCAGCTCGGGTGGCAGCTCCCGAACCGTGAGCTGGTGACATGCTCCTTTTCGGCTCAATGCATCTGCTACTACATTGGCCTTTCCGGGGTGATAGTTGATTCCAACATCATAATCCTTGATGAGTTCCAACCATCGACGTTGCCTCAAGTTCAGATCCGTTTGCGGGAATATATACTTGAGGCTCTTATGATCTGTGTAGTTCTCACATCAGTGACTAAGGATGTAATGCCTCCAAATCTTCAACGTATGTACCATGGCTGCAAGTTCCAGGTCGTGTGTGGGGTAATTCAGCTCATGTTTCTTTAGTTGTCTCGATGCATAGGCTACCACTTGGCCTCCTTGCATGAGCACACATCCGAGCCCTTGTCTTGATGCGTCACAATATATATCGAAACTCTTGCTCTCATCTAGCAATACTAAAACCGGCCCTGTCGTTAATCTCTTCTTTAGCTCCTCAAAGCTGTCTTGACACGCTGGTATCCACTGAAATGCTTTTCCTTTCATCAGCAATTCAGTCATAGGCTTCGCTATTTTGGAGAAATCCTTGATGAACCGGTGGTAGTATCCAGCCATCCCAAGGAAACTCTGAATATCCCTCACATTCTACGGTTGGTTCCACTTCAAAACATCCCTCACTTTTCCCGGATCAACCGATACTCCTCCCTTGGAGATGATGTGGCCTAGGAACGATATCTCCTTTAGCCAAAACTGACACTTACTAAACTTAGTATACAATTGATGCTCTCGCAGTTTCTGCAATGTTAACCTCAAGTGGTCTTCATGTTCTTCCTCGCTTTTCGAATACACCATGATGTCATCAATGAAAACCACGACGAACTTGTCCAAGTACTCCATGAAGACCTTATTCATGAGGTACATGAAGTATGCGGGTGCATTCATCAACCCAAATGACATAACGATATATTCATACCAACCATACCATGTTCTAAATGCAGTCTTGGGTATGTCGGAGGGCTTAATCTTCAGCTGGAAGTATCCCGACCGAAGATCAATCTTGGAGAAATTCGGGCACCTTTCATTTGATCGAATAGGTCCTCTATGCGGGGCAGCGGGTATTTATTCTTGATTGTCACTTCGTTGAGAGACCTATAGTCCACACACATCCTTTGGGTCCCATCTTTCTTATGCACGAAGAGCACGGGGGCGGCTCCCCACGGTGACGAGCTTGAGTGTATAAAACCCTTTTCTAGCTGCTCCTGAATTTGTTTCTTGAGCTCCACTAATTCATTAGCAGGCATCCTATATGGCCTATTCGCTATAGGTGCAGTTCTGGGTACTAAATCAATGACACATTCAATGTCCCGGCCAGGTGACATACCTGGAAGTTCTTCCAGGAACACATATGAATATTCTCGAACCACCGGAATGCTTTCCAATGTCGCCTATTCGACGTGGTTCAGCGTTGCCTTCTCGGTTGCAGGTTGGGCTGCCTCAAACTCAATACGAGTATTTTGCTCACTCGTCAACTGCATGATCCTCTGAGCACATTGAATCACTCCTTTGTGCTTGCTTAAGCAGTCCACTCCAAGTATTATGTCAATCCCTTGGGAATCCAAGACAATAAGGTTGGCAAGAAAGTCTATCCCCCTAATTTTAAGGCTTACTTTCAGACATACTATATTAGTCCTCATCTCTCCACCGGGAGAATTAACCAACATAGTTTGTTTCATGTGAGATATGGGCAGGTTACACTTGGCAACGTACTTGGATGAGATGAAGGAATGCGATGCTCCGGAATCAAATAAAACAGTGGCTGGGTTGGAGTTGACGAGAAACATACCAATCACGACGTCCTCAGCTTGTTGTGCTTCCTCTGCGGAGACGTGATTCACATTGCCATGAGCATAGTTCTACTGTCCACGGTTACCTTGCATAGCTCCTCCATTCGGCCGTTGGTTCTGTTTAGGTGCATTGCTCGACTGTCTAAGGCCTTTCTTCAGGCAATGACTTGCAAAGTGTCCCGCCTCTCCGCATGAAAAACATGCCTTGTTGCCCATAACAGCAGGAATGTTGGGGCGAGGCTGGTTTTGAGCATAGGCGCCCATGTTGGGACGGGGCACAGGAGGCATAGGCATACGAGGTGCTTGCATAACAGGACGTTACTGCGGTGGCTGATTAGGGCGAGGTAGATTTGCAGGGCGGAAAGTAGAAGCGGACGATCCATAATGTGGTCTAGCTGGTGGCATGAAGCGGGGACGTACATTGCTCCCTTGTGGCTGTCCTTGATATGGCATCTTCCTCTTGCCCTCTTGCTCAATCTCGCGGATATTGCTCTCCACCACTATAGCCTTGTCGACGAGCTTTTGGAAGTTTGCATAATCATTGTTGAGCAGCTGAACTTGAATCTCGTTGTTCAATCCTCTTATAAATAAGTATTGCTTTCTATGATCCGAGTTGACATCCTCTGGAGCATACCTTGACAACTGCTTGAACTTGTTTAGATACTCATTCACGCTCTTCCTTCCCTGGCGGAGACCTTCAAACTCTTGCCTTTTAAGCATCATGACTCCTGCAGGGACATAGTGAGAGCGGAAACTCTCCTTGAATTCAGCCCAAGTAATTGTCTCTTGATTGACATGATCATTGCAAAGAGCGTCCCACCAATCTGCGGCTGCTCCCATTAAGTTTATGTGATGCGAAGAGAACTTTCTCTCGATCATTGCACTAAACAATAGAAAACTTCTTTTCCATAGACTTCAGCCAATCATCAGCCTCCATAGGATCATTGGCTTGTGCAAAAGTAGGTGGCCTAGTCCTCATGAACTCTCCCAATATGTTGTGAGGCGGCGGTGGTGGCAGTGGTGGCGGTGGTGGTGCAGGAACGGGGTTAGGATTGTTGTTGTTGTTGTTGTCCTGCATCTGTCCCAACATTTGTATAATAGTTTGCATGAGCTTGTTCTGCATAGCCATCAACCGTTCAAGGTTGCTTGCATCAGCCCCAGGGTTGGCATTTTCAGGAACTTCCACATTGCCATCCTCTTGTGGTTCGTTGTTACCACGAGTGTTCCTCTGTTGGCAGTTGGAGTTTTCCCTCACCATCTGAGAGAGAGTAGAGTAGGAAATAGAAGTTTAGATTGATCCCCAACTATATGCATCAAGGTGTATGAAATAAGTATCTTCTTTTATTAGTTTCATCCTATATGAGGATGTGAACACGTGCCGAAGCATCTCACATCTCTCCACTAAGTGTGGATGTGGACATCCGCCAAAGCGTCCCACAACTCACACCAGCACACAAACACAAGCAATCATCATTAAATTCTGCACACCACTCTTATTTCATCCTACTACGATCTAAACGTTCCTATTACAGCTTATTCAATGGGAAACCTAAACTTAATCGTGTGAACCGGTTCTATTCTCGCCGTGTGACGGGGGTGGTCTATACATGGGTGCACGCCATGGTGAGTTGGCGGTCCATGTAGGGATTGATGACGCTGGTGCTCCATTTGTTCCTGCGTTGGCACGAGTCTCCTCTTGTTTTTCCAGTAAGACTAGCTTCTTGCGGAAGTAACGGATCTATTCTTGTGCGCTTGCATAGCGGTTTCCTAACTCCACGAGCAACCTCTAAGACTTATCAGCAGCTTGTGGGTTGGAAAGAGCTCCTCCATGGGTCCAATGATCTCCCTTGTACCACTCTTCCGATATGGGTGCAGCTCAAAAGTAGTGTTCTCAAGCTGCTCACGGAAGGCGTAGCACAGCCCGGTGAGTGCATCCCATGCGGCATCATCAATAGCTTCTGCCCTTGTAGCTCTCCATGTGGGTGTGAAGTGCCGAGTGACAACCCTACCGTTAGATAGGATGGTTACCTCTGCCTTCCACTCTTCATGTCCGAGACGAGGGACTTTCTTGAGAAGATATTCCGGGTATATATAGGCTGCAGCAATCCAGAAACTCTTTAACCTCCTTGGATATGTGTCCTCCTTCCATCCCGTCGGACCGGAATTCTTGAACTGAACGGTTGGCCCGTTCATCACCTTCATTTTCGGCCTCAGCAGGGGGTGGCTCCTCTTCGGATCCATCTCCTTCCGACATAGCTTCATGAGGCTCCGCTGGGTGTAAGCCCGCGTGAAACTCCTCCTGAGGTACGTACTAATGCTGTTCTTGTGGATCATCTTCCATGTCGTCTTCGATTGGTTCCACCTCTTCCGGTTCCTCTTCCTCATACATTGAGCTACTGACTTCATCTTTATCATGAGGTTCCATCTTCACCTCCTCACAATATAGTCCATCGGACACTTCAATGGGGTTAAGTGCACTCCCAAGTGGTTTGGACGAGACCTTATGCGTGTTGTGCTCCTAGTCACCGGCATATATAAATAAGACATGAGAAAATTTAGAGAAGAAGAAATAACTCCAAAACTTCAGAAGCTATGCATCAAGAAAATAAAAGTGTTGCTGTCCAAAAGGAAAGAAAAAAGGAGGGGCTGAAAATAGCACTTTGTGGTGGCTGAATTGACGATTAAACAGCAGCAAGCAATTTTTGAAAATAACAGTTTAGAGGGGTGTTCCTATGTGTTTTAGAGTGTCCATTCTACCTAGGCTTGCGTCCTACAATCAAGGTGGCTCTGATACCAATTTGTGACACCCAGTTCCGAAAATGAACCAAATGAATGCATATGTGTGCCCAGGATGTTCATCGCACATACAAATATATTCCACAAACTGAAATTCAGAATATAACCACGTACAAATAATGTTTAAGTACTTTATTACATTGACTCAATGACTCACTCATGAATATCCAACTTATTTAGCAGCGGAAGACTCTAACGACAGCGGAAAAATGACTCAAACAGCAGGATCCAACTTCAACTCCATAGGCATGTTGACGGTAGTGCGCACGCCTAGTACTCCACATGTTCCTCGAAGTACTCTTCTCCTGTAGCTGATGAATATGTGTGATGGACCGAAATCCGTACGTCCAGGATCTCAGAGGGTGGTGCCGCTCGATGCGACACCCGACAGCACACACCATAAGGCAACCATAGTATTACATTGAAAACAACTGAATATGTACATAAAATAGTACAAACCTTCAGTTTACCACTAATTGCAGAGTTCTACAGCGGAAGACAATTTATACAACTCACGCCCACCTAACTAGCAAAAGTCGGTTGTCCAGCCCTACGGACAACCCACACTAGTTGCACTCATCTTCAGCGCGGCGTGTACGGCTCCCACTCAGCCGTGGTCCCCCACGGAGGGTAGCCCTCGCCGGTGGACTCGTACCCCGAGTCCGTGGGGTAGTCATCACCTGCAAACACTCATAGCATCAACCGTGAGCACGATGGCTCAGCAAGTCTTAACCGACGCTCCTACACATGAAACTCTACATGCAGGTCATAATAAACATAGGAATGGCACATTGCAGCAATGGTCACGCCTACAAGTTCATCCTTAATTCGTCTTTTAGCCACAAGTTAACGGTTCATGAATCTGAAATTTAGTAAGCAATATTTGGTGGCACACATGTAACAATACAATTTATTCAAATCAGCAATATTGAATATAACATTCCATATGTTAAACTCTGTCACGACTCAGTGACCAAGTGGTACTCATCACCGCGAGGGACGGCAAATCGACTCGATATACACCTGTAGGGATACCCGAAGAGCACGTCATGTACGCCCACCCGTAGAGCTGCACAGCACGCTCACTCGATGTCGTACGGGACAACCTTTCACCAAACAGCCCAACCATCGAACCAGTCGCACCCAAACGGACAGGAGGTTCCCTACATGGAGCATCTCTCTATGCCCGTCAGCGGATTTCCACCTTGCTGCCCTCAACCTACACCTATAAATCGGTGTGTTATGCCTCGACGCCCGGAGGTATAGGTTACATCAGTTTATCGGGGCCCATATATCCTATATGCCTTCGGTACATTCAAACTTGATCAGCGTGGGCTGCACACGGATCGGTCCTCAATCGACCTGGACAGGGCTGCGCCCACAGGACTTCCTCTTGCTGCGCCCTAGCCCCTGCCTAATCTCAATTTCTTACTAAAGTGATCTCACATCACTCGAACCAATCCCATGTGTCCCGAAGCCTATACTCGCGAGTAGATTCCAACTACTCGACTTGTACCAAAGTCTATACATATTAAGCAGAGCATAAACTACTTGAGGACTTAGACACTACCCTCATTCTTTTTAGAATGATCTGGTTATGCATTTGGGTTTTCATCCATCCTACATCTAATGCACATAAATACCTCAAGCTAAATGTGTATATAAAGCAAAACCTTATAAACTTTGTTAAATGCAAACCGGGGCTTGCCTTGTTGCTGCTGGTTAGGGGTTAGGGTCTCGTCCGGAAGTAGAAAGTCCAACACTTTCGGGGTCTCCTCGCCTTCAGCAACTATAGTGAGCAATGTAACGATATGTCAATTTAAATACAATGTGTTAAATTGAGTATGTAAAGACCGTAACTCTAGCTAGACATCCCATTTGGCTCTTAAATTTTTATGGTGGCTTGGTAAGGACCTAACCAGAGACTTGACCAAATTTAATTTTAACCCAAGCTCATTTGAGCTCTGCACAAATAAAAGTCTAAATGGTAATTACTAGATGTTCTATGGATTTCCACATGTTTTAATGAGTCAAACCATTACTTTTTGGAAACTAGAGTTTGATATGGTTCTAATGGAGTTGGTTTCATGTCATTTGAAGAATCCTAGAGGAAGTTATGACCTAATCAAGATTTGAGAAAATCTGAAAAATGTTTCTGTACATTTTTCTATTTTCTCAGGGCAGTTCACTTAATCACACCATTAGGGGGACTAAATGAACTTGGATAGATCCGAAATTTTTTCTTGTGACTCAAGGATTTTCAAATGAACATCCTAGCCAAATTTCAGAATTTTCCATAAAGGAAATCTCCAGATAAAATTCCCAACAGTTAAAACTTTAGGGAACTAATTCTGGAAAAATAATAAGTTTCATTAGCTGAAACAGGTTTTTCTGGATAGTACTAAAAAACCTGAATCCAACAAAATTTGCTTCACTAAATTTGGACACTTCTACACAAAGTTATGAATTTCTAAAATTTGGGCTGATTCCTGAATTATTTTCCTAAAGGAAATCTCCTCCCGCGCCTTAACAGTGACTGACAGCGGGGCCCGCGTGTTTAAATTAAATTAACCGCGCATGCTTAGTGCGGTGGCTGACACGTGGGGCCTGCACCCTTCATCTACCTCGCAATGCCGCCGCTCCGAGCCGCCGCCCCCACGTAACTTTGGACGCTGAACACGCTGGACACCATGCTGCCACCAGCTAACCGCTGTAGCTCGCCGGCGACGAGCGCTATGTCCCTGTGCCACTTCGGTGACGCATTCCCGTCCTTCCGAACACCCCCTATGCGTTCTAATCACGTAACCACGTCCAGGGAAGCCTCGGGAAGCTCGGCATGACCTCGGTTGGGACCCAAACAGCCAGCAAACCGGACCTCACCGCCGATCCTCCCTTCCGCTGGACTGTTTATCAGTGAAACTAGGGTTCAGGTGGTTTTTTCTTGCGGGTTCCTGCTCGAGGAGAAGCGCAAGAATGTCTAGAGAGTCTGTGAGCTGCAGCTTGACCGGCGGTTGCCTCTGTGCAACGAATTTTGCCATTGACCGATTGCTAACCCTAAGGTACACCGTGGAGGGAAACTTGGAATTCCTGCTCTACACCGCATGAAACGGCAAATGGTTTCCTCCTACAGCTTCCTCACAAGCAGGCACACCTTTTCTTCTCTGGTGGCGATGCGTGAAGCAGCGGGATCGGCCGGTCGCCGGGGAGCAGAGAGAGGCGGTGAGAAGTTTGGTTGCGGGAGCCACGAGTGGGGTGTGTGAGCGTCGGTTCAGCTGGGGCACGACGAAAACGACCAAGCTGTGTGTCGTGCTGGTGCTGTGACTCTCGGTTTTCACCGTGCGGTGGCCTCCCCGTCGGTGAGCGGCCTGCACGCGGCGCTCGGTTGTCGCCCGCGTGAGTTTCTCTCGGGTTGAGTTGGTTCTGTGAATTTCCCTCACTGACCAATGGGTCCCACCCTCTCCCCTCTAATTCTGTTCCCTTCTTTGCTGCAAATATCTCAGCTACTCACACTTAAATGGTAGACTTAGCCACAAAGTCATGAGTTGAATTTGATTTCCTCAATTTGAAATTGGCTTGGCTAAGTTTGCTTCCGACAATATGAATTATGCTGAGTTTGAGTGTGAAGTCATCTTTTGAATCCAAGTGATGAAAGTAGCTGAAATTTGAATTTGCATTCGAATTAGCCCTTTTACAAATGTCTCCAAAAGTGCCTCAAACTGATTTGGATTTGCATTAGACTTGGCATGAGCAGCCCTAAGACTGTTTAGGGCCTAATGGTAAACTCATCCTCTCATGTTTATGTGTGTGAGCTCCTACTTTTTGGAGTTATGGGTTTTTCCTCTAATCACCCTGTTGATGGTGTTTAGTTGCTCTTCACAAATGTTCATGAACTATCCACCAAATGAGCTGTGGTGTGGTGATGTGATGAACATTTTAGCAATTTAATTCTTGGGCTTTTACATCCCTCCTCCCTTAAAAGAATCTCGTCCCGAGATTATAAAAGAAGAGACGAAGATGTAAGAGGAATTACCCGTGATGAGATGCCATGAAATCGGGGTAGTTTGAGCGAAGGAACTCCTCGCTCTCCCACGTCGTTTCCTCAGCGGTGTGGTTGCTCCACATTATCTTTTAGAACCACAGCGTTTGGTTACGCGTGGTCCGAGCCTTCTCATCAATAATCTCCACCAGATATTCAGCATAAGTCAAATCAGGTTGTAGCTCGCCAATGTCTTCGGTGGGAACAGTAGACGTATACTTCAGACATTTCCAGAGTTGTGAAACATGGAAAACATCGTCAACCCCAGCGAGAGAAGCCGGTAGTTCTAGTCGATACGCCACTGGTCCACACTTTTCGATGATAGCATAGAGTCCAATAAATCGGGGAGTGAGTTTCCCCTTCATGCCGAATCGATGCACACCTTTCATCGGAGATACACGGAGGTACACGGGTTCCCCGACATCGAAGTGCAGAAGCCTACGCCTCTTATCAGCGTAACTTTTCTGTTGGAATTGAGCGGCCTTCAAGTTTTCTTGAATCATCCGAACGCGCTCTTCGGCGTCGTTCACCAAATCAATCCCGAACGTGACCCTTTCACCGAACTCGCACCAGTTCAATTGGGTGCGGCATTTGTGACCGTAGAGAGCCTCATATGGTGCCATCTTGATACTCGCTTGATAGCCATTGTTGTACAAGAATTCCGCCAACGGTAGATGATCATCCCATTTTCTACCGTGGTGGATGGCACATGCTCTCAACATGTCTTCTAATACTTGATTCACCCTCTCAGTTTGCCCATCTGTCTGAGGGTGATAGGCGGAGCTTCTAATCAGCTTAGTATCCAAAGCAGCATGCAACTGCTCCCAGAAATGAGCCATGAACAGTGCCCCTTGATCTGAGATTATCGTCTTGGGTACTCCATGCAGGCATAAAATTCTTGCAATGTACAACCCCGCATACCTGCTGGCATGGAAATGTGCATGCACAGGAATGAAGTGAGCCGACTTGGTTAACCGGTCAACGATTACCCAAATTGAATCATGCTTGTTGGAAGTCAGGGGTAATCCCACAATGAAATCTATGCTCACATCTTCCCACTTCCATGCTGAAATTTTCAGAGGTTGCAACAGCCCTAATTTTCTTATGTGATCCGCTTTCTCCCGTCTACACGTATCACACTCGGATACATACTTTGCAACTTCCCGCTTCATCTGTGTCCACCAAAATTTACTCTTTAAATCTTGGTACATTTTGTTGCTGCCCGGATGAATGGACAACTTAGACAAGTGAGCTTCATCAAGGATCTTCTTCCTCAGCTCCATATTACAGGGTACGACTATGTGGTTACTAAACCATAGCGTCCCCTCATCATCCTTCCGGAAACATTTGATATCCCCGCTGTCTATCCGTCTTCGGAGATGTGCCATGCCCTTGTCAACTTTCTGAGCTGCAATAATATCCTCCCTAATGGTAGGGATGAGAGCAAGGTTGTAGAGTGATCCATATGGAACCAAGTATAAACTCGGTTCTTCCTCTTCCGTTGGTGTAATGGTTAGGTTATGGACATGTGATTTCCGACTCAGCGCGTCGGCAACCACATTCGCCTTGCCGGGGTGGTAATGAATCTCAATCTCATAGTCTTTGATTAACTCTAACCACCTCATTTTCCTCATATTCAGCTCCTTCTGGGTGAAGATATATTTTAAGCTCTTGTGGTCGGTGTAGAGATGTACTAAATTTCCCAGGAGATAGTGCCTCCACGTTTTCAGTGCCAAAACCAAAGAAGCAAGCTCAAGATCATGAGTCGGATAGTGCTTCTCATGGTTTCTAAGTTGGCGTGAGCCATACGCGACCACACGTCCTCCTTGCATCAACACGCAGTCAAGCCCGATACCGGACGCATCACAATATACGTCGAAAGGCTTGGTCGTATCCGGTTGAGGTAAGACCGGGGCTGTTGTGAGATGCTTTGCCAATGCTTGGAACGCTCCTTCACATGCTTAGTTCCAAACATATTTTGTTCCCTTCGTCAATAATTCTGTCATCGCCTTAGCAAGCTTGGAGAAACTCGGGATGAATCTCCGGTAATATCCCGCTAAACCGAGGAAGCTTCTGACTTCATGGACAGAAGTGGGGGCTTTCCATTTCAGCACTTGTTCAATTTTGCTTGGGTCAACCGCAATGCCTTCCGCTGAGATGATATGTCCCAAAAATGGCACTTGGCTGATCCAAAACTTGCATTTGCTGAACTTGGTATAAAGCTTATGGTCCCGCAAGCGTTGAAGGACGATTCGCAAGTGTTCGGCGTGTTCTGCTTCTGACTTGGAGTAAACCAAGATATCATCAATCAACACCACAACAAACTTGTCCAGCTCCGTCATGAACACCGAGTTCATGAGGTACATGAAATGTGCTGGAGCGTTGGTGAGACCAAAAGACATGATGAGATATTCATATAGACCATATCTCGTCGGGAAGGCCGTCTTCGGGATATCCTCCGCCCGGATATTTATTTGATGATACCCGGAGCGAAGGTCCATCTTTTAAAACACACCTGCACCCACAAGTTGATCGAATAGGATGTCAATGTGGGGCCACTACAACAATAGTTTTATTTTCATGGGCCAGGAACCCACGAAAATAAGTATTTTCGTAGGTTTGGACCTTATTTTCGTGGGTTCCTTGCCCACGACAATAAACCAACAAAAATAAACTTAATTTCGTGGGTGGCTCATGAAAATACATTTATTTTCGTCGGCCAGATTGAGCTCACGACACTATATATTTTCGTGGGCCAATTAAACCCATGAAATTAAACAAACTTATTTTCGTGGGCCACAAATAAACCCATGAAAATAAGTGACATTATTGTCGTGGGTTTTCAGATGGCCCACGAAAATAATGAGGATTTATTTTCGTCGGCCACATGAAAACCCATGAAAATAGGGCTCTTTATTTTCATGGGTTCCTGGAAACCCACGAAAATAAGAGCAATTATTTTCGTGGGCCACCTGGAAACCCACGAAAATAAGGCCAGTTATTTTCATGGGTTCCAGTAAACCCACAAAAATAAGTCCTATTATTTTCGTGGGTGATTGGAAACCCACAAAAATAATGAGGACTTATTGTCGTGGGTTATCTAAAAACCCACGAAAATAAGACCTAATTATTTTCGTGTGCCATTGAAACCCACGAAAATATTACTGTACAGTTGAGGAATATAACCTATTTAATTACTTCCAGCACATAAATAACATATCAAATCAAAATATCAACAACACAATCAAATCACAACTATTTTCAATTCACATGAAAACATTTATAACATAATCAAAACAAGTTTAGTGCATAAAGACATTACATATTCACATTACAACTCACAACGAGTTCAACTCAAATTTAAACGTTACTACACGGCTCATAATAATTGCAACTCACAACTCATCAGCTCATCCTGCTCGCCGTTCTTCCTGTATAACCGATTTATACATTAGAACCAATTTGATAAGATTAAATAAAAAATAGCATCATATCGTTTTGAAAAACGAAAGTGGAAACAGATATATGACAAAAGGACTCTAAATGCATTTTAGTTTGTTTTAAATTTACCTAGTTGCTACCACCCGGAGCGAACAACTGATCGACGAAGTCTTCTCCACCACATTGTTCTCCTGTAGATGATGTGGGCAAATTTGCAACAGGACTCTGAAAATTTTGCGGTCTTGAGGATGATCCCTTATGAAAAATAACGATACATGTTATAAATATATTAATCGTATAAAAGTAAAAATAACATTAGGAGTATAAGTTATTACCTGTGTTCCAACAGCAGGAAGTTGCGGAATTACCGGTATCGATGGAGATGTCGGTAGCTGTGGGGGCGTCGGTAGAGGTGGCATAGCGGCAGGCAATCCAAGTTGTGAAAAATATCCCTAAATTTATTTTGAAATTTTTAGCATACTTATTCTTTAAATGTTAACACAAATTATTAAACTCTTATAATAATTTACCTGCATCGATTGTTGCCATGCTGTCAGGTTTGCAAAGTAGTCATTTTGTGCTTTTATGCACTCTTCCTGTCGTCTCATGCGATCTTCCTGTCGTCTCATATGTTCTCTCAATGCAGCTTGCTCCTCCTCCATTTGTTTGAACCTTGACTCATCTCTAGTATGCGTACATCGAGAAGAACTTGCCCCGCTCTGTGTCGATCGTGACATGGAAAGAACCACATCAGTGTTCATCACACCATTGAACATTGAATACCTACATAAAGAAATATGACATCATTATAAGATAATGCTCGAAGCAAGTTTAGTATGTGAATAAAAGAATATGAGGGTAGTAAAAGTTCACCTCCCGTGAGGCTTTCCTCCACCGGATTGGTACAAAGCAACGACATCGACGTCTTCTTTTCTCTAATCATAGTCATCTCCATGACGTTTAGCCATCTCTTTAGCATATTTCTCCTACATACAAGAAAAATTAAGTGAACCAACTATTTGTATTGTTTCATAATAAAATTTACTAATATGACATACCAAGTTTTGAGTTGCTCTCGGTGTGCACAACTGGCTGTCATCTGAGCCTCTATGTCCTCTTATATAAGTATCGATGAAAGAAGGCTCCTCACCACTTTGAGCAGCCTACATAGACATATTATAAATATATAGCTATAAAATCTAACATTATAATAACAAATTGTAAACGAACAAAAACTTACCATCCTTTTCGAAAGACGAATATGACCATCTCCACCATAACGCTGAAGAACTTGACCACCAGACTCACATTTGATTCTTTTGGAGTTAGATCTCTCTCGATACTCACTCGATGCCCAATAAGTACATAAAGCGTAATAAGCATCAGAACACTTTACCATCCAAGGAATCATTACCTGACGGTATTGATCGTCGTCTAGGTAAATTTTTGAAGCTCCCATTCTCTTGTTCATCATTTGTCCAACCTTCTCTTTGTAGTATAAACACACAGCCGATATTCGCGCATTTGACATCATGTCATTGACAACTTTTCGCACAGCTTTATGGAAGACTTTGTGTGCTCTAGACTCGAGAGCAACGTCATGGTCGTCCGGCAAGCGGTATCGTTCCTACAAATAAAATGCTACATGTAGTAATAAAAATTTAATTAAGATAAATATAATGTAATCTATAAAAAACATACCCAGAAATCATGCCAGACAGCTCCTGCTACATTTTCATGCACAGCATGAGGAGCAATCTTATAGTGCTCCCAACTTGTTGCGGGTTTCTCAACACCTTTCACAACGACAAGACCTGGATAATGGAGACGACATATAGCACCCAAAACCGCATTAGGCTGCCTGCGGTGTTGTCGTCCATCCCAATCCAAGTCATCCCATTGCCTTCAAATAAATGAAACGAAATTCAATACTAAGTTATATGTTTTGTTTCTTCAATAATACTAAGCATATTTACTAACCAGTCACCGACAGGAGCGATCCGTAATCTTTGTTGTAAAGGCACAGCCAGCGGTAGAGTGTTTGAAGACCGGTATCTAAATGATTGTGGCAAGTCTCCCACATCTGTGTCATCCTCTTCGTCATCCTCAGCTTCCTCCTCGGCTTCCTGGACCTCTTCCTGGACCTCTCGACACTCCTCCTGACCCTCCTCTTGAACCTCTTCGTGAACCTCTTCGTCCACCTGAAATTAGAGAAATTAACTTCCACATAATTATATAATGGTAAATATAATAAAATTATAAATAAATTACCTGTTCTTGAGCTTCTTCCATGCATCTTCTAAATGCTTCTCGTCTACTATTATTTGAGGCAGTACCGTGAAAAAGGGACTCAAGGCTACGAGAAGAGCTAGCAGACCTGCTACTACTCTTGCTTGAGAAGCCAAAGAGCCCCTTAGCGATATTCTTCGGACCACGTGGCATCCTGTTAGAGAAAATATTGATTAGAAATAAATAAATAATGATACAACAAAAAGTAATACAAATAAAGTATATAATGTTTACATGATTAAAATTCATCGTGATCCTATGTTGCTTCGGTAACATGTCGACCAATTTTCTTCTTTCGTCCCACCTTAACTTTTTTTAGTGTGAGGTCTCTTTCTTTTAATCACTACTAGCTCTTCTACATCATTGTCTTCATCATCAGCAACTAATGTATCAAGACCTAAACCATCATCTATATTGAAAGATGGTGGATTATCATCCTCTTGGTAAACTTCATCCTGTTCTTCTTGATAACCAGCATCACCAGGGGCATATAACCGTTCTCGTGGATTAACTTTATACACGACCCACCAAGCACTCAATTTTGGACAAGGATACGCTAGGTAGTAAACCAACTCAACTTGATGAGCAAGAACATAATTATCGCATCCACGAAGTCTATTTTCATGTTTTACCTCTACTATACCGAATTCATCCTGTCGTGTTCCCCTGTTATTATCAAACCAGTCACAATGGAAGAAAGTAACTCTAAGATCTTTAGAACCACTAAATTTAAACTTCACAATGTTCTGGATGATCCCATAGTAGTTAGTTTCATTCCCCTCTGCATCACATGCTCTAGTTACAACACCACTATTTGTCGTGGCTGCAAGAGGATGTTTTTCTTCAAATTTAGCCGAATGAAATCGGAACCCATTTACATCGTAACGACCAAAACTCCTTGCTGTTATGGTTCCTTGAGAAAGTTTCCGTAGGTCCTCATGAACGTAAGCATCGACCATGCACTACGAATTAAATAAAATATCAGTTATGTTAATCAGATTAACTTGGCAATGATAAAATTAACATGTAATAAGAAAACATTACATGCTTTCAAAACCAATTGACGAAGTTAGGACCCCCATGAAGGCCATCACGACGCATTTTATCTAATTGTTTGTTTGTTGGTTGACGCGTATACTTCCAAAATTGTTTGTCGAACTCGCTACAACATGTGCTAATATTAGTACATCGAAACATCTCTCATATTAAAAATGAGACATCATAAAGTGTTACTACGTGGTAATTAAAAAAGAACACTTACACAAAATATTGAGCCATCTCTTCGATTTTTGTGTACATGTACAACATACATGAATTCCATTCTTCTTCTGAAACCACATGCCTAGTGCTGCCACCAACCGTTTTTCCCTTCCACGAAAAAAATACTTTGATTTCCCGCAGGAGTTTCTTCATTTATGTGGTACCGTGTTGTGGGAGCATACACATTATGTTCCTTTGCAAAGAATGTACTTGAGAAGTATGCTACCTCTTTCAAGGCAAATGATTCTGCAATACACCCTTCTACTCTTGCTTTGTTCAAAACCATTGCTCTAAGTTTCTTTAGTGTCCTTTCAATGTGGTACATCCATCGATATTGCACGGGACCACAAACTTTAGCTTCATAAGGCAAATGCACAAGTAGATGTTGCATTACATTCATAAATCCTGGCGGGAATACCTTTTCCATTTTGCATATGAGTGACGGTATTTCTTTCTCCAACTTTTCCATCATTTGAACTGTAATTTCTTTAGCACATAATTGTCTATAGAAAAAACTAAGTTCTGCAAGTACTCTCCACACATCCTGATGCACATATCCACGGAACATTACTGGAAGTAGTCTTTCCATCATTATATGATAATCGTGACTTTTAAGATTATTTAGTACCCAAATTTCAAGATTTGTCGTGCGCCTCAATCCAGCACAGTATCCGTCAGGAAACTTCAGTCGTTGCAACCACTTTAGAACTTCTTTCCTTTCACTAACTTTAAGGCAAAATGGAGCACGTGGCATTCTCTGTTTTCCACTACCATCCTGTCTGACTTCTAAAGACGGACGGTTATAAATATCGGCTAAATTTTTTCGTGCTTTCAAATTATCTTTTGTCTTTTTGAAATTGAGAAATGTGCTAATGATGCTTTCTGCTACATTGTGTTCCTGATGCATCACATCAATATTGTGCAGCATTAACAATGACTTAACATAAGGAAGATCCCATAAGCCACATATATGAGTCCAATTATGTTCGTGACCAAAACCAACAAACCCATCATCTGTAGGGACAAGTTGACTGAGGCATGCAGCAATCTCAGTACTAGCCAAGCGTTTCGGCAGACCTTTTATTACAATAGTATCGTTTCGAAATGTATTAACTTGTTTCCGAAATGGGTGATTTGCTGGTAGAAATCGTCGGTGGCAATCAAAAAAACACACCTTGCCCCCATGAGTAAGTCTAAAACAATCAGAGTCCGACCCACAAATTGGACAACAAAGTTTGCCATGTGTGCTCCATCCTGAAAAAACCCCGTATGCAGGAAAATCATGAATTGACCACAAGTATGCTGCGCGCAAGTTGAATTTCTGTTTTTTATAACTGTCATACGCTTCTACTCCGGTCCACAATTCTTTTAACTCATCAATCAATGGTTGAAGAAAAACCCCTAAACGTTTTCCTGGATGTTTACGTCCGAGAATGATTAGAGACAAGAACATATATTCATATTTCATACACATAGCTGGTGGAAGGTTGTATGGTATAGCAAAAACCGGCCAACATGAGTATGATGCAGAAGATGTGTTGAATGGGGTGAAACCATCGGTGGCCAATCCAATACGAACATTTCTAGCATCTTTTGCAAAATATTGATCAAAAGAGTCCAACGCCTTCCAAGCCTGAGCATCAGATGGGTGTGTCATTACCCCCTTTGTTTCACGCACACCTTCCTTATGCCACCGCATGTGTCTTGCAGTTGATTTTGATAGAAACAACCGTTTCAGCCTAGGTGCAAGAGGCGGCGATGTGCGGCGGCCGGCAGGCTCGCAGGAGTGGTGGCGGTGGACGGAGCGGGCTCGGCGCAGAGGCGGCGATGTGCGGCGGCCGACAGGCTCAAAACAGTGGCGGCGGCCTGGGCGGAGACGGCGCTGGCAGCAAGTCAGTACAGTCGTGGGCGGAGACGACGCTGTGGCCGAGCGGCGTGGCGCAGCACTGGAGCGACGCTCTGACCGGGCGGCGTGATGCAGCACCAGAGGCTCTGGCGACGTGACGCAGCACCGGAGGGGCCCTGTGGCTGGGCGGCGTGGGGCTGCCTCCGAACAGCGCGACCTGCCGGTGTGCGGCGCGGCCAGCTGCGCTGAGGCGCGCGGCGCGGCCGGCGCACCGGAGCTCTCCCGGGGGTGGTGTGGGCCTGGGCTCGGCCGGCGCAGCGCGCCCAGCGGCTCTGTGGCGCGCGGCGCGGCCGGCGCGGCCGGCGGCTCTGTGGCGCGCGGCGCGGCCGGTGCACCGGAGCCGTCCGGGGCGCGGTGTGGGCCGGGGCAGCCTCCTCTGGCGGCAACGGCGCGGCGGCGCTCACGGCGGTGCGTGCGGGTGCAGAGGCGGCGCTGCTGTGTCGAGGAAACTGCTGGCGGCGTGGCTAGGTCGAAGAAAAACTCCTTTATTTTCATGAGCCCCAACAGAACCCACGAAAATTTCAGTTATTTTCGTGCGCCTGGAGCAAACCCATGAAAGTACGTACATTATTTCCGTGCGCTTTAAAGAACCCACGACAATAGCGTGTAATTCCGTGCGCTGCACAGAAACCCACGATAATAGATTCCATTATTTTCGTGAGCCCGGCGGAAACCCACGAAAGTAGTTCCATTGTTTGTGTATTGTCGTGAGCTAACAGTAAACCCATAAAATTAAGACAACATTTTCGTGAGCTAATATTTAACCCACGAAAATAGGGTAATCATTTTCGTGAGCTAGCTTCTAACCCAGGAAAATACTTCAGTTTCGTGTGCCACCCCCCTAACTCACGAAAATAATTTTCATTTTCGTGTGCCTCCTACGTAACCCACGAAAATATGTCGTATTTTCGTGAGCTATATACTAGCTCACGAAAATATCCCTGTTTTCGTGAGGGCCGACGAAAATGTATTTGGCACATGAAAATAGTTCAGTTTCCTGTAGTGGGCAGTGGATATTTGTTCTTGATGGTGACGGCGTTGAGCGGCCGGTAATCCACACACAGCCTCAAGGTTTCATCCTTCTTCTTGACCAACAGCACCGAGCATCCCCAAGGCGAGGAACTCGGTCTAATGAAACCCTTGCTCAACAAATCATTGAGCTGTTCTTTCAACTCAGCCAACTCGTTCCGAGCCATTTTGTATGGTCTCCGTGATATGGGAGTAGTCCTGGGTGCAAGTTCTATCTTGAACTCCACATCCCGTTCAGGTGGCATGCCCGGGAGATCATTCGGAAATACGTCAGGGTATTCCCGGACCATGGGGATATCCTCGAACCTGGAAGCATCAGTATGATAGGCGGCTGAAACTTCCGGGACTGGATTGTCTAGTATGAGGGACTGCGGACGGTGTTGTGGGGAGTTGAGATGAACCGTCCGTGCGAAAGTTTCTAGGATAGCACCATGGTAACTTAGTCATGACATAGCTAAGATTGCATCAATCTTCTGCCCCTCAATAATAGTCATAGTAGTGGGATATATCTTCACACCCAAGCACAGTGGTGCTTTTGGAATTATCATATTTGCTGAAATCTTCCCTCCCGGTGAGCAGATCATATAAGAGCACTCGGTTGGAAAAGACTTCCAGTTGATGCTTAACCACATATGATGCACTTATGAAGTTGTGGGTTGCACTAGAATCAAATAAAATGATGATTGCTTGATCGTTGAGAGTGAACGTACCCGCCAGCACGTTTTCTCCCTCTGGGGCGTCCTCATTGTGGAGGTTGCGAACGCCCCCGGTTCGCTGACCTCCCTCTTTGACCGGGGGTCGGCCTCGAGCACCGCCCTGATATTGGGCTTGCCCACTGCTTTGCTGCCCCTGAGGACATTCCTTCGAGAAATGTCCCGCCTGGCCACACGTGTAGCATGTGTAGCGAGGCGGTCCTCCGCTGACCGGCAGACAGAATCCTGGGGCGCGTTGTGGTGGTGGGAACACCCGGGGTACCATCTGCTGCTGCTGCTGCTGCTGTTGCGGTCGGTGGTGGCATCGGCGGTCAGAACGGGGGTGGCTGAAAAGAGCGACCCCCCAAACTGTTGACGTCGCGCCGGTGGATGCCACTGCTGACCTGATGGTGTCCGATACACCATGCAGTATTTTTGAGGAGCTCCACCCCCGTTGCTCGGTGGAGCGCTTCGCTTTCACTGCTCAGCCACCAATTCCCGCTGAGCATCCTCTTGCATAATCGTGGCATTGACGAGGTCGTTGAAGGTGTCATGATTGCATTGCATGAGATGCGTCTTCATCTCGGGATTTAACCCCCGATAGAATTGCTCTCGCTTCCTCTCCTCGGTGGAGACATAATCCAACACATACTGCACGAGATGGTTGAATGCACAGGAGTAGTTGTGGGCACTCCTCCCGCCTTGCTTCAGCTCCAAGAATTCTTGGAACTTCCTCTTTGTTATCCCGGGAGGGATATGATAGGCGCGGAACGCCTCCCGGAATTCTTGCCATTCGACAGCATGGCCAGCAGGTAGTGAGGCGACATAATTCGCCCACCATGCACCGGCGGCACCGTGAAGCTGCTGCACCGCAAAGATAAGCTTTTGCCGCTCCGTTCATTGGAGCAGCCCGAACTTGGACTCGATCGTCCGCAACCAGTTGTCTGCCTCCAGTGGTTCTGCCGCTTCGGTGAACACCGGAGGATGCGTACTCATGAAATCCGAGTACGTCGTGACGTGGGGCTCACGAGGCCCCCTCTCTTGACACCCCCCCCCCCCGCCTGGGATGTATTCTGCATGATCGTGCGGAGCAGGTCAGTCTGCTCCTCACGAGAGCCCACCAACGCCGAGATCACATCCGCTAGTGTAAGCGGAGGCGGCGGTGGTGGTTGTTACTGCAGGGTGTTGTCGTAGGCAAGTAGCTGGGATTCATCACCCCCTTGCTGACTAGAGCCCCCGACCTCGTGCGTGGCCCGAGTACGAACCATCTGCAACCATACGACAATAAAAGTCAGCCCCACAACATACTCCACGCAGTCCACTAAAATAGGAGTAAAAACATAATGGCAGTAAACTTGCGATACATTTCGTACATGGATAATGTAATAACCTTGCACAAGCTAGATCATTACCAGACCAAATACAACTAGTGAAATCCAAAATTGACGGACTTCCTCTTTGGAAGTTCATCTCAACTAGATTTGGTCACTACGAGACGTTAATATCGCGTTGTCATCACGTATACTATCCTTTATCTTCAATACGACACAAACATGGTCTCTAGCAAAAGAACTTGAGTAGGTCACATACTCAAATATTTCACTAGTTGAAGATAACCACTCATGATTATGTTCTACCCCATTGGAAGTAATAAACACCCCAATAGGTACAACAATCTCCTTAGTGAGTTCAACTGTTCATTCCTCTGCCCAGAATGACCAGTTTCTACATATACCAGATTTTGACCTGGCACCATCTTGCATTTTCATGACTCAAGTTAAATACCAAAGTTAAAGTTAACTTCAGTAGCTTTCCAACGAGTATTTATTTGCCCTCATATCAGCTCTGGTTAAAAAGTTATGATAATTCAAAGTCAACAGAATTTCTGGAAGAATTTCAACAGCACCTCCTTTGGAAGTTGCTGTTTTCAACTCAAAATTCCACTGAATTCCGTGCTGCTATTGCAGAAACTCTGAATTACAAAGATGTAACACATCTCCTAAACTTTCGAAAAATGTATCATATTATAATTTTAGATTTTTCTACAGGAAGTTATGCTTGAAAAACAGAACAGTCCAGAGAATTATTGAATCTGTCCTAGTTCTGGACAGTTTATAATCATCTGGAAATTTGAACCAGTTTAAGTTGTGATTCTGCTCTGGAAGTCTACAACAAAGTTGTAGAGCACTCAAACCCCTTTACAGAACTATATCCCACACCCCCATTGTCTAAGTAACCTGTGAGTTATGATCTGTTAAAGTTCAGCAACTTGGCTGCCAAAACAGATCACTCTGTTTTTCAATCCCTTTGAGCTAAACTAATCAAATGTTGATTTTTTCTACCCAACAAGGGTCCTAAAAATTGAAACTTGATTATGTTAGTTCCTTGTTACCATTATCTTTAATGCAAATGCTTATTACATGTCGGTACTACGTTCCTCACAAAAAGGAAAATCCTAACCGGATTATACCAGCATATACGTCTCAATTCTGGCACTAAACGGTCTCTCGCACACGTGTACTACACGGGATATATACGTGGTTAGTACCTGTAGAAGAACACTCAATAGTGATGCACTCAATGGTTGTTGTCATTTCAGGCAGGTCCATAATTTAAAGTAAACACATACACCCGTATCATTGTCATACGGCCGTCCTTGAGTTAAGCCACATCTCAAGGTACGTTATCGTGTTTTCACACCACACGACAGGGAACCCGAGTAGAGCGCGAACGGGTCATCACGGTTGGGAATTTTATCAACCCAACAGATACCACCTACTGCCCTGCAGGGCACGCCGATGGCAAGTGCTGCGTATGTCCTCCTAGGCTATTTCCAGAAGAAAACACTATCGTGTTACCGACCACATGATGGGGTTTCCACTTTCTTGCCTAATGCACGCCAGGGACCAGCATTTCATATGAACTCAGGAACATGAAGAGTCCAAGAGTTTCATATTAACATCCCACACCAAACTGTGAGACCTATCCCTAAACCACATTTCTCGTCAGGGGAGCTAACCGAATTGAACCGCTTTTGGTGGCGTTCCTTACCATGCTTACCTGAGCGTAGGTGCGTCGTTACATAATCAAAATTCAGAATTATAACAAGTATGTTAGTCATGCCACTTTAAGTAACTATACTACTATAGTCCTTATTTGGGCATACTAGCGATTCCTCACCGTAATCCTAAGTTTTCCCCGTAATACTGTCCTTATTTAGTGTTCTATCCCCTAAGAAGCTCTGATACCAGCCTGTGACGGACCGAAATCCGTACGTCCAGGATCTCAGAGGGTGGTGCCGCTCGATGCGACAGCCGACAGCACACACCATAAGGCAACTGAATGTAGCCTAGAGGGGGGGTGAATAGGCTTTTCGATTCTTTGTTAATTCCTAAAACACTTAATAGATTTATCAAATACAGGGAAATCGGACTAGTCCGGTACTGTGCGGACTAGTCCGGTATGCGTGGACTAGAAAGATCAAGGTTGATCAATATTTTCACTTCTAGTACCCTATGCAGCAGAAATTAATTGGGAACTTAGATGTATTACAACAGTGAAACAATGAATGATAGAGATCAACTTTAGTTTCAATGTTTCAACATGAATTACAGAAGATTAAGTAAATCCTAGAATATGATGATCAATAAAACACAAGAGCAAGAGACAATATTTTATCCCGAGGTTCGATTCCACGAACAAAATCTACGTCCCCATTGAGGAGTCCACGAAGGACCGGGTCTACACCAACCCTACCATCGTCGAATCGCCACGGAGGTCGATTCTCTTCCACTAATCACAAAGGGCAAATAAATCATTCAAGGGGCCTTCTCACAAGTTGAGGGCTCCCCAAGTATTACAATGAATGAATACCACCAAGCACACTCAAAAGATGTACAATAGATGAACAAGAGTGTGCGAGAGATCAAACCCAAGAGCTCAAGATGTGTAGAACAAGTCTCTCCTTTGATCAATTGCTAATCCTCAAAGATTTGATCCTTTTAGAGTTAGAATGTGTGGAGAGATGTGAATTTTGGGCTCTTGGAAGGTGTGACGGCGCAGGAGATTGAGAGTTGTTGTAGTATGGCCGTACACCTCTATTTATACTAGGGTTTCCAATGGTTACCGTTAGGGTTTGCGATGTCCGGACTAGTCCGGAGACTAGTCCGTGGTGGACTCCGGACTAGTCCGGTGTGCGGCGTGTGGCAAACCCTAAGTGTTGTGAGATACTGGACTAGTCCGTAAGAGTGCGGACTAGTCCGTTGTCTACTCAGAGACAAATCGGACTAGTCCGGTCCGTATTGGACTAGTCCGTTTTCTAGTCAGAGAGAAATCGGACTAGTCCGGTTGATATCGGACTAGTCCGCACATGATGATTTTTGTGCAGTTAGTGTGATTTCTTTCACTTGAGCTCTTGGGTGTGTTTCTCCAACACACCCCATACTAAGTAATCTAATCTTTTCAGATCCTGAGCTCTTATCATTTTAGATCCTCATTCTCCTTTCTTTTTGCACTTTCTTCCTAATTTCTTTAAAAACCTGCGCTCATCTCAACGATTTTGTTAGGGTCTCATTTGTTTGTCATAAATCAACCAAAACCCACAAGGGATGCCTAGATGCACTTTCAATCTCCCCCTTTTTGGTGATTGATGACAACCAATTGAGATCACACAAATATGATAAAAAATTCAGATTTTCATAAAGTGTGCACATATGAGCTTTGAGCAAAATAGGCAATGTAGACATAAGACATATGTGCACTCTTTATGGTGGGGTGCAAAACTATGTGTGTGAGCAATAATTTTGATGTGAATATCATAATAAGCATAATCATAATATCATCAAGAGTCTCAAGCATACATAGCAGTTTTAAACATACACCATTAATCATAAGCATAACATAGTCATCATTTCATAGCACATGTCCAAAAGTATAATGATAACATAAGTCTTACAAAAGCCCACTTCTTAAACTAGGACACAAAAAAAAGAACCTACGACCTAAGACTCCCCCTCAATCTCTCCCCCTTTGGCATCAAGGCACCAAAAAGAAGGAGAGGAGGGATCTACTTGTCGTCACCGGCTCACTCCTCGCTGTCGGTCCTTTCTTCGTCTTCATCATCAGGCTGAGGAGGAGGAGGAGGAGTTGTGAGGTTGAAGGAGATTAGGTCTGAGCCGGCCCTAGGGTTATGGAGTCAAAATATCGGACTCGTGTGTGGTTGAACCGGACTAGTCCGGACTAGCGGACCAAGTGCGGACTAGTCTGCAATGTGCGGACTAGTCCGGAGTGACCACAGACTAGTCCGTGGTCCCTTGTACAGAAAAGTACAAAACACTTATATATATATGTATTCAATGGTTCCTAACAAGGAATAGGGGACAAAGACACACAAATATTCTTGATGAATATGATCAGTAAACATACAACAATCAAGCTATGACCATAATTCATCAAGATCAAGTAACAAACATAGTTTTTAGGAGAAAAATAAAGAGAGATGATTTTTCAACACAATTAAAATGATTTTAAGGATGGCATACATGTATGCAAGTTTTCAAGCCACGTTCGGAGCATCAAGAATATTTAGTTCATTTTGGAGCTCACAAAAGCGTTTTTCATCAAGTGGCTTGGTAAAGATATCGGCTAGTTGTTTTTCAGTGTTGACATGGGAAATGGCTATGTCTCCTCTCGTTGAGTGATCTCTCAAAAAATGATGCCGGATATCTATGTGTTTGGTTCTAGAGTGCTCAGCAGGGCTATGGGAAATTTTAATTGCACTCTCATTGTCACAAAGGAGTGGAATACGGCTCATATTGTAACCGTATCCAACAGAGTTGTGCACAACAACTCCCGGCTGCAACATACTCCGCTTTGGCCGTGGACAAGGCAATTGAATTTTGTTTCTTGGAGGACCAAGAAAATAAGGATCTACCTAGGAATTGGCAAGTACCGGAAGTACTTTTTCTATCTACCTTGCATCCGGCATAATCTGCATCAGAGTATCCAATGAGATTGAATTTTGAACCTTTGGGATACCAAAGGCCTAGGTTGGGTGTATGAACTAAATATCTCAAGATCCTTTTAACGGCTGTCAAATGACATTCCTTAGGATTGGCTTGAAACCTTGCACACAAACATACACTCAATATGATATCAGGCATAGATGCACATAAATAAAGTAAGGAGCCAATCATGGAACGATATACCTTTTGATCCACATTTGGTCCGTCTTCATTGAGATCAGAGTGTCCATTTGTCGCCATGGGAGTCTTTATGGGATTTGCTTTGTCCATTCCAAACTTCTTGAGAATGTCTTGAGTGTACTTTGTTTGGCTTATGAACATCCCATCCTTTTGTTGCTTCACTTGGAATCCCAAAAAGTACCTCAACTCTCCCATCATGGACATCTCGAATCTATTTGTCATAATCTTACTAAATTCTTGACAGAAGGATTTGTTAGTAGAACCAAATATAATACCATCAACATATATTTGGCAAATGAAGAGATAATCATCAAAGTGTTTAGTAAACAAAGTGTAATTAGCTTTTCCAATCTTGAAGCTATTTCCAATCAAAAAATCTCTAAGGCACTCATACCAAGCTCTAGGAGCTTAGTTGAGGCCATAGAGAGACTTACGCAGTTTGAACACATAGTTGGGGTACTCTTGATCTTCAAAACCGGGTGGTTGCTCCATGTACACCTCCTCCTTGGTCGGTCCGTTGAGAAAGGCAGTTTTCACGTCCATTTGATAAAGCTTGAAATCATGGTGAGTAGCATATGCCTGTAATATACAAATCGATTCAATCCTAGCTACGGGAGCAAAAGTCTCATCGAAATCGAGACCTTCAACTTGTGAGTACCCTTTTGCCACAAGTTGTGCCTTGTTCCTTGTTACCACTCCATGTTCATCTTGCTTGTTGCGGAAGACCCATTTAGTGCCGACGACGTTGGACTTGGGTCTTTCAACAAGCTCCCACACTTCGTTCCTTTTGAAGTTGTTCAATTCTTCTTGCATCGCCATCACACAATCCGGATATTTTAATGCATCCTCAACCCTGTATGGTTCCAAAGAAGATACAAAAGAATAGTGTTCACAAAAATTAGCTTTGCGAGATCAAGTTATTACTCCCTTTTGGATGTCACCGATTATGTTGTCGATGGGGTGATCTCTTTGGATGCTTTGGTGTACTCTTGGATGTGGCACTTGTGGTCTTGAATATTCATTATAATCTTCTTCTCCCCCTGGATAGTTGCCCTCATTCATGTTTTGATCTTCTTGATTTTCTTGAGGTTGATCTTGTATGGAAGCTCCCCATTGATCATTTTCCTCCACCTGTGGTTCATTTTCTTCATTCGCATTTGAAGGTGGCACTTGTGGTCGAACATCGCCCAATGCCATTCTTCTCAATGCTTGACATGGATCTTCTTCTTGATCTAGCACACATTGATCAACTTGCTCTTCTTGAGAGCCGTTAGTTTCATCGAACACTATGTCACGTGCTACTTCAACAAGTCCGGAGGTTTTGTTGAAGACACGATAAGAGTAGGAGTTCGAATCATAGCCAAGTAAGAAACCTTCATCGGACTTCGAAGCAAACTTCGGAGCCCTTGGCTTCTTGTTTAAAATATAACATTTTGAACCAAAAACTCGAAAATATGAAATATTCGGCTAGTTACCCGTGAGTAGTTCATATGAAGTTTTCTTGAGCAACCGATGAAGATATAGTCGTTTTATGGCGTGACAAGAGGTGTTAACTTCTTCAGACCAAAACCTGTCCAAAGTCTTGTATTCATCGAGCATTGTCCTCATCATCTCAATGAGAGTTCTGTTCTTCCTTTCGGCTACTCCATTTTGTTGAGGAGTATATGGTGCTGAAAATTCGTGCTTCATCCCTTCTTCGTCTAGATACTCCTCAACTTGGGCGTTCTTGAATTCTGTCCCATTGTCACTTCATATGTTCTTGATCTTCAATGAGAATTCATTTTGGGCATGCTTTATGAACTTCTTGAGGGTTTCTTGAGTTTTTGTCTTATCATGCAAAAAGAAAACCCACATGAAGCGTGAAAAATCATCAGCAATGACAAGACCGTATTTATTACCGCTGATGCTTATGTAAGTAATTGGACCGAATAGATCCATGTGGAGGAGTTCAAGCGGTCTTGTTGTAGTCATGACATTCTTCGCGGGATGGGGTGCCCCTAATTGCTTCCTTGCTTGGCATGCTCTACAAGGCCGGTACCAAGCACTCTTCCTTGACTATTATCACCAAAGTAAATGCCTTCACTTGGATCTTCATTTTCTTCATATTCCACGAACATTCTTCTTTCTCCGGTCATGTGATTGGTGCATCCACTATCTAGCACCCATTTTGCTCCACCGGATGAATAAGTCTGCAAAAGACAAATTATGAATTGGTCTTAGGTACCCAAGCTTGCTTGGGTCCTTTGAGGTTAGTTACAAGTGATTTGGGCACCCACACATGAGACTTGGTGTTCCCATGGCGTGGCCCAACATATTTAGCATAGACTCTTCCAAGATTACTTCTCATAAGTACATATGAAGCATCAAAAGTTCCAAATAGAAGTTGTTGTTCATATGTGTTCACAGTGTTAAATTTATCAACATTATTAAGTTTTCTAACCTGAGAAGAGTTTCCCTTGACAAAGGCAATGCAACCCTTGTTATTCTTGTGGCTTCTAGCGTTTTGCTTTTCACCATAAGAATATCCAATGCCATATTTGACATTAGGAGGTCTTGTGACCGAGTATGCACTGCGTGCATACTTGATCTTCTCCTTGTCAAATATGCCACTTTGAGAAGATTGCTTGTCCTTTGTCGAGTTTGGCTTTAGTGTGACTTTTGGCACAAGCACAAGTAATACTAGTTTCATATTTTATATGTTGAGAAGGTGAGCTTGAAGTGGATGAAGAACCACTTTGCTTGAGTGACTCAACTTGTACCTCAAGGATCTTGTTAACTTTGGTTAAGTTAGCAAGTTCATCCTTGATGCTGGCGTTTGAGTCTTTTAACTTCAAGCAAGCTTCCTTGCTTGAAGCTAACTCAAGTTCTAGTGATTTACTTCGCTCCTTTTCAAGTTCAAGAAGCTTTTCAATCTCAAGGTATTCCTCTTTTTGGGATATGATCATATCTTCCTGACGATTGACTAACTTCTCCATATCAACAAGCTTATCAAATAGAAATATCATCTTAGCATCTGTCTTTTTGTCTAAAACCCTAAGCATATATTCATTTTCATCACTGCTATCATCCTCACTAGAATTATCACTATCACTAGTAAAAGAATGCGAGAAGGAAGATTTAGTTGTTACCTTTCTTTTACCTTCCTTTGCCATTAGACAAGTGTTGTCGGTGTCCTTCCATGCACCCTTGGTTGGGAAGAGAGTGGATTTCTTGGTAGTCTTCTTTATGGCTATGGTGGCCATCTCCTCTTCTTCTTCGGATGAGTATTTATCATTGGAGTCCCACTCCTTCCCTAGATGCGCTTGGCCATATTGCTTCTTCTTCTTAAACATTTTCTTTGGTTAAGGCTTGTTGTCTTTAGTCTTCCTCTTATTTTCTTCATATGGACAATCTACTATGAAGTGATCATATTCTCCACAGTTGTAGCACGCCCATCTCATCTTGGGTCTTTGTTTGTCCCTTTGTCTTCCTTCGTTTGAGCTGCTACCCTTTCTTCTTGTTATCATTTTCTTGAACTTCTTCATGAACAAGATCATGTCTTCTTCATCGATATCACTACTTTCATCATCACTGTCTTCTTCTCCATGAGCTTCTTGAGCTTCTTTTGATACGGATTTACAAGTTGACTTCAAAGCAACTCCTTTCTTCTTTGCCGAGGTGAGATCGGCAATTTCCTTGACATGCTTGGCTAGCTTCTCCATCATTTCAAAGTTGATGATCTTGCCAAGAAGTTCATTTGGGGTCATTTCCCGATACCCGGGGCTTTCTCTAATCATAGAGCAAAGAGTCACGTTGCGAGGCATGAATACTCTGAGAATCAACTTCACGACCTCATGATCATTCCACTTTTTGCTGCCATAAGCTCGGACTTTGTTGATAAGATTCTTTAGTCGATTGTACATATCTTGTGGTGATTCATCTTCTTCTATCATGAATCTTTCTAATTCACCTTCAATCATTTCTATCTTGGCTTCACGTACATGACGGTCACCTTCATGTGCGGTTTGTAGTGTGTCCCATATCTCCTTGGAAATTTCGAGCCCATCCACCTTGGTGAACTCGTCTCGGCTCAGTGATGACGTGATCACAGCTACAGCTTGAGCATTCCGATGAACGGCTTAGAATGTAGGCTAGAGGGGGGTGAATAGGCTTTTCAACGCTTTGTTCTTCCCTGAAACACTTAGTAGGTTTATCAAATACTGGGAAATCGGACTAGTCCAGTAGAGTGCGGACTAGTCCGTTTTCTATTCAGAGAAAAATCGGACTAGTCCGGTAATGTGCAGACTAGTCCAGTATTCATGGACTAGAGAGATCAAAGTTGATCAATATTCTCACTTCTAGTACTCTATGCAGCAGAAATTAATATGATACTTAGATGTATTGCAAAGGTGAAACAATGAATGACAGAGATCAAGTTTGGTTTCAATGCTTCAATGTAAATTTCACAAGATTAACTAAACACTAAAATATGATGAACGATAAATGAACAAGAGTAGAAGACAAGTGTTTATCCCGAGGTTCGATTCCACGAAGGAAATCTACGTCCCCGTTGAGGAGTCCACTAAGGACCGGGTCTTCACCAATCCTACCCTCGTCGAATCGCCACGGAGGCCGATTCTCTTCCACTAATCGCAAAGGGCAAATAAATCGTTGAAGGGGCCTTCTCACAAGTTGAGGGCTCCCTAGGAATTACAATGAATGTGTACAACCAAACTCACACAAAAGATGAACAATTAACGAACAAGAGTGTGCGAGAGATCAAACCTAAGAGCTCAAGATGTGTAGAACAAGTCTCTCCTTTGATCAATTGCTAATCCCCAAAGATTTAATCCTTTTGGGATAGAATGTGTGGAGAGATGTGAATTTTGCGCTCTTGGGAGGTGTGACGGCGCAGGGGGTTAAAGAGTTATGTTGGTATGGCCGTACACCTCTTTTTATAATAGGGTTTCCAATGGTTACGTTAGGGTTTACGATGTCCAGACTAGTCCGTGGTTGACTCCGGACTAGTACGGTGTGCGGTGTGTGGAAAACCCTAAGTGTTGTGAGATGCCGGACTAGTCCGTAGGAGGGCGGACTAGTCCGTTGTCTATCCAGAGGCAAAATCGGACTAGTCCGGTCCATATCGGACTAGTCCGTTTCCTGGTCAGAAAGAAAATCGGACTAGTCCGGTTGATATCGGACTAGTCCGCACATGCTAATTTTGTGCAGTTAGTGTGATTTCTGTCACTTGAGCTCTTGGGGTGTGTTTCTCCAACACACTCTACTCTATGTAATCTAATCTTTTCAGCTCCTGAGATCTTATCAATTTGGTACCTCCTTCTCCTTTCTTTTTGCGCTTTATTCCTAATTTCTTTAAGATCCTGCGCTCATCTCAACAATTTTGTTAGGGTCGCATTTGTTTGTCATAAATCAACCAAAACCCACAAGGGATGCCTAGATGCACTTTCAGACTTGTTCTTGGCTTGGAGTCAGCTCTTCATCATCATCCGGGATATCTATCCCTGTACACACTATATGCCACAAACTTGGGTTAAGAGATATAAGGTGCATTTTCATGTTTTGTCTCCACATTGAGTAGTCATTGCCATCAAAGTAAGGTGCTTTCCCTAGAGGAATTGATAAGTAATGGCTATTGTTAGAATTCAAACGTTCATAGTCAAAAGGATATCGGGAGTAGTCTGTGTGACTACCCCCTTTCTTTTTCTTTTCATCATCAATCTTCTTCTTCCCTTTTGGGGAGAGTGCCGTCTTCCGTAGAAGATCCTTGAGTTGGAGCACCTCCTCATCATCGTCCTCACTGTCTTGAATGGCGTCGAGTAGCTTCTTTAGCTTTTGAGTCCTTTCATCATCCCCCTTTTCATCGTCGATCTTCTTGTGTACATCCTTGATGTCCAACATCGTCTCTTCGAGTGGTGAGTCTCTTTTGAAGAGTTTGGCTCTGATACCAATTGAATGTAGCCTAGAGGGGGGTGAATAGGCTTTTTGATTCTTTGTTAATCCCTGAAACACTTAATAGATTTATCAAATACAGGGAAATAGGACTAGTCCGATACTGTGTGGACTAGTCCGGTATGCGTAGACTAGAAAGATCAAGGTTGATCAATATTTTCACTTCTAGTACCCTATGCAGCGGAAATTAATTGGGAACTTAAATGTATTACAACAGTGAAACAATGAATGCCAGAGATCAAATTTAGTTTCAATGTTTCGACGTGAATTACACAAGATTAAGTAAACCCTAGAATATGATGAACAATAAAACACAAGAGCAAGAGACAAGATTTTATCGCGAGGTTCGATTCCATGAAGGAAATCTACGTCCCCGTTGAGGAGTCCACGAAGGACCGGGTCTTCACCAACCCTACCCGCGTCGAATTGCCACGGAGGCCGATTCTCTTCCACTAATCACAAGGCAAATAAATCGTTCAAGGGGCCTTCTCACAAGTTGAGGGCTCCCCAAGAATTACAATGAATGAATATCACCAAGCACGCTCAAAAGATGTACAATAAATGAACAAGAGTGTGCGAGAGATCAAACCCAAGAGCTCAAGATGTGTAGAACAAGTCTCTCCTTTGATCAATTGCTAATCCTCAAAGATTTGATCCTTTTAGTGTTAGAATGTGTGGAGAGATGTAAATTTTGGGCTCTTGAAAGGTGTGACGGTGCAGGAGGTCGAGAGTTGTTTTAGTATGACCGTACACCTCTATTTATACTAGGGTTTCCAAAGGTTACCGTTAGGGTTTGCGATGTCCGGACTAGTCCGTGGTGGACTCCGGACTAGTCCGGTGTGCGGCGTGTGGAAAACCCTAAGTGTTGTGAGATACCGTACTAGTCCTAAGAGTGCGGACTAGTCCGTTGTCTACTCAGAGACAAATCGGACTAGTCTAGTCAGAGAGAAATCGGACTAGTCTGGTTGATATCGGACTAGTCCGCACATGCTGATTTTTGTGCAGTTAGTGTGATTTATTTCACTTGAGCCCTTGGGGTGTGTTGCTCCAACACACTTCATACTAAGTAATATAATCTTTTCAGCTCCTGAGCTCTTATCATTTTAGATCTTCATTCTCCTTTCTTTTTGCGCTTTCTTCCTAATTTCTTTAAAAACCTGCGCTCATCTCAACGATTTTGTTAGGATCTCATTTGTTTGTCATAAATCAACCAAAACCCACAAGGGATGCCTAGATGCTCTTTCAGCAACCATAGTATTACATTGAAAACAACTAAATATGTACACAAAATAGTACAAACCTTTAGTTTACCACTAATTGCAGAGTTCTACAGCGGAAGACAAATTATACAACTCACGCCCACCTAACTAGCAAAAGTCGATTGTGCAGCCCTATGGACAACCCACACTAGCTGCACTCATCTTCAGCGTGGCGTGTACGGCTCCCACTCAGCCGTGGTCCCCGACGGAGGGTAGCCCTCGCTGGTGGACTCGTACCCCGAGTCCGTGGGGGTAGTACCTGCAAACACTCATAGTAGCAACCGTGAGCATGATGGCTCAGCAAGTCTTAACTGACACTCTTACACATGAAACTCTACATGCAGGTCATAATAAACATAGGAATGGCACATTGCAGCAATGGACACGCCTACAAGTTCATCCTTAATTCGTCTTTTAGCCACAAGTTAACAGTTCATGAATCTAAAATTTAGTAAGCAATATTTGGTGGCACACGTGTAACAATACAATTTATTCAAATCAGCAATATTGAATATAACATTCCATATGTTAAACTACGTCACGACTCAGTGACCAAGTGGTACTCATCACCGCGAGTGACGGTGAATCGACTCGATATACACCTGCAGGGATATCCGAAGAGCACGTCACGTACGCCCACCCGTGGAGCTGCACAGCACGCTCACTCGATGTCATACGGGGCAACCTTTCACCAAACAGCCCAAACGTCAAACCGGTCGCACCCAAACGGACAGGAGGTTCCCTACACGGAGCATCTCTCTATGCCCGTTAGCGGATTTCCACCTTGCCGTCCTCAACCTACACCTATAAATCGGTGCGTTATGCCTCAACGCCCGGAGGTATAGGTTACATCAGTTTATCGGGGCCCATATATCCAATATGCCTTCGGTACATTCAAACTTGATCAGTGTGGGCCACACACGGATCGGTCCTCAATCGACCCGGACAGGGCTGCGCTCACAAGACTGCCTCTTGCTGCGCCCTAGCCCCTGCCTAGTCTCAATTTCTTACTAAAGTGATCTCACATCACTCGAACCAATCCCGTGTGTCCCAAAGCCTATACTCGCGAGTAAATTCCAACTACTCGACTTGTACCAAAGTCTATACACATTAAGCAGAGCATAAACTTCTCGAGGACTTAGACACTACCCTCACTCTTGTCGGAATGATCTGGTTATGCATTTGGGTTTTCATCCATCGTACACCTAATGCACATAAATACCTCAAGCTAAATGTGTATATAAAGCAAAACTTTATAAACTTTGTTAAATGCAAACCGGGTCTTGCCTTGTTGCTGCTGGTCAGGGGTTAGGGTCTCGTCTGGAAGTAAGAAGTCCAACACTTCCGGGGTCTCCTCGCCTTCAGCGACTATACGTGAGCAATGTAACGATATGTCAATTTAAATGCAATGTGTTAAATTGAGTATGTAAAGACCATAACAATAGCTAGACATCCCATTTGGCTCTGAAATTTTTATGGTGGCTTGGTAAGAACCTAACCAGAGACTTGACCAAATTTCATTTGAACCCAAGCTCATTTGAGCTCTGCACAAATAAAAGTCTAAATGGTCATTGCTAGATGTTATGTGGATTTCCAGGGGTTTTCATGGGTCAAACCATTACTTTCTGGAAACTAGAGTTTCATATGGTTCTAATGGAGTTGGTTTCATGTCATTTGAGGAATCCTAGAGGAAGGTATGCCCTAATCAAGATTTGAGAAAATCTGGAAAATGTTTCTGTACATTTTTCTATTTTCTCAGGGCAGTTCATTTAATCACACCATTAGAGGCACTAAATGAACTTGTATAGGTCCGAAATTTTTCCTGTGACTCAAGGATTTTCAAATGAACATCCTAGCCAAATTTCATAATTTTACATAAAAGAAATCTCCAGATAAAATTCCCAACATTTTAAACATTAGGGAATTAATTCAGAAAAATAATAAGTTTCATGAGCTGAAACTGGTTTTTCTGGATAGTACTAAAAAATCTGAGTCCAACAAAATTTGGTTCACTAAATTTGGACACTTCTACACAAAGTTATGAATTTCTAAAGTTTGGGCTGATTCCTGAATTATTTTCCTAATGGAAATCTCCTCCTGCGCCTTAACAGTGACTGACAGCGGGGCCCGCGTGTTTAAATTAAAATAACCGCGCGCGCACGCTCAGCGCGGTGGCTGACACGTGGGGCCCGCGCACTTCGTCTACCTCGCGACGCCACCGCCCCGAGCCGCTGGAGCTCCGGCGAGGTCGGTGTTCCGGGCGACCTAGCTCACCGGCGACGGTGAAACTCGCCGCCCCCATGTAACTTTGAACGCTGGACGCCATGCTGCCACCAGCTAACCGCCGTAGCTCGCCGGCGACGAGCGCTATGTCCCTGTGCCACTTCAGCAACGCGTTCCCGTCCTTCCGACCACCCCCTTTGCGCGCTAATCGCGTCACCACGTCCAGGGAAGCCTCGGGAAGCTTGGCATGACCTCGGTTGGGACCCAAACAGCCGGCAAACTGGACCTCACCGGCGACCCTCCCTTCCACCAGACTGTTTATTGGTGAAACTAGGGTTCGGGTGGTTTTTCTTGCGGGTTCCTGCTCGAGGAGAAGCGCAAGAATGTCTAGAGCGTGTGTGTAGGGGTGAAAAACGGATGATAATTTTCCGAATCATCCGAAACCGTTTCCGAAAGTTTCTGAACCGTTTTCCGTTTTAGTCGGTAATTTTCGGAAATGGGTCGGAAATCAGAAATTAAAATTCGGAAATCGGAACGGAAATGATTTGGCCAGATTTCCGACCGAATTGTCGGAATTCCGAATTTGTTCAGAAATTTCCGAACATTTTCCGATTAATTTCCGACTCTGCCCAATTAGCTTGGCCCATTTACAGCCCAACCCAGCGGCCAGCGCGCCTAGGTGAGGCCCAGCTCTCGCCCTGCGCGCCCCAGCCGCTCCAGCCTCCAGTCCAGTCCCTGCCAGCCGCCTGCCCGCCTCCCGCAGCCGCAGTCCCGCTCCACTCACCGCCGCCCCCGCCCGCGAGTCCATCTGCGCGGCTGCGCCTGCGCCAGGCCGCCATCGCCCACCACAAGCCGCGTGCCCGCCTGACGCCTCCAGCTCCAGTGCCAGGCCTCTGCCCGCCTCCACGCTCCACCGGGACCACCGCCAGCGCCAGGCCTCTTCGGCTCTTCCCGCCTCCACGCTCCACTGCCACTCCGCCAGCGCCAGCCGCCAGGCCTCTGCCCGCTGGCCTCTGCTCTAGTGCTCTGCCCGCTGTTTTATTTATCCTTTTGTTTTGTTCTTGAAGGATGAGGACGTAGAAAGTGGTCCAGATGTGATGGATGAAAGTGAGGAGCTAGGTGGTTAATATTATTTTAATTATATTTGTGGTCGTGATATGGATGTATGACACAATATTTTATTTTTAGTGAACTTTATTGTATGTGCTACATATGGATGAGGGTGCATGCCATGAATGATTATATTTTACTTGCATTACTTATTATTATTTTGTTATGGTTACTAGAGTGAAGTTAGGGTGTTGTTTCCGGAAGAACAAATCGTAACCGTTCCGATATCGATAGATTTCCGGTCTGATATATCCGTTTCCAATATTTCTGAAATTTCCGATATCATATCCGTTTCCGATGGTACCGATTCCGACTCCGTTTTCGAAAATTATATATGAAAATGATTTAACTAATTTTCTGACCGTTTCCGACCGTTTTCATCCCTACGTGTGTGAGCTGCAGCTCGACCGGCGGTTGCCTCTGTGCAACGAATTTTGCCGTCGACCGATTGCTAACCCTAAGGTACACCGTGGAGGGAAACTCGGAATTCCTGCTCTACACCGCATGAAACGGCAAACGGTTTTGTCGAAGTGTTCGGTCGACACCTCCCCCGGGCCTACACTGGGCAGCCCGCGGAGGTTCTTTTTTCGGTGGGGCTAGTCACTTGCGGAGAGCTTGAGCGTATGGACGAGTTAGTAAGAGCTTGACACGACGAGTTTTACGTGGTTCAGGCTGCCGGAGCGTAAAACCCTACGTCCACGGCGAGCAATGAAGCTCGTTGTATTGCTTGCTGCTAAGAACCGGAGTCCTGAGCTTGGGGATGACTGATGTCTAGCGTATGAGTTGCGAGAGTGCGAACCCTTGCTACCGTCGCCTACCCGAGTCTTTTATAGTCCAAGACTCGGGTGGCTTACAAGGGGGGCCCGGGACCCGACAGGTGGTCCTGGGGAGATTGACTGTTATCTACCGTATCTGCAGTTATGCCGGTAGTTGTCTCTGGCGAAGGCTTCTGAGTCTTCGTCTTGCAGCCCTGCCCATGCCGCATGCTAGTCGTAGTGGATGATGACGGCGGGGGCGGCATGGGATGTCTTGTCGCCGCGTTTATTGGCTGGTAGGCTCTGACACTGCACGCCAGTCTGTGATGCGACTAGGCGCAACGGCACCTGACAGAGGCGTGCTCCGCGTCTCCGCGTCTTGGGAAGATGCGGGCCTTGAATACCTTGTACGGGCAAGGTATGGGGCATCTTTACGCCCGCTGCCTATCGCTCAGGGGCAGGCAGCGCCGTTCTGCTGGTGTCGAAGTGTTCGGTCGACACTTCCCCTGGGCCTGCACTGGGCAGCCCGCGGAGGTTCTTTTTTCGGTGGGGCTAGTCCCTTGCGGAGAGCTTGCACGGATGGACGAGTTAGTAAGAGCTTGACACGGTGAGTTTTACGTGGTTCAGGCCGCCGGAGCGTAAAACCCTACGTCCACGGCGAGCTATGGAGCTCGCTGTATTGCTTGCTGCTCAGGGCCGGAGTCCTGAGCTTGGGGGTGAGTTACAGCTTGGGAGTGTATGGCTAGCGTATGAGTTGCAAAGTGCGAACCCTTGCTATCGTCGCCTACCCGAGTCTTTTATAGTCCAAGACTCGGGTGGCTTACAAGGGGGGACCGGGACCCGACAGGTGGTCCTGTGGAGATTGACTGTGATCTACCGTATCTGCAGTTATGCCGGTAGTTGTCTGTGGCGAAGGCTTCTGAGTCTTCGTCTTGCAGCCCTGCCCATGCCGCATGCTAGTCGTAGTGGATGATGACGGCGGGGGCGGCATGGGATGTCTTGTCGCTGCGTTTATTGGCTGGCAGGCTCTGACACTGAGTGCCAGTCTGTGATGCGACTGGGCGCAACGGCACCTGACAGTGGCGTGCTCCGCGTCTCCGCGTCTTGGGAAGACGCGGGCCTTGAATACCTTGTACGGGCAAGGTATGGGGTGTCTTTACGCCCGCTGCCTATTGCTCGGGGACAGGCAGCGCCGTTCTGCTGACCACGTGGCGGGCCCGGAGCCCTCCTCAGAGGAGAGGGGGGGTCCGGCCCCGTGGGACACGTGGAGCCTTCGGACCTCTCCCCGCGGAGGGGGAGGTTCGGCTTCTGTCGGCCAAGTGGCGTGCCTGGAGCTCCTCTATGAGGAGAGGGAGGTCCGGCCCTGCCGGATACGTGGCACCTTCGGACCTCTCTCCCGTGGAGGGGGAGGTCTGGCTTCTGTATGCCATGTGGCGGGCCCGGAGCTCTCCTCTGAGGAGAGGGAGGTCCGGCCCCGCCGGACGCGTGGCGCCTTCGGAGCTCTCCCTGCGGAGAAGGGCGAGTTCCTTAGGCATTTTCCCCTATGCGCGGGGGTACCCCATATCGCGGGTACCGACAGTGGCCCCCGGGCTCACCTCGGGGGAGGTAATCGAGCCCGAGGTGAGGCCTTCTCCTACCCGCGCACTTTCTTGTCTTGAGTACTCCCTGTGCTGGCAGGGTCTTGACGGCTTCGGAGTTCAGCCTCTTAGGAGAGGGTGAAGCCTGGCATCGGAGCTCGGCCCGGCTGCTGGGGCGGAGGTCCGGAAGTCATCAGAACTCAGGCCAGCGAAGGGCGTGAGGTCCGGCATCAGCGCTCGCCTCTGAAAGGAGGGCGAGGGCTGGCCTCGGAGCTTGGCCTGGCTGTGGAGGCGGAGTCCGGAAGTCATCGGATCTCAGGTCAGCGAAGGGCGTGAGGTCCGGCATCAGTGCTCGCTTCTGAAAGGAGGGCGAGGGCTGGCCTCGGTGCTCGGCCCAGCTATGGGGGCGGAGTCCGGAAGTCATCGGAGCTCAGGCCAGCGAAGGGCGTGAGGTCCGGCATCAGCGCTCGCCTCTGAAAGGAGGGCGAGGGCTGGCCTCGGAGCTCGACCTGGCTATGGAGGTGGAGTCCGGAACTGCTCAGTGGTCCCCCCTTTCCTGTCCCTTAGTCTCATTTGGCTTACTGTCCCTGGCCGGAATGCGGGGCTTGGGTAATCCAGTGCACTTGGTGCCGGAGGTCTGGCCCCAGCCCCAGTCAGGGTGTAACCGTCCGGCCCCTGGTACTCAGACCGTAGCACCGGGAGGCAGAGTGCGCATGCTTTGGGTGCAAGACCGGGCAAAGCAAGGATCCTGACCCCCCGGTCTAGCGTAGGTCTTTTCTCAGAGGAGACCAACTGGCGGTACAGTACCCTTATAGGGGGAGATCCAAAAGGCCACCGAGCTTCTGGCAGGTACCCCAAGCACTACCGCCTTCAGCGGGACGGCAAATATCGACTATGCATGAGAGCCGGAAAAAAGAGCCGAGTGTACAATGGACGCACACTGTCTAGAGCGTGGGGAGGTGTTCATATAAATTAATGCGTAATTTAAATAAACACCTAAGTAAGCATGGTGAACTTACTGGGTAGCGTCGGAGCGCCTGTCTTCCCGCAGAGCGGGTCATGCGTGGCTTCGTCGTACGCCGGACACGGGGGGACCCCCATGACTATATCAGGGGGAAGCATGGCTTCGGCCCCGCATACCATGTGGAAGGGTAGTTCCCGTGACCCGGCCCTGGAAAGTCCGGCTGGCCCTCGACATGGAGGAGCCGGTATCCCCCGACGGCTCTGGGTGCGCGTCTGCACCGGTTGTGTGGGTCTGCTTGGCGTGGACCTGGCACGCATTGCATCCCTAACCGGTTTGACGGCGTCCAGGTGGCTCTCGGTCAGTAGGAGCCATGCCGGGTGGCTTAACCGACCAACGTGCGGGACGATGAGCGTTCCCAGCACTCGCCTCCTTGGACTACTGCGAGCTAATCGCAGCCTTCCTCCTGGGTTATGCACCGCAATAGGATGTCGTGGCGCCACGCCAGTAAAGATACCAGCGCGTAGCACTTAGCCATCCGCACCACCCGTTCAGCGGATGCACGTTCATCAGGAAGGATGTCCTTCAAGGAGTCCCGGACCTCCGTGGTCCATGCATCGGGATTACTTGAGCTTCTGGATCTTGAGCGCTGGGTTGCACGGAGTCCCCAGTGACTCTTACGATCCTTTGGCGGCATACAGGGCCGCCGGGACTGCCTAGCTTCGAGGCACTGGTTCAGCCCCCTTTGCCCGGCTCGGCGGGCCGGGATGTGGACCGCAGCAACGTCCTCTCGAAGACTCCTTCGTGCGCAGGGGCTCTGATGGAGGCTTTCGTTGAGAGGTCGTCAGCTGCGGCCGTGCCAGCGCGCGGTACATGGCGCAGGTCCAAGGTGAGGAAGTCTTTCTCCAACATCCGCACGTGGAGCAGATAAGCAGCTAGCTGTGGGTCATTGCAGGGGCATTCACCCTTAACTTGCTTGATAACTAGCTGGGAGTCGCCCTGCGCCAACAACTGGCGAGCGCCCAGAGACAGGACTGTCTTTTAGTCCAAAGATGAGTGCTTCATACTCTTCCAAGTTGTTGGTTGCCTTGGAATTGAGACGCACCATGTACCCAGACTGCTCCCCCGATGGCATGAGGAGCAGTACGCCGGCACCGGCCCCCTGCTTTCCCGAGGAGCCGTCGAAGAAGAGCGTCCAGTGAGGCCCGGTGAAGACCGGAGCTCGGTACTTTGGTTCACCGTCTTCGCGGCCCCCTGGGTCAGCCTTCGTTGGCGTCCACTCAGCCACGAAGTCAGCCAGTGCTTGGCTCTTGGCTGTCTGACGTGGTCGGGAGCTCAGCTTGAACTCCGCCGTCTTCAGGCTGTCTTCCAGCTTCGGAAGCTGGCAGTGAGTGCCAACTCCGCCCTCCGGCTGCCCTGGCGCACTTGTCCGCCAGGCTGAAGATCTCGGAGGCATCGCAGACCTCTCTGGTTGCAAGCCTCTCAAGCATGTTCTCGTCCCGGACACTGTTGAAGTGCCGCCACCACAGAAGCACTTTGAATATGCGGAATGGTGTTGCGTACCTGGGAGAACCGCTGGATGAAGGAGCGCAGCGACTCCCCAGGTTGTTGCTTGATGGCGTGGAGGTCAGGCTCCGTGCCGGGACGGGTGTAGGAGCTGCCGAAGTTGGCGATGAACTGCCGGCAGAGCTCTCGCAGAGCTCTCCCCAGGAAGTTATGGAACCCTGAGGGAGGTTCATTAGCCAAGACCGGGCTGGGCCGGTCAAGGCGATGGGGAAGTAGTTTGGCCATGACGGCCTCATCCCCTCCTGCGGCAAGCACGGCGGTGGAGTAGATCTGGAGGAACCCCGCCGGGTTGACGCTGCCGTCGTACTTCTCGGGCAGGTGCGGCCGAAACTTGCGCGGCCACCTCGCGAAGCGGAGGTGGGGCTCCAGGGCCGTACATCCTGCCCCTGTTGCTGCAGGCGTTGGTGCCGTGAACGCTTGGTTTGCCGCTGGCACAGTGTACCCCGGTATGGGCAAGGCTGCGCCATAGACCGGGGGCGCTGTTTGCAGGACATATGACTGTGGCATATGCTGCGTGGCGTATGTCTGGGGCAGAGTTCGCATGGAGAAAGTCTGCGCCTCAGGCAGGGTTGAGGCAGTCGTCATGCTGACGCCGGCCTCTTGGCTGCGACGCCTTTCTCGTCGCCGCTCGAGGAACACTCGGGCGTCTTGGCCCAGGTGGCATCGTTCCAGCTCAGCCCTCAGGTCCGTCGACGGAAGCCTGGTGGAGCTGGAATCCGCCGTCTGTCCGTCAACCGTCGGCGTGCGCGTCAGCGACACAGCCGGTTGGCCAGAGCGTCGTCCCCGCCGAAGTCAAGGGTTTGCGGCGGCGACGACAAGACGGTCTACCTCGAGAATCCACTGCTGGGTCGCTGCCTGAGGCGCATCCCCAGCAGGCGGATTGTGCAGTAGCACTCTTGCTGTGGCTAGCGCACCCCCGCCGGGTACGCCCAGCGCTACTGAAGACCTGACACTGGTTGGAGCCTGCATTGCCGGGGTCGGCGCTGCCAGAGCCGGCTGCTGGCTCCCAGTGCAGGTATTGGTGCCGCGAACGCTTGGTTCGCCGCTGGCACAGTGTACCCCGGTATGGGCAAGGCTGCTCCCTAGACCGGGGACGCCGTTTGCGGGGCATATGGTTGTGGCATATGCTGCGCGGCGTATGCCTGGGGCAGAGCTCGCATGGCGAAGATTTGCCCTTCAGGCTGGGTCGAGGCCGGCGTCATGCTGACGCCAGCCTCTTGGTTGCGACGCCTTTCTCGACGTCGCTCGAAGAACACTCGGGCATCTTGGCCCAAGTGGCATCGCTCCGGCTCTGCCCTCAGGTCCGTCGATGAAAGCCTGGTGGAGCTGGAGTCCGCCATCTGCTCGCCAACCATTGGCGTGCGCATCAGCGACACAACCGATTGGCCGGAGCGTCGTCCCCACCGAAGTCGAGGGTTTGCGGAGGCGACGACGAGACGGTCTATCTCACGAATCTACTGCTGGGTCGCTGCCTGAGGCGCGTCCCCAATAGGCGGATTACGCAGTAGCGCTCTTGCTGCGGCTGGCGCACCCCTGCCGGGTACGCCCAGCGCTACTGAAGACCTGACGCTGGTTGGAGCCTGCATTGCCGGGGTCGGCGCTGCCAGAGCCGGTTGCTGGCTCCCAGTGCAGGTATTGGTGCCGCGAACGCTCGGTTCACACCGGAGGTTGCGCCATAGGCCGGGGGCGCCGTTTGCAGGACATATGACTGCGGCATGTTTCGCACGGCGCAAGCCTGGGGCAGAGATCGCGTGGCGAAAGTCTGCTCTTCAGGCTGGGTCGAGGCTGACGTCATGCTGTCGCCAGCCTCTTGGTTGCGACGCCTTTCTCGGCGTTGCTCGAGGTATACCCGGGCATCTTGACCCAAGTGACACCGTTCCAGCTCTGTCCTCAGATCCGTCGACTGGAGCCTGGTGGAGCTGGAATCTGCCGTCTGCTCGTCAACCATTGGCGTGCGCATCAGCGTCACAGCCGGTTGGCCGTAGCGTCGTCCCCGCTGAAGTCGAGGATTTGCGGCGGCGACGACGAGACGGTCTACCTCGCGGATCCACTGATGGGTCGCTGCCTGAGGCGTGTCCCAAGCAGGTGGGTTGCGCAGCAGTGCTCTTGCTGCAGCTAGCGCACCCCCATGGTGTACGCTCAGCGCTGCAGAAGATCTCACACTGGTCGGAGCCTGCATTGCCGGAGTCGGCTGCTGGCTACCAGCTTGTGCCGACACACTCCGTCCTGAGTGCGTCGACATGTACTCCGCGCTGGTCACGGTTCGCCATGAACGCGGAGGGGGAGAGTTTGCCGCTGAGGGAAGCTTGGTCATCTTCGTCGGCGGAAACTCGTCGCGCAAGGGAAAAGGCCCCTACCTGGCGCGCCAAATGTTGAAGTGTTCGGTCGACACTTCCCCCGGGCCTGCACTGGGCAGCCCGTGGAGGTTCTTTTTTCGGTGGGGCTAGTCCCTTGCGGAGAGCTTGCGCGGATGGACGAGTTAGTAAGAGCTTGACGCGGTGAGTTTTACGTGGTTCAGGCCGCCGGAGCGTAAAACCCTACGTCCACGGCGAGCTATGGAGCTCGCTGTATTGCTTGCTGCTCAGGGCCGGAGTCCTGAGCTTGGGGGTGAGTTACAGCTTGGGAGTGTATGGCTAGCGTATGAGTTGCAAAGTGCGAACCCTTGCTATCGTCGCCTACCCGAGTCTTTTATAGTCCAAGACTCGGGTGGCTTACAAGGGGGGACCGGGACCCGACAGGTGGTCCCGGGGAGATTGACTGTGATCTACCGTATCTGCAGTTATGCCGGTAGTTGTCTCTGGCGAAGGCTTCTGAGTCTTCGTCTTGCAGCCCTGCCCATGCCGCATGCTAGTCGTAGTGGATGATGACGGCGGGGGCGGCATGGGATGTCTTGTCGCTGCGTTTATTGGCTGGCAGGCTCTGACACTGCGTGCCAGTCTGTGATGCGACTGGGCGCAACGGCACCTGACAGTGGCGTGCTCCGCGTCTCCACGTCTTGGGAAGACACGGGCCTTGAATACCTTGTACGGGCAAGGTATGGGGTGTCTTTACGCCCGCTGCCTATTGCTCGGAGACAGGCAGCGCCGTTCTGCTGACCACGTGGCGGACCCGGAGCCCTCCTCAGAGGAGAGGGGGGGGTCCGGCCCCGCGGGACACGTGGAGCCTTCGGACCTCTCCCCGCGGAGGGGGAGGTTCGGCTTCTGTCGGCCACGTGGCTGGCCCAGAGCTCCTCTCTGAGGAGAGGGAGGTCCGGCCCCGCCGGATACGTGGCACCTTCGGACCTCTCTCCTGCGGAGGGGGAGGTCCGGCTTCTGTATGCCACGTGGCGGGCCCGGAGCTCTCCCTGCGGAGAAGGGCGAGTTCCTTAGGCATTTTCCCCTGTGCGCGGGGGTACCCCATATCGCGGGTACCGACAGCTGGCCACGTGGCGGGCCCGGAGCCCTCCTCAGAGGAGAGGGGGGTCCGACTCCGCAGGACACATGGAGCCTTCGGACCTCTCCCCGCGGAGGGGGAGGTTCGGCTTCTGTCGGCCACATGGCAAGCCCGGAGCTCCTCTCTGAGGAGAGGGAGGTACGGCCCCGCCGGATACGTGGCACCTTCGGACCTCTCTCCCGCAGAGGGGGAGGTCCGGCTTCTGTATGCCACGTGGCGGGCCCGGAGCTCTCCTCTGAGGAGAGGGAGGTCCGGCCCCGCCGGACGCGTGGCACCTTTGGAGCTCTCCCTGCGGAGAAGGGCGAGTTCCTTAGGCATTTTCCCCTGTGCACGGGGGTACCCCATATCGCGGGTACCGACAGTGGCCCCCGGGCCCATCTCGGGGGAGATAGCGAGCCCGAGGTGGGACCTCCGTCTCTTCTGATCCTCGCACTTTCTCTAAGTCCCGCGTTGACCGCTGCCGGAGCACGAACGGTCGCGGGATCGTGGGAGTGTGCACCCACATGATGGTCGCTTTTATTGCGGCGGTTCCTGAGTCTGCCACTTCTGCACGTTGCGGCGCTTTCTTCGGGAACCGCCGAAGTGCCTTGCCGGCTTGTCTTCTTAGGAGACTGACTCCTTGGCCCACTGCTTCAGTTGGGCGGCTTGGGCCCACCTGTCATCGGCGCTCGGTCTTGGAGCCGAAGCGGTTGCCGATGCGGCGTATTCGAAGAGTTTCGAACCGCTTGGAATTGCACCCAGGAAGTTTTTAGAGGGGATCTTACCCACATTGTGGCTTCCCTTCGCACTTCCCAGCGCTTTTTCTTGGACTCTTGTGCCTTTGTCTTCTTCCTTTAAGTCCTCCCTCGTCATGGCCTCCAACCCGCCACCAGAGAAGAAGCGCGCCCGATCTCCTCCAGCGGCGGCGTCTGTGCCAAGTCGGGAACCTGGGGTGCCTGGCACTCCATCCGGTGGCGACTCAAAGAGGCCCCGGGCTGATGCGTTGAGGGGAGCTTCTGGGGCGTCCCCTGCTCCGCCAGTCCAAGCGACTGCGGAGCGGCCGTCGACGACGGCGGCTGGCTCTGGGAGTCCTACCCCGGCTCGGAAGTCGGGGTTCAGAGCCCGCTGTAGTGTCCGCGCTTCCCGGCCATCTCCGACTGGCGGGGAGTCTGTGCCGTTGCGCTCAGAAACCGGGACAGCTGCCGCGGCCCCCAAGCCAGCGCGAGCTTCTCCTGTTCCGGTGTGCCCGGACTCCGTGGCGGCGTCATCTCTTCCTGCCGAGACGGCCGCCGCGGCCCCCAGGCCAGCGCAGGTTGACCCTGCACCAGGTGGCCCGGCCTTTATTCCAGCGCCGCCTTCCCCGGCTCGTCCCTCTTCACAGGTCAAGAAGCCAGAAGCTAAAGAGAGTCCGGCAGGTCCGGCTGCCAGAGCCCCGGCGCCAACTTCTCCTGACCGGCATCTCGTCTCGGTCGCTGGTGCATCGACTCCTCTTGAGGACGAGGTGATGGAGGAGGTCGGGGGGACTGCCCCGGCCTCTGCTGCTCCACTGCCCCTGGCGGATGCCTTCGCGCTTGCCGATATGAGCGTCCGGCAGGTCTTGGCTGCACTAGGTCGCGAGCGGGAGGAGTATACAGTTGAACGGGATCGCCTCCTCACCTAGGGGAACCTTTTGCGGGAGCGGACCGCGAAGGTCAAGAGCGAGCTCGACTCCAGGCAGGAGTTGCTCGACTTCAGGGAAGTGCTCCTCGACCGGCTGAAGCGGTCTGTTGACCGCATGGACACCGAATCGCGGCGGATCAACAGGGAGGCCTTGGAGGCACACGCCCGGGCTGAGGAGAGCCTCTCTGCCGCTGAGGAGATACGGCAGCTGTTGGAGCGCCGTAAACTCACCGTTGAGGAACGGGAGCATTCCACGGCAGCTGAGGCGGAGAGGGTCGCTGTGCAGCTGGCGGTGGGCGAGGATGACCTTCGAGCTCGGATCGAGGAGCTAGAGATTCAGAAGGCAGACCTCAACATGAGGGAGGAACAGGTCTCCCGCGAACGCCGGGCGGTCCTGGATCGGGAGTTGGCTGCCGACTTCAAGGCTTCTGAGTTGGAGCGGATCGCCAAGTCCCTCCACCTTCGGGAGAGCTCCCTGGCGGCCAAGGAGAAGGAATTCTCCGAGAGAAACCTAGAGGCCCTACAGGCAGCCCGCCGAGAGGTGGAGGAGCTCTCGGCCTTGCGGTCCTCCGAGGTGCATGCGGTCTCAAGCTTCGTTGATCAAGCGGGGTCCGCCCTGATCCCTCTTGGTTTCAGTCCGGTGAGGGCAGCGGCTCCTGCGTTGAAGGTGGCGGAGGTGATCCCCGCGCTGGAGTCGATCGGTGCCAAGCTGGACAGGCTAGACTCGGTGGTCGCCAGTGAGCTTGAGGCCGAGAGACGCGGCCTGGCCTTAGAGGTCGCCTCACATGTGTTGGCATGCTTCAAGAGCCGCGACCCTTCTTTCTCCCTGGAGCCAGCGAGAGAGGGCCCAGCCGCGGAGCGGGAGGAAGCTGCCAGGGTTGAAGTCGAGGATGTGGCCACCCTTGTAGCCGCTAGGTTCCGGCGTAAGCCGGGGGGTCCCTAGGACCTGTTTCTCCTTTTTTATCGAGTCTGTAGTCCAACTCATGGAGCCTCGCATGAATAGACTCTCCTGGATGTTTGTGTCTGTGATGCCTTTTATCTCCTTCTTGGCTTTGCCTGGCTGAGTCCTTAGCTCCACAAGGTACTCAGAGGCCTTCTCCAATCTCGGAGCTCTGCACAGACACCTTCCCCGGGTCCTAACTGTGTTAGGGGCCCCCGGGGGTCTCCGGATCTCGCCCTATGGGGAGGTCCAGATCTGCCGGCCACGTGGCGGGTCCGGAGCCCCTCCTGAGGAGGCGGGAGCTCCGGAACCGCTGGACACGTGGGGCCTTCAGGCCTTGCCCCTGCTGAAGGGGCGGGACCCGGTCCTTCCAGTCCTAGGCCGGAGTAGTTGGTAGCTCCTTTCCCCCCGCTTCGTGCAGTCCCCGTTTCTGTAACCTGGAGGTCCTGCACACAGGCAGAGGAAACGTAATTCTCCTCGGGGGGTCCTCCCCTACCGTCTCCTAGTCTTATTTGGCTTACGATCCTGATCCGTTTTACGGGTCTTGGGCAATTCTGTGCGCGAGGCGCCGGAGCTCCGGCTCCCTCCGAGGTCCGGGTACGGCCGTCCGATCCCTAGTACCGGGCCGTGCACCGGGGAAGCAGAGTGTACGTGCTTTGGGTTCATGACCAGGCAAAGCAGTTGTACTCCCCTGTACCTCCGGAGGGCAGGATGCGCACGCTTTGGGCTCGGAGCCGGCTAAGCAGGATACGCACCCTGGACCCCCCATGCACAACGCAGGCCTTTCCTGGAGGTGATCAACTGGCACCGCAACACCTGACTGGGGAGGCCCGAGAGACTCACTCGGCCGTCGGCAGGTGCCTCAAGTGCAACCGCCCTCGGTAAGATAGCGAATGCTGACTATGGATGAGCGCTGGAGAGAGGGAGCTAGATGTACAATGAACATACATAGATAGTGTGATCATAAAAATTAATGCATAATTTAAATGAGCGCATGAGAGAGAGCAAAGTAGAACAAGTTTCTGTGTTCATGCCCATAGGTGGAATTCTGGCTGTACATGGAGGCAATGATCCGCCTCGTCTACAAGGGAAGCAAGACTCTACGCGCTTAGGGTCGGAACCAGGCTAAGCTGGACGTAGTCCTGTACCGTCCCTTGAGACTTAGCTGCCCCAAGCGCTGTTCCTAGATTCTATGGGATTTATTACAGAAGGGGATGACCCTGTTCTACTAATGCTCGGGGAGTAGGACTTACAGTGTTGTTCCATGCCAAGGGTTTTGGGAACGGATCCCACACTCGGTTGAAAGGCATGTGTACCTGGGGTGGCAGCTTTCGTGATTCGGAAGGGACCATCCCGGCTTGGGGAGAGTTTATAGGTCCTTCTCGGGAAAGTGCGTGCCGCGACACCAAGTTGCCCTTCTGCAGGTCCCTGACGCGTTTGGTTCTTTGGCGGTAGTGCTAGAGCAGCAGCCGAGACCGTGCGTTGTGGGGTGTTACCTGCAGCCGAGTCTCGTCGACGAGGTTGTCATCTTCACGCTGGATCAGGTCCCGTGCGGCTTCTCCTGGGCGCCCCCGGGGAGTTCTCCCCTTCTTGCTAAGGCCTTCAAGGGGTAGGTGGACCCGAGCTCGTCTTGGAAGACCTAAGGCGTCTTCCCCTTCTGGCAAGGCCTTCAAGGAGTTGACAGACCTTGGGCGGCCCCCGGGAGGTATGACCGAGGCACGGAGGCGTGCTCTTGGGTGAGGCTGGCCTGACCTTGCACCATTGTGATCGGTGCTTGGGTTGCTGCGACTACTTGGGGCTTCTCCAAGGTTGACGCCACAGCAGTGCAGCCTCCTCTGACCTGGGACGGCAGCCACAGCCGGCTACCGCCCCGGCCCGTCACCATCGGAGCTGGAGTCCTCACCGTTATGCACTGTCTTTATGACACGCTGAGGCTCCTGAAACCCCACCTGGTGGGCGGCGCTGACTGGAGCGTTGACTTTCTGCTTGCCATCCCTCTGAGGGTGGAGCGGTGCTTCAGCTCTCTGCTGCCTTCCTTTGCGGAAGCGCTCTGCGAGCCTCTGGATATCCCAGCACTCGGCAGCAGTATGGTTGCCGGTGCCATGCACGGGGCATAGCCCGCCCTGGTCACTATCTGGGGCTGGTGACTGCCGCTGCCTTTTGTCGGGGCGTGGCCCCCCGAGCTCCACTAGTCGTCGCTGCTGCGGCGACGGGAGCTGCGGACAATGACTTCATCTTGCCACTCCCCCGGTTTTTGGCCTTCTTGCCACCTCCATAGGCAGCAGCGCCGGACCCGGGCTGTCCTCCTGACTCGGAGGTCGGCAGAGAGTGCCAGTTCCGCCCTTCAGCTGCTCTGGCGCATTTGTCCGCCAGGCTGAATAGCTCAGAGACGTCGCGGACCTCTCTGGTTGTGAGCTTCTCAAGCATTTTCTCGTCCCGGACACCTTGCCGGAACGCCACCACCACAGAAGCAATCTGAATATGCGGGATGGTGTTGCGTACCTGGGAGAACCGCTTGATGAAAGAACGCAGCGACTCCCCATGTTGTTGCTTGATGGCGTGGAGGTCGAGCTCCATGCCGGGACGGGTGTAGGAGCTGCCGAAGTTGGCGATGAACTGCCGGCGGAGCTCTCCCCAGGAAGTTATAGAACCCTGAGGGAGATTCATGAGCCAAGACCGGGCTGGGCCGGTCAAGGCAACGGGGAAGTAGTTGGCCATGACAGCCTCATCCCCTCCTGCTGCTAGTACGGCGGTGGAGTAGATCTAGAAGAACTCCGCCGGGTTAACGCTGCCGTCGTACTTTTCGGGCAGGTGCGGCCGAAACTTGCGTGGCCACCTCGCGAAGCAAAGGTGGGGTGCAAGGGCCGCACATCCTGCTCCTGTTGCCGCAGGTATTGGTGCCGCGAACGCTTGGTTCACACCTGGCACAGTGTACCCCGGTATGGGCAAGGCTGCTGCATAGACCGGGGACGCCGCTTGCAGGGCATATGGTTGTGGCATATGCTGCACGGCGTACGCCTGGGGCAGAGCTCGCGTGGCGAAGATCTGCCCTTCAAACTGGGTCGAGGCCGATGTCATGCTGTCGCCAGCCTCTTGGGTGCGACGCCTTTCTCGACATCGCTCGAGGAACACTCAGGCATCTTGGCTCAAGTGGCACCGCTCCAGCTCTGCCCTCAGGTCCACCGACGGAAACCTGGTGGAGCTGGAGCCCGCCGTCTGCCCGTCAACCGTTGGCGTGCGCGTCAGCGACACAGCCGGTTGGCCGGAGCGTCGCCCTCGCCGAAACCGAGGGTTTGCGGCGGCGACGACGAGGCGGTCCACCTCGCGGCGCTGAGTGGGGTGCATCCCCAGCAGGTGGATTGCGCAGTAGCGCTCTTGCTGCAGCTAGCGCACCCCCATGGTGTAGGCTCAGCGCTGCAGAAGATCTAACGCTGGTCGGAGCCTGCCTTGCCGGAGTCGGCGTTGCCGGAGTCGGCTGCTGGCTACAAGCTTGTGCCGACACACTCCGTCCTGAGTGCGTCGACATGTACTCCCCGCTGGTCACGGTCCGCCGTGAACGTGGGGGAGGAGAGTTTGCCGCTGAAGGAAGCTTGGTCATCTTCGTCGGCGGAAACTCGTCGCGCAAGGGAAAAGCCCCCCTACCTGGCGCGTCAAATGTCGAAGTGTTCGGTCGACACTTCCCCCGGGCCTTCACTGGGCAGCCCGCGGAGGTTCTTTTTTCGGTGGGGCTAGTCACTTGCGGAGAGCTTGAGCATATGGACGAGTTAGTAAGAGCTTGACACGACGAGTTTTATGTGGTTCAGGCCGCCGGAGCGTAAAACCCTACGTCCACGGCGAGCTATGAAGCTCGCTGTATTGCTTGCTGCTCAGAACCGGAGTCCTGATCTTGGGGATGACTGATGTCTAGCGTATGAGTTGCGAGAGTGCGAACCCTTGCTACCGTCGCCTACCCGAGTCTTTTATAGTTCAAGACTCGGGTGGCTTACAAGGGGGGCCCGGGACCCGACAGGTGGTCCTGGGGAGATTGACTGTTATCTACCGTATCTGCAGTTATGCCGGTAGTTGTCTCTGGCGAAGGCTTCTGAGTCTTCGTCTTGCAGCCCTGCCCATGCCGCATGCCAGTCGTAGTGGATGATGACGGCGGGGGCGGCATGGGATGTCTTGTCGCCGCGTTTATTGGCTGGCAGCATCTGACATTGCACGCCAGTCTGTGATGCGACTGGGCGCAATGGCACCTGACAGAGGCGTGCTCCGCGTCCCCGCGTCTTGGGAAGACGCGGGCCTTGAATATGTGAGGGGGCCCGACCCTGATCACGAGGTCGTGCCGCCTTGCCCGAGGAATCGCATTGGGTGGTGCCGTGTTATGCGGCACCCAACAGCACACATATAAGGAACACAGTATTACATAAATCAAAAGCGGAAGGTTACAATTATTCTTTGTAAATAATTTACACAAATTGGCTACAGCGGAAGTCTATAACCAGCTCACGTTGAATAACTATGAAGCACCGAGAAGAGGTCCAGCCCGCGGACTCCTCTCGCTAGCAACACGAAGACAAGGCAGCGGCTAGGTTCTCCAAGTGTGACATGACTTGGAAGTTTCCGAGTCTCACCGGACAACCCTCTTTATAGCGTTGATGTTTACCTGCAAAACCACTTATATAGCAAGAGTGAGCACAAAGGCTCAGCAAGACTTAACCGTCTCTCCTAAAGCATGAAACTCTACATGAACGTAACCTAAGACCTATCCTGTAAGTTGCAAAAAGACTCGCCTACGAGTTCATCCTTAACTTTCAGATTTTAGCCATAATAGTAGTGACCTTGCGCCCAGCAACATTGGAACTCCACAATCAAACAAGAAACGCTTCATTCCAATGTTACTTGTCCCAAGGTGAAAAATAACTTTAGTTTGCTCTATCCCTACTTCAACAATGGTTTTCATGCAATTTATAATTAGCATAACAGCATTTAAAACTTTGGCAAACTATTCCCACACAACTTGATTACTACGTCACAGCGCAGTGAGCAAGCGGTACTCATAACCGCGAGGGACGGTGATTCGAATCAAACACTACCCGGATAACTCGACACATACGCCCGCCTCTGAAGACCCAACTCTGGCGTCCTTCATTACGTCGTATGCGGCAACCTTTCTCAGGACACTAGACTGTAGAACCGGTCACGCCGTCTCGGGCTCATAGGTCTAACGAGACGATGTGGTATGCCTCTACAACCCAGTGAACCTGGTACATCGGTTTCCTGATTCCCATATGTCAGTAAGCATCCGGTACACAACTCAATACTTGCTCCCAGGGCCGCATACGCTTCGGTCCTTGACCGACACGGGCAGAGCTACTCGACCAAGACCTCGTCTTGTCGCTGTCTAACCCCTCTGCCCGGTCTCATCTTTAGAAACGTAAATTTTAGTTTGCTACCTTTTTCAATACCCACTTATGTGGTCCTGGAACAAAGCTCGCGAGTAGATTCCAACTACTCGTCTTCTACCGGCTGTCCTAGCCTATTTAGCACGGCCTTATTCTACAGCGATGACACACCTCTACCCTTGACCTCAGGGTTCATGTTTGGTTATGCAAGTGGAGTATCAAACATTCTGGACCTAATGCATATACAAACCTCGACCAATAGTAGTGAACAAAGGAAAAATTTTAAAAACAACTTAAGTGCAAACCGGGGCTTGCCTTGGTTTTGCAGGTGACTTAAGTCAGATAAGATGAAGTTAGTTGCTGATGATGACTTGAAGCTTAATCCCTGCCTTCTTGCTTCTTTATCAAATCTTCACTTATCCACGTTTAAGCACTACACGTTATGAACATGCATATCTTTAATTGTAAAACTTTTTGCTAACAAATGCTACAGACAAGTTTAAACTGGAACTTTGTTTAAGAATTTAAAATGACACTGGGGGTGGTGGTTTGGATGTGTGTCTAAGCACTATCCTCAAGTGAGAAGTGAGGTTCATCATTTGGGTGGTGATCACCTAATGCGGTTGAACAGGACATAATGATCCAGGGCTCCAATGGAGCTGGGAATTTTCTTGGGGGTTCCTTGTCACAAGAAAATCCGCTGGACCAAAATTCAGAACATTTCACTAAATGGATCACCCAGAACAATTCCCTAAGCATTTAAGCATAAAGGAATTAATTCTGATTAAACTTGCATTTTCATGCAAATCTAAGTGAATCATAATTTCCTACATAGCTCAGAGAGTATGCCTAAATTTTTCTGGGATTTTTGGAGCTAAGGAATGGCTAGAACTGAATTTCCAAGTTTTGGAAATTTCCTGAAAATGTTTCTGTACTTATTTGAATACAGAAACTTGAATTTAGAATTACCCTAACTAATTCAACTCCAAATGAGCTGAACCTTTTACAGGGGTCTCCTAATATCCTGAAGAATATCCTGGCAAAATTTGGGGAATTTTGGATGAACCAAACTCCCTCTAAAATTCTTTTGCTAAAAAGCTTTAAAGAATTTTCCAGACTTTTCTATTGGTTTTCGTGCAAATGGGGTTGCATACATGGATAGAGTTTTTCATACTGAGTCCAACCCAATTTGAATTACTAAATTTGGAGCTCCCTAGCAAAAGTTATGAATTTCTAAACTTTGTTTGAAATCTGGAATTAATTTCTTACAGACAATCTAACTGGACCCACGGTTTAAAAGGGCAGCCAATAGAATTTGAGGACACACGGGTCTACACAGTTATCCGCCCGTAGCCACAAACGATCAGTAGCCACAGGGGATCCTGTTTAAATTCTCGGCGGCTGACAGGTGGGACCATCACCTTCTTCAACCTCCCGCTCCCCCTCTTTCCCGCGCCCGCGCTCCCTCGCCGGCAGGAACACCCCCCACCCGGTCCCCCTGTTCCCCGGTCGTCTCCCGGCCCGAAGTCTGCCGCCTGGGGGTTTCTGAGGGCGGGAAGGCCATTCCCGGGGTTTGCGTGGGCTGTAGAGGACCGCAAGGGGTCGGGCGACGGGCAGCGGCCTCGGCCCTTGTCCGGCGACGTCGGCCGGCCTCCCTACTGACCCAAATCCGCGGATTTCTTGCTCCAGAGCACCAGTGACTCATGGCCGGGGTCGTCATGCAAGCAACCGAGCTCGGAAACGCTCCCAACTACCAAGTCATCGTTAGCCCTAGCTTAAAAACGGGTGTCCGACGCAAAAACTCGAAGAACACCGTCGAAGCTCTATTATTCTTTCGGATTTTTGGTGTCAGTGACTCACAAGGTGGTCTCTAACCCATCTCATGATCAGCATGAGCCAAGAATTGCTGTTGATCACGAATTTTGGGAAATCCCCCAACCACGGCTTATGGACACCTCGTCGGTTTTTCTAGAAATTCCCGGGCTACCGTGGATGAATTGCCTAGGGTCTTTGGCAGTGTGAAGAGGAGGGAATGACGCACCTTTTTGCTGTTCAACTCGGGTTGTGACACGGCCCGTATCGCCGGGGCGTCGAAGAGGTGCGGCGGCGACTCCCAGTGATCTCCGATGAAAATAATTCGGCTGTGCACCGCTCACAGAGGCTGTTGGGTCGGCTGAGCCCGCTCGGGGAGTGCCCGGGGATTCTTGCGCCTGTTCCCACGCTCTCTGATGGTCACGCAAGGGATGAGCGGCACCGGGCGAAGCTCAGTCCGAGGATCGGTCGAGCGGCAGGAAATTCGGCCGTGTGTACTCCTCTCGGGGAAATAGGGAAGGGACCGAGGTTGAGGCCGAAGTGTATCATTTGCTTTGCTCTGCTGAGGTGTTACACGCGGGAGACATCGACCACGGGGGCTTCACGTCGACTCCTCGGTGGCGCCTCGAGCCCGCTCGGCCACTCGGGTGAGAGCCGATACACAGAAGCAGACTTAAGCAGTAAGTAATACTCCCCCCTCTCAATGACAAGTGGGGCCCATCACTCCCCTCTGCCCCAAAAGATCTTCAATTTCTGACCTAGTGCAAACTCAGCTCTGAGGAACTCAAATCCAAAAGCCATTTTGACATTTGACAATTTGTGACACAGTTTCAAATTTAAATTCAAATTTGGATGGAATTCACAAGTCCCTTTGATATTCATATCAAAGCACCTCCAAATTTGCTCCAAATTTGCCCCCTCTACAATTTGAACCTGGGGAGTTTGAATATGCCCTCTGATCTATGAGTTGGTCATTGCAAATACAACTTTTTAAACATCAGTTTGCATTTTTCCTCTTTGGAGATGGCCCCTCCTCTTTTGGAGGTGACCCTCTTAATTCAAACTGAATTCAAAGTTTTTATCGCTCATGCCAACACTTTCATGAGTAAACAAAAGCTTTTGTAAGTCCCATTTCTTGCATATAAACTTAAATTTATTCATAGCTCAAGTTTTCTATTCACAAGTTTTGGGACTTTTACATTCCTCCCCCCTTAAAAAGAATCTCGTCCCGAGATTCATGATTAAGGACAAGGTGGAGAGGACAGTTACTCAACATACGCTTCTAACAACTCCGGATGATTGCGTTGCAAATATTCCTCGCTTTCCCATGTAGCTTCGTCGGACGTGTGATTTTCCCATAGCACTTTGAAAAATCGCAGCGTCCGATTCCTGGTTTCGCGAGTCTTTTCATCAATTATCCGGGTTGGTCGCTCAACATACGTAAGGTCCGGCTTCAAATTTTCTATGTCTCCCGTGAGAATCTCCGTTGGAACTTTTAAACACTTCCACAACTGAGATATGTGGAAGACGTTATGTACTCCGGCTAAGGTTGCCGGCAACTCCAAACGGTATGCTACGGGTCCACATCTTTCAATGATGACAAAGGGACCAATAAAACGCGGAGCTAATTTTTCTTTCACTCCGAATCGGTGAATGCCCTTCATAGGAGATACGCGGAGGTATACGTGGTCCCCAACATGGAAATCCAGAGGACGACGTCTCTTATCCGCATAGATCTTTTGTCTGGATTGAGCGGCTTTAAGATTTGCTTGAATAAGCCGTACCCGCTCTTCCGCTTCATTTACGAGATCAATCCCGTAAATAACTCTCTCGCCGGCTTCACACCAGTTCAAGGGTGTGCGGCACTTCCGGCCGTAGAGAGCTTCATAAGGCGCCATTTTGATACTTGATTGATACCCGTTGTTATATGAGAACTCCGCCAACGGTAAGTGATCATCCCAGCTCTTACCGTGATGAATGGCACATGCTCTCAGCATATCTTCAAGTATTTGATTCACCCTCTCAGTTTGCCCATCGGTTTGAGGGTGATACGTGGAGCTTCGAATCAATTTAGTTCCCAAGGATGTGTGCAGCTGTTCCCAGAAGCGGGATACGAACAGCGATCCTCTGTCGGACACAATGGTACGGGGAACTCCATACAAGCAAAAGATTCGTGCTATGTACAACTCCGCATACTTTTTGGCGCTGTATTTGGTACGCACCGGAATAAAGCGTGCTGATTTGGTTAACCGATCCACGATTACCCAAATCGAATCATGCTTATTAGCCGTGAGAGGTAGTCCAACGATGAAGTCCATACTAATATCCTCCCACTTCCATGCCGGAACGCTTAACGGTTGTATGGTTCCCGCTTTCTTCATGTGGTCGGCTTTAATTCGCCGGCACGTATCACATTCTGATACGTATTTAGCAACTTCTCTCTTCATCCGGGTCCACCAGAATTTAGTCCTCAATTCTTGGTACATCTTGTTGCTGCCCGGATGAATAGAAAATTTGGATAAGTGAGCCTCATCCAAAATTTTCTTCCGCAGCCTCATATCACGGGGTACGACTATCCGGTCCTTGAACCATAGAGTGTCTTCATCATCTAACCGGAAACATTTCATTTCCCCGTTCTGCAATCTCCTCCTGATATGAGCCATGCCCTTGTCTTTCTTTTGAGCTGCCATAACCTCCTCTCTTATTGTGGGTATGAGGGCTAGGTTATGCAGAGCTCCAAATGGAACCAAGTAAAGACTTGGTTCTTCCTCTTCTATCGGCGTGATGGTTAGGCTATGAATATGAGACTTCCGGCTGAGTGCATCGGCAACCACATTTGCCTTGCCCGGATGATAATGAATTTCAATCTCATAGTCCTTGATCAGCTCCAACCATCGCCGTTGCCGCATATTCAACTCCTTTTGAGTGAATATGTACTTCAAACTTTTGTGGTCGGTGTAGAGATGAACCAGATTTCCCAATAGGTAATGTCTCCACATCTTCAAAGCTAGTACCACGGCAGCAAGCTCGAGATCATGAGTTGGATAATGTTTCTCATGATTTCGTAATTGCCGTGATCCATATGCGACCACACGTCCTCCTTGCATGAGTACACAACCAAGCCCGACGCCGGATGCATCACAATAAACATCAAAAGGCTTGGTTGTATCCGGTTGAGCTAGAACCGGGGCTGTTGTGAGGTGTTTCACCAACGCTTGAAAAGCTTCCTCACATGGCTTGCTCCAATCATACTTGATGCCTTTCTTCAGTAGCTCCGTCATAGGTTTGGAGATTTTTGAGAAGCTCGGGATGAACCTCCGGTAATATCCAGCCAAACCCAAGAAGCTACGAACTTCATGGACTGATGTTGGAGACTTCCACTTCAGCACTTGTTCAATCTTGCTTGGATCAACAGCAATGCCTTCTGCTGAGATAATGTGTCCAAGAAATGGCACTTGGTTGATCCAGAATTCACATTTACTAAATTTTGCATAGAGCTTGTGATCTCTCAGTCGTTGGAGCACAATATGCAAATGTTTAGCGTGTTCCTCTTCAGATTTGGAGTAGACCAAGATGTCGTCGATGAAGACCACGACGAACTGATCCAGCTCCGGCATGAACACCGAGTTCATAAGGTACATAAAGTGGGCCGGAGCATTGGTCAACCCAAATGACATGACAAGATATTCATAGAGTCCATATCTTGTCGAGAATGCTGTTTTCGGGACATCTTCCGCTCGAATCTTGATTTGATGATATCCCGACCTTAAGTCCATCTTGGAGAAGACTTTAGCACCCACTAGTTGATCGAAGAGGATATCAATTCTTGGTAGTGGATACTTGTTCTTTATGGTCACAGCATTTAAAGGACGATAATCGACGCATAGCCTCAGCGTCTCATCCTTCTTTTTCACAAACAAAGCTGAGCAACCCCATGGTGATGAACTTGGACGAATAAACCCCTTGTCCATCAGATCTTTGAGTTGCTCCTTCAGCTCAGCTAATTCATTCGGAGCCATTTTGTATGGTCTCCGAGAGATCGGCGTGGTTCCCGGTATTAACTCTATTTTGAACTCCACCTCACGCTCAGGTGGTAGTCCTGGAAGATCTTCGGGAAACACGTCCGGATATTCACGGACTACCGGAATGTCTTCTAATTTGCAAGCCTCGGCATTACATACTTCCGGGTCTTTGGAAACCGCTTCGCCGAGATACAATGTTTGACGTCCGTGAAGTGGAGAGTCCAAGTGAACACTCCTGTTCTCGATGTCCAGAACAGCCTTATGGAAGGTCAACCATGATATTCCCAATATGGCATTGATTCCCTGGTCTTCGAGAATGATGAGAGTGGTAGGATAAATTTTTCCACCCAAGCAAAGTGGTGCTCGAGAGACGACTTCATTAGTTGATATGTCTCCACCTGGCGAATGAATAAGGTAGGAACCTTTCGTGATAGTGGTGGAGATCTGATCCCGGATCACCGTTGCCCTGCTAATGAAGTTATGTGTCGCACCAGAGTCGAATAAAATGACAACCGGCTTGTCATTTAAGGTGAACCTTCCGGCAAGAACAGGTCCTCCCTTTGGCAGATCATCAACTGACACATAATTGACTGTCCCCACTTTTGACATAGCTTTTCTGGGCTGCCCAAGATCACTTTTTGGAACTGGACCCGCAGACACGTTGTTGCTGTTTGGTTCAGTTGCTTCATTGACATTGGGCTCATTGTCAATATGGAGGGGGACAGCACTCGGTTCAGCTGAGAAATCACCTTGATCATCTTCAACCTCTTGAGGGAAAAAGTATTCTGGTGCACCTTGTTGATACTGAGGTGCATAAGAAATAATTTGCTGCTGCGGTGGAGGTGAATATGACCTCTGTGGAGTAGAAGAGTCATCACACTCCCAGAAAGATTGCACCTTTTGTGGAATCTCTCGACCGGAAGGTGAATGGATTACCAACCGATACTTCTGAGGTAGACGATTGTCTTCATCTTGTGATGAATCCCTCTCCCTCTTTTCCTTGAGGTAGAGGTTGGAATAATATTCTTGAGCGATAGTACAGCTCACAAACTCATCAAAATTCTCTTGGCTAACTTGAGCCAATTCACATCGCAGCCTAGCAGTCAGCCCTCGGTAAAAATGATAACCTTTCATGGCTGGTGATTTCACATAGTCAGGGACATATTGAGCTAAGCGATTGAATTCCTTCGCATACTCAATAACACTCATGTCCCCTTGCTTTAGACTCCAGAACTCATCCAGACTGCTTTGCATTATGCCCGCAGGGATGAAACGAGCACGAAATGCAGCCTGGAACTCCGCCCATGTGACACGATGCCCTGCTGGTTGAACAGCAAGGTACTGTGCCCACCATGCTCCAGCAAAGCCGTGAAGCTGTTGAGCGGCATATAGAGTCTTCGAGAACTCGTCACATCGGATCAACCCAAGCTTGGACTCAATGACACGTAACCAGTGATTTGCTTCACAATGGTCAGCCGCCTCGGAGAATACCGGCGGTTGTGTCGCCAAGAAATCCAGATACGTGCTCTGGGTTGGCATGTGATGTTGAGCTTCTCGATCTATGCCTTGCTGAACTAGAGTTTGGAGAGTTTCATTCATTTTGGCCATAATTTCTGCCAATCCGGTTGGCGATGGCTCTTGTGAGGAAGTCGAGTCATTCCCACCTCGACTGGAACCTCCAATCTCCATTTGAGGATGTGTGCGTACCCTACTGCACGAAACAAAATTTTGAGTCAATCAAAATTCTATCTCAGTAGTAAGTAAAGATAAATAAAACATGAACATGTCATGAACTTTATGAAAGCATAACCACATTCATGTTTAAACAAATCTTATGTACGCTAAGCTAATCAGCGGGACTACCCTGACCAGCTCACACAAACTCCAAATTTTACTCAAGTCATCAACAGATTCTAGACTTGAGTTCAATACCAAAGTTTTAGTAAACTTCAGTAGATTTCCAACAAGTACTTATGTGCTCATTAAGGATTTTTCTATAGGAAGTTATGGCTTAAAAACAGAAAGGTCCAGAGAGGTTTTTGTTACTGTCCTGGTTCTGAACAGTTCGCCTTCAACTGGACTTTTCACCCATGTAACATGTGATTCTGCTCTGGAGGCCTACAAGGAAGTTGTAGAGCACTTGAAAATATTTCCAGAACTGTATCATACACCTTATTTGGGTCAAGCTACTCAGAGTTATGCTCTGTTAAAGTCCAGCAAGAATTTCTGCCAGAAACAGAGCTCTCTGTTTTTGAAAACTTTGACACCTAGTTATACTCCCATTTGAATCTTAGCTCAAAATAAGAGTTCAATAACTAATATTTGTTTCAAACTTCCATATTTAGTTGAAAGTTAGCTCATGAATCATTTCTTCATAGGGAAGAGGTTCTTATGTGTAGTACGGTGTCGATGCACCGTAAGAATCATGTCGGTACTACGTAGCCTCACCAAATAAAAATCCTAACCGGATTACACCGGCATATACGTACTATCAGTGGCACTAAGATGGTCTCTCGCACACGTGTACTACACGGGATACGTACGTGGTTAGTACCTGCAGAAAAACACTCAATGATGGTGCACTCAAAGGTTGTTTCATTACAGGCAGTTCCATATTGGAAAGTAAATACAAACGCCCGTATCATTGTCATACGGCCGTCCTTGAGTTAAGTCACATCTCAAGGTACGCGATCGTGTTTCAACACCACACGATGGGGAACCCGAGTATGTCATGAACGGGTCGTCACGGTTGGGAATGTTATCAACCCAACAGATACCACCTACTGCCCTGCAGGGCACGCCGATGGCAAGCGCTGCGTATGTCCTCCTGGGCTATTTCCAGAAGACCATACTATCGCGTTACTGACCACACGATGGGGTCTCCACTCACTTGCCTAATGCATGCTAGGGATCAGCGTTTCATATGATCTCAGGAACATGAAGAGTTCAAGAGTTTCATATTGACGTCTCACACCAAGCTGTGAGACCTTTCCCTGAACCACTTTCCTCGTCAGGGGAGCTAACCGAAATTGAACCGCTTTTGGTGGCGTTCCTTACCATTCTTACCTGAACGTAGGTGCGTCGTTACATAATGAAAATTCAGAATTAAAACACATATGTTAGTCTTGCCACTTTAAGTAACTACACTACTATAGTCCTTATGTGGGCCTAATATCGTTTCCTCACCGTATCCTAAGTTTTTGTCGTAATACGATCCTTACTCCGTGTGCTATTACCAATGCGGCTCTGATACCACGCTGTGAGGGGGCCCGACCCTGATCACGAGGTCGTGCCGCCTTGCCCGAGGAATCGCATTGGGTGGTGCCGTGTTATGCGGCACCCAACAGCACACATATAAGGAACACAGTATTACATAAATCAAAAGCGGAAGGTTACAATTATTCTTTGTAAATAATTTACACAAATTGGCTACAGCGGAAGTCTATAACCAGCTCACATTGAATAACTATGAAGCACCGAGAAGAGGTCCAGCCCGCGGACTCCTCTCGCTAGCAACACGAAGACAAGGCAGCGGCTAGGTTCTCCAAGTGTGACATGACTTGGAAGTTTCCGAGTCTCACCGGACAACCCTCTTTATAGCGTTGATGTTTACCTGCAAAACCACTTATATAGCAAGAGTGAGCACAAAGGCTCAGCAAGACTTAACCGTCTCTCCTAAAGCATGAAACTCTACATGAACGTAACCTAAGACCTATCCTGTAAGTTGCGAAAAGACTCGCCTACGAGTTCATCCTTAACTTTCAGATTTTAGCCATAATAGTAGTGACCTTGCGCCCAGCAACATTGGAACTCCACAATCAAACAAGAAACGCTTCATTCCAATGTTACTTGTCCCAAGGTGAAAAATAACTTTAGTTTGCTCTATCCCTACTTCAACAATGGTTTTCATGCAATTTATAATTAGCATAACAGCATTTAAAACTTTGGCAAACTATTCCCACACAACTTGATTACTACGTCACAGCGCAGTGAGCAAGCGGTACTCATAACCGCGAGGGACGGTGATTCGAATCAAACACTACCCGGATAACTCGACACATACGCCCGCCTCTGAAGACCCAACTCTGGCGTCCTTCATTACGTCGTATGCGGCAACCTTTCTCAGGACACTAGACTGTAGAACCGGTCACGCCGTCTCGGGCTCATAGGTCTAACGAGACGATGTGGTATGCCTCTACAACCCAGTGAACCTGGTACATCGGTTTCCTGATTCCCATATGTCAGTAAGCATCCGGTACACAACTCAATACTTGCTCCCAGGGCCGCATACGCTTCGGTCCTTGACCGACACGGGCAGAGCTACTCGACCAAGACCTCGTCTTGTCGCTGTCTAACCCCTCTGCCCGGTCTCATCTTTAGAAACGTAAATTTTAGTTTGCTACCTTTTCCAATACCCACTTATGTGGTCCTGGAACAAAGCTCGTGAGTAGATTCCAACTACTCGTCTTCTACCGGCTGTCCTAGCCTATTTAGCACGGCCTTATTCTACAGCGATGACACACCTCTACCCTTGACCTCAGGGTTCATGTTTGGTTATGCAAGTGGAGTATCAAACATCCTGGACCTAATGCATATACAAACCTCGACCAATAGTAGTGAACAAAGGAAAAAATTTTAAAAACAACTTAAGTGCAAACCGGGGCTTGCCTTGGTTTTGCAGGTGACTTAAGTCAGATAAGATGAAGTTAGTTGCTGATGATGACTTGAAGCTTAATCCCTGCCTTCTTGCTTCTTTATCAAATCTTCACTTATCCACGTTTAAGCACTACACGTTATGAACATGCATATCTTTAATTGTAAAACTTTTTGCTAACAAATGCTACAGACAAGTTTAAACTGGAACTTTGTTTAAGAATTTAAAATGACACTGGGGGTGGTGGTTTGGATGTGTGTCTAAGCACTATCCTCAAGTGAGAAGTGAGGTTCATCATTTGGGTGGTGATCACCTAATGCGGTTGAACAGGACATAATGATCCAGGGCTCCAATGGAGCTGGGAATTTTCTTGGGGGTTCCTTGTCACAAGAAAATCCGCTGGACCAAAATTCAGAACATTTCACTAAATGGATCACCCAGAACAATTCCCTAAGCATTTAAGCATAAAGGAATTAATTCTGATTAAACTTGCATTTTCATGCAAATCTAAGTGAATCATAATTTCCTACATAGCTCAGAGAGTATGCCTAAAGTTTTCTAGGATTTTTGGAGCTAAGGAATGGCTAGAACTGAATTTCCAAGTTTTGGAAATTTCCTGAAAATGTTTCTGTACTTATTTGAATACAGAAACTTGAATTTAGAATTACCGTAACTAATTCAACTCCAAATGAGCTGAACCTTTTACAGGGGTCTCCTAATATCCTGAAGAATATCCTGGCAAAATTTGGGGAATTTTGGATGAACCAAACTCCCTCTAAAATTCTTTTGCTAAAAAGCTTTAAAGAATTTTCCAGACTTTTCTATTGGTTTTCGTGCAAATGGGGTTGCATACATGGATAGAGTTTTTCATACTGAGTCCAACCCAATTTGAATTACTAAATTTGGAGCTCCCTAGCAAAAGTTATGAATTTCTAAACTTTGTTTGAAATCTGGAATTAATTTCTTACAGACAATCTAACTGGACCCACGGTTTAAAAGGGCAGCCAATAGAATTTGAGGACACACGGGTCTACACAGTTATCCGCCCGTAGCCACAAACGATCAGTAGCCACAGAGGATCCTGTTTAAATTCTCGGCGGCTGACAGGTGGGACCATCACCTTCTTCAACCTCCCGCTCCCCCTCTTTCCCGCGCCCGCGCTCCCTCGCCGGCAGGAACATCCCCCACCCGGTCCCCCTGTTCCCCGGTCGTCTCCCGGCCCGAAGTCTGCCGCCTGGGGGTTTCTGAGGGCGGAAAGGCCATTCCCGGGGTTTGCGTGGGCTGTAGAGGACCGCAAGGGGTCGGGCGACGGGCAGCGGCCTCGGCCCTTGTCCGGCGACGTCGGCCGGCCTCCCTACTGACCCAAATCCGCGGATTTCTTGCTCCAGAGCACCAGTGACTCATGGCCGGGGTCGTCATGCAAGCAACCGAGCTCGGAAACGCTCCCAACTACCAAGTCATCGTTCGCCCTAGCTTAAAAACGGGTGTCCGACGCAAAAACTCGAAGAACACCGTCGAAGCTCTATTATTCTTTCGGATTTTTGGTGTCAGTGACTCACAAGGTGGTCTCTAACCCATCTCATGATCAGCATGAGCCAAGAATGGCTGTTGATCACGAATTTTGGGAAATCCCCCAACCACGGCTTATGGACACCTCGTCGGTTTTTCTAGAAATTCCCGGGCTACCGTGGATGAATTGCCTAGGGTCTTTGGCAGTGTGAAGAGGAGGGAATGACGCACCTTTTTGCTGTTCAACTCGGGTTGTGACACGGCCCGTATCGCCGGGGCGTCGAAGAGGTGCGGCGGCGACTCCCAGTGATCTCCGATGAAAATAATTCGGCTGTGCACCGCTCACAGAGGCTGTTGGGTCGGCTGAGCCCGCTCGGGGAGTGCCCGGGGATTCTTGCGCCTGTTCCCACGCTCTCTGATGGTCACGCATGGGATGAGCGGCACCGGGCGAAGCTCAGTCCGAGGATCGGTCGAGCGGCAGGAAATTCGGCCGTGTGTACTCCTCTCGGGGAAATAGGGAAGGGACCGAGGTTGAGGCCGAAGTGTATCATTTGCTTTGCTCTGCTGAGGTGTTACACGCGGGAGACATCGACCACGGGGGCTGCACGTCGACTCCTCGGTGGCGCCTCGAGCCCGCTCGGCCACTCGGGTGAGAGCCGATACACAGAAGCAGACTTAAGCAGTAAGTAATACTCCCCCCTCTCAATGACAAGTGGGGCCCATCACTCCCCTCTGCCCCAAAAGATCTTCAATTTCTGACCTAGTGCAAACTCAGCTCTGAGGAACTCAAATCCAAAAGCCATTTTGACATTTGACAATTTGTGACACAGTTTCAAATTTAAATTCAAATTTGGATGGAATTCACAAGTCCCTTTGATATTCATATCAAAGCACCTCCAAATTTGCTCCAAATTTGCCCCCTCTACAATTTGAACCTGGGGAGTTTGAATATGCCCTCTGATCTATGAGTTGGTCATTGCAAATACAACTTTTTAAACATCAGTTTGCATTTTTCCTCTTTGGAGATGGCCCCTCCTCTTTTGGAGGTGACCCTCTTAATTCAAACTGAATTCAAAGTTTTTATCGCTCATGCCAACACTTTCATGAGTAAACAAAAGCTTTTGTAAGTCCCATTTCTTGCATATAAACTTAAATTTATTCATAGCTCAAGTTTTCTATTCACAAGTTTTGGGACTTTTACAGAATACCTTGTACGGGCAAGGTATGGGGCGTCTTTACGCCCGCTGCCTATCGCTCGGGGGCAGGCAGCGCCGTTCTGCTGGCCACGTGGCGGGCCCGGAGCCCTCCTCAGAGGAGAGGGGGGTCCGGCTCCGCAGGACACGTGGAGCCTTCGGACCTCTCCCCGCGGAGGGGGAGGTTCGGCTTTTGTCGGCCACGTGGCGAGCCCGGAGCTCCTCTCTGAGGAGAGGGAGGTCCGGCCCCACCGGATATGTGGCACCTTCGGACCTCTCTCCCGCAGAGGGGGAGGTCCGGCTTCTGTATGCCACGTGGCGGGCCCGGAGCTCTCCTCTAAGGAGAGGGAGGTCCGGCCCCACCGGACGCGTGGCGCCTTCAGAGCTCTCCCTGCGGAGAAGGGCGAGTTCCTTAGGCATTTTCCCCTGTGCGCGGGGGTACCCCATATCGCGGGTACCGACAGGTTTCCTCCTACAGCTTCCTCACAAGCAGGCACACCTTTTCTTCTCTGGTGGCGGTGCATGAAGCAGCCGGAATCAGCCGGTCGCCGGGGAGCAGAGAGTGGCGGTGAGAAGTTTGGTTGCGGGAGCCACGAGTGGGGTGTGTGAGCGTCGGTTCAGCTGGGGCACGACAAAAATGACCAAGCGGTGTGTTGTGCTGGCGCTGTGACTCGCGGCTTTCACCGTGCGGTGGCCTCTCCGTCGGTGAGCGGCCTGCACACGGCGCTCGGCGGTCGCCCGTGTGAGTTTCTCTCGGGTTGAGTCGGTTCTGTGAATTTCCCTCACTGACCAATGGGTCCCACCTCTCCCCTCTAATTCTTTTCCCTTCTTTGCTGCAAATATCTCAGCTACTCACACTTAAATGGTAGACTTAGCCACAAAGTCATAAGTTGAATTTGATTTCCTCAATTTGAAATTTGTTTGGCTAAATTTGCTTCCCATTTCAATTTGAAATTCAAATTCAGTTTTGAATTAATGCAAATTTTAGCTCCCAACAAGATGAAGTCCAATGAGGATGAAATTGGTGGACTAAATCAGAACATTATGCTGAGTTTGAATGTGAAGCCATCTTTTGAATCCAAGTGATGAAAGTAGCTGAAATTTGAATTTGCATTCAAATTAGCCCTTTTTACAAATGTCTCCAAAAGTGTCTCAAACTGATTTGGATTTGCATGAGACTTGGCATGAGCACCCCTAAGAATGTTTAGGGCCTAATGGTAAACTCATACTCTCATGTTATGTGTGTGAGCTCCTACTTTTTGGAGTTATGGGTTTTTCCTCTAATCACCCTCTTGATGGTGTTTACTTGCTCTTCACAAATGTTTATGAACTATCCACCAAATGAGCTGTGGTGTGGTGATGTGATGAACATTTGAGCAAGTCAATTCTTGGGCTTTTTTTACAATATGTGGGAATGCAAGGGTGAGTACATGTCATACTCAGCAAGTGCAGAAAAAGTATGACATGTAGCTTACAACAAGGTAGGCAATAAAAAGGTTCATTGCAGAAAGCAAATTTTATTTCACAAACACGTTAAAAACAGCAACTATCTCTAGATGAGTTTAATCCCATCATAACCAAGTATTTCATCAACATTCCTTCATCATAATTCACCATTTATCAAGTCTCAACGAGCCATTAATCTTTCCCAAGTTCATCTCATACTCATAAATATTCATAACCATCTCATATTCATATAACTGAAACCAAATTCATTGTCATGACCCAAAACAGTCCCAAAACCAATCCCAATGACCATACCATAACCATACCAAGTTTTTGCCTCTAATCATGGAAGTTGGCCAGGTGCTTGTAATCGGAAGGACATCTATCATGATAGTTTTACACTCTGCATAGGTGGCACCACTTTACCCACAAGTTCGTGATTTCATCACCCGTCGGCGACTAGAGAGAACCTCTATTATACCAGTACACAACCATCGGTGTATGGCCAAGAGATCACAAAATAGCCTTTACAAAGGGGCTACTAGTATGTACGGACCCACTGAGGTTTCACCGGCAGGCTTGAATCTCCATTCTCCCACCCACGGGCCCCTCTTGTGCCATGCAGTTCCAAGGGCAGTTCCTCTCGACTCCCATTCCCCACACCATCCAACAGTCCATAACAAGCTAGCAACATACCTAATTAGTCAGCTAAGCCACACCCATATTTGGCCTTGTGGTGGTACTATTTTCCTGGCATGTGCCCGCATGAACCGGTCCTTAGATCTACGGCAAGCAAACACCATCTCATTCAGCAACACTCACGAACCAAGCTCGCATAGATCTCCCCAATTCCATGCTCATTAACATCATCAAGTTCTCATCATCATCATTATTCATATGAGTGCAGTAGCTAAACAAGTTTTATTTCAGCTTCCCGTGCCCCGTAAGTTAAGAGAAGCAAAAAAGGAAAAACGACCATACTCGACTCATCAACTTTCCCGGCGACAAGGATGGTTAACAAAAATAGTAAACTCCTATAAAAAGGGTGTCCCATAAAGTTGACACAAGCATACACGTTTTCGAAAGCAAAACAGTTTAAAAATCATAGGATCAATATGGTCAAGGGGCACTTGCCTTGCTCCCGTGGCTCGTGTTGCTCAAGCATCTCGAAGTCTTGGTGCTGTAGTTCCTCGTAAATGGCCTCTTGAGCTTGTCCTTCTACTCACGACCACACACATATAAAATTTACAGCAATCAATTGTCATGCACAAACTTTACTCAAGATGCAATGAGGTGAATGAATGTAATCCCTATGGTGCAGTTTTATAAAACCAGTTTGTACGTGTTCTTGCATGTTTTAGTAGGCTTCCGTGGGGTTTTATGGTGATCAAGGTTGCTAGGATCAAGTGTGGACGTGGTGATGATCTTGACACAAGGTGTAGATCAATTCCACCGTCAAAAATTGACCAAAACATGGCCTGTCCACACACAGAAGTTTCTGCTCGAAGGAGGCGAAGAAAACGGGTGCATAGAAAGAGCAGCGACATTGTAAGAGGGGTAACGAAGACCTACCTCACTTCTTCCTTGCGGCAGGGTCTCCCTCCTAGCAATGGCAGCAGCGGAGGATTTGCCGTGGAGAAATATGGGGCTGCGGGTAGGGCAGAACGTCAGGGCTTCTTCTCCGGCGACGGCGAGGCGTAATGGGGCTCGACGGCGGTCAAATTCCGGCAAGGGGGGGGGGGAGTCAGCGACTTGGCAGCAAGGGGGCGCGGCTTGGAAGCAGGGGGGTGGCGGCCAAAAAAGAAAAAGGGGTGGGCGGCTAGGGGTGAAGTTATATTTATAAGGTGGAAAAGAGCTAAGGTGGCTAGGATTTTATTATTTATTTTCATCCAATGGCTAGGATTTAATTAGAAAATAAAAGCCCAAAAGGGTCCTAGAGGTGGGGGAATAAAAGAGTCCTAGAGGTTGGGGAATAAACGAGTCCTAGAGGTGGGGGACTAGGGTTCCCCCACTAATGGTCTGCGGCCAAGGGGGTGGGGCTCAATTGGGATCCTCCCCTAATTTTGTGCGGCCAATTTGGGGGGGTGGGGAATGCCCCCAAATGTGGGGGAAATTCCCCCTAGGGGAATTTTGGGAAATTTGGGGAAAATCAGGAAAATTATGAAGAGTTTGGAAAAATTGGGGAAGGGGGAAATTTGGGGAAAAATTGGGGTGGCCCAATTTGGCTATTTTATTTATTTTTCTTTTTCTTTGTTTTCCTTTCCTATTTATTTTCATTATTTTCCATTTCCATTCCTTTTTATTATTTTATTTGCTTCTATTTTCCTCTCTTTATTTCTTCTTCTTTTTAAATGCTTTTCTATATGAAAAATGTATGCAATGCATGGTATTGAAGTTAAGTGTTACAGGAGATGGGGGAAATTAGCAAGAAGGACTTACCGCCCGTCGACACCACCGGCGCCAGTGAGAATAGCACACACGACAATGAAGGACCTAAGTTCTCGCCCCACAACACTGTCAACTCAAACAAGGACATGCCAAGGTTCCCTCCTTTCGACTTGGAGACTGATGATGAAGATGAAGAAGTGAAGCGCCTTGCAGATCTTCTTCAAAGAGCAAAAAATGAAGCTACAAGGAGGAGGAGACTTGAGAAAGAAAAGAAACTCAAGAAGCCCAAAGAGGACTACACTCGATATCATTTCAATTATGAGCGCCTAAATTGGCACACAAATTATTTATCTTTCCCTTGGGCAAACCTCCACATTTTTATGGCACCAACTATACAATGTGGAAACACAACATGAAATTGCACCTTATTTCTCTCAACCCTACACTTTTGCACATTGTTTGTATAGGTGTAAATATCCCCGTGGATGATGAAGAGCCTACGCCGGAGCAAGAACAACTCATCCACCGCAATACTCAAGCGGCGGCCATGCTCAACTCTTACTTGAGCCAAGAAGAATTCAACAAGGTGGATGGATTAGAACAAGCCAAAGAAATATGGGATACACTCAAAATTGCACATGAAGGCAACCGCTCTGTCCGAGAAGCATAGATTGAGATGATTAAGGGGGAGCTTGGAAGATTTGCCATGGAAGATGACGAGACCCATGAAGAGATGTACAACCGACTCAAGACTCTCATAAACAAGAGTCGAGCGTACGGTTGTAAGAACTGGACGGGTCATGAAGTAGTTAAAAGAATGATAATAGCCTTCATGCCTCGCAATGTGACACTTTGCACCCTCATCCGAGAGAGTCCAAACTTCCACAAAATGACTCCGGATGAGGTGCTTGGTAAAATTATCAACCACGAGATGATGGAGATGGAAGCACGCCACGTCAACGACCTTGCCAAGGTTACATCCACCAAGAAAAAGGGAATTGCTCTAAAAGAATCACCCAAAGCCAAAGGTAAAGAGGTACAAGCCTCAAGTAATGATGAAGAAAGTAAAGAAGAAAGCACTGATATGGATGATGAGGAGTCGGTCTTCTTCATCAAGAGTTTTAAAAGGATGATGAAGAAAATAAGAGGGCCAAACTATGAGAGCAGGGGCAAGGACAAAAGCAAGTCCAAGGACCAAGAAAGCTTTCTACAATTGCGGCGAGTATGGGCATTACATCGTTAATTGCCCATACGAAAGGGAAGAGGACAAGAAGAAGAGGAACAAGGATGACAAGTCGCAAGAGAAGAGGATATTCAAGAAAAAGAAGGCACATGGGCACACTCATGTTGGCAAAGAGTGAGATTCCAATGATGAGTCCTCCTCCGATGATGAAGCGGAAGTGGCAACCGTCGCCATCAAGAAACCAACATTAAGAAGACTCTCCTGCCTAACAAGGGAGAGTGGAAGGGCTCAAACCACACATGTCTCATGGCAAAGGAGGGAAAGCGAAAGGTAAAAACTAAACTCTCCCTACGTTCTATTAAAGATGAAGATTTTGATAGTGATAGTGAAAATGAATACATGTTTGAAGGATTGAGTAAAAATGCCCTAATTAAAATTAAAATGCTCTCCAGTGAAATTCTAGGTAAGGAGGAACTTCTTGAGTGTGACACCCGGTTCCGAAAACAGAACCAAGTTAATGCATATGTGTGCCCAGGATGTTCATCACACATAGACATGTAATCCACAAACTGAATTCAGAATATAACCACGAATAAATAGTGTTTAAGTACTTTATTACATCGACTCATTGTCTCACTCATGTATCTCTAACTTATTCTTGCAGCGGCAGTCCCTAAACAACAACGGAAATAACTAAGTAGCAGCAGGCTCCATCTTCAACTCCACAGGCATGTTGATGGTAGTTCGCACGCCTAGTACTCCACATGGTCCTCGAAGTACTCTTCTCCTGTTGCTGATGTTTACGTGATAATGCAAGGGTGAGTACATGTCGTACTCAGCAATTGCGGGAAAAGTATGACATGTAGCTTACAACAAGGTATGAAACAAAATGGCTCATTGCAGCAAGAAAATTTTATTTCACAAACATGATAAAAACAGCAACTATTTCTAGGTGAGTTTAATCCCATCATAACCATGTTATATCAACAACATTCCTTCTTCATAGTTCACCATTTATCAAGTCTCAACCAGCCATTAATCTTTCTCAAATTCATCTCATGCTCATAAATATTCATAACCATCTCATGCCAAACCCGTTTTCATGACTCGAAACAGTCCCAAAACCAATCCCAATGACCACACCATAACCATACTGAATATCCATCCCAAGTTTTCCCTCTAATCATGTGAGTTGGCCAGGTGTTTGTGACCGGAAGCACGGCTATCATGTTAGTTTTACACTCTACAGAGGTGGCACCACTTTACCCACAAGTTTGTGATTTCGTCACCCGTCGGCGACTGCAAAACCTCCATTATACTAGTACACAACCATTGGTGTATGGCCAGGAGATCACAAAATAGCCTTGACAAAGGGGCTACTAGATGTATGGACTCACTGAAGTTTCACCGGCAGGCTCGAATCACCATTATCCCACCCACGGGCCCCCTCTTGTGCCATGCAGTTCCCAGGGCAGTCCTCCTCGACTCCCATTCCCCGCGCCATCCACGGTCCATAACAAGCTAGCAACACACCTAATTAGTCAGCTAAGCCGCACCCATATTTGGCCTTGTGGTGGCACTGTTTTCCTGGCATGTGCTGGCATGAACCGGTCCTTAGATCTACGGCAAGTAAACCACCATCTCATTCAGCAACATCCACGAATCCAGCTTGCCTAGATCTCCCCCGATTCCATGCTCATTAACATCATCAAGTTCTCATCATCATTATTCATATGAGTGCAGTAGCTAACCATGTTTTAATTCAGCTTCCTGTATCCCGTGGATTAAGTGAAGCAAAAAGGAAGAACGACCATACCCGACTCATCAACTTTCCCGGCGACAAGGATGGTTAACAAAACTAATAAACTCCTATAAAAGGGTGACCCGTCAAGTTGACTCAAGCATACGAGTTTTTGCAAACAAAAACAGTTTCAAAACATGGGATCAATATGGTCAAGGGGCACTTGCCTTGCTCCCGTGGTTCTTGGTGTCCGATCGTCTCGAAGTCTTGGTGCTGTAGTTCTTCGTAGATGGCTTCCTGAGCTTTTCCATCTACTCACGACCATGCACATACAAAATTTACAGCAATCAAACATCATGCACAAACTTTACTCGAGATGCAACGGTGTAGATGAATGCAAATCCTATGGTGCTGTTTTATTAAACAAGTTTGTATGTGTTCTTGCATGTTTTAATGGGCTTTCATGGGGTTTTATGATGAACAAGGGTGTAGAGATCAAGTGTGGACGTGGTGATGATCTTGACTCAAGATCTAGATCAATTCCACCGTCAAAAACTGATCAAAACATGATCTGTCCACACGTAAAAGTTTCTGCTCGAAGGGGGCAAAGAAAACTGATGCGTAGAAACAGCGGCGACATCGTAAGATGGGTAACGAAGACCTACCTCACTTCCCTTGGGTGGCAGGGTCTTCCTCCTAGCAATGGCAGCAGCGGGGGCTCACCGGCGACTGAACTCCGGCGCGTGGGGGGGGGGGGTTAACTCGGCGAGTTGGGGGCTAGGGCCTCCAAGTCGCTGACTTGGGAGGAAGAAAAAAGGAAGGGGTTATGGCCAAAAGGGGGTTTTGGGTTATATTTATAAGGGGGGAAGAGTCCTACTCCAATTGGAGCTCAAATAAGAGTCCTATTTAATTTGTTTTGGATCTTAACAAACTTATCTTTTCAGTTATGTGCAGCAGCCTTGGACATTTTATCCCCCGAAATGTGGGGAAAATTTGGGGGAATTGTGTCGGTACCCTCAGTACCGGGTACCCCCGTGCACAGGAGGAAAAACCTGCCTAAGGACCTCGCCCCCTCCGCGGGGATGAGCTCCGAAGGCGCCATGTGTCCAGCGGGGCCAGACCTCCCCTCTCCTCAGAGGCGAGCTCCGAGGGCGCCACGTGTCCAGCGGGGCTGGGCCTCCCCTCTCCTCAGAGGCGAGTTCCAAGGGCGCCATGTGTCCAGCGGGGCCGGACCTCCCCTCTCCTCAGAGGCGAGCTCCGAGGGCGCCACGTGTCCGGTGGGGCCGGACCTCCCTTCTCCTCAAAGGCGAGCTCTGAGGGCGTCACGCGTCCAGCGGGGCCGGACCTCCCTTCTCCTCAGAGGCGAGCTCCGAGGGTGCCATGTGGCCAGCAGCGCCGGGCCTCACCCCCTCCGCAGGGGTGAGCTCCGTGGGCGCCACGTGTCCAGCGGGCCGGGCCTCCCTTCTCCTCAGAGGCGAGCCCCGGGCCTGCCACGTAGCCAGCAGTGCCAGACCTCACCCCCCTCTGCAGGGGTGAGCTCCGAGAGCACCACGTGTCCCGCGGGGCCTGGGGAAGTGTCGACAGCGCACTTCGACAGATTGGAATTGGCTCATTTCAGCTATCTTTTTCCCATTCCCCATCATTTTTATGATTCTTTCTCCATTTCTATGGTTCCTTCCTCCATTTATACGGTTCTTTTCTCCGTTTCTACCTCTTTTATAATGTTTCTCTATATGAAAAAATGTATGCAATGCATGGAAATGAATTTGAGGGTGTTACAAACCTACACCCCTTAAACTGAATCTCTCGCCCTCGAGATTCGATAGAGTAGAGAATAGATGAGGGAATTCTGCCTTGAGGTCTTCCTCACGCTCCCATGTAGTTTCAGCTTCCGTGTGATGGCTCCACTATACCTTGCACCAACGGATCACTTTGTTCCTCGTGACCCTTTCCTTCACGTCCAAAATTTAGAACGGGTGCTCCACATAGGTCAGATCCTCTTGAAGCTCGAGCTCATCCATCGATACTTGTTCTTCCGATACTCTTAAGCACTTCTTGAGTTGGGATACGTGAAACACGTCGTGTATGTCGGAGAGGTACGTTGGCAGCTCTAGTTGATAGGCTACTTCTCCTCGCTTGCCCAAAATATTAAATGGAATGATGTAGTGAGGTGCTAATTTGCCCTTGACGTTGAACTGTCGTTGGCCTCGGATAGGCGATACCTTAAGGTACACGAAGTCTCCTACTTCGAAGGTCAATCTTCTTCGCCTATTGTCCGCATAACCTTTTTGCCGTGACTGAGCAGCCTTCAAATTTTCTCGCATCGTTTGGACTTGCTTTTCGGCGTCTTGCAGCACTTCGGGTCCAAACACTTGGCTCTCTCCGGTCTCATTCCAGAACAGTGGCGTTCTACACCGTCTACCATACAATGCTTCGAAAGGTGACATCTTCAAGCTGGCTTGATAGCTGTTGTTGTATGAGAATTCAGCATACGGCAAGCTCCTATCCCAACTACGCCCATGTTTCAAGGCGCACGCTCTCAACATGTCTTCCAAAATTTGATTTGTCCTCTCAGTTTGCCCGTCAGTTTGCGGGTGATAAGCGGAGCTGAAATTCAGCCGTGTACCATGGCTTCATGCAGCTTCTTCCAGAACCTAGAGGTAAATTGAGAACCCCGATCTGAAACTATCCTCTTCGGAACTCCATGGCAACACATGATTTGCTCCATATACAGCTTGGCTAGCTCTGCGACGCGGTACGTGGTTCTAACAGGAAGGAAATGGGCTGTTTTCGTCAATCGGTCCACAATAACCCAAATGGAGTCATAACCCGACCGAGTACGGGGTAATCCGACAATGAAATCCATGCTGATGTCTTCCCACTTCCACTCGGGTACTTTCAATGGCTGCAACAGTCCAGCGGGTCTTTGATGTTCGGCCTTCACCCGTTGGCACATGTCGCATAAGGCAACATATTCAGCTATGTCCCTTTTAATACCATCCCACCAATAGCAAGTTTTCAGGTCCTTGTACATCTTCGTACAGCCGGGATGTATGGAATAAGGTGAGTCATGTGCCTCCTTTAATATCGTGTCGCGGATGTGCTTCACGTTAGGCATACAAATCCTTTTCCCTGACCAAAGCATGCCCTTCTCGTCTTCCTTGAAATCCTTTTCTATGCCTTGTCGGATTCTTTCCTTGATTTCCTTGATTTCCTCATCCATTGCTTGGCCATCTCGTATCTCTTGTTCCAGCAAAGAGTTGAGTTCTATCACTTCCATCTCGTTCAAGAACCCGAGATGTAACCGTTTGAACTCCTTGCGCAGCTCGGGCGGTAGCTCCCGAACCGTGAGTTGGTGACATACTCCCTATCGGCTCAATGCATCAGCTACTACATTGGCCTTTCCGGGGTGATAATTGATTCCAACATCATAATCCTTGATGAGTTCCAACCATCGACGTTGCCTCAAATTCAGATCCGTTTGCGTGAATATATACTTGAGGCTTTTGTGATCCGTATAGATCTCACATCGGTGTCCAAGGATATAATGCCTCCAAATCTTCAAGGCATCTACCACGGCTGCAAGTTCCAAGTCATGTGTGGGTAATTCAGCTCATGTTTCTTTAGTTGTCTCGACGCATAGGTTACCACTTGTCCATCTTGCATGAGCACACATCCAAGCCCTTGTCTTGATGCGTCACAATATATATCAAAACTCTTGCTCACGTCCGGTAATACCAAAACCGGCGCTGTGGTTAGTCTTTTCTTGAGCTCCTCAAAGCTTTCTTGGCACACTGGTGTCCACTGAAATGCTTTTCCCTTCATTAGCAATTCAGTCATAGGCTTCGCTATTTTGGAGAAATCCTTGATGAACCATCGGTAGTATCCAGCCATCCCAAGGAAACTCTGAATATCTCTCACATTCTGCGGTTGGTTCCACTTCAGAACATCTCCCACTTTTCCGGGATCAACCGATACTCCTCTCTCGGAGATGACGTGGCCTAGGAACGATATCTCCTTTAGCCAAAATTGACACTTTCTGAACTTGGCATACAATTGATGCTCTCGCAGTTTCTGTAATGTCAATCTCAAATGTTCTTCATGTTCTTCCTCGCTTTTTGAATACACCATGATATCGTCGATGAAAACCACGACGAACTTGTCCAAGTACTCCATGAAGACCTTATTCATGAGGTACACAAAGTATGCAGGTGCATTCGTTAACCCAAAAGACATAACGGTATATTCATACGAACCATACCATGTTTGAAATGCAGTCTTGGGTATGTCAGAGGGCTTCATCTTCAGCTGGAAGTATCTCGACCGAAGATCAATCTTGGAGAAAATTTGGGCACCTTTCATTTGGTCAAATAGGTCCTCTATACGGGGCAGCGGGTATTTATTCTTGATCGTCACCTCATTGAGAGACCTATAATCCGCACACATCCTTTGGGTACCATCCTTCTTGTCTACAAACTTGCAATGTTTCGAACTTGCTTTACTCTTATGGAAAGTTTGCTTAGTATTATTTTACTAAGTTTTTGATGTGTTTTGGTGGTTATGGCTGATATCATTTTACTATGGTTTACAACATGCTTATGTGAGGTGCTCACGTAAGATGTAGTTTCGGAACTAACGAGAGTCAAGTCGAGGACTTGTGCTCGGAAGTATTGGTTGTTTATTCATGTGCAGGTGTTGCTTGAGTTCAAGACATGGCTGGTGACAGGATCCATTGAACTAGTCTTAGGGAGAAGATGAGGTTCAACAACCAAGTTTGGGAGGAATTGTGGTTGAGTTGATCGGGAGGTTGTGCAGTATGTTTGAATCAAGAACAATGCATATGAAGGTATCTTGGACGTCGTTGGAAGATGTTTGCACGTGTGCAAGGAGTGCATGGACGTGGCTGCATGGTTCCAAGGCGTGATGAAGAGATGTGGACGTAAAGAATTGGTCGGAAAGATCCAACCGACTAGGTTACGGACTCAGGCTGCGGCTGAGTCGTGTTTGACTCAAATATGGAAAGTTTTGAGTTGGTTATGATAGGATTTCGTGTGGGTCACGAATTTAAGTTGTTTTAGGAATATTTGGGACGTTCCTAAGGTGTTTGGAAGTCTTAAGATTGCTTCTATCTGCGTGTAGAAGAGTCTTGAGCAGTATTGGAAAGTTACAGTTTGAATCCAAGTAGGAGTAGGAGTCCTAGTTTGAATTGGGTTGGCCTTAGGGCTGGTTATATAAGCAAGGGAGGCCAAGGCTCGTGGGTGCATGACTTTGGGGCTGTTCCTCTCGTGTTTTTATACATAAAATTCGTATTCTAAAGGAACTTTTGTGACTTGTTCATCCGACTTGTTTCAGACAAGTTTTTCTCGTCAAGTTTCTGTTCAGCACTACCTTGCTTCGGTGGTTTTATCATAACTCGAGTTTTACAGATCCAATTGATGTGATTCTTTTTAGGTTGTCTTCACAACTTGATTATCTTTCATATGTGAAAATTTCACAGTCAATGAATTTGTGGTTTCTAATCTACACGAGTTTGTTTGCAGTATTCCAGAACTGTTTTTCTCGCGTAGGACAGATTGACCTTTGTTCGATCTTTCGATCGTAACTTGAGTTTCTCTCAACGGATTTTCATGATTCTTGTTGTGACGTCTTTGAGACTTGATTCTCTACAATCTATACTAGTTTTGTCACAGTGGAACACGTTTATATTAGTCGCACACACGGTTTCTTTAACAGATCGGTTTTCTGCTGAGGGGTGTTTTGTTGCTTCCGCTGAAAAGTTTTTATCTACCATTCACCCCCCCTCTGGTAGATTTACACGTGTACTTCGATCCAACACATACACCTAACCTAGGGTTGTAGTATCCTAAAGGGTACAAGTTCAATATCATCGGATACTTTGATGCTGATTATGTCGGATGCAAAGTGGATAGGACAAGTACCTCCGGCACCGGTCAATTTTTGGGCAGGTCTCTAGTGTCATGGTCAATCAAGAAATCAAAATTCCATTTCCCTATTCACAGCCGAAGCGGAGTATGTTGCAGCCGGAAGTTGTTGTGCACAACTTCTTTGGATGTGACAAACTCTAAAAGACTATGGTCCCAATATGAACCATATTCCACTCCAATGCGACAATGAGAGTGCTATTAAGATTGCCCATAACCCTGTTGAACACTCTAGGACCAAACACATTAACATCCGACACCATTTCCTGAGAGATCACTCAATAAAGGGGGATATAGTCATTTCACATGTCAGAACTGAAAAATAACTAGCTGACATCTTCACCAAGCCACTAGATGAAAAATGCTTTTGCGACTTAGGAATGAGCTAAATCTCCTTGACTCTCGGAATGTGGCTTGAGATGTTGCACATGTGATTGTTAATTGTTTAATCTCTTCAAACTAAGCGTGTTTTTCAAAAAAAAATTGTCTCTCTCAATTTTTCTATCAAATTATTTTTGATTATCATATCCTTGAATAATAGCCATTGTATGATTGTTTGTGTGCTCTACTGGCCATATTCATTGCGAATACTTGTGAAAAATTAGTCTATATGGATCATTTCCTGCATATTTCTTCATATATATGAGAGTGTGAAGTCAAGGGACGGACTAATCCGCCCAAGCAGTCGGACAAGTCCGACTAGCTTTAGACAATCCTACATTGGATTAGTCCGCCCCTAACTGGACAAGTCCATACGATCAGATCACTAAGGACCTGGTCCGGCCACCGGACTTGTCTGGTATCTACGACCGGACTAGTCCGGACGGTTGGGACTTAACCCAATCGCCGGGGCTGATACTCCCCCCCCTACTTCACTCATAATGCATCTCAACACACGCCCGCACTCAAACTCGCCCCCATTGGCGATTTTTGAGAATTTCCACCAAAAATTTCAAAGGATCCTAGTCCTCTATCCGTTGGAGCCTCGGGAAGTCAATCTTCGGACTTCTCCGCTCTTCAATCCGGCAATTTCCTCGGATTTGAACAATCAAGGTGTGGTATGGGGGCAGAACCTAATCTCTTTAAATCTCTTGATTCTAGGATGTTTCTCCCATAAACTAGAATGTCTACTGCTCCATAACCTTCATGTGATTCCTCCCTAGGGTTATTGCAAACTGTTGATAGGATTTGCAGAAAATTCACATAGTTAAGGTTTAACCCCAGGTAGTCCGGACTAATCCGGACAAAAGACGGACAAGTCCGTTCCTGACCGGACTAGTCCGTGAGAGACTGGACAAGTTTGGCCAAACCTTGAGTTAACCCCTAACTTAGTGTTTTTGCTGCACCTCTATCGCGACAATCTTCTGTTCTAAACTCATATCTTTGCTCAATTGCTCTTTCAGCGTGTCTCAACACGATAACTCTCCACCCCTCTCCGACTCGGAGCGAGAAGCGGCTCGGCAAGAGCTTTACCGCTGTCGGGAGGAGGAGGACACGGCAATTGCGCAAGAGCTGGCTTGTCGAGAAGCTAGAACCAAGAAGCGGCACGAAAGAGAGGCAGCTCAAGCTCAAGCTGAAGAAGAGCGATCTAGCCGAAGAAAGATGATAGTCTCCGTGTGTGAGACCTATGTGTGCTGAATACATTGGCTATGACGATAAAAGTCTTGAATTCTGCCAAAACACTCTTTTTGTCAAGGTCTGTCTCTAGGTCCGAGCTCCGACAAGATCCGACGTAAGGTCCGACTTGCTATGGCTAGGTCCGACATGTGTTTGGTTAGCTCCGGCGGTAGATCCGACTAGCTTTGGTAAGTTCCGGTGCTAGGTTCTGCTAGCTTTGTAAGCTCCGGCTCAAGGTCCGGTTAGCTTTGGCAAGGTCCGGAGCTAAATCACAATGGTTCTGTTTTTACCATACAAATGTTTCGAACTTGCTTTACATCTATGGAAAGTTTGCTTAGTATTCTTTTACTAAGTTTTTGAAGTGTTATAGCTGTTTACGGTGGTTAACATTTTTCTATGGTTTGCAACATGCTTATGTGAGGTGTTCATGTAAGGTGTTGTGGTTTTCGGAACTAACGTGAGTCAAGTCGCTGACTTGTGCTCGAAAGTATTGGTTGTTTATTCATGTGCAGGTGTTGATTGAGTTCAAGATATGGCTGGTGACGGGATCCATTGAACTAGTCTTAGGGAGAAGATGAGGTTCAACAACCATGTTCGGGAGGAATTGTGGTTGAGTTGATCGAGATGTCGCGCAGCATGTTTGGATCAAGAACAATGCATATGAGGGTATCTTGGACGTTGTTGGAAGGTGTTTGCACGTGTGCAAGGAGTGCATGGATGTGGCAACATGGTTCCAAGGCGTGATGAAGAGATTTGGACATAAAGAATTGGTAGGAAAGGTCCAACCGGCTGGATTATGGACTCAGGCTGTGGCTGAGTCGGTTATGGCTCAAATATGGAAAGATTTTAGTTGGTTATGATATGATTTCATGTGGGACACGAAGTTGAGTTGTTTTAGGAATGTGGGATACGTTCCTAAGATGTTTGGAAGTTTTAAGATTGCTTCTATCTGCGTATAGAAGAGTCTTGAGCAGTTACGGAAAGTTTTGATTCAGAAACTGAGTAGGATTAGAATCCTAGTTTGAATTGGCTTGGCCTCCGGGCTGGTTATATAAGCAAGGGAGGCCAGAGATCATGATAAGATGACCTTGGGCTGTTCCTCTTATGTTTTGATCAATAAAATTCGTAGTTTAGAGGAGTTTTTGTGCCTTGTTCGTCCGACTTATTTTTGTCAAGTCTTTCTCGTCGAGTTTCTGGACAGCATGACAGTGCTTCGGTGTTTTGATCATAACTCGAGTTTTACAGATCCAATTGACATGATTATTTTTGGGTTGTCTTCACAATTTGATTATCTATCATCTGTGAAAATTGCACGGTCATTGGATTTGTAGTTTCTGATATACATGAGTTTCTTTGCAGTATTGCATATCTGGTTTTTACTCGAGTAGGACAGATTGACCCTCGTTTGATCTTTCGATCATAACTTGAGTTTTTCTTGACGGATTTCCGTGATTCTTGCTATCGTGTCTTCGTGACTTGATTCTCTATAATATATATCACTTTTGTCATGGTTGAACACATTTAGATCAGTCGCATACATGGTTTCTTTAACAGATCGATTTTCTGCCGAGTGGGTTTTTGTTGCTTCTGCTAAAAAGTTTAAATCTACCATTCACCCCTCCTCTTGTAGCTTTTCACGTGCTCTTCGATCCTACAATTGGTATCAGAGCCACGGTGCTCTAATCTTTGTGATTTGCATGTGTTTTGACTAGTCATCATGGAGAAATACTCCACAAAACCTTGTATGTTCAGTGGCATTGATTTTCAGGTTTGGAAGGCACAAATGAAGGCTTTCATCCAGACGCAAGGCTTCGCAATATGGGAAAAGTTGTACAAGCCTTATTACGTGCCGCCAAACAATCAAGTCACGGCTATGAACATGAGAGATATCGACAACAACAACAAAGCACGAATCTTGATCATACAAGGATTAGCTCAAAGTGACTTCGACCGTGTTGCACACCTTCGATGTGCATACGATGTGTGGAAAGCACTTTGTGACTACCACGAAGGATCCAACACGATCCAGGAGGTAAGACAAGATATGTTTAAAAAAGAATACATGCGCTTCAAGATGCAACCCGGTGGTCAATCGATGACCTCTTTGCTTGCTTCAATAAAATTTTCAGCAACTTGCGTAGTATCAACGTTAATTTTTCATATGCTGAAAATGCTAGGCAATTACTAAGTGCATTAGACATGTCAATTTGGGAGATGAAAGTTACATCTATTCGTGAATCTACTGTCATGAGTACACTTACATTAGAGGTGCTATATTCCAAGTTTAAAACTCATGAAATTGACATAATATCACGTAAGAACCCCAACAAGTCTCTTGCATTTGTTTCACAACGTGACATGCCTAGATCTAGTCAATCTTCATATTGTGGTACACTTTCTTTGTTGTACTCTCTAATTCTTGAACAGATTGAAGAGTTTCCAGAGGAAGAACTTGCACTCATCTCTACTCGGTTCTCAAAAGCATTACAAAATGTGAGAACTAGAAGGAGAAGAAGTGTCGGACCTCAATGATGCTTCGAATGTGGTATACAGGACATCTTCGTACGGATTGCCCTAACCTTCCAGGTCCTACTTCCCATGATAAAAAGCAAACTAGGATGAAGCACTCCTCTACAAACAATAAGAAAAAGAAGAAGGGTTTTATAGGACGTCAATTGGTAAATAGTTTTATCTCTGCACTTCAAGAACTTTGCTCGAGCGATGTGGACATCGGAAGTGACGAAGATGAAGATGATTTGGCAAACTTATGCTTCATGGCGGGCAAGTCAAGTTCAAAAATGGAGGAGGCAGAACACAACAGCGACAATGAAGAGGTATGTCCTACTTGCGAAGAAATGTGTGATGCTATTTCTCGTGCTACTGTTATAGTTAAGAAAAAGGACAAAAAGGTTAGGGACAATGCTGTTAAAATTGAGTCACTAGAATCTGAAATTAATCGTTTAAAATCTTTGATTCCTAGTGATGGTTCTTGTTCCTCATGTGATTTAATATTTGAACAATTGTCCTCTCTAAGAAATGCACATACCTCCACACTTGATAAACTTTAGTTAGAGATTGAAAAGAACAGAGCTCTTGCTGCACTTAATGATAAAAACTTGAAAGATGCTTGCTGTTCTAAAATTGATTTGCATTGTTCTACTTGTGATGATCTTAATAAGAAACTACAAGATGCTATGAATGAAATTTCTATATCAAACATAGCTTTACGTTCTCATGAAGTTAAGTATTGTCCCAATTGCAAACTAAAATGAAAAACTTCATGTCAAAACTGCCTAGACTTGTCTAAAAAACTTGATGACATGAATAGGACACTAGAGCGGTTTTATAATGGGAATAAGAATCTGAACTTGCTGTTGAATTTTTCTAAATCTTGCAGTGATAGAACTGGTTTAGGTTTTGATTCTCATGCTCATGCTAAGCACATCCACCTAAAATTGTAAATTCATTAGGAAGTGGTTTGATTAAAACAGTTCCTAAACAAGAAGTGGTTTTTAAATCTGCAGGAGTGTTGTCTCATTCGGTTTGAAATAAACATGTTGTCTGCTCATCTAGACATGAACATAAAGTTAAATTTAATTGTACCTACTGTGGTAGAGATGGTCATGTCATAGATTTTTGTTATAGACTAGCTAAGCAACAGAAAAAGGAAAGAAGGATTGCTAGATCACATAACAACTGTGCAAAACCTGTTGCATGTGCTGAATCGAATGTTAGGAATATGTAATCTGCTGTAATGAGTCAAAAACATATAAAGTTTGCTTCTGGACCTACTGTTTTTAGTGCTACTCATGTAACACCTCGTAGGTCAGTAGTTGGGTACAAAAATCCTAAAACTTTGGCTCATAAACCTACTGTTTTATCTCAGCCTTTGCGTGTTACTTTTGCTGGACGTCATGTGAGTACTGGATTCCTAAATGCCTTTTAACTAAGCCTAGTATTGAGTCATCGACGTATTGTACTTCTAAGTAGGTTACACGCTTGAGGAAGAAGAACATTTGGATTGTGGATTCAGGATGCTCAGGCCACATGACCAGTAACAAAGAATGGTTCTCCTCCCTCTCTTTTGTGTCACATGTAGAAAATGATACTTTTGCCGATAATTCTTCAACTCCTATAATTGCTAAGGGTTCAGTTAGAGTAAATAATCAATACACTTTAAAAGATGTGGCACTTTTTAAAAATTTGAAATACAACTTGCTTTCTGTTTCACAATTGCTAGATGAAAATCTGGAAATTATTTTCACTAAAAATTGTTGCAAGGTTGTAGATTCAAATAGTGAGCTCATGTTTAATATGTCTCGGTTTGGAAGAGTTTTTAAAGCTGATTTTGATATGTCATCCTCTAAGCATAGATGTCTAGTTGCTAATGATTCAAAAGACTTATATTTTTGGCATCACGTAGGCTTTGATCATCTCACACGTGTTAGTGCTCTTGATTGCATACGTGGGCTGCCTAAGCTTAATGGGGACAAAGAAATTGTGTGATCTTCTTGTAGACATGCTAAGATGGTTGCAGGTTCACATGCTCCTCTCACAATGACCATGACAACTGAACCGGGTCAACTTTTGCACCTTGACACCGTAGGACCTTCACGTGTTCAATCCTTCGGAGCTAAATGGTATGTTCTTGTGATTGTTGATGACTATTCTTGATACTCTTGGGTTTATTTTATGGCATCTAAGAATGAAACTTTTAGTCACTTTAAAACCTTATTTCTTAGATTATCAATTGATCACCTAGGATCTTTAAAAGCAACTAGAAGTGATAACGGAACCGAATTTAAAGATCAAACGTTTGATCACTTTTGTGCTGAAAATGGAATAGATCATCAATTTTCTTCACCATATGTACCTCAACAAAATGGTATTGTAGAGAGAAAGAACAGAAACTTAGTTGAGATGGCTAGGACTATGCTTGATGAATATCAAACTCCTAGAAAATTTTGGGCTGATGCAATTGCAACTGCTTGTTATGTCTCAAATCATGTTTTCTTGCGTGCTAAGCTAGTTAAAACACCATATGAACTTCGGTTTGGACATAGTCCTAGTGTCACACACTTTTGGGTCTTTGGTTGCAAATGCTTTGTTAAGAAACATGGTAATCTTGATAAATTTGAACCTAGATCCGTTGATGGCATGTTTCTTGGTTACCCATCTCATACTAGAGGCCACCGTGTGCTTTTACATGACACTAACAAAATTGTAGGGACTTATGAGGTTTCTTTTGATGAAGCTAGCCCAGGTTCTAGCTCTAATATTCTAGGACCAAACCCATATCCGCAGGGGGGGAATATTTTCATCGAAGAAGATGAAGAAGTGATGCTCCTGCCCGAAAATTCAGGAGCTAATGACATTGTTCCAGCACCTGATTTTGATTCACAACCAGCTCCGACGACCACCATTGCTGGTCCAGATCATCCTCAAGTCACAAATTCTTCAATTTGTGATGAACATGAAGAAGAAGGAGCTTGTGAATTGTCTACTCCCCTCCGGGTCCTCAAAAGTCATCCTCCACAACAAATGATTGGAAGCTTGCACGAACGAGTCACACGGTCCAGGTTTTGTGATCCAAACTCTCACACTCATTCTGCATTTGTTGCTTCTTTTGGACCCAAAGATATATCACACACACTCACTAATGAATCTTGGATTATTGCCATGCAAGAAGAGTTAGAAAATTTTGAAAGAAATAATGTTTGGAAACTTGTACCTCCACCTAAATGTCACACTCTAATTGGAACTAAATGGGTTTTTAAAAATAAACAAAGTGAGGATGGGGTTGTGGTTAGGAATAAGGCTAGGTTGGTTGCTCAAGGTTTCACACAAGTTGAAGAACTAGATTTTGATGAAACTTTTGCTCCTGTTGCTAGATTAGAAGCCATAAGAATTTTGTTAGCACTTTTTGCATCTAAAGGTTTCAAGTTATATTAAATGGATGTTAAAAGTGCTTTTCTTAATGGCTACATAGATGAGGAGGTTTATGTCAAGCAACCACCGGGTTTTGAAAATCCAAATTTTCCTAATCATGTTTACAAACTGTCCAAAGCCTGTATGGTCTTAAACAAGCCCCTAGAGCATGGTATGATAGGTTAAAAACATTCTTACTTGAAAAGGGGTTTACCATGGGCAAGGTTGATAAAACTCTTTTTGTGCTTAAACATGGCAATGACTCATTATTCGTTCAAGTGTATGTGGATGATATTATCTTTGGTTGTGTTTCTCATGATCTTGTGTCCAAGTTTTTAGCTATGATGAGTTCATAATTTGAGATGAGTATGATGAGAGAACTTACATACTTTTTGGGGCTGCAAATCAAGCAAACCAAGGAGGGTACTTTTGTGCATCAAATAAAGTATACAAGAGACCTTCTTAAGTGCTTCAACATGGACAAAAGCAAGTCTCTTCAGACACCAATGGGTACAGAAACGACACTTGAACTTGATGAATATGGTGAACCCGTGGATCAAAAAGAATATAGAAGTATGTTTGGATCACTTTTGTACCTCACAGCATCAAGACCGGACATACAATTCAGCGTATGTCTTTGTGCACAATTTCAAGCTTCCCCACGTGTTTCACATCATCAAGCCGTCAAAAGAATTCTCAGGTACTTACATGGAACTCGAGAATTTGGGATTTTTCTTCCTTCTTCCTCAACCGTTACTTTGAAATCTTTTTCGGATGCTGATTTTGGGGGATGTAGAATTGATAGGAAAAGTACTTCAGGTCCTTGTCATTTTCTTGGTAATTCACTTGTCGATTGGTCCTCTAGAAAACAAAATTCAGTTGCACAATCCACAACCAAATCTGAATATGTAGCTGCTGCTAGCGCTTGCTCACAAATTCTTTGGATTGTTCAAACACTTAAGGACTATGGGGTTGATCTATATAGTGTTCCACTATTTTGTGATAACACTAGTGTCATTTGCATTGCTAAAAACCCCGTACAACATTCGAGAACAAAGCACATTGACATTAGGTATCACTTTCTCCGTGATAATGTTGAAAAAGGAAACATTGTGCTTCACCATGTAGATATCGAACAACAATTGGCTGACATTTTTACAAAACCTTTGGATTTCACTCGTTTTTGTTTCACTCATAGTGAAATAGGGGTTATGCATCCTCATGGCTTAAATTGAGGGGGAGTTTTGAAACTTGGGAAGTCTATGTGTGAATCTGAATTTAAAATAATATGAGCATAGTATTTCATACATATATGACTTTGTGATTCCTTTTATATGCTGAAAGTTCTTACTACATTACTCATGTTATACATTTTGTAGTTTTTGCCATGACTAGTAATTGGAATAATTATTTACACTAAATCTGGTCATGATCGAACTTTTTTGCTGTTTTAAACTTGTTGCATGCTCACAAGTGCTTTTAATAATGAAAAAATAATCAGTCAACTATTCACATGTTGAGCTTTTATGTTCAAATGAAAAATTGAGAAAAAGATCAAGAGAATATGCATGCATCGCACTTCTTCTTTTGAGGTGGCTTATCATTGCACTTAGATATGAACTTGGAAGAAGTTGTGTATGACTAAAACCATGTCCTTAAGCTTTTGATTAACAAATGACATAGGCTTGGCTTGGTTGGTTAGAATAAGGCTGATGCGGCATATAATCTCTTGCAAATGTCATATGATCTGAATTTGTGCTTTGAAAAATAATTAAAATACAGCAACAAGTGTCATGCTTTTAGGTCTTGACATAGTTAAGTTTGTGAGATCATGACTTGCTTAAATTGAAAATTACACTTGATCTCTAGCATGGCTTACAGTACTTTATGTATCTCATTGATGTGATAGTGTAAGTTACTTGATAGTATGGCTTGGATGAGTTTTGTTTTATATGTATATGTTATAAATATGCTCATAACAATTAAAATTTCTCTTTTGAACCTTGCTGAATACATTGTCAAAGGGGGAGAAATTGATCACACATTACACGATTCACAAGTGTTTTGACCCGATTCTTCTCAGGGGGAGAATTTTTGTTTTTCTTCTCATTTTATTTCTGATTTACAAAGCGGGAGAAATATGTATAGGGGGAGAAAATTTTGTTTCGAAATTTCATTCCCATTTGATTGTTTTCAAAACTTTCAAGTGAATAAGCCAATGTTCGAATTTTAAGTGGTGTTGCCAATGCATTCATCAAGGGGGAGATTGTGATACCTATGTGTGCTGAATATATTGGCTATGACAATAAAAGTTTTGAATTCTTCCAAAACACTCTTTTTGTCAAGGTCCGACTCTAGGTCCGAGCTCCGACAAGATCCGACGTAAGGTCCGACTTGCCATGGCTAGGTCCGACATGTGTTTGGTTAGCTCCGGCGGTAGGTACGACTAGCTTTGGTAAGTTCTAGTGCTAGGTTCTGCTAGCTTTGGTAAGCTCCGGCTCAAGGTCCGGTTAGCTTTGGCAAGGTCCGGAGCTAAATCGCAATGGTTCTGTTTTTACCATGCAAATGTTTCGAACTTGCTTTACATCTATGGAAAGTTCGCTTATTATTCTTTTACTAAGTTTTTGAAGTGTTATGGCTGTTTACGGTGGTTAACATTTTGCTATGGTTTGCAACATGCTTATGTGAGGTGTTCACGTAAGGTGTTGTGGTTTTCGAAACTAGCGTGAGTCAAGTCGTGGACTTGTGCTCGAAAGTATTGTTTGTTTATTCATGTGCAGGTGTTTCTTGAGTTCAAGATATGGCTGGTTACGGGATCCATTGAACTAGTCTTAGGGAGAAGATGAGGTTCAACAACCAAGTTTGGGAGGAATTATGGTTGAGTTGATCGGGAGGTCGCGCAACATGTTTGGATCAAGAACAATGCATATGAAGGTATCGTGGGCGTCGTTGGAAGGTGTTTGCATGTGTGCAAGTAGTGCATGGACGTGGCAACATGGTTCCAAGGCATGATGAAGAGATGTGAACGTAAAGAATTGGTAGGAAAGGTCCAACCGGCTGGATTATGGACTCAGGCTGCGGCTGAGTCGGTTATGGCTCAAATATGGAAAGATTTGAGTTGGTTATGATAGGATTTCATGTGGGACATGAAGTTGAGTTGTTTTAGAAATGTGGGATATGTTCCTAAGGTGTTTGGAAGTTTTAAGATTGCTTCTATCTGCGTATAGAAGAGTCTTGAGCAGTTATGGAAAGTTTCGATTCAGAAACTGAGTAGGATTAGAATCCTAGTTTGAATTGGATTGGCCTCCGAGCTGGTTATATAAGCAAGGGAGGCCAGAGCTCGTGGTAAGATGACCTTGGGCTGTTCCTCTTATATTTTGATCAATAAAATTCGTAATTTAGAGGAGCTTTTGTGCCTTGTTCGTCTGACTTGTTTTTGTAAAGTCTTTCTCGTTGAGTTTCTGGACAGCACGACAGTAATTCGGTGTTTTGATCATAACTCGAGTTTTACAGATCCAATTTACGTTATTCTTTTTGGGTTGTCTTCACAACTTGATTATCTATCATCTGTGAAAATTTCACGGTCATTGGATTTGTAGTTTCTTATCTACACGAGTTTCTTTGCAGTGTTGCAGATCTGGTTTTTACTCGAGTAGAACAGATTGACCCTCGTTTGATCTTTCGATCATAACTTGAGTTTTTCTTGACGGATTTCCGTGATTCTTGTTGTCGAGTCTTCGTGACTTGATTATCTATAATATATACCACTTTTGTCATGGTTGAACACATTAAGATCAGTCGCATACACGGTTTCTTTAACAGATCAATTTTCTGCCGAGGGGGTTTTTGTTGCTTCCGCTAAAAAGTTTAAATCTACTATTCACCCCCCTCTGGTAGCTTTTCATGTGCTCTTCGATCCTACACCGTGGGTGAAAAAGAAAGGGCCCAAGCGGCCGGCAAAGGAAAAGGACCTATGAATGAAGGGGAAGCAGCCAAGAGGAAAGGCAAGGCCCCGGTTCAAAAGGTGCCCGCCAAAAGGTTAGCACCAAGGAGAAAGGCACCTGCTAGCAGGGGACTCGTCATTCGAGACCATCCCGTGGGGTCAAGTGCTCCCCCACAAGGCCCCATTGGGCCCTTGGTCATGACACGTCCCATGAATAACCCAAACCAGCAACCGGAGCTTTCGAGCAACATCTTCCATTGGAAAGGCTCTGAAAAGGCGAGGAGATTAAGAGAAAAGGATCCCTACAAGTATGAGAAGGCCACACCGGATCATCGTTTTTGGTGTGACTTCCATTGCGACTACTATCGCCTTTTCTACGCTAGAATGAAGACGCCAGTTGCTGATGCTCAGTGGGTTGATTAGCTGTATATGGAAAAGAAAAATCATCAAGCCTTCAATGTAGTTGTACAAACCGCTGAGCATCACAGTCTGAAGGATCTCCTTGCCTTTCAATATGACTGCAACACAGAGGTGGTGGCTCAGTTTTACACCACGTGCTACTTCTCCACCTATGGGGACAGGAAAATTTCATGGATGATGAACGGAGTCCAATACTCCGTCCTATATGGTGAGTTTGCACGAATTCTCGGACTTGAGGAGTTCCTGAGCCATGAGTTGATCATTCACAATCTCACGGCGATAGACTTGGGGGAGATGGGATTTATGTACGAGGTTGGCTTTTATAATCCTCCTACAACCAAAATCCTCCATCCATTTTTTAGTGTGCTAAACCGGATCTTGAGAGACTTTAGCACCTAAAGACGGAGATGTCGGGATGATCCAGGGCCACCTCCGCCACCTGTTGAAGCTGATTTGTGAAGATGAACAATTCAATGTGTTTGACTACATCTACAATGACATCTTCAATATATCCCACACCCCCAACCGCTCATGTGGTTATGCTCCATTCATCATGTGCCTCATTGAGAAGGTGTCAGGATTGGAGTTTGTGAAGGACGGCAAGCATAGACCCCTTCAACCTCAAATTCCTCCTATCGTGCCAAAGATTGGCGGAGCTTCTAGGAGGGGTGCTCCCGATTCACCTCCTCCTCCACCCACTCCTGCCTCTTCCTCTTCCGGAGACTCTTCCAGTGCCATCCTAAAATTCTTGAAGTCTATTTTCACCTCTTGCCAAAAAGTTGAAGTCAAAACTCAGAAAATGGCTAGAAGGCAAGACAAATACCTGAAGAAGCTCTGCGAGAAGGCGAACATTGCTATGTCTCCGGAGGCTTCCGATGACGAGGAGCTAACACCCTTCCTAGATCTCACAGAGGCAGAGGCTGCTCTTCTTGGGGGTGGCCCCTCTAGTGCTGCTCATGCCAATGAGGAAGAAGAGGAAGATCAAGATGATGAGGAGGAAGATGAAGAAGCAACCCAAAGCGATAAAGATCGTGGTGGGGAGAGTGAGAGCGATGACGACTACACTTAGGCTCTCTTCTTTTCCTTTTTGGTATCTTGATGTCAAATGGGAAGAGATTGAGGGGGGTAGACTATGTCAACTCTCTTTGGTTGTAATATTGCTACACTTTCATATTTGGGTTGTAATAACTTTATGCTATGTTACTCTATGTTAACTTTATCGAATATCACTCTACTTTGGATTACGTATGTGTGATGATCTTTAATTTTGACTTGAGATGCATGTTTCGTTTCTATTTATCACATCTCAACATTTGCATCACACGTAGGCACCCCACCATAACACACAACTCTATAAATCTCCCATAGAGTTCACTCTCATGCATTACTTTTATAACAAATTTTTCATGCACACATTTAGGGGGAGCTTTTTATACACTTGTGTGTTATGAAAACCAACTCATTTACGTTTTTATCAAAAACCTGAGTGTTGTCATCAAATCACCAAAAAGGGAGATTGAAAGTGCATCTAGGCTAAATCCCCGTGGGTTTTGATGATTAATGACAACACTTATGTGACTAATGAGCATTAAAAGTGAAAGTACTAGTAATTAAGAAATAGACGAAGATGGATGCACTCAAAAAGGGAAAAGAGGAGAAAAAGACAAACATACAAGAAGAGTAGAGTTGAGGGTTTAAATTCTCTTGCGTTGAGTTTAGCCTTTAAGTATGAGTGTGTTCATAGAGTCAAAGTGTTGAGAATCATCTAAGAGCTCTTAGTCCGAGTCTAGGTTGAGTGGAGTGAAGATTTGAGACAACCCTGAGAATAGGGCTGGATTGTCCGGGCAGGAAGGCTGGACTAGTCCGGAACATCGGACTAATCCGATGTAGGACGGACCAAGAGGTTCTGTGTATGTTCGGGCTTGTCCGGGCTGGAAGGCCCGACTAGTCCGGGACATCGGACTAATCTGATGTAGGATGGACCAAGAGATTTTATGTGAGTTCGGACTTGTCTGTTTGGGGAGGGACTAGTCCGTAGAGAGTGTATCTGAGCTCTTCAAGAGCTAACTCCTGAAGGACCGGACTAATCCGTAGGCTCAGACTAGTCCGTTTTCAACCAGAACAAGAGGTTCTGTGTGAGATTGAACTATTACTCTGTGAGTCAGACTAGTCCGTTTGAAACTTGGAAGTAGTTGTAGGGACTAAGTCTCGGATGGCCGGACTTGTACGCCCCTTGAGGCCGGACTAGTCCGGTGGACCAGACTTGTTCGTTCTCAACCGGAATAGTTGTTTCTGTGGAAGATTAGACTAGTCCGTTATGGATCGGACTAGTCTGTGGTGTTTTGATCATTTGAATTCAAAAGGAGGCGGGTGACTATTTTGAAAGTGCATCTAGGCATCCCTTGTGGGTTTTGGTTGATTTATGACAAACAAATGAGACCCTAACAAAATTGTTAAGATGAGCGCAGGTTCTTAAAGAAATTAGGAATAAAACGCAAAAGAAAGGAGAAGGAGGATCCAAATGGATAAGAGCTCAGGAGCTGAAAAGATTAGATTACATAGAGTAGAGTGTGTTGGAGAAACACACCCCAAGAGCTCAAGTGAAAGAAATCACACTAACTGCACAAAATCAGCATGTGCGGACTAGTCCGATATCAACCGGACTAGTCCGATTTTCTCTCTGACCAGGAAACGGACTAGTCCGATATGGACCGGACTAGTCCGATTTTGTCTCTGGATAGACAACGGACTAGTACGCACTCCTACGGACTAACTCGGTATATCACAACACTTAGGGTTTTCCACTCACCGCACACTGGACTAGTCCGGAGTCAACCACGGACTAGTCCGGACATCGCAAACCCTAACGTAACCATTGGAAACCCTATTATAAAAAGAGGTGTACGGCCATACCAACATAACTTCGACCCCCTGCACCGTCACACCTCCCAAGAGCCCAAAATTCACATCTCTCCACACATTCTAACCCAAAAAGGATCAAATCTTTGGGGATTAGCAATTGATCAAAGGAGAGACTTGTTCTACACATCTTGAGCTCTTGGGTTTGATCTCTCGCACACTCTTGTTCGTTAATTGTTCATCTTTTGAGTGTGTTTGGTTGTGCTCATTCATTGTAATTCTTGGGGAGCCCTCAACTTGTGAGAAGGCCCCTTCAACGATTTATTTGCCCTTTGTGATTAGTGGAAGAGAATCGGCCTTTGTGGCGATTCGATGAGGATAGGTTTGGTGAAGACCCGGTCCTTAGTGGACTTCTCAACGGGGACGTAGATTTCCTTCGTGGAATCGAACCTCGGGATAAACACTTGTATCCTACTCTTGTTCATTGTTCATCATATTCTAGTGTTCAATTAATCTTGTGAAATTTACATTGAAGCATTGAAACCAAAGTTGATCTCTGTCATTCATTCTTTCACTTTTGCAATGCATCCAAGTATCAAATTAATTTCCGCTGCATAGAATACTAGAAGTAAAAAATATTGATCAACTTTGATCTCTCTAGTCCACGCATACCGGACTAGTCCGCACAGTACCGGACTAGTCCGATTTTTCTCTAAGTAGAAAACGGACTAGTCCGCACTCTACCAGACTAGTCCGATTTCCTTGTATTTGATAAACCTACTAAGTGTTTCAGGGATTAACAAAGCATTGAAAAGCCTATTCACCCCCCTCTAGGCTACATTCAATCGGTATCAGAGCCAAACTCTTCAAAAGAGACTCACCGCTCGAAGACACGATGTCGGACATCAACGATGTACACAAGAAGATCGACAATCAAAAGGGTGATGACGAAAGGACTCAAAAGCTAAAGAAGCTACTCGACGCCATTCAAGACAGTGAGGACGATGAGGAGGAGGTGCTCCAACTCAAGGCTACTCTACGGAAGAAGGCAATCTCTCAAAAAGGGAAGAAGAACACCGATGATGAAAAGAAGAAGAAAGGGGGTAGTCACACCGACTACTCCCGATATCCTTTTGACTATGAGCGTTTAAATTCCAACAATAGCTATTACTTATCAATTCCTCTAGGGAAAGAACCTTACTTTGATGGCAATGACTATTCAATGTGGAGACAAAACATGAAAAGGCACCTTATATCTCTTAACCCAAGTTTGTGGCATATAGTGTGTACAGGGATAGATATCCCGGATGATGATGAAGAGCTGACCCCAAGCCAAGAACAAGCTGTTCATCGGAATGCTCAAGCTGCAGCTGTGATCACGTCATCACTAAGTCGAGACAAGTTCACCAAGGTGGATGGACTCGAAATTGCCAAGGAGATATGGGACACACTACAAACCGCACATGAAGGTGACCGTCATGTACGCGAAGCCAAGATAGAAATGATTGAAGGTGAATTGGGAAGATTCACGATAGAAGAAGATGAATCACCAAAAGATATGTACAATCAACTGAAGGATCTTATCAACAAAGTCCGAGCTTATGGCAGCAAAAAATCGAATGATCATGAGGTCATGAAGCTTATTCTCAGAGCATTCATGCCTCGCAACGTGACTCTCTGCTCTATGATTAGAGAAAGCCCCGGGTACTGGAAAATGACCCCAGACGAACTTCTTGGCAAGATCATCAACTTTGAAATGATGGAGAAGCAAGTCAAGCATGTCAAGGAAATTGCCGATCTTACCTCGGCAAAGAAGAAAGGAGTTGCTTTGAAGTCAACTTGTAAACCCGTATCAAAGGAAGCTCGAGAAGCTTATGGAGAGACGACAGTGATGATGAAAGTAGTGATATCGATGAAGAAGACATGATCTTTTTCATGAAGAAGTTCAAGAAAATGATGAGAAAATGAAAGGGTAGCAGCTCAAATGAAGGAAGACAAACGGACAAACAAAGATCCAAGATGAGACGGGCGTGCTATAACTGCAGAGAATACGATCATTTCATAGTAGATTGTCCATATGATGAAAACAAGAAGAAGACAAAAGACAACAAGCCTCAACCAAAGAAAATGTTCAAGAAGAAGAAGCAATATGGCCAAGCGCATCTAGGGAAGGAGTGAGACTCCAATGATGAATCTTCATCCGAAGAAGAAGAGGAGATAGCCACCATAGCCATAAAGAAGACTACCAAGAAATCCACTCTCTTCCCAACCATGGGCGCATGGAAGGACACCGACAACACTTGTCTAATGGAAAAGGAAGGTAAACGAAAGGTACCAACTAAATCTTCCTTCTCGCATTCTTTTACTAGTGATAGTGATAATTCTAGTGAGGATGATAGCAGTGATGAAAATGAATATATGCTTAGGGGTTTAGACAAAAAGACATCTGCTAAGATGACATTTCTAATTGATAAGATTGTTGATATGGAGAAGTTAGTCAATCCTCAGGAAGATATGATCATCTCCCAAAAGGAGGAATATCTTGAGATTGAAAAGCTTCTTGAACTTGAAAAGGAACAAAATAAATCACTAGAACTTGAGTTAGCTTCAAGCAAGGAAGCTTGCTTGAAGTTAAAAGACTCAAACACCATCATCAAGGATGAACTTGCTAACTTAACCAAAGTTAACAAGATCCTTGAGGTACAAGTTGAGTCACTCAAGCAAAATGGTTCTTCATCCACTTCAAGCCTACCTTCTCAACATATAAAATCTGAAACTAGGATTACTTGTGCTTGTCCCAAAAGTGACACTAACTTGAAAAAAAGCCAAACTTGACAAAGGACAAGCAATCTTCTCAAAGTGGCATATTTGACAAGGAGAAGATCAAGTATGCACGCAGTGCATACTCGGTCACAAGACCTCCTAATGTCAAATGTGGCATTGGATATTCTAATGGTGAAAAGCAAAACGCTAGAAGCCACAAGAATAACAAGGGTTGCATTGCCTTTGTCAAGGGAAACTCTTCTCAAGTTAGAAAACTTAATAATGTTGATAAATTTAACACTGTGAACACATATGAACAACAACTTCTATTTAGAACTTTTGATGCTTCATATGTACTTATGAAAAGTAATCTTGGAAGAGTTTATGCTAAATATGTTGGGCCACACCATGGAAACACCAAGTCTCATGTGTGGGTGCCCAAATCACTTGTGACTAACCTCAAAGGACCCAAGCAAGCTTGGGTACCTAAGGCCAAGGCATAAATTGTTTTTGTAGACTTATTCATCCGGTGGAGCAAAATGGGTGCTAGATAGTGGATGCACCAATCACATAACCGGAGAAAGAAGAATGTTCATGGAATATGAATGACACGACCCCACGGTCTTGTCGAGCCAGGATCACGCTGAGGGGTGCTGCGTTGCACAGCATCGGATAACACACATCAAAGGTACAAAGCGGAAGCAAAGTTTTATTACATAAAAAGGTTTATGAACATTTGTACAACAAAATATGTTCAGTCTACACTCACGGGCGTAGACTACGCATCAAGTTCACGTTCAGCCCGTGAACGTGTCCCCGCTAGCATGCACACACACTAACACGGCGGCATGCACGACTCCCACTCGACGGAGTTTCCCTCCTAGGATTCCGTCTCCTCCTCGGGAGTCCCTTCCTCATAAAACCCTGCAAAAGCTTCAAACAGAAGCAGTGAGCACGAAGGCTCAGCAAGACTGACCTGTCTCTCCTATACATGGAACTTCTACATGATGGATGATCGGTTACATGAGGTAAAATAATTTGCAAAGGACTCACCTAATTAGTGGAACCTTACTTTCAAGTTTTAGCAGCAGGTTGTGGAGAACCTTACGCGAAGGCACATGAGAGAGCCGCAATCAAACAAGAAACGCATTTCTCTCATGTACTTTGCCCAAAGTTGAAAAGAACTTTAATTAGCTCTAAGCTACAACAAGGCATTAACAAACAGAGTATAACTTTCAAATCAGCAAACTTTTAACATGTATCTAGCCTATTCTTTCTACGTCACGGTATAGTGAACAAGTGGTACTCACTGGCCGCGAGGGACGGCGATTATAATCAATTTACACCTGCAGGGTTACCCGAATAACCCGTCAGGTACGCCCGTACTCGATGTTGCCTATAGCAACCATCACGGACGCCGTACGCAACCACCTTTCACCCGTCAGCCAAATGTTGAACCGGTCCAATCGTCCCGAGCAAGAGGTCTCTGCACATGCATCCACAGTGCCGTCAGCCGATTTACACCTCGAGCTCTCAACCTACCCTCTGAACGACCAGCTATGCCTCAACACCCAGCTACCCGAGTTACATCGGTTTCCCGGTTCCCATATAGCCGGTAGGTCTTCGGTACTGTTCTAGCTTTTTCAACAGGCCCGCACACGGCTCGGTCCTCAATCGACACAAGCGGAGCTATAGCACCCAGGCCACAAAGTCCTGCTGCCCTTACTCTCCGCTCGGTCTCATTTTCTTGCCATGTGTTTCATTTGCTACCTCTACCCGAGTCGAGTGCCTGTAGCCTATCCTCGTGAGTAGTTCCAACTACTCGACTTGTACCGAATCCTATCCTACCCTAGCATTGCAGTATCTAAACTGGGTTTCAATCCTAATCACAACCCATGGTTTTCTTGGCTATGCATTTGGGTTTTCAAACAAGACTCTAATGCAAGAAGTAATGGTACTCGAAGTAAGTGCTCAAAACAGTAAAAATTTGAAAAAGGGTTAATGCAAACCGGAGCTTGACTTGCTGCTCTTGGTCGTAGGCTAGCTTCTCTTCCGGACTTACGAAGTCTAAGACTTCGGGTTCCTCCTCAACTTTAGCGACTACATGATATAACAAGTATATGTGTTAATTAAATGTATTTGAATTGAATTTCAACTTGCGAGGCCTATAAGTCCTACTACACAGACCCAATGACTCTGAAATTTTTACTGTGGTTTGGATACAACCTAAGCAGATACTTGGCCAAGTTTTATTTGCAGCAAAGCTCATTTGAGCTCTCCACAAATAATTATGTACTTGACATTAATTAGAGCTTCTAGGGTGTTCTAGGGATTTTCATGGAGTAATCCATGACTTTATGAAAACTAGATTTTCAGAGGGTTCTAATGGAGTTGGTCTCACTTAATTTGAAGGTTCCTAGCCTATGATATGAGCTAAACAATTTCAGAGAAATTCTAAAAATGTTTCTGGACATTTTCTATTTTCTCTGGAACAGTGTTATTAATCACATCATTAGGTGGATCAAATGAGCTCCAATGGATCTGAAATTTTTATGGTGGTTCAGGAATATTCTGGTGAACATCCCAGCAAAATTTCAGAATTTTCCTCCAAAGGGTTATCCAGTTAAAATTCTAACCAGTTTGAATTTGAAGAATTAATTCTGGAGAAATAGGGATTTTAATGAAGTGAAACTTAATTTGCTGGAAAGTACTCAGAGGGCTGAATCCAACAAAATTTAGTTCACTTGATTTGGAGTTTCCTAGCCAAAGTTATGTGGGTTTGAAGTTTGAACTAAATCTGAAAATCGGGAAATGTTTAAATCTGCCGGTGGGTCCACGGATACACGTGTCGGGCGCCAAGGCGACGGCACACCGGGATACAGGTTTAATTCCCGCGCTGCCACAGTTGATCCGTGCCCACAGAAGATCAAACCCCCCGGTTTTCCTCCCACTGACAGCAGGCCCGGCTCGGTCGTCTTCAACCTCGCGCCTCCCGCGCGGTAGCGCCGCCGGGGTCGCTGGAGCACCGCCGAACTCGACCGTCCGGTCAGCTCCCGAGCTCCAACTCGCTGCTAGCCCCTAATTTGGTGCGCTGAATACGTTGGGAGGGTTTCCCCTCATCGACGTTGGCTCTAACAGAGCTCGTGACGGCGCAGCGGCTCGGGAAGAGTCCGTTGACGTTGTCCCGGCGTACTAGCCTGCCAAACGCCTGGTGAAGTGGCTCTACAGCACCAGTGGTGGCTCGGGAAGCTCGACATGGCGATGGGTAGGCTCGGGGAGGTCTCCCAAGTGGGTCTCACTGTGCGCCCGATGCTGCCCGAATAAGCCGCCGTTGGCAAGCTCGGAATTTCGCCATGTACTAGGGTTCTTACGCTATGTGTTGTGAAGCCAACTTGTGCGCCCCTAAGTTTAGCTCCTGTGTGCAAAGTTTGAGGGGATTTAAACGAGCATCAAACGGGAATTTCAACTTTTCTTACCCGAAGGTGACTTTGCACCGGCTGGAAGCAAACTGCAAAATTTGCCGTCGACGCTCAACCTCTTAGCTCAGGCTTTGGAGATGAGTTGCAGGAGGTGCTTGCGTGTCCGAAAACAGCTTGGCTTGATCGTGAAAGGCCCGGGATGAGGCTGCCCACGAGAGCACCTCTTCTCGGCTTGGTGGCGACTGCCACAGATCAGTGTCATTCTCTGGGTAGAGAGCATGAGATCACTGGATGATTGTTTGAGGGGGTAGTGGAGGGTACTGTGGTGCCGTTTTGCTGCTCAGCTGAGGCTTTTGCGTGAGATTTGCGGGTGACCGACGCTCGGAGGAGCAGCGGCTGCTCTGATCAGTTTCTTGCGCGAGGAGGCGAGGGACTGATCGGTTCTGCCCCCGGCCGGCTCAGCTGCGGGGATAAGAAGACCGTGAGGCGGTTCTGCGGGTCGGGGCGGCAAGCAGCTGCTGTCCCGATCGCTCTCTCTCGCCGTGGCGGCTGCTGGATTGCGCGCGAGTAACCGAGCCCGGTGACTTCAGTCGGTTGAATTGCTGTAGAGGCTGACATGTGGGTCCCACCCCCTTTTTAATCTCTGAAAGTAACTTCCTCTCACTGTTACAAACAGTAATCCCCCTTATACCCATGGTTATTTGAATTATCTACCCCTGGGCCATTTGAATTGGATAAATTCAAATTGGGCTTGGTCTGAATATATTTTCAGCACATATGCAGTTTGAAATTCAAACAAAGTTTGAATTTGCTAAACTTAGCTCATGTCAAGATCAACTCCAATTGGGATGAAAATTGGTGTGTGAGCTCACAAAAATGTGCTGAGTAAGAATATGCCTCCCACTTTTGAATTCATGGGATGGAAACAGTTTGAATTTGAATTTGAGTTCAAACCACCCTATTTCTATCTATACCCAAAAGAAGTTCAAAAGGGTTTTAAATTTGGGTGAAACTATGCATGGACATTCCTAACAAGATGTAGGAGATTTTCATATGCCCAGCCCCTATATGATGCATGTGGGAAATGCCACTTTTGCATGGTGTGAGTTTGTTCTCTAATGATCATGTTGATGGTGTTTACTTGCTCTTCAAATGTGTTCATCAAGCTTCTTCAAATGAAGTGTGTGTGTGGGGTGATGAACACTTGAATATGTACCAAAAGCTTAGGCCCTTACATTCCTCCCCCCTTAAAAGAATCTCGTCCCGAGATTATAAGGTAAAAATGAGAGAGAGGATGGTGGAAAATTACCGTATATGCGACGTGAAAAAGTCGGGGTAGTTAGCGCGAGGAAATCCTTCGCTCTCCCATGTCACTTCGTGCATGGAGAGATTACTCCATAGAACCTTGTAGAACCACAATGTACGGTTGCGTGTGGTTGGGGCCTTTTCATCAATAATTTGAACCGGTTCTTCCCGATACATGAGATCCGGTTTCAGTTCTTCTATATCTTCTAGCTGAATGGTAGTTGATAGCTTAAGACACTTCCTCAGCTGGGAAATGTGAAAGACGTCATGCACACCAGAAAGCGCTTCTGGTAATTTCAGTCGGTATGTTACTGATCCACACCTTTCGGTAATCTGAAATGGACTGATGAATCTGGGTGCCAACTTTCGCCTCACCCCGAATCTGTTCATGCCCTTCATTGGAGACACACGTAGATATACGTGATCCCCGACTTCGAACTGTAATGGGCGTCTTCTCCGGTCCGCATATTGTTTCTGTCGGGATTGAGCGGCTTTTAGGTTTGCTTGAATCAGCCGAACATTTTCCTCCGCGTTGTTGACAAGATCAATCCCGAAGGTAACCCTTTCGCCAGACTCACACCAATTCAGTGGTGTGCGGCATTTTCTCCCGTATAGCGCCTCGTAAGGCGCCATCTTGATGCTGGCTTGGTACCCATTGTTGTACGAGAACTCGGCCAACGGCAAGTGATCATCCCAATTCTTGCCGTGGTTGATAGCGCAAGCTCGTAGCATATCGTCTAGAGTTTGGTTTACCCGCTCAGTTTGTCCATCTGTTTGCGGGTGGTATGCTGAACTACGGATCAACTTCGTCCCCAACGCAGCATGTAGCTGCTCCCAAAAACAGGACACAAATAAAGTGCCCCGATCCGATATGATGGTACGGGGTACGCCGTACAAGCATAGGATCCGTGAGATGTACAGTTCAGCGTACTTCTTGGCGTTGTAGTTGGTGTTGACCGGGATGAAATGGGCAACTTTGGTGAGCCGGTCGACGATCACCCACACAGAATCATGCTTCTGAAAAGTGGTGGGTAAACCAACGATGAATTCCATGCTCACATCTTCCCACTTCCAGGCAGGAACGCCCAGTGGTTGTAGCAGTCCCGGTTTCCGCATATGATCTGCCTTCACCATTCGACATGTATCACACTCGGACACGTACTTTGCGATCTCTCGCTTCATTCGTGTCCTCCAAAACTTGCTTCTGAGTTCTTGATACATTTTGTTGCTGCCGGGGTGAATAGAAAACTTTGACAAGTGAGCCTCATCAAAGATTTTCTTCCGTAATTCCGGGTTACGGGGTACGACGATCCGGTCCTTGAACCATAGGACACCCTCTCCGTCTTTCCGGAAACATTTCAGCTCCCCACTATCTACACATCTCCGCAAATGCGACATGCCCTTGTCATGTTTCTGAGCTGCCGCTATCTCTTCACGGATGATGGGGATCAAAGCTAAGTTGTAGAGAGCTCCATGTGGAATCACATGCAGTGGTGGTTCGCTCTCTTCAAACGGTGTGATGGTCAGATTATTGACGTGTGACTTGCGACTCAGCGCATCCGCCACTACGTTTGCTTTGCCGGGGTGATAATGGATCTCTATTTCGTAATCCTTTATCAATTCTAACCATCTTCGCTGCCTCATGTTCAGCTCCTTTTGAGTGAATATGTACTTGAGGCTTTTGTGGTCGGTATATAAATGTACAAGGTTACCGAGTAGGTAGTGCCTCCACATTTTAAGTGCGAGTACCATGGCAGCGAGCTCCAAGTCGTGAGTTGCATAATTCTGCTCATGGTTTCTGAGCTTCCGTGATCCATACGCGACCACTCTTTGGTCTTGCATCAGCACACATCCGAGCCCAATGCCGGATGCATCGCAGTACACATCGAACGGTTTTGTTGTGTCTGGCTGCGCCAAAACCGGTGCTGATGTTAGGTGCTTGACTAAAGCCTTGAATGCTGCTTCACATGATGGACTCCAAACTTATTTGGTAGCCTTCTTCAGCAGCTCTGTCATAGGCTTGGCAATCTTCGAGAAGTTTGGAATGAACCTCCGATAATATCCCGCGAGTCTGAGGAAACTCCGTACCTCGTGAACAGTTCTCCGGAACTTCCAATTCAGCACTTGTGTGATTTTACTCGGGTCTACAGCGATGCCCTCCGCTGAGATGATATGCCCGAGAAAAGCTACTTGCGATATCCAGAACTCGCACTTGCTGAATTTCGCGTATAGCTTGTGATCCCGCAGCCGTTGCAAGACTATATGCAGATGCTTCTTGTGCTCTTCCTCCGACTTGGAATATACCAATATATCGTCGATGAAGACCATGGCAAACTTATCCAGCTCTGGCATGAATACCGAGTTCATTAAATACATGAAGTGAGCTGGAGCGTTGTTGAGGCCGAAGGACATGACCAGGTACTCATAGAGTCCGTACCTCGTCAAGAAAGCTGTCTTCGGAATATCCTCTGCCCGTATCTTAATCTGATGGTACACGGATCTTAAGTCCATCTTGGAGAAGATCTTTGCTTTGACCAACTGATCAAACAACATGTCGATCCGTGGCAATGGGTACTTGTTCTTGATGGTTACGGCGTTTAGTGGAAGATAGTCCACACAAAGCCGCAATGTCTCGTCTTTCTTCTTCATAAACAATGCCGAAAAACCCCATGGCGAGGAGCTCGGCCTAATAAAACCCTTCTCCAGCAAGTCCGTTAGCTAAGTCTTCAGTTCAGCCAATTCCTTGGGCGCCATCTTGTACGGCCTTCGGGATATTGGCATGGTTCCCGGTGCAAGTTCAATCTTGAACTCCACCTCTCTGTCGGGCGGCATCCCCGGTAAATCATACGGGAACATGTCAGGGAACTCACGGACTACTGGAATGTCTTCCAATCTGATGGTTGTGGATTGATACACACTTGGAAGTTTTATTTCTGGACTGTCCAGAAATAAGGAATGAGATTCGTGCACTTCTGAGTTCAAGTGCACAACTCGGAGGACGGTGTCTAAAACAGCGCCGTGGCGGGTTAACCACGACATCCCTAAGATGGCATCGACCTTTTGTCCCTCTAAGACTATGAGGGACGTAGGGTACACTCTACCCGCTAAGTATAATGGCTCTTTTGGAACCATCATGCTTGCTGAAATTTTCCCACCCGGTGAACAAATCAAGTATGGACTATCGGTGGGTAGTATTTGCAAGCTGTATTTAGCAATGACAGCTTGGCTAATAAAGCTATGCGTGGCACCTGAATCAAATAGTACTATGGCGGGATGCTGGTGGAGTTGGAACATACCCGCAAGGATTGGTTCACCCTCCGGCACGTCCTCTATGGCAAGTTGGTGGACGGTGCCGGGCCTAGGGTTTGCCCGCCGTGCATTAGTGAGGTTCCGGGGCTGATTCCTCCCAGGGAGTTGCGGTGCAACTCCGCCGCCTTGCCTCTCCGGACAACTGCTGGTGAAGTGTCCGGGACAACCACATTTGTAGCATGTGGCTGCTGCTTGGCCGGTGCTCCACGGACGGAAGCCCGGCATGCGCTGCTGAGGTGCATACGCACGCGGCATCGCCCACTGTTGTAGTTGCTGCGAAGGTGGTACTGGCAGTGCCGCCCTGAATGCCGGTGGAGAATATGGCCGACTGCGGAATGGCATCGGCCGTTGTGGTGGCTGCCAGCGCGGACCCGATGGTGGGCGATTCCCCATCCGGTATTTTTGAGAAGGACCACCTCCTTCTCCGCTGCTTTGCGGCACGCTACGATTCCTTTCCACCGCCGCTAACTCCTTGCCAGAGTCTTCTTGAACAATCGCAGCATCAATTATATCGTTGAGGCTGCCGCGATTGAACATCGCCAGTTTGTCCTTCAGGAGCGGGTTAAGCCCCTGGTAGAAGTGATCCCGCCGCTTCTCGTCAGTATCGGCGTGATACGACGCGTAGAGCGCAAGATCATTGAACGCCCTGGAATATTCCAGCGTGTTTCGGCTCCCTTGTTGCAGGCGTAGGAACTCCTGCGTCTTTCTCTTCATGATACCCGGCGGTATGTGATAGGCCCTGAAGGCCGTCCTGAATTCCGTCCAGGTCATAACTCGGTCAGTGGGCTGCGAAGCACAGTAGTTTGCCCACCACGCGCTCGCGGATCCTTGGAGCTGTTGGACCGCAAACTGAGTCTTGCGCTGCTCACTCACTTGAAGCAGCCCGAACTCATCTCCATCGTGCGGATCCAGTTGTCCGCATCGAGGGGTTCATCCGCCCTTGAGAATACCAGGGGATGAGTCGCCAGAAAATCAGAGTAGGAGCTCTGTTGGCGCTCCTCACGATCTTGACGCCTCTCTGGTTGAGACGTATTTGCAATGAGAGTTTGCAGCAACTCCGTGTGCTGCTGATGAGAACCCGCCATTGCTGCCACAATATCCGCCAAAGTAACCGTTGGCGGTGGCGGTTGTTGCTGTTGTTGTTGCTGCTGTTGCTGGCCCGAGGAGTCCTCGGGAGGCTGTTGGGAGGTCTCTCCCCCCTGACTGGAACCCTCAACGTCTGGGTTGGCACGAGTACGAGTCATTCTGAAATTCAAAACAGCAGCGATCAGCACATGTCATACTTAAAAATTCCATATGCAACATTAGGTATTGAAGTGACGCATGAATAATTTCCACAACATTCACATATATTGATAAAGCATAAACTTTATACAAGATACATTAGTCTCGGATCCCCGAGAAGTCGTGCTCATGTCGTCACTACCTATATATACACTACTGTCTACACGACATGTCATCGATTACAAAAGTTTTGGTTACATCACCCTTGCTACCCTGCTTGGCAACAGTAACCCCCTACTCGGAGTAGAACTCGACCTCCTGTGGGTCGTCCTCCTCCGGTACCTCTTCTGGTGGCACTGGGTCCAAAACCTCCTCTTCCGGTTCGGGTTACCCCATTGCCGGAAGACCCAAGACCACGGGTACGGCACCTACCACCGGTATGCCCATTACCGGAGGTACGAGGTCCTGAAACGCGTGTACCTCATCCATGGCCTGATTGTAGTCCTCTTCCCAGCCTTGCCCCTCCTCAATAGCGTCGTCCCGCTCTTGAGTAAGAACCTCGTTCTGCTGGGTCAGAGCCTGCACCTGTTATTGCAAAGCCGTGATGTCGACACGGATTTTCCTCTTCGCCTTCTTCAGACGATGCAACTGATTATATTGTTCGTTCAGTCGCTTAATCCTCAGAAGGAGAACATTGCGGAGTGCGCTGTGAGCACTCTCGAAGTGGTCTCCACGGCTGTTTCTCTCCTGGAGCCTCATGGCGAGACACTCCGTATGAACAGCTTGGCTGTCCATCACGGCCTTTCCCGCCCTTATCTGGAGGCTGAGGTTTGCCTCCACGGGGTTGTACCTTGAGCAACCCGGATCGGTTGCCTCCATATACCTCCCTTCCCACACGTGATTAGCCCGTCCCTCCACTGGAACAAGCACGTATGGAGTGCCCTCCATAGCTCTCACGTGCAGTTTACAGAAACGCGACATGGTGTCGCGGGCTGCCACTTGCCACAGTCCCTCCGGTTGTCTACCTCTCACCGTAACGGTGAACAGCGCCCAACCGGGTGGCGTAGGCCCTGCAGGAACTTCGACATGGATCATCCATGCCTTGTTCCCCTCCTCGCCTTCTTCTTTGGCGAAGTACTGCGGCATCTTGCTGTACCCGAAATATTGAAGCATTTGCCTCAATGCTTCCGGATGGCCGCTGCGGTGAGAACAGTGGGACACTACCCACCCGTTCTCCATCTGTTTATCCGCTGTCATCTGTAAAAACATATTTGAGAAGTGTCAAATATTTATTTGAACAGTAAACCATTGAGTTATAACATAAAACATGTCATTGAACTCATAAGACTTGGAAACATAGTTCAAACTTAAACAAATTTGACTGCTGATCTGCTGTCCAACATGACAGCCCTGACCAGTTTCCATTACAACCTGATTTAGACCATGCTAAAGGCAAAACCAATTATGGAGCTCAACATAAAAGTTAAAGCTAACATCAATAGATTTCCAGAAAGTATTTGCTTGTCCTAAGATCTGTCTTGGTTCAAAAGTTATGAGATGTCAAAGTTGATAGAATTTCTGGAGAAAATTGGACAGCATCTCCCTCCTTAAGGTACTGATTTGATCCAAGAATTCCAGTTAATTCTACTCCCAATCTGACAAAACTTTCTGTTACAAAGTTGTACGTCATCTCTTAAACTTTTCAGAACTCCCTCATTTTCTATTTTTGGATTTTTATGCAGGAAGTTATGCTCAATTTACAGAGAGTTACAGAGAGTGTTTGCTCTGCCCTGTTTTCTGGACAGTTTCAACTCTACTGCATTTTTCGATTGGTTAGAAGATGAAATACCTCTGGACCTCAACAGAAAAGTTGTAAAGCTTTTCCAATGCTTTCCAGAAATGTATCATATGACCCCAACCTCGAAATAACACAACCTATAGCCTCTGATTAACTTCAGCCTTAATTCAGCTGAAAACAGGGGACTTTGTCCTTAGTATCCTATAAGTTGAAAACTTGTTAACTTTGAATATCCTGATTAAGGGAAGGAGTTACATCAAGGTTTTAGTTCTATGGATTAAAACTTTCAAGTTTTACCATGAAGTTGATCATTTAGTGGGGTGTGACGTCGATGCGTCACCAGATCATGTCGGTACTACGTCCTCACAAAGCAAAACCTATACCGGACTTAGCCGGCTCCGTTAATTCAGTGGCACTAAACGTCTCTCACACACGGATGCTACACGTCTACCGTTTCGTGGTTAGACTACCGGCAGATAACTCACACAATCGTCAGACTCGGCTGCACACTGAGCCCGGTATCCATACAGTTCGTACACCCGGCCGTCATCACTCGCCCGGATGTTCTCAAGCCAAACACGCCTTGAGCTACGTGTTCACGTTACTGACCATGTGACGGGGTCTCCCAAATTGCCCGAAGCACACCAGGGACAGACGTTGCTTGAATACCCCAAACGACATGAAGAGTCGTAGAGGATATTAAAGCGGGTCGGGTTACCTGCCACCCGTGGGGCTCCACCCTTCAGCTTGTGCGCACTGGTGGACAGCGCTTATGTGCACCCCCCAAGACATAAAGCGTCCCGAGATGCACGATTTTCCGACATAAACAAATAGGTTAGTATGCCATTTTCTATACACTAATAACATCCTTATATGGGCTACTAACTCGTTCCTCACTGGGTTTTTGAAAAATATGACCTTTGTAGTGCGTTAAACCTCAAGCGAGCTCTGATACCACGCTGACACGACCCCATGGTCTTGTCGAGCCAGGCTCACGCTGAGGGGTGCTGCGTTGCACAGCACCGGATAACACACATCAAAGGTACAAAGCGGAACCATAGTTTTATTACATAAAAAGGTTTATGAACATTTGTACAACAAAATATGTTCAGTCTACACTCACGGGCGTAGACTACGCGTCGAGTTCAGGTTCAGCCTGTGAACGTGTCCCCGCTAGCATGCACACACACTAACACGGCGGCGTGCACGACTCCCACTCGACGGGGTTTCCCTCCTGTGGTTCCGTCTCCTCCTCGGGAGTCCCTTCCTCATAAAACCCTGCAAAAGCTTCAAACACAAGCAGTGAGCATGAAGGCTCAGCAAGACTGACCCGTCTCTCCTATACATGGAACTTCTACATGATGGATGATAGGTTACATGAGGTAAAAATAATTTGCAAAGGACTTGCCTAATTAGTGGAACCTTACTTTCAAGTTTTAGCAGCAGGTTGCGAGAACCTTACGCGAAGGCACATGAGAGAGCCGCAATCAAACAAGAAACGCATTTCTCTCATGTACTTTGCCCAAAGTTGAAAAGAACTTTAATTAGCTATAAGCTACAACAAGGCATTAACAAATAGAGTATAACTTTCAAATCAGCAACCTTTTAACATGTATCTAGCCTATTCTTTCTACGTCATGGTACAGTGAACAAGTGGTACTCACTGACCGCGAGGGACGGCGATTATAATCGATTTACACCTGCAGGGTTACCCGAATAACCCGTCACGTGCGCCCGTACTCGATGTTGCCTACAGCAACCATCACGGACACCGTACGCAACCACCTTTCACCCGTCAGCCAAATGTTGAACCGGTCCAATCGTCCCGAGCAAGAGGTCTCTGCGCGTGCATCCACAGTGCCACCAACCGATTTACACCTCGAGCTCTCAACCTACCCTCTGAACGACCAGCTATGCCTCAACACCCAGCTACCCGAGTTACATCGGTTTCCTGGTTCCCATATAGTCGGTAGGTCTTCGGTACTGTTCTAGCTTGTTCAAAAGGCCCACACACGGCTCGGTCCTCAATCAACACAAGCAGAGCTATAGCACCTAGGCCCCAAAATCCTGCTGCCCTTACTCTCCGCTCGGTCTCATTTTCTTGCCATGTGTTTCATTTGCTACCTCTACCCGAGTCGAGTGCCTCTAGCCTATCCTCGTGAGTAGTTCCAACTACTCGACTTGTACCGAATCCTACCCTACCCTAGCATTGCAGTAGATAAATGGGGGTTTCAATCCTAATCCCAACCCATGGTTTTCTTGGCTATGCATTTGGGTTTTTAAACAAGACTCTAATGCAAAAAGTAATGGCACTCGAAGTAAGTGCTCAAAACAGTAAAAATTTGAAAAAGGGTTAATGCAAACCGGAGCTTGCCTTGCTGCTCTTGGTCGTAGGCTAGCTTCTCTTCCAGAGTTATCAAGTCTAAGACTTCGGGTTCCTCCTCAACCTTAGCGACTCCATGATATAACAAGTATATGTGTTAATTAAATGTATTTGAATTGAATTCCAACTTGTGAGGCCTATAAGTCCTACTAGACAAACCCAATGACTCTGAAATTTTTACTGCTGTTTGGATACAACCTAAAAATAGACTTGGCCAAGTTTTATTTGCAGCAAAGCTCATTTGAGCTCTCCACAAATAATTATGTACTTGACCTTAATTAGAGCTTCTAGGGTGTTCTAGGGATTTTCATGGAGTAAGCCATGACTTTCTGAAAACTATATTTTCAGAGTGTTCTAATGGAGTTGGTCTCGCTTAATTTGAAGGTTCCTAGCCTAAGATATGAGCTAAATAATTTCATAGAAATTCTGAAAATGTTTCTGGACATTTTCTATTTTCTCTGGAACAGTTTTATTAATCACATCATTAGGTGGATCAAATGAGCTCCAATGGATCTGAAATTTTTATGTTAGCTCAGGGATATTTTGGTGAACATCCCAGCAAAATTTCAGAATTTTCCTGCAAAGGGTTCTCCAGTTAAAATTCTAACCAATTTGAACTTTGAAGAATTAATTCTGGAGAAATAGGGACTTTCATGAAATTAAACTTGATTTTATGGACATTACTCAAAGAGATGAATCCAACAAAATTTGGTTCACTCGATTTGGAGTTTCCTAGCCAAAGTTATATGGGTTTGAAGTTTGAACTAAATCTGAAAATCGGGGAAATATTTAAATCTGCCGGTGGGTCCACGGATACACGTGTCGGGCGCCGAGGTGACGGCACACCGGGCTACAGGTTTAATTCCCGCGCTGCCACAGTAGATCCGTGCCCACAGAAGATCAAACCGCCCGGTTTACTCCCACTGACAGCGGGCCCGGCTCGGTCGTCTTCAACCTCGCGCCTCCCGCGCGGTAGCGCCGCCGGGGTCGCCGGAGCACCGCCGAACTCGACCGTCCGGTCAGCTCCCGAGCTCCAACTCGCCGCTAGCCCCTAATTTTGTGTGCTGAATATGTTGGGAGGGTTTCCCCTCGTCGACGTTGGCTCTAACCGAGCTCGCGACGGCGCAGCGGCTCGGGAAGAGTCCGTTGACGTTGTCCCGGCGTACTAGCCTGCCAAATGCCTGGTGAAGCGGCTCTACAGCACCAGTGGTGGATCGGGAAGCTCGACATGTCGATGGGTAGGCTCGGGGAGGTCTCCCAAGTGGGTCTCACCGTGCGCCCGATGCTGCCCGAATAAGCCACCGTTGGCAAGCTCGGAATTTCGCCATGTACAAGGGTTCTTACGCTATGTGTTGTGAAGCCAACTTGTGCGCCCCTAAGTTTAGCTCCTCTGTGCGAAGTTTGAGGGGATTTAAATGAGCATCAAACGGTAATTTCAACTTTTCTTACCCGACGGTGACTTTGCACCGGCTGGAAGCAAACTGCAAAATTTGCCATCGACGCTCAACCTCTTGGCTCAGGCTTTGGAGATGAGTTGCAGGAGGTGCTTGCGCGTCCGAAAACAGCTTGGCTTGATCGTGACAGGCCCGGGATGAGGCTGCCCACGAGAGCACCTCTTTTCGGCTTGGTGGCAACTGCCACGGATCAGTGCGATTCTCTGGGTAGAGAGCACGAGATCACTGGATGATGGTTTGAGAGGGTAGTGGAGGGTACTGTGGTGCCGTTTTGCTGCTCAGCTGAGGCTTGTGTACGATATTTACGGGTGGCCGACGCTCGGAGGAGCAGCGGCTGCTCTGATCAGTTTCTTGCGCGAGGAGGCGAGGGACTGATCGGTTATGCCCCTGGCTGGCTCGGCTGCGGGGATAAGAAGACCGTGAGGCGGTTCAGCGGGTCTGGGCGGCAAGCAGCTGCTGTCCCGATCGCTCTCTCGCCGTGGCGTCTGCTGGCTTGCGCGCGAGTAACCGAGCCCGGTGGCTTCAGTCGGTTGAATTGCTATAGAGGCTGACATGTGGGTCCCACCCCCTTTTTAACCTCTGAAATTAACTTCCTCTCACTGTTACAAACAGTAATCCCCTTATACCCATGGTTATTTGAATTATCTACCCCTTGGCCATTTGAATTGGATAAATTCAAATTGGGTTTGGTTTGAATATATTTTCAGCACATATACAGTTTGAAAGTCAAACAAAGTTTGAATTTGCTAAACTTAGCTCATGTCAAGATCAACTCCAATTGGGATGAAAATTGGTGTGTGAGATCACAAAAATGTGCTGAGTAAGAATATGCCTCCCACTTTTGAATTCATGGGATGGAAACAGTTTGAATTTGAATTTGAGTTCAAACCACCCTGTTTCTATCTATGCCCAAAAGAACTTCAAAAAGGTTTTAAATTGTGGTGAAACTTAGCATGGACATTCCTAACAAGGTGTAGGAGCTTTTCATATGCCCAGCCCCTATATGATGCATGTGGGAAATGCCACTTTTGCATGGTGTGAGTTTGTTCTCTAATGATCATGTTGATGATGTTTACTTGCTCTTCAAATGTGTTCATCAAGTTTCTTCAAATGAAGTGTGTGTGTGGGGTGATGAACACTTGAATATGTACCAAAAACTTAGGCCCTTACAATGAAGAAAATGAAGATCCAAACGAAGGCATTTACTTTGGTGATAATAGTCAAGGAAGAGTGTTTGGTACCGGTAAAATTGCAATTTCATCACAACATACTCTCTCTCATGTTTTACACGTTGACTCCTTGGATTATAACCTTTTGTCCATATCTCAATTATGTGACAAGGGTTATAATTGCTTATTCACTAATGAGGGTGTGACTGTCTTTAGAAGGAGTGATAACTCAATTGCATTCAAGGGTGTGTTGAAGGGAAAACTTTATCTAGTTGACTTCAACAAAGATAAAGTCGAACTTGACACATGCTTGATTGCATAGACCAACATGGGTTGGCTGTGGCATAGACGGCTAGCACATGTTGGTATGAGGAATCTTCAAAAACTCCTTAAAGGTGATCACATCCGAGGTTTAAAGGATGTTGTTTTTGAGAAAGACAGGCCGTGTAGAGCGTGCCAAGTAGGGAAGCAAGTAGGAGCATCCCATCCCGCGAAGAATGTCATGACTACAACAAGACCGCTTGAGCTCCTCCACATGCACCTATTTGGTCCAATTGCTTACATAAGCATTGGCGGTAATAAATACGGTCTAGTCATTGTTGATGATTTTTCACGCTTCACGTGGGTTTTCTTTTTGCATGATAAGACAGCAACTCAAGGAACCCTCAAGAAGTTCATCAAGCGTGCCCAAAATGAATTCTCATTGAAGATCAAGAACATACGAAGTGACAATGGGACAGAATTCAAGAACACCCAAGTTGAGGAGTATCTAGACAAAGAAGGGATAAAGCACGAATTTTCAGCACCATATACTCCTCAACAAAACGGAGTAGCCGAAAGGAAGAACAGAACTCTCATTGAGATGACGAGGACAATGCTTGATGAATACAAGACTTCCGACAGGTTTTGGGCTGAAGCGGTTAACACCGCTTGTCACGCCATAAACCAACTATATCTTCATCGGTTACTCAAGAAAACTTCATATGAACTACTCACGGGTAACAAGCCGAATATTTCATATTTTCAAGTTTTTGGTTCAAAATGTTATATTTTAAACAAGAAGACAAGGGCTTCGAAGTTTGCTTCGAAGTCTGATGAAGGTTTCTTACTTGGCTATGATTCGAACTCCTACGCTTATTGTGTCTTCAACAAAACCTCCGGACTTGTTGAAGTAGCACGTGACGTAGTGTTCGGTGAAACTAACGGCTCTCAAGAAGAGCAAGTTGATCAATGTGTGCTAGATCAAGAAGATGCTCCATGTCAATAAATGAGAAGAATGGCATTGGGCGATGTTCGACCACAAGTGCCACCTTCAAATGCGAACGAAGAAAATGAACCACAGGTGGAGGAAAATGATCAAGGGGGAGCTTCCATACAAGATAAACCTCAAGAAAATCAAGAAGATCAAAGAATCAACTAGGGCAACTATCCAGGGGGAGAAGAAGATGATAATGAAGATTCAAGACCACAAGTGCCACATCCAAGAGTACACCAAAGCATCCAAAGAGATCACCCCGTTGACAACATAATCGGTGACATCCGAAAGGGAGTAATAACTCGATCTCGCATGGCTAATTTTTGTGAACACTATTCTTTTGTATCTTCTTTGGAACCATACAGGGTTGAGGATACATTAAAAGATCCCGATTGGGTGATGGCGATGCAAGAAGAATTGAACAACTTCAAAAGGAACGAAGTGTGGGAGCTTGTTGAAAGACCCAAGCCAACGACGTCAGCACTAAATAGGTCTTCCGCAACAAGCAAGACGAACATGGAGTGGTAACAAGGAACAAGGCACGACTTGTGGCAAAAGGGTACTCACAAGTTGAAGGTTTGGATTTCGACAAGACTTTTGCTCCCGTAGCTAGGCTTGAATCGATTCGCATATTACTTGCATATGCTACTCACCATGATTTCAAGCTTTATCAAATGGACGTAAAAAGCGCCTTTCTCAACGGACCGATCAAGGAGGAGGTGTACACTCAAGACATTCTCAAGAAGTTTGGAATGGACAAAGCAAAGCCCATAAAGACTCCCATGGCGACTAATGGACACTTGGATCTCAAAGAAGACGGACCAAATGTGGATCAAAAGGTATATCGCTCCATGATTGGCTCCTTACTCTATTTATGTGCATCTAGGCCTGATATCATGTTGAGTGTATGTTTGTGTGCAAGGTTTCAAGCCAATCCTAAGGAATGTCATTTGACAGCCGTTAATAGGATCTTGAGATATTTAGTTCATACACCCAACCTAGTCCTTTCGTATCCCAAAGGTTCAAAATTCAATCTCATTGGATACTCCGATGCATATTATGCCGGATGCAAGGTAGATAGAAAAAAGTACTTTTGGTACTTGCCAATTCCTAGGTAGATCCTTAGTTTCTTAGTCCTCCAAGAAACAAAATTCAATTGCCTTATCCACGGCCGAAGCGGAGTATGTTGCAGCCGGGAGTTGTTGTGCACAACTCCTTTGGATGCGACAAACTCTAAGGGATTACGGTTACAATATGAGCCATATTCCATTCCTTTGTGACAATGAGAGTGCAATTAAAATTGTCCATAAAACTGTTGAGCACTCTAGAACCAAACACATAGATATCCGACATCATTTTTTGAGAGATCACTCAATGAAAGGAGACATAGCCATTTCCCATGTCAACACTGAAAAACAACTAGCCGATATCTTTACCAAACCACTTGATGAAAAACGCTTTTGTGAGCTCCGAAATGAACTAAATATCCTTGATGCTCGAAACGTGGCTTGAAAACTTGCATACCTGTATGTCATCCTCGAAATCATGTTAATTGTGTTGAAAAATCATCTCTTTCTATTTTTCTCCTAAAAACTATGTTAGTTACTTTATCTTGATGAATTACGGTCATAGCTTGATTGTTGTATGTTTACTGATCATATTCATCAAGATTATCTGTGTGTCTTTGTCCCCTATTCCTTATTAGGAACCATTAAAAACATATATAAGTGTTTTGTACTTTTCTGTACAAGGGGACCACGGACTAGTCCGCACTTGGTCTGTCGATCCGGACTAGTCTGATTTTCTCTCTGACCAGAAAATGGACTAGTCCGATATGTTCCGGACTAGTCCGATATTTCAACCCCATAACCCTAGGGCTGACTCAAACCTAATATTATTCATCCCCACAACCCCTCCCACGCTCTCTCTCCTCACTCAAGTGCCCCCAAGACGGATTTGCGATTTGTCCATCAAAACCACCCAAATTTCCGTGGGAATCGATCTCCACTACAAAGGGATCAAAGACCCTGGACTAGTCCGGATCAAGAACTCCTTCAACACCTTGAATTGAAGGATTTGGTAAACTTCACTCCGAACTATGGAACCTTTTATTTTCCTTACTTTTGCTCAATTAGCTTAACTCCTCTAGTCAATGCATGCTTTATTAAAGTATTCCATGTACCCTAGATCATATTTACATTGAATAACCTCAAATTTCGACAAGTTAGGGCTTGAGCAGCTTCATAACGGACTAGTCCATTCTTAGGGCGGACAAGTCCAGTACTCCGGACTAGTCCGACCCTGAACACCGGACTAGTCCGGTATGCCCTGATCAGAATCTTATCTTATGTCAATTCAATGCAATCCCTTGTCATCCTTGATTATTCATACCCTCTATATCTTCCTTGTCAGAAATCATGTCGGAATCGAGTGAGAATCTCTCTGACTTTGAAGCCGAGATGGATCAAGATGTTATGTCTCAAATTCCGGAGTCTCGCTCCAACAAGAGACAAGAGCGTGCTGCCGAGCCTTCGCTCACCCCACCTAGGGTGCGTCGAAAAGTTACAATCAAGAGACCAGCTTCAAAAGCAAACGTGGCTGGTTCTAGCTTGGCGGCTCAACGCCAAACCAAGGGCAAGGGTAAGGGGCTTTCTTCCGGCCCGATTGGTCCCCTCAAGATGATAGCTCCAAGGAAGGGAAATAGGGATCCCTCGAAGCAGAAGTTCAATGGCAAGGGGAGTGATGTGGCATGGAACCTGAGGAAGGTTGATGCCTATAGCATTGCCAAAAGGGCAGCTGACAAGAGATTTTGGAGCAACTTTCACTCGGACTACTACAGTTCGGTGTACCTCCAAATGAAGACTCCAGTGGTCTGCAACCAATGGATCGACTGGACATATTTTGAAAGGAAGAGCTGTGAAGCCTTTGAGGAGGTTATAGAGGCTTCAGAGAGACACGGGCTCAAGGACTTGCTCTCCTTCAGATACAACTGGAATGATGAGATCATTGCCCAGTTCTATGCAACTTGCCACTTTGCCCACGATGGAGAAGACAAAGTGACTTGGATGACACATGGATCCACGTACACAATTTCTTATACTGAGTTTGCCAGACTGCTGCATCTTGAGGACACCGGCAATGATGAGATTGTGATCCACAATCTTGGAGTTGTGGAGAAGGACAAGATGGAATTCCTCTATGATACTTGACTCCCATTCAATCCTCTCTCAACCAAGAACATGAAGCCCTTATTCATTGTTCTCAACAGAGTGCTCCGGAAGACCATTGCTCCAAAGGATGGAGATGCCGGGAGTGTCCAAGGTTACTTGAGACCTTTGATGAAAGTAATCAGCAGGAGGAGAAGATTTAATATCTTCGACTATATTTGGAATGACATGGTGAACATATCCTGCACACCAAACCGTTCCTATGGCTATGCACCTTACTTGATATTCATGATTGAAAAAGTCACAGGAATTGAGTTTGTGAAGGATGTGGAGCACACTTCTCTAAGGCCTCAGAAGCCTCCTCAGGCCTCTCTCCCAGTTGCTCCCTCACCTGGATCACCTGAAGAACATCCAGAAAGAGCTCAAGAAGATGCAAGGCCTTCATCCAAGACTAGGGCCTCTCCACACAAAGGGTCCTCTAGTGGAATTATGAAGTATTTGGCTGCTATTTTTAGTTCTTGCTGCAAAACTGAGGTGAAGCTTCATAAGATGAACAAGGCAAGAAAAGAAGAAATGAGATACATGAAGGACAATGTCAAAGAAATATGCCAAAAATTGGAGATTGAGCCCATTGGATCTCCAGTCATCTCAGACGACTCTACATCTGATTTCACAGAGCTTCCTCCTCTCTCTCCATCAGAGTGTGCCTACTTTGGCATGACGAGTAGTTCCTCTCCTCCTCTTTCTCATCCTGATGATGAAGACGAAGAAAGGATCGACAGCGAGGAGTGAGCCGGCAATGACAAGTAGATCCCTCCTCTCCTTCTTTTTGGTGCCTTGATGCCAAAGGGGGAGAGATTGAGGGAGAGTCTTAGGTCGTAGGCTCTTCTTTTCATGTCCTAGTTTGAGAAATGAGTTTTTGTAAGACATGTGCTGTCATTATGCTTTTGTAAGACTTATGCTATTATGTTATGATTATGCTTTTGGATATGTGATGTGAAATGATAACTATGTTATGCTTTTGATTAATGATGTATATTTAAAACTGCTATTAGGATTGAGACTCTTGATGATATTATGATTATGCTCATTCTGATATTCACATCAAAATTATTGCTCACACACATAGTTCTGCACCCCACCATAAAGAGTGCACATATGTCTTATGCCTACTTTGCCTATTTTGTCCAAAACTCATATGTGCAGACTTTATAAAAATCTGAATTTTTATTGTCATATTTGTGCGATCTCAATTGGTTGTCATCAATCACCAAAAAGGGGGAGATTGAAAGTGCATCTAGGCATCCCTTGTGGGTTTTGGTTGATTTATTACAAACAAATGAGACCCTAACAAAATTGTTGAGATGAGCGCAGGTTCTTAAAGAAATTAGGAATAAAGCGCAAAAAGAAAGGAGAAGGAGGATCCAAATGGATAAGAGCTCAGGAGCTGAAAAGATTAGATTACATATAGTAGAGTGTGTTGGAGAAACACACCCCAAGAGCTCAAGTGAAAGAAATCACATTAATTGCATAAAATCAGCATGTGCGGACTTGTCCGATATCAACCGGACTAGTCCGATTTTCTCTCTGATCAGGAAATAGACTAGTCCGATATGGACCGGACTAGTTCGATTTTGTCTCTAGATAGACAACGGACTAGTCCGTACTCCTACGGATTAGTCCGGTATCTCACAACACTTAGTGTTTTCCACACACCGCATAGACATCGCAACCCTAACGTAACCATTGGAAACCCTATTATAGAAAGAGGTGTACGGCCATACCAACATAACTCTTCGACCCCCTGTGCCGTCACACCTCCCAAGAGCCCAAAATTCACATCTCTCCACACATTCTTATCCAAAAAAGGATCAAATCTTTGGGGATTAGCAATTGATCAAAGGAGAGACTTGTTCTACACATCTTTAGCTCTTGGGTTTGATCTCTCGCACACTCTTGTTCGTTAATTGTTCATCTTTTGAGTGTGTTTGGTTGTGCTCATTCATTGTAATTCTTGGGGAGCCCTCAACTTGTGATAAGGCCCCTTCAACGATTTATTTGCCCTTTGTGATTAGTGGAAGAGAATCGGCCTTCGTGGTGATTCGACGAGGGTAGGGTTGGTGAAGACCCGGTCCTTAGTGGACTCCTCAACGGGGACGTAGATTTCCTTCGTGGAATCGAACCTCGGGATAAACACTTGTATCCTACTCTTGTTCATTGTTCATCATATTCTAGTGTTTAATTAATCTTGTGAAATTTACATTGAAGCATTGAAACCAAAGTTGATCTCTGTCATTCATTGTTTCACTTTTGCAATACATCCAAGTATCAAATTAATTTCCGCTGCATAGAATACTAGAAGTGAAAATATTGATCAACTTTGATCTCTCTAGTCCACGCATATCGGACTAGTCCGCACAGTATCGGACTAGTCCGATTTCCCTGTATTTGATAAACCTACTAAGTGTTTCAGGGATTAACAAAGCGTTGAAAATCCTATTCACCCCCCTCTAGGCTACATTCACGTTTAGTTGGTAGGATATGACTATTTAGTAGGTGAAGTGTGATGTCACCGGTCCCCGCAGGCCGGACTAGTCCGGGGTTAAAGGCCGGACTAGTCCGGACCTTTTCTGGTGGCAACGGCTAGCTCCTTGGACCTCTATAAAAAGGGGATGCCTGGACCTCAAAGTATGTGACAAGAACCCTAACGCCGAAATAGCCTTCCTAGAGCTTTTCTAGTCTCCTCTCTTCAATTCTTGGAGCCCTAAGAGTGATTCTTGAGGGTTTGAGAGTTTTGGGAAGAGGAGAAAAAGGAGAGTGAGCAGCATTGGGCTCTTGGTTGATTCTCTCACGCTAAGTAGGCAGTGTGTTGTTGAGGGTGCTGATTTGTAAGTGCTTTGAGCTGAAATCTTGTGGGGGCCTCAAGTTGTGAGTCGCCCCATGAATTGTTGTGAAGTCTTTGTGATCTAGTGGAAGAACAAGCCAACCTTTGTGATGGCTTGGTGAGGAAAAGGTTGGGAGCAACCGGGTCCTTTGTGGACTCCTCAACGTGGATGTAGGCTTCTTTTTGAAGCTGAACCACGGGATAAATCGTGTATTCTGTCTCTCTTGAGTTAAATTTCTCTGTGACCGGTTTAGTCTGCCCTAAGGACCGGACTAGTCCGCACTCTGTGAACTGATCAGTTTTATTAAGTCGTATTTCAGATTTTCTGCCTATTCACCTCCCCCCCCTCTAGGCAACTTTCAGCCCGGGTGTCAGCGTCCAAAGCAGGTCCACGCGCTGGCTCCGACACTGCCGCCGGCGTTGGAGCTTCGGTGGCGAAGGAGCTCTCGCTCTTGGGCTGCTGCGAAAGAGGAGGTGCGTCCTGCGAAGAAAAACGCTGAAGTCAACCACACAAATGAGGAATCCTGCGTTGCAACCTACCCAAAAAGGTTTGCGTCGTACCTGGAAGCTCGGAGTTCGACCCTGAGCGGAGCTTCTTGCGTGGAGGGCTGAAGCCACTCACCCCCGCCGACCTCTAGGCTGGAAGCGTGTCAGTTTTCGGGGATTTCCCCATCGGCCTCGGAGCTGGCGGCACTTCAGGAGCCTTCGCCACTGCAGGCGGCGCGGCGGAGAGCCTTTCCCGCTGCCGGCATCGGGGCAGGAGGTACGTCTGGTGCCCGGGTTGTCTCCGTTGGTTTCAGGGCCAACGAGGCCGAAGGAGTTGGTGGTGCACCACAGGGCGTCTCTGCGAAGCCGCAGCAGCACCTGGTGTCCTCCTTGCGCCCGCCGAAGCAGCCCTGGCTGCAGCAGTTCCAGAACTGCCACCGACGCCGGCCGCTGAGCTCAATGAAGGACCGCAGGAAGCTTGGGATCCCTCTGCTCGGGGGCCCGAGACACAACTTCCATCGGGGGCGAACCAGCCTCCTCCTTGCCCACTGACTCGACTCCACGGTGTCCTTGGGCGGCTGGTGAGGGCCTGGCGTGAATGCAGCATCACCCTCCGGCACCTTTTCCTTCTCCTTGTTGCGGGGTGGAGCTGGCGCGGGAGTCGTCTGATCACTGGCGCCGTCTCCTCCAGGGATGTCCATGTCATGGGAAGCGTTCCCGAATTGCCGCACGGTGATGTTGATGTCGTCCAGCATCGGAAGCTCCCTCAGCAGCCTCAACATTGTCGACCGGTTGAGGCAAGCCGGTGAGCAGCTCGCCATCAAAGTGACGGAGTCGTCGGAGATCGGGTCGGTGGACAGCTTCTGCAGCATCACGCCCAACATCTCCCAATCCAGGTACGACCCAACTCCACGCTCCATACGGGTGACGTCACCCTCCCCGGTGTACAGCCAAGCAGGCCGGGTGTGCTGCTGGAGAGGAGCGATCCGGCGCAATAGAAGGTCAGCCAGGACCATTAGCGATGTCAAGCCCTCCTGCGCCAGGAACTTGATTATCTCCAGCATCGGCTTGTAGGCATCCTGCAGGTCGGGGATCTCGTCCCCGACGGCTTCCTCGCTGATCGGGGGGCCGCTCGGCATCTCCAGGCGGTCGTGGATGTCCATCTGGGCGATCACACAGTCCTCCCTCTAGTGCTCCCACTTACCGGTGGAGAAGGGCGCGATGTACGACACGGAGTTCTGCCCTCGGTGCTGGAAGTAGTAGGCCCCCAGCTGTCCTGTGCTTCTCCCCAAGGCCCTCAAGGAGAACACCCAGAAGAGCCGCACTGATGGACACACACATACGAACATCTCGCAAAAGTGGATGAAGACTGCAACTAGTGCTAGGGCGTGCGGTATCAGGTGCTGGAGCTGGAGCTCGTACACCTCCAGCAGCATCAGGAGGAAGGATGACGCCGGGAGCGTGAACCCGCACAGCACATACGAGGTGAAGAGGATGACCTCACCGGGCCGCATGCTGGTGAGCGGGGTTCTACCACGACGGATCCTCCCGTCGTACTCGGCCGATTGCCACCCGAGCATGTGCCTTACACGCCCGAGCTCTTCATCGGTGCGGAGCCGGGAGGAGCGGAAGTTGGACGCCATGGGTGCGAGCTGTGGATGTGTGTGCTTGGGAGCGGAAGCTTCAAGCGCAAAGGTGGAAGACATAGAGCAAAAGGCACAAGGAGGCAAGTAAGGAAGAAATCACCCTACCCCAAAGGGTTTCCTTTACTACTCCCATGGCCCTTGGCAGCGCATCGTGCACGGCGCCTGGGCTGCCACTACCCCGTGCTGCTCCCACTCCCAACGATAGGCGGGAGCCAGGTCCACCAGTCAGACACTTAGGGCCAGGCCTCCCTGCTGAGGCAGGGTCCAGGCTGCCATGTGTGCCAAGGCTCTAGGCTGGGCCTCCCTGCTGAGGACGGCTCCAGAGCCACCACGTGTCCTTGGCCCTGGACCTGGCCTCCCCGCTGAGGCATGGTCTGACCTCCAGGCCGGACCTCCCTGTTTAGGAGTGCTCTGGAGCCGCAAGTACCCTTGGCCCTGGACCTGGCCTCCCTGCTGAGGCGAGGTCCGGAGCTGCCACGTGTATCCGGGCTCTGAACCTGACCTCCCCGCTAAGGACGGCTCCGGGGCCGCCACGTGCAATTGGCCTCGGACCAGGCCTCCCCGCTAAGGCAGGGTCCGACGCTTCCACGTGTTCTGAGGCTCCGGGCCGGACCTCCCTGCTGAGGAGGGCTCCGGAGACGCCATGTGTCCTTGGCCTCGGACTTGGCCTCCCCGCTGAGGCAGGGTCTGGCGCAGCCATGTGTATCCGGGCTCTGAACCCGACCTCCCCGCTAAGGAGGGCTCCGGAACCGCCACATATCCCACGATCCGTTGTGGGCCGTGGGTCTTGGGAATCAAAGAGGACGTGCGTTGTCAGACAGCACATTCAAGACTCACGTCGTCCCTAGAAGCATGGCGCGAGGCGCACGCCTCTACCCCCCCCCCCACCAGTTTGTTATTACTGTGACAAGACAAGGCGGCAAGGCGTGACTACGGCACAGTGCTACCCAATGGCACAGTGCCGCCTAGGAGAGCGAAAGGACATGGCAAAAAGACGGCGTCTTCATCATCAACTGACACCCAGTCAGAGATGCTCTGCGCACCAGGCGGCGAGCCTTGACTCCCCGGACACCGACTCCACAAGTGGTTGTAAATACCCTAGAGCGTGTATAGAGTACGGATAGACATGGGGCCACCTGTCGGGCCCCGGGCCACATTGTAACTGCCCCGACCTTGGACTATAAAAGAACCGGGTGGCCACCCAACAAAGGGTTTGATCTCTGATCCCCCTGACACACACGTGCAAGCAATACAAAACTCACTCCCATGGACGTAGAGTTTTACGCTCCGACGGCCCGAACCACGTAAATCTCCGTGTTCACCTTGTCCATCAAACTCGATGGATCTAGGGACGTTAGCCCCTCCAAACAACGAACCTCCACGGACTGCTTCAGTAGCGGTACCGGAAGAAGTGTCACAGCTCACACTTCGACAATAGTATACTTAAAATCCTGCTCAATTGTGTTGATTATTGATTTTGGCTCAAATGAAATATTATCAACCACACGAGCATACATGTGATTTACAACAAACAACGATGTCAGAGCAGTGTTGCATTTCTCAAGATGTTGCGACTCACATGTATGATAGGACACTGCATTCCCATGGTAATACAACGACAATGGATACCCTCTAGTAACTCTTAAGTTTTCAAAATTTTGATTACTTCAATCGGCAGGGACTGGAGGTTGATATTCATCGTCTAATCAATCATGTTTAGGAACATTGTCATACTCCATATCTTCCTCAACCACCTGGTAAACTAAGTGTTCAATATGCTCTCCTACATCTATTTGACCCGTTGCCTCATTAACAACAGTATTTGTCATGTCATCCTCATTTCCTTCTTCAGCATCAACAACATCCTCATCAACATTTTCTTCGTCATCAACTTCCTCATGTGTCTCAGCAACTACCTCATTTGCTTGTACCTTAATGAGAAGCATTAAAGGCAACCCATATCAAGAGCCTTTTCTATGTAAGTCCGTCAAACAGGTGTTCCATTTAGTTCCAGTAGTTCCCAAAAAATACCTTACTTGCACGACTTACAACCTCGTGTATCTTCAACTCATATTCATCATCACTCAATCTAAACACTTTTAACAACCATCTATAAACGCACATAAAAGTACTTTCCATTGTACTTTCTATTCTCCAATTTATAAAAGGGAATCTTAATAAATCTACTCCAGTTAGACTGTAATTAATCTCTCCATCTCCATAAAATATTGAAAATCTATTTTGTCCAACATTTCTAAAAAATAAATGTAATTGTTATATTGACACCTATGTTTGAACAATAAAACTACAATAACTTAAATACATAATGATCTATGTACAAAAGTGTAAACAAAGCAATTTAAATACGGAAATATAAATACAGAAATGTAAATACTGAATTATAAATAAGATGAAAGAATTACGTAATTAAAAATATAAATTATAAATAAAAGAGTGTACCTAGTGCCGAAGACTTCCATAGATTGTGGGGTCTGGAGAAGGGTTATTTTTAGAAAGATTTACCCCTATTTTTTTAGAGAGGCTGGTTTGAATCCAAGACCTTAGAACATAATTGGAGACACACTATCACTGCGCCAGGTCCGCCCTTCTAAAAAATATAAATTATAAATACGCTAAACGTAATACAAAACTATAAAAATTTCAACTGTACATACAAAATTATAAATATTGAAAAATATGATAATATAAATATTAAAAATCTAACTAGACAAGTTATTTGAAAACATAAATTACCTTCGTTTAGTGTTTATATGTTCCTCCTACAAATATTTTTAAAAAAATTAACACGATATTGAAATCTTAATAGATAGTATCATTAAATAACATTACTACATTTTTTATGATATAAAAATAATCAATCTATATCTACATAACTAAATATCTATATAACCTATATAGTATGTGACACTACTAAATAACAACATAACAAAAATATAAACATTTTTGAACATTACTAAATAACAAAATAACTACAAAACTAATTTACAACACATAACTAAATAAAATAATCTAAAATACATATTAAAAAATAGCTACATAATCACATATTCTAAATTAACTAACGTAACTAAATAAATGTGTATTATAAAAAACTAAGATAACATGAGTAAATTACAAATCTAACATAACTAAGTAATTATATATATTTCTAAATAACTAACTTAACATAACTAAATCAATAATATAACCTAACTAAATCATTACATATTCTAATTTAACATCATAACTAAATAAATAATCTTACAAATAACCTAAAAAAGTTAAAAATTACCTCCTCCTCCTCTTCCTCCTCTTTTTTGTCTTTCTTTCTTCCCTTCCCTTCTCCCTTCCCTCTTCCCTCTCTCTTCTGTAGCTGGGGCAGAGCGTGCGACGACCTTTAAAGGGCGTATGTTGTCCACGCTGTGGACGAGTCGTCCATGGTACAGACGATAGGCCACGTCGGTCCAACGGCTCGTGAGCGTTGGGTTGACGTGGTCACCACCGTGGACAAATCGTCCATCGTGTCGATGATTACTCGTCCACGTGGCAAATCGTCCACGGTGTGGACGACTAGGTGGGTATTTCGATGAAAAAATTGCAGGCTAATAATATAAAATGATTAAAAAATAATGCTAAAATAAAGAAATTCAAGTTTGCTGCCTATGCATAGAAAAAATGACTTTACTTTGTAAGAGCCCATATACATAGGGCAACCACAGATAGATGAATTCAATAGCCCATCAATACTCCAAACAATATGACCACAAATATATAAGACACATTCGACAATTTGAAAATTTGGTTCCACAACACATGTTTAAAACCCGTTTTTTTTCTCTAACTCCCTACCCACCCGAATCGCGTCCTGACACGCGGTAACACCAACCCCCTCCCGTTCATGCCCTCGCAAATCAAATCTAAGTGTTCTACAAATAAGTCTCCCATCGGTCGCCATTTCCATCACTTTCGGCTCCTGCACTTGGGTTCGCGGTTTCTCCCAAACCCATACCCATTTTCGATTTTTTTATTAATATACGAATCTTTTACTAATTTAATAAAAATAAGCAGTAGTTTTTAAAATTTACGAAAATAACCACTCTGTCGCCAGTTCATTGGGCGACAGGTGGCACATCAGCACTTGTCGCCCACTCAGAGGGCGATAAGGCCACGTCAGCACATGTCGCCCAATGAAAAGGCGAGAGGTTTTCTAATGGTGACCGAGGCGGGGAGGATCGGGCTCACGGTGAAAGCTAGGTTAGAGCCTTCTCCGAGCCCTTGCATGGCTATGTCGACCTCCCCTGGGATCCCCCGGTGCTGTAGATCCCTTTCACCAGGTTTTGGCGGGCTAGAAGAGTCGGGTGACATCGCCGAAGTGATCCCGAGCTGCCGCACCGTCACCGGCTAGGTTAGAGCAACCGCCGGTCGAGGGAGATGGTCCCATCGTGTTCAGCGTATGGAACTAGGCCCTAGCGGCGAGGGACGGCGCGGGAGCTGGCCGGACGGCAAAAATCAGCGCGGCTCCGGCGAGCCCGGCGGCGCGCAGGCGCGGGAGCGCGAGGAAGAAGACGAGTTGGTCGGGCCCGCTTGTCAGTCGCTCAGGAATAGTGGTGAGATCTTCTGTTGCACCGGATCATCCGTGACAATGCGGAAAACAGTCCTGTGGCCCTGTGTGGTGTAGCCGAGGGGTTGACACGTGTGGGCCGGACCCGCTGTCAAAGATTTGATCTTTTCCCGGTTAATTCAAATTCCAGAACTTCCCCAAACTTTAGAACCTCCTAATTTTTGCTAGGAAGCTCCAAATTTAGTGATTCAAATTGGGTTGGATTCATCTTGAATAGATCTATCCAAATATGCAACCCAATTTGTATGAAACTCATTATTTCATTCTGGAAAATTCTTTAAACTTTTCAGAAAAAGAATTTTAGAGGGAGTTTGGTTAATCCAAAAATCCTCAAATTTTGCCAGAATATTCTCTAGATTGTTAGTGAACCCCTGTAAAAATATCAGCTCAATTGGAGTTGATTTGATCAGGGCAATTCAGAATTTAAGTTGCTGTGTTCAATTGAATACAGAAACATTTTCAGAGAATTTCCAAAACTTGGAAGTTCAGTTCTGCTCCAAAAATGCTAGGAAAATTCCTGCAAACTCTATGAACTATAATTGAAATTGTAGTTCACTATGTTTGGCATGAACATGGGTGTTATCTCAGAATTAATTCTTCTTTGCTTAATTGCTTAGAAAATTGTTCTGAACAAACCACTCAATGAAAAGTGCTAATTTTTGGTCCAGAGGAATTTATTGTGACAAGGAACCCACATGAAAATTCTCAGCTCCATTGGAGCTCTGGATCATCCCTGTTCTGTTTAACCACTCAAGGTGATTAAAATGGAAGAGGGGGAAACCACTTAGCACTTAATCATGTGCTTGAATCCAAACCCAAACCACTAGCACCAGTGTCATTTTAAATTCTCAAACAGAGTTCCAGTTTTAAAAACTTGTTATTAGAACTTGTAGCAAAGTCTTTACAATTAAACATATGTGCATATTCATTACGTGTAGCATCTACGTGAAGAACTTGAAGTCATTGTAGTAGAGATCAAAGGAGGGAGGCAAGAGATCAAGCCAAGTGATCTTCACTAACTGAGTTATATATATTAGTCCCCTGCAAAACAAGGGCAAGCCCCGGTTTGCATCAAACCTTACAAGTTTTTATTTGTATTCACTTTATACGTCTAGCATTTTATTTATTGCATTAAGTCTAGGTGGTATGACACTCCAAATGCATGACCCAGAAAACCCTGGGGTATAATGTAGAGTAGGTTAACACTTGTTTATAACTGCTGATCTCAAGTCAATAAAAGTGGATTAAAAGAAGCAAAACTCGAGTGGGCATTTTCCTACTCGTGAACCGGGATTAAGGGGGATCAATCGGAAGAGTTGGGAATTGATCCTCATAGTTGGGAATGGAGACCGGGCAGTGGATGGAAGGATCAAGGACGTGGTCCTGTGAACCTAGTCTATGTCTGAGTCGATTAAGGCCCGTTCTATTGTGCGGCCCTGCTGGACAAGTTTGAGATGTGTACCAGATGCATGGCTATATGGGACCCAGGAAACCGATGTAACATGTTAACCTGGGTGTCGAGGCATACCTCACCGTCTGAAGCCGATGCTGAAAGGATAGAGAAGTCGGCTCTACGAGGGTTTGCCGTAGAGAGACTTAATCCCAGTCGGTGGGACCGGTTCGACATTTGGGTGTCGTGTGAAAGGTTGCCACGTACGACGTAAGTGACGGTTTCTGTGTGCAACATCGAGTACGGGCGTACGTGTCGTGTCAGCCGGGTGTTTTTTATTGCAATAACCGTCGCTCGCGGTAGTGAGCATACTTGTACACTGAGCTGTGACGTAGTAATAAACTGGGAAACATTTAATATGCTTCATGAGTAATCCTCATATTGGAGATGAGGAAATGATCAGCACAGCACTAAATTTATTTTTCACCTTGGGCTAGTAGCGTCGAGGCAAAGCGTTTCTTGTTTGATGGAGTCTCGACGGTAATGGCGCAAGGTCCATATGAGTCCAGGGTAGCTCACTAAAGTTACTTTCACCTCGGGCAAGTGACATCGAGACGAAGCGATTCTTGTTTGATTGTGGAGTCTCGATGTAAATTGCGCGATGGCTATAAAAGTTGCTTAAAACTTGAAGTAAGGACTCTCCTTTAGCTCAAGATCATCCTTTGCGCAAACTTCTATATTCAGCCCTCTATTTTCAGCATGTAGAGTTTCATGACTAGGGTGATGGTTAAGTCTTGCTGAGCTTCGTGCTCACAGATACTGCATAAGTTGTTTTGCAGGTAATAACTGTATGCTGATATGTACGGGTGTCTGATGAGACTCGGAGATCTCCGAGTGGTGAACTCATGGCAACCCCTGCCGCTGCTACTGTGATAGTGTTGCTAGCGAGAAGGGTCCGCGGGCTGGACACCTTCTCTGTTGCTTAGCATAAATATGAGACGTGAGTTGTAATAGTCTTCCGCTGTAGAATATTTTGAGAAGTATTTGTAAAATTTACACTTTGTAAGCTTCCGCTTGATTTATGTAATATGGTGCTTTATTATGTGTGTTGTTGAGTGCCGCATCACACGGCACCACCCAATGCGATTCCCGGGCGAGGTGCCCCGTCCCCGTGATCGGGATCGGGCCCTCGCAGCCTGGTATCAGAGCCGCATTGGTAATAGCGCATAGAATGAGGATCGTATTACGATAAAAATCTAGGTTACGGTGAGGATACGGTATTAGGCCCACATAAGGACTATAGTAGTATAGTTACTTCAAGTGGCATGACTAACATACGTGTTATAATTCTGAACTTTTATTATGTAACGACGCACCTACGTCAGGTAAGAATGGTAAGGAACGCCACCGAAAGCGGTTCAATTTCGGTTAGCTCCCCTGACGAGGAAAGTGGTTCAGGGATAGGTCTCACAGCTTGGTGCGAGACGTCAGTATGAACCTCTTGAACTCTTCATGTTCCTGAGTTCATATGAAACGTTGATCCCTAGCGTGCATTAGGCAAGTAAGTGGAGACCCCATCGTGTGGTCAGTAACACGATAGTGTGTTCTTCTGGAAATAGCCTAGAAGGACATACGCAGCGCTTGCCATCGGCGTGCCCTGCAGGGCAGTAGGTGGTATCCGTTGGGTTGATAACATTCCTAACCGTGACGACCCGTTCATGATATACTCAGGTTCCCCGTCGTGTGGTGTTGAAACAAGATCACGTACCTTGAGACGTGACTTAACTCAAGGACGGCCGTATGGCAATGATACGGGCATTTGTATTTACTTTCAAATATGGAACTGCCTGAAATGAAGCAACCTTTGAGTGCACCACTATTGAGTGTTCTTCTGCAGGTACCAACCACGTACGTATCCTATGTAGTACACGTGTGCGAGAGACCGTCTTAGTGCCACTGATTAAACGGATATGCCAGTATAATCCGGTTTAGAATTTTTTTCTTTTGGTGAGGCAACGTAGTACCGACATGCTTCTTATGGTGCATCGACACCGTACTACACTTAATAACCTCTTCCCTATGAATAAATGGTTCATGAGCTAACTTTCAACTAAAAAGGGAAGTTGAAACAAATATTAGTTACTGAACTCTTATTTTGAGCTAAGATTCAAATGAGAGAAGGTCTAGGTTTCAAAGGTTTCAAAAACAGAGTGCACTGTTTCTGGCAGGAATTCTTGCTGGACTTTGACAGAGCATAACTCTGAGTCGCTTTAACCAATTAAATGGTATGATACAGATCTGGAAAGATTTTTAAGTGCTCTACAACTTCTTTGCAGACCTCCAGAGCAAAAATCACACGTTAATTGGGTGAAAAGCCCAGTTGAAGGCAAACTGTCCAGAACCAGGACAGCAGAAAAACCTCTCTGGACCTTTCTGTTTTTAAGCCCTAACCTGTTGTAGAAAAATCCCTATGGAGCCTGTGACACACCTTTGGAAAGGTTATGAGATATGCAACATTTTTGTAGTTCAAAGCTTGTTCAGATTCTTGTTGTATTTTCATATACAACTGTGATAAAGTCAGCCACATACAAAGGAGATGTTGGCAAATTTTATCCAGAAAGTCTGTCAACTTTGTGAAATCATAACTTTTGATCCAAAAGTGATATGGAGGCATTTGGATACTCGTTGGAAATATATTGAAGTTAACTTTAACTTTGGTATTCAACATGAGTTATGAAAATTCTTTTAACTGGATCGAAATCTGGTTTGTTTAAGGACCGGTCAATCTGCTTTTAAATCCTTGCTGTTAGCTACACCAGTTTGCGCTTAAATCATTTTGCTTACAGGTTAAGATTTCATTATCAGTGTTGCACTACTTTGTTTATGGAATAAATCAAGTGATAGTGTTGAACTAATAATGAACTCGTGCAATTGCAGAATGGTGCGAACTCGTTCCATGGGTGAGGTGGGTGGTTCCAGTGGTGGTGGTGGTGATAACTCTCCACAGCGGGAGCAGCGAGCTCCGCAACCGCAGCCGCCACCAGGACCTTCACCTACGGTCACAATGGCGGACATTCTGGCTGCCATGACGGGTGCAAGCGATGAGCGAACCGACTTGCTCTGCACCCTGGTGATGAATACATCCCGTCAAGGGGGATGTCAAGACGAAGACTTGCACCAACCTCAACTGAATTCCTATGTTGAGTTCTTGGCAACTCAACCACCGGTTTTCATTGAAGCTGAGGATCCTCTAGTGGCGGATAGCTGGATCCATACCATTGAGTCTAAGTTCGGGTTGCTCCAATGCACCGAATATCAGAAGGTTTTATACGCGGCGCAACAACTTCACGGGTCCGCCAGTGCATGGTGGGCAAATCAACTCGCCTCCCTACCAGCTGGACATGATTTTACATGGACAGAATTCCGGAAGGCATTTCTTGCATATCATGTTCCTTCCAGAATAATTCAGCAGAAACTCGAGGAGTTTCTGGTTTTAAAACAAGGAGGGGGGGATGCATACGAGCATTCGCGAGTGTTCAATAAGCTGGCACAGTATGCGCCTCAACATGTGAACACTGAGGCACAAAAGTGTGAATGGTTCTTCCGCAGCCTCAATCCCAAGTTAAAGTAAAGACTAGTCTTAGCTGATCGAAAGAACTTCAACGAATTGATGATGCTGCCATCATGGTTGAATGATGCTCAGCGGAAAGTTCAGGCTGAGAAAAGAAAGAACCGTATACCACCGGAGAGTAGCAGTAGTGCTCCTCATAAATACAGGGTGGTAGACAGTACCTTGAACTGTCCACTGATGCAGCCGGTTCGACGACTCCAGCAATATTCAGGTCGTTCGTCCCAAAACTCTGAATTCAGACAGCTGCAACAACGGTATATGCAGCCGCGTTATTCTGTTCCTCAAGTGTTCTTGCCGCAGCAGAATACAACCAGTGTCCATACTCAGAGCAACCAGGAACCGGCTGAGAAACCGTGCTTCACGTGCGGGTACTTGGGTCACATCAGCAGGAAGTGTCCAGAAAGGATACGCCACAGAGAAACTACACCGGAGCAGGGTATAAATCAACCCCGTGCTCAGCTTCAAGGAACAGCACCAAAATCCGGGTGCATTTACCATACAGCTCTAGAGGATGTGCCGGACGGGGCACCTGTGCTAGCAGGAATGTTCACCCTCAATGGACTGCCCGTGTTAATTTTATTTGACTCTGGAGCTACACACAATTTCATCAGCAGGTTATTTGTGTGCAAAGCTGAGCTCTCCACCACTACACCGAAAGATCACTATCTTATCCGCTCACCCGGTGGAAACATAGCTGCTAATGAAGTGGTGATCAAAGCACCCTTGTGCTTAGGTGGAAAATTACACCCTACAACCCTCATAGTATTAGAGGGGCAGAAGATCGATGTGATTCTAGGAATGGCGTGGATGAACTACCACGGGGCTGTTCTTGACATTGGTCCACGGATTGTTAGTTTGGACTCTCCGATCTACGGTCTCCAAACGCTCATACTTGAAGCCATGGATTCCAAAAATCCAGTGGTATACCATAGTGTGACCACAAAACTGGAAGATATTCCGGTGGTCCGTGAGTACCCCGATGTGTTTCCCGACGATCTTCCAGGGATGCCGCCTAAGAGGGATGTGGTATTCAAGATCGAGTTAGCACCGGTAACCACACCAATATCTCGGAGACCGTACAAAATGTCTCCGAAGTAATTAGCTGAACTGAAAGAACAGCTAAAGGACTTAATGGACAAAGGGTTCATCTGACCTAGCTCATCGCCATGGGGCTGTTCAGCCCTCTTTGTGAAGAAAAAGGATGAGTCACTTCGGTTATGTGTGGATTATCGGCCGCTGAATGCAGTGATGATCAAAAATAAATATCCATTGCCGCGGATCAACATATTATTTGATCAGTTGGTGGGTGCCAAAGTATTCTCCAAGATGGACTTACGGTCCGGTTATCATCATATAAAAATCCGAGCGGAGGATATACCGAAGACGGCTTTCTCGACTAGATACGGGCTCTATGAGTACCTGGTCATGTCTTTCGGGCTAGCAAATGCACCCGCACACTTCATGTATCTCATGAATTCTGTATTCATGCCAGAGTTGGATCAGTTCGTCGTGGTTTTCATCGACGACATTCTCGTATACTCCAAATCGGAGGAGGAGCACACCAAACATCTCCACATTGTGCTCCAACGCTTACGGGAACATAAGTTGTATGCCTAATACAGCAAGTGTGAATTTTGGATCAGCAAAGTACCATTCTTATGCCACATTATTTCAGCAGAGGGTGTGGCCGTGGATCCAACCAAAATTGAGCAAGTCTTGAAGTGGGAGTCTCCAACATCGGTTCATCAAATCCACAATTTTCTAGGACTAGTGGGTTATTACTGGAGGTTTATTCCCAGCTTCTCGAAGGTGGCTAAACAATTGACAGAATTATTTAAGAAGAGCAGCAAGTATGTGTGGACAGAGGCCTGTGAAGAGGCATTTCAAACTTTGAAGAAACATCTCACGACGGCACCGGTGTTAGCCCAACCAGATACAACAAAGCCGTTCGATGTTTATTGTGATGCTTCAGGCGTTGGACTTGGCTGCGTCTTAATGCAAGATAGACGCGTGATCGCGTATGGGTCTCGACAACTCCGCAACCACGAGCAGCACTACCCCACTCACGACCTAGAACTCGCTGCAGTGGTGCTTGCGTTGAAGATGTGGAGGCACTACTTACTCGGAAATTTAGTGCACCTCTACACCGACCATAAGAGCCTCAAATATATATTCACTCGGAAGGATATCAATATGAGGCAGTGGAGATGGTTGGAATTAATCAAAGATTATGAGCTCGAGATCCACTACCATCCGGGCAAAGCTAACGTGGTGGCTGATGCACTCAGTCGGAAATCCCACGTGAATAACTTGTTAGTTGTTCCGGATGAGGATGAAGAACCAAGCTTGCGGGTGATTCCGTATGGGGCGTTGTATAATCTTGCTCTTGTGCCTACCATTAGAGAAGAGATTGTACAAGCCCAGAAGAGAGATAAAGGAATGCGGAAAATCCGGGCAAGAATCAATGAGGATAAAATGAAATGTTTCCGGGAAGATGAACAAGGTGTGGTATTGTTTAACAACCATATCGTGGTACCCCGGAACCTGAAGCTAAGGAAGAAAATCCTCGATGAAGCTCATATGTCCAAGTACTCGATACATCCAGGGAGCAATAAGATGTATCAAGGCCTTAAGACAAAATTTTGATGGATTCAGATGAAGCGAGAGATTGCCAAGTATGTAACCGAGTGTGATACATGTCGGCGAGTCAAAGCTGATCATATTAAGAAAGCGGGAATGCTACAACCGTTAAGTATTCCGGCATGGAAGTGGGAGGACATCAGCATGGACTTTATTGTCGGGCTGCCTCTCACATCTGGAAAGCATGACTCCATTTGGGTGATTGTTGATCGCTTAACAAAAGCAGCCCACTTCATCTCAGTGAATACGGGATTCCATACTAAGCAATATGCAGAGTTGTATCTCTCCAGGATTGTGTGCTTACATGGAGTCTCCAAAACCATCATATCGGATTGAGGTTCAATATTTATTGCTCGTTTCTGGGAGCAACTACATGAATCTCTGGGAACAAAGTTAATCAGAGCTCGGCATACCATCCTCAGACCGACGGTCAAACGGAGAGGGTGAATCAAGTTTTAGAAGATATGCTAAGAGCATGTGCCATAGATCATGGAAAGAATTGGGATGACCATTTGCCTTTAGCGGAGTTCTCTTACAACAATGGTTACCAATCCAGTATTAAAATGGCACCATACGAAGCTGACACGACCCCACGGTCTTGTCGAGCCAGGATCACACTGAGGGGTGCTACGTTGCACAGCACCGGATAACACACGTCAAAGGTACAAAGCGGAAGCAAAATTTTATTACATAAACGAGTTTATGAACATGTTTACAGCAAAATATTTCCGGTCTACACTCGCGGGCGTAGACTACGCATCAAGTTCACGTTCAGCCCTTGAACATATCCTTGCTAGCACACACGCACACTAACTCTGCGGCGTGCACGACTCCCACTCCACGGGGTTCCCCTCCTGGGGTTCCGTCTCCTCTTCGGGAGTCCCTTCCTCATAGAACCCTGCAAAAGCTTCAAACACAAGCAGTGAGCACGAAGGCTCAGCAAGTCTGACCCGTCTCACCTAAACATGGAACTTCTACATGAGGGGTAATGGTTTACATGAGGTAAAAATCATTTGCAAGGACTCGCCTAATTAGTAGAACCTTATTTTCAAGTTTTAGCAGCAGGTTGTGGAGAACCTTACGCTAAGGCACATGAGAGAGCCGCAATCAAACAAGAAACGCATTTCTCTCATGTACTTTGCCAAAAGTTAAAAGGAACTTTAGTTAGCTCTAAACTACAACAAACCATTAACAAGCAAAGTCCATCTTTCAATCAGCAACATTTTAACATGTAACTAGCCTGTTCTTTCTACGTCACGGTACAGTGAACAAGTGGTACTCACTGACCGCGAGGGACGGCGATTATAATCGATTTACACCTGCAGGGTTACCCGAATAACCCATCACGTACGCCCGTACTTGATGTTGCCTACAACAACCATCACGGACGCCGTACGCAACCACCTTTCACCCGTCAGCCAAATATTGAACCGGTCCCATCGTCCCGAGCAAGAGGTCTCTGCACGCGCATCTCAGTGCCGCCAGCCGATGTACACCTCGAGCTCTCAACCTACCCTCTGAACGACGGGCAATGTCTCAATACCCAGCTACCCGAGTTACATCGGTTTCCCGGTTCCCATATAGCCGGTAGGTCTTCGGTACTGTTCTAGCTTGTTCAACAGGCCCGCACACGGCTCGGTCCTCAATCGACACAAGCGGAGCTATAGCACACAGGCCCCAAAGTCCTGCTGCCCTTACTCTCCGCTCGGTCTCATTTTTCTTGCAATGTGTATCATGTGCTATCTCTACCCGAGTCGAGTGCCTCTAGCCTATGCTCGCGAGTAGTTCCAACTACTTGACTTGTACTGAATCCTACCCTATCTTAGCATTGCAGTAGCTAACGGGGTTTGCAATCCTAAACCCAACCCATGGTTTTCTTGGCTATGCAGTGGGGTTTCCAAACAAGACTCTAATGCAAAGAATAAAGTAATCAAGTATGTGCTCAAAACAATAAAAATTTGCAAAAAGGTTAATGCAAACCGGAGCTTGCCTTGCTGCTCTTGGTCGTAGGCTAGCTGTTCCTCCGGAGTAACGAAGTCTAGGACTTCGGGTTCCTCCTCGACCTTAGCGACTACATGATAGAAGAAATACATGTATCAATTTAAATGCATTTGTATTAAGTTTGAACTTGTGAAGCTTATAAGTCCCACTAGACAGAGTCACTTACTATGAAACTTTTACTGTGGCTTGGTTACAACCTAGACAGAGACTTGGTCAAGTTTTAGTTGCAGCAAAGCTCATTTGAGCCCTCCACAACTAATTATGCACTTGAACTTAATTGGCACTCTTAGGGTGTTCTAGGGATTTTCTTGAAACAAACTATGACTTTCTGAAAACTAGATTTTCAGAGGGCTCTAATGGAGTTGGTCTCACTTAATTTGAAGGTTCCTAACTAAAGATATGAGCTAAACAATTTCAGAGAAAATTCTGAAAATGTTTCTGAACATTTTCTATTTTCTCTGGAACAGTCTCACTAATCCCACCATTAGGTGGATCAAATGAGCTCAAATGGATCTGAAATTTTTATGGTGGTTCAAGGATATTTTGGTGAACATTCCAGCAAAATTTCAGGATTTTCCCCCAAAGGATTCTCCAGTTAAAATTCCAAACAATTTAAAATTTGAGGAATTAATTCTGGAGAAATAAGAATTTTCATGAAGTGAAGCTTGATTTGCTCGAACGTGCTCAGAGAGATGAATCCAACAAAATTTGGTTCACTCGATTTGGAGTTTGTAGCCAAAGTTATAAGGATTTGAAGATTGAATGAAATCTGAAAATCGGGGAAAATGTTTAAATCTGCCGGGGCCCGCAGGGACACGTGTTGAGCGCCGAGGCGACAGCACACGGCGGCCCACAAGGTTTTTGCGTGCCAGCACACCCAATCCCGGCCGCAGCCCAATCCCGATTTAAAATATCTCCCGCTGACAGCTGGGGTCCACCCCCTTCGTCAACCTCCCGCCGCCCGCGCTCTGCCGCCGGGGGACCTCGCCGGAGAGCTCGCTGGCAGCTTCTGTGGAGCTTCAAACTTCACGATCTTGGCCGCCCCTGCCTACTTTCACACGGGGAACAGGATTCTGGGGTCAGCTCGTCATGACAATGGCCGGTGTCTGGTCGGCGACGAGCCGCCGCCTCGGAAAGGCTCCGGCCGTGTCGGCTGACTTCCCTAGCACCTCAACTACTTGAGCAACCGGTCGGGAAGCATCAGTGGACCTCAGGGAAGGTCGACATGAGCTTGAGGCAGCTCGGGGGAGGCCCGAAGTAGGTCCTCACCGTGCGCCCGATGCCTCCCGCTTGCTCCGCCGTTGGTAAACCTCGAAATACGCCGGTTGCAGAGGTTCTCCGGCCAAAGGTTGTGAAGGCAACTTGTGTGTTACCGTGTACAGTTTGTGTGAGAGCGGATTGAGGCCCTCTAATCCTTTCTAGAGTACGAATTCGACAGAACTGCACCCGAAGGTCGTTCTGCACACAGAAAGGGGAAAACTGGAAATTCGCCGCCGGTGAGCAAACACTCGGGCTGTGGCTCGAGGGTGAGCAGCACCGGTCACCAGCGCATCCAAGAGTGCATTGGCTCGGGCGTGACAACTCCCCGGTTGGGCTGTCCACGGGAGCCCGAGGTGCGGCGGCGTTAGGTTACCAGATTGAACTCTCGGTATAGCCGAGATCAACCGGTTCCAGCTGAATTCTAGCAGCGGGGAAGACGGAGGAAGGCTTCTAGTACCTTGTCGTGGCTCTGGAGGGGACGGAGAGGCGGTGATCAAGCTTCCCTGATCAGCTCCGAGTGATCGGCACCGATGGCGCGTTTCTGATGCGAGGAAGCAGCAGAGTGTGCGGTGATCACTCCGATCAGAGCGACGGCGTAGATAAGGGGGCTGTGAGGCGGTTCAGCGCGTCGGGGCGGCAAGCAGGTGGTGTCCCGGTCGCCTCTTCGCCGTGGCGGCTGCTCAGTCCGGCGCAAGAACCCGAGCTGGGTTTTCAGTCGGTTTGATTTGGAGTAGTGGCTGACATGTGGGTCCCACTTCCAATTTTAACCTCTGAAATTTACTCCTAATCACTGTTGTAAACAGTGAGCCCCAAAATACCCATGGTGATTCAAATTATTCACCCATGAGTCATTTGAATTGGTTAGAATTCAAATTGGGTTTGGTTTGAATGAATTTCAGCACATGTTCAGTTTGAAATTCAAATAAAGTTTGAATTTGCCCCACTTAGCTCATGTCAAGATCAACTCCAAATGGAGTGAAAATTGGTGTGTGAGCTCACAAAAATGTGCTGAATAAGAATATGCCTCCCACTTTTGAATTCATGGGATAAAAACAGTTTGAATTTGAATATGGTTTCAAACTGCCCTCTTTCTAACTATACCCAAAATGACCTCAAAAAGGTTTTGAATTTGGGTGAAACTTGGCATGGACATCCTTAGCAATGTGTAGGAGTTTTCATATGCCCAGCCCTTCTATATCACATGTGGGAAATACCACTTCTGCAATATGTGAGTTTGTTCTCTAATGAGCATGTTGATGGTGGTTACTTGCTCTTCATTTGTGTTCATCAACTTACTTCAAATGAGGTGTGTGGTGTGGTGATGAACACTTCAAATAGGTGTCAAAAACTGAGGCCCTTACATTCCTCCCGCCTTAAAAGAATCTCGTCCCGAGATTATAAGGTAAAAAATGAGAGAGAGGATGGTGGAAAATTACCGGATATGCGACGTGAAAAAGTTGGGGTAGTTAGCGCGAAGAAATTCTTCGCTCTCCCATGTCACTTCGTCCACGGAGTAATTACTCCATAGAACCTTGTAGAACCACAACGTACGGTGGCGTGTGGTTCGGGCCTTTTCGTCAATAATCTGCACCGGCTCCTCCCGATAGGTGAGATCCGGTTGCAGTTCTTCAATATCTTCCAGCTGAATGGTAGTTGATAGCTTAAGACACTTCCTCAGCTGGGCAATGTGAAAGACATCGTGCACACCGGAAAGTGCTTCTGGTAATTTTAGCCGGTATGCCACTGATCCACATCTTTCGGTAATCTGGAATGGACCGATGAATCAGGGTGCCAACTTTCCTCTCACCCCAAATCTGTTTACGCCCTTCATTGGAGACACACGTAGGTATACGTGATCCCCCACTTCGAATTGTAATGGGCGTCTTCTCCGGTCCGCATACTGTTTCTGACGGGATTGGGCGGCTTTTAGGTTCGCTTGAATCAGTTGAACCTTTTCTTCCGCGTTGTTGACAAGATCAATCCCGAAGGTAACCCTTTCGTCAGACTCACACCAGTTCAATGGTGTGCGACATTTCTGCCCGTAGGGCGCCATCTTAATGCTGGCTTGGTACCCATTGTTGTACGAGAACTCGGCTAATGGCAAGTGATCATCCCAATTGTTGCCGTGGTCAATAGCGCAAGCTCGTACCATGTCTTCTAAGATCTGATTTACCTGCTCCGTTTGCCCATCCGTCTGCGGGTGGTATGCTAAACTACGGATCAGCTTCGTCCTCAAGGCAGCGTGCAGCTGCTCCCAAAAACGGGACACAAATAAAGTGCCCCGATCCGATATGATGGTACGGGGTACGCCGTACAAGCATAGGATCCGTGAGATGTACAGATCAGCGTACTTCTTGGCGTTGTAGTTGGTGTTGACCGGGATGAAATGGGAAACTTTGGTGAGCCGATCGACGATCACCCACACAGAATCATGTTTCTGCAAAGTGGTGGGTAAACTGACGATGAAATCCATGCTCACGTCCTCCCACTTCCAGGTAGGAATGCCCAGTGGTTGTAGCAGTCCCGGTTTCCGCATATGGTCTGCCTTCACCCTTCGACATGTATCACACTCGGACACGTATTTTGCAGTCTCCCATTTCATCCGTGTCCACCAAAACTTGCTTCTGAGTTCTTGATACATCTTGTTGCTGCTGGGGTGAATAGAAAATTTTGATAAGCGAGAGCTTCATCAAAAAATTTCTTCCGTAATTCCGGGTTTCGGGGTACGACGATCCGGTCCTTGAACCATAGGACGCCGTCTCTGTCCTTCCGGAAACATTTCAGCTCCCCACTGTCTACACGTCTCCGCAAATGCGACATGCCCTTGTAATGTTTCTGAGCTGCCGCTATCTCTTCACGGATGGTGGGGATCAAATCTAGGTTGTAGAGAGCTCCATGTGGAATCACATGCAGTGGTGGTTCGCTCTCTTCCAACGGTGTGATGGTCAGATTGTTGACGTGTGACTTGCGGCTCAGCGCATCTGCCACTACGTTTGCCTTGCCCGGATGATAATGGATCTCTATTTTGTAATTCTTTATCAGTTCTAACCATCTTCGCTGCCTCATGTTCAGCTCCTTCTGAGTGAATATGTATTTGAGGCTTTTGTGGTCGGTATATAAATGTACGAGATTACCGAGTAGGTAGTGCCTCCACATTTTCAGTGCAAGTACCACGGCAGCGAGCTCCAAGTCGTGAGTTGGATAATTTTGCTCATGGTTTCTAAGCTGCCGTGATCCATACGTGACCAACCTTCGGTCTTGCATCAGCACACATCCAAGCCCAATGCCGGATGCATCGCAGTACACATCAAACGGTTTTGTTGTGTCTGGCTGCGCCAAAACCGGTGCTGATGTCAGGTGCTTGACTAAAGCCTTGAATGCTGCTTCACATGCTGGACTCCAAACATATTTGGTAGCCTTCTTCAGCAGCTCCGTCATAGGCTTAGCAATCTTTGAGAAGTTCGGAATGAACCTCCGATAATTTCCCGCGAGTCCGAGGAAACCCCGTACCTCGTGAACAGTTCTCGGGGATTTCCAATTCAGCACTTGAGTGATCTTGCTCAGGTCTACAGCGATACCCTCCGCTGAGATGATACACCCGAGGAAAGGCACTTGCGATATCCAGAACTCGCATTTGCTGAATTTCGCGTATAACTTGTGATCCTGCAGCCGTTGCAAGACTATACGCAGATGCTTCTTGTGATCTTCCTCCGACTTGGAATATACCAGAATGTCGTCGATGAAGACCACGACAAACTTGTCCAGCTCCGGCATGAATACCGAGTTCATCAAATACATGAAGTGAGCTGGAGCATTGGTGAGGCCGAAGGACATGACCACTCATAAAGTCCGTACCTTGTCGAGAAAGCTGTCTTTGGAATGTCCTCCGCCCTTATCTTAATCTGATGGTACCCGGATCTTAAGTCCATCTTGGAAAAAATCTTTGCTTCGACCAACTGATCAAACAACATGTCGATCCGTGGCAACGGGTACTTGTTCTTGATGGTTGCGGCATTTAATGGATGATAGTCCACACAAAGCCGTAACATCTCATCCTTCTTCTTTACAAATAGTGCCGAACAGCCCCATGGCGAGGAGCTCGGCCTAATAAAACCCTTTTCCAGGAGGTCCGTGAGCTGAGTCTTCAGTTCAGCCAACTCCTTGGGCGCCATCTTGTACGGCCTTCGGGATATTGGCATGGTTCCCTGTAAGGGCCTCAGTTTTTGACACTCATTTGCAGTGTTCATCACCACACCACACACCTCATTTGAGGAAGAATGATGAACACAAATAAAGAGCAAGTAACAATTATCAACATGCTCATTAGGGAACAAACTCACACATTGCAAAAGTGGTACTTCCCACATGTGATATAGATGGGCTGGACATATGAAAACTCCTACACTTTGCTAAGGATGTCCATGCCAAGTTCCACCCAAATTCAAAACCTTTTTGAGGTCATTTTGGGTATAGTTAGGAAGAGGGCAGTTTGAAACCATATTCAAATTCAAACTGTTTTCACCCACTGAATTTAAAAGTGGAAGGCATATTCTTGCTCAGCACATTTTTGTGAGCTCACACACCAATTTTCACTCCATTTGGAGTTGATCTTGACATGAGCTAAGGGGGAGAAATTCAAACTTTATTTGAATTTCAAACTGCACTTGTGCTGAAATTCATTCAAACCAAACCTCATTTGAACTTTGATCAATTCAAATGGCTCTTGGGTGAATAATTTGAATTGCCAAGGGTAGAATAGGGTTCACTGTTTACCACAGCTGTTAGGAATAAATTTCAGAGGTTAAAAGAGAAGTGGGACCCACATGTCAGCCTCAGCCCCAAAGCAAACCGACTGAACCACAGTTCAGTCGGTTCCCGGCAGCTGTGCGCGCGCGCCACCGAAGGGGGCAGCCGGCGCCAGCTCCTGCTGCGTGCCCCAAGCCGGAGACCAGACCGCCGGGCTATTTATTCCCTCCCCGGTGTGCTTCAGTCGCCATTCCTCGAGCTGCCGACGCACACGACTTGTTTTTCCACTGCCATCGCCGCCGCTCGAGTTCCTGCTTGATCAGGCCGATCGCAGCTCCTTCTTTCCGTTCCAAGGTCCCAGCAAGGTACTAGCTACCATCTTCCATCCTTCCCATTGATAGAAATCGATTGAAACCGAGTGATATCGGCTGTGCCGAAAGATCAAACTCGGAACTGGAAACCGACGCACCTCGGGCTCTCGTGGACAGCCCAACCTGGGCGTTGTCACGCCCGAGCCAAGACACCCTTGGACGCGCAGGTGACCGGTGCTGCTCATCTCCGAGCCACAGCTCGAGTGGTTGCTCACCGGCGGCGAATTTCCACTTTTCCCCTTTCTGTGTGCAGAACGACCTTCGGGTACGATTCTGTTTAATTCGTGCTCTAGAAAGGATTAGAGGGCCTCAGGCCACTCCCACACGAACTAGACACGGTGACGCACAAGTTGCCTTCACAACTCTGGGCCGGAGAACCTCTGTGCCCGGCGTAATTCAAGGTCTACTAATGGCGGAACGAACGGGGGGTATCGGGCGCACGGTGAGGACCTATTTCGGGCCTTCCCCGAGCTGCCTCGAGCTCATGTCGACCTTCTCTGAGGTCCACTGATGCTCCCCGACCAATTTCCCAAGTAGCTGAGGCACTAGGAGCATCAGCCGACATGGCCGAAGTCGTTCCGATATGGCGGCTCGTCGCCGACCATGCTCCGGCCGTTGTCATGAGCAGCTGATCCTCGGATCTTGTTCCCCAAGTAAAAGTAGGCAGGGGCGGCCAGAATCAAGAAGTTTGGAGCGGTACAGCAGCCAGCGGCGAGCTCTCCGGCGAGGTCCCTCGGCGGCGGAGCGCGGGTGTCGCGAGGTTGAAGAAGGGGGTGGACCCCAGCTGTCAGCGGCCGATATTTTGAATCGAGATCCGGCTGCGGCCGGGATCGGGTGTGCTGGCGCGCAAAAGCCTTGTGGGCCGCGGTGTGCTGTCGCTCCGGCGTGCGACGCGTGTCCCCTGGACCCACGCGCGAGTTTAAACTTTTCCCCGATTTTCAGATTTCCTTCAAACTTCAAATCCTTATAACTTTGGCTAGAAAGCTCCAAATTGAGTGAACCAAATTTTGCTGAATTCAGCTCTCTGAGTACTTTCCAGAAAATCAAGTTTCACTTCATGAAATTCCTTAATTCTCCAGAATTAATTCCTCAAAGTTTAAACTGTTAGGAATTTTAACTGGAGAATCCTTTGGAGGAAAATCCTGAAATTTTGCTGAGATGTTCACCAAAATATCCTTGAACTACCATAAAAATTTCAGATCCATTTGAGCTCATTTAGTCCACCTAATGGTGTGATTAGTAAAACTGTTCCAGAGAAAATGGAAAATGTTCAGAAACATTTTCAGAATTTTCTCTGAAATTGTTTAGCTCATATCTTCAGTTAGGGACTTCCAAATTAAGTGAGACCAACTCCAGTAGAACCCTCTGAAAATCTAGTTTTCAGAAAGTCATAGTTTGTCTCATAAAAATTCCTAGAACACCCTAAGAGTTCCAATTAAGGTCAAGGACATAATTATTTGTGGAGGGCTCAAGTGAGCTTCACTGCAACTAAAACTTGACCAAGTCTTTGTTTAGGTTGTAACCAAGCCACAGTAAAAGTTTCACAGTCATTAGGTCTGTCTAAAAAGGTTTATAGACTTCACAACTTCAAAGTTAATGCAAAGGCATTTAATTAATACATACATTGTTCTTATCATGTAGTCGCTAAGGTCGAGGAGGAACCCGAAGTCCTAGACTTCGTTACTCCGGAGGAACAGCTAGCCTACGACCAAGAGCAGCAAGGCAAGCCCCGGTTTGCATTAATCTTTTTACAAATTTTTATTGTTTTGAGCACATACTTGTTTCCTTTTTTTTTCGTTGCATTAGAGTCTTGATTGGAAACCCAACTGCACAGCCAAGAAAACCATGGGTTGGGTTTAGGATCGAAAACCTCGTTAGCCACTGCATTGCTAGAATAGAGTAGGATTCGGTACAAGTCGAGTAGTTGGAACTACTCGCGAGAATAGGCTAGAGGCACATTGCTCGGGTAGAGATAGCTCATGAAACACATGGCAAGAAAATGAGACCGAGCGGAGAGTAAGGGCAGCAGGACTTTGGGGCCTGTGTGCTGTAGCTCCGCTTGTGTCGATTGAGGACCGAGCCGTGTGCGGGCCTGTTGAACAAGCTAGAACAGTACCGAAGACCTACCGGCTATATGGGAACCGGGAAACTGATGTAACTCGGGTAGCTGGGTATTGAGGCATTGCCCGTCGTTCAGAGGGTAGGTTGAGAGCTCGAGGTGTAAATCAGCTGGCGGCACAGAGATGCGCGTGCAGGGACCTCTTGCTCGGGACGATGGGACCGGTTCAATATTTGGCTAACGGGTGAAAGGTAGTCGCGTACGGCGTCCGTGATGGTTGTTGTAGGCAACATCGAGTACGGGCGTACGTGACGGGTTGTTCGGGTAACCCTGCAGGTGTAAATCGATTATAATCGCCGTCCCTCGCGGTCAGTGAGTACCACTTGTTCACTGTACCGTGACGTAGAAAGAACAGGCTAGTTACATGTTAAAATGTTGCTGATTGAAAGTTGGATATTGATTGTTAATGATATGTTGTAGCTTAGTGCTAACTAAAGTTCTTTTCAACTTTGGGCAAAGTACATGAGAGAAATGCGTTTCTTGTTTGATTGCGGCTCTCTCATGTGCCTTAGCATAAAGTTCTCCACAACCTGCTGCTAAAACTTGGAAGTAAGGTTCTACTAATTAGGCGAGTCCTTGCAAATGAACTTTTACCTCATGCAACCCATCACCCTCATGTAGAAGTTCCATGTTTAGGTGAGACGGGTCAGACTTGCTGAGCCTTCGTGCTCACTGCTTGTGTTTGAAGCTTTTGCAGGGTTCTATGAGGAAGGGACTCCCGAAGAGGAGACGGAACCCCAGGAGGGGAACCCCGTCGAGTGGGAGTCGTGCACGCCGCAGAGTTAGTGTGCGTGTGTGCTAGCAAGGACACGTTCGAGGGCTGAACGTGCACTTGATGCTTAGTCTACGCCCGCGAGTGTGGACTAAACTTATTTTGATGTAAACATGTTAATAAACTTGTTTATGTAATAAAGCTTCCGCTTCCGCTTTGTACCTTTGACGTGTGTTATACGGTGCTGTGCAACGCAGCACCCCTCAGCGTGATCCTGGCTCGACAGGACCAGTGGGGTCGTGTCAGCGTGGTATCAGAGCTCGCTTGAGGTTTAACACAGTACAAAGGTCTTCTTTTTCAAAAATCCAGTGAGGAACGAGTTAGTAGCCCGTATAAGGATGTTATTAGTATATAGAAAGTGGCTTATTAACTTATTTGTTATGTCGGAAAATCGTGCATCTCGGGACGTTCATGTCTTGGGGGGTGCACGTAAGCGCTGTCCACCAGTGCGCACAAGCTGAAGGGTGGAGCCCCACGGGTGGCAGGTAACCCGACCCGCTTTGATATCCTCTACGACTCTTCATGTCGTTTGGGGTATTCGAGCAACGTCTGTCCCTGGCGTGCGTGGTGCAATATGGGAGACCCCGTCACGTGGTCTGAAACGTGAACACGTAACTCAGGGCGTGTTTGGCTTGAGAACATCCGGGCGAGTGATGACGGCCGGATGTACCAACTGTATGGATTCCGGGCTCGGTGTGCAGCCGAGTCTGATGATTGGTTGAATTTCTGCAGGTAGCCTTACCACGAAACGGTAGACGTGTAGTATCCGTGTGCGAGTGACGAGTAGTGCCACTGAAGTAACGACGCCGGCTAAGTCCGGTATAGGTTTTTCCTTTGTGAGGACGTAGTACCGACATAATCTGGTGACGCCTCGACGTCACACCCAACTAAATGAACAACTTCATTTAAAATTTGATGGTTTTGATCCAAAGTAGTAAAACTTGATGTAACTCCTTCCCTTGAACATAATATTTCAAAGTTAACAAGTTTTCAATTTATAGGATGTTAAGGACAGAGCACTCTGTTTTCAGCTGAATCAAGGCTGAAGTTAATCAGAGGTTAGAGATTGAGTTTTTTCGAGGTTGGGGTCGTATGATACATTTCTGGGAAGCTTTGGAAGAGCTTTGCAACTTTTCTGTTGAGTTCCAGAGGTGTTTCATCCCTTAACCACTCGAAAAATGCAGTGGAGTTGAAACTGTCCAGAAAACAGGACAGAGCAAAGACTCTCTGTAGACTCTCTGTAAATTAAGCATAACTTCCTGCATAAAAATCCAAAAACAGAAAATGAGGTAGTTCTGGAAAGCTTATGAGATGGGTTACAACTTTGTAACAGAAGGTTTTGTCAGATTGGGGACAGAATTAACTGGGATTCTTGGATCAAGTCAGTACCTAAGGCAGGGAGGTGCTGTCCAATGGTTCCCAGAAATTCTGTTAACTTTGACATCTCATAACTTGTGAACCAGGACAGATCTTAGGCCAACCAAATACTTTCTGGAAAGCTATTGAAGTTAACTTTAACTTTGATGCTGAGCTCCAGGACTGATTTTGCTTTTAACCTGGCCTAAATCAGATTGATATGGAAACTGGTCAGGGCTGTCATGGTAACAGCAGATCAGCAGTCAAATTTGTTTAGAAATTTGAACTATGTTTCCAAGTGTCTATCAAGCCACAACCATCAGATTGGAAGACATTCCAGTGGTCCGAGAGTTCCCGGATGTGTTCCCGGACGATTTGCCGGGGATGCCACCCGATAGAGAGGTAGAGTTCAAGATTGAACTTGCACCGGGAACCATGCCAATATCCCGAAGGCCGTACAAGATGGCGCCCAAGGAGTTGGCGGAACTGAAGACTCAGCTCACGGACCTTCTGGAGAAGGGTTTTATTAGGCCGAGCTCCTCGCCATGGGGTTGTTCGGCATTATTTGTCAAAAAGAAGGATGAAACGTTGCGGCTTTGCGTGGACTACCGTCCATTAAATGCCGTAACCATCAAGAACAAGTACCCGTTGCCACGGATCGACATGTTGTTTGATCAGTTGGTCGAAGCAAAGGTCTTTTCCAAGATGGATTTAAGATCCGGGTACCATCAGATTAAGATCAGGGCTGAGGACATTCCAAAGACAGCTTTTTCGACAAGGTACGGACTTTATGAGTACCTGGTCATGTCCTTTGGCCTCACCAATGCTCCAGCTCACTTCATGTATTTAATGAACTCGGTGTTCATGCCGGAGCTGGACAAGTTTGTCGTGGTCTTCATCGACGACATCCTGGTATATTCCAAGTCGGAGGAAGATCACAAGAAACATCTGCGTATAGTCTTGCAACGGCTGCGGGATCACAAGTTATACGCAAAGTTCAGCAAATGCGAGTTTTGGATATCGCAAGTGCCTTTCCTCGGGCATATCATCTCAGCGGGGGGTATCGCTGTGGACCCGAGCAAAATCACGCAAGTGCTGAATTGGAAATCCCCGAGAACTGTTCATGAGGTACGGAGTTTCCTCGGACTCGCGGGATATTATCGGAGGTTCATTCCGAACTTCTCGAAGATTGCCAAGCCAATGACAGAGCTGCTGAAGAAGGCTACCAAATATGTTTGGAGTCCAGCATGTGAAGCAGCATTCAAGGCTTTAGTCAAGCACCTAACATCAGCACCGGTTTTGGCGCAGCCAGACACAACAAAACCGTTCGATGTGTACTGCGATGCATCCGGCATTGGGCTCGGATGTGTGCTGATGCAAGACCGAAGAGTGGTCGCGTATGGATCACGACAGCTTAGGAACCATGAGCAAAATTATCCAACTCACGACTTGGAGCTCGCTGCCGTGGTACTTGCACTGAAGATGTGGAGGCACTACCTACTCGGTAACCTCGTACATTTATATACCGACCACAAAAGCCTCAAGTACATATTCACTCAGAAGGAGCTGAACATGAGGCAACGAAGATGGTTAGAACTGATAAAGGATTACGAGATAGAGATCCATTATCATCCGGGCAAGGCAAACGTTGTGGCAGACGCGCTAAGCCGCAAGTCACACGTCAATAATCTGACCATCACACCGTTGGAAGAGAGCGAACCACCACTACATGTGATTCCACATGGAGCTCTCTACAACCTAGCTTTGATCCCCACCATCCGTGAAGAGATAGCGGCAGCCCAGAAGAATGACAAGGGCATGTCACATTTGCGGAGACGTGTAGACAGTGGGGAGTTGAAATGTTTCCGGAAGGACGGAGACAGCGTCTTATGGTTCAAGGACCGGATCGTCGTACCCCGAAACCCGGAGTTAAGGAAGAGAATCTTTGATGAAGCTCACTTATCAAAGTTTTCTATTCACCCCGGCAGCAACAAGATGTATCAAGAACTCAGAAGAAAGTTTTGGTGGACACGGATGAAACGAGAGACTGCAAGATACGTGTCCGAGTGTGATACATGTCGAAGGGTGAAGGCAGACCACATGCGGAAACCGGGACTGCTGCAACCACTGGGCATTCCTGCCTGGAAGTGGGAGGACGTGAGCATGGATTTCGTCGTCGGTTTACCCACCACCTTACAGAAACATGATTCTGTGTGGGTGATCGTCGATCGGCTCACCAAAGTTGCCCATTTCATCCCGGTCAACACCAACTACAACGCCAAGAAGTACGTTGAACTGTACATCTCACGGATCCTATGCTTATACGTTTTTGGGAGCAGCTACACGCTGCCCTGGGGACGAAGCTGATCCGTAGTTCAGCCTACCACCCGCAGACGGATGGGCAAACGGAGCGGGTAAATCAAATACTAGAAGACATGCTACGAGCTTGCGCTATCGACCACGGCAAGAATTGGGATGATCACTTGCCATTAGCCGAGTTCTCGTACAACAATGGGTACCAAGCCAGCATCAAGATGGCGCCCTACGAGGCGCTATACGGCAGGAAATGCCGCACACCACTGAACTGGTGTGAATCTGGCGAGAGGGATACCTTCGGGATTGATCTTGTCAACAACGCGGAAGAAAAGGTTCGATTAATTCAAGCGAACCTAAAAGCCGCTCAATCCCGACAGAAACAGTATGCGGACCGGAGGAGGCGCCCATTACAATTCGAAGTTGGAGATCACGTATACCTACGAGTGTCTCCAATGAAGGGCGTAAACAGATTTGGGGTGAGAGGAAAGTTAGCACCCCGATTCATCGGTCCATTCCAGATTACCGAAAGATGTGGATCGGTGGCATACCGGCTAAGATTACCAGAAGCACTTTCCGGTGTGCACGACGTCTTTCACATTTCCCAGCTGAGGAAGTGTCTCAAGCTATCAACTACCGTTCAGCTGGAAGACATGGAAGAACTGCAACCGGATCTCACCTATCGGGAGGAACCGGTGCAGATTATTGATGAAAAGGCCCGAACCACACGCAACCGTACGTTGTGGGTCTACAAGGTTCTATGGAGTAATCACTCCATGGACGAAGCGACATGGGAGAGCGAAGAATTCCTTCGCACTAACTACCCCGACTTTTTCACGTCGCATATTCGGTAATTTTCCACCGTCCTCTCTCTCATTTCACCTTATAATCTCGGGACGAGATTCTTTTAAGGGGGGAGGAATGTAAGGGCCTCAGTTTTTGACACTCATTTGCAGTGTTCATCACCACACCACACACCTCATTTGAGGAAGAATGATGAACACAAATAAAGAGCAAGTAACAATTATCAACATGCTCATTAGGGAACAAACTCACACATTGCAAAAGTGGTACTTCCCACATGTGATATAGATGGGCTGGACATATGAAAACTCCTACACTTTGCTAAGGATGTCCATGCCAAGTTCCACCCAAATTCAAAACCTTTTTGAGGTCATTTTGGGTATAGTTAGGAAGAGGGCAGTTTGAAACCATATTCAAATTCAAACTGTTTTCACCCACTGAATTTAAAAGTGGAAGGCATATTCTTGCTCAGCACATTTTTTTGAGCTCACACACCAATTTTCACTCCATTTGGAGTTGATCTTGACATGAGCTAAGGGGGAGAAATTCAAACTTTATTTGAATTTCAAACTGCACTTGTGCTGAAATTCATTCAAACCAAACCTCATTTGAACTTTGATCAATTCAAATGGCTCTTGGGTGAATAATTTGAATTGCCAAGGGTAGAATAGGGTTCACTGTTTACCACAGCTGTTAGGAATAAATTTCAGAGGTTAAAAGAGAAGTGGGACCCACATGTCAGCCTCAGCCCCAAAGCAAACCGACTGAACCACAGTTCAGTCGGTTCCCGGCAGCTGTGCGCGCGCGCCACCGAAGGGGGCAGCCGGCGCCAGCTCCTGCTGCGTGCCCCAAGCCGGAGACCAGACCGCCGGGCTATTTATTCCCTCCCCGGTGTGCTTCAGTCGCCATTCCTCGAGCTGCCGACGCACACGACTTGTTTTTCCACTGCCATCGCCGCCGCTCGAGTTCCTGCTTGATCAGGCCGATCGCAGCTCCTTATTTCCGTTCCAAGGTCCCAGCAAGGTACTAGCTACCATCTTCCATCCTTCCCATTGATAGAAATCGATTGAAACCGAGTGATATCGGCTGTGCCGAAAGATCAAACTCGGAACTGGAAACCGACGCACCTCGGGCTCTCGTGGACAGCCCAACCTGGGCGTTGTCACGCCCGAGCCAAGATACCCTTGGACGCGCAGGTGACCGGTGCTGCTCATCTCCGAGCCACAGCTCGAGTGGTTGCTCACCGGCGGCGAATTTCCACTTTTCCCCTTTCTGTGTGCAGAACGACCTTCGGGTACGATTCTGTTTAATTCGTGCTCTAGAAAGGATTAGAGGGCCTCAGGCCACTCCCACACGAACTAGACACGGTGACGCACAAGTTGCCTTCACAACTCTGGGCCGGAGAACCTCTGTGCCCGGCGTAATTCAAGGTCTACTAATGGCGGAACGAACGGGGGGTATCGGGCGCACGGTGAGGACCTATTTCGGGCCTTCCCCGAGCTGCCTCGAGCTCATGTCGACCTTCTCTGAGGTCCACTGATGCTCCCCGACCAATTTCCCAAGTAGCTGAGGCACTAGGAGCATCAGCCGACATGGCCGAAGTCGTTCCGATATGGCGGCTCGTCGCCGACCATGCTCCGGCCGTTGTCATGAGCAGCTGATCCTCGGATCTTGTTCCCCAAGTAAAAGTAGGCAGGGGCGGCCAGAATCAAGAAGTTTGGAGCGGTACAGCAGCCAGCGGCGAGCTCTCCGGCGAGGTCCCTCGGCGGCGGAGCGCGGGTGTCGCGAGGTTGAAGAAGGGGGTGGACCCCAGCTGTCAGCGGCCGATATTTTGAATCGAGATCCGGCTGCGGCCGGGATCGGGTGTGCTGGCGCGCAAAAGCCTTGTGGGCCGCGGTGTGCTGTCGCTCCGGCGTGCGACGCGTGTCCCCTGGACCCACGCGCGAGTTTAAACTTTTCCCCGATTTTCAGATTTCCTTCAAACTTCAAATCCTTATAACTTTGGCTAGAAAGCTCCAAATTGAGTGAACCAAATTTTGCTGAATTCAGCTCTCTGAGTACTTTCCAGAAAATCAAGTTTCACTTCATGAAATTCCTTAATTCTCCAGAATTAATTCCTCAAAGTTTAAACTGTTAGGAATTTTAACTGGAGAATCCTTTGGAGGAAAATCCTGAAATTTTGCTGAGATGTTCACCAAAATATCCTTGAACTACCATAAAAATTTCAGATCCATTTGAGCTCATTTAGTCCACCTAATGGTGTGATTAGTAAAACTGTTCCAGAGAAAATGGAAAATGTTCAGAAACATTTTCAGAATTTTCTCTGAAATTGTTTAGCTCATATCTTCAGTTAGGGACTTCCAAATTAAGTGAGACCAACTCCAGTAGAACCCTCTGAAAATCTAGTTTTCAGAAAGTCATAGTTTGTCTCATAAAAATTCCTAGAACACCCTAAGAGTTCCAATTAAGGTCAAGGACATAATTATTTGTGGAGGGCTCAAGTGAGCTTCACTGCAACTAAAACTTGACCAAGTCTTTGTTTAGGTTGTAACCAAGCCACAGTAAAAGTTTCACAGTCATTAGGTCTGTCTAAAAAGGTTTATAGACTTCACAACTTCAAAGTTAATGCAAAGGCATTTAATTAATACATACATTGTTCTTATCATGTAGTCGCTAAGGTCGAGGAGGAACCCGAAGTCCTAGACTTCGTTACTCCGGAGGAACAGCTAGCCTACGACCAAGAGCAGCAAGGCAAGCCCCGGTTTGCATTAATCTTTTTACAAATTTTTATTGTTTTGAGCACATACTTGTTTCCTTTTTTTTTCGTTGCATTAGAGTCTTGATTGGAAACCCAACTGCACAGCCAAGAAAACCATGGGTAGGGTTTAGGATCGAAAACCTCGTTAGCCACTGCATTGCTAGAATAGAGTAGGATTCGGTACAAGTCGAGTAGTTGGAACTACTCGCGAGAATAGGCTAGAGGCACATTGCTCGGGTAGAGATAGCTCATGAAACACATGGCAAGAAAATGAGACCGAGCGGAGAGTAAGGGCAGCAGGACTTTGGGGCCTGTGTGCTGTAGCTCCGCTTGTGTCGATTGAGGACCGAGCCGTGTGCGGGCCTGTTGAACAAGCTAGAACAGTACCGAAGACCTACCGGCTATATGGGAACCGGGAAACTGATGTAACTCGGGTAGCTGGGTATTGAGGCATTGCCCGTCGTTCAGAGGGTAGGTTGAGAGCTCGAGGTGTAAATCAGCTGGCGGCACAGAGATGCGCGTGCAGGGACCTCTTGCTCGGGACGATGGGACCGGTTCAATATTTGGCTAACGGGTGAAAGGTAGTCGCGTACGGCGTCCGTGATGGTTGTTGTAGGCAACATCGAGTACGGGCGTACGTGACGGGTTGTTCGGGTAACCCTGCAGGTGTAAATCGATTATAATCGCCGTCCCTCGCGGTCAGTGAGTACCACTTGTTCACTGTACCGTGACGTAGAAAGAACAGGCTAGTTACATGTTAAAATGTTGCTGATTGAAAGTTGGATATTGATTGTTAATGATATGTTGTAGCTTAGTGCTAACTAAAGTTCTTTTCAACTTTGGGCAAAGTACATGAGAGAAATGCGTTTCTTGTTTGATTGCGGCTCTCTCATGTGCCTTAGCATAAAGTTCTCCACAACCTGCTGCTAAAACTTGGAAGTAAGGTTCTACTAATTAGGCGAGTCCTTGCAAATGAACTTTTACCTCATGCAACCCATCACCCTCATGTAGAAGTTCCATGTTTAGGTGAGACGGGTCAGACTTGCTGAGCCTTCGTGCTCACTGCTTGTGTTTGAAGCTTTTGCAGGGTTCTATGAGGAAGGGACTCCCGAAGAGGAGACGGAACCCCAGGAGGGGAACCCCGTCGAGTGGGAGTCGTGCACGCCGCAGAGTTAGTGTGCGTGTGTGCTAGCAAGGACACGTTCGAGGGCTGAACGTGCACTTGATGCTTAGTCTACGCCCGCGAGTGTGGACTAAACTTATTTTGATGTAAACATGTTAATAAACTTGTTTATGTAATAAAGCTTCCGCTTCCGCTTTGTACCTTTGACGTGTGTTATACGGTGCTGTGCAACGCAGCACCCCTCAGCGTGATCCTGGCTCGACAGGACCAGTGGGGTCGTGTCATTCCCGGTGCAAGTTCAATCTTGAACTCCACCTCTCTATCGGGCGGCATCCCCGGCAAATCATCCGGGAATACGTCAGGGAACTCTCGGACCACTGGAATATCTTCCAATCTGATGGTTGTGGCTTGATAGACACTTGGAAGTTTTATTTCTGGACTGTCCAGAAATAAGGAGTGAGACTCATGCACTTCTGAGTTCAAGTGCACAACTCGGAGGACGGTGTCTAAAACAGCGCCGTGGCGGGTTAACCACGACATCCCTTCCGGTTGTCTTCCTCTCACCGTGATGGTGAACGGCACCCAACCGGGTGGCGTAGGTCCTGCAGGGACTTCGACATGGATTGTCCATGTCTTGTTCCTCTCTTCGCCTTCTTCCTTGGCGAAGTACTGCGGCATCTGGTTATATCCGAAATATTGAAGCATTAGCCACAATACTTCCGGATAGCCGCTGCGGTGAGAACAGTGGGACACCACCCACCCGTTCTCCAACTGCTTTTCTGCATCATCTGTAAAAATTATATTTGAGAAATGTCAAATATTTATTTAAACAGTAAACCACTGAGTTATAACACAATACATGTCATTGAACCCATAAAACTTGTAAACATAGTTCAAATTTTAAACAAATTTGACTGCTGATCTGCTGTTCAACATGACAGCCCTGACCAGTTTCAATTTCAACCTGATTTAGGCCATGTCAAAGCAAAACCAATTCTGGAGCTCAACATCAAAGTTAAAGCTAACTTCAATAGCTTTCCAGAAAGTATTTGCTTGGCCTAACATCTGTCTTGGTTCAAAAGTTATGAGATGTCAAAGTTAACAGAATTTCTGGAGAAATTTGGACAGCACCCCCCCCCCCCCCCCCCCCGCTTTAGGTACTGATTTGATCCAATAATTCCAGTTAATGCTGCTCCCAATCTGACAAAACTTTCTGTTACAAAGTTGTAACCCATCTCATAAGCTTTCCATAACTACCTCATTTTCTATTTTTAAAATTTTATGCAGGACGTTATGCTCAATTTACAGAGAGTTTACAGAGAGTCTTTGCTCTGCCCTGTTTTCTGGACAGTTTCAACTCTACTGCATTTTTCGATTGGTTAAGGGATAAAACACCTCTGGACCTTAACAGAAAAGTTGTAAAGCTCTTCCAGAGCTCTCCAGAAATGTATCATATGACCCCAACCTCGAAAGAACTCAACCTCTAACCTCTGTTCATCTTCAGCCTTAATTCAACTGAAAACAGAGTGCTCTATCCTTAGCAACCTATAAGTTGAAAATTTATTTACTTTGAATATCCTGATTAAGGGAAGGAATTACATCAAGTTTTAGTGCTTTGGACCAAAGCCTTCAATTTTTACAATGAGGTTGTTCATTTAGTGGGGTGTGACGTCGATGGGTCACCAAAGCATGTCGGTACTACGTCCTCACAAAGAAAAAACCTATACCGGACTTAGCCGGCTTCGTTAATTCAGTGGCACTAAACATCACTCGCACACGGATACTACACGTCTACCGTTTCAAGGGCAGGCTACCTGCAGAAACTCAAACAATCATCAGACTCGGCTGCACACCGAGCCCGGTATCCATACAGTTCGTACACCCGGCCGTCATCACTCGCCCGGATGTTCTCAAGCCAAACACGCCTTGAGTTACGTGTTCACGTTTCAGACCACGTGACGGGGTCTCCCAAGTTGCACCATGCACGCCAGGGACAGACGTTGCTCGTATACCCCAAACGACATGAAGAGTCGTAGAGGATATCAAAGCGGGTCGGGTTACCTGCCACCCGTGGGGCTCCACCCTTCAGCTTGTGCGCACTGGTGGACAGCGCTTACGTGCACCCCCCAAGACATACACGTCCCGAGATACACGATTTTCCGACATAAACAAATAGAGATTAGTATGCCACTTTCTATATGCTAATAACATCCTTATACGGGCTACTAACTCGTTCCTCACTCGATTTTTGAAAAAGATGACCTTTGTAGTGCGTTAGACCTCAAGCGAGCTCCGATACCAGCGCTGACACGACCCCACGGTCTTGTCGAGCCAGGATCACGCTGAGGGGTGCTGCGTTGCACAGCACCGGATAACACACGTCAAAGGTACAAAGCGGAAGCAAAATTTTATTACATAAACGAGTTTATGAACATGTTTACAGCAAAATATGTCCAGTCTACACTCGCGGGCGTAGACTACGCATCAAGTTCACGTTCAGCCCTTGAACGTGTCCGTGCTAGCACACACGCACACTAACTCTGCGGCGTGCACGACTCCCACTCGACGGGGTTCCCCTCCTGGGGTTCCGTCCCCTCTTCGGGAGTCCCTTCCTCATAGAACCCTGCAAAAGCTTAAAACACAAGCAGTGACCACGAAGGCTCAGCAAGTCTGACCCGTCTCACCTAAACATGGAACTTCTACATGAGGGGTAATGGTTTACATGAGGTAAAAATCATTTGCAAGGACTCGCCTAATTAGTAGAACCTTATTTTCAAGTTTTAGCAGCAGGTTGTGGAGAACCTTACGCTAAGGCACATGAGAGAGCCGCAATCAAACAAGAAACGCATTTCTCTCATGTACTTTGCCCAAAGTTAAAAGGAACTTTAGTTAGCTCTAAGCTACAACAAACCATTAACAAGCAAAGTCCATCTTTCAATCAGCAACATTTTAACATGTAACTAGCCTGTTCTTTCTACGTCACGGTACAGTGAACAAGTGGTACTCACTGACCGCGAGGGACGGCGATTATAATCGATTTACACCTGCATGGTTACCCGAATAACCCATCACGTACGCCCGTACTCGATGTTTCCTACAACAACCATCACGGACGCCGTACGCAACCACCTTTCACCCGTCAGCCAAATATTGAACCGGTCCCATCGTCCCGAGCAAGAGGTCTCTGCACGCGCATCTCAGTGCCGCCAGCCGATGTACACCTCGAGCTCTCAACCTACCCTCTGAACGACGGGCAATGCCTCAATACCCAGCTACCCGAGTTACATCGGTTTCCCGGTTCCCATATAGCCGGTAGGTCTTCGGTACTGTTCTAGCTTGTTCAACAGGCCCGCACACGGCTCGGTCCTCAATCGACACAAGCGGAGCTATAGCACACAGGCCCCAAAGTCCTGCTGCCCTTACTCTCCGCTCGGTCTCATTTTTCTTGCAATGTGTATCATGTGCTATCTCTACCCGAGTCGAGTGCCTCTAGCCTATGCTCGTGAGTAGTTCCAACTACTTGACTTGTACTGAATCCTACCCTATCTTAGCATTGCAGTAGCTAACAGGGTTTGCAATCCTAAACCCAACCCATGGTTTTCTTGGCTATGCAGTGGGGTTTCCAAACAAGACTCTAATGCAAAGAATAAAGTAATCAAGTATGTGCTCAAAACAATAAAAATTTGCAAAAAGGTTAATGCAAACCGGAGATTGCCTTGCTGCTCTTGGTCGTAGGCTAGCTGTTCCTCCGGAGTAACGAAGTCTAGGACTTCGGGTTCCTCCTCGACCTTAGCGACTACATGATAGAAGAAATACATGTATCAATTTAAATGCATTTGTATTAAGTTTGAACTTGTGAAGCTTATAAGTCCCACTAGACAGAGTCACTGACTATGAAACTTTTACTGTGGCTTGGTTACAACCTAGACAGAGACTTGGTCAAGTTTTAGTTGCAGCAAAGCTCATTTGAGCCCTCCACAACTAATTATGCACTTGACCTTAATTGGCACTCTTAGGGTGTTCTAGGGATTTTCTTGAAACAAACTATGACTTTCTGAAAACTAGATTTTCAGAGGGTTCTAATGGAGTTGGTCTCACTTAATTTGAAGGTTCCTAACTAAAGATATGAGCTAAACAATTTCAGAGAAAATTCTGAAAAATGTTTCTGAACATTTTCTATTTTCTCTGGAACAGTCTCACTAATCCCACAATTAGGTGGATCAAATGAGCTCAAATGGATCTGAAATTTTTATGGTGGTTCAAGGATATTTTGGTGAACATTCCAGCAAAATTTCAGGATTTTCCTCCAAAGGATTCTCCAGTTAAAATTCCAAACAGGTTAAAATTTGAGGAATTAATTATGGAGAAATAAAAATTTTCATGAAGTGAAACTTGATTTGCTGGAACGTGCTAATATATATGAATCCAACAAAATTTGGTTCACTCGATTTGGAGTTTTCTAGCCAAAGTTATAAGGATTTGAAGTTTGAATGAAATCTGAAAATCGGGGAAAAAGTTTAAATCTGCCGGGGCCCGCAGGGACATGTGTTGAGCGCCGAGGCGACAGCACACGGCTGCCCACAAGGTTTTTGCGCGCCAGCACACCCAATCCCGGCCGCAGCCCGATCCCAATTTAAAATATCTCCCGCTGACAGCTGGGGTCCACCCCCTTCGTCAACCTCCTGCCGCCCGCGCTCTGCCGCCGGGGGACCTCGCCGGAGAGCTCGCCGGCAGCTTCTGTGGAGCTTCAAACTTCACGATCTTGGCTGCCCCTGCCTACTTTCACACGTGGAACAGGATTCTAGGGTCAGCTCGTCATGACAATGGCCGGTGCCTGGTCGGCGATGAGCCGCCGCCTTGGAAAGGCCTCGGCCGTTTCCGCTGACTTCCCTAGCACCTCAACTACTCGAGCAACCGGTCGGGAAGCATCAGTGGACCTCAGGGAAGGTCGACATGAGCTTGAGGCAGCTCGGGGAGGCCCAAAGTAGGTCGTCACCGTGCGCCCGATGCCTCCCGCTTGCTCCGCCGTTGGTAAACCTCGAAATACGCCGGTTGCAGAGGTTCTCCGGCCAAAGGTTGTGAAGGCGACTTGTGCGTTACCGTGTCTAGTTTGTGTGAGAGCGGATTAAGGCCCTCTAATCCTTTCTAGAGTACGAATTCGACAGAACTGCACCCGAAGGTCGTTCTGCACACAGAAAGGGGAAAACTGGAAATTCGCCGCCGGTGAGCAAACACTCGGGCTGTGGCTCGAGGGTGAGCAGCACCGGTCACCAGTGCGTCCAAGAGTGCCTTGGCTCAGGCGTGACAACTCCCCGGTTGGACTGTCCACGGGAGCCCGAGGTGCGGCGGCGTTAGGTCACCAGATTGAACTCTCGGTATAGCCGAGATCGACCGGTTCCAGCTGAATTCTAGCAGCGGGGAAGACGGAGGAAGGTTTCTAGTACCTTGCCGTGGCTCTGGAGGGGACGGAGAGGCGGTGATCAAGCTTCCCTGATCAGCTCCGAGTGATCGGCAGCGATGGCGCGTTTCTGATGCGAGGAAGCAGCAGAGTGTGCGGTGATCACTCCGATCAGGGTGACGGCGTAGATAAGGAGGCTGTGAGGCGGTTCAGCACGTCGGGGCGGCAAGCAGGTGGTGTCCCGGTCGCCTCTTCGCCGTGGCGACTGCTCAGTCCGGAGCAAGAACCCGAGCTGGGTTTTCAGTCGGTTTGATTTGGAGTAGTGGCTGACATGTGGGTCCCACTTCCAATTTTAACCTCTGAAATTTACTCCTAATCACTGTTGTAAACAGTGAGCCCCAAAATACCCATGGTGATTCAAATTATTCACCCATGAGCCATTTGAATTGGTTAGAATTCAAATTGGGTTTGGTTTGAATGAATTTCAGCACATGTTCAGTTTTAAATTCAAATAAAGTTTGAATTTGCCCCACTTAGCTCATGTCAAGATCAACTCCAAATGGAGTGAAAATTGGTGTGTGAGCTCACAAAAATGTGCTGAATAAGAATATGCCTCCAACTTTTGAATTCATGGGATAAAAACAGTTTGAATTTGAATATGGTTTCAAACTTCCCTCTTTTTAACTATACTCAAATTGACCTCAAAAAGGTTTTGAATTTGGGTGAAACTTGGCACGGACATCCTTAGCAATGTGTAGGAGTTTTCATATGCCCAGCCCTTCTATATCACATGTGGGAAATACCACTTCTGCAATATGTGAGTTTGTTCTCTAATGAGCATGTTGATGGTGGTTACTTGCTCTTCATTTGTGTTCATCAACTTACTTCAAATGAGGTGTGTGGTGTGGTGATGAACACTTCAAATAGGTGTCAAAAACTGAGGCCCTTACAGAAGCCCTGTATGGCAGGAAGTGCCGCACGCCACTCAATTGGTGTGAATCTGGCGAGAGGGTGATTTTCGGCATTGATCTTGTAAAGGTCCCAAAATTTTGAATACAAAGAAACATGAGTTTGTACAAATGTTGGTGTCATGTGTATGAAAAAGGGGGTTGGTTCAAACTTTTTACACATATGATAACACATGTGAGGATTTCAAAAACCAACTTAGGGTATATTGCATGCTTGGGCTCTAGGTGGATTAAGACCACAAAGTTGAAGTACTCAAGTGCAATGGAGGGGTTTAAAAATCAGAAGTTAAATTGAGTGTTCAACTCAAATTTCAAATGAGGGGAGGACACAATGGGAATTCAAAACTGTTGTGTTACACTCTTGATTGCAGCAGCTAACACAAGAATCAAATTGCATATTTGGATTCATTAAGTCCAAATTAGTGGGTAGGCAGAGTTTCATTAATTTTTGAAATGGTTTGCTATCCATTTTCCAAAAAGGATTCAAATGTGCTAAGAATTCAAATATACATTTGAATTTGGAGGGGATTTGTCTAACTATTCAAATGCAGCTCAGATTTTAACTCCAAACATTTGAATTGGTCACTTGCCAAATTTTGGAGATCTTTTGAGGGATAAGGGAGCACTGACTGGTGGGCCCCACATGGCATAGAGGTGGAAAAATCTTACAGCTAAAGTCAGAGCAAAGTCTCTGTTTTATCTCTGCTCACCCGAGCAGGGCTGCCGCAGCATGACACCGAGGGACCCCGGAAGCCACCTCCTGCCCGATTTTCTTCATGTTGGCGAGCTCATCGTGGGTGGTAGTTACTCCCGGCCGTGCTCCGTTTTGCCACAGCACCGAAGACGCAGTCCTGCCCCTCTCGCACGCAAGGACGGCACCGAACAGCCGCCGCCGCGTCACTCGCTCGTGAAGCCACATTCCTTCGCGTGCAAAGCCGGGCAGTAGCAAAAACAAGCCCACGGACTTCTCCACAGCCTCCTCAGACCACAACCGGGAGCGTTCGGCCCTCACAACCCCGTGCACACCAAGATTCCGCGGCGGCCGAACCACAACTGAACAGAGGTCACACGTGGACAGCTCGGCAGAGGGTCGTTCACGGTGGAGCAAGAGCGGCCTCGGACGCGCTAGGACTCGGTGGTGCTCATATCTGGAGCTCAAGCCATGACGTGATCCACCGAGCGCGAATTTGAGAAAACTTCTCCGGCGGGCGCAAACCGACCTTCCGGCACGGTAATCCCAAATTCGACCCCTCTGCTCGTTCCTAGGTCGTAAAAACTTGCATACAAGACCGACAGTAGTCGGCGATCATTAGCCGTTCACATCCCTAGCGTGGAACAGCGTAGAGGCCGAGTATTTCTAGGTTTTCTAATGGTGACCGATGCGGGGAGGATCGGGCTCACGGTGAAAGCTAGGTTAGAGCCTTCTCCGAGCCCTTGCATGGCCATGTCGACCTCCCCTGGGATCCCCCGGTGCTGTAGAGCCCTTTCACCTAGGTTTTGGCGGGCTAGAAGAGTCGGGTGACATCGCCGAAGTGATCCCGAGCTGCCGCACCTTCGGCGGCTAGGTTAGAGCCACCGCCGGTCGAGGGAGATGATCCCATCGTGTTCAGCGTCTGGAACTAGGCCCTAGCGGCGATGGAGGGCGCGGGAGCTGGCCGGACGGCGAAAATCAGCGTGGCTCCGGCGAGCCCGGCGGCGCGCGGGCGCAGGAGCGCGAGGAAGAAGACGAGTTGGCCAGGCCCGCTCGTCAGTCGCTCAGGAATAGTGGTGGGATCTTCTGTTGCACCAGATCATCCGTGACAATGCGGAAAACAGTCCTGTGGCCCTGTGTGGTGTAGCCGAGGGGTTGACACGTGTGGGCCGGACCCGCTGTCAGGGATTTGAACTTTTCCCGGTTAATTCAAATTCCAGAATTTCCCCAAACTTTAGAACCTCCTAACTTTTGCTAGGAAGCTCCAAATTTAGTAATTCAAATTGGGTTGGATTCATCTTGAATAGCTCTATTCAAATATGCAACCCAATTTGTATGAAAATCATTATTTCATTCTGGAAAATTCTTTAAAGCTTTTCAGCAAAATTTAGAGGGAGTTTGGTTAATCCAAAAATCCTCAAATTTTGCCAGAATATTCTCTAGGATGTTAGTGAACCCCTGTAAAAATTTCAGCTCAATTGGAGTTGATTTGATCAGGGCAATTCAGAATTTAAGTTGCTGTATTCAATTGAATACAGAAACATTTTCAGAGAATTTCCAAAACTTGGAAGTTCAGTCTGGGAAAATCTTAGCTCCGAAAATGCTAGGAAAATTCCTGCAAACTCTATGAACTATAATTGAAATTGTAGTTCACTAAGTTTGGCATGAACATGGGTGTTATGTCAGAATTAATTATTCTTTGCTTAATTGCTTAGAAAATTGTTCTGAACAAACCACTCAATGAAAAGTGCTAATTTTTGGTCCAGGGGAATTTCTTGTGACAAGGAACCCACATGAAAATTCTTAGCTCCATTGGAGCTCTGGATCACCCCTGTTCTGTTTAATCACTCAAGGTGATTAAAATGGAAGAGGGGGAAACCACTTAGCACTTAATCATGTGCTTGGATCCAAACCCAAACCACTAGCACCAGTGTCATTTTAAATTCTTAAACAGAGTTCCAGTTTTAAAAACTTGTTATTAGAACTTGTAGCAAAGTCTTTACAATTAAACATATGTGCATATTCATTACGTGTAGCATCTACGTGAAGAACTTGAAGTCATCGGAGTAGAGATCAAAGGAGGGAGGCAAGAGATCAAGCCAAGTGGTCTTCACTAACTGAGTTATATATATTAGTCCCCTGCAAAACAAAGACAAGCCCCGGTTTGCATCAAACCTTACAAGTTTTTATTTGTATTCACTTTATACGTCTAGAATTTTATTTATTGCATTAAGTCTAGGTGGTATGACACTCCAAATGCATGACCCAGAAAACCCTGGAGTATAATGTAGAGTAGGTTAACACTTGTTTATAACTGCTGATCTCAAGTCAACAAAAGTGGATTAAAAGAAGCAAAACTCGAGTGGGCATTTTCCTACTCGTGAACCGGGATTAAGGGGGATCAATCGGAAGAGTTGGGAATTGATCCTCATAGTTGGGAATGGAGACCGAGCAGTGGATGGAAGGCTCAAGGACGTGGTCCTGTGAACCTAGTCTATGTCTGAGTCGATTAACACCCGTTCTAGTGTGCGGCCCCGCTGGACAAGTTTGAGGTGTGTACCGGATGCATACTGGCTATATGGGACCCAGGAAACCGATGTAACATGTTAACCTGGGTGTCGAGGCATACCTCACCGTCTAAAGCCGATGCTGAAAGGATAGAGAAGTCGGCTCTACGAGGGTTTTCCGTGAGAGACATAATCCCTGTCGGTGGGACCGGTTCGACATTTGGGTGTCGTGTGAAAGGTTGCCACGTACGACGTCAGTGACGGTTGTTGTGTGCAACGTCGAGTACGGGCGTATGTGTCGTGTCAGCCGGGTATTTTTTTTATTGCAATCACCGTCGCTCGCGGTAGTGAGCATACTTGTACACTGAGTCGTGACGTAGTAATAAACTGGGAAACATTTAATATGCTTCGTGAGTAATCCTCATATTGGAGATGAGGAAATGATCAACACAGCACTGAATTTGTTTTTCACCTTGGGCTAGTAGCGTCGAGGCAAAATGTTTCTTGTTTGATTGTGGAGTCTCGACGATAATGGCGCAAGGTCCGTATGAGTCTAGGGTAGCTCACTAAAGTTACTTTCACCTCGGGCAAGTGACATCGAGACGAAGCGTTTCTTGTTTGATTGTGGAGTCTCGATGTAAATTGCGTGATGGCTATAAAAGTTGCTTAAAACTTGAAGTAAGGACTCTCCTTTAGCTCAAGATCATCCTTTGTGCAATCTTCTATATTCAGCCCTCTATTTTCTGCATGTAGAGTTTCATGACTAGGGTGACGGTTAAGTCTTGCTGAGCTTCGAGCTCACAGATACTGCATAAGTTGTTTTGCAGGTAATAACTGTACGCTGATATGTACGGGTGTCCGATGAGACTCGGAGATCTCCGAGTGGTGAACTCATAGCAACCCCTGCCGCTGCTACTGTGATAGTGTTGCTAGCGAGAAGGGTCCGCGGGCTGGACTCCTTCTCTGTTGCTTAGCATAAATATGAGACGTGAGTTTTAATAGTCTTCTGCTGTAGAATATTTTGAGAAGTATTTGTAAAATTTACACTTTGTAAGCTTCCGCTTGATTTATGTAATATGATGCTTTATTATGTGTGCTGTTGGGTGTCGCATCACACGGCACCACCCAATGCGATTCCCGGGCGAGGTGCCCCGTCCCCGTGATCGGGATCGGGCCCTCACAAGGTGAACTCATGGAGTCCCCCTATTCCAATTCATGCGCTTAGTTTCGAGTTTTAGGCAAGAATTCATGGATCCGATTGAATTTCGGCGAGCTCGGGCCGCGCTGATGGCGCGCCGCCGCGCAGAGCCGTCACCGACGGCTAGGTCCGCCCGAGAGTGAACACCTGCTGCTCGATTCCAGGGGAACGACCACGATTAGATCGTGGGATACCGCTTCGCCCCATAAAAATCCGGCCGTTGGGAGAGGGATCTACGGCCCAAATTGAATCCTTTATTTTCCCGCGGCCATTTTAGCGCATAACCCCCTGGAAGTTTCGGTAGGAAGCAAAGGGGCCCCTAGGCTCTCGAGAAATTAGAGATTTCGTTGTTAATTGAGTTAAAGGCCCCTGGACAATTCAGTTTTTGCAAAAGACACCTCTATACACACTGTTTTTAGCAGGGACACCACTGGAATAAGCAGAAGTAATGTTTAGGCCCCTGTAATTAACTGATTTAGCAGTTTAACCCCTGCAGAAGCAAGAATTTTGTAGAAAAACCCCTATATAGTGCTGATTTCACCAAATTGGCCCTCACAACATGTTGATTTTGCAACTAGGCCCCTGCAGTGCTCTGTTTTGAATTTTTAACACCTAATAAATGCTGGAAATTACCAGATTTGCCCCTGATGTAGGCTGATATGATGAAAAACACCCTGCATAATGCTGGAATTTTCATTTTAGCCAATTTATAAGAACACCCCCATATCGTGTTGAAAATAACATTTAGTGCCCTAATAATGATTGTTTTCACCTGCACACTCACACCAATGAGACTTAATACTAAAAATGCATAGTAAAAGCTATTCAAGTAGAATTAAAAATGATTTAGGTTTAGGAAATGAGCACTAGAGAATGAAGAAAAGTGAATTTTATCTTGATAATTATTGTGCTTAGGTGTTGGATGGCTTGTTCTTATATTGTTTCCTTGTTATTTTCCTTTCAAATGCGATGGTGTGAAGCAAATCAGCCTCCGAGCTGACATTTGACCTACAAGCTCAAGACTTTGACGACACTGAGCCGCAACACTTCTCGAAAGGCGAGTGTCCTTGACCACATTGCTCCTATTTTAGGAATTTAGTTAGAATTTGCATGCAGGTCTTAATATGAATTCCCATGATAGGAAGTTTACTAGAAATTCCATATTATTCCTTGTAGCATGGGTAGGGATTGGTTGGGATTTACTTTATGTCGTTTACTCATGCTTAGCGTTACTTAGATGATGGGATGGGAGAACTTTACATTAATGTTATTATCATGATCTTTGAGATGTTGATTGTGGTGCTATGTATGGTATATACATGGAGAGTAGAGATAGGAATCTAGCAGGCTGGTTGATACACGGTTGGTGTGTATGCACGAGACTTGGGCTGGTGGTTAGTGCCTGCGTAGATTCTAAGGACCGGTTCGTGATATCCTGTGATCTAGCTATGTCGTGCCACCACAAGACCGGTATGGAACGGTTTGGCCAGTTAAGTTAACTTCTATCTTATCTTGTGTACACCATTGAGATGTTTGTGTGGCGCAAGAGGGAGCTTCTGCAGCGGAGGTAAAATAGACTCCAAGTATGCTGTTAGCGGTGAAACCTTAGCGGCTGTAGAAGGATTTGGTAGTGCAATGTAAAGGCCTCATAGTGATCCCCTGACAACACACCATAGGAAGTGTGAGATGTGATTCGCGATCACGGGCAATCAGGAAGACTTTAGTCTATTTGGTGACAATGGACGAAATCATGACTTGTGGGTAAAGGGTACAAACTATGCAGAGTCAAAACTGTCTAGACAGTCGTGCTCACAGTCAAGAGAGGGCTAGTAACTCCTTGATGATTAGCTTGGGTATGGGTGAGGTTGGTAGTGTTTGGTTGGCAGTGAGAATGGATTTGGTTACACTTGGTGGGGTACTCACTTAGTAATTAGGATGCTAATACAACATAGGGATAGGGTGTTGCATAGTGCTTATAGCCGAGTTGGCCTTCCTTGATTATTGTCTGCATGTCATATATTTCCCTCACTCGCTGAGTACTCTAAGTACTCATGCGTCTTTGTTGCTTCTTTTTGGACATAATTGCTGCTCAGCCTGTGGAGACGGAGTGGAGTATGATGAAGACTATGACTTCAACCCCGGTGCGCAGTACTAGGCGAACATGCCCCCAGACAACGCCTAAGATGGAGCTCTACGCTTAGATTATCCGCTGCTATGTATCTTTCCTTTTTAGACCATGAGTCACTATAAAATTGTAATAACTTGGCTTTTATATAAGATACATCATTTCTGTTGGGCACATGTATAGTTTAACTGATTCTGGCATACATGTAACGTGTTTGGTTATGGTTTTACAGGAACCAGACGTGACAACTTCCATGTTGCGTTGTGCGATACGGGTTAACGTTGGATGGTATTTGGTTAAATTTTAGGTTGAGATTTCGATGCTCCTCGCGGTTGTGAATGCGACGTGTGTTCGTTGGAGGGTGGAATCCCTGGAGACTGGGGTTTTGAGTGATTTTGGGATTGTTTTTTGGTAACCTGTGTGGTGTGCCTAGGTTTTGCCGTTTAGATGGAAGTAGTGTTGGTGGAACATTGTGCACATCTTATGACGTTATGATCCAATGGATTGCATAATTTGTGCTCCCCTGTCACTTGGTATTACACTTTACGTTGCTAAACCTTTTTGTATGCCCATCTTACTAGTATGACAATGTAGTACTCTATCAACATTTGTGAACTGCGAGCAAACTGTATATAACGGCTGATCATGACTCATGAGCATGCTGAATTACATAAGATGTTACATTGGCTGAAATGAGGTGACATTCTTTTATCTAACTGCAGATCTCAACCGTAGGAATGGTGATCAGGTACTTATCCATTTTCAGAGGGTTTCAATTGCTTTACATGTCTAGTTTCCGAGGATTTGTCTCACTTTGAATACTGCCTTGCAGGTAGCAGAGGCAACGAGGAATCTTAAATCCATTTTGTCTAAGGAGGTCAGAACATCTTGCAACTACTAGTGCTAGTGCAATGTCTTGATACTTCTTATCTAGTTATGTGGCAACGCAATGTATCAGACCCTTACTTTCTTCAGTGCTATACTTCAAATATTCTCAATCTCACACATGCTGCTTAGCTTGAATCACCTTGGTCACTGGCCTCTGGCAGCATACTTTAAAATGGTGTGCATGTGCTTATGCATCACCATAGCATTATAACCAATTAACCCTTCCTTGAGTTCCTCCTCTCTATACATAATTTGATGGCCTCACAGTTATATTATAGGGTAAAGTGCATTAGCAGCCCTCAAACTTATTCAGGGTTCATAGGTCTATCAGGTCTGTAAGCTATTATTTTGCGCATCTTGGTCGCTGAACTTGTCAAGTGTGCCGCTTGAGGTCTAAACTCCAAAGCATGCCAATTTTGGTAAATATGTAATTCTATACTCTGTATCTCCTATCCACTGCAGTGAGGTCTCTCCTGCCATATTATCATGTCGCTACACTCACCGCCCTCCATGACCATGATTTTGAGATGTCATCCCGGCCATATGATGAGTGCTATGAATAATATGTTGGTAAAATTTGATTACATGGATGCCCCATAGATGCCTAGTAGGCAGACCAACACTGATCAAGGGATTTAGACCTACAATGAAGAATGCTCAGGGACATGAAACTGTAAATTAAGAGGTCAAGGACATCCCTATGTCTCTGAACAACTTTAGGGACCAGCAGGTCACTGGTGTACTTCACTCTATCTTTTATATGCCAAATATTTTCAGGGCATAGCATGTTAGTTATTGTAGGCAAGTGTTTGCAGTCTATATCTTTCATGTTGTGGCAACTCGATGCTTTTTACTTATCATGTTGACTGCATATAAAGTAGTCATGAGTCTTTTGGCGTTTCCTCAACTAATTTGTATTTTTCATATTCTTTTGACTTCAGGTAATTGATGCTGTAGGTGCTAGTCAACAAGAAGTAGGCGTGTTGAGCCTTGATTTTTTTTAGGAATCATGCATCCCCCTCTTGGAAAACTGATGATCTCAGTGGGAAGAGCTCATATGGTGAGGACGAGGCTGAAGCTAAAAACAGTGGTGCTGAACATGATTTACCAAAGAATAAATCACCCAGAGCTGACCCCGGTACAAAATAAATGTGAATTCCAAAAGCATTTTCCCATCTTTTGTTGGTTACACCAGAAAATAAAGTGCCTTTCAATGCAGATAACTATCAAATCGACACAGCAGCAAAAATGACTCGAAGGGTAATAGTTGTAGCCTTGTTTACATGTTTCTTTTTGTAATCTTTCTTTTATAAGTATTTCTTATGTCTTTTTATTTTTCTGGATACTGTAGAAACTGAGGGAGAAAAGGCGGAAGAAAAGAGCAATGGACTTGGTTCATAAGGATGATGAAGCATGTGTTAAGCTGGAAAATGCAGCTATTGAGCGGTTAAAGGCCGTTGATTCTGCTGTGCTTGGGAAATACAGCATATGGAGGAAAGAGAATGAGAATTCAGACTCAACAGTTAGGTTAATGAGAGACCAACTCATCATGGCTCGTGTTTACTCCTCTCTTGCTAAATCAAAAAATAAGAGTGATTTATATCAAGAACTGCAGACCAGAATCAAGGAGAGCCATTGGGCTGTTGTCACACCCGGTTTTCCATAAGGAACACCCAGCGTATACTCACATGTATGCCAGGATCAGTTGACTCATACATGTGCCGACAATAGTGAAATATCATTTATATTACATGCCAAAGTCAACGGTAACATTATATTACATCATATGTCATAATAGAATAATAAGAGTGCTATTAAAATAATATTTACAACCAGCGGAAGTCTAACTAATGGTCCTCCAATCCACAGGCGTTGCCCGGGGGTTACGCCAACCTAGAATAACTCTTCGGGATCGAAATCCTCCTCATTGAAGTCATTTTCTTCATTTGGACCTGAGCAGCATACGACATCCAACAAAAACAAGTTTGAGTACGAAAGGTACTAAGCAAGTGTAGGAAAGTATGTTATGAAGGCTAATAGCAAGGAAGGCTGACATGGTTAAGCACTATGCATTAATCCTAAGCCTTAGCTTTGATTAGCAATCTATCTTACTAAGTGATAATCCAACCATCATCATAATTAAGTCATTTAATGTTAGGTTACACCACCCAACAACCTCTTTCAACTCACATCCATGTTTCTCTAATCATGGACAAGTCCAAGCCGCTCTTGACCGTGAGCACGGCTATCATGACAGTTTGGTTCTCTGCAGAGATTGTACCACTTTACCCACAAGTAGTGATTTCATCCATTGTTGCCAGGTGGACTAAGAAACCTCCCTGATATCTGTGGTTGCAAGCCACATTACACACTTCCTTTGGTGTGCGATCACGAGATCACTACATGGCCTTTACAAAGGGTCTACCGGCAAGTACAAGCCCACTGAGGTTTCACCGCTGTAGTTCCTGGGAGTAACCCTCCCCTACAGAAGCCCCCTCTTGAGCCTTGCAGTTCCCAGGGCAGTCAAAAATGGACTCCCATTCCCCGCACCATCCAAACACTCATACTATACCGGCAAACTCCTAATTAATTGGCCAAGCTGCCCCATCTCAGTCTTGTGGTGGCACTGTAAAGTCGGGTTAACTGTTCCATGAACCGGTCCTTAGAATCTAAGACAGGTACTAACTCATTCCCGAGTCTCGTGCACGAAGCACCAACCAAAACAACCAACCTGTCTAGATTCCTAACACCATGACACACTCTTGTATCTTTCATATAATTCCACAAGACGAGTAACATCAATGTTCCATTCATTCTCTAAGTTCTAAGTATGCATGGCTAAGCACATAAAATGATAACCATCAAATATCAACTAAGTCCCTCCATGGTTCAACAAGGAATGATAAAGGAATATAACTAGGAAAACAACCTAAATTAGGTTTCATATTAATTACATCATGCAATCATTCTAACTAAACACCCTAGAATAGGAACAAAGTGGTCAAGGAACACTTGCCTTTGAAGGAAGGGTGATTCACTTCAAATTCTTGCTCTTGAAGATTTAGATGTAGTTCTTGATTTGGTTCTAGCCATTCACATGCACACACAAAACAATGCCAAACATGCCATAAGAATCTTAGCAATGCATTTCAATCTTGTATGTTTGATTACACACATATACTTATTGATTTCATGTCATTTTATGTAGGTTGGAATGAAAGTAGGTTTCAATTGGGTACCTATGTCCTTTTACTTTACTTTTGCTATAGTCAAACACTCATTTTCAATTTGTGAGGTGATTAAAAATAATTTTTGAATATTATGTGTATATATGTTAATTTTTATAATTAATTAAATCCTAAAAATCATTTAAATCATTACTATAATCATTTTCAGAACTCATATTACTATTTACTACATTTCAGAACCTATTTATGTATTTGGAACAGTTTCCATAATTTCCCTTCATTATATAATATTTTATCTATATTTTAGTATTTATTTAATACTTAAAAATGTATTTTCAGCCATTTAAATAATTATTCTGGACTACAGAAACTTCAAATGCATAAAAACATAAAAACAGAATAATATTGTGCTGTTTAATAAATTTCTACAATTTTTCTGATATTTATATTATTTTTGTTTAAATTTTTCAGAATTAATTTGTCATTATATAATTAATTTCAGTCTTTGGAACTAATTATTTTTAATTTCAGATTTAATATTCTGGTCAGAATGTTTAAACAGGGTTTTTAATAAGTTTCTAACATTTTTCAGAAATTATTTAACCTAATTTGAGTAATTACAGAATTAAATTCAAATTTTAAAACTGATTTGGGTCAATTTGTGATAGTTACAACTTTTCCAGGGTTCAAATTGAAATTACAGAACTGTTTGATTAATTTGTAAATCACACAGGGGTTAATTGGTTATTTTAAACTGAATTTCCTAATTTCTAATAAGCCTAGGGTTAATTCTGCAAAAATCAGAGGCTATCTCATACTTATTCAAATCTCTAGGGACTAAAGCGTTAAAATCTCAACGGTTATAACTAAATTGAATGTGGACCGTCGGATCTGAGATCAACGGCCCAGATTTAAAATACCCGAACTGGTACGCATGTTCTAATCCTAACCGTTCACGCGAAATGGACGCTCCCGATTGCGCCACGTCGCCCTAACCCCTTCTCCCTCGCGTCCGGCGGCCGCGCGATCGCCGACGAGCGGCGACGGTGGCCGAAAACTCTTGGGTTTTGTCGTTTCTTCACCGTTTCTTCATCTATTTGCACCAGAAGAGAGAGGAGAGGGTGGGAAACTCACCTAGGAGAGTTTTGGAGACCGAATTTGGCCGGAGATGCGTGATCGACGGCGGCAGTGGGAAAACTCCGGCGATCTTCGTCGGGGTCGGTCTCCAGGCGTGTTTCTTCAGGGAATTTGATCGGAATTTCCTTCTGATGGCCGAGGGAGGGTGTAGGAGTCGTTAGAACCGAAGATCGTCGTGGATTTTCCAAGAATTGGGTTTGGAGGCGGTTTTTCTTATTCGGGCGAGATGAGTGGTTTCGGTGGGGGGAAATGGCCGGGGTCAGGGGTATTTGTAGAGGGGGAGGCGGCGACGGTTTTGGAGGCGTCGGTTGAGGAAGGGGCGCCGCAAATTTGACACATGGCCAAATCCTTTCTCACATGCGATAATGGAACGGAAATGAGAGAGGGAGAGAGGAGGGCTGCGGTTAGGGTGAAGAAAACTGACGCGTGGGGCCCCTTTGGCAGTGAGGAGGGAGAGAGGGAGGCGGTTTTGTTTCATTTGTGAGAAATTCGGTATTACAACTTTTTTTTTCAATGGAGGCTGGCTCAGCGTCAGTATGACTAGCTAGCTAGCTGGTGGTTCATTCTCGACGCCGATGGCCGGGGTGAAGAAGAAAGAAAACGAGTTTCTCTTTTGAACCCTTGTAATTCCAGCGGTCCAGCCTCTGTACAGCCTACACAAAACCTGGCTGGCACGTACTGCGCGCTGGATTGCAGCCTGCGACGCAAAGTCTGGCTCAGAGTCCAGACACTCAACTCAGGATCGTGGACGTGGATGCATAATCGTTGGTGTGATCAGATTGCCGATGATTAATAAGCTTACGACGACGTCAGTGACTGGTGGGCTGAGCATCTGGCAGTGCAGTTTGCAGCTAATCCTGTACAGTACTATGGAGGAGACGGGATCCTAATCTGAAATGGTTAGGGTACTAGGAGAGGGTTCTTTAATTACGGGTGTCTGGAAATGAGATCTGCCTGCCTGCCTGCCTGCGCCCATGGAGGCTCCGCCGCTTGGGCTGACCTAGGAAGCCTCGTCTGCTTGCTGCTCAGCGCCAAGTTGTCAAAGCATCATCTATCCTGATCCCTTCTTGACGTTGAACCAAACGCATATAAAAATAGATATTCATAGATAGATAACTACTTGGTTAATTACATCTCTCTTTTCACCCCTCAGCTCTACCCCAGATGCATACTTAATTTAGCCACGGCTCACAGTTTTGCCAGGCCTATATACGTGGCTGCGAAAGTGTTGGAGGTTCTTTTTTCAGTGGTGATAGTGGATCTCGAATGTCTGAACACAATAGCGAGAGAGACTCGAGGATTTACGTGGTTCGAACAGCCGAAGCGTAAAACACTACGTCCACGGGAGTGCTTGGTGTATTACTTGCTCGCGTGTAAGAATGAGTTGGTTGGGTCGTGAACCCTTTGCCAGGAGGTCACCCATCCTAGTACTACTCTCGCCCAAGCACACTTAACTTCAGAGTTCTGATGGGATCCGGTGCCTTAGTGCTGGTATCATCGCATCCTGGGTCTATACCGATCATAAGAGTTTGAAGTATATCTTCACTCAGCCAGATCTCAACCTTCGGCAAAGGAGATGGTGGGAGTTCATTAAGGATTTTGATGTGGGAATCAATTACCATCCTAGAAAAGCTAATGTGGTTGCAGATGTCTTGAGCAGAGAGACACATGTTAACATGTTAACCATAAGAGATCTTCAGCCCCAACTTTGTGAAGAGTTTGCAAAGCTCAACTTACGCTTGGTGAATCATACAGGAGCCATAGCAATGGAAGTTGATTCAACTCTAGAACAAGATATACGAAAAGGTCAAAAGAACGATGAAAAGATCAAAGAAATCAAGGAGTTGATCAAAGAAAACAAGGCCCCGGGATTTAGAGAAGATGAGCAAGGTATTGTGTGGCATGGTACAAGAATATGTGTGCCAGATATAAAAGAAATAAAGAAGTTAATTTTGAAAGAAGCTCATGATTCAGATTATTCCATCCATCCTGGAAGCACAAAGATGTATCATGATATTAAAAAAAAGGTATTGGTGGTATGGAATGAAAAGAGATGTTGCAGAGCATGTAGCATTGTGCGACACATGCCAGCTGGTCAAAGCAGAACACCAAAGGACTGCAGGGCTATTACAACCACTAAAGATACCTGAATGGAAGTGGGAAGAAATTGGGATGGACTTCATAGTAGGTTTGCCCAGAACACAAACAGGGTATGACTCAATATGGGTAATACTGGATAGATTGACCAAAGTTGCTCATTTCATTCCAGTGAAGGAAAATTATAACGGTTCCAAACTAGCAGAACTGTATATGTCAAGAATAGTCTGCCTACATGGTGTACCCAAAAGGATAGTATCAGATAGAGGTACACAGTTCACTTCAAGGTTTTGGCAGAAATTACATGAGTCTATGGGAACTCGATTGAATTTCAGTTCTGCATATCACCCACAAACTGATAGGCAGACAGAAAGGACCAATCAAATTCTTGAAGATATGCTCAGAGCTTGTGCTCTCAAAAATAGTAGGAGTTGGGATAAGAATTTGCCATATGCAGAATTCTCCTATAATAATAGCTACCAAGCAAGTATGAAGATGTCCCCATTTGAGGCTCTATATGGAAGAAGATGTAGAACTCCACTATTTTGGGATCAAATAGGTGAGAATAAGGTGTTTGGACCTGAAGTATTAAAAGATGCAGAAAAGAAAGTAAGAGAAATTCGTAATAATCTAAAGATAGCTCAAACAAGACAAAAGAGTTATGCGTACACAAGGCGAAGAGAACTAGTCTTCGAAGTGGGAGACTATGTGTATCTCAAAATGTCACCCATGCGTGGACTAAAGAGATTTAAAGTAAGAGGGAAGCTAGCACCTCAGTATATCGGACCATTCATGATACTGGAACGCAAAGGAGAGGTAGCATATCAGTTGGAGTTACCCTCCCGGTTGTCAGATGTACACGATGTGTTCCATGTATCACAACTCAAGAAGTGTTTGAGAACACCAGAAGAGCAACTACCAATGGCCGAATTGGATGTATAAGAAGATCTTTCATATACCGAGTATCCTGTCAGAATTCTTGACACAATGGAAAAGGTTATCAGAAACAAAATAATTCGTATGTGCAAGGTTCAATGGAAACATCATTCCGAGGCAGAAGCTACATGGGAAAGAGAAGATGAACTCAAATCACAATTCCCTAATCTATTCCCTTAGTAAACCCCAATCTCGAGGACGAGATTTTTCTTAAGGGGGGTAGAGTTGTAATACCGAATTTCTCACAAATGAAACAAAACCGCCTCCCTCTCTCCCTCCTCACTGCCAAAGGGGCCCCACGCGTCAGTTTCCTTCACCCTAACCGCAGCCCTCCTCTCTCCCTCTCTCATTTTCGTTCCATTATCGCATGTGAGAAAGCATTCGGCCATGTGTCAAATTTGCGGTGCCCCTTCCTCAACCGACACCTCCAAAACCGTCGCCGCCTCCCCCTCTACAAATACCCCGACCCCGGCCATTTCCCCCCACCGAAACCACTCATCTCGCCCGAATAAGAAAAACCGCATCCAAACCCAATTCTTCGAAAATCCACGACGATCTTCGGTTCTAACGACTCCTACACCCTCCCTCGGCCATCAGAAGGAAATTCCGATCAAATTCCCTGAAGAAACACGCCTGGAGACCGACCTCGACGAAGATCGCCGGAGTTTTCCCACTGCCGCCGTCGATCACGCATCTCCGGCCAAATTCGGTCTCCAAAACTCTCCTAGGTGAGTTCCCACCCTCTCCTCTCTCTTCTGGTGCAAATAGATGAAGAAACGGTGAAGAAACGGCAAAACCCAAGAGTTTCCGGCCACCGCCGCCGCTCGCCGACGATCGCGCGGCCGTCGGACGCGAGGGAGAAGGGGTTAGGGCGACGTGGCGCAATCGGGAGCGTCCATTTCGCGTGAACGGTTAGGATTAGAACATGCGTACCGGTTCGGGTATTTTAAATCTAGGCCGTTGATCTCAGATCCGACGGCCCACATTCAATTTAGTAATAACCATTGAGATTTTAACGCTTTAGTCCCTGGAGATTTGAATAAGTATGAGATAGCCCCTGATTTTTGCAGAATTAACCCTAGGCTTATTAGAAATTAGGAAATTCAGTTTAAAATAACCAATAACCCCTGTGTGATTTACAAATTAATCAAACAGTTCTGTAATTTCAATTTGAACCCTGGAAAAGTTGTAACTATCACAAATTGACCCAAATCAGTTTTAAAATTTGAATTTAATTCTTTAATTACTCAAATTAGGTTAAATAATTTCTGAAAAATGTTAGAAACTTATTAAAAACCCTGTTTAAACATTCTGACCAGAATATTAAATCTGAAATTAAAAATAATTAGTTCCAAAGACTGAAATTAATTATATAATGACAAATTAATTCTGAAAATTTTAAACAAAAATAATATAAATATCAGAAAAATTGTAGAAATTTATTAAACAGCACAATATTATTCTGTTTTTATGTTTTTATGCATTTGAAGTTTCTGTAGTCCAGAATAATTACTTAATTGCTGAAAATACATTTTCAAGTATTAAATAAATACTAAAATATAGATAAAATATTATATAATGAAGGGAAATTATGGAAACTGTTCCAAATACATAAATAGGTTCTGAAATGTAGAGAATAGTAATATGAGTTCTGAAAATAATTATAGTAATGATTTAAATGATTTTTAGGATTTATTTAATTATAAAAATTAACATATATACACATAATATTCAAAGATTATTTTTAATCACCTCACAAATTGAAAATGAGTGTTTGACTATAGCAAAAGTAAAGTAAAAGGATATAGGTACCCAATTGAAACCTACTTTCATTCCAACTCACATAAAATGACATGAAATCAATAAGTATATGTGTGTAATCCAACATACAAGATTGAAATGCATTGCTAAGATTCTTATGGCATGTTTGGTATTGTTTTGTGTGTGCATGTGAATGGCTAGAACCAAATCAAGAACTACTTCTAAATCTTCAAGAGCAAGAATTTGACGTGAATCACCCTTCCTTCAAAGGCAAGTGTTCCTTGACCACTTTGTTCCTATTCTAGGGTGTTTAGTTATAATGATTGCATGATGTCATTAATATGAAACCTAATTTAGGTTGTTTTCCTAGTTATATTCCTTTATCATTCCTTGTTGAACTATGGAGGGACTTAGTTGATATTTGTTGGTTATCATTTTATGTGCTTAGCCATGTTTAGTACTTAGAAAATGAATGAAACATTATGTGGATAGTCTTGTGGAATTATATGAAGGACACAAGAGTGTGTCATGGTGTTAGGAATCTAGACAGGCTGGTTGTTTTGGTTGGTGCTTCGTGCAGAGACTTGGGAATGAGTTAGTGCCTGTCTTAGATTCTAAGGACCGGTTCATAGAACAGTTAACCCGGCTTTACAGTGCCACCACAAGACTAAGATGGGGCAGCTTGGCCAATTAATTAGGAGTTTGCCGGTATAGTATGAGTGTTTGGATGGTGCGGGGAATGGGAGTCCATTTTTGACTGCCCTGGGAACTGCAAGGCTTAAGAGGGGGCTTCTGTAGGGGAGGGTTACTCCCAGGAACTACAGCGGTGAAACCTCAGTGGGCTTGTACTTGCCGGTAGACCCTTTGTAAAGGTCATGTAGTGATCTCCTGATCGCACACCAAAGGAAGTGTGTAATGTGGCTTGCAACCACGGATATCAGGGAGGTTTCTTAGTCCACCTGGCAACAGGGGATGAAATCACTACTTGTGGGTAAAGTGGTACAATCTCTGCAGAGAACCAAACTGTCATGACAGCGTGCTCACGGTCAAGAGCGGCTTGGACTTGTCCATGATTAGAGAAACATGGATGTGAGTTGAAAGAGGTTGTTGGGTGGTGTAACCTAACATTAAATGACTTAATTATGATGATGGTGGGATTATCACTTAGTAAGATAGATTGCTAATCAAAGCTAAGGCTTAGGATTAATGCATAGTGCTTAACCATGTTAGCCTTCCTTGCTATTAGCCTTCATAACATTCTTTCCTACACTTGCTGAGTACCTTTGGTACTCAAACTTGCTTTTGTTGGATGCCGTATGCTGCTCAGGTCCAAATGAAGACAATGACTTCAATGAGGAGGATTTCGATCCCGAAGAGTTATTCTAGGTTGGCGTAACCCCCGGGCAACGCCTGTGGATTGGAGGACCATTAGTTAGACTTCCGCTGGTTGTAAATATGATTGTAATAGCACTCTTATTATTCTATTATGACATATGATGTAATATAATGTTACCGTTGACTTTGGCATGTAATATAAATGATATTTCACTATTGTCGGCACATGTATGAGTCAACTGATCCTGGCATACATGTGAGTATGCGCTCGGGTGTTCCTTATGGAAAACCGGGTGTGACAAAGTGGTATCAAAGCCAAGGTTGCCCGTAGGACGAAAACCTAGTTAGAAATGGACGGAATAGACATCACTATTTTATTAAAAACTATTTTACTAAATATTTTGTTAGAAGGAGGATTATTTTGAATATATATATGTTGTCTAACCTCATCTATACTCAAAATTATTGTTTATTTTCTAACATATTTTAAATTTTTCTTGAAACAAATGGCACGCACACGTCTTACGGCCCTTAAGTCCACCGAAGGGCGAGTTCCCCGACACCAGCTGGCTGAACGCACTGTCGAGGAGGTGGACAACCCCGCCACCTACCAGACCCACGGGGAGTCCACTAGAGGCATGGTGGATCGCCTTAGACACCTCCTTCGCTGTGCTGGTTACACCGGCAAGCTAGAGGTGCAGTACGACACCACTCAAGTCTCTCGCGCAGAACGCGATGAGTGGAAGTCGCAGGCGAGGATCTTCTATGAGAACAAGCTGCTCAAGATCCACAATTCGCCAGCATGGAGGTCTACCATGGCAGAGGCTGAGAAGGACGCCACTTGGGAAGCAATCACTTGCCAGAGCTACACCAACCGTGGCCGCCTTGAGGGGACTCAATACATGTACACCCCTCGGCGACAAAGTGGAAGTGCGGTGTTCAACTACGAGCCAATCCATGAAGGTTGCGACGTAGTGCAGATGGAGATGAGCCTCAAGTTAGGAGTTGACATCAGCACCAGGCTACAGAACTGCCAACAGGAGCTTCAAGACATACGTGACCTTTTGAAGAAGACGGAGGCCATAATGCGTGGACTGATAAGGATGGGGGATGGAGAAGTGAGTGATCTCTATGCTTCAGATGGAGACACTTGGACTCCGGACTCTCCAGACCGTAGGGCAGCCAAACGCCCTCATGCTTCTCCAGCACCTGAGGCCTCCACAGCTGAGTTAGAGGCTAGCACTCCTGATGGTGATGGCGGGAACCCACAGGAGGATGCACAGAACCCAGGGGACAACTAGGATAGGTGTCCTTGCTCATGTAGTAGCTCGTGTAGTATGTATGTATGGTAGTGTATTGACTAGCGTGTAATGATTGATTAGTGTACTTGTTTAGGTTGATGATGTAATGTGTAGTTAGTGTATGAACGTGAGTTGTGAAAGCCGTAGGCTTATGTTCACAACCTCGTTAGTGTATGTAAATATCTATTAAGGAATATAAATGCTTAGTTTGCTTTAACCATGATCATTTAATAAATAAGTAGAAACTTTTGTAACTGTTGTGTAGAATTGATGAAGTCTATGCACAACGTAATACACTTAAGAGAACATTTATACATTAAGTTTAAACATAGTCTTTCACAATAGATGGCGGGAATAAGGAGACGCAACGAAGGGAACAACAACAATGAGGCTGCAGAATTTCCTTTACCTGGATGGCAGCCACGTGTTGCACGTAGAGCTGATGGAGAGGAGATACAACAGATGATGAACATGCAAAACCAACTCATTCAGAACTTGACACAAGTGGTGGCCTACATACAACAACCTCAACCACAAATTCAGAATGCACCACGTCAACCCAAGTTGAATGAATTCTTAAGCACCCAACCACCAAGGTTTGACAATGCTATAGAGCCATTAGAAGCTGATGATTGGCTCAAGAATATTGAAAACAAGTTGCAGATCATACAATGCCCAGGGCGTGAGAGGGTACTCTTTGCTTCTCACCAACTATATGGATCTGCAGCGGACTGGTGGACGGCATACAAAGAAGCTCATGAGGATCCAGAAAGTATCTTATGGAATGAGTTCAAACTCGCCTTCCACAATCACTATGTTACAGTCGGAGAAATCAAGAACAAGCGGAAGGAGTTCCTCAACCTAAAGCAAGGTAGCATGTCCGTGCGAGAGTACCTTACTAAGTTCACACAGTTATCCCGCTATGCTCCGGGAGACATAGACACGGATGAAAAGAAACAAGACTGTTTCATTGAGGATTTGAACTCGGAAATACAGTATGCCATGTCTTCCAGTGACTATGAAAGTTTTCAAAAGCTCATCAACAAGGCTTTCATAGTGGAAAGAAAAGACAGAAGTTAGTTGAGGAGCGAAAGAGGAAAATGAATTGGCAAGGACAGTCCTCTAGCAGCAACAGTCGGCCCCGTTTTTCATTGCCGCCGACGGGAGCAATGAATCGACCTATAGCTCCCAATTAGTTTCAGAGGAGCTACAACCCTGCCGCTAGGAATCCCACCTTTCAACCACAACATCAGCGACAACAAGTACAGCAACAACGTCCTACCTTTCAACCTCGTCCTGCAGGGTCAAACCCTCCAAATGCACAACAAGGCAACAAAGCACCAATGAACAAGATCACAGGGCAATGCTTCAACTGTGGAGAAACGGGACACTATGCCAACCGGTGCCCCAACAAGAAGCCACCTCAACCACAGAACCTTGTGCGTGGCAAGGTGAATCATGTGACCATGGAGGAAGAACAAGAGGCACCAGATGTGGTGATTGGTATGTTCTCCGCCAATACTTACCCTGCTACAATTCTGTTTGACTCTGGTGCAACACACTCATTCATAGCCAAGGAATTCATAACCAAGCACAACTTACCAATTACGTCTATGAATCGAGTGTTATTAGTGAATTCTCCTAGAGGAGAAATAAAGACAAAACAAATATGTCCCAAGGTAAAGCTAGGAGTTAATGGAGTAGAATTCCTTGCAAATCTCATTGTGATAGAATCACAAGGGATAGATATCATCTTGGGGATGGACTGGTTAACCAAGTATAAAGGAGTTATACATTGTTCAACGAGAACAGTGGAACTAACACATAAGGATGGAACAAAGGTTGAGTTCACATCTATTCAAGTACCCTCTGGAAATGTTCAACTCAACAAGACCGGAGTAGTTATTGAGGACATAAAGGTGGTTAATGAATTTCCAAATGTATTTCCTGAGGAGTTACCAGGTATGCCACCGGATCGAGTAGTAGAATTCATTATAGAATTAGTACCTGGTACTGCTCCCATATATAAAAGACCATATCGGATGGATACCCAACAGTTAGAAGAACTCAAGGATCATATCCGAGAGTTGTCGGAGAAAGGGTATATCCGTCCTAGTTTCTCACTATGGGGAGCTCCGGTTATATTTGTACCTAAGAAGGATGGAACCAAGAGGTTGTGTGTAGATTACCGTGCCCTCAACGAAGTAACAATAAAAAACAAGTACCCTTTACCTCGCATTGAGGACTTGTTTGATCAATTAAGAGGTGCATGTGTATTCTCTAAGATTGACCTCCGTTCCGGATATCATCAACTAAAGATAAGAGAATCGGATATCCCGAAGGCAGCATTTGTTTCTAGGTATGGACTGTATGAATATACAGTTATGCCTTTTGGAGTAACAAATGCTCCGTCATATTTCATGTACCTTATGAATAAGGTGTTCATGAAATACTTGGTTAAGTTTGTGGTAGTGTTCATTGATGATATCCTCATATACACAAAGAATGAGAAAGAACATGAAGAGCACCTGAGAATAGTATTGCAAAAGCTAAGAGAAAACCAACTTTATGCTAAATTCAGTAAGTGTGAATTTTGGCTTAAGAAAGTTGCTTTTCTGGAACATATTATCTCCGAAGGTGGAATATCAGTAGACCCAGAAAAGATATCCGGTGTTCAAAAGTGGAAGACACCAGAGAATGTCGGAGAAATCCGAAGCTTCTTAGGATTGGCAGGCTATTACCGAAGGTTCATCGAAGGATTTTCAAAAATAGCCAAGCCACTCACAAAGATGTTGGAAAAAGGAGCTGCTTTTATATGGTCTCATGAGTGTGAATCATGCTTTCAAGAATTAAAGAAGAAGTTAACAACTGCCCTAGTCTTGGTTATGCCCGATATGGAGAAATCATTCTCTGTCTATTGTGATGCTTCAAGACAAGGGTTAGGATGTGTACTTATGCAAGAAGGGCATGTTATTGCCTATGTTTCTCGACAACTTTGGAAGCATGAGAAGAACTATCCTACCCATGATCTAGAGTTAGCAGCAGTTGTACATGCATTAAAGTTATGGAGACATTACCTAATGGGTAAAAGAACTGAGATCTATATCGATCATAAGAGTTTGAAGTATATCTTCATTCAGCCAGATCTCAACCTTCGGCAAAGGAGATGGTTGGAGTTCATTAACGATTCTGATGTGGGAATCAATTACCATCCTGGAAAAGCTAATGTGGTTGCAGATGCCTTGAGCAGAAAGACACGTGTTAACATGTTAACCATAAGAGATCTTCAGCCCCAACTTTGTGAAGAGTTCGCAAAGCTCAACTTATGCTTGGTGAATCATACAGGAGCAATAGCAATGGAAGTTGATTCAACTCTAGAACAAGATATACGAAAAGATCAAAAGAACGATGAAAAGATCAAAGAAATCAAGGAGTTGATCAAAGAAAACAAGGCCCCGGGATTTAGAGAAGATGAGCAAGGTATTGTGTGGCATGGTAAAAGAATATGTGTGCCAGATATAAAGGAAATAAAGAAGTTTATTTTGAAAGCAGCTCATGATTCAGATTATTCCATCCATCCTGGAAGCACAAAGATGTATCATGATACTAAAATAAGGTATTGGTGGTATGGAATGAAAAGAGATGTTGCAGAGCATGTAGCATTGTGCGACACATGCCAGCTGGTCAAAGCAGAACACCAATGGCCTGCAGGTCTATTACAACCACTAAAGATACCTGAATGGAAGTGGGAAGAAATTGGGATGGACTTCATAGTAGGTTTGCCCAGAACACAAACAGGGTATGACTCAATATGGGTAATAGTGGATAGATTGACCAAAGTTGCTCACTTCATTCCAGTGAAGGAAAATTATAACGGTTCCAAACTAGCAGAACTGTATATGTCAAGGATAGTCTGCCTACATGGTGTACCCAAAAGATAGTATCAGATAGAGGTACACAGTTCACTTCAAGGTTTTGGCAGAAATTACATGAGTCTATGGGAACTCGATTGAATTTCAGTTCTGCATATCACCCACAAACTGATGGGCAAACAGAAAGGACCAATCAAATTCTTGAAGATATGCTCAGAGCTTGTGCTCTCAAAAATAGTAGGAGTTGGGATAAGAATTTGCCATATGCAGAATTCTCCTATAATAATAGCTACCAAGCAAGTATGAATATGTCCCCATTTGAGGCTCTATATGGAAGAAGATGTAGAACTCCACTATTTTGGGATCAAATAGGTGAGAATAAGGTGTTTGGACCTGAAGTATTAAAAGATGCAGAAAAGAAAGTAAGAGAAATTCGTAATAATCTAAAGATAGCTCAAACAAGATATGCGGACACAAGGCGAAGAGAACTAGTCTTCGAAGTGGGAGACTATGTGTATCTCAAAGTGTCACCCATGCATGGACTAAAGAGATTTAAAGTAAGAGGGAAGCTAGCACCTCGGTATATCGAACCATTCATGATACTGGAACGCAAAGGAGAGGTAGCATATCAGTTGGAGTTACCCTCCCGGTTGTCAGATGTACACGATGTGTTCCATGTATCACAACTCAAGAAGTGTTTGAGAACACCAGAAGAGCAACTACCAATGGACGAATTGGATGTACAAGAAGATCTTTCATATACCGAGTATCCTGTCAGAATTCTTGACACAATGGAAAAGGTTACGAGAAACAAAATAATTCATATGTGCAAGGTTCAATGGAAACATCATTCCGAGGCAGAAGCTACATGGGAAGGAGGAGATGAACTCAAATCACAATTCCCTAATCTATTCCCTTTGTAAACCCCAATCTCGAGGACGAGATTTTTCTTAAGGGAGGTAGAGTTGTAATACTGAATTTCTCACAAATGAAACAAAACCGTCTCCCTCTCTCCCTCCTCACTGCAAAAGGGGCCCCACGCGTCAGTTTCCTTCACCCTAACCGCAACCCTCCTCTCTCCCTCTCTCATTTCCGTTCCATTATCGCATGTGAGAAAGGATTCGACCATGTGTCAAATTTGCGGCGCCCCTTCCTCAACCGACGCCTCCAAAACCGTCGCCGCCTCCCCCTCTACAAATACCCCCGACCCCGGCCATTTCCCCCCACCGAAACCACTCATCTCGCCCGAATAAGAAAAACTACCTCCAAACCCAATTCTTCAAAAATCCACAACGATCTTCGGTTCTAACGACTCCTACACCCTCCCTCGGCCATCAGAAGGAAATTCCGATCAAATTCCCTGAAGAAACACGCCTGGAGACCTACCCCGACGAAGATCGCCGGAGTTTTCCCACTGCCGCCGTCGATCACGCATCTCCGGCCAAATTCGGTCTCCAAAACTCTCCTAGGTGAGGTCCCCACCCTCTCCTCTCTCTTCTGGTGCAAATAGATGAAGAAACGGTGAAGAAACGGCAAAACCCGAGAGTTTCCGGCCACCGCCGCCGCTCGCCGGCGATCGCGCGGCCGCCGGACGCGAGGGAGAAGGGGTTAGGGCGACGTGGCGCAATCGGCAGCGTCCATTTCGCGTGAACGGTTAGGATTAGAACATGCGTACCGGTTCGGGTATTTTAAATCTGGGCCGTTGATCTCAGATCCGACGGCCCACATTCAATTTAGTTATAACTGTTGAGATTTTAACGCTTTAGTCTCTAGAGATTTGAATAAGTATGAGATAGCCCCTTATTCTTGCAGAATTAACCCTAGGCTTATTAGAAATTAGGAAATTCAGTTTAAAATAACCAATTAACCCCTATGTGATTTACAAATTAATCAAACAGTTCTGTAATTTCAATTTGAACCCTGGAAAAGTTGTAACTATCACAAATTGACCCAAATCAGTTTTAAAATTTGAATTTAATTCTGTAATTACTCAAATTAGGTTAAATAATTTCTGAAAAATGTTAGAAGCTTATTAAAAACCCTGTTTAAACATTCTGACCAGAATATTAAATCTGAAATTAAAAATAATTAGTTTCAAAGACTGAAATTAATTATATAATGACAAATTAATTCTGAAAAATTTAAACAAAAATAATATAAATATCAGAAAAATTGTAGAAATTTATTAAACAGCACAATATTATTCTGTTTTTATGTTTTTATGCATTTGAATTTTCTGTAGTCCAGAATAATTATTTAAATGGCTGAAAATACATTTTTAAGTATTAAATAAATACTAAATTATAGATAAAAATATTATAAAATGAAGGGAAATTATGGAAACTGTTCCAAATACATAAATAATTTCTGAAATGTAGAAAATAGTAATATGAGTTCTGAAAATGACTATAGTAATGATTTAAATGATTTTTAGTATTTAATTAATTATAAAAATTAACATATATACACATAATATTCAAAAATTATTTTTAATCACCTCACAAATTAAAAATGAGTGTTTGACTATAGCAAAAGTAAAGTAAAAGGATATAGGTACCCAATTGAAACCTACTTTCATTCCAACCCACATAAAATGACATGAAATCAATAAGTATATGTGTGTAATCCAACATACAAGATTGAAATGCATTGCTAAGATTCTTATGGCATGTTTGGCATTGTTTTGTGTGTGCATGTGAATGGCTAGAACCAAATCAAGAACTACTTCTAAATCTTCAATAGCAAGAATTTGAAGTGAATCACCCTTCCTTCAAAGGCAAGTGTTCCTTGACCACTTTGTTCCTATTCTAGGGTGTTTAGTTAGAATGATTGCATGATGTCATTAATATGAAACCTAATTTAGGTTGTTTTCCTAGTTATATTCCTTTATCATTCCTTGTTGAACCATGGAGGGACTTAGTTGATATTTGTGTTATCATTTTATGTGCTTAGCCATGTTTAGTACTTAGAAAATGAATGAAACATTATGTGGATAGTATTGTGGAATTATATGAAGGACACAAGAGTGTGTCATGGTGTTAGGAATCTAGACAGGCTGGTTGTTTTGGTTGGTGCTTTGTGCACGAGACTCGAGAATGAGTTAGTGCCTGTCTTAGATTCTAAGGACCAGTTCATGGAACAGTTAACCCGGCTTTACAGTGTCACCACAAGACTGAGATGGGGCAGCTTGGCCAATTAATTAGGAGTTTACCGGTATAGTATGAGTGTCTGGATGGTGCGGGGAATGGGAGTCCACTTTTGACTGCCCTGGGAACTGCAAGGCTCAAGAGGGGGCTTCTGTAGGGGAGGGTTACTCCCAGGAACTACAGCGGTGAAACCTCAGTGGGCTTGTACTTGCCGGTAGACCCTTTGTAAAAGCCATGTAGTGATCTCCTGATCGCACACCAAAGGAAGTGTGTAATGTGGCTTGCAACCACGGATATCAGGGAGGTTTCTTAGTCCACTTGGCAACAGGGGATGAAATCACTACTTGTGGGTAAAGTGGTACAATCTCTGCAGAGAACCAAACTGTCATGACAGTCGTGCTCACGGTCAAGAGCGGCTTGGACTTGTCCATGATTAGAGAAACATGGATGTGAGTTGAAAGAGGTTGTTGGGTGGTGTAACCTAACATTAAATGACTTAATTATGATGATGGTGGGATTATCACTTAGTAAGATAGAATGCTAATCAAAGCTAAGGCTTAGGATTAATGCATAGTGCTTAACCATGTTAGCCTTCCTTGCTATTAGCCTTCATAACATTCTTTCCTACACTTGCTGATTACCTTTGGTACTCAAACTTGCTTTTGTTGGATGTCGTATGCTGCTCGGGTCCAAATGAAGACAATGACTTCAATGAGGAGGATTTCGATCCCGAAAAGTTATTCTAGGTTGGCGTAACCCCCGGGCAACGCTTGTGGATTGGAGGACCATTAGTTAGACTTCCGCTGGTTGTAAATATTATTGTAATAACACTCTTATTATTCTATTATGACATATGATGTAATATAATGTTACCGTTGACTTTGGCATGTAATATAAATGATATTTCACTATTGTCGGCACATGTATGAGTCAACTGATCCTGGCATACATGTGAGTATACGCTCGGGTGTTCCCTACGGAAAACCGGGTGTGACAGCTGTTGGAGAGGCTACTACAGATTCTGACCTGCATCAAAGGTGTCCATCTACACTATTCTACTTCATTTTCTTATTCATGAAAAGAAACTTTCTTTAGTCAATTGTTTCACAAATTATCTCCCTTGCAGTGCACCTGAGGAAATCAGAGCAATGGGTCATATTCTATCAAAGGCTAGAGAACAAGTGTATGATTGCAGTGCGATAACACAGAGACTGAGAACTATGCTTCAGTCAGTAGGTGAACAAGTTCGTAGCTTGAAGAAGCAGAGTGCATTTCTTAGCCCGTTGGCAGCAAAGACTATCCCAAACAGTATTCACTACTTGTCTATGCGTTTAACAATTGATTATTATCTCCTCCCACTGGAGAAACAGAAATTTCCAGGAAGTGAAAACTTTTTAAATCCAAATCTCTACCACTATGCACTTTTCTCAGACAATGTCTTAGCAACCTCTGTTGTTGTGAATTCAACCATCATGAATGCCAAGGTAATCCGCATATCATTTTTTTCCTTGAATGGTCTGAATGTCATTTTTTCCTCGAATGGTCTGCATGTCATTTTATTCAACTGTAGAGGTGGGAGATGGGCCGGGCCAAATTCGGGCGTGCCGGAGCCCGACGAGCCAGCACGGCCCAGGCACGAAAATGGCCCGAAATAGATTCGGGTCGGGCCGGCTTGGCACGGGATTCCGGGACGTGTCGTGCCCGGGTTCGGAGGCTTCGGGCGGCCCGGCCCGCAATTGAGTTTCGGGCCGTGCTTGGGCCGGCCCGGCCCGAAATTAGCCCATCGGCCCGAAAAGGCCCATCAGCCCGAAAAGGCCTGAAATGCCGAAAAAAACCCGAACTTTTTTGGAATTTTCTCTGGATTTTTGAGATTTATTTGGATTTTTTGGAATTTTCCAGATTTTTTATGGTTTTTTTTATTTTTTTTCGGTTTTACAGTTTTTTGGATTTTTTTATTTACAGATTTTTTGAATTTTTTTCAATTTTTTTCGAATTATTTGGGTTTTTCCTGTTATCGGACCGTGCTTGGGCCGGGCCCGGCCCAAAATAGGCCCGTCGGGCCGCGTGCCGTGCTCGGGCTGCCAGTTTGGTAATTCGGGCCGACCGGACCGGCCCGAAAAAGGCCCGGCGTGCTTTCGGTCCGCGGGCCGATTCGGCCCGAAGCACGAAAATTGCGGGCCGTGCCGGCCCGGCCGGCCCGACTCCCACCTCTATTCAACTGCATTCTTTTATTGTAGTAGTTGTCAACAATAATTCTTGACAATTGACATGACTTCTTCAGGAGCCAGAGAAGCATATTTTCCATCTTGTGACTGATAAGTTGAACTTTGGAGCCATGAACATGTGGTTTCTGCTGAACCCACCTGGCAAAGCCACCATCCATGTTGAGGATGTGGACAAATTTAAGTGGTTGAACTCATCATACTGTCCTGTGTTGCGGCAACTTGAATCTGCTGCCATGAAAGAGTATTATTTCAAAGCTGATCGATCCACCACTCTCTCAGCAGGTTCATCAAACCTAAAGTATCGGAACCCCAAATACCTCTCTATGCTGAACCACTTGAGATTCTATCTCCCAGAGGTCTACCCAAAGCTGGATAAGATACTTTTCCTTGATGACGACATAGTTATGCAGAAAGATTTGACAGGTTTGTGGGATGTTGATCTTAATGGAAAAGTCAATGGCGCTGTGGAGAATTGTGGGGAGAGTTTCCACCAGTTTGACAAGTATCTTAACTTTTCAAATCCACATATTGCTCGAAACTTTGATCCTAATGCTTGTGGATGGGCTTATGGGATGAACATATTTGATCTGAAGGAGTGGAAGAAGAAAGATATCACTGGGATCTACCACAAATGGCAAAACATGGTGCGTTTCTATTTTTCCTTGCAGAATTATGTTGATTTACAAAATGGAACTATTGCGCAAATTAGCATGTCGTTCTTATTTTGAACACATCATATCTCACATAATCCTCGTGCTGTTATCTTCTCTCCTGTTAGAATGAAGGCAGGGTTCTTTGGAAGCTTGGGACGCTTCCACCGGGCCTCTTGACCTTCTACAAGTTGACGCATCCCCTTGACAAGTCATGGCATGTTCTTGGATTAGGGTACAATCCAAGCATAGATAATTCAGAAATAGATAATGCTGCAGTTGTTCATTACAATGGGAACATGAAGCCATGGTTAGAGCTAGCAATGACCAAGTACCGACCATATTGGACGAAGTATATCAAACATGATCACCCTTACATCCGTGGATGCAACTTGAACGAGTAAATAGATGCAAAGAAAACTGACTGAAGGAATGCCAACATGGACAAGTGTTCCCTCGCTGTGTCTGGTATTTTCTTTGATCAAGCAGATAGTACTAGTTACTATTTGTAGCTTTTGATTGTTTTCATGATGGATGTCCTCATAAGCATTGCATTATCGTAAGCAATTTTTTTATCCAATTAATGTGCAGTTTTATTTCGCCATAAAAATTATCAGGAGAAAGCGTTTGGATTATGTTTTTGTGTTGGCGTTGCGTGCTGCTTAGAGATGTGTCTAGATAATTTCCCGTCGTTGGAATTACGTTGCGTTATGTATAAGCTACACGTGAAAAGCTTGAATCGAATGGGTACATATTTAGCGGTGACTAATGTAAATTACTTCTCGACTGTCATGCATGGTATTTCTGCTTTTCATGAAACTGTTAACTTTATTATTCTTCCGGTAATGTGTGTTGCTCCAATGGAGTAGGTGCCACCGGCGAGTCCTAGCCGAAACGTGTGTACATTCTGTTTCGATCATAGCTTTAGCCTCTTCCCAGCCAAGTTCAGGACTATACCGCAGCAGCATTGCTGGCTTCCTGCAGCAGCGACTGCCCCCCTCCCCATCGGTTGATTCCAAGGCGTCCAGCTGCGGGAGACGCTGCTTGTCGGCGAGGAAGGGAAGCCTCCCGGCCCACAGGGGACCTTCTCTGAGCCGCCATACGCTCGTAGCCCCAAGCGATGCTCCGAAGAAGCATTCCACACGAGCTCGATATAGCCGAACGTGCGGATAACGTGCCGCCGTCCGCCGTGTGCCGGACCGTCTGCTCGAGTCTTCTCCCTTTGCCGATCAGCCCTCCCCATCGATATTCTACATCCGGTCAAGATAACACGGAGCAACAATGCCCATGATCCGATGATCGGGATAACCCACTCCCTCTCGATGCGTGCGCGCTGCTCTCCTCCGCTGCAGGGCGAAGCTGCGTCGGTCGGTGGCTTCGCGGTGTCCCTGAATCGAGACGAACCATCGACCAGCACCTTCTCCCCGGCGCGCTCGGTCCTCGCCACGCCGCCCTCCTTGATCCTGTGAACGTGCAGCGCCTCCCGCTCACTGTCCGCGTCCATCAGCCGGTACGTAGTAGATCGGCCACCAGTGGCCATGGAACGACGAGAGCTCCACTTACAATATCTCCTATTCGCTCAGATCAAAGCGCAGGAGCCTGGCCATCGCCACCTTGGCACCTTGTAATGCGTGATGAGCCAGTACACTGTGCCGCCGCTGTAGACGCCGCCACCGGCGGACAAGCAGCACGCCGCACCAGGCGCACGCACGGGTTTCAATACTTGACCCCTACACTGTGCACGCACGTACACCAATGCCGTGAAAGCGGAGCTCTGGCTCTTGTAGTCGACAGGGAGACCTTGTACCGCCTCGCGACCGCATCGAAGCCTACACGCGGGGGTCGCGCCACGTGCTCGTGCACGGCGGCGGCGGCAGGTCGAGCGAGTCACCGGTGACGCGGCTGGAGATTCTGACGGTACAACTGCGTACATCAAGGAGGCAGATCAGACCGCCGCACAGGCCGACCGTGTCAACGGACGTGTCGCCTGTGAACTTTGTTGGCGCAACTCTCTTTACTCACTCACGCTCACAAGATACAAGAATTTTGTTGCACTCGACACTTTCTTGCTTTCACTTGGCTCACTGAACCCTCCAGCAGACGTACGCGTGTGCACACACACTTGTGATCGATGTGGATTTTTGTGCACTGGCTTTGCTGCCAGGCTCATATCCGACGAAGACCATCGAAGTGCTCCTCTCTTCTAGCTTTCAGAGTTGTTTGCTCTCCTGCTTCACATGCGCAACACAACCAAACGTTTGCAAAAAATATACTGTTGGTTTGGTGTCATACCAGACTTCATGTCAAGTACGTCCTTCCAAGCTCTGATCGCCGATCGCTTGAGAATAAACACCGCCGTGGAGGCAGCCTCCCCCAAAACCAGCCAGGGATGGACATAGCCTTCAACATGCTCCTGGCCATGCCCATGACCGTCTAATCCCGTCTCTCCACTAGCCCATTTTGTTATGGAGTGTATGGGGCAATGAGATGGCGTTTGACACCTTCATCGGTGCAGTACACTAGAGGAATATCATCAATTAATGATGGCTAGAAACCGTCGTTAATAAAGGACTAACCGTCGTGAATAAGTAATTCACGATGTGGATAACTTATTCATGACGGTTTTCGGCTGTCACCGATAGTTAGTCATAAATAAAGTCATTAACGACGACACCCATCGTGAATAAGTTTATTCGCGACGGCTAAAATATCCCGCGTGAATAAGTTCTCCCGATTGCCACATGGCTCGGGGCATTTATTCACGACGAGCCGTCGTGAATAGTACCCATTATTTATGACTGCCAACACCAGCCGTCGTAAATACTATTGGCTTATTTACGACGGTTGGCAAAACGTCTGCGGTCGACACTTCCTCCGGGCCTGCTCTGGGCAGCCCGTGGAGGTTCTTTTTCGGAGGGGCTAGTCCCCCTGCGTGGGTCTTGTTGTACTGGACGAAGGAAAGAGATGAACACAAGGATTTTTTACGTGTTTCGGGCCGCCGGAGCGTAATACCCTACGTCTACGGCGAGCAGAGGTGCTCGTTGTATTACATGGTGCTTAGAACCGGAGTTCTAAGCTTGGGGATGAACTGAGTGCTAGGATGTCTACTGCACGGTGGCGTACCGCCGAACCAGAGTGTGAGTGTGCAAAGAGCCGAACCCTTGCAACGTTGCCTGCCCGAGCCTCTTATAGCCCAAGTCTCGGGCGGCTTACAAAAGGGGGGCCCCGGGACCCGACAAGTGGTCTCGGGGAGATCTATGCCATCTACCGTATCTGCATTAACGCCGGTAGTTATCTCTGGCGAGGGCTTCTGAGTCTCCGACCTGCTGCCCTGCCCATGCCGCAAGCTAGGCGTAGTGGTTGATGATGGCAGGGGTGGCAGGGGATGTCTTGTCGCTGCGTTTATTGGTCCACAGCTCCTGACATTGCGTGCATGTCTTCACTATGATGCGACCGGACGCAACGCCTCCTAGTAGGGGCGTGCTCCACGTCTCTACGTTTTGGGAAGGCGCAGGTCTTCAATACCGCGCCTTGGGAAGGCGCGGGTCTTGAATACCTTGTACGAACAGGGCATGGTGCGGCTTTACTCCTGCTGCCTACCGCGCTGGGTAGGCAGAGCTGCTTTGCTGCCACGTGGCGGGCCTGGAGCTCTCCTCTGAGGAGAGGGAGGTCCAACCCCGCTGGACACGTGGAGCCTTCGGAGCTCTCCCCGCGGAGGGGGGAGGTCCGACTCTGCTGGCCACGTGGCGGGCCCGGAGCTCTCCTCTAAGGAGAGGGAGGTCTGGCCCCGCCGGACACGTGGAGCCTTCGGAGCTCTCCCCGCGGAGGGGGGAGGTCCGGCTCTGCTAGCCATGTGGCAGGCCCAGAGCCCTCCTCTGAGTAGAGGGAGGTCCGGCCCCGCTGGACACGTGGAGCCCTCGGAGCTCTCCCCGCGGAGAGGGGAGGTCCAGCTTAGGTGCCCTCGGAGTTCGCCCCTACGGAGGGGGCGAAGTCCTTAGACGGTTTTGGCCTGTGCGCGGGGGTACCCCATATTGAGGGTACCGATAGTGGCCCCCAGGACCATCTCGGGGGAGATAACGAGCCTGAGGTGGGGCCTCCATCTCATCTACCCCGCGCACCTTCTTGGAGACTCCCTTTGACCGTTGGTGGAGCACGAACGGTCGTGGAATCGTGGGGGCGTGAGCCCTGCTTGATGGCTGCTTTTACTGCGGCGGTTCCCAAGGCTGCCACTACTGCACGTCAGCGCACGTCGCTATGCCTTGTTAGGAACCGCCGGGTTCTCTGCCTAGGGGGCTGACTGCCCGGTCCACCGCTTCTGCAGGACGGCTTGGGCCCGCTTGTCATGGACTCTGGGGCTTGGACCTGGGGCGTCTGCCCCTAGCGGTGCATACGAAGCGTTTTGAATCGCTTCGAATCGCTTCTGGGAAGTTTAAAAGAGGATCCCATCTGCATCACAGGCTTCCCTTTGCAAACTTCCCTGCGCTTGAGCCCCCCAAAATCCTCTGAGCGCCCAAGCCTTCTTCATCCTCCAAGCTCTCGTGCCTTTGTCACCGATGGCTTCTTGCCTGCCTCTGCCGCTCATCGCCCGGACGAAAGACCTTGGGCCGATGCGCAAGCTGCTGGGGTGGCATTCGGAGGAGCAGTGACGCTGTCTCCGGCGAGGATCTCTCCCCCTGCGTCTGGATGCAGGGGAGATCGTATTCTTCGCGGCCTACGGCTTGGCGGGGTTCGTCCCGCCAATTTCTTCATTCTTCGTGACACTGTTGGAGACGTACGGTCTCCAGCTTCATCACCTCTCCCCCAACTCCTTTGCAATGGCCGCCGTCTTCATCCAGTTCTGTGAGATGTTTGTGGGAGTGCGCGCTTCGGTAACGCTCTTCCGCCACTTTTTTGTGCTGCGGACGACCGGGCGCGGATCGAAGAACCAGTTGGGCGCCTACTACTTCTAGCATCGCTGCAAGGACCCGAAGGTCTCTGGGTACCTTTTGCCCTTCAGCGCGGCAAGGTGGGAAGGCTGGAGGGACAACTGGGTGATCGTGAAGACAGATGAGCACAATCGCCTCCAGTTGCCGACCGACGCTCCACCCACCGAGCGTAGCTTCTAGGAGGAGAGCCCGGCGCTGGAGCCCGAATATGCGCCAGTCCTGGAGCGGATCCAGTTCCTGGTGGAGCAGGAACTAACGTCCCTGATGGTGTTGGAAAGCTTCTTGTCTCGGCGTCTTGCACCATTGCAGCAGCGCAACCGCCCGACGTGTTACTACACCGGCATCCACGACTGCACCAGGCTGGAGACGGGCTCGGACTCAGTCCCTTCTGAGGAAGTGCTGAGGGGGATGTTGATGAGCGTCAGCGGCGACCTCCTCTACGACGACTCCCTCACGGTCCCAGCTTCCTGCCTCCCCCTCTCCATGGAGCCGTTATGGAGGGCGAAGCTGCTGCGCGAGCTGCTGATGCTAGACGATATCGGTATCGCCGTTCGTCAGGTCAGAGATGCCTTCCGGGGAATCTCGATCCCCAGGGTTGAGCGCTCCGGAGCGGAGCGCGGGGCATCGGCCGATGCCCAACTCGTGCCGAAGGTCGACGGAGCTCGGACTATCGTCAAGGGGAAGGGCAAGGAGCCGGCTTCCGGCTTGCCGGAGAAGAAGCGCGCCCGGTCCCCTCCGAGAGCGTTGGTTGCGCCAAGCTAGGGGACCGGAGCACCCCTGCGCCCTCGTTCGGGGGGTATCGGTTCGTTGGGCGGCGACCCCAAGAGGCCTTGGGTCTTCTGCGCCGACGGGACTCCTCTCGGACAGCGGCGGTCCGAGGAGCCCCGGGCGTCCCACCCTCCCTCCCCGGGTGGTGAGCTCCAAGGAGGTACGCCGGTGCTGCGGTGTCCGGGGGCGAGCCGAGGGCTCAGGCGCCCCGGTCGACGAGCGTCCCGGCTGCAGGCTCGGCAGGCGGTGGCGCCGGAGGGAGCAGCGCCAGGATTCATCCGGGGACGAAGGCGCCCCGGGCTTCAGGGGATGGATCGGCGAGCGGAGCCAGGAGCACTGCTGGCGGGAGCCCTGCTGCTCCGTCTCCCAGGGGGGCTCCGGATGCACCCTCTGTTCTGCCGGCCCGGGTGCCTTCAATGCAGGCCCCAGCAGCGATGGCAGGCTCCGGCGGTCCTGCCCTGGCTCGAAAGCCAGGGCTCCATGCCCGCTGGAGTGTTTGAGTTCCTCGGTAAGTTCGCACTCACCGGATCTCGACACTTGTGTATTTCTTTTCTTCTTGTCTTGAGGGGTCCTCGTGCTTGCAGGGACTCATCGGCTGCCGAGAATGCACCTGTTCCCCGTCCACCTTTGGCCAGCGGAGGTCCTACGCCGCAGCGTCCAGAAGCTGCAGCGGCTTCACCGGCCCCCGAGCTGGTGCATGCGCCTCCTCCTTCTACGCCAGCAGAACTGGTTCCTGCGGCGGCGGCGGCGCCTGTTCGTCCTCCTTCGCCAGCTCGGGAGCTGGCGACTGTCGAGGACTCGGCGGAGCTGGCTGGTGGCGTCTAGCCCTCCGGTGTTGGAGCGGGAGGAGCGGATGCAGGCCCTCTGGCTGGCGGCGAGCGGGGACACGTCGGGAGCGCCCCTGCTTTGGCGCCGACTTCTCCTGATCGGTGCCTCATCGCGGTCTTCGTGGATGCTGCGGTGCCGGCGTCTCCTCCTCCGGACGATGACATCATGGAGGTGGTCGGTGGTGCGGCTTCGGCTTCTGCTGCCCCGCTGCCCTTGACGGACGCCCTAGAGCTTGCCCAGGCCAGCGTCCGGCAGGTCCAGGCTGCGCTTGAGCGTGAGCGGGAGGTGCTGGCGGACGAGAGGGACCGCCTCCGCAGCTGGGGGCGGATCGTGAAGCTGCGGACCCGGGAAGTCGAGGAGGAGCTTGACGCGAAGCGGGCAAGGCTTGATGCCGCGGAGGCGCTCCTCGTCATCCAGAAGAGGGTCGTCTACCGCTTGGACTCCGAGACCCGCAGCTCTTGCAGGAGACTCGCGAGGCGAACGCTAGTGTCCAGGCCCGCGCCAATGCCAACGAGGAGCTGCGGCTGCAGATGGCGCGCCGCGAGTGTGCCATCGTGGACCGGGAGTGCATCGTGGCAACCAAGGAGAAGAAGGTCGCCGAGAAGCTGGATGCCGGTGAGGGCGACCTGAAGGCTCGGGTCGGAGAGCTGGAGCTTCGGGAGACAACTCTGGCCAAGAGGGAGGAGCAGGCCTCTCGGGAGCATCAGGCGGCGCTGGACCGAGAGTCGGCGGCCGACTTCCGGGCGTCGGAGCTAGAGCGGCTTACCCGAGACCTTGAGCTCCGGGAAAACTCCTTGGTGGCCAAGGAGAAAAGGTTCGCCAAGGAAGGACCCGGCGCCCTGCTGAAGGCTCGCTAGGAGGTGGAGAAGCTCCAGGCTTCACGGTCCGTCGAGGCCCGGAGTGGTCTGGAGCTTCGTCGGCCAGACGGGATCCGCCCTGGTACCCCTTGGCTTCAGCCCCGTGAGGACGGAGGCTCCGGCGCAAGAGGTGGCCGAGGCGCTTCCGACACTTGAGTCCATCGGCGCCAAGTTGGATAGGCTCGAGGCTGCGATCGCTGACGAGCTCAAGATGGAGGGATGGAGCTTGGCGAAGGAGGTCGCCACGCACGTGCTGGCTTGCTTCAGGAGCTGGGATCCTTCCCACTCTCTGGAGCCGGTGAGGCAGGGCCCCGTCGTCGAGCGGGAGGAAGCTGCCAGGGCCGGAGTCAGGGACATGGCTGCCCTCGTAGCATCTAGGTTCTAGCGTGAGTCCGGGGACCCTTAGGCATTCACCCTTGTAGCCGAAGGGCTTTGTATCTTCTGTTTTTGTTTTCTTGAGTCTGTAGTCCAGCTCATGGAGCTTCTGATGAACGAACGGACTTTTGTATTGTGTGTCTGCGCTTTTAACTTCTTCTTCTTGGCTTGGCATGCCCGAGCCCTTAACTCCGCAAGGGCCTCGGGAGGTCTCCACCGATATCGAAGCTTGCACAAACACCTTCCTCGGGTCCTTGCTGACATAAGGACCCAAGGGGTCTTCGGAGCTCGCTCCTTGAGGACGGGGGGAGGTCCGGCTCTGTTGTCCACGTGGCGGGCCCAGAGCTCTCCTCTGAGGAGAGGGGAGGCCCGGTCCTGCTGGACACGTGGAGCCTTCGGAGCTCGCCCCTGCGGAGGGTGCGAGGTGCGGCTCTTCCGGCCACGTGGCGGGCTCGGGGCAATCCTCTGAGGAGAGGGGAGCTCCGGCCCCGCCGAACACGTGGGGCCTTCGGAGCCCACCCCTACGGAGGGGGCGGTGTCTGGCTCCTCTGGTCTTGTGTTGTAGTAGTTGGGAGCTCCGGTCCTTCCTTGTGCGGTCCCCGTAGTGGCCCCCTGGTAGGTGTGGCCAATGGTTTGGGCACACCTCCCATATTCCTGTGGGGGAGCTGAGGCCAGGAGGTCCTGCACACAAGTAGTGGAACCGTAATTCTCCTTGAGGGCTCTCCCTTCCTTGTCTCTTAGTCTTATTTGGCTTACGGTCCTGGACCGGTATACGGGGGTTGGGCAATTCAGTGCGCCCGACAACGGAGGTCCGGCACCCTCCGAGGTCAGGGTACGACCGTCCGGCCCCTAGTACTGGACCATAACGCTAAGGAGGCAGAGTGCACACGCTTTGGGTACGGGACCAGGCAAAGCATGCTGTACTCCCCTGGACCTCCGAAGGGCAGAGTACGCACGCTTTGGGTACAGAACCAGGCAAAGCAGGCTATGCACCCTGGACCCCCATGCACAGTGCAGGTTTTTCCTGGAGGTGACCAACTGGCATCGCAGCACCTGATTGGGGGAGGTCCGATAGGCTCCCTGGCCATCGGCAGGTACCTCAAGCACGACCGTCTTTGGTAGGATAGCAAATGCCAACTAGGGATGAGAGTGGGAAGGGAGCTAAGTGTACAATGAGCATACATTGTGTTTGATATGGAAGTGTGATCATAAAAATTAATGCGTAATTTAAATGAACACATAAGGAAGAGTGTGGTAGGACAGGGTTCTTTCCATATAAATACCCATAGGAGGAAGGCAGGCTATACATGGAGGCAATGACCCGCCCCATTATGAAGGGAAGCAAGATCCTACGTGCTTAGGGTCGAAACCAGGCCAAGCTGGACGTAGTCCTGGACCGTCCCCTCGGCCTTAGTTGCTCCGAGCACTGTTCCTGGACTCTATGGGATCTACTACAGAAAGAAAAAAAATTGTCCTACTACTGCTCTAGGGATAGAACTTACGGAGATGTTCTACGTTCCAAGGGATCGGGAGCGGATCCCCACCCTAGGTGGAAAGGCGTACGCACCCGGGCGGCAAACTTTCGTGACTCAGAAGGGCCCTTCCCAGCTGGGGGAAAGTTTGTTGGTCCCTTCGCGAGAAAGTATGCGCCGCAGCACCAGTTCGCCTTCTGTGAGCTCCCAGACACGCACGGTCCTTTGGTGGTAGCACCGGAGCGCCTGCCGGTACCTTGCGTTGTGGAGCGTTGCTTGTAGTCGAGCCTCGTCGACGAGGTCGATGTCTTCACGCCTGTAAAGGTCCCAAAATTTTGGGAATACAAAAGGACTGAAGTGGGAACACCCTTTGGTTTCAAGTTTGTAGAAGTTGGGACTTGTGTACATTTATCCACATGCGATGAAACACATGAGTGTCCCACCACTCTAGCCTAGGATCAAGTGAGTGTTTGGGGGACAAAGTTAAGTAAAACCCATGTGTAAGCTCTCATGGGCCAGGGGAAATGAAATTCAGAGTTTGAACTCAAATTATTCAATTCAAATTTCAAATGAGGGCAACAAATATGAATGCAAACTGTTGGGCTCAAAACCTCATTTGCAGCAGCTAAAACAAAAATCTGAGTTCATATTTGAATTCCTTAGGTCCAAATAAGTGGGTAGGCAAAGTTCCATGAACTTTAGAAATGATTTGTTACCCATTTGTCAAATGGACTTAAATTGCATGGGAATTCAAATTCAAATGCGAAAGTGGATGAAACCTGTCCAAATCTTCAAATTCAGTTAGGATTCAGGTTTTCCACAATTGAATGGAGTCAGTTCCAACCTTGAGGAAAATTGAGGGGATAAGGGGGTCCTAAAAGTGGGACCCACATGTCATTGGAAGGGAGACTTGCAAATGAAGTAATTGAGCTGTTGTTTCCCTGTTTACACCGAAGCAACCGACTATACTCGCTGTTCAGGCTCGAACACACCGGGGACGTCCCCGAGCGCCACCGAGACTCGATGCAGCGGCCACCGCCAAGTTTTTCGTCGCGCTGGCGATCAGTCTCGCTGTTTCCCTCTCGCTTGGTGCAATCCACGCGACCGCAGCTGAGCCAACCGCGGTCTGCTTTTTCCCTCGCTCGTAACCCGCTCGAAGCAACCGAGCCGAGTGAGCTCCAGGCGACACCGAGGAGTGATCGGGAGACCTCCTCAGCAGCTGAAGCACCTCCGTGGCTTGCTCAACATGATCAGCAGCTCCAGACGTGTCTCTCGTTGCTTACAAAACGGACACCGACGCTCCCTCCCTCTCACACGGAAAAGAACCCCTCCGGCGCCGCCATCTAGGTTCTCCTCGGGAGATGGCTGCACTCGCTCGAACAGCGCCCAGTGAAGATAAAAACGGCACCCTGTGATCGTCTACCACCTCATGGACGCACCACCGAGCGTGCTAAGCCATCCCTCTCCCGAGCAAACCGATACCTAGGGGTGGCCGAGAGAAACCAACGGCGAGGTCTCCCGTGGACAGCTCTACAGAGAGCTTCTCGTGCCCGAGCAAGAGCATTTCCAGATGCACTAATACTCGGCGATGCTCACCTCCGAAGCTCGGGCCATGACATGGACGACAGAGCGCGAATTCGAAGAAATTTCCCCGGCGGCCATAAACCGACCTTCCGGTGAGGCACTCTCAAATTCGATCTCAATTTTCATTCTTAGTTCTCCAAACCTTGCACCCAGGACCGAAACTAGTCGGCGAACATTTGTTCTTCACAACCTTAGCTTAGAAATGCATGTAGACCGCCCAAATTCTGAGTTTTCCGAGCTCAAACAGGGAAGGTGTCTCGGGTGCACGGTGAAGACCCATTTGCCGCTGTTGCCGAGCAATTCCAAGGCTATGCCGAGCTTCTCTAGCATCCAAGGATGCTGTAGAGCCAATTCCTTGAAAGTTTGGCAGGCTAGGATCACCGGTCGACGGCGCCGGACTTCTCCAGAGGTGGCCGCACGACGCCGGCACATTTCCGGTGGTCTACCGCCTACGCCGACCCCTCCAATCGATTTCCCGTCACTGTAAAACCACCGGCGGTGACCTTCTGGTCGGATGGCAGCCGGGAACGCCCCTACGGTGAGGCACCGCCTCAGTCCGGCGAGGGGGCGGCGGCGCTCGCGAGAGCGCGGGCGGGAGGAAGAAGAAAGGGCCGGGCCCAGCCGTCAGTGACTGCGGTTTAAATTTTTTATCTGCTGTGGATGGGGGTCCACTGTGGCTGTGCGCTGGAACCGTGTAGCCCCGTGTGTTCTCGGTTTTCGGTGGCTGGGATTTAAAACATGGGCCCAAGTCCTTTTTCCAATAGCAAAACAATTCCAGTTTCAGCTCCAACTTTGAAATTTCATAACTTTGTGTAGGAAACTCCAAATTGGGTTGGATTCCTTTGCAAAGATCTATCCAAATATGAACCCAAATCTGTATGAAAGTCAATATTGAATTCTGGAAAATTCTTTGAAATATTTCTGTAAAAGAATTATTGAGGTGGTTTGGTGTATCCAAAAATCCTCAAAATTTGCCAGAATATTCTTTAGGATATTATTGAACTTTATGCAAAGTTTCAGCTCATTTGAAGTTGAATTGAGTAGGAATTTCCAGAGTACAATCTGCTGTACTCAAAATTATCCAGAAAATGGTTTTCCTTTGTAAAATCAGTTCTGGGAAATACTTAGTTCTAAAAATCATAGGAAAATTTAGACATGCTCTATGAGCCATACTTGAAATGGTATTTCACCTGATTAGGCATGAAAATGCACCTTACTTCAGAATTAAATCCTTGTAGAATAATTGCTTATAGAATTATTCTGGAGGAACTACACAATGAAAAGTCCTTAATTTTGGTCCAGAACACTTTCAGGTGACCAGGAACTCACCTGTAAAGTTTCAGCTCAAATTGAACTTTTGATCTACCTGTTCTTGTTCGCCATGCTTCTGTATATGAGCAACACATAGAGAATTATGGTGGGAATTATGGAAGACACAATTTCCACCCACATTAGCTGCAATTTGGCAAGATAAGTCTCTGTGTAGTTTATGACTTTGTATAAAAATTTCGAAGTCATTGGGGATCAAGACCTTTGGTTCCTTTCAACCAATTTCAACTCATGTGACATGTCCCTTAGGAACCATAGAACATGTGAATGGAGCTCCTTATGGACAGTTAGCTGTTCATCTAATTCCTCTGCACAAAAGGGACAAGAACTTCATTTTTAGTACTCCCACACAGTTCCCTGTTATTAACAAGTTGAGTCTTCTTTAGATTGCATAATAAAAACAGATGCATATACATATCAATAGGACTTACGACGGAGGCAACTAATGAAGAAGTTTGATGGAGTGATTCCATTGAAGTGGACCAGTTGATCAAGCCTCAAGGGAGACAAGAACCTAATTGAACTATATACTATGAGACCCTGCAAGACAGACAAGCCCCGGTTTGCATTTAACTACCACTAAGTTTTTACTTTGTATACAATACGTCGGTTAGGATGAATTGTGCATTAAGTCTAGATGTTTGATACTACTCTTGCATGACTAGAAAACCTATGGAGTATTTGGGTAGGTGTCCTTCCACCGTGTAGAATATGCCATGCTTAAGTAGGACTCGGTAGAAGTCGAGTGGCTGGACGCTACTCGCGAGTATTGGAAATTGGGAGCATAGGGGATTGGTTCAAAAAGTTGTTAGTAAGTTGAAATGAGACCGGGCAAGGTGTAGGGGCAACAGGACATAGGGGCCTGTGTGCTTAGACCTGTCCGTGTCGGTTGAGGACCGATCCGTATGCGGCGCTGCTGAACATGTATTGAATGTACCGAAGCCATATCGGATATATGGAACCCGATAAACCGATGTAATCTAAACCTCCGGGCGTCGAGGCATAGCACACCGATTAATAGGTGTAGGTTGAGGGCAGCAAGGTGGAAATCTGCTAACGGGCATAGAGAGATGCTCCATGTAGGGAACCTCCTGTCCGTTTCGGTGCGACCGGTTCGACGTTTGGGCTATTGGGTGAAAGGTTGTCCCGTATGACATCAGTGGAGCATGCTCTGTGCAGCTCTAAGTATGGGCGTACTTGACGTGCTATTCGGGTATCCCTGCAGGTGTATAACGAGTCGATTCGCCGTCCCTCACGGTTATGAGTACCGCTTGTTCACTGCGTCGTAACGTAGAGGTAACTTGCACTGAGATAAGGAATAATCACCATTGGTTTGAAGTTGATACTCGTAATGTAATGTTATATCTTGTGATAGGTTAGTGCAGATTCGATTCATTTCCACCTTGAGCAAGTTACATCGGGAGAAAGTGTTTCTTGTCTGATTGTGGACTCCCGATGTGAGGTGCCCACAGTTATACTTAATTTGATGCTAATAACACGTGAAAGTAAGGACCCATTTTTAGGTGAGTTCATATGCAATGTACTATCCTATGTTAAGTTTTTACCATCATGTAGAGTTTCATGCTTAGGTCCGATGGTTATGTCTTGCTGAGCGTTATGCTCACGGATACTATACAACTTGTTTTGTAGGTAATAACACTATGCTACTGAGTACGGTTGTCCGATGAGACTCGGAACCCTCCGAGTGGTAAACTCATGGAAAACCTTGCCGCTGCTGTTGTCATCGTGATGCTAGTGAGAAGGATCCGCGGGCTGGATGTCTTCTCTGTTGCTTAGCACAGATATGAGACGTGAGTTGTATTAGTCTTCCGCTGTAGAGTATTTTGAGAAATATTTGTAAAACTTACACTTTGTAAGCTTCCACTTGGTTTATGTAATATGATGTTTTATTGTGTGTGCTGTTGGGTGCCGCATCGCACGGCACCACCCAATGCGATTCCCGGGCGAGGTGCCCCGTCCTCGTGACTGCACGGGCGGCGTCAGGGCCCTGACAGCGTGGTATCAGAGCTGCATTGGTAATAGCGCACGGAATAAGGATCGTATTACGACAAAAACTTAGGATACGGTGAGATAACGGTACTAAGCCCACATAAGGACTGCTATTAGCATATTGTGAAGGTGGCAAGCTAACCTATTTGTTATGTCAGAAAATCGTGCATCTCGGGACATTTATGTCTTGGGGGGTGCACGTAAGCGCTGTCCACCAGTGCGCACAAGCTAAAGGGTGGAGCCCCACGGGTGGCAGGTAACCCGACCCGCTTTAGTATCCTCTACGACTCTTCATGTCGTTTGGGGGTATTCGAGCAACGCTTTTGCCTAGTGTTCTTTGGGCAAGTATGGGAGACCCCGTCACGTGGTCAGTAACGTGAACACGTAGCTCAAGGCGTGTTTGGCTTGAGAACACCTGTGCGAGTGATGACGGACGGGTGTACAAGCTGTATGGATACCGGGTTCAGTGTGCAGCCGAACCTTATGATTGAGTGTGTTTTATGTAGGTACTAACCACGAAAACCTTAGTACGATTAGAACACTTTTGCGAGTGACCGTTTTAGTGCCACCTAAGGATACGTATATGTCGGTGTAATCCGGTTAGGTTTCTCTTTGGTAAGGCAACGTAGTACCGTCATATGTCTTACGGTGCATCGACACCGTACTACATTGGGTAGTTTCTTTCCTATGAAGAAATCATTCATGATTAACTTTCAAACTAAAAATGGATGGTTAAAAGCACATATTAGTTACTGAGCTCTTCATTTGGACTAAGTTTCAAAGAAAAGGCTTGTCAAAGTGTGTAGCCGACACTTCCCTCGGACCTGCTCTGGGCAGCCCGCGGAGGTTCTTTTTCGGAGGTTCTAGTCACTCGCGGAGAGCTTCATCGTTAGGGACGATTGAGGGAGAAGCTTGACACGGGGAGTTTTACGTGGTTCAGGCCGTCGGAGCGTAAAATCCTACGTCCACGGTGAGCAGAGGTGCTCGCTGTATTGCTTGCTGCTCAGAACCGGAGTTCTGAGCTTGAGGGTGTGTAAGAGGCGAGTTAACAGAGTTCGAACCCTTTGCTAACGTTTCCTACCCGAGCCTTTTATACTTCAAGGCTCGTGCGGCTTACAAGGTGAGCCCGGGACCCGACAGGTGGTCCCGGGGAGATTGCCTGCCATCTACCGTATCTGCAGTCATGCCGGTAGTTGTCTCTGGCGAAGGCTTCCGAGTCTTCGTTCTGCCGCCCAGCCCATGCCGCAAGCTAGTCGTAGTGGTTGATGATGGCAGGGGCGGCAGGGGATGTCTTGTCGCTGTGTTTATTGGCGGGCAGGTTCTGACACAGCGCGCCAGTCTGCGATGTGACTGGGCGCAACGACACCTGACAGAGGCGTGCTCCGCGTCTCCGCGTCTTGGGAAGGTGCGGGCCTTGAATACCTTGTACGGGCAAGGTATGGCGCGCCTTTACGCCTGCTGCCTACCGCGTGGGGGCAGGCAGCGTTGCTCTGCTGGCCACGTGGCGGGTCCGGAGCTCTCCTCTGAGGAGAGGGAGGTCCGGCCCCTCGGGACACATGGAGCCCTCGGAGCTCTCCCCGCGGAGGGGGGAGGTCCGACTTCTGCTGGCCACGTGGCGGGCCCGGAGCTCTCCTCTGAGGATAGGGAGGTCCGGCCCTGCAGGACACGCGGAGCCCCCGGAGCTCTCCCCGCGGAGGGGGGAGGTTCGGCTCCGTTGGCCACATGGCGGGCTCGGAGCTCTCCTCTGAGGAGAGGGTGGTCCGGCCCCGCTGGACACGTGGTGCCTTCGGAGCTCTCCGGAGAAGGGCGAGGTCCTTAGGCGTTTCCCCCTGTACACGGGGGTACCCCGTATCGAGGGTACTGACAGTGGACCCCGGGCCCATCTCGCGGGAAATAGCGAGCCCGAGGTGGGGCCTCCGTCTCTTCCACTCCGCGCACTTTCTCTAAGTCCCGCATTGACCGTTGCCGGAGCACGAACAGTCGCGGGATCGTGGGAGCGTGTGCCCACTTGATGGTTGCTTTTACTACGACGGTTCCCAAGGTTGCCACTTCTGCACGTCGCGGTGCTTTTTTCGGGAACCGCCGAAGCGCCTTGCCGGCTCATCTCCTTGGGAGACTGACTTCTTGGCCCACCGCTTCAGCTGGACGACTTGGGTCCACTTGTCATCGACGCTTGGTCTTGGAGCCGAAGCGGTTGCCAAAGCGGCGTATTCGAAGAGTTTCGAACCGCTTTGAATCGCACCTGGGAAGTTTTAAAAGGGGATCTTACCCGCATTGCGGCTTCCCTTCGCACTTCCCAGCGCGTGCACCTTCCTTGAGTTCTTGCGCCTTTGTCTACTGCCATGGATTCCAACCCGCCTTCAGAGAAGAAGCGCGCTCGATTTCCTCCGGCGGCAGCGTCTACACCGAGTCAGGGATCCAGGGCGCCTGCGCGCCCTGCTTCTGGAGATGGCGCCCCGTCCGGTGGCGACCCCAAGAGGTCTTGGGCTCATCATCCTGTCGGGACTCCTCTTGAGCGACGACGGGCTGAAAGTTCCCGGGCGTCGCGTCCTCCCTCCTCAGGCGGTGGAGGCTCAAAGGAAACTGCTGATGTGTCGGTGCCCAGGGGCGATCCAAGAAATCAGGCGCCCCGGGCTTCAGGAGCTGGGACGGTGTCAAGGCGGGCTTCAGAAGCATCCCCTGCTCCGTCAGCCCGGGCGACTGCAGGGCAGCCGTCGGCGGCGACAGCGGGCTCTAGTGGTCCTACCCCGGCTCGGAAGCCGGGGTTCAGAGCCCGTTGGAGTGCTCGTGTCTCTCGGTAAGCGACGCCTACCGGATTCTAGAGTTTGTGTTGTGTTCGTCTTTTCTTAACTTAGGAGTTTCCCATGTTTGTAGGGACTCCCCGAGTGCCGGTAACGCTCCCGTTTACCGGCCATCCCCGACTGACGGGGGGTCTACGCCGCAGCGCTCGGAAGCCGGGACGGTTGGCGCGGCCTCCAAGCCAGCGCAAGTTCCTCCTATACCGGTCAGCCCGGATTCTATGGCAGCGTCGACTCCTCTTGCTGAGACAGTTGCTGCGGCCCCCAAGCCAGCGCAAGTTCCTCCTGTACCAGTCGGCCCGGCTTCTATGGCAGCATCGACTCCCTCCACTCGTCCTTCTTGACCGGCTCAGGAGCCAGCTGTCGGTGAGGGTTCGGCGGGTTCGGCTGTCGAAGTCCCGCCTCCTGTTGCCGGAGCGGAAGGAACTGGCACCGGCCTTACGGTGGGCATCGAACAAGGGCGTGATGGGAGCGAGCCCGTCCCGGCGCCGGCTTCTCCTGACGGGCGTCTCATCCCGGTTGCCGGTGCGTCGCCTTCTCTTGAAGATGACGTGATGGAGGAGGTCGGGGGCGCCGCTCCGGCCTCTGCTGCGCCACTGCCCCTAGCAGACGCTCTCGTGCTCACCTAGACGAGTGTCCGGCAGGTCTTGGCCGCGCTCGGTCGCGAGCGAGAGGAGCAGGTGGTTGAGAGGGATCGCCTCCTCACCTGGGGGAACCTTTTGAGGGAGCGGACGGCGAAGCTCAAGGGGGAGTTCGACTCCAGGCGGGAGTCGCTTGATATCATGGAGACGCTCCTCGACCGACAGAAGCGGGCCATCGACCGTCTGGACTCCGAGACGCGGCGGCTCCACAAGGAGGCCCTTGAGGCGCATGCCTGGGCCGAGGAGAACTTCTCTGCCCTAGAAGAGGTGCGGCAGAGGCTGGCGCGCCATGAGCGCGCCGTTGCGGATCAGGAGCGCTCCGTGGCGGCCGAGGCGGAGAGAGCCGCCGCGCAGCTGACGACGGGCGAGGGCGACCTGCGAGCCCGGGCTACGGAGCTAGAGGCCCGAAAAGCAGACCTTGCCACGAGGGAGGAGCAGGTCTCCCGGGAGCGCCAGGCGATCCTGGATCGGGAGCTGGCTGCCGACTTCCAGGCTTCAGAGTTGGAGCGGCTTGGCCAGACTCTCCGCCTTCGGGAAAGCTCCCTGGCGGCCAAGGAGAAGGAATTCTACGAGGGGAGCCACGACGCCTTGCTGGCAGCCTGCCGCGAGGTAGAGGAGCTCTTGGCCTCGCGGTCTTCCGAGGCCCGCGCGGTATCGAGCTTCGTAGACCAGGCAGGGTCCGCCCTGGTTCCCCTTGGCTTCAGCCCGGTGAAGACGGCGGCCCCTGCGCTGAAGGTGGCCGAGGTGATCCCCGCGCTCGAGTCAATCGGCGCCAAGCTGAGCAGGCTAGATGCGGTGGTCGCCGGCAAGCTCGAGGCAGAGGGACGGGGCCTGGCCGTGGAGGTTGCCACGCACGTGTTGGCATGCTTCAGGAGTCGGGACCCTTCCTTCTCACTAGAGCCAGCGTGACAGGGCCCTGCCGCGGAGCGGGAGGAAACCGCCAGGGCTGAAGTCGGGGACGTGGCCGCCCTTGTAGCCTCTAGGTTCCGACGCGAGCCACGGGAACCCTAGGACTTGTATCTCTTTTTTTTATTGAGTCTGTAGTCCAGCTCATGGAGCCTTGAATAAATAGACTCTTGTGACTTTTTGTGTCTGTGTGCCCTTGTCTTCTTCTTGGTTTTGCCTGGCCGAGCCCTTAGCTCCACAAGGTACTCAGAGGCCTTCACCAATCTCGAAGCTCTGCACAGACACTTTCCCCGGGCCCTTATTGTATTAAGGGCCCCGAAGGTCTCCGGAACTCGCCCCACGAGAATGGGGAGGTCCGGATCTGTTGACCACGTGGCGGGCCCAGAGCTCCCCTGTGAGGAGAGGGAGGTCCGGCCCCTTGGGACACGTGGAGCCTTCGGAGCTCCCCCCGCGGAGGGGAGGTCCGGCTTCTGCCGGCCACGTGGCGGGCCCGGAGCTCCTCCTGAGGAGAGGGGAGCTCTGGCCCCGCTGGACACGTGGGGCCTTCGGGACTCGTCCCTACAGAAAGGGCGACACCCGGATCCTCCGGTCTTGCGCTGGAGTAGTCGATAGCTCCTTGCTCCCCCCATCATGCGGTCCCCGTAGCTAGAACCTGGAGGTCCTGCGCACAGGTAGAGGAAGCGTAATTCTTCTCGAGGGGTTCTCCCCACCCCGTCTCTTAGTCTTATTCGGCTTACGGTCCTAGTCTGGTATACGGGGCTTGTGCAATTCTGTGCGCGAGGCACCGGGGCCCCGGCTCCCTCCGAGGTCAGGGTACGACCGTCCGGCCCCTAGTACCAAATCGTACGCCGGGGAAGTAGAGTGCACAGGATTTGGGTACGGAACGAGGCAAAAACGGTTGTACTCCCCTAGACCTCCGGAGGGCAGGGTGCGCACGCTTTGGGTACGGAGCCGGCTAAGCGGGATACGCACCCTGGACCCCCCATGCACGGCGCAGGCCTTTCCTGGAGGTGACCAACTGGCACCGCAACACCTGACTGGGGGAGGCCCGAGAGGCCCCTGGCCATCGGCAGGTGCCTCAAGCGCATTCGCCTTCGGTAGGATAGCAAATGCTGACTATGGATGAGAGCGGGAAAGGGGAGCTAAATGTACGGTGAGCATACATAGAAAGTGCGGTCATAGAAATTAATGCGTAATTTAAATGAGCACGTAAGTGAGAGCGTGGTAGAACATGTTTCTGTGTAAATGCCCATAGGAGGAAGGCAGGCTGTACATGGAGGCAACGACCCGCCCCATTAAGAAGGGAAGCAAGACTCTACGCGCTTGGGGTCGGAACCAGGCCAAGCCGGACGTAGTCCTGGACCGTCCCCTGAGGCTTAGCTGCTCCGAGCGTTGTTCCTGGACTCTATGGGATTTATTACAGAAAGGTAAAGGCCTGTTCTACTAATGCTCAGGAGGTAGAACTTACTGTGATGTTCCATGCTCCAAGGGTTCGGGTACGGATCCCATCCTTGGTGGAAAGGCGTATGTACCTGGGACGGCAACTTTCGTGACTTCAAAGGGACCTTCCCGGCTGGGGGAGAGTTTATAGGTCCTTCGCAGGAAAGTGTATACCACGGCACCAGGTTGCCTTCTTGCAGCTCCCAGACGCGCTTGGTCCTTTGGCGGTAGTGCCGGAGCACCAGCCGGGGCCGTGCATTGTGGGGTGTTACCTGCAATCGTGCCTCACCAAAGAGGTCGATATCTTCACGCTGGAGCGGGTCCTGCGCGGCTTCTCCCGGGAGCCCCGGGGTACTTTCCCCTTCTGGCTAAGGCCGTCAAGGGGTAGGCGGACCCGGACTCTTCTTGGGAGTACCAAGATGTCTTTCCCTTTCTGGCTAAGGCCGTCAAGAGGTTGACAGATCCTGGGCGGCCCCCAGGAGATGAGGCCGAGGCACAGTGATGTGCACTCGGGTAGAGCTGGCCCGGTTCTGCACCACCGGGGCTGGTACTTGGGCTGCTGCAACTGCTTGGAGCTTCTCCAAGGCTGATATCGCAGCAGTGCAGTCTCCACAGATCTTTTGGGGCAGCCGTAGTCGGTTACTGCCCTGGCTCGTCGTCACTGGAGCTGGAGTCCTCACCGTTGTGCACCATCTTTATGGCGCGCTGAGGCTCCTAAAACCCCACTTGGTGGACGACGTTGTCTGGGGCGTCGACCTTCTGCTTGCCCTCCCTTTGACGGAAGGGTGGGGCATCAGCTCGCAGCTGCCTCCCTTTGCGGAAGCGCTCTACGAGCTTCTGGATGTCCTGACACTCAGCAGCAGTATGGTAGCTGGTGCCGTGCACGGGGCATAGCTCGCCTTGGTCTCCATCTGGAGCTGGTGACTGTCGCTGCCTTTGGTCGGGGCGTGGCCCCCGAGCTCCACTGGGTGTTGCTGCTGCAACAACAGGAGCCGCGGTCGGTGGCTTCATCTTGCCACCGCCCCGGTTCTTGATCTTCTTGCCGCTTCCATGGGAAGCAGCGCCAGATCCGGGCTGTCCTCCGGACTCGGAGGCTGGCAGGGAGTGCCAGTTCCGCCCTTCTGGTGCCCTGGCGCACTTGTCCGCCAGGCTGAAGAGCTCTGAGATGTCGCGAACCTCTATGGTCACGAGCTTCTCAAGCATCTTCTTGTCCCGTACACCCTGCTGGAACGCCACCACCACAGAAGCATTTTGGATGTGCGGGATGGTGTTCCATACCTGGGAGAACCGCTGGATGAAGGAACGCATCGTCTCTCCTGGTTGTTGCTGTATGGCGTGGAGGTCGAGCTCCGTGCCAGGCCGGGTGTAGGAGCTGCCGAAGTTAGCAGTGAACTGCCGGCAGAGCTCTCCCCAAGAGGTTATGGAACCCTAGGGGAGGTTCATAAGCTAAGACCGGGCTGGGCCGGTAAAGGCGACGGGGAAGTAGTTGGCCATGACGGCCTCGTCCCCTCCTGCAGCAAGGACGGCGGTGGAGTAGATCTAGCGGAACTCCGTCGGGTTGACACAGCCGTCGTACTTCTCGGGCAGGTGTGGCCGAAACTTGCGCGGCCACCTTGCGAAGCAAAGGTGTGGCGCCGGGGCCGCACATCCTGCTCCTGTTACTGCAGGTGCGGGTGCCGCGAACGCTTGGTTCGCTGCTGGCACCGTGTACCTCGGTACGGGCAGGGCTGCGCCATAGACCGGGGGCGCCGTTTGCAGGGCATATGGCTGAGGCATATGCTGCGTGGCGTATGCCTGGCGCATAGATCGTGTGGCGAACGTCTGCGCCTCAGGCTATGTTGAGGCAGTCGACATGCTGTCGCCAGCCTCCTGGTTGCGACGCCTTTCTCGTCGTCGTTCAATGAACACTCGGGCATCTTTGCCCAAGTGGCATCGTTCCAGCTCCGTCCTCAGGTCCGTCGATGGGAGCCTGGTGGAGCAGGAATCCGCCGTCTGCCCGTCAACCGTTGGCGTGCGCGTCAGCGACACAGTCGGTTGGCCAGGACGTCGTCCCCGCCGAAGTCGAGGGTTTGCGGCGGTGACGACGAGATGGTCTACCTCACGAATCCACTGCTGGGTCGCTGACTGAGACGCGTCCCCAACAGGTGGATTGCGCAGTAGCGCTCTTGCTGCAGCTAGCGCGCCCCCGTGGGAGACGCTCAGCGCTGCAGAGGATCTCACGCTCGCTGGAGCCTGTGTTGCCGGAGTTAGCGCTGCCGGAGTCGGCTGCTGGCTTCCAGCTTGCGCCGACACACTCCGTCCAGAGTGTATCGAGACGTAGTCCCCGCTAGTCACTGTTCGTCATGAACGCGGGGGAGGAGAGCTTGCCGCTGAAGGAAGCTTCGTCATCTTCGCCGTCAGAAGCTCGTCGCGCAAGGGAAAAACCCCCTACCTGGCACGCCAAATGTCGAAGTGTGTAGCCGACACTTCCCCCGGACCTGCTCTGGGCAGCTCGCGGAGGTTCTTTTTCGGAGGGGCTAGTCACTCAAGGAGAGCTTCAGCATTAGGGACGATTGAGGGAGAAGCTTGACACGGGGAGTTTTACGTGGTTCAGGCCGCCGGAGCGTAAAACCCTACATCCACGGTGAGCAGAGGTGCTCGCTGTATTGCTTGCTGCTCAGAACCGGAGTTCTGAGCTTGAGGGTGTGTAAGAGGCGAGTCAACAGAGTTCGAACCCTTGCTAACCTTGCCTACCCGAGCCTTTTATAGTCCAAGGCTCATGCGGCTTACAAGGTGGGCCCGGGACCCGACAGGTGATCCCGGGGAGATTTCCTGCCATCTACCGTATCTGCAGTTATGCCAGTAGTTGTCTCTGGCGAGGGCTTCCAAGTCTTCGTTCTGCCGCCATGCCCATGCCGCAAGCTAGTCGTAGTGGTTGATGATGGCAGGGGCGGCAGGGGATGTCTTGTCGCTGTGTTTATTGGCGGGCAGGCTCTGACACGGCACACCAGTCTGCAATGTGACTGGGCGCAACGGCACCTGACAGAGGCGTGCACCGCGTCTCTGCGCCTTCCCAAGGCGCAGGCCTTGAATACCTTGTACGGGCAAGGTATGACGCGTCTTTACTCCTGCTGCCTACCGCGCGGGAGCAGGCAGCGTTGCTCTGCTGGCCACGTGGCAGGCCCGGAGCCCTCCTCTGAGGAGAGGAAGGTCCGGCCCCGTGGGACACGTGGAGCCCTCGGAGCTGTCCCCGCGGAGGGGGGAGGTCTGGCTTCTGCTGGCCACATGGCGGGCCCAGAGCTCTCCTCTGAGGAGAGGGAGGTCCGGCCCCGCTGGACACGTGGCGCCTTCGGAGCTCTCCCTGCGGAGAAGGGCGAGGTCCTTAGATGTTTCCCCCTGTGCACGGGGGTACCCCGTATCGAGGGTACCGACACGGTCAATCAGGAAGACTTTAGTCCACTTGGTGACAAGGGATGAATCATGACTTGTGGGTAAAGGGTACAAACTCTGCAGAGTCAAAACTGTCTAGACAGCCGTGCTCACGGTCAAGAGAGGGCTAATAACTCCTTCATGTTTAGCTTGGGTATGGGTGAGGTTGGTAGTGTTTGGTTGGAAGTGAGAATGGATTTGGTTACACTTGGTGGGGCACTCACTTAGTAATTAGGATGCTAATACAACATAGGGATAGAGTGTTGCATAGTGCTTATAGCCGAGTTGGCCTTCCTTGATTATTGCCTGCATGTCATATATTTTCCTCACTCGCTGAGTACTCTAAGTACTCATGTGTCTTTGTTACTTCTTTTTGGACATAACTGTTGCTCATCCTGTGGAGACGGAGTGAAGTATGACGAAGACTATGGCTTCAACCCCGGTGCGCAGTACTAGGCGGACATGCCCCCAGACAACGCCTATGATGGAGCTTTACGCTTAGATTATCCGCTGCTATGTATCTTTCCTTTTTAGACCATGAGTCGCTATAAAATTTTAATAACTTGGCTTTTATATAAGATGCATCATTTCTGTTGGGCACATGTATAGTTTAACTGATCCTGGCATGCATGTGTAGCGTGTCTAGTTATGTTTTACAGGAACCAGACGTGACAACTTCCGTGTTGCGTTGTGCGATACGGGTTAACGTTGGATGGTATTTGGTTGAATTTTAGGTTCAGATTCCAATGCTCCTCGCGGTTGTGAATGCGACGTGTGTTCGTTGGAGGGTGGAATCCCTGGAGACTGGGGTTTCGAGTGATTTTGGGATTGTTATTTGGTAATCTGTGTGGTGTGCCTAGGTTTTGCCGTTTAGATGGAAGTAGTGTTGGTGGAACATTGTGCACATCTTATGACGTTATGGTCCAATGGATTGCATAATTTGTGCTCCCCTGTCGCTTGGTATTACACTTTGCGTTGCTAAACCTTTTTGTATGGCCATCTTACTAGTATGACAATGTAGTACTCTATCAACATTTGTGAACTGCGAGCAAACTGTATATAACGGCTGATCATGACTCATGAGCATGCTGAATTACATAAGATGTTACATTGGCTGAAATGAGGTGACATTCTTTTATCTAACTGCAGATCTCAACCGTAGGAATGGTGATCAGGTACTTATCCGTTTTCAGAGGGTTTCAATTGCTTTACATGTCTAGTTTCCGAGGATTTCTCTCACTTTGAATACTGCCTTGCAGGTAGCAGAGGCAACGAGGAATCTTAAATCCATTTTGTCTAAGGAGGTCAGAACATCTTGCAACTACTAGTGCTAGTGCAATGTCTTGACACTTCGTATCTAGTTATGTGGCAACACAATGTATCAGACCTTACTTTCTTCAGTGCTATACTTCAAATATTCTCAATCTCACACATGCTGCTTAGCTTGAATCACCTTGGTCACTGGCCTCTGGCAGCATACTTTAAAATGGTGTGCATGTGCTTATGCATCAAAACTGTGCAGAATATCAACAAATGATCCATGTCAGACTGAATGAAAGACCATAGCATTATAACCAATTAACCCTTCCTTGAGTTCCTCCTCTCTATACATAATTTAATGGCCTCACAGTTAAATTATAGGGTAAAGTGCATTAGCAGCCCTCAAACTTATTCAGGGTTCATAGGTCTATCAGGTCCGTAAGCTATTATTTTGCGCATCTTGGTCGCTGAACTTGTTAAGTGTGCCGCTTGAGGTCCAAACTCCAAAGCATGCCAATTTTGGCAAATATGTTATTCTATACTCTGTATCTCCTATCCACTGCAGTGAGGTCTCTCCTGCCATATTATCATGTCGCTACACTCACCGCCCTCCATGACCATGATTTTGAGATGTCATCCCGGCCATATGATGAGTGCTATGAATAATATGTTGGTAAAATTTGATTACATGGATGCCCCATAGATGCCTAGTAGGCAGACCAACACTGATCAAGGGATTTAGACCTACAATGAAGAATGCTCAGGGACATGAAACTGTAAATTAAGAGGTCTAGGACATCCCTATGTCTCTGAACAACTTTAGGAACCAGCGGGTCACTGGTGCACTTCACTCTATCTTTTATATGCCAAATAGTTTTCAGGGCATAGCATGTTAGTTATTGTAGGCAAGTGTTTGCAGTCTATATCTTTCATGTTGTGGTAACTCGATGCTTTTTACTTATCATGTTGACTGCATATAAAGTAGTCATGAGTCTTTTGGCATTTCCTCAACTAATTTGTATTTTCATATTCTTTTGACTTCAGGTAATTGATGCTGTAGGTGCTAGTCAACAAGAAGTAGGCGTGTTGAGCCTTGATTTTTTTAGGAATCATGCATCCCCCTCTTGGAAAACTGATGATCTAAGTGGGAAGAGCACATATGGTGAGGACGAGGCTGAAGCTAAAAACAGTGGTGCTGAACATGATTTACCAAAGAATAAATCACCCAGAGCTGACCCCGGTACAAAATAAATGTGAATTCCAAAAGCATTTTCCCATCTTTTGTTAGTTATACCAGAAAATAAAGTGCCTTTCAATGCAGATAACTATCAAATCGACACAGCAGCAAAAATGACTCGAAGGGTAATAGTTGTAGCCTTGTATACATGTTTCTTTTTGTAATCTTTCTTTTATAAGTATTTCTTATGTCTTTTTATTTTTCTGGATACTGTAGAAACCGAGGGAGAAAAGGCGGAAGAAAAGAGCAATGGACTTGGTTCATAAGGATGATGAAGCATGTGTTAAGCTGCAAAATTGTAACAACCCAAATTCTCAAAACGAGAAACAAAAACCGTCCCTCTCCTCTTCCTCACTGCCAAGGTAGCCCCACATGTCAGTTTTCTCACCCTAACCGCAGCCCCTCCTCTCTCCCTCTCTCTCTCCGACGCTATTATCGCATGTGAGCAATATGCCTCGGTTCCGGCCAATTCTTCACGCCTCTTCCTCAACCGACGTCCCAGCAACCGCCGCCTCCTCCCCCTCTATATAAACAACCCGACCCCGGTCATTGTCCCCCACAGAAACCGCCCCATTCCCCCCCGATCGGAAAAACCACCCTAATTCCAATTCTCCGCGAACACACTCTGATCTTCGGTTCTAGCAACTCCTACACACTCCATCGACCTCCAGAGCGAATTCCCGATCAAATTCCCCGAAGAAACAAGCCCGGAGATCATTGCCGACGAAGATCGCCGGAAATCCTCCACTGTCGCCGTCGATCACCCCTCTCCGGCCGTTTCTGATCTCCGAAGACCCCCTAGGTGAGTTCCCCATCCTCCCCTCTTCCTTCTGGTGCAAATAGATCAAGAAATGGTGTAGAATTCGTGAAGACCGAGAGTTCCGGCCACCGCCGCCGCTCGCCGGCGACTGCGCCGCCGCCGGACGCGAGGGAGAAGGCTATGGGGCGACGTGGCGCAATCGGGAGCGTCCATTTCGCGTGAACGGTTAAGATTAGAACTGCGTACGGGTTCGGTTTAAATTAAATCTGGGCCGTTGATCTCAGATCCGACGGCCCACGTTTGAAACAGTTATATACGTTAGGAATTTTCTGGTTAGGTCCCTGGAGATTCAAATTAGTATGAAACAGTCCCTGTACTTTCCAAAATAAACCTTAGGCTTTATAGATTTAGAGAATTCACTGTAAACTAGCTAAATAGCCCCTGTATATTTTGAAAATTAGCAAAATCATTCTGTAAATGCATTTTGAACCCTAGAAAAACAGAAAGTATTTCAATTTGGCCCAAATCAGTTTTAAAGTTAGTTTTAATTCTGTAATTAATCAAATTAGACTAAATAATTTCTGAAAAATGTTAGAAAATTATTAAAAGCCCTGATTAAATGTTCTGATCAGAATATTAAATTTGAAATTAAAAGAATTAATTCCAAAAGCTGAGATTAATCATATAATGATAAATTAATTCTGAAAATTTGAAATAAAAACAATATAGATGTCAGAAAAATTATGGAAACTCATTAAATAGCATAAGATTATTCTGTTTTTATACTTTTATGTATTTGAAGTTTCTGTAGTCCAGAATAATTATTTAAATGACTGAAAATGCATTTTTAAGTACTAAATAAATGCTGAAATATAGATAAAAAATATTATATAATGAAGGAAAATTATGGAAATTGTTCTAAATATATAAATGGGTTCTGAAATGTAGAAAATAGTAATATGAGTTCTGAAAATCATTACAGTAATAATTTAAATGACTTTTAGGATTTAATTAATTATAAAAATTAACATATATACACATAAAATTCTAAAATTATTTCAAATCACCTCACAAATTGAAAATGAGTGTTTGGCTATAGCAAAAATAAAGTAGAAGGATATAGGTACCCAATTGAAACCTACTTTCATTCCAAACCACATGAAATGACATGAAATCAATAGGTGTATATGTGTAACCAAACATATATGATTGAAATGCATTGCTAAGATTCTTATGGCATGTTTGACATTGTTTTGTATGTGCATATGAATGGCTAGAAGCAAATCAAGAACTACTTCCAAATCTTCAAGAGCAAGAATTTGAAGTGAATCACCCTTCCTTCAAAGGCAAGTGTTCCTTGACCACTTTGTTCCTATTCTAGGATGAATAGTTAAATTATTTGCATGATGTTTTCAATATGAAACCCAGTGTAGGATGTTTCCATAGTTTCATTGCTTTATCATTCCTTGCACAACCATGGAGGAATTTAGATAGAATTTGATGGTTATCATTTCATGTGCTTAGTCATGCTTAGAACTTTAGAAATAAATGAAACATAGTTGATACTAGTCTTGTGGATTATATGAAAGACACAAGTGTGTGTCATGGAGTTAGGAATCTAGACAGGCTGGTTGTTTTGGTTGGTGCTTCGTGCACAAGACTCGGGAATGAGTTAGTGCCTGTCATAGATTCTAAGGACCGGTTCATGGAACAGTTAACCCGGCTTTACAGTGCCACCACAAGACTGAGATGGGACAGCTTGGCCAATTAATTAGGTGTTTGCCGGTATAGTATGAGTGTTTGGATGGTGCGGGGAATGGGAGTCCATTTTTGACTGCCCTGGGAACTGCAAGGCTCAAGAGGGGGCTTCTGCAGGGGAGGGTTTACTCCCAGGAACTGCAGTGGTGAAACCTCAGTGGGCTTGTACTTACCGGTAGATCCCTTTGTAAAGTCCATGTAGTGATCTCCTGATCGCACACCAAAGGAAGTGTGTAATGTGGCTTGCAACCACGGATATCAGGGAGGTTTCTTAGTCCACCTGGCAACAGGGGATGAAATCACTACTTGTGGGTGAAGTGGTACAATCTCTGCAGAGAACCAAACTGTCATGACAGCCGTGCTCACGGTCAAGAGCGGCTTGGACTTGTCCATGATTAGAGAAACATGGATGTGAGTTGAAAGAGGTTGTTGGGTGGTGTAACCTAACATTAATGACTTAATTATGAGGTTAGTGGGATTATTACTCAGTAAGATAGGTTGCTAATCAAAGCTAAGACTTAGGATTAATGCATAGTTCTTAACCATATTAGCCTTTCCTTGCTATTAGCCTTCATAACATTCTTTCCTACACTTGCTGAGTACCTTTGATACTCAAACTTGCTTTTGTTGGACATCATATTGCTGCTCAGGTGCAAATGAAGATGTAGACTTCGATGAGGAGGACTTCGATCCCGAAGAGTTGTTCTAGGTTGGTGAAACCCCCGGGCAATGCCTGTGGAACTGGAGCACCACGCTAGAGTCTTCCGCTGTCATGTTATTAGTATGCTTATACTCATATTTGATATTTTATGTCTTATGATGTAATATTACGTTGTATGATAAACTTGGCTTGTAATACAATGATATTTCACTCTTGTCGGCACATGTATGAATCAACTGATCCTGGTATACATGTGAGAATACGCTCGGGTGTTCCTTATGGAAAACCGGGTGTGACAAAGTGGTATCAGGGCCAAGGTTGCCCGTAGGACGCAAACCTAGTTAGAAATGGACGGGATAGACATCACTATTTTATTAAAAACTATTTTACTAAATATTTTGTTAGAAGGAGGATTATTTAGATTATATATATGTTGTCTAACCTCATCTATACTTAAAATTATATTATTGTTTATTTTCTAACACATTTTAAATTTTTCTTGAAACAGATGGCACGCACACTGTCACACCCGGTTTTTCCGAAGAAACAACCAAGTGAATATCACATGTATGCCAGGATCATTTTCTCATACATGTGATGACAAATAGTGAAGCATCATTTATTACAAGCCAGGTGTCGAATATAAGTAAGTCTTACATAGTAAATGTCTCAATGGACACTAATGCTTCATCACAAGTAATTAAACTAGCAGCGGAATATTATTCTTTGGGGCTCCATCACAGGCGTTGCCCGGGGGTCTTCATGAACCTAAAAACCTTCCTCGGGTCCAAAATCTTGGTCATTATACACCACCTCATTATCTTGACCTGAGCAGCAATATAAACCAACAAATATGCAAGGTTGAGTACCAACGGTACTCAGCAAGTGTGGAAAAATTATATCATGCATGGCTAGAACAAGGATAGGTTGAACTCATGGTTAAAGCACTACGCAATTAATACCTACCACCTTAGCTTATTAAGCACCTACATTACTACACAGGTGAAATGGTCCCAATCTCCCATCCCATCATCATAATCCAATAACCATAACATCATTTCCAATGTTAAGCTCCCCGCTTAACTTCCAAAACCATCAATCCTCTAATCATGAATAAGTCCAGGCCGCTCTTAACCGTGAGCACGGCTGTCAAGACAGTTTTGACTCTGCAGAGTTTGTACCACTGTACCCACAAGTAGTGATTTCATCCCCCGTTGCCGGGTGGACTAAAAGAACCTCCATTATGCCAGTGGCTACGATCCACATTCACACTTCCCAGGTGTGCAGCCAGGAGATCACTACGAAGCCTTTACAAAGGGATTCCCGACGAGCGTGGGCCCACTGAGGTTTCACCCCTAACAGCATACAAGAGGCTCCAACCCCGCTGCAGTGGCCCCCTCTTGATCCTTGCGGTTCATATGGTAGTCCAGCTGACACCTACTCCCCGCACCATCCAACACACCCATACTACGCCGGGGATACACCTAATTAATTGGCCAAGCTGCCCCATCTCAGCATGTGGTTGGCACTGTAAAGCCGGGTTACATGCTCCATGAACCGGTCCTTAGGATCCAGGCAAGTACTAAACACAAACCCATGTCTCGTGCACCCAGCACACAACCAAAACATCCAACTTGCCTTGATCCCTACCTCTACATAACTCACCATGTCTCATTCAAGAGTATGGTAATATAAACTGATGATTTCATGTCCCAAACATCCCATTCTAAGCATGGCTAAGCATATGCCTGGAAATAAATGACATGACAAAATAAATCCCAACCCAAGCTACAAGGAAACAAGGTAATGCAATTCTAGGGAAACTTCCTAGCATGGGTTTCATATTTCATTTGACAATGCAAATAATTCTATCTACACATCCTAGCATAGGATCAAAGTGGTCACGGACACTTGCTTCCTTCTTGCTGCTCTTGAAATGGGTAGTCCTGATCTTGGAAAGGGTTAACTTGCTCTTGAACAGGTTCTACTTCATACCATCACACATAGCAAAAGAAAAACAACAATCATAAGACATAGTTCACACTTCTACTTCATACAAACCACACATTTCATATTTATGAAATTCATTCACCATTATATGTGTTGTGGTTACTTTGTGTGTTGATCTGTGGCTTGCACACACTTTTATTTATATGTGTATGATTCCTACTTTGGTGTTCATATGTATACTTACATACTATATATATATATATATATATATATATATATATATATATATATGTGTGTGTGTGTGTGTGTGTGTGTGTGTGTGTGTGTGTGTTTCAGTTTTAAATAAATTCCTTTCATTAAACTACCAAGTATGTATGAAAAGTATTTTTCTTCTCCATATGTGCCTTCATAATTTCTATCAACCCTAAACTGAATTCTTTGTATTTTAGAAACTCCATTTATCATTTACTAGTTGCTATATTTTCAGATTTATATTCCTATGCATAATTGTGTATTTTATTATGAAACTAGTAACACACATCATCTAAACAGTATAGGTTTTGGTCCTAAATAATTTAATAACATATTTTGACCTTGGCTTCTGATGTAGACTATTTCATAATTATTTTCCCTATTTTTCTAGAGCTATTCTTTACTTAAAAATGTGTCCCTATACTAATAAATGTGAATAATAGATGAAACAGATTTATTTCAGCCCAAAAATATATTTTTATCTCACTCCAAAGTTTTCTAAGTACTGAGAAAGTTTTTAATTAATTTTTGACAATTATGTTTGTCCCCCTTTTTAATTTTTAAACACTAGTTACATATTCAATGTTTTAAATTAAATACTAAACAGGGCTAAAATAATGAACTCACCCCATTACAGGGTCTATAATATTATTTTCATAATTTCCAGGGGTCTAGCTACACTTATCAGAGGTGTTTTTCCTAATTTTTATTAAGTCCAGGGGCTAAAACTGATTTTTAAATGAATTTACACGATTTTCTGGAGTTCCAGGGGCTAGATCTGAAGTTTCCGGGGCTAGCTCTCAATTCCAGAGAACCCCAGGGGGTAGCACGTAAGAATTCCAGTCTTTATAATGCGGGGCTGACGTGGACCGTCCGATTTTAAACCGACGGCTGAGATTATAACATCGAACCGGTACGCGTGGTTTTAAAGTCTACCGTGCGATTTAAAATAAACGGCGCACAAGCGGCCACGTCGCTCTGATCGAGCGCGGGCGGCGCTGCCGGCGGCGCACGGCGGCGGGAAGCGGCGATCTCGCCGGAAAGTTTCGGATCCTCGAGAATTCTGCCTAAAACTGTGATCTTATGGCATAGATCGGTAGAGGGGAGGTCAGGGATCTCACCTCGGGGGTTTTCTCGAGCTCGGGGGTCCTGGAAAGTGATCGGCGGCGAGGTCCGAGGCCAAACCACGGCGAAGCTCGTCGGCGCTGGATTTACACCGTAACTCTCCGAGTTTTCTGCACCTACAAAGTTCCCCGGAGGCGGTGGATCAAGACCAGCGAGTTAGATCAGAGTTTCCGAGCTTAGATCGGCCAGAATTCACCGGCGAAGTCTCGGTGCTCACCGGAGTAAAAATCGGCGATCGCGTGGGAAAAACCGATCGGGGCTGGGGTTTTTATAGCCGGAGGAGGGCGGTGGGTCTGTTGTGATCGAGTTGGAGTCCTCTGGGACCAGAATTCAGGCGGCGGGACGCGGTTTCCGGGCGGTTAAGATCGCGCGCGCTCGGGGGAAAAGTCCGGGGTCGCGGGGGCTCAGGGTTAGGGATGACAGGTGGGTCCCACCCGTCTGTGAGAGGCAGCGCGGCGCGCGCGGGGGCGGGCTGGCGCGGGGAAACTGGGCCGGCTGGCGGGTTTCGGCCCACTGGCCGGTTTTTTTCCCGTTTCTCTTTTTCTTTTTCCATTTCTTTTCTGTTTTGAGTATAATTTGAATTCCAGTTTGAATTTGAATTTTTGCAAAACATGCAACACGTCCAAAAATTTTTAAATTCCCCTCTGAACATGGTTTAGAGTTTTGAATCAAAATTTGGGGTGTTACAGCTCTACCCCCCTTAAAAGAAATCTCGTCCTCGAGATTGGTGTTTCTAAGAAAACAATTCCGGAAATTGTGCCTTGAGCTCATCTTCCCGTTCCCAGGTAGCTTCCTCTTCTGAGTGATGCTTCCACTGCACCTTGCACATCCGGATTCTCTTGTTTCTGGTGAGGCGTTCCATCGTCTCCAAAATCTTGTATGGTTGCTCGGCATAAGACAAATCTTCAGCTACATCCACTTCATTCATGGGTAACACCTCTTCAGGCGTCCTCAGGCATTTCTTGAGTTGTGACACATGGAATACATCGTGTACATCCGATAGATGAACCGGTAACTCTAGTTGGTACGCCACTTCGCCTTTTCTTTCCAACACTTGAAAGGGTCCGATGTATCGAGGTGACAACTTCCCTTTCACCTTGAACCGACGAAGTCCTCTGATAGGGGACACCTTGAGATAAACATAGTCTCCCACGTTGAAAACGAGTTCTTTTCTTCGTACATCAGCATAACTCTTCTGGCGTGTTTGTGCTATCCTCAAGTTGTTGCGAATCTCCCTCACCTTTGCCTCGGCTTCTTGTAGCACTTCTGGACCAAACACTTTACTTTCTCCTGTTTGGTTCCAAAATAGGGGAGTTCTGCACTTCCTTCCATACAAAGCTTCAAACGGTGACATCTTCATACTAGCTTGATAACTGTTGTTATAGGAAAACTCCGCATACGGTAAGTTCTTGTCCCAACTCCTATTGTTTTTGAGTGCACATGCCCTTAACATATCTTCAAGGATCTGATTGGTTCTCTCCGTCTGCCCGTCAGTTTGGGGATGATAGGCAGAACTAAAGTTCAGATGGGTTCCCATGGTTTCATGCAGCTTTTGCCAAAACCTCGAGGTGAACTGTGTCCCTCGGTCCGACACTATCTTCTTTGGCACTCCGTGGTAACACACAATCCTTGACATGTACAATTCTGCCAATTTGGATCCGCTGTAGCTTTCTTTCACAGGAATGAAATGAGCTACCTTGGTTAGCCTATCAATAATGACCCATATTGAATCATACCCGGATTGGGTCCTAGGCAATCCCACGACAAAATCCATGCTGATTTCTTCCCACTTCCATTCAGGCACTTTGAGTGGTTGCAATAATCCCGCGGGTCATTGATGTTCTGCTTTCACCAACTGACATGTGTCACATAGGGCAACATGTTCCGTGACATCTTGCTTCATGCCATACCACCAATACCTGCTTTTGAGGTCCTGGTACATCTTCGTACTCCCAGGATGAATGGAATAGTCGGAATCGTGAGCCTCCTTCAAAATTAATTCACGGATCTGTTTTACTTCTGGCACACAGATCCTTTTCCCGTGCCACACCGTTCCTTGTTCATCCTCTCTAAAACCAGGAGCTTTATTTTCCTTGATAAGCTGTCTGATCTCTTGTATCTTCTCATCATTCTTTTGGCCCTCGCGTATGTCTCGCTCGAGTGTGGAGTCCACTTCCATGGCGATGGCTTCACCACTATTTACTAGACATAGATTGAGTCTTATAACCTCGTCCTTCAATTCTGCAGGCATGTCCTTCAAACTCAACTTATTGACCTGCACTTTCCGACTCAAAGCATCGACCACGACGTTTGCTTTCCCGGGATGATAGTTGATGCCCACATCAAAGTCATTGATTAGCTCTAACCATCTCCTTTGTCGGAGGTTGAGATCTGGCTGTGTTAATATGTACTTCAAACTCTTATGATCCGTATATATCTCTGTCCTCTTCCCCGTCAAATAGTGCCGCCAAATTTTCAACGCGTGTACCACTGCAGCTAGTTCTAGGTCATGTGTAGGATAGTTCTTCTCGTGCTTCCGAAGCTGCCGGGATGCATAAGCCACGACATGTCCTTCTTGCATGAGAACACATCCCAACCCATTTCCAGAGGCATCGCAGTACACTGTGAAATTCTTCTGCATATCTGGCATAACCAACACTGGGCTGTTGTCAATCTCTTCTTTAACTCCTGAAAGCTCGTCTCGCACTGTGGCGTCCAGGTGAATGTGATTCCCTTCTCCAACAGTTTGGTGAGAGGTCTCGAGATCTTGGAGAATCCCTCAATAAACCGTCGATAGTATCCAGCCAATCCCAAAAAGCTTCGAACTTCCCCGACATTTTCAGGGGTCTTCCACTTCTGGATATCCTCGATTTTGGCGGGATCTACGGAGATTCCTCCCTCCGAGATTATATGTCCTAAAAAGGGAACTCTCTTCAGCCAAAACTCACACTTGCTCAACTTGGCATATAGTTGGTGTTCTCTCAGCCTCTGTAACACCAACCTTAGATGTTTCTCATGTTCTTCTTCATCTTTGGAGAAGACGAGAATATCATCTATGAAAACCACCACAAATTTGTCTAGATATTCCATGAATACCTTGTTCATGAGGTACATGAAATATGCCGGGGCATTGGTTAGCCCGAAAGGCATGACAGTGTATTCATACAGTCCGTACCGAGATACGAAAGCTGTCTTGGGAATATCAGATTGCCTTATCTTGAGTTGGTGGTATCCCGACCTGAGATCAATTTTCGAGAACACACAAGCTCCCCTCAACTGATCAAACAAGTTTTCAATGCGGGGTAATGGGTACTTGTTCTTTATGGTTACCTCATTCAGGGCACGGTAATCCACGCATAACCTTTGGGTTCCATCTTTTTTGGGCACAAATATCACCGGAGCTCCCCATGGTGAGGAACTAGGGCGAATATACCCCTTCTCCGTCAATTCTCTCAAATGGTCCTTGAGCTCTTCTAGCTGCTTGGAGTCCATTCGATAAGGTCTCTTGTATATCGGGGCTGTTCCCGGTACTAGCTCAATCGCGAATTCCACATCACGGTCGGGAGGCATACCTGGCAACTCCTCCGGAAAAACATCTGGATATTCCCTGATGGTCCTGATTTCCTCAACTTTCACCTCCACTTGATTTAATTTAATGTCCCTCCTAGGCTCGTGTATTGTTATGAACTTTACTCTGGTACCACTGGGGTGAGTTAATTCCACCGTTCTGGTCGAACAATGGATGATTCCTTTATGTTTGGTCAACCAATCCATACCCAAAATAATATCTATCCCTTGTGAATCTATCACTATGAGGTTAGCAGTAAATACTACCCCATTAATGTCTAGGCTCACTTTGGGACACACTTGTCTTGTCCTTATTTCTCCACCTGGAGAGTTTACGGCTAGCATATGGTTCATTTGTGTGGTTGCTAGGTCATGCTTCTTAACAAACCCTTTAGCAATGAACGAGTGGGTAGCACCAGAATCAAACAGCAGAGTTGCAAGGTGTAAATTTGCAAGAAACTTACCAACTACCACGTCGGGTGCCTCTTGTGCTTCCTCCATAGTGACATGGTTCACCCGTCCTCTCACTACATTCTGCTGTTGTGGCGGCGCAGGCTTCTTCTTTGGGCATTTATGGGCGTAGTGCCCCACTTCACCACAGCTGAAACATTGCACCCCAATCTTAGATGCTTGGCCCTTGTTGTCTTGGGGTTGGTTTGGGGGTCCTTGTACTGCTGGTCGAGGTGGATATGCGGGGCGAGGCTGCTGCACAAACTGACGTTGCGGCTGTGCTGGTGCCGTGGGTGGCCTGTAGTTTGGGTTGTACCCTCTTGGTGCTGAATAGGGTACCGCAGCACGGCTCGTCTGCCCCGTAGGTTGCTGCATCATACGTGGGCGGGTGTTGCTCCCTGAGGCCTGATGTGACCACCCCGCCTTCCTCTTATTCTCATTTTCCAGGGCCTTTAGCTTTCTTTCCACCACAAATGCTCTGTCCACCATCTTTTGAAAGCTTTCATACTCATTTGAGGACATTGCACACTGCATTTCTGCGGTAAGTCCTTCCACGAAACAATCTTGTTTCTGCTCATCAGTCTCTATGTCTCGTGGAGCATAACGGGATAGTTGAGTAAATTTAGTGAGGTATTCCCTCACCGTCATGTTTCCCTGCTGCAGTCCCAAAAACTCCTTCCTCTTGTTTTTGAGTTCACCTCTTGGGATGTAATGGTTGCGGAAGCTATGCTTGAACTCTTCCCAAGTGATGTTCTCAGGGTCATGATGGGCGGCCACGTAGGCGGTCCACCAATCAGCAGCAGGTCCATGCAATTGATGAGAGACAAACAGCACCCTCTCATACCCTTGGCACTGTATGATCCTCATCTTACTTTCAATAGTCTTCAGCCAATCATCTGCCTCCAGAGGTTCAGCAGCACTTGCAAACTTTGGAGGTTGAGTTCCTAGAAACTCACTCAACCTTGGTTGGCGTGGTGCAGCTTGTGGAGCTGGAACTTGATGCAAGTTGGCCACCACTTGAGTCAAGTTCTGGATAAGCTGATTTTGATTCTCCAGCATTTGGTGGAGAGGATCAACTTCTTCACGGCGACCACCCCTGTCCTGGCCTCCAGAAAGATGAGGGTTGCATGCCTCATCATTGTTGTTGGCGGGGTTGGCAGCACGTCCTTTTCCTGTTCCGGCCATCTGGCAGAATCAACAAATGTTAATTTGATATCATTTAGTATCATCTTACTACTTTCATTTGTTGGTGCTTTGAGGTGTTGAGGCTTTGTTAAAATTTTACGAGGGTTTATATCTCACACCAAATAAATGCACTATTATTTCCTGTGGGTTCACACACCAAAGCAAAACAATCTGAATACGAGGCTGTGGACAATTGCTCATGGCTTCCACAACTCACGTCACACACCAAGCATCATCACACCATTAACTACGTAACGACTTGACTACTCGACCTCTTGCTAGCTAGGGGAAAGACTCTACACTACTCGTCCTCTTGAGCTGGCTCCTCGGGATCTTCCTCCTCATTTTGGATACCTTCTGACTCTGCTTTGTGTGGGGAGGCTGCTGGTGGAGAAGTGCGACGACGCCTGATTGCTCGGCGATCCGGGGAGTCAGGAGTCCATGTATCACTCACGGTGACACACAGTTCATTCCCATCTCCTCTTTCTCTCGCCTTTAAGCAAGCTCGCAGCAACGCCTCCGTTTCCTTCAGGGTGTCTCGGACATCCTGAAGCTCTTGTTGACACTCCTGCAGTCGAGTGCTGAGCATAGCAGCATCCTCCAAGCACAAGTCCATGTGCTCATGGGAAGTCCCTTGCTGCACCGGTGGGTACTTGTACTCCGTGGTACCACTCTCACGTTGGAGGACATACATGTACTCAGTTTTGTCCAAGTGGCGACGATAGATGTGACTCTGGCAGGTGATGGCCTCCCAGGTGACATCTTTCTCCGCATCAACTTGTGTTGCTCGACAAGCTGGGGAGTGGTGAATCTTAAGCAGCTGATTCTTGTGTATAATCCTCATCTCCGAACTCCATTCTTCCCTCTTCTCACGGATGGTCCTGGTGGAGTTATAGTGGATGATTAGCTTGCCCGTATTGCCGGCGGCTTCGAGCATACGCCGAAAACGGCGCAACAAGTCTCCTACTGCCAATCCGTAGGAAAGGTACGTCACGGGGCGACTCTCCTCTCTTTCGGCAAGGGCAACTACGGGAACTCTCCCTCCTGTGGACTTACGAGCGGTGCGAATCATGTGAACCATCTAAAACAAAAGAATTTAAAATTAGGTTAGATAAATTCTCAAACAAAAATCTTATTTTGAATGAAAGTTGGGGTAAGATGAAGAAAATGACTCCTTTAATAACACTTTTCCACCCACACCTTGGAAAATAGTTTTTAAGAAAATAGGGCCCTTAAATACGTCCATTTCTACCTAGGTCCACGTTCCTACGGGCAACCTTGGCTCTGATACCACCTCGCTGACACCCGGTTTTTCCGAAGAAACAACCAAGTGAATATCACATGTATGCCAGGATCATTTTCTCATACATGTGATGACAAATAGTGAAGCATCATTTATTACAAGCCAGGTGTCGAATATAAATAAGTCTTACATCGCAAATGTCTCAATGGACACTAATGCTTCATCACAAGTAATTAAACTAGCAGCGGAATATTATTCTTTGGGACTCCATCACAGGCGTTGCCCGGGGGTCTTCATGAACCTAAAAACCTTCCTCGGGTCCAAAATCTTGGTCATTATACACCACCTCCTTATCTTGACCTGAGCAGCAATATAAACCAACAAATATGCAAGGTTGAGTACCAACGGTACTCAGCAAGTGTGGAAAAATTATATCATGCATGGCTAGAACAAGGATAGGTTGAACTCATGGTTAAAGCACTACGCAATTAATACCTACCACCTTAGCTTATTAAGCACCTACATTACTACACAGGTGAAATGGTCCCAATCTCCCATCCCATCATCATAATCCAATAACCATAACATCATTTCCAATGTTAAGCTCCCCGCTTAACTTCCAAAACCATCAATCCTCTAATCATGAATAAGTCCAGGCCGCTCTTAACCGTGAGCACGGCTGTCAAGACAGTTTTGACTCTGCAGAGTTTGTACCACTGTACCCACAAGTAGTGATTTCATCCCCCGTTGTCGGGTGGACTAAAAGAACCTCCATTATGCCAGTGGCTACGATCCACATTCACACTTCCCAGGTGTGCAGCCAGGAGATCACTACGAAGCCTTTACAAAGGGATTCCTGACGAGCGTGGGCCCACTGAGGTTTCACCCCTAACAGCATACAAGAGGCTCCAACCCCGCTGCAGTGGCCCCCTCTTGAGCCTTGCGGTTCATATGGTAGTCCAGCTGACACCTACTCCCCGCACCATCCAACACACCCATACTACGCCGGGGATACACCTAATTAATTGGCCAAGCTGCCCCATCTCAGCATGTGGTTGGCACTGTAAAGCCGGGTTACATGCTCCATGAACCGGTCCTTAGGATCCAGGCAAGTACTAAACACAAACCCAAGTCTCGTGCACCCAGCACACAACCAAAACATCCAACTTGCCTTGATCCCTACCTCTACATAACTCACCATGTCTCATTCAAGAGTATGGTAATATAAACTGATGATTTCATGTCCCAAACATCCCATTCTAAGCATGGCTAAGCATATGCCTGGAAATAAATGACATGACAAAATAAATCCCAACCCAAGCTACAAGGAAACAAGGTAATGCAATTCTAGGGAAACTTCCTAGCATGGGTTTCATATTTCATTTGACAATGCAAATAATTCTATCTACACATCCTAGCATAGGATCAAAGTGGTCAAGGACACTTGCCTCCTTCTTGCTGCTCTTGAAATGGGTAGTCCTGATCTTGGAAAGGGTTAACTTGCTCTTGAACAGGTTCTACTTCATACCATCACACATAGCAAAAGAAAAACAACAATCATAAGACATAGTTCACACTTCTACTTCATACAAACCACACATTTCATATTTATGAAATTCATTCACCATTATATGTGTTGTGGTTACTTTGTGTGTTGATCTGTGGCTTGCACACACTTTTATTTATATGTGTATGATTCCTACTTTGGTGTTCATATGTATACTTACATACTATATATATATATATATATATATATATATATATATATATATATATATGTGTGTGTGTGTGTGTGTGTGTGTGTGTTTCAGTTTTAAATAAATTCCTTTCATTAAACTACCAAGTATGTATGAAAAGTATTTTTCTTCTCCATATGTGCCTTCATAATTTCTATCAACCCTAAACTGAATTCTTTGTATTTTAGAAACTCCATTTATCATTTACTAGTTGCTATATTTTCAGATTTATATTCCTATGCATAATTGTGTATTTTATTATGAAACTAGTAACACACATCATCTAAACAGTATAGGTTTTGGTCCTAAATAATTTAATAACATATTTTGACCTTGGCTTCTGATGTAGACTATTTCATAATTATTTTCCCTATTTTTCTAGAGCTATTCTTTACTAAAAAATGTGTCCCTATACTAATAAATGTGAATAATAGATGAAACAGATTTATTTCAGCCCAAAAATATATTTTTATCTCACTCCAAAGTTTTCTAAGTACTGAGAAAGTTTTTAATTAATTTTTGACAATTATGTTTGTCCCCCTTTTTAATTTTTAAACACTAGTTACATATTCAATGTTTTAAATTAAATACTAAACAGGGCTAAAATAATGAACTCACCCCATTACAGGGTCTATAATATTATTTTCATAATTTCCAGGGGTCTACCTACACTTATCAGAGGTGTTTTTCCTAATTTTTATTAAGTCCAGGGGCTAAAACTGATTTTTAAATGAATTTACACGATTTTCTGGAGTTCCAGGGGCTAGATCTGAAGTTTCCGGGGCTAGCTCTCAATTCCAGAGAACCCCAGGGGGTAGCACGTAAGAATTCCAGTATTTATAATGCGGGGCTGACGTGGACCGTCCGATTTTAAACCGACGGCTGAGATTATAACATCGAACCGGTACGCGGGGTTTTAAAGTCTACCGTGCGATTTAAAATAAACGGCGCACAAGCGGCCACGTCGCTCTGATCGAGCGTGGGCGGCACTGCCGGCGGCGCACGGCGGCGGGAAGCGGCGATCTCGCCGGAAAGTTTCGGATCCTCGAGAATTCTGCCTAAAACTGTGATCTTATGGCATAGATCGGTAGAGGGGAGGTCAGGGATCTCACCTCGGGGGTTTTCTCGAGCTCGGGGGTCCTGGAAAGTGATCGACGGCGAGGTCCAAGGCCAAACCACGGCGAAGCTCGTCGGCGCTGGATTTACACCGTAACTCTCCGAGTTTTCTGCACCTACAAAGTTCCCCGGAGGCGGTGGATCAAGACCAGCGAGTTAGATAAGAGTTTCCGAGCTTAGATCGGCCAGAATTCACCGGCGAAGTCTCGGTGCTCACCGGAGTAAAAATCGGCGATCGCGTGGGAAAAACCGATCGGGGCTGGGGTTTTTATAGCCGGGGGAGGGCGGTGGGTCTGTTGTGATCGAGTTGGAGTCCTCTGGGACCAGAATTCGGGCTGCGGGACGCGGTTTCCGGGCGGTTAAGATCGCGCGCGCTCGGGGGAAAAGTCCGGGGTCGCGGGGGCTCAGGGTTAGGGATGACAGGTGGGTCCCACCCGTCTGTGAGAGGCAGCGCGGCGCGCGCGGGGGCGGGCTGGCGCGGGGAAACTGGGCCGGCTGGCGGGTTTCGGCCCACTGGCCGGTTTTTTTCCCGTTTCTCTTTTTCTTTTTCCATTTCTTTTCTGTTTTGAGTATAATTTGAATTCCAGTTTGAATTTGAATTTTTGCAAAACATGCAACACGTCCAAAAAATTTTAAATTCCCCTCTGAACATGGTTTAGAGTTTTGAATCAAAATTTGGGGTGTTACACACACGTCTTACGGCCCGTAAGTCCACCGGAGGACGAGTTACTCGACACCAGCTGGCTGAACGCACTTTCGAGGATGTGGACAACCCCGCCACCTACCAGACCCACGGGGAGTCTACTAGAGGCATGGTGGATCTCCTAAGACACCTCCTTCGCTGTGCTGGTTACACCGGCAAGCTAGAGGTGCAGTACGACACCACTCGAGTTTCTCGCGCAGAACGCGATGAGTGGAAGTCGCAGGCGAGGATCTACTATGAGAACAAACTACTCAAGATCCACAATTCACCAGCACGGAGGTCTACCATGGCAGAGGCTGAGAAGGATGCTACTTGGGAGGCGATCACTTGCCAGAGCTACACCAACCGTGACCGCCTTGAGGGGACTCAATACATGTACACCCCTCGGCGACAAAGTGGAAGTGCAGTGTTCAACTACGAGCCAATCCATGAAGGTTGCAACATAGTGCAGATGGAGATGAGCCTCAAGGTAGGAGTTGACGTCAGCACCAGGCTATAGAACTGCCAACAGGAGCTTCAAGACGTACGTGACCTTTCGAAGAAGACGGAGGCCATAATGCGTGGACTGATAAGGATGAGGGATGGAGAAGTGAGTGATCTCTATGCTTCAGATGGAGACACTTGGACTCCGGACTCTCCAGACCGTAGGGCAGCCAAACGCCCTCATACTTCACCAGCACCTGAGGCCTCCACAGCTGAGTCAGAGGCTAGCACTCCCGATGGTGATGGCGAGAAACCACAGGAGGATGCACAGAACCCAGGGGACAACTAGGATAGGTGTCCTTGCTCATGTAATGGCTCATGTAGCACGTATGTATGGTATTGTATTGACTAGTGTGTAATGGTTGATTAGTGTACTTGTTTAGGCTGATGATGTAATGTGTTGTTAGTGTATGAACGTGAGTTGTGAAAGCCGTAGGCTTATGTTCACAACCTCGTTAGTGTATGTACATATCTATTAAGGAATATAAATGCTTAGTTTGCTTCAACCATGATCATTTAATGAACGAAGTAGAAACTTTTGTAACTCTTGTGTAGAATTGATGAAGTAAATACACAACGTAATACACTTAAGAGAGCATATATATATTAAGTTTAAACAATCTTTCACAATAGATGACAGGAAGAAGGAGACGCAACGAAGGGAACAACAACAATGAGGCTGCAGAGTTTCCTTTACCTGGATGGCAGCCAAGAGTTGCACGCAGAGCTGATGGAGAGGTGATACAACAAATGATGAACATGCAGAATCAACTCATTCAAAACTTGACACAAGTGGTGGCCAACATGCAACAACCCCAGCCACAAATTCAAAATGTGCCACGTCAACCAAAGTTGAATGAGTTCCTAAGCACCCAACCGCCAAGGTTTGACAATGCTATAGAGCCATTAGAAGCTGATGATTGGCTCAAGAATATTGAGAACAAGTTGCAGATCATACAATGCCCAGGGCGTGAGAGGGTACTCTTTGCTTCTCACCAACTATATGGATCTGCAGCGGACTGGTGGACGACATACAAAGAAGCTCATGAGGACCCAGAGAGTATCTCATGGAATGAGTTCAAACTCGCCTTCCGCAATCACTATGTTCCAACAGGAGAAATAAAGAACAAGCGGAAGGAGTTTCTCAACCTGAAGCAGGGTAGCATGTCTGTGCGAGAATATCTTACTAAGTTCACACGGTTATCTCGCTATGCTCTGGGGGACATAAACACGGATGAAAAAAAAACAATACCGTTTCATTGAAGGCTTGAACTCAGAAATACAGTATGGCATGTCTTCAAGTGACTATGAAAGTTTTCAAAAGCTCATCAAAAAGGCTTTCATAGTGGAATGAAAAAGACAGAAGTTAGTTGAGGAGCGAAAGAGGAAAATGAATTGGCAAGGACAGTCCTCTGGCAGCAACAGTCGGCCCCGTTTCTCATCACCGTCGACAGGAGCAATGGATCGACCTATAACTCCCAATCAGTTCCAGAGGAACTACAACCCTGCTGCTAGGAATCTAACTTTTCAACCACAACAGCAGTGACAACAAGTGCAGCAACAACGTCCTGCCTTTCAACCTCGTCCTGCAAGGACAAACCCTCCAAATGCACAACAAGGAAATAAGGCTCCACTAAACAAGGTCACAGGACAATGCTACAACTGTGGAGAAACGGGACACTATGCCAACCGGTGCCCCAACAAAAAGCCACCTCGCAATAGAATCTTGTGCGTGGTAAAGTGAATCATGCGACCATGGAGGAAGCACAGGAGGCACCAGATGTGGTGATTAGTATGTTCTCTGCCAATACTTATCCTGCTACAGTTTTGTTTGACTCTGGTGCAACACACTCATTCATAGCCAAGGAATTCATAACCCAACACAAATTACCAATTACATCTATGAATCGAGTGTTAGTAGTGAATTCTCCTGGAGGAGAAATAAAGACAAAACAAGTATGTCCCAAGGTAAATATAGGAGTTAATGGAGTAGAATTCCTTGCAAATCTCATTGTGATAGAATCACAAGCGATAGATATCATCTTGGGGATGGACTGGTTAACCAAGTATAAAGGAGTTATACATTATTCAACGAGAACGGTGGAACTAACACATACGGATGGAACAAAGGTTGAGTTCACATCTATTCAAGTACCCTCTGGAAATGTTCAACTCAACAAGACCGAAGTAGTTATTGAGGATATAAAGGTTGTCAATGAATTTCTAGATGTATTTCCCGAGGAGTTACCAAGTATGCCACCGGATCGAGAAGTAGAATTCATTATAGAATTAGTCCCTAGTACTGCTCCCATATATAAAAGACCATATCGGATGGATACCCAACAGCTAGCAGAACTCAAGGATCATATCCGAGAGTTATCGAAAAAAGGGTATATCTGTCTGTCGGTACCTGAGATATGGGGTACCCCCGCGCACAGGGGAAAATGCCTAAGGAACTCGCCCTTCTCCGCAGGGAGAGCTCCGAAGGCGCCACGCGTCCGGCGGGGCCGGACCTCCCTCTCCTCAGAGGAGAGCTCCGGGCCCGCCACGTGGCATACAGAAGCCGGACCTCCCCCTCCGCGGGAGAGAGGTCCGAAGGCGCCACGCGTCCAGCGGGGCCGGACCTCCCTTTCCTCAGAGGAGAGCTCCGGGCCCGCCATGTGGCCGACAGAAGCCGAGCCTCCCCCTCTGCGGGGAGAGGTCCGGAGGCTCCACGTGCCCCGCAGGCCGGACCCTCCTCTCCTCTGAGAAGGGCTCCGAGCCCGCCACGTGGCCAGGAGAACGGTGCTGCCTGCCCCCGAGAGATAGGCAGCGGGCGTAAAGACGCCCCATACCTTTCCCGTACAAGGTATTTATGGCCCACGTCTTCCCAAGACGAGGAAACGCGGAGCACGCCTCTGTCAGGTGCCGTTGCGCCCAGTCGCATCACAGACTTGCGCGCGGTGTCAGAACCTGCCAGCCAATAAACACCGCGACAAGACATCCCATGCTGCCTGCGCCGTCATCAACCACTACGACTAGCATGCGGCATGGGCAGGGCGGCAAGATGAAGACTCAGAAGCCTTCGGCCAGAGACAACTACCGGCATAACTGGAGATACGGTAGATAATAGACAATCTTCCCGGGACCACCTGTCGGGTCCCGACTCCCCTTGTAAGCCGCTCGGGTCTTGGACTATAAAAGGCTCGGGTAGGCGACGATAGCAAGGGTTCGCACTTTGCAACTCATACGCTAGCCATACACTCCCAAGCTATAACTCACCCCTAAGCTCAGGACTCCGGCCCTGAGCAGCAAGCAATACAGCGAGCTCCATAGCTCGCCGTGGACGTAGGATTTTACGCTCCGGCGGCCTGAACCACGTAAAACTCACCGCGTCAAGCTCTTACTAACTCGTCCATCCGCGCAAGCTCTCCGCAAGGGACTAGCCCCACCGAAAAAAGAACCTCCGCGGGCTGCCCAGTGCAGGCCCGGGGGAAGTGTCGACTGAACATTTCGACATTTGGCGCGCCAGGTAGGGTGCTTTTCCCCTAGCGCGACGAGTTTTCGCCGACGAAGATGACCAAGCTTCCTTCAGCGGCGAACTCTCCCCCCTCGCCTCTGCGGCAAACCGCGACCAGGGGGGAGTACATGTCGACACACTCGGGACGGAGTGTGTCGGTACAAGCTGGGAGCCAGCAACCGGCTCTGGCAGCGCCGACCCCGGCAATGCAGGCTCCAACCAGCATCAAGTCTTCAGTAGCGCTGGGCGTACCCAGTGGGGGTGCGCTAGCTGCAGCGAGAGCGCTACTGTACAATCCGCCCGCTGGGGACGTGCCTCAGGCAGCGACCCGGCAGTGGATCCGCAAGGTAGACCGTCTCGTCGTCGCCGCCGCAAACCCTCGACTTCGGCGGGGATGACGCTCTGGCCAACCGGTCATGTCGCTGATGCGCGCACCATTGGTTGACGAGCAGACGGCAGACTCCAGCTCTACCAGGCCCCAATCGACAGATCTGAGGACAGAGCTGGAGTGGTATCGCCTGGGTCAAGATGCCCGGGTATACCTCAAGCAGCGCCGAGAAAGGCGTCGCTACCAAGAGGCTGACGACAGCATGACGTCGGCCTCGACCCAGCCTGAAGAGCAGACATTCGCCACACGATCTCTACCCTAGGCCTGCGCCGTGCAGAATATACCACAGTCATATGTCCTGCAGATGGCGCCCCCGGCCTATGGTGCAGCCTTGCCCATACCGGGGCACGCGGTGCTCAGTGCGAACCAAGCGTTCGCGGCACCAGAACCTGCGGCGACAGAAGCAGGGTGTGCGGCCCTCGCGCCCCACCTTCGCTTCGCAAAGTGGCCGCGCAAGTTTCGGCCGCACCTGCCCGAGAAGTACGACGGCAGCGTCAACCCGGCGGAGTTCCTCCAGATCTACTCCACCGCCGTACTTGCCGCAGGAGGGAATGAAGCCGTCATGGCCAATTACTTCCCTGTCGCCTTCACTGGCCCAGCTCGGTCTTGGCTCATGAACCTCCCCCAGGGTTCCGTAACTTCCTGGGGAGAGCTTTGCCGGCAGTTCATAGCCAACTTCGGCAGTTCCTACACCCGGCCTGGCACGGAGCTCGACCTCCACGCCATCCAGCAACAACCTGGGGAGTCGCTGCGCTCTTTCATCCAGCGGTTCTCCCAGGTGCGGAACACCATCCCACACATTCAAAATGCTTCTGTGGTGGTGGCGTTCTGGCAAGGCGTCCGAGACAAGAAGATGCTTGAGAAACTCGCGACCAGGGAGGTCCGCGATGCCTCAGAGCTCTTCAGCTTGGCGGACAAGTGCGCCAGAGCAGCCGAAGGACGGAACTGGCACTCACAGCCGTCCTCCGAGTCAGGAGGACTGCCCGGATCTGGTCCTACTCCATATGGAGGCAGAAGGAAGACCAAGAGCCGAGGAAGAAGCAAGATAAGATCACCGGCCGCAGCCCCAGTCGTCACTGCAGCGACGCTCAGTGGGGCTCGGGGGCCGCGCCCCGACAAGAGGCAGCGAAGGTCACCGATCCCGGAAGGTAATCAAGACAATATGTGTCCCATGCACGGCAGCTGTCGCCACACTACTGCCGAGTGCCGGGAGATCCGAAGGCTCGCAGAGCGCTTCCGCAAGGGGAAGCGGCAGCGGGCTGATGCCGTGCCCTTCCGTCCAAAGGAAGACGAACAGAGGGTGGATGTTCCAGACAACATCGACCACCCAGAGGAGATCCAGGAGCCTCAGTGTGTCGTGAAGGCGGCACGCAATCATGAGGACTCCAGCTCCAGTAACGATGAGCGTCGGAAGAAGCTCTACGTCATATACGGCGGGTCCGCCGACCCCTCGTCCCGAAGCGCAGTCAAGACTCTGCGCCGAGCGGTAGCGTCGGTGGCGCCACTCCCAAGTGCTGCACCGCACCTTAAGTGGATGGGGACCCCCATCAGCTTTGACGCCACCGACTGCCCCAGGACCATGACTGGGGCCGGCCAACTACCGCTCCTGGTAGCCCCTACCATCGCCAACGTGAGAATGTACCACGTTTTGGTAGATGGAGGAGCTGGGCTGAACCTCATCAGTCGTGCAGCTTTCCAGAAGCTGCAGGTCCCGATGGCCAAGCTCACCCCGTCGAGCCCGTTCTCAGGGGTTGGGCCGGGACAGGTCATCCCCTACGGCAACATTAGCCTCCCGGTGACCTTCGGGGCTCCGGACAGCTATCGGACAGAGTACATTCTATTCGACGTAGCGGAGATAGACCTCCCCTTCAACGCCATAATCGACAGGCCAGCCCTGTACCGGTTCATGGCTGTAGCCCACTACAGCTACCTCGTCCTGAAGATGCCAACACCGACGGGCGTCCTCAGGATTCATGGGGACCGCACTGCTGCAGTGTCGGCCCTAGAGAAGCTCCAAGCGCTCGCAACAGCTGTGGCATCAGCCCCCGGCAATACGGAGCCGGACCAGCTCCGCCCGAGCGCACGTCACCGTGCTTCCGCCACAGCACCCCGCGTGCAACCTCTCGACGAGGACGGCGTCCCCTTAAAGGTCGTCCAAGTCGGCGCCAAAGCTACCCAGACCACCCGGGTAGCCGGGGGCCTGGATAGCAAATAGGAAGGCGCGCTCGTCACCTTCCTCTGGCACAACGTCGACGTGTTTGCATGGCAGCCGTCACAGATGCCGGGGATCCCCAGGGAGGTGATCGAGCACCACTTGAAAGTCTTCCCCGACGCCCGGCCGGTTCAACAAAAGCCCCGCAAGCAGTCCATCGAGCGGCAAAACTTCATCCGTGAAGAAGTCAAGAAGCTGCTGGACGCTGGCTTCATACGGGAGGTCCACCACCCCCGGTGGTTGGCGAACCCCGTCGTTGTCCCAAAGGCTGGCGGGAAGCTCCGGATGTGCATCGACTACACCAGTCTCAATAAGGCATGTCCCAAAGATCCATTCCCTCTCCCTAGAATAGATCAAATAGTAGACTCAACGTCAGGCTGTGATATGCTGTGCTTCCTAGACGCCTACCCGGGTTTCCATCAGATCCCCATGTCTAGGGTGGACGAGGAGCACACCTCCTTCATCACAGTAGACGGCCTTTATTGCTATGTGTCTATGCCTTACGGCCTAAAGAATGCACTCCCCACCTTTGTGCGGGCGATGCACAAAACCTTTGGGGAGTTAATAAGAGACCTAGTTGAGGTGTACGTTGATGACATAGTTGTCAAGGTCAAGCAGGGTTCATCTTTGCTAGATAACCTAGCCTTAGTCTTTGACAAGTTGCGCTCTACGTGCACCAAGCTGAACCCAGATAAATGTGTGTTCGGCGTGTCCTCTGGGAAGCTCTTAGGGTTCCTGGTCTCGCACCGAGGGATTGAGGCCAACCCAGAGAAGATCAAGGCCATCGACTTGATGCGGCCCCCTGCCCGCATCAAGGATGTCCAGAGACTCACGGGATGTCTAGCCGCGCTAAGTCGGTTTATACCGAGGCTAGCAGAGCGGGCACTCCCTTTCTTTAAGCTCCTGCGCAAGTCAGACCCTTTTGCCTGGACTGACAAAGCAGAAGAGGCTTTCCAGGAGTTGAAGCGACTCCTGACGACCCTACCTATCATGGTAGCCCCTGAGCCCAGGGAGCACCTGCTGCTCTACATTGCGGCGACAATAGAAGTGGTGAGTATGGTCCTCGTCGCAGAGCGGCCAGACCCCTCACCTTCGCAACCTTCTCCGGTAGCGACAGACGCCAGGAGGCCCCGCAGGGCCAAGGCGGTCTCCCGGACCGCCCGGAGGTCCAGGTTTACCTCCCGAAGGTCCAGGGCGGTCTCCCGGACCCCCAAGATAAATCCCCGGGGGCCAATTGGGACCTCCCGGAGGTCCCTCAAGACCCCCTGGAGCTCCCGGATAATCAAGATAGCTTAAGGGCCTCCGGGTCCCAGTTCCCGGAGGCCCCTGTGGGTCCACTCACCTCCAACGGGCCAGGGCCAATGGACGAGGACCTCCCAAGCCAAAGAGAGAGGGTTCGAACCATACAGAGGCCTGTCTACTACATCAGCGAAGTACTTCATGATGCCAAGACAAGGTACCTAGAAGTCCACAAGCTGTTGTATGCGGTGCTCGTGGCCTCCAGGAAGCTCCGCCATTACTTCTAGGCCCACCGGGTCTCGCTAGTCACCTCGTATCCGCTGAAGACAATTCTTCACAGCCCCCATGCGACTGGCAACGTTGCTAAATGGGCGGCGGAGCTGGCGGAGTTTGAGCTGGACTTCCTCCCACGCCATGCAGTCAAGAGCCAAGCACTGGCTGACTTTGTGGCGGAGTAGACACCAACGAAGACTGACCCAGGGGGCCATGAAGGCGGTGAGCCAGAGCACCAAGCTCCGGTCTTCACCGAACCCCACTGGACACTTTTCTTCGATGGCTCCTCGCGAAAGCAGGGGGCCGGTGCCGGCGTACTGCTCCTCATGCCATCGGGGGAACAGTTTGGGTATATGGTGCGTCTGAATTTCAAGGCAACCAACAACATGGCGGAGTATGAAGCACTCATCTTTGGCCTGCAGACAGCCCTGTCTTTAGGCGCTCGCCAGTTGTTGGCACAGGGTGACTCCCAACTGGTCATCAAGCAAGTCAAGGGCGAATGCTCCTGCAATGACCCGCAGCTAGCTGCGTATCTGCTTCACGTGCAGATGTTGGAGAAAGAATTCCTCACCTTGGACCTGCATCACGTACCGCGCGCTGGTAATGCCGCAGCTGACAACCTTTCAACGAAGGCTTCCACCGGAGCCCCCGCGCCCGAAGGAGTTTTCGAGAGGACGTTGCTGCGGCCTACAGCCCGGCCCGCCGAGCCAGGCGAAGGGGGCTTGACCAGCACCTCGAAGCTGGCGGTCCCGGCGGCCCTACAGCCATGGATGCCGCCAAGGATCGTAAGCGTCACTGGGGACTCCGTGCAACCCAGCGCTCAAGATCCAGAAGCTCAAGTCAGACCCGATGCATGGATCACGGAGATCCGGTACTACTTGAAGGACAATATCCTCCCTGATGAACATGCAACCGCTGAACGGATTGTGCGTATGGCTAAGAGGTACGCGCTGGTAGAGGGGCATCTCTACCGGCGTGGCGCCAACCACATCCTATTGCGGTGCATAACCCAGGGGGAAGGCTGCGACTTGCTCGCTGAGATCCATGGAGGCGAATGTGGAAGTCACTCTTCCTCACGCACGCTTGTCGGTAAAGCCTTCCGGCATGGCTTCTACTGGCCGACAGCACTCCAGGATGCCGTCAAGCTGGTCGAGAGCTGCAAGGCGTGCCAGCTCCACGCCAAGCAGATCCATACACCGGCTCAGGCGGTACAGATGATCCCGCCCTCGTGGCCATTTGCCGTATGGGGGCTGGACATCCTGGGACCATTTCCCAGAACCGTCGGGGGATTCCGGTACCTCTATGTCGCCATCGACAAGTTCACCAAGTGGCCGGAAGCTACACCAGTTGTCACCATCAACAAACAATCCGCAGTAAAGTTCATCAAGTCTATTGTCTGCCGGTTCGGGGTTCCGAACAGAATCATCACCGACAACGGGACCCAGTTCACCAGCGCAGCATTTCAAGACTACTGCGAGGGCCTTGGTATTCAGGTGTGCTATGCCTCTGTCGCCCACCCAAGGAGCAATGGGCAAGTTGAGAGGGCCAACGCGGAGATTCTCCGGGGCCTTAAGACTCGCACCTTCACCAGCCTGAAGAAACATGGTGCCAATTGGGTGGATGAGCTTCCGAGCACACTATGGGCTAACCGGACATCCCTGAGCCGGGCCACCGGAGAGACACCCTTCTTCATGGTGTATGGGGCCGAAGCTGTACTTCCCCCAGAAATCACCATGAAGACTCACCGTGTCCGGGCTTACGACGAAGCCGCGCAGGACAACCTCCGGCGTGGAGAAATCGACCTCGTCGACGAGGTCCGATTACATGCAGCACTCCGTAACGCGCGGTACAGACAAGCGCTTCGGCGCTACCACCAGAGGTCTGTGCGTGCTCGGGAGCTACAGGAAGGTGACATGGTGTTGCGGTGCATACTTTCTCGCGAAGGGGCCCACAAACTCTCCCCTAGTTGGGAAGGCCCCTTCCGAGTCGCGAAAGTATGCCGCCCCGGGTGTGTGCGCCTTTCCACCGAGGATGGGGACCTGCTCCCGAACCCTTGGAACATAGAACACCTACGTAAGTTCTACCCCTAGAGCAAAAATAGGACAATACTTTCTTTTCGTAATAAACTCCATAGAGTCCAGGAGCAGCGCTCGGAGCAGCTAAGCCCCAGGGGACGGTACAGGACTACGTTCAGCTTTGCCTGGTTCCGACTCCAAGCACGTAGAGTCTTGCTTCCCCTCTTAATGGGGCGGGTCGTGGCCTCCATGTTTAGCCTTCCTTCCTCCTGTGGAAAGTTGTGCGAAAAGAAATCTGCTCTACTCTGCTCTTTCCTCGTACTCATTTAAATTGTGTATTAAGTTTTTTAACCACCCTTGGAGTGCATGGTTGCCATGTGCTCAGCTCCCCCTCTCTACAGTCCTCAAGCACCAAGCATATGGTTAGGGGCTATAAGTCAAATAAGGCTATGAGATAGGGGAGGGGGAGCCCCCAAGGAGAATTACGTTTCCTCTACCTGTGTGCAGGGCCTCCAGGCTATGGCGACAGGGACTACATAAAGCGGGGGGAAAGGAGCTATCAGCAGCACCGGCCCAGGACTGGAAGGACCGGGCCCCGCCCCTTCAGCAGGGGCGAGGCCCGAAGGCCCCACGTGTCCAGCGGGTCCGGAGCTCTCGCCTCCCCTGAGGAGGGCTCCGGGCTCGCCACGTGGCAGGCGAAAACCGGACCTTCCCCCTCGGTGGGAGGGCTCCGAAAGCCCTATGTGTCCAACATGGCCGGAGCTCCCGCCTCTTAAGGAGGGGGTCCGGACCCGCCACGTGGCAGGCAGATTTGGAGCTCCCCAAAGGGCGAGATCCGGAGACCCCCGGGGGCCCCTAACACGGTTAGGACCCGGGGAGGGTGTCTATGCAGAGCTCCGGGATTGGAGATGGCCTCTGAGTACCTTGCGGAGCTAAGGACTCAGTCAGTCAAAGCCGAGAAGGAGCATCACAGACACAAATATCTTAAAGAGTCAAACTATGCGAGGCTCCATGAGCTGGACTACAGACTCGATAAAAAGAAGGAAACAAGCCCCAAGGGTCTCCTGACACGACCAGAATCCAGAAGTTGCAAGAACGGCCGCATCACCAGGCTTCAGCCCTGGCGGAACTCTCTCGCTCTATGACCCGAGTGCAGGAATCGCCTCCCTCATCACCGGCGCAAAAGCTGGTGACACCAAGGGAGCTCCTGAGGCCCCCTCCTTAGTATTCAGCGGTCTTCCTGGAGACTATGCCGTCTGGGATCCTCCATGGTGCATCGGCGGCTTCCTTCTCCTGAAGTTCCCTCATCATCGGTGCAAAAGCTGGTGTCGTCAAGGATGCCCCTGGAGCCTCCTTCCCTCATCACCTGCGCAAAAGCTGGTGTCATCAAGGGTGCTCCTGAGGACCCCCCCTCCGCAGCTTCAGCGGTCTTCTCGAAGACTTTGCCGCCTGGGATTCTCCTCGGTGCTTCAGCGGTTTCTTTGAAGACTCCACCACCTGGGAAGGGACGCAACGCCAAGGAACTTTCTGCCTGCCGTCACCAAGGAAGGGCTCCGTCGGGAGGACAAACCAGAGACCCCTTGGTGGCACCATCCTCAGAGGCAGGGCAGGCAGGCTCCCTGAGTCCCAGGCTTGGTGCAGACGCCATCGCTGGAGGGAACCGAGAGCGATTCTCCCCCCATAAGGCGGGTTAAGAGCCATGGAAGAAGACAAGACTGCAGAGACTCGAGGGAGGCGCAGGGGCTGGAAGCCTTATAAGGGGAGCGTACCCACATGGGGGTTTCATTTCACACCTCCCCGGGTGCAATTCCAAGCGATTCGGAACTCTTCGGATACACTGCATCGGCAACCGCTTCGGCTCCTAAACCGAGTGCCGATGACGGGTGGATCCAAGCCGCCCAACTGAAGCGGTGGGTCAAGGAGTCAGTCTCCTGAGAAGATGAGCCGGCAAGGCACTTCGGCGGTTCCCGAAGAAAGCACCGCAACGTGTAGAAGTGGCAGTCTTGGGAACCGCCGCAGTAAAAGCAACCATCAAGTGAGGGCACGCTCCCACGATCCCGCGGCCGTTCGTGCTCTGGCAGCGGTCAATTCAGGACTTAGAGAAAGTGCGCGGATCGGAAGAGACGGAGGTCCCACCTCGGGCTCGCTATCTCCCCCGAGATGGGCCCGGGGGGCCACTGTCGGTACCTGAGATATGGGGTACCCCCGCGCACAGGGGAAAATGCCTAAGGAACTCGCCCTTCTCCGCAGGGAGAGCTCCGAAGGCGCCACGCGTCCGGCGGGGCCGGACCTCCCTCTCCTCAGAGGAGAGCTCCGGGCCCACCACGTGGCATACAGAAGCCGGACCTACCCCTCCGCTGGAGAGAGGTCCGAAGGCGCCACGCGTCCAGCGGGGCTGGACCTCCCTTTCCTCAGAGGAGAGCTCCGGGCCCGCCACGTGGCCGACAGAAGCCGAGCCTCCCCCTCCGCGGGGAGAGGTCCGGAGGCTCCACGTGCCCTGCAGGCCGGACCCTCCTCTCCTCTGAGAAGGGCTCCGGGCCGGCCATGTGGCCAGGAGAACGGTGTTGCCTGCCCCCGAGAGATAGGCAGCGGGCGTAAAGACGCCCCATACCTTGCCCGTACAAGGTATTTAAGGCCCGCATCTTCCCAAGACGCGGAAACGCGAAGCACGCCTCTGTCAGGTGCCGTTGCGCCCAGTCGCATCACAGACTGGCGTGCGGTGTCAGAACCTGCCAGCCAATAAACACCGCGACAAGACATCCCATGCCGCCTGCGCCGTCATCAACCACTACGACTAGCATGTGGCATGGGCAGGGCGGCAAGATGAAGACTCAGAAGCCTTCGGCCAGAGACAACTACCGGCATAACTGCAGATACGGTAGATAATAGACAATCTTCCCGGGACCACCTGTCGGGTCCCGGCTCCCCTTGTAAGCCGCCCGGGTCTTGGACTATAAAAGGCTCGGGTAGGCGACGATAGCAAGGGTTCGCACTTTTCAACTCATACGCTAGCCATACACTCCCAAGCTGTAACTCACCCCCAAGCTCAGGACTCCAGCCCTGAGCAGCAAGCAATACAGCGAGCTCCATAGCTCGCCGTGGACGTAGGGTTTTACGCTCCGGCGGCCTGAACCACGTAAAACTCACCGCGTCAAGCTCTTACTAACTCGTCCATCCGCGCAAGCTCTCCGCAAGGGACTAGCCCCACCAAAAAAAGAACCTCCGCGGGCTGCCCAGTGCAGGCCCGGGGGAAGTGTCGACCGAACACTTCGACACTGTCCTAGTTCCTCACCATGGGGAGCTCCGGTCATATTTGTACCGAAAAAGGATGGGACCAAGCGGTTGTGTGTAGATTACCGTGCCCTCAATGAGGTGACGATAAAAAACAAGTACCCTTTGCCTCGTATTGAGGACTTGTTTGATCAATTAAGAGGTGCATGTGTATTCTCCAAGATTAACCTCCGTTCTGGATATCATCAACTAAAGATAAGAGAATCGGATATCCCGAAGACATCATTTGTTTCTAGGTATGGACTGTATGAATATACAGTTATGCCTTTTGGACTAACAAATGCTCCGGCATATTTCATGTACCTTATGAATAAGGTATTCATGAAATACTTGGACAAGTTTGTAGTAGTATTCATTGATGATATTCTCATATACTCCAAGAATGAGAAAGAACATGAAGAGCACCTGAGAATAGTATTACAAAAGCTAAGAGAAAACCAACTTTATGCCAAATTCAGTAAGTGTGGATTTTGGCTTAAGAAAGTTGCTTTTCTGGGACATATTATCTTCGAAGGAGGAATATTAGTGGACCTAGAAAAGATATCTGGTGTTCAAAAGTGGAAGACACTAGAGAATGTCGGAGAAATCCGAAGCTTCTTAGGATTGGTAGGCTATTACCGAAGGTTCATCGAAGGATTTTCAGAAATAGCCAAGCCACTCACAAAGATGTTGGAAAAAGGAGCTGCTTTTGTATGGTCTCAAGAGTGTGAATCAAGCTTTCAAGAATTAAAGAAGAAGTTAACAACTGCCCCAGTCTTGGTTATGCCCGATATGGAGAAACCATTCACTGTCTATTGTGATGCTTCAGGACAAGGGTTAGGATGTGTGCTTATGCAAGAAGGTCATGTTATAGCCTATGCTCCCCGACAACTTCGGAAGCATGAGAAGAACTATGCTACCCATGATCTAGAGTTGGCAGCAGTTGTACATGCATTAAAGTTATGGAGACATTACCTAATGGGTAAAAGAACTGAGATCTATACCGATCATAAGAGCTTGAAGTATATCTTCACTCAGCCAGATCTCAACCTTCGGCAAAGGAGATGGTTGGAGTTCATTAATGATTTTGATGTGGGAATCAATTACCATCCTGGAAAAGCTAATGTGGTTGCAGATTCCTTGAGCAGAAAGACACATGTTAACATGTTAACAATGAGAGATCTACAACCCCAACTTTGTGAAGAGTTCGCAAGACTCAACTTATGCTTGGTGAATCACACAGAAGCCATAGCAATGGAAGTTGACTCAACTCTAGAACAAGATATACGAAATGGTCAAAAGAACGATGAAAAGATCAAAGAAATCAAGGAGTTGATCAAAGAAAACAAGACCCCGGGATTTAGAGAAGATGAGAATGGTATCATATGGCATGGTAAAAGAATATGTGTGCCAGACATCAAGTAAATAAAGAAGTTAATTTTAAAAGAGGCTCATGATTCTGATTATTTTATCCATCCTGGAAGTACAAAGATGTATCATGACCTTAAGACAAGGTATTGGTGGTACGGAATGAAAAGAGATGTTGCAGAACATGTGGCATTGTGTGACACATGTCAGCTAGTCAAAGCAGAACACCAAAGGTCTGCAGGGCTGTTACAACCACTAAAGATACCTGAATGGAAGTGGGAAGAAATTGGGATGGACTTCATAGTGGGTTTGCCCAGGACACAAATAGGGTATGACTCAATATGGGTGATAGTGGATAGATTGACCAATGTTGCTCACTTCATTCCAGTGAAGGAAAATTATAACGGTTCCAAACTAGCAGAACTGTATATATCGAGAATAGTCTGCCTACATGGTGTACCAAAAAAGATAGTATCAGATAGAGGTACACAGTTCACTTCAAGATTTTGGCAGAAATTACATGAGTCTATGGGAACTCGATTGAATTTCAGTTCTACATATCATCCACAAACTGATGGGCAAACAGAAAGGACCAATCAAATTCTTGAAGATATGCTCAGAGCTTGTGCTCTCAAAAATAGTAGGAGTTGGGATAAGAATTTGCCATATGCAGAATTCTCCTACAATAATAGCTACCAAGCAAGTATGAAAATGTCCCCATTTAAGGCTTTATATGGAAGAAGATGTAGAACTCCATTATTTTGGGATCAAATAGGTGAGAATAAGGTGTTTGGACCTGAAGTATTAAAAGATGCAGAAAAGAAAGTAAGAGAAATTCCCAACAATCTAAAGATAGCTCAAACAAGATAAAAGAGTTATGCGGACACAAGGCGAAGAGAACTAGTATTCGAAGTGGGAGACTATGTGTATCTCAAAGTGTCACCCATGCGTGGACTAAAGAGATTTAAAGTAAGAGGGAAGCTAGCACCTCGATATATCGGGCCATTTAAGATACTGGAACGCAAAGGAGAGGTAGCATATCAGTTGGAGTTACCCTCCCGGCTGTCAGATGTACACGATATATTCCATATGTCACAGCTCAAGAAGTGTTTGAGAACACCAGAAGAGCAACTACCAATGGATGAATTGGATGTACAAGAAGACCTTTCATATACCGAATACCCTATCAAAATATTTGACACAATGGAAAAGGTTACAAGAAACAAAATAGTTCGTATGTGCAAGGTTCAATGGAAACATCATTCAGAGGCAGAAGCTACATGGGAAAGAGAAGATGAACTCAAGTCACAATTTCCCAATCTGTTTCCTCTATAAGTACCAATCTCGAGGACGAGATTTTTCTTAAGGGGGGTAGAATTGTAACAAGCCAAATTCTCAAAACGAGAAACAAAAACCGTCCCTCTCCTCTTCCTCACTGCCAAGGTAGCCCCACATGTCAGTTTTCTCACCCTAACCGCAGCCCCTCCTCTCTCCCTCTCTCTCCCCGACGCTATTATCGCATGTGAGCAATAAGCCTCGGTTCCGGCCAGTTCTTCGCGCCTCTTCCTCAACTGACGTCCCAGCAACCGCCGTCTCCTCCCCCTCTATATAAACAACCCGACCCCGGTCATTTTCCCCCGCAGAAACCGCCCCATTCCCTCCCGATCGGAAAAACCACCCTAATTCCAATTCTCCGCGAACACACTCCGATCTTCGGTTCTAGCAACTCCTACACACTCCATCGACCTCCAGAGCGAATTCCCGATCAAATTCCCTAAAGAAACAAGCCCGGAGATCATTGCCGAAGAAGATCACCGGAAATCCTCCACTGTCGCCGTCGATCACCCCTCTCCGGCCGTTTCTGATCCCCGAAGACCCCCTAGGTGAGTTCCCCATCCTCCCCTCTTCCTTCTGGTGCAAATAGATCAAGAAATGGTGTAGAATTCGTGAAAACCGAGAGTTCCGGCCACTGCCGCCGCTCGCCGGCGACTGCGCGGCCGCCGGACGCGAGGGAGAAGGCTATGGGCGACGTGGCGCAATCGGGAGCGTCCATTTCGCGTGAACGGTTAAGATTAGAAATGCGTACCGGTTCGGTTTAAATTAAATCTGGGCCGTTGATCTCAGATCCGACGACCCACGTTTGAAACAGTTATATACGTTAGGAATTTTCTGGTTAGGTCCCTGGAGATTCAAATTAGTATGAAACAGTCCCTGTACTTTCCAAAATAAACCTTAGGCTTTATAGATTTAGAGAATTCACTGTAAACTAGCTAAATAGCCCCTGTATATTTTGAAAATTAGCAAAATCATTCTGTAAATGCATTTTGAATCCTAGAAAAACTGAAAGTATTTCAATTTGGCCCAAATCAGTTTTAAAGTTTGTTTTAATTCTGTAATTAATCAAATTAGACTAAATAATTTCTGAAAAATGTTAGAAAATTATTAAAAGCCCTGATTAAATGTTCTGATCAGAATATTAAATTTGAAATTAAAAGAATTAATTCCAAAAGCTGAGATTAATCATATAATGATAAATTAATTCTGAAAATTTGAAATAAAAACAATATAGATGTCAGAAAAATTATGGAAACTCATTAAATAGCATAAGATTATTCTGTTTCTATACTTTTATGTATTTAAAGTTTCTGTAGTCCAGAATAATTATTTAAATGACTGAAAATGCATTTTTAAGTACTAAATAAATGTTGAAATATAGATAAAAATAGTATATAATGAAGGAAAATTATGGAAATTGTTCTAAATATATAAATGGGTTCTGAAATGTAGAAAATAGTAATATGTGTTCTGAAAATCATTACAGTAATAAGTTAAATGACTTTTAGGATTTAATTAATTATAAAAATTAACATATATACACATAAAATTCTAAAATTATTTTAAAGCACCTCACAAATTGAAAATGAGTGTTTGGCTATAGCAAAAAATAAAGTAGAAGGATATAGGTACCCAATTGAAACCTACTTTCATTCCAAACCACATGAAATGACATGAAATCAATAGGTGTATGTGTGTAACCAAACATATATGATTAAAATGCATTGCTAAGATTCTTATGGCATGTTTGGCATTGTTTTGTATGTGCATATGAATGGCTAGAACCAAATCAAGAACTACTTCCAAATCTTCAAGAGCAAGAATTTGAAGTGAATCACCCTTCCTTCAAAGGCAAGTGTTCCTTGACCACTTTGTTCCTATTCTAGGATGAATAGTTAGATTATTTGCATGATGTTTTCAATATGAAACCCAGTGTAGGATGTTTCCATAGTTTCATTGCTTTATCATTCCTTGCAAAACCATGGAGGAATTTAGATAGAATTTGATGGTTATCATTTCATGTGCTTAGTCATGCTTAGAACTTTAGAAATAAATGAAACATAGTTGATACTAGTCTTGTGGATTATATGAAAGACACAAGTGTGTGTCATGGAGTTAGGAATCTAGACAGGCTGGTTGTTTTGGTTGGTGCTTCGTGCACGAGACTCGGGAATGAGTTAGTGCCTGTCATAGATTCTAAGGACCGGTTCATGGAACAGTTAACCCGGCTTTACAGTGCCACCACAAGACTGAGATGGGATAGCTTGGTGTCACACCCGGTTTTTCCGAAGAAACAACCAAGTGAATATCACATGTATGCCAGGATCATTTTCTCATACATGTGATGACAAATAGTGAAGCATCATTTATTACAAGCCAGGTGTCGAATATAAGTAAGTCTTACATAGTAAATGTCTCGATGGACAATAATAAGTTCATCACAAGTAAATAAACTAGCAGCGGAATATTATTCTTTAGGGCTCCATCACAGGCGTTGCCCGGGGGTCTTCATGAACCTAAAAGCCTTCCTCGGGTCCAAAATCTTGGTCATTATACACCACCTCATTATCTTGACCTGAGCAGCAATATAAACCAACAAATATGCAAGGTTGAGTACCAATGGTACTCAGCAAGTGTGGGAAAATTATATCATGCATGGCTAGAACAAGGAGAGGTTGAACTCATGGTTAAAGCACTACGCAATTAATACCTATCACCTTAGCTTATTAAGCACCTTCATTACTACACAGGTAAAATGGTCCCAATCTCCCATCCCATCATCATAATCCAATAACCATAACCATCATTTCCAATGTTAAGCTCCCCACTTAACTTCCAAAACCATCAATCCTCTAATCATGAATAAGTCCAGGCCGCTCTTAACCGTGAGCACGGCTGTCAAGACAGTTTTGACTCTGCAGAGTTTGTACCACTGTACCCACAAGTAGTGATTTCATCCCCCGTTGCCGGGTGGACTAAAAGAACCTCCATTATGCCAGTGGCTACGATCCACATTCACACTTCCCAGGTGTGCGGCCAAGAGATCAATACGAAGCCTTTACAAAGGGATTCCCGACGAGCGTGGGCCCACTGAGGTTTCACCCCTAACAGCATACAAGAGGCTCCAACCCCGCTGCAGTGGCCCCCTCTTGAGCCTTGCGGTTCATATGGTAGTCCAGCTGACACCTACTCCCCGCACCATCCAACACACCCATACTACGCCGGGGATACACCTAATTAATTGGCCAAGCTGCCCCATCTCAGCATGTGGTTGGCACTGTAAAGCCGGGTTACATGCTCCATGAACCGGTCCTTAGGATCCAGGCAAGTACTAAACACAAACCCAAGTCTCGTGCACCCAGCACACAACCAAAACATCCAACTTGCCTTGATCCCTACCTCTACATAACTCACAATGTCTCATTCAAGAGTATGGTAATATAAATTGATGATCTCATGTCCCAAATAACCCATTCTAAGCATGGCTAAGCATATGCATGGAAATAAATGACATGGTAAAATAAATCCCAACCCAAGCTTCAAGGAAACAAGGTAATGCAATTCTAGGGAAACTTTCCTAGCATGGGTTTCATATTTCATTTGACAATGCAAATAATTCTATCTACACATCCTAGCATAGGATCAAAGTGGTCAAGGACACTTGCCTCCTTCTTGCTGCTCTTGGAATGAGTAGTCTTGATCTTGGAAAGAAATAACTTGCTCTTGAACAGGTTCTACTTCATACCATCACACATAACAAAAGAAAAACAACAATCATAAGACATAGTTCACACTTCTACTTCATACAACCCACACATTTCATATTTATGAAATTCATTCACCCTTATATGTGTTGTGGTTACTTTATAGGTGTTAAGTTGTGGCTTGCATGCACTTTTAACCATGTATATATGATTCCTACTTTTGTGTCCACATTTATACTTGCCTACAATGTGCCTTCACAACTTCTATCAACCCTAAACTGAATTCTTTGTATTTTTAGAAACTCCATTTATTATTTACTAGTTTCTATATGTTCAGATTTATATTCCTATGCATAATTGTGTATTTTATTATTAAATTAGTAATACTCATCACCTAAACAGATTAGGTTCTGGTCCTAAATAATTTAAAATCATATTTTGACCATGGCTTATGTTGTATACTATTTCATAATTATTTTTCCCTATTTTTCTATAACTATTCTTTACTTTAAAATGTGTCCCTAATCTAAATAATGTGATTAATGAAACAGATTCATATCAGCCCAAAAATATATTTTTATCTCACTCCAAAGTTTTCTAAGTACTGAGAAAGTTTTTAATTAATTTTGACAATTATGTTTGTCCCACTTTTAATTTTTAAACACTAGTTACATATTCAATTTTCTAATTTAAATACTAAACAGGGTTAAAAAGTAAACTCACCCATCACAGGGTCTATAATATTATTTTCATAATTTCCAGGGGTCTAGCTACACTTAACCGAGGTGTTTTTCTTAATTTCTATTAAGTCCAGGGGCTAAAACTGATTTTTAAATGAATTTACATGATTTTCTAAAGTTCCAGGGGCTAGATCTGAAGTTTCCGGGGCTAGCTCTCAATTCCAGAGAACCCCAGGGGGTAGCACGTAAGAATTTCAGTCTTTATAACGCGGGGCTGACGTGGACCGTCCGATTTTAAACCGACGGCTGAGATTATAACATCGAACCGGTACGCGGGGATTTAAAGTCTACCGTGCGATTTAAAATAAACGGCGCACAAGCGGCCACGTCGCTCTGATCGAGAGCGGGCGGCGCTGCCGGCGGCGCACGGCGGCGGGAAGCGGCGATCTCGCCGGAAACTTTCGGATCCTCGAGAATTCTGCCTAGAACTGTGATCTTAGGGCCTAGATCGGTAGAGGGGAGGTCAGGGATCTCACCTCGGGGGTTTTCTCGAGCTCGAGGGTCCTGGAAAGTGCTCGGCGGCGAGGTCCGAGGCAAAACCACGGCGAAGCTCGTCAGCGCTGAGTTTACACCGTAAGTCTTCGGGTTTTCTGCACCTGCAAAGTTCCCCGGAGGCGGTGGATCAAAACCAGCGAGTTAGATCAGAGTTTCCGAGCTTAGATCGGCCAGAATTCACCGGCGAAGTCTCGGTGCTCACCGGAGTGAAAATCGGCGATCGCGTGAGGAAAACTGATCGGATCGGTGGTTTTTATAGCCGGGGGAGGGCGGTGGGTCTGTTGTGATCGAGTTGGAGTCCGCTGGGACCGGAATTCGGCTGCGGGACGCGATTTCCCGATCGGTTGCGATCGCACGCGCGGGAGAGAGTCCGGGGTCGCGGGGTTAGGGATGACATGTGGGTCCCACCCGTCAGCGAGGGGCAGCGCGGCGCGCGCGGGGCGGGCTGGCGCGGGGGTTTGCTGGGCCGGCTGAAGGTTTCGGCCCACTGGCCAGTTTTTTTCCCGATTTCCTTTTTCTTTTTCCATTTCTTTTCTGTTTTGGGTATAATTTGAATTCCAGTTTGAATTTGAATTTTTGCAAAACATGCAACACGTCCAAAAATTTCTAAATTCCCCTCTGAACATGGTTTAGGGTTTTAAATCAAAATTTGGGTTTTGACTAAAAATTTGGGGTGTTACAGCTCTACCCCCCTTAAAAGAAATCTCGTCCTCGAGATTGGTGTTTCTAAGAAAACAATTCCGGAAATTGTGCCTTGAGCTCATCTTCCCGTTCCCAGGTAGCTTCCTCTTCTGAGTGATGCTTCCACTGCACCTTGCACATCCGGATTCTCTTGTTTCTGGTGAGGCGTTCCATTGTCTCCAAAATCTTGTATGGTTGCTCGGCATAAGACAAATCTTCAGCTACATCCACTTCATTCATGGGTAACACCTCTTCAGGCGTCCTCAGGCATTTCTTGAGTTGTGACACATGGAATACATCATGCACGTCCGATAGATGAGCCGGTAACTCTAGTTGGTACGCCACTTCGCCTTTCCTTTCCAACACCTGAAAGGGTCCGATGTATCGAGGTGACAACTTCCCTTTCACCTTGAACCGACGAAGTCCTCTGATAGGGGACACCTTGAGATAAACATAGTCTCCCACGTTAAAAACGAGCTCTCTTCTTCGTACATCGGCATAGCTCTTTTGGCGTGTTTGTGCTATCCTCAAATTGTTGCGAATCTCCCTCACCTTCGCTTCGGCTTCTTGTAGCACTTCTGGACCAAACACTTTACTTTCTCCTGTTTGGTTCCAAAATAGGGGAGTTCTGCACTTCCTTCCATACAAAGCTTCAAACGGTGACATCTTCATACTAGCTTGATAGCTGTTGTTATAGGAAAACTCCGCATACGGTAAGTTCTTGTCCCAACTCCTATTGTTTTTGAGTGCACATGCCCTTAACATATCTTCAAGGATCTGATTGGTTCTCTCCGTCTGCCCGTCAGTTTGGGGATGATAGGCAGAGCTGAAATTCAGATGGGTTCCCATGGTTTCATGCAACTTTTGCCAAAACCTCGAGGTGAACTGTGTCCCTCGGTCCGACACTATCTTCTTTGGCACTCCATGGTAACACACAATCCTTGACATGTACAATTCTGCCAATTTGGATCCGCTGTAGCTTTCTTTCACAGGAATGAAATGAGCTACCTTGGTTAGCCTATCAATGATGACCCATATTGAATCATACCCTGATTGGGTCCTAGGCAATCCCACGACGAAATTCATGCTAATTTCTTCCCATTTCCATTCAGGTACTTTGAGTGGTTGCAATAATCCCGCGGGTCGTTGATGTTCTGCTTTCACCAACTGACATGTGTCACATAGGGCAACATGTTCCGCGACATCTCGCTTCATGCCATACCACCAATACCTGCTCTTGAGGTCCTGGTACATCTTCGTACTCCCAGGATGAATGGAATAGTCGGAATCGTGAGCCTCCTTCAAAATTAATTCACGGATCTCTTTTACTTCTGGCACACAGATCCTTTTCCCGTGCCACACCGTTCCTTGTTCATCCTCTCTAAAACCAGGAGCTTTATTTTCCTTGATGAGCTGTCTGATCTCTTGTATCTTCTCATCATTCTTTTGGCCCTCGCGTATGTCTCGCTCGAGTGTGGAGTCCACTTCCATGGCGATGGCTTCACCACTATTTACTAGACATAGATTGAGTCTTATAACCTCGTCCTTCAATTCTGCAGGCATGTCCTTCAAACTCAACTTATTGACCTGCACTTTCCGACTCAAAGCATCGGCCACGACGTTTGCTTTCCCAGGATGATAGTTGATGCCCACATCAAAGTCATTGATTAGCTCTAACCATCTCCTTTGTCGGAGATTGAGATCTGGCTGTGTGAATATGTACTTCAAACTCTTATGATCCGTATATATCTCGGTCCTCTTCCCCATCAAATAGTGCCGCCAAATTTTCAACGCGTGTACCACTGCGGCTAGTTCTAGGTCATGTGTAGGATAGTTCTTCTCGTGCTTCCGAAGCTGTCGGGATGCATATGCCACGACATGTCCTTCTTGCATTAGAACACATCCCAACCCATTTCCAGAGGCATCGCAGTACACTGTGAAATTCTTCTGCATATCTGGCATAACCAGCACTGGGGCTGTTGTCAATCTCTTCTTTAGCTCCTGAAAGCTTGTCTCGCACTGTGGCGTCCAGGTGAATGCGATTCCCTTTTCCAACAGTTTGGTGAGAGGTCTCGAGATCTTGGAGAATCCCTCAATAAACCGTCGATAGTATCCAGCCAATCCCAAAAAGCTTCGAACTTCCCCGACATTTTCAGGGGTTTTCCACTTCTGGATATCTTCAATTTTGGCGGGATCTACGGAGATTCCTCCCTCCGAGATGATATGTCCTAAAAAGGGAACTCTCCTCAGCCAAAACTCACACTTGCTCAACTTGGCATATAGTTGGTGTTCTCTCAGCCTTTGTAACACCAACCTTAGATGTTTCTCATGTTCTTCTTCATCTTTGGAGAAGACGAGAATATCATCTATGAAAACCACCACAAATTTGTCCAGATATTCCATGAATACCTTGTTCATGAGGTACATGAAATATGTCGGGGCATTTGTTAGCCCGAAAGGCATGACAGTGTATTCATACAGTCCGTACCGAGATACGAAAGCTGTCTTGGAGATATCAGATTGCCTTATCTTGAGTTGGTGGTACCCCGACCTGAGATCAATTTTTGAGAACACACAAGCTCCCCTCAACTGATCGAACAAGTCTTCAATGCGGGGCAATGGGTATTTGTTCTTGACGGTTACCTCATTCAAGGCACGGTAATCCACGCATAACCTTTGGGTTCCGTCTTTCTTAGGCACAAATATCACCGGAGCTCCCCATGGTGAGGAACTAGGGCGAATATACCCCTTCTCCGTCAGTTCTCTCAAATGATCCTTGAGCTCTTCTAGCTGCTTGGAGTCCATTCGATAAGGTCTCTTGTATATCGGGGCTGTTCCCGGTACTAGCTCAATTGCGAATTCCACGTCACGGTCGGGAGGCATTCCTGGCAATTCCTCCGGAAAAACATCTGGATATTCCCTGATAGTCCTGATTTCCTCAACTTTCACCTCCACTTGATTTAATTTAATGTCCCTCCTAGGCTCGTGTATCGTTATGAACTTTACCTTAGTACCACTGGGGTGAGTTAGTTCCACCGTTCTGGTCAAACAATGGATGATTCCTTTATGTTTGGTCAACCAATCCATACCCAAAATAATATCTATCCCTTGTGAATCTATCACTATGAGGTTAGCAGTAAATACTACCCCATTAATGTCTAGGCTCACTTTGGGACACACTTGTCTTGTCCTTATTTCTCCACCTGGAGAGTTTACCGCTAGCATATGGTTCATTTGTGTGGTTGCTAGGTCATGCTTCTTAACAAACCCTTGAGCAATGAACGAGTGGGTAGCACCAGAATCAAACAGCAGAGTTGCAAGGTGTAAATTTGCAGGAAACTTACCAACTACCACGTCGGGTGCCTCTTGTGCTTCCTCCAGGGTGACGTGGTTCACCCGTCCTCTCACTACATTCTGCTGTTGTGGCGGCGCAGGCTTCTTCTTCGGGCATTTATGGGCGTAGTGCCCCACTTCACCACAGTTGAAACATTGCACCCCAACCTTAGATGCTTGACCCTGGTTGTCTTGGGGTGGGTTTGGGGGTCCTTGCACTGCTGGTCGAGGTGGATATGCGGGGCGAGGCTGCTGCACAAACTGACGTGGCGGCTGTGCAGATGCTGCGGGCGGCCTGTAGTTTGGGTTGTACCCTCTTGGTGCTGAATAGGGTACCGCAGCACGGCTCATCTGCCCCGCAGGTTGCTGCATCATACGTGGGCGGGTGTTGCTCCCTGAGGCTTGATGTGACCACCCAGCCTTCCTCTTATTCTCATTTTCCAGGGCCTTTAGCTTCCTTTCCACCACAAAGGCTCTGTCCACCATCTTTTGAAAGCTTTCATACTCATTTGAGGACATGGCACACTGCATCTCTGCGGTAAGTCCTTCCACGAAACAATCTTATTTCTGCTCATCAGTCTCTATGTCTCGTGGAGCATAACGGGATAGTTGAGTAAATTTAGTGAGGTATTCCCTCACAGTCATGTTTCCCTGCTGCAGTCCCAGAAACTCTTTCCTCTTGTTTTTGAGTTCACCTCTTGGGATGTAGTGGTTGCGGAAGCTACGCTTGAACTCTTCCCAAGTGATGTTCTCAGGGTCATGATGGGCGGCCACGTAGGCGGTCCACCAATCAGCAGCAGGTCCCTGCAATTGATGAGAGGCAAACAGCACCCTCTCATACACTTGGCATTGTATTATCCTCATCTTACTTTCAATAGTCTTCAGCCAATCATCTGCCTCCAGAGGTTCAGCAGCACTTGCAAACTTTGGAGGTTGAGTTCCTAGAAACTCACTCAACCTTGGTTGGCGTGGTGCAGCTTGTGGAGGTGGAACTTGATGCAAGTTGGCCACCACTTGAGTCAAGTTCTGGATGAGCTGATTTTGATTCTCCAGCATTTGGTGGAGAGGGTCAACTTCTTCACGGCGACCACCCCTGTCCTGGCCTTCAGAAAGATGAGGGTTGCATGCCTCATCGTTGTTGTTGGCGGGGTTGGCAGCACGTCCTTTTCCTCTTCCGGCCATCTGGCAGAATCAACAAATGTTAATTTGATACCATTTAGTATCATCTTACTACCTTCATTTGTTGGTACTTTAAGGTGTTGAGGCTTTGTTAAAATTTTACGAGGGTTTATATCTCACACCAAATAAATGTACTATTATTTCCTGTGGGTTCACACACCAAAGCAAAACAATTCTGAAGACGAGGCTGTGGACAATTGCTCATGGCTCCCACAACTCACGTCACACACCAAACATCATCACACCATTAACTACGTAACGACTCGACTACTCGACCTCTTGCTAGCTAGGGGAAAGACTCTACACTACTCGTCCTCTTGAGCTGGCTCCTCGGGATCTTCCTCCTCATTTCGGCTACCTTCGGACTCTGCTTTGGGTGGGGAGGCTGCTGGTGGAGAAGTGCGACGACGCCTGATTGCTCGGCGATCTGGGGAGTCAGGAGTCCATGGATCACTCACGGTGACACACAGTTCATTCCCATCTCCTCTTTCTCTCGCCTTTAAGCAAGCTCGCAGCAACGCCTCCGTTTCCTTTAGGGTGTCTCGGACATCCTGAAGCTCTTGTTGACACTCCTGCAGTCGAGTGCTGAGCATAGCAGCATCCTCCAAGCACAAGTCCATGTGCTCATGGGAAGTCCCTTGCTGCACCGGTGGGTACTTGTACTCCGTGGTACCACTCTCACGTTGGAGGACATACATGTACTCAGTTTTGTCCAAGTGGCGACGATAGATGTGACTCTGGCAGGTGATGGCCTCCCAGGTGACATCTCTCTCCGCGTCAACTTGTGTTGCTCGACAAGCTGGAGAGTGGTGAATCTTAAGCAGTTGATTCTCGTGTATAATCCTCATCTCCGAACTCCATTCTTCCCTCTTCTCACGGATGGTCCTGGTGGAGTTATAGTGGATGATTAGCTTGCCCGTGTTGCCGGCGGCTTCGAGCATACGTCGAAGACGGCGCAACAAATCTCCTACTGCCAATCCGTAGGAAAGGTACGTCACTGGACGACTCTCCTCTCTTTCGGCAAGGGCAACTACGGGAACTCTCCCTCCTGTGGACTTACGAGCGGTGCGAATCATGCGAACCATCTAAAACAAAAGAATTTAAAATTAGGTTAGATAAAATCTCAAACAAAAATCCTATTTTGAATGAAAGTTGGGGTAAGATGAAGAAAATGACTCCTTTAATAACACTTTTTCCACCCACACCTTGGAAAATAGTTTTTAAGAAAATAGGGCCCTTAAATACGTCCATTTCTACCTAGGTTCACGTTCCTACGGGCAACCTTGGCTCTGATACCACCTCTGTCACACCCGGTTTTTCTGAAGAAACAACCAAGTGAATATCACATGTATGCCAGGATCATTTTCTCATACATGTGATGACAAATAGTGAAGCATCATTTATTACAAGCCAGGTGTCGAATATAAGTAAGTCTTACATAGTAAATGTCTCGATGGACAATAATAAGTTCATCACAAGTAAATAAACTAGCAGCGGAATATTATTCTTTAGGGCTCCATCACAGGCGTTGCCCGGGGGTCTTCATGAACCTAAAAGCCTTCCTCGGGTCCAAAATTTTGGTCATTATACACCACCTCATTATCTTGACCTGAGCAGCAATATAAACCAACAAATATGCAAGGTTGAGTACCAATGGTACTCAGCAAGTGTGGGAAAATTATATCATGCATGGCTAGAACAAGGAGAGGTTGAACTCATGGTTAAAGCACTACGCAATTAATACCTATCACCTTAGCTTATTAAGCACCTTCATTACTACACAGGTAAAATGGTCCCAATCTCCCATCCCATCATCATAATCCAATAACCATAACCATCATTTCCAATGTTAAGCTCCCCACTTAACTTCCAAAACCATCAATCCTCTAATCATGAATAAGTCCAGGCCGCTCTTAACCGTGAGCACGGCTGTCAAGACAGTTTTGACTCTGCAGAGTTTGTACCACTGTACCCACAAGTAGTGATTTCATCCCCCGTTGCCGGGTGGACTAAAAGAACCTCCATTATGCCAGTGGCTACGATCCACATTCACACTTCCCAGGTGTGCGGCCAAGAGATCACTACGAAGCCTTTACAAAGGGATTCCCGACGAGCGTGGGCCCACTGAGGTTTCACCCCTAACAGCATACAAGAGGCTCCAACCCCGCTGCAGTGGCCCCCTCTTGAGCCTTGCGGTTCATATGGTAGTCCAGCTGACACCTACTCCCCGCACCATCCAACACACCTATACTACGCCGGGGATACACCTAATTAATTGGCCAAGCTGCCCCATCTCAGCATGTGGTTGGCACTGTAAAGCCGGGTTACATGCTCCATGAACCGGTCCTTAGGATCCAGGCAAGTACTAAACACAAACCCAAGTCTCGTGCACCCAGCACACAACCAAAACATCCAACTTGCCTTGATCCCTACCTCTACATAACTCACAATGTCTCATTCAAGAGTATGGTAATATAAACTGATGATCTCATGTCCCAAATAACCCATTCTAAGCATGGCTAAGCATATGCATGGAAATAAATGACATGGTAAAATAAATCCCAACCCAAGCTTCAAGGAAACAAGGTAATGCAATTCTAGGGAAACTTTCCTAGCATGGGTTTCATATTTCATTTGACAATGCAAATAATTCTATCTACACATCCTAGCATAGGATCAAAGTGGTCAAGGACACTTGCCTCCTTCTTGCTGCTCTTGGAATGAGTAGTCTTGATCTTGGAAAGAAATAACTTGCTCTTGAACAGGTTCTACTTCATACCATCACACATAACAAAAGAAAAACAACAATCATAAGACATAGTTCACACTTCTACTTCATACAACCCACACATTTCATATTTATGAAATTCATTCACCCTTATATGTGTTGTGGTTACTTTATAGGTGTTAAGTTGTGGCTTGCATGCGCTTTTAACCATGTATATATGATTCCTACTTTTGTGTCCACATTTATACTTGCCTACAATGTGCCTTCACAACTTCTATCAACCCTAAACTGAATTCTTTGTATTTTTAGAAACTCCATTTATTATTTACTAGTTTCTATATGTTCAGATTTATATTCCTATGCATAATTGTGTATTTTATTATTAAATTAGTAATACTCATCACCTAAACAGATTAGGTTCTGGTCCTAAATAATTTAAAATCATATTTTGACCATGGCTTATGTTGTATACTATTTCATAATTATTTTTCCCTATTTTTCTATAACTATTCTTTACTTTAAAATGTGTCCCTAATCTAAATAATGTGATTAATGAAACAGATTCATATCAGCCCAAAAATATATTTTTATCTCACTCCAAAGTTTTCTAAGTACTGAGAAAGTTTTTAATTAATTTTGACAATTATGTTTGTCCCACTTTTAATTTTTAAACACTAGTTACATATTCAATTTTCTAATTTAAATACTAAACAGGGTTAAAAAGTAAACTCACCCATCACAGGGTCTATAATATTATTTTCATAATTTCCAGGGGTCTAGCTACACTTAACCGAGGTGTTTTTCTTAATTTCTATTAAGTCCAGGGGCTAAAACTGATTTTTAAATGAATTTACATGATTTTCTAAAGTTCCAGGGGCTAGATCTGAAGTTTCCGGGGCTAGCTCTCAATTCCAGAGAACCCCAGGGGGTAGCACGTAAGAATTTCAGTCTTTATAACGCGGGGCTGACGTGGACCGTCCGATTTTAAACCGACGGCTGAGATTATAACATCGAACCGGTACGCGGGGATTTAAAGTCTATCGTGCGATTTAAAATAAACGGCGCACAAGCGGCCACGTCGCTCTGATCGAGAGCGGGCGGCGCTGCCGGCGGCGCACGGCGGCGGGAAGCGGCGATCTCGCCGGAAACTTTCGGATCCTCGAGAATTCTGCCTAGAACTGTGATCTTAGGGCCTAGATCGGTAGAGGGGAGGTCAGGGATCTCACCTCGGGGGTTTTCTCGAGCTCGAGGGTCCTGGAAAGTGCTCGGCGGCGAGGTCCGAGGCAAAACCACGGCGAAGCTCGTCTGCGCTGAGTTTACACCGTAAGTCTTCGGGTTTTCTGCACCTGCAAAGTTCCCCGGAGGCGGTGGATCAAAACCAGCGAGTTAGATCAGAGTTTCCGAGCTTAGATCGGCCAGAATTCACCGGCGAAGTCTCGGTGCTCACCGGAGTGAAAATCGGCGATCGCGTGAGGAAAACTGATCGGATCGGTGGTTTTTATAGCCGGGGGAGGGCGGTGGGTCTGTTGTGATCGAGTTGGAGTCCGCTGGGACCGGAATTCGGCTGCGGGACGCGATTTCCCGATCGGTTGCGATCGCGCGCGCGCGGGAGAGAGTCCGGGGTCGCGGGGTTAGGGATGACATGTGGGTCCCACCCGTCAGCGAGGGGCAGCGCGGCGCGCGCGGGGCGGGCTGGCGCGGGGGTTTGCTAGGCCGGCTGAAGGTTTCGGCCCACTGGCCAGTTTTTTCCCGATTTCCTTTTTCTTTTTCCATTTCTTTTCTGTTTTGGGTATAATTTGAATTCCAGTTTGAATTTGAATTTTTGCAAAACATGCAACACGTCCAAAAATTTCTAAATTCCCCTCTGAACATGGTTTAGGGTTTTAAATCAAAATTTGGGTTTTGACTAAAAATTTGGGGTGTTACACTTGGCCCATTAATTAGGTGTTTGCTGGTATAGTATGAGTGTTTGGATGGTGTGGGGAATGGGAGTCCATTTTTGACTGCCCTGGGAACTGCAAGGCTCAAGAGGGGGCTTCTGCAGGGGAGGGTTTACTCCCAGGAACTGCAGCGGTGAAACCTCAGTGGGCTTGTACTTGCCGGTAGATCCCTTTGTAAAGGCCATGTAGTGATCTCCTAATCGCACACCAAAGGAGGTGTGTAATGTGGCTTGCAACCACGGATATCAGGGAGGTTTCTTAGTCCACCTGGCAACAGGGGATGAAATCACTACTTGTGGGTAAAGTGGTACAATCTCTGCAGAGAACCAAACTGTCATGACAGCCGTGCTCACGGTCAAGAGCGGCTTGGACTTGTCCATGATTAGAGAAACATGGATGTGAGTTGAAAGAGGTTGTTGGGTGGTGTAACCTAACATTAATGACTTAATTATGACGTTAGTGGGATTATCACTCAGTAAGATAGGTTGCTAATTAAAGCTAAGGCTTAGTATTAATGCATAGTGCTTAACCATATTAGCCTTTCCTTGCTATTAGCCTTCATAACATTCTTTCCTACACTTGCTGAGTACCTTTGGTACTCAAACTTGCTTTTGTTGGACATCATATTGCTGCTCAGGTGTAAATGAAGATGTAGACTTCGATGAGGAGGACTTCGATCCCGAAGAGTTATTCTAGGTTGGCGAAACCCCCAGGCAACGCCTGTGGAACTGGAGCACCACGCTAGAGTCTTCCGCTGTCATGTTATTAGTGTGCTTATACTCATATTTGATATTTTATGTCTTATGATGTAATATTACGTTGTATGATAAACTTGGCTTGTAATACAATGATATTTCACTCTTGTCGGCACATGTATGAATCAACTAATCCTGGCATACATGTGAGAATACGCTCAGGTGTTCCTTATGGAAAACCGGGTGTGACAAAAATGCAGCTATTGAGCGGTTAAAGGCCGTTGATTCTGCTGTGTTTGGGAAATACAGCATATGGAGGAAAGAGAATGAGAATTCAGACTCAACAGTTAGGTTAATGAAGGACCAACTCATCATGGCTCGTGTTTACTCCTCTCTTGCTAAATCAAAAAATAAGAGTGATTTATATCAAGACCTGCAGACCAGAATCAAGGAGAGCCATTGGGCTGTTGGAGAGGCTACTACAGATTCTGACCTGCATCAAAGGTGTTCATCTACACTATTCTACTTCATTTTCTTATTCATGAAAAGAAACTTTCTTTAGTCAATTGTTTCACAAATTATCTCCCTTGCAGTGCACCTGAGGAAATCAGAGCAATGGGTCATATTCTATCAAAGGCTAGAGAACAAGTGTATGATTGCAGTGCGATAACACAGAGACTGAGAACTATGCTTCAGTCAGTAGGTGAACAAGTTCGTAGCTTGAAGAAGCAGAGTACATTTCTTAGCCAGTTGGCAGCAAAGACTATCCCAAACAGTATTCACTGCTTGTCTATGCGTTTAACAATTGATTATTATCTCCTCCCACTGGAGAAACAGAAATTTCCAGGAAGTGAAAACTTGGAAAATCCAAATCTCTACCACTATGCACTTTTCTCAGACAATGTCTTAGCAGTCTCTGTTGTTGTGAATTCAACCATCATGAATGCCAAGTAATCTGCATATCATTTTTTTCCTTGAATGGTCTAAATATCATTTTTTTCCTCGAATGGTCTACATGTCATTTTATTCAACTGCATTCTTTTATTGTAGTAGTTGTGAACAATAATTCTTGACAATTGACATGACTTCTTCAGGAGCCAGAGAAGCATATTTTCCATCTTGTGACTGATAAGTTGAACTTTGGAGCCATGAACATGTGGTTTCTGCTGAACCCACCTGGCAAAGCCACCATCCATGTTGAGAATGTGGACAAATTTAAGTGGTTGAACTCATCATACTGTCCTGTGTTGCGGCAACTTGAATCTGCTGCCATGAAAGAGTATTATTTCAAAGCTGATCGATCCACCACTCTCTCAGCAGGTTCATCAAACCTAAAGTATCGGAACCCCAAATACCTCTCTATGCTGAACCACTTGAGATTCTATCTCCCAGAGGTCTACCCAAAGCTGGATAAGATACTTTTCCTTGATGACGACATAGTTGTGCAGAAAGATTTGACAGGTTTGTGGGATGTTGATCTTAATGGAAAAGTCAATGGCGCTGTGGAGACTTGTGGGGGAAGTTTCCACCAGTTTGACAAGTATCTTAACTTTTCAAATCCACATATTGCTCGAAACTTTGATCCTAATGCTTGTGGATGGGCTTATGGGATGAACATATTTGATCTGAAGGAGTGGAAGAAGAAAGATATCACTGGGATCTACCACAAATGGCAAAACATGGTGCGTTTCTATTTTTCCTTGCAGAATTATGTTGATTTACAAAATGGAACTATTGCGCAAATTAGCATGTCGTTCTTATTTTGAACACATCATATCTCACATAATCCCCGTGCTGTTATCTTCTCTCCTGTTAGAATGAAGGCAGGGTTCTTTGGAAGCTTGGGACGCTTCCACCGGGCCTCTTGACCTTCTACAAGTTGACGCATCCCCTTAACAAGTCATGGCATGTTCTGGATTAGGGTACAATCCAAGCATAGATCATTCAGAAATAGATAGTGCTGCAGTTGTTCATTACAATGGGAACATGAAGCCATGGTTAGAGCTAGCAATGACCAAGTACCGACCATATTGGACGAAGTATATCAAACATGATCACCCTTACATCCATGGATGCAACTTGAACGAGTAAATAGATGCAAAGAAAACTGACTGAAGGAATGCCAACATGGACAAGTGTTCCCTCGCTGTGTCTGGTATTTTCTTTGATCAAGCAGATAGTACTAGTTACTATTTGTAGCTTTTGATTGTTTTCATGATGGATGTCCTCATGAGCATTGCATTATCGTAAGCAGTTTTTTTATCCAATTAATGTGCAGTTTTATTTCGCTATAAAAATTATCAGGAGAAAGCGTTTGGATTATGTTTTTGTGTTGGCGTTGCGTGCTGCTTAGAGGTGTGTCTAGATAATTTCCCGTCGTTGGAATTACGTTGCGTTATGTATAAGCCACACGTGAAAAGCTTGAATCGAATGGGTACATATTTAGCGGTGACTAATGTAAATTACTTCTCGACTGTCATGCATGGTATTTCTGCTTTTCATGAAACTGTTAACTTTATTATTCTTCCGGTAATGTGTGTTGCTCCAATGGAGTAGGTGCCACCGGCGAGTCCTAGCCGAAACGTGTGTACATTCTGTTTCGATCATAGCTTTAGCCTCTTCCCAGCCAAGTTCAGGACTATACCGCAGCAGCATTGCTGGCTTCCTGCAGCAGCGACTGCCCCCCTCCCCATCGGTTGATTCCAAGGCGTCCAGCTGCGGGAGACGCTGCTTGTCGGCGAGGAAGGGAAGCCTCCCGGCCCACAGGGGACCTTCTCTGAGCCGCCATACGCTCCTAGCCCCAAGCGATGCTCCGAAGAAGCATTCCACACGAGCTCGATATAGCCGAACGTGCGGATAACGTGCCGCCGTCCGCCGTGTGCCGGACCGTCTGCTCGAGTCTTCTCCCTTTGCCGATCAGCCCTCCCCATCGATATTCTACATCCGGTCAAGATAACACGGAGCAACAATGCCCATGATCCGATGATCGGGATAACCCACTCCCTCTCGATGCGTGCGCGCTGCTCTCCTCCGCTGCAGGGCGAAGCTGCGTCGGTTGGTGGCTTCGCGGTGTCCCTGAATCGAGACGAACCATCGACCAGCACCTTCTCCCCGGCGCGCTCGGTCCTCGCCACGCCGCCCTCCTTGATCCTGTGAACGTGCAGCGCCTCCCGCTCACTGTCCGCGTCCATCAGCCGGTACGTAGTAGATCGGCCACCAGTGGCCATGGAACGACGAGAGCTCCACTTACAATATCTCCTATTCGCTCAGATCAAAGCGCAGGAGCCTGCCCATCGCCACCTTGGCACCTTGTAATGCGTGATGAGCCAGTACACTGTGCCGCCGCTGTAGACGCCGCCACCGGCGGACAAGCAGCACGCCGCACCAGGCGCAGGCACGGGTTTCAATACTTGACCCCTACACTGTGCACGCACGTACACCAATGCCGTGAAAGCGGAGCTCTGGCTCTTGTAGTCGACAGGGAGACCTTGTACCGCCTCGCGACCGCATCGAAGCCTACACGCGGGGGTCGCGCCACGTGCTCGTGCACGGCGGCGGCGGCAGGTCGAGCGAGTCACCGGTGACGCGGCTGGAGATTCTGACGGTACAACTGCGTACATCAAGGAGGCAGATCAGACCGCCGCACAGGCCGACCGTGTCAACGGACGTGTCGCCTGTGAACTTTGTTGGCGCAGCTCTCTTTACTCACTCACGCTCACAAGATACAAGAATTTTGTTGCACTCGACACTTTCTTGCTTTCACTTGGCTCACTGAACCCTCCAGCAGACGTACGCGTGTGCACACACACTTGTGATCGATGTTGATTTTTGTGCACTGGCTTTGCTGCCAGGCTCATATCCGACGAAGACCATCGAAGTGCTCCTCTCTTCTAGCTTTCAGAGTTGTTTGCTCTCCTGCTTCACATGCGCAACACAACCAAACGTTTGCAAGAAATATACTGTTGGTTTGGTGTCATACTGACTTCATGTCAAGTACGTCCTTCCAAGCTCTGATCGCCGATCGCTTGAGAATAAACAACGCCGTGGAGGCAGCCTCCCCCAAAACCAGCCAGGGATGGACATAGCCTTCAACATGCTCCTGGCCATGCCCATGACCGTCTAATCCCGTCTCTCCACTAGCCCATTTTGTTATGGAGTGTATGGGGCAATGAGATGGCGTTTGACACCTTCATCGGCGCAGTACACTACAGGAATATCATCAATTAATGATGGCTAGAAACCGTCGTTAATAAAGGACTAACCGTCGTGAATAAGTAATTCACGACGTGGATAACTTCTTTATGACGGTTTTCGGCTGTCACCGATAGTTAGTCGTAAATAAAGTCATTAACGACGACACCCGTCGTGAATAAGTTTTGTCGGTACCTGAGATATGGGGTACCCCCGCGCACAGGGGAAAATGCCTAAGGAACTCGCCCTTCTCCGCAGGGAGAGCTCCGAAGGCGCCACGCGTCCGGCAGGGCCGGACCTCCCTCTCCTCAGAGGAGAGCTCCGGGCCCGCCACGTGGCATACAGAAGCCGGACCTCCCCCTCCGCGGGAGAGAGCTCCGAAGGCGCCACGCGTTCGGCGGGGCCGGACGTCCCTCTCCTCAGAGGAGAGCTCCGGGCCCGCCACGTGGCATACAGAAGCCGGACCTCCCCCTCCGCGGGAGAGAGGTCCGAAGGCGCCACGCGTCCGACGGGGCCGGACCTCCTCCTCCTTAGAGAAGGGCTCCGGGCCCGCCACGTGGCCAGAAGAACGGCGCTGCCTGCCCCCGAGAGATAGGCAGCGGGCGTAAAGACACCCCATACCTTGCCCGTACAAGGTATTGAAGGCCCGCATCTTCCCAAGACGCGCAGACGCGGAGCACGGCTCTGTCAGGTGCCGTTGCGCCCAGTCGCATCACAGACTGGCGCGCGGTGTCAGAACCTGCCAGCCAATAAACACCGCGACAAGACATCCCATGCCGCCTGCGCCGTCATCAACCACTACGACTAGCATGGGGCATGGGCAGGGCGGCAAGACGAAGACTCAGAAGCCTTCGACCAGAGACAACTACCGGCATAACTGCAGATATGGTAGATGATAGACAATCTTCCCGGGACCACCTGTCGGGTCCCGGCCCCCCTTGTAAGCCGCCAGAGTCTTGGACTATAAAAGGCTCTAGTAGGTGATGATAGCAAGGGTTCACACTTTGCAACTCATACGCTACCCATACACTCCCAAGCTGTAACTCACCCCCAAGCTCAGGACTCCGGCCCTGAGCAGCAAGCAATACAGCGAGCTCCATAGCTCGCCGTGGACGTAGGGTTTTACGCTCCGGCGGCCTGAACCACGTAAAACTCACCGCGTCAAGCTCTTACTAACTCGTCCATCCGCGCAAGCTCTCCGCAAGGGACTAGCCCCACCGAAAAAAGAACCTCCGCGGGCTGCCCAGTGCAGGCCCGGGGGAAGTGTCGACCGAACACTTCGACATTTGGCGCGCCAGGAAGGGGGTTTTCCCCTTGCGCGACGAGTTTCCACCGACGAAGATGACCAAGCTTCCCTCAGCGGCAAACTCTCCCCCTCCGCGTTCACGGCGAACCGTGACCAGTGGGGAGTACATGTCGACACACTCAGGACGGAGTGTGTCGGCACAAGCTGGTAGCCAGCAGCCGACTCCGGCAACGCCGACTCCGGCGATGCAGGCTCTGACCAGTGTGAGATCTTCTGCAGCGCTGAGCGTACACCATGGGGGTGCGCTAGCTGCAGCAAGAGCACTGCTGCGCAACCCACCTGCTAGGGATGCGCCCCATTCAGCGACCCAACAATGGGTCCACGAGGTGGACCGCCTCGTCGTCGCCGCCGCGAACCCTCGGTTTCAGCGAGGACGGCGCCCCGGACAACCGGCTGTGTCACTGACGCGCACGCCCACGGTTGAAGGGCAAACGGCGGATTCCAGCTCCTCCAGGCTCCCGTCGACGGACCTGAGAAGGGAGCTGGGGCGGTGCCACTTGGGCCAGGATGCCCGGGTGTACCTCGAGCGACGTCGAGAAAGGCGCCGCAACCATGAGGCTGGCGACAGCATGACGTCGGCCTCGACACAACCTGGAGGGCAGGTCTTCGCCACGCGAGCCCTGCCTCAGGCATATGCCGCGCAGCATATGCCACAACCATATGCGCCGCAAGCAGCGCCCCCGGTCTATGGTGCAGCCTTGCCCATGCCGGGATACACGGTGCCAAGTGTGAACCAAGCGTTCGCAGTGCCAATACCTGCGGCAGCAGGAGCAGGACGTGCAGCTCTTGCACCCCACCTTCGCTTCGCGAGGTGGCCACGCAAGTTTCGCTCGCACCTGCCTGAGAGGTACGACGGTAGCGTCAACCCGGCAGAGTTCCTCCAGATCTACTCCACCGCCGTACTTGCCGCAGGAGGGGATGAGGCTGTCATGGCCAACTACTTCCCCGTCGCCTTGACCGGCCCAGCTCGGTCTTGGCTCATGAATCTACCTCAGGGGTCCATAACTTCCTGGGGAGAGCTCTGCCGGCAGTTCGTCGCCAACTTCGGCAGCTCCTACACCCGTCCCGACACGGAGCTTGACCTCCACGTCGTCAAGCAACAACCTGGGGAGTCGCTGCGCTCTTTCATCCAGCGGTTCTCCCAGGTACGCAACACCATCCCGCATATCCAAAGTGCTTCTGTGGTGGTGGCGTTCCGACAGGGTGTCCGGGACGAGAAAATGCTTGAGAAGCTCACGACCAGAGAGGTCCGTGACGTCTCTGAGCTCTTCAGCCTGGCGGACAAATGCGCCAGAGCAGATGAAGGGCGGAATTGGCACTCTCTGCCGACCTCCGAGCCAGGTGGACAACCCGGGTCCGACGCTGCTGCCTATGGGGGTGGCAAGAAGGCCAAGAACCGGGGGAGTGGCAAGATGAAGTCATCGTTCACGGCTCCCGTCGCCGCAGCAGCGACGGCTAGTGGAGCTCGGGGGCCACGCCCCGACAAAAGGCAGCGGCAGTCACCGGCCCCAGATAGTGACCAGGGCGGGCTATGCCCCGTGCATGGCGCCGACAACCATACTGCTGCCGAATGCTGGGATATCCAGAGGCTCGTAGAGCGCTTCCGCAAAGGAAGACAGCAGAGAGCTGAAGCACCGTCCTACCCTCAGAGGGATGGCAAACAGAAGGTGGATGCCCCAGTCACCGCCGCCCATCAGGTGGGGTTCCAGGAGCCTCAGCGTGTCATAAAGACAGTGCATAACGGTGAGGACTCCAGCTCCGACGGTGACGGGCTAGGGCGGTAGCCAACTGCGGCACGCCTCCGTGCCTCGGACATACCTCCCGGGGGCCGCCCAAGATCTGTCAACCCCTTGAAGGCCTTGCCAGAAGGGGAAGACGCCTTGGGTCATCCAAGACGAGCCCGGGCCCACCTACCCCTAGAAGGCCTTAGCCAGAAGGGGAGAACTCCTCGGGGGCCCCCAGGAGAAGCCACGCAGGACCTGATCCAGCGCGAAGATGACAACCTCGTCGACGAGACTCGGCTGCAGGTAACACCCCACAACGCGCGGTCTCGGCTGATGATCTAAGCACTACCGCCAAAGAACCGAACGCATCGGGGGCCTGCAGGAGGGCAACCTGGTGTCGCGGCACGCTCTATTCCAAGAAGGACCCATAAGCTCTCCCCCAGCAGGGAAGGTCCCTTCCGAATCATGAAAGATGCCGCCCCAGGTACACATGCCTTTCAACCGAGTGTGGGATCCGTTCCCAAAAATCCTTGCCATGAAGCAACACTGTAAGTCCTACTTCCCGAGCATCAGTAGAACAGGGTTATTCTCTTCTGTAATGAATACCATAGGATTTAGGAACAGAGCTTGGGGCAGCTAAGTCTCAAGGGACGGTACAGGACTACGTCCAGTTTAGCCTGGTTCCGACCCTAAGCGCGTAGAGTCTTGCTTCCCTTGTAGACGAGGCGGAATATTGCCTCCATGTACAGCCAGAATTCCATCTATGGGCACGAATACAGAGACCTGTTCTACTTAGCTCTCTCTCATGCGCTCATTTAAATTATGCATTAATTTTTATGACCGCACTATATTTGTATGTTCATCGTACATCTAGCTCCCCCTCTCCTGCGCTCATCCATAGCCGGCATTCGCTATCCTACCGAAGGCAGCTGCGCTTGAGGCACCTGCCGAAGGCCGAGTGAGTCTCTCGGGCCACCCCCAGTCAGGTGTTGCGGTGCCAGTTGGTCACCTCCAGGAAAGGCCTGCGTTGTGCATGGGGGGTCCAGGGTGCGTATCCAGCTTAGCAGGCCATGAGCCCGAAGCATGCGCATCCTGCCCCCCGGAGGTACAGGGGAGTACAACCGCTTTGCCTGGTCATGAACCCAAAGCACGTGCACTCTGCTTCCCCAGCGCATGGCCCGGTACTAGGGATCGGACGACCGTACCCAGACCTCGGAGGGAGCCGGAGCTCCGGCGCCTCGAGCACAGAATTGCCCAAGCCCCGTATAACGGATCAGGATCATAAGACGAATAAGACTAGGAGACGGGAGGGGAGGACCCCCCGAGGAGAATTACGTTTCCTCTGCCTGTGTGCAGGACCTCTAGGTTACGGCAACAGGGACTGCATGAAGCGGGGGGAAAGGAGCTATCAACTACTCCGGCCTAGGACTGGAAGGACCGGGTCCTGCCCCTTCAGCAGAGGCGGGGCCCGAGGGCCCCATGTGTCCAGCAGGCCCGGAGCTCTCGCCTCCCCTGAGGAGGGCTCCGGGCTCGCCACGTGGCAGGCGGAAACCGGACCTCCCCCCCCCCCCCCCCCCCCCCGGTGGGAGGGCTCCAAAAGCCCTACGTGTCCAGCATGGCCGGAGCTCCCGCCTCTTAAGGAGGGGCTCCGGACCCGCCACGTGGCAGGCAGATTTGGAGCTCCCCATAGGGCGAGATCCGGAGACCCCCGGGGGCCCCTAACACGGTTAGGACCCGGGGAAGGTGTCTATGCAGAGCTCCGAGATTGGAGATGGCCTCTGAGTACCTTGCGGAGCTAAGGACTTAGTCAGGCAAAGCCAAGAAGGAGAGAAAAAGCACCACAGACACAAATATCTAAAAGAGTCGAACTAAGCGAGGCTCCATGAGCTGGACTACAGACTCGATAAAAAGGGAGAAACAAGTCCTAAGGACCTCCCGACTCCCGCCGGAACCTTGCGGCTACAAGGGCGGCCACATCCTCGACTTCAGCCCTGGCAGCTTCCTCCCGCTCCGCGGCTGGGCCCTCTCTCGCTGGTTCTAGCGAGAAAGAGGGGGCGCGGCTCTTAAAGCATGCCAGCACATGTGAGGCGACCTCTAAGGCTAGGCCGCGTCCCTCGGCCTCAAGCTTGCTGGCGTCCACCGAGTCTAGCCTGTCCAGCTTGGCGCCGATCGACTCCAGCGCGGGGATTACCTCCGCCACCTTCAACGCAGGAGCCGCGGCCCTCACCGGACTGAAGCCAAGAGGGATCAGGGCGGACCCCGCTTGATCCACGAAGCTCGAGACCGCAAGAGCCTTGGAGGACCGCAAGGCCAAAAGCTCCTCCACCTCGCGGCGGGCCGCCTGCAGAGCCTCGAGGTTCCTCTCGGAGAATTCCTTCTCCTTGGCCGCCAGGAAGCTCTCCCGAAGATGGAGAGTCTTGGCGAGCCGCTCCAACTCAGCAGCCTTGAAGTCGGCGGCCAACTCCCGGTCCAAGACCGCCCAGCGTTCACGGGAGACCTGTTCCTCCCTCAAGTCGAGGTCTGCCTTCAGAATCTCCAGCTCCTCGATCCGAGCTCGAAGGTCATCCTCGCCTGCCGCCAGCTGCGCGGTGACCCTCTCCGCCTCAGCTGCCGTGGAACGCTCCCGTTCCTCAACGGCGAGTTTACGGCGCTCCAACTGCTGCCGTATCTCCACAGCTGCAGAGAGGCTCTCCTCAGCCCGAGCGTGTGCCTCCAGGGCCTCCCTGTTGACCCGCCGTGATTCGGCGTCCATGCGGTCGACAGCCCGCTTCATCCGGTCGAGGAGCACTTCCCTGAAGTCGAGCAACTCCCGCCTGGAGTCGAGCTCGCTCTTAACCTTCACGGTCCTCTCCCGCAAAAGGTTCCCCCAGGTGAGGAGGCGATCCCGTTCAACCGTATACTCCTCCCGCTCGCGACCCAATGCAGCCAAGACCTGCCGAGCGCTTGTCTCGGCAAGCGCGAAGGCATCCGCCAGGGGCAATGGAGCAACAGAGGCCGGGGCAGTCCCCCCGACCTCCTCCATTACCTCGTCCTCAAGAGGAGTCGACGCACCAGCAACCGAGACGAGACGCCGGTCAGGAGAAGCTGGCTCCGAGGCTCTGGCAGCCGGACCTGCCAGGCTCTCTTCAGCTTCTGGCTCCTTGACCTGTGGAGAGGGGTGAGCCGGGGAAGACGGCGCTGGAGTGAAGGCCGGGCCGCTTGGTGCAGGGTCGACCTGCGCTGGCTTGGGGGCCGCGGTGGCCGTCTCGGCAGGAAGAGACGACGCCGCCGCGGAGTCCGGGTACACCGGAACAGGAGAAGTTTGCGCTGGCCTGGGGGCCGCGGCAGTTGCCCCTGGCTTCGAGCGCAACGGCACAGACTCCCCGCAAGTCGGGGATGGCCGGGAAGCGCGGACACTCCAGCGGGCTCTGAACCCCGACTTCCGAGCCGGGGTAGGACTCCCAGAGCCCGCTACCGTCACTGACGGCCCCTCCGCAGTCGCTTGAACTGGCGGAACAGAGGACGCCCCAGAAGCTTCCCTCAACGCATCAGCCCGGGGCCTCTTCGAGTCGCCACCGGAGGGAGTGCTAGGCACCCCAGATTCCCGACTTGGCACAGACGCCGCCGCTGGAGGAGATCGAGCGCGCTTCTTCTCTGGTGGCGGGTTGGAGGCCATGGCGAGGGAGAACTCAAGGGCAAGAGAGCAAAAGCACAAGAGTCCGAGAAGAAACGCAGAGAAGTGCGAAGGGAAGCCACAATGTGGGTAAGATCCCCTCTAAAAACTTCCCGGGTGCCATTCCAAGCGATTCGGAACTCTTCGAATACACCGCATCAGCAACCGCTTCGGCTCCTAGACCGAGTGCCGATGACGGGTGGACCCAAGCCGGCCAACTGAAACGGTTGGTCAAGGAGTTAGTCTCCTGAAAAGATGAGCCGGCAAGGCACTTCGGCGGTTCCCGAAAAAAGCGCCACAACGTGCAGAAGTGGCAGTCTTGGGAACCGCCGCAGTAAAAGCAATCATCAAGTGAGCGCACGCTCCCACGATCCCGCGGCCGTTCGTGCTCCGGCAGCGGTCAATTCGGGACTTAGAGAAAGTGCGCGGATCGGAAGAGAAGGAGGTCCCACCTCGGGCTCGCTATCTCCCCCGAGATGGGCCCGGGGGCCACTGTCGGTACCTGAGATATGGGGTACCCCCGCGCACAGGGGAAAATGCCTAAGGAACTCGCCCTTCTCCGCAGGGAGAGCTCTGAAGGCGCCACGCGTCCGGCGGGGCCGAACCTCCCTCTCCTCAGAGGAGAGCTCCGGGCCCGTAACGTGGCATACAGAAGCCGGACCTCCCCGTCCGCGGGAGAGAGCTCCGAAGGCGCCACACGTCCGGCGGGGCCGGACGTCCCTCTCCTCAGAGGAGAGCTCCGGGCCCGCCACGTGGCATACAGAAGCCGGACCTCCCCCTCCGCGGGCGAGAGGTCCGAAGGCGCCACGCGTCCGACGGGGCCGGACCTCCCCCTCCTTAGAGAAGGGCTCCGAGCCCGCCACGTGGCCAGAAGAACGGCGCTGCCTGCCCCCGAGAGATAGGCAGCGGGCGTAAAGACGCCCCATACCTTGCCCGTACAAGGTATTCAAGGCCCGCATCATCCCAAGACGCGGAGCACGGCTCTGTCAGGTGCCGTTGCGCCCAGTCGCGTCACAGACTGGCGCGCGGTGTCAGAACCTGCCAGCCAATAAACACCGCGACAAGACATCCCATGCCGCCTGCGCCGTCATCAACCACTACGACTAGCATGCGGCATGGGCAGGGCGGCAAGACAAAGACTCAGAAGCCTTCGACCAGAGACAACTACCGGCATAACTGCAGATACGGTAGATGATAGACAATCTTCCCGGGACCACCTGTCGGGTCTCGGCCCCCCTTGTAAGCCGCCCGAGTCTTGGACTACAAAAGGCTCGGGTAGGCGATGATAGCAAGGGTTCACACTTTGCAACTCATACGCTAGCCATACACTCCCAAGCTGTAACTCACCCCCAAGCTCAGGACTCCGGCCCTGAGCAGCAAGCAATGCAGCGAGCTCCATAGCTCGCCGTGGACGTAGGGTTTTATGCTCCGGCGGCCTGAACCACGTAAAACTCACCGCGTCAAGCTCTTACTAACTCGTCCATCCGCGCAAGCTCTCCGCAAGGGACTAGCCCCACCGAAAAAAGAACCTCCGCGGGCTGCCCAGTGCAGGCCCGAGGGAAGTGTCGACCGAACACTTCGACAAGTTTATTCGCGACGACTAAAATATCCCGCGTGAATAAGTTCTCCCGATTGCCACATGGCTCGGGGGATTTATTCATGACGAGCCGTCGTGAATAGTACCCATTATTTATGACTGCCAACACCAGCCGTCGTAAATACTATTGGCTTATTTACGACGGCTGGCAAAACGTCTGCGGTCGACACTTCCTCCGGGCCTGCTCTGGGCAGCCCGTGGAGGTTCTTTTTCGGAGGGGCTAGTCCCCCTGCGTGGGTCTTGTTGTACTGGACGAAGGAAAGAGATGAACACAAGGATTTTTTACGTGTTTCAGGCCGCCGGAGCATAATACCCTACGTCCACGGCGAGCAGAGGTGCTCGTTGTATTACTTGGTGCTTAGAACCGGAGTTCTAAGCTTGGGGATGAACTGAGTGCTAGGATGTCTACTGCAAGGTGGCGTACTGCCGAACCAGAGTGTGAGTGTGCAAAGAGCCGAACCCTTGCAACGTTGCCTGCCCGAGCCTCTTATAGCCCAAGGCTCGGGCGGCTTACAAAAGAAGGGCCCTGGGACCCGACAAGTGGTCTCGGGGAGATCTATGCCATCTACCGTATCTGCATTAACGCCGGTAGTTGTCTCTGGCGAGGGCTTCTGAGTCTCCGACGTGCCGCCCTGCCCATGCCGCAAGCTAGGCGTAGTGGTTGATGATGGCAGGGGTGGCAGGGTATGTCTTGTCGCTGCGTTTATTGGTCCACAGCTCCTGACATTGCGTGCATGTCATCACTATGATGCGACCGGGCACAACGCCTCCTGGTAGGGGCGTGCTCCACGTCTCTGCATTTTGGGAAGGCGCGGGTCTTCAATACCTTGTACGAACAGTGCATGGTGCGGCTTTACTCCTGCTGCCTACCGCGCTGGGTAGGCAGAGCTGCTTTGCTGCCACATGGCGGGCCCGGAGCTCTCCTCTGAGGAGAGGGAGGTCCGACCCCGCTGGACACGTGGAGCCTTCGGAGCTCTCCCCGCGGAGGGGGGAGGTCCGACTCTGCTGGCCACGTGGCGGGCCCGGAGCTCTCCTCTAAGGAGAGGGAGGTCTGGCCCCGCCAGACACGTGGAACCTTCGGAGCTCTCCCCGCGGAGGGGGGAGGTCCGGCTCTGCTAGCCATGTGGTAGGCCCGGAGCCCTCCTCTGAGGAGAGGGAGGTCCGGCCCCGCTGGACACGTGGAGCCCTCGGAGCTCTCCCCGTGGAGAGGGGAGGTCCGGCTTAGGTGCCCTCGGAGTTCGCCCCTACGGAGGGGGCGAAGTCCTTAGACGGTTTTGGCCTGTGCGCGGGGGTACCCCATATTGAGGGTACCGACAGTGGCCCCCAGGACCATCTCGGGGGAGATAATGAGCCTGAGGTGGGGCCTCCATCTCATCTACCCCGCGCACCTTCTTGGAGACTCCCTTTGACCGTTGCTGGAGCACGAACGGTCGTGGAATCGTGGGGGCGTGAGCCCTGCTTGATGGCTGCTTTTACTGCGGCGGTTCCCAAGGCTGCCACTACTGCCACTACTGCACGTCAGCGCACGTCAATATGCCTTGTCAGGAACCGCCGGGTTCTCCGCCTAGGGGGCTGACTGCCGGGTCCACCGCTTCTGCAGGACGGCTTGGGCCCGCTTGTCATGGACTCTGGGGCTTGGACCTGGGGCGTCTGCCCCTAGCGGTGCATACGAAGCGTTTTGAATCGCTTTGAATCGCTTCTGGGAAGTTTAAAAGAGGATCCCATCTGCATCACAGGCTTCCCTTTGCAAACTTCCCTGCGCTTGAGCCCCCCAAAATCCTCTGAGCGCCCAAGCCTTCTTCATCCTCCAAGCTCTCGTGCCTTTGTCACCGATGGCTTCTTGCCTGCCTCCGCCGCTCATCGCCCGGACGAAAGACCTTGGGCCGATGCGCAAGCTGCTGGGGTGGCATTCGGAGGAGCAGTGACGCTGTCTCCGGCGAGGATCTCTCCCCCTGCGTCTGGATGCAGGGGAGATCGTATTCTTCGCGGCCTACGGCTTGGCGGGGTTCGTCCCGCCAATTTCTTCATTCTTCATGACACTGCTGGAGACGTACGGTATCCAGCTTCATCACCTCTCCCCCAACTCCTTTGCAATGGCCGCCGTTGACACGACCCCATTGGTCCTGTCGAGCCAGGATCACGCTGAGGGGTGCTGCGTTGCACAGCACCGTATAACACACGTCAAAGGTTCAAAGCGGAAGCGGAAGTTTCATTACATAAACAAGTTTATGAACATGTTTACATCAAAATAAGTTCAGTCTACACTCGCGGGCGTAGACTAAGCATCAAGTGCACGTTCAGCCCTCGAACGTGTCCTTGCTAGCACACACGCACACTAACTCTGCGGCGTGCACGACTCCCACTCGACGGGGTTCCCCTCCTGGGGTTCCGTCTCCTCTTCGGGAGTCCCTTCCTCATAGAACCCTGCAAAAGCTTCAAACACAAGCAGTGAGCACGAAGGCTCAGCAAGTCTGACCCGTCTCACCTAAACATGGAACTTCTACATGAGGGTAATGGGTTGCATGAGGTAAAAATCATTTGCAAGGACTCGCCTAATTAGTAGAACCTTACTTTCAAGTTTTAGCAGCAGGTTGTGGAGAACCTTACGCTAAGGCACATGAGAGAGCCGCAATCAAACAAGAAACGCATTTCTCTCATGTACTTTGCCCAAAGTTGAAAAGAACTTTAGTTAGCGCTAAGCTACAGCATATCATTAACAATCAATGTCCAGCTTTCAATCAGCAACATTTTAACATGTGACTAGCCTGTTCTTTCTACGTCACGGTACAGTGAACAAGTGGTACTCACTGACCGCGAGGGACGGCGATTATAATCGATTTACACCTGCAGGGTTACCCGAACAACCCGTCACGTACGCCCGTACTCGATGTTGCCTACAACAACCATCAGAGACGCCGTACGCGACTACCTTTCACCCGTCAGCCAAATATTGAACCGGTCCCATCGTCCCGAGCAAGAGGTCCCTGCACGCGCATCTCTGTGCCGCCAGCTGATTTACACCTCGAGCTCTCAACCTACCCTCTGAACGACGGGCAATGCCTCAATACCCAGCTACCCGAGTTACATCAGTTTCCCGGTTCCCATATAGCCGGTAGGTCTTCGGTACTGTTCTTGCTTGTTCAACAGGCCCGCACACGGCTCGGTCCTCAATCGACATGAGCGGAGCTACAGCACACAGGCCCTAAAGTCCTGCTGCCCTTACTCTCCGCTCGGTCTCATTTTCTTGCCATGTGTATCATGTGCTATCTCTACCCGAGCAATGTGCCTCTAGCCTATTCTCGCGAGTAGTTCCAACTACTCGACTTGTACCGAATCCTACTCTATCCTTGCAATGCAGTGGCTAACGAGGTTTTCAATCCTAAACCCAACCCATGGTTTTCTTGGCTATGCAGTTGGGTTTCCAATCAAGACTCTAATGCAAAGAACAATATTCAAAGATGTGCTCAAAACAATAAACATTTGTAAAAAGGTTAATGCAAACCGGGGCTTGCCTTGCTGCTCTTGGTCGTAGGCTAGCTGTTCCTCCGGAGTAACGAAGTCTAGGACTTCGGGTTCCTCCTCGACCTTAGCGACTACATGATATAAGAAACATATGTATCAATTTAAATGCATTTGTATTAATTTTGAAGTTGTGAAGTCTATAACCTTTGCTAGATAGACCTAATGACTGTGAAACTTTTGCTGTGGCTTGGTTACAACCTAAACAGAGACTTGGTCAAGTTTTAGTTGCAGCAAAGCTCATTTGAGCCCTCCACAAATAATTATGTCCTTGACCTTAATTGGAACTCTTAGGGTGTTCTAGGAATTTTCATGAGACAAACTATGATTTTCTGAAAACTAGATTTTCAGAGGGTTCTAATGGAGTTGGTCTCACTTAATTTGGAAGTCTCTAACTAAAGATATGAGCTAAACAATTTCAGAGAAAATTCTGAAAATGTTTCTGAACATTTTCTATTTTCTCTGGAACAGTTTCACTAATCACACCATTAGGTGGATTAAATGAGCTCAAATGGATCTGAAATTTTTATGGTAGTTCAAGGATATTTTGGTGAACATCTCAGCAAAATTTCAGGATTTTCCTCCAAAGGATTCTCCAGTTAAAATTCCTAACAGTTTAAACTTTAAGGAATTAATTCTGGAGAAATAAGGAATTTCATGAAGTGAAACTTGATTTTCTGGAAAGTACTCAGAGAGCTGAATCCAGCAAAATTTGGTTCACTCAATTTGGAGCTTTCTAGCCAAAGTTATAAGGATTTGAAGTTTGAACTAAAACTGAAATTCGGGAAAAAGTTTAAACTCTGGCTTGTGGGCCCCGCACACAGTGCGTCGTCTCCCTCCTCGCGCCAACTGCGCGGCGGCGGCGTTCTCCGGCGACCCTCGCCGGAACTGAGTTCCCGGCCACCCCCCGGCCCGAAACTTGCCGCCTGCCCCTTTTCCGACCCCCTGGACTCGATGGTAGGGTCGCCGGCCGCCGGCAATGACCGGAAACCCGTGCGCACCGGTGACAGCACCTGCTAGGGTTCCGGTGAGGTCGGTCCCGCTCTCCCGTGCACCAAATCGACCGGAAATCGGTCGGAGAGCATCAGTAGGGCATGGGAAACACGAACCAGGGCTGGGTGGAAGCTAGAAATACCGGCAACTAGGCTCTCGACGGTGAGCCGAGGTGTTCAGCCATGGCGGCGGGGAAAACAGCCATATCATGGCCGATCCTCGATGGTTTTCTCTAATTCCAGTCCGAGCGTGGGCGCTATCGTGCGTAGAAGCTACTAGGTAACGAGCTCGTCCAACCTTCGTGCATAGAGCACGAATTTCACCCGAAGGTGAGCTCGGTTCTTATGAACTGATCAAGAGTAAATTTGGAAATTCTCGGCCGAGGGTTGATCAATCGTCAAACGGCTTTCGGCTACTCCATCTACATACAATCACGCACCTTTCTTGTGTAGAGAAGAGGACGTGACAACGGCTGTGCCGTGCTGTCCACGGGAGCCCGATCGGCGGCGATGTTCGGCTCGCCGGAGAAATGGCTCGTACAGCTCGAGGAAGCTTGCTCACTGGCCAACCCGGAGTGTGGGAGGTTGCTCTCGATCCCTTGGTGCCGTTTTGCTGTGGAGGAGGCTGTGCTCGCGAGTGATCGGCATGATCAAGCGGGAGCTCGAGCGGCGGTGATAGCAGTGGAAAAACGGCCGAGTATGCCGGCAGCTCGGGGAGTGAGTGATCGGAGCACGCCGGGGAGGGAATAAATAGCCCGGCGGCTGGTCTCCGGCTTGGGGCGCGCAGCAGGAGCTGGCGCCGGCTGCCCCCCTTCGGTGGCGCGCGCACACAGCAGCCGGGAACCGACTGAACTGTGTTTCAGTCGGTTTGTATTGAGGCAGAGGCTGACATGTGGGTCCCACCCTTCCTTTTAACCTCTGAAATTTACTCCTAACAGCTGTGGTAAACAGTGAACCCTATACTACCCTTGGCAATTCAAATTATTCACCCATGAGCCATTTGAATTGATCAAAGTTCAAATGAGGTTTGGTTTGAATGAATTTCAGCACAAGTTCAGTTTGAAATTCAAATAAAGTTTGAATTTCTCCCCCTTAGCTCATGTCAAGATTAACTCCAAATGGAGTGAAACTTGGTGTGGGAGCTCACAAAAATGTGCTGAGTGAGAATATGCCTTCCACTTTTAAATTCAGTGGGTGAAAACAGTTTGAATTTGAATATGGTTTCAAACTGCCCTCCTCCTATCTATACCCAAAATGACCTCAAAAGGTTTTGAATTTGGGTGAAACTTGGCATGGACATTCTTAGCAAAGTGTAGGAGTTTTCATATGTCCAGCCCATCTATATCACATGTGGGAAATACCACTTTTGCAATGTGTGAGTTTGTTCTCTAATGAGCATGTTGATAATTGTTACTTGCTCTTGATTTGTGTTCATCATCTTTCCTCAAATGAGGTGTGTGTGTGTGTGGTGATGAACACTTCAATTATGTGTCAAAAACTGAGGCCCTTACAGCCGTCTTCGTCCAGTTCTGTGAGATGTTCGTGGGAGTGCGCGCTTCGGTAACGCTCTTCTGCCACTTTTTTGTGCTGCGGACGTCGGGGCGCGGATCAAAGAACCAGTTGGACGCCTACTACTTCTAGCATCGCTGCAAGGACCCGAAGGTCTCTGGGTACCTTTTGCCCTTCAGCGCGGCGAGGTGGGAAGGCTGGAGGGACAACTGGGTGATTGTGAAGACAGATGAGCACAATCGCCTCCAGTTGCCGACTGACGCTCTAACCACCGAGCGTAGCTTCTAGGAGGAGAGCCCGGTGCTGGAGCCCGAATACGCGCCAGTCCTGGAGTGGATCCGGTTCCTGGCGGAGCAGGAACTAACGTCCCTGATGGTGCTGGAAAGCTTCTTGTCTCGGCGTCTTGCACCATTGCAGCAGCGCAACCGCCCGGCGTGTTACTACACCGGCATCCACGACTGCACCAGGCTGGAGACGGGCCCGGACTCAGTCCCTTCAGAGGAAGTGCTGAGGGGGATGTTGATGAGCGTCAGCGGCGACCTCCTCTACGATGACTCCCTCACGATCCCAGCTTCCTGCCTCCCCCTCTCCATGGAGCCGTTATGGAGGGCGAAGCTGCTGCGGGAGCTGCCGATGCTAGACGATATCGGCATTGCCGTTCGTCAGGTCAGAGATGCCTTCCGGGGAATCTCGATCCCCAGGGTTGAGCGCTCCGGAGCGGAGCGCGGGGCATCGGCCGATGCCCAACTCGTGCCGAAGGTCGACGGAGCTCGGACTATCGTCAAGGGGAAGGGCAAGGAGCCGGCTTCTGGCTTGCCGGAGAAGAAGTGCGCCCGGTCCCCTCCGAGAGCGTTGGTTGCGCCAAGCTAGGGGACCGGAGCACCCCTGCGCCCTCCTTCAGGGGGCATCGGTTCGTTGGGCGGTGACCCCAAGAGGCCTTGGGTCTTCCGTGCCGACGGGACTCCTCTCGGACAGCGGCGGTCCGAGGAGCCCTGGGTGTCCCAACCTCCCTCCCCGGGTGGTGGAGCTCCAAGGAGGGACGTCGGTGCTGCGGTGTCCGAGGGCGAGCCGAGGGCTCAGGCGCCCCGGTCGACGAGTGTCCCGGCTGCAGGCTCGGCAGGCGGTGGCGCCGGAGGGAGCAGCGCCAGGATTCATCCGGGAATGAAGGTGCCCCGTGCTTCAGGGGATGGATTGGCGAGCGGAGCCAGGAGCACTGCTGGCGGGAGCCCTGCTGCTCCGTCTCCCAGGGGGGCTCTGGATGCACCCTCTGTTCCGCCGGCCCGGGTGCCTTCAATGCAGGCCCGACGGCGATGGCAGGCTCCGGCGATCCTGCCCCGGCTCGGAAGCCAGGGCTCCATGCCCGCTGGAGTGTTCGAGTTCCTCGGTAAGTTCGCACTCACCGGATCTCGATACTTGTGTATTTCTTTTCTTCTTGTCTTGAGGGGTCCTCGTGCTTGCAGGGACTCATCGGCTGCCGAGAAGGCACCTGTTCCCCGTCCACCTTTGGCCAGCGGAGGTCCTACGCCGCAGCGTCCAGAAGCTGCAGCGGCTTCGCCGGCCCCCGAGCTGGTGCATGCGCCTCCTCCTTCTGTGCCAGCAGAACTGGTTCCTGCGGCGGCGGCGGCGCCTGTTCGTCCACCTTCGCCACCTCGGGAGCTGGCGACTGTCGAGGACTCGGCGGAGCTGGCTGGTGGCGTCTAGCCCTCTGGTGTTGGAGCGGGAGGAGCGGATGCAGGCCCTCCGGCTGGCAGCGAGCGGGGACACGTCGGGAGCGCCCCTGCTTTGGCGCCGGCTTCTCCTGATCGGCGCCTCATCGCGGTATTCGTGGATGCTGCGGTGCCGGCGTCTCCTCCTCCGGACGATGACATCATGGAGGTGGTCGGTGGTGCGGCTTCGGCTTCTGCTGCCCCGCTGCCCTTGACGGACGCCCTAGAGCTTGCCCAGGCCAGCGTCCGGCAGGTCCAGGCTGCACTTGAGCGTGAGCGGGAGGTGCTGGCGGACGGGAGGGACCGCCTCCGCAGCTGGGGGCGGCTCGTGAAGCTGCGGACCCGGGAAGTCGAGGAGGAGCTTGACGCGAAGCGAGCAAGGCTTGATGCCGCGGAGGCGCTCCTCGTCATCCGGAAGAGGGTCGTCTACCGCTTGGACTCCGAGACCCGCAGCTCTTGCAGGAGACTCGCGAGGTGAACGCCAGTGTCCAGGCCCGCGCCGATGCCAACGAGGAGCTGCGGCTGCAGCTGGCGCGCCGCGAGTGTGCCGTCGTGGACCGGGAGTGCACCGTGGCAACCAAGAGAAGAAGGTCGCTGAGAAGCTGGAGGCCGGTGAGGGCGACCTGAAGGCTCGGGTCGGAGAGCTGGAGCTTCGGGAGACAACTCTGGCCGAGAGGGAGGAGCAGGCCTCTCGGGAGCATCAGGCGGCGCTGGACCGAGAGTCAGCGGCCGACTTCCGGGCGTCGGAGCTAGAGCGGCTTACCCGAGATCTTGAGCTCCGGGAAAACTCCTTGGTGGCCAAGGAGAAAAGGTTCGCCAAGGAAGGACCCGGCGCCCTGCTGAAGGCTCGCTAGGAGGTGGAGAAGCTCCAGGCTTCACGGTACGTCGAGGCCCGGAGTGGTCTGGAGCTTCGTCGTCCAGGCGGGATCCGCCCTGGTACCCCTTGGCTTCAGCCCCGTGAGGACGGAGGCTCCGGCGCAAGAGGTGGCCGAGGCGCTTCCGACACTTGAGTCCATCGGCGCCAAGCTGGATAGGCTCGAGGCTGCGATCGCTGACGAGCTCAAGATGGGGGGACGGAGCTTGGCGAAGGAGGTCGCCACGCACGTGCTGGCTTGCTTCCGGAGCTGGGATCCTTCCCTCTCTCTGGAGCCGGTGAGGCAGGGCCCCGTCGTCGAGTGGGAGGAAGCTGCCAGAGCCGGAGTCAGGGACATGGCCGCCCTCGTAGCATCTAGGTTCTAGCGTGAGTCCGGGGACCCTTAGGCATTCACCCTTGTAGCCGAAGGGCTTTGTATCTTCTGTTTTTGTTTTCTTGAGTCTGTAGTCCAGCTCATGGAGCCTCTGATGAATGAACAGACTTTTGTATTGTGTGTCTGCGCTTTTAACTTCTTCTTCTTGGCTTGGCATTCCCGAGCCCTTAACTTCACAAGGGCCTCGGGAGGTCTCCACCGATATCGAAGCTTGCACAAACACCTTCCTCGGGTCCTTTCTGACATAAGGACCCAAGGGGTCTTCGGAGCTCACCCCGTGAGGAAGGGGGGAGGTCCGGCTCTGTTGTCCACGTGGCAGTCCCAGAGCTCTCCTCTGAGGAGAGGGGAGGCCCGGTCCTGCTGGACACATGGAGCCTTCGGAGCTCGCCCCTGCGGAGGGGGCGAGGTCCGGCTCTTCCGGCCACGTGGCGGGCCCGGGGCAATCCTCTGAGGAGAGGGGAGCTCCGGCCCCGCCGAACACGTGGGGCCTTCGGAGCCCGCCCCTACGGAGGGGGCGGTGTCCGGCTCCTCTGGTCTTGTGTTGTAGTAGTCGGGAGCTCCGGTCCTTCCTTGTGCGGTCCCCGTAGTGGCCCCCTGGTAGGTGTGGCCAATGGTTTGGGCACACCTCCCATATTCCTGTGGGGGAGCTGAGGCTAGGAGGTCCTGCACACAAGTAGTGGAACCGTAATTCTCCTTGAGGGCTCTCCCTTCCTTGTCTCTTAGTCTTATTTGGCTTACGGTCCTGGACCGGTATACGGGGGTTGGGCAATTCAGTGCGCCCGGCAACGGAGGTCCGGCACCCTCCGAGGTCAGGGTACGACCGTCCGGCCCCTAGTACTGGACCATAATGCTAGGGAGCCAGAGTGCACACGCTTTGGGTACGGGACCAGGCAAAGCAGGCTGTACTCCCCTGGACCTCTGAAGGGCAGAGTACGCACGCTTTGGGTACAGAACCAGGCAAAGCAGGCTACGCACCCTGGACCCCCATGCACAATGCAGGTTTTTCCTGGAGGTGACCAACTGGCATCGCAGCACCTGATTGGGGGAGGTCCGATAGGCTCCCTGGCCATCGGCAGGTACCTCAAGCACGACCGTCTTTGGTAGGATAGCAAATGCCGACTAGGGATGAGAGTGGGAAGGGAGAGCTAAGTGTACGATGAGCATACATTGTGTTTGATATGGAAGCGTGATCATAAAAATTAATGCGTAATTTAAATGAACACATAAGGAAGAGCGTGGTAGGACAGGGTTCTTTCCATATAAATACCCATAGGAGGAAGGCAGGCTATACATGGAGGCAATGACCCGCCCCATTATGAAGGGAAGCAAGATCCTACGTGCTTAGGGTCGGAACCAGGCCAAGCTGGACGTAGTCCTGGACCGTCCCCTCGATCTTAGTTGCTCCGAGCGCTGTTCCTGGACTCTATGGGATCTACTACAGAAAGAAAAAGAATTGTCCTACTACTGCCCTAGGGATAGAACTTACGGAGATGTTCTACGTTCCAAGGGATCGGGAGCGGATCCCCACCCTAGGTGGAAAGGCGTACGCACCCGGGCGGCAAACTTTCGTGACTCAGAAGGGACCTTCCCAGCTGGAGGAAAGTTTGTTGGTCCCTTCGCGAGAATGTATGCGCCGCAGCACCAGTTCGCCTTCTGTGAGCTCCCGGACACGCACGGTCCTTTGGTGGTAGCACCGGAGCGCCTGCCGGTACCGTGCGTGGTGGAGCGTTGCTTGTAGTCGAGCCTCGTCGATGAGGTCGATGTCTTCACGCCTGTAAAGGTCCCAAAATTTTGGGAATACAAAAGGACTGAAGTGGGAACACCCTTTGGTTTCAAGTTTGTAGAAGTTGGGACTTGTTTACATTTATCCACATGCAATGAAACACATGAGTGTCCCACCACTCTAGCCTAGGATCAAGTGAGTGTTTGGGGGACAAAGTTAAGTAAAACCCATGTGTAAGCTCTCATGGGCCAGGGGAAATGAAATTCAGAGTTTGAACTCAAATTATTCAATTCAAATTTCAAATGAGGGCAACAAATATGAATGCAAACTGTTGGGCTCAAAACCTCATTTGCAGCAGCTAAAACAAAAATCTGAGTTCATATTTGAATTCCTTAGGTCCAAATAAGTGGGTAGGCAAAGTTCCATGAACTTTAGAAATGATTTGCTACCCATTTGTCAAATGGACTTAAATTGCATGGGAATTCAAATTCAAATGCGAAAGTGGATGAAACCTGTCCAAATCTTCAAATTCAGTTAGGATTCAGGTTTTCCACAATTGAATGGAGTCAGTTCCAACCTTGAGGAAAATTGAGGGGATAAGGGGGTCCTAAAAGTGGGACCCACATGTCATTGGAAGGGAGACTTGCAAATGAAGTAATTGAGCTGTTGTTTCCCTGTTTACACCGAAGCAACCGACTATACTCGCTGTTCAGGCTCGAACACACCGGGGACATCCCCGAGCGCCACCGAGACTCGATGCAGCGGCCACCGCCAAGTTTTTCCTCGCGCTGGCGATCAGTCTCGCTGTTTCCCTCTCGCTTGGTGCAATCCACGCGACCGCAGCTGAGCCAACCGCGGTCTGCTTTTTCCCTCGCTCGTAACCCGCTCGAAGCAACCGAGTCGAGTGAGCTCTGGGCGACACAGAGGAGTGATCGGGAGACCTCCTCAGCAGCTGAAGCACCTCCGTGGCTTGCTCAACATGATCAGCAGCTCCAGACGTGTCTCTCGTTGCTTACAAAACGGACACCGACGCTCCCTCCCTCTCACACGGAAAAGAACCCCTCCGGCGCCGCCATCTAGGTTCTCCTCGGGAGATGGCTGCACTCGCTCGAACAGCACCCAGTGAAGATAAAAACAGCACCCTGTGATCGTCTACCACCTCATGGACGCACCACCGAGCGCGCTAAGCCATCCCTCTCCCGAGCAAACCGATACCTAGGGGTGGCCGAGAGAAACCAACGGCGAGGTCTCCCGTGGACAGCTCTACAGAGAGCTTCTCGTGCCCGAGCAAGAGCATTTCCAGATGCGCTAATACTCGGCGATGCTCACCTCCGAAGCTCGGGCCATGACATGGACGACAGAGCGCGAATTCGAAGAAATTTCCCCGGCAGCCATAAACCGACCTTCCAGTGAGGCACTCTCAAATTCGATCTCAATTTTCATTCTTAGTTCTCCAAACCTTGCACCCAGGACCGAAACTAGTCGGCGAACATTTGTTCCTCACAACCTTAGCTTAGAAACGCATGTAGACCGCCCAAATTCTGAGTTTTCCGAGCTCAAACAGGGAAGGTGTCTCGGGTGCACGGTGAAGACCCATTTGCCGCTGTTGCCGAGCAATTCCAAGGCTATGCCGAGCTTCTCTAGCATCCAAGGATGCTGTAGAGCCAATTCCTTGAAAGTTTGGCAGGCTAGGATCACCGGTCGACGGTGCCGGACTTCTCCCGAGGTGGCCGCACGACGCCGGCACATTTCCGGTGGTCTACCGCCTACGCCGACCCCTCCAATCGATTTCCCGTCACTGTAAAACCACCGGCGGCGACCTTCTGGTCGGATGGCAGCCAGGAACGCCCCTACGGTGAGGCACCGCCTCAGTCCGGCGAGGGGGCGGCGGCGCGCGCGAGAGCGCGGACGGGAGGAAGAAGAAAGGGCCGGGCCCAGCCGTCAGTGACTGCGGTTTAAATTTTTGATCTGCTGTGGATGGGGATCCACTGTGGCTGTGCGCTGGAACCGTGTAGCCCCGTGTGTTCTTGGTTTTCAGTGGCTGGGATTTAAAACGTGGGCCCAAGTCCTTTTTCCAATAGCAAAACAATTCCAGTTTCAGCTCCAACTTTGAAATTTCATAACTTTGTGTAGGAAACTCCAAATTCGGTTATTCAAATTGGGTTGGATTCCTTTTGCAAAGATCTATCCAAATATGAACCCAAATCTGTATGAAAGTCAATATTGAATTCTGGAAAATTCTTTGAAAAATTTCTGTAAAAGAATTATTGAGGTGGTTTGGTGTATCCAAAAATCCTCAAATTTTGCCAGAATATTCTTTAGGATATTATTGAACTTTCTGCAAAGTTTCAGCTCAATTGAAGTTGAATTGAGTAGGAATTTCCAGAGTACAATCTGCTGTACTCAAAATTATCCAGAAAATGGTTTTCCTTTGTAAAATCAGTTCTGGGAAATACTTAGTTCCAAAAATCATAGGAAAATTTAGACATGCTCTATGAGCCATACTTGAAATGGTAGTTCACCTGATTAGGCATGAAAATGCACCTTACTTCAGAATTAAATCCTTGTAGAATAATTGCTTATAGAATTATTCTGGAGGAACTACACAATGAAAAGTCCTTAATTTTGGTCCAGAACACTTTCAGGTGACCAGGAACTCACCTGTAAAGTTTCAGCTCAAATTGAACTTTTGATCTACCTGTTCTTGTTCGCCATGCTTCTGTATATGAGCAACACATAGAGAATTATGGTGGGAATTATGGAAGACACAATTTCCACCCACATTAGCTGCAATTTGGCAAGATAAGTCTCTGTGTAGTTTATGACTTCGTATAAAAATCTCGAAGTCATTGGGGATCAAGACCTTTGGTTCCTTTCAACCAATTTCAACTCATGTGACATGTCCCTTAGGAACCATAGAACATGTGAATGGAGCTCCTTATGGACAGTTAGCTGTTCATCTAATTCCTCTGCACAAAAGGGACAAGAACTTCATTTTTAGTATTCCCACACAGTTCCCTGTTATTAACAAGTTGAGCCTTTACTTCTTTAGATTGCATAATAAAAACAGATGCATATACATATCAATAGGACTTACGACGGAGGCAACCAATGAAGAAGTTTGATGGAGTGATTCCATTGAAGTGGACCAGTTGATCAAGCCTCAAGGGAGACAAGAACCTAACTGAACTATATACTATTAGACCCTGCAAGACAGGCAAGCCCCGGTTTGCATTTAACTACCACTAAGTTTTTACTTTGTATACAATACATCGGTTAGGATGAATTGTGCATTAAGTCTAGATGTTTGATACTACTCTTGCATGACTAGAAAACCTATGGAGTATTTGGGTAGGTGTCCTTCCACCGTGTAGAATATGCCATGCTTAAGTAGGACTCGGTAGAAGTCGAGTGGCTGGACGCTACTCGCGAGTATTGGAAATTGGGAGCATAGGGGATTGGTTCAAAAAGTTGTTAGTAAGTTGAAATGAGACCGGGCAAGGTGTAGGGGCAACAGGGCATAGGGGCCTGTGTGCTTAGACCTGTCCGTGTCGGTTGAGGACCGATCCGTATGCGGCCCTGCTGAACAAGTATTGAACGTACCGAAGCCATATCGGATATATGGAACCCGATAAATCGATGTAATCTAAACCTCCGGGCGTCAAGGCATAGCACACCGATTTATAGGTGTAGGTTGAGGGCAGCAAGGTGGAAATCTGCTAACGGGCATAGAGAGATGCTCCGTGTAGGGAACCTCCTGTCCGTTTCGGTGCGACCGGTTCGACGTTTGGGCTGTTGGGTGAAAGGTTGTCCCGTATGACATCAGTGGAGCATGCTCTATGCAGCTCTAAGTATGGGCGTACGTGACGTGCTATTCGGGTATCCCTGCAGGTGTATAACGAGTCGATTCGCCATCCCTCGCGGTTATGAGTACTGCTTGTTCACTGCGTCATAACGTAGAGGTAACTTGCACTGAGATAAGGAATAATCACCATTGGTTTGAAGTTGATACTCGTAATGTAATGTTATATCTTGTGATAGGTTAGTGCAGATTCGATTCATTTCCACCATGAGCAAGTTACATCGGGAGAAAGTGTTTCTTGTCTGATTGTGGACTCCCGATGTGAGGTGCCCACGGTTATACTTAATTTGATGCTAATAACACGTGAAAGTAAGGACCCATTTTTAGGCGAGTTCATATGCAATGTACTATCCTATGTTAAGTTTTTACCATCATGTAGAGTTTCATGCTTAGGTCCGATGGTTATGTCTTGCTGAGCGTTATGCTCACGGATACTATACAACTTGTTTTGTAGGTAATAACACTATGCTACTGAGTACGGTTGTCCGATGAGACTCGGAACTCTCCGAGTGGTAAACTCATGGAAAACCTTGCTGCTGGTGTTGTCATCGTGATGCTAGTGAGAAGGGTCCGCGGGCTGGATGTCTTCTCTGTTGCTTAGCACAGATATGGCAGATAACCCGACCCGCTTTAGTATCCTCTACGACTCTTCATGTCGTTTGGGGGTATTCGAGCAACGCTTTTCCCTAGTGTGCTTTGGGCAAGTATGGGAGACCCCGTCACGTGGTCAGTAACGTGAACACATAGCTCAAGGCGTGTTTGGCTTGAGAACACCTGTGCGAGTGATGACGGACGGGTGTACAAGCTGTATGGATACCGGGTTCGGTGTGCAGCCGAACCTTATGATTGAGTGTGTTTTATGTAGGTACTAACCACGAAAACCTTAGTACGATTAGAACACGTTTGCGAGTGACCGTTTTAGTGCCACCTAAGGATACGTATATGCCGGTGTAATCCGGTTAGGCTTTTCTTTGGTAAGGCAACGTAGTACCGTCATATGTCTTACGGTGCATCGACACCGTACTACATTGGGTAGTTTCTTTCCTATGAAGAAATCATTCATGATTAACTTTCAAACTAAAAATGGATTGTTAAAAGCACATATTAGTTACTGAGCACTTCATTTGGACTAAGTTTCAAAGAAAAGGCTTGTCGAAGTGTGTAGCCGACACTTCCCTCGGACCTGCTCTGGGCAGCCCGCAGAGGTTCTTTTTCGGAGGGTCTAGTCACTCGCGGAGAGCTTCAGCGTTAGGGACGATTGAGGGAGAAGCTTGACACGGGGAGTTTTACGTGGTTCAGGCCGTCGGAGCGTAAAACCCTACGTCCACGGTGAGCAGAGGTGCTCGCTGTATTGCTTGCTGCTCAGAACCGGAGTTCTGAGCTTGAGGGTGTGTAAGAGGCGAGTTAACAGAGTTCGAACCCTTGCTAACGTTTCCTACCCGAGCCTTTTATACTTCAAGGCTCGTGCGGCTTACAAGGTGAGCCCGGGACCCGACAGGTGGTCCCGGGGAGATTGCCTGCCATCTACCGTATCTGCAGTCATGCCGGTAGTTGTCTCTGGCGAAGGCTTCCGAATCTTCGTTCTGCCGCCCAGCCCATGCCGCAAGCTAGTCGTAGTGGTTGATGATGGCAGGGGCGGCAGGGGATGTCTTGTCGCTGTGTTTATTGGCGGGCAGGCTCTGACACGGCGCGCCAGTCTGCGATGTGACTGGGTGCAACGGCACCTGACAGAGGCGTGCTCCGCGTCTCCGTGTCTTGGGAAGGCGCGGGCCTTGAATACCTTGTACGGGCAAGGTATGGCGCGCCTTTACGCCTGCTGCCTGCCGCGCGGGGGCAGGCAGCGTTGCTCTGCTGGCCACGTGGCGGGTCCGAAGCTCTCCTCTGAGGAGAGGGAGGTCCGGCCCCACGGGACACATGGAGCCCTCGGAGCTCTCCCCGCGGAGGGGGGAGGTCCGACTTCTGCTGGCCACGTGGCGGGCCCGGAGCTCTCCTCTGAGGAGAGGGAGGTCCGGCCCTGCAGGACACGCGGAGCCCCCGGAGCTCTCCCTGCGGAGGGGGGAGGTCCGGCTCAGTTGGCCACGTGGCGGGCCTGGAGCTCTCCTCTGAGGAGAGGGTGGTCCGGCCCCGCTGAACACGTGGCGCCTTCGGAGCTCTCCGGAGAAGGGCGAGGTACTTAGGCGTTTCCCCCTATACGCGGGGGTACCCCGTATCGAGGGTACTGACAGTGGCCCCCGGGCCCATCTCGGGGGAAATAGCGAGCCCGAGGTGGGGCCTCCGTCTCTTCCACTCCGCGCACTTTCTCTAAGTCCTGCATTGACTGTTGCCGGAGCACGAACAGTCGCGGGATCGTGGGAGCGTGTGCCCACTTGATGGTTGCTTTTACTGCGGCGGTTCCCAAGGCTGCCACTTCTGCACGTCACGGCGCTTTTTTCGGGAACCGCCGAAGCGCCTCGCCGGCTCATCTCCTTGGGAGACTGACTTCTTGGCCCACCGCTTCAGCTGGACGACTTGGGTCCACTTGTCATCGACGCTTGGTCTTGGAGCCGAAGCGGTTGCCCAAGCGGCGTATTCGAAGAGTTTCGAACCGCTTTGAATCGCACCTGGGAAGTTTTAAAAGGGGATCTTACCCGCATTGCGGCTTCCCTTCGCACTTCCCAGCGCGTGCACCTTCCTTGAGTTCTTGCGCCTTTGTCTTCTGCCATGGATTCCAACCCGCCTTCGGAGAAGAAGCGCGCTCGATCTCCTCCGGCGGCAGCGTCTGCGCCGAGTCAGGGATCCAGGGCGCCTGCGCGCCCTGCTTCTGGAGATGGCGCCCCGTCTGGTGGTGACCCCAAGAGGTATCGGGCTCATCATCCTGACGGGACTCCTCTTGAGCGACGACGGGCTGAAAGTTTCCGGGCGTCGCGTCCTCCCTCCTCAGGCGGTGGAGGCTCAAAGGAAACTGCTGACGTGTGGTGCCCAGGGGCGATCCAAGAACTCAGGCGCCCCGGGCTTCAGGAGCCGGGACGGTGTCGAGGGGGGCTTCAGAAGCATCCCCTGCTCCGTCAGCCCGGGCGGCTGCGGGGCAGCCATCGGCGGCAACAGCGGGCTCTAGTGGTCCTACCCTGGCTCGGAAGCCGGGGTTCAGAGCCCGTTGGAGTGCTCGTGTCTCTCGGTAAGCGACGCCTACCGGATTCTAGAGTTTGTGCTGTCTTCGTCTTTTCTTAACTTAGGAGTTTCCCATGTTTGCAGGGACTCCCCGAGTGCCGGTAACGCTCTCGTTTACCGGCCATCCTCGACTGACGAGGGGTCTACGCCGCAGTGCTCGGAAGCCGGGACGGTTGGCGCGGCCTCCAAGCCAGCGCAAGTTCATCCTGTACCGGTCAGCCCGGATTCTATGGCAGCGTCGACTCCTCTTGCTGAGACGGTTGCTGCGGCCCCCAAGCCAGCGCAAGTTCCTCCTGTACCAGTCGGCCCGGATTCTATGGCAGCATCGACTCCCTCCACTCGTCCTTCTTGACCGGCTCAGGAGCCAGCTGTCGGTGAGGGTTCGGCGGGTTCGGCTGTCGAAGTCCCGCCTCCTGTTGCCGGAGCGGAAGGAACTGCCACCGGCCTTACGATGGGCATCAAACAAGGGCGTGATGGGAGCGAGCCCGTCCTGACGCCGGCTTCTCCTGACCGGCGTCTCATCCCGGTTGCCGGTGTGTCGCCTTCTCCTGAAGACGACGTGATGGAGGAGGTCGGGGGCGCCGCTCCGGCCTCTGCTGCGCCACTGCCCCTGGCAGACGCTCTCGTGCTCACCTAGACGAGCGTCCGGCAGGTCTTGGCCGCGCTCTGTCGCGAGCGAGAGGAGCAGGTGGTTGAGAGGGATCGCCTCCTCACCTGGGGGAACCTTTTGAGGGAGCGGACGGCGAAGCTCAAGGGGGAGCTCGACTCCAGGCGGTAGTCGCTTGATATCATGGAGACGCTCCTCGACCGACAGAAGCGGGCCATCGACCGTCTGGACTCCGAGACGCGGCGGCTCCACAAGGAGGCCCTTGAGGCGCATGCCCGGGCCGAGGAGAACTTCTCTGCCCTAGAGGAGGTGCGGTAGAGGCTGGCGCGCCATGAGCGCGCCGTTGCGGATCAGGAGCGCTCCGTGGCGGCCGAGGCGGAGAGAGCCGCCGCGCAGCTGATGACGGGCGAGGGCGACCTGCGAGCCCGGGCTACGGAGCTAGAGGCCCGAAAAGCAGACCTTGCCACGAGGGAGGAGCAGGTCTCCCGGGAGCGCCAGGCGATCCTGGATCGGGAGCTGGCTGCCGACTTCCAGGCTTCAGAGTTGGAGCGGCTTGCCCAGACTCTCCGCCTTCGGGAAAGCTCCCTGGCGGCCAAGGAGAAGGAATTCTACGAGGGGAGCCACGACGCCTTGCTGGCAGCCCGCCGTGAGGTAGAGGAGCTCTTGGCCTCGCGGTCTTCCGAGGCCCACGCGGTATCGAGCTTTGTAGACCAGGCAGGGTCCGCCCTGGTCCCCCTTGGCTTCAGCCCGGTGAAGACGGCGGCCCCTGCGCTGAAGGTGGCCGAGGTGATCCCCGCGCTCGAGTCAATCGGCGCCAAGCTGAGCAGGCTAGATGCGGTGGTCGCCGGCGAGCTCGAGGCAGAGGGACGGGGCCTGTCCGTGGAGGTTGCCACGCATGTGTTGGCATGCTTCAGGAGCCGGGACCCTTCCTTCTCACTAGAGCCAGCGTGACAGGGCCCTGCCATAGAGCGGGAGGAAACCGCCAGGGCTGAAGTCGGGGACGTGGCCGCCCTTGTAGCCTCTAGGTTCCGACCCGAGCCAGGGGAACCCTAGGACTTGTATCTCTTTTTTTTTATTGAGTCTGTAGTCCAGCTCATGGAGCCTTGAATAAATAGACTCTTGTGAATTTGTGTGTCTTTGTGCCCTTGTCTTCTTCTTGGTTTTGCCTGGCCGTGCCCTTAGCTCCACAAGGTACTCAGAGGCCTTCACCAATCTTGAAGCTCTGCACAGACACCTTCCCTGGGCCCTTATTGTATTAAGGGCCCCGAAGGTCTCCGGAACTCGCCCCAAGAGAATGGGGAGGTCCGGATCTGCTGACCACGTGGCAGGCCTAGAGCTCCCCTGTGAGGAGAGGGAGGTCCGGCCCTGTGGGAGACGTGGAGCCTTCGGAGCTCCCCCCGCGGAGGGGGAGGTCCGACTTCTGCCGGCCACGTGGCGGGCCCGGAGCTCCTCCAGAGGAGAGGGGAGCTCTGGCCCCGCTGGACACGTGGGGCCTTCGGGACTCGTCCCTACAGAAAGGGCGACACCCGGATCCTCCGGTCTTGCGCTGGAGTAGTCGATAGCTCCTTGCTCCCCCCATCATGCGGTCCCCGTAGCTAGAACCTGGAGGTCCTGCGCACAGGTAGAGGAAGCGTAATTCTCCTCGAGGGGTTCTCCCCACCCCGTCTCTTAGTCTTATTCGGCTTACGGTCCTAGTCTGGTATACGGGGCTTGTGCAATTCTGTGCGCGAGGCACCGGGGCCCCGGCTCCCTCCGAGGTCAGGGTACGACCGTCCGGCCCCTAGTACCAGATCGTACGCCGGGGAAGCAGAGTGCACAGGCTTTGGGTATGGAACAAGGCAAAAATGGTTGTACTCCCCTGGACTTGCCGGCTAAGCGGGATACGCACCCTGGACCCCCCATGCACGGCGCAGGCCTTTCCTGGAGGTGACCAACTGGCACCGCAACACCTGACTGGGGGAGGCCCGAGAGGCCCCCTGGCCATCGGAATGTGCCTCAAGCGCATCCGCCTTCGGTAGGATAGCAAATGCTGACTATGGATGAGAGCGGGAAAGGGGAGCTAAATGTACGGTGAGCATACATAGAAAGTGCGGTCATAGAAATTAATGCGTAATTTAAATGAGCACATAAGTGAGAGCGTGGTAGAACATGTTTTTGTGTAAATGCCCATAGGAGGAAGGCAGGCTGTACATGGAGGCAACGACCCGCCCCATTAAGAAGGGAAGCAAGACTCTACGCGCTTGGGGTCGGAACCAGGCCAAGCCGGACGTAGTCCTAGACCGTCCCCTGAGGCTTAGCTGCTCCGAGCGTTGTTCTTGGACTCTATGGGATTTATTACAGAAAGGTAAAGGCCTGTTCTACTAATGCTCAGGAGGTAGAACTTACTGTGATGTTCCATGCTCCAAGGGTTCGGGTACGGATCCCATCCTTGGTGGAAAGGCGTATGTAACTGGTACGGCAACTTTCGTGACTTGAAAGGGACCTTCCCGGCTGGGGGAGAGTTTATAGGTCCTTCGCGGGAAAGTGTATACCGCGGCACCAGGTTGCCTTCTTGCAGCTCCCAGACGCGCTTGGTCCTTTGGCGGTAGTGCCGGAGCACCAGCCGGGGCCGTGCGTTGTGGGGTGTTACCTGCAATCGTGCCTCGCCGAAGAGGTCGATATCTTCACGCTGGAGCGGGTCCTGCGCGGCTTCTCCCGGGAGCCCCGGGGTACTTTCAACCTTCTGGCTAAGGCCGTCAAGGGGTAGGAGGACCCGAACTCTTCTTGGGAGTCCCAAGATGTCTTTCCCCTTCTGGCTAAGGCCGTCAAGAGGTTGACAGATCCTGGGCGGCCCCCAGGAGGTGAGGCCGAGGCACAGTGACGTGCACTCGGGTAGAGATGGCCCAGTTCTGCACCGCCGGGGCTGGTGCTTGGGCTGCTGCAACTGCTTGGAGCTTCTCCAAGGCTGATATCGCAGCAGTGCAGTCTCCACAGATCTTTCGGGGCAGCCGTAGTCAGTTACTGCCCTGGCTCGTCGTCACCGGAGCTGGAGTCCTCACCGTTGTGCACCATCTTTATGGCGCGCTGAGGCTCCTAAAACCCCACTTGGTGGACGACGTTGTCTGGGGCGTCGACCTTCTGCTTGCCCTCCCTTTGACGGAAGGGTGGGGCATCAGCTCGCAGCTGCCTCCTTTTGCGGAAGCGCTCTGCGAGCTTCTGGATGTCCCGACACTCAGCAGCAGTATGGTAGCTGGTGTCATGCACGGGGCATAGCTCGCCTTGGTCTCCATCTGGAGCTGGTGACTGTCGCTGCCTTTGGTCGGGGAGTGGCCCCCGAGCTCCACTGGGTGCTGCTGCTGCAGCAACAGGAGCCGCGGTTGGTAGCTTCATCTTGCCACCGCCCCGGTTCTTGATCTTCTTGCCGCTTCCATGGGAAGCAGCGCCAGATCCGGGCTGTCCTCCTAACTCGGAGGCTGGCAGGGAGTGCCAGTTCCACCCTTCTGCTGCCCTAGCGCACTTGTCCGCCAGGCTGAAGAGCTCTGAGATGTTATGAACCTCTCTGGTCACGAGCTTCTCAAGCATCTTCTTGTCCCGTACACCCTGCCGGAACGCCACCACCACAGAAGCATTTTGGATGTGTGGGATGGTGTTCCGTACCTGGGAGAACCGCTGGATGAAGGAACGCATCGTCTCTCCTGGTTGTTGCTGTATGGCGTGGAGGTCGAGCTCCGTGCCAGGCCGGGTGTAGGAGCTGCCGAAGTTAGCAGTGAACTGCCGGCAGAGCTCTCCCCAAGAGGTTATGGAACCCTAGGGGAGGTTCATGAGCTAAGACCGGGCTGGGCCGGTAAAGGCGACGGGGAAGTAGTTGGCCATGACGGCCTCGTCCCCTCCTGCAGCAAGGACGGCGGTGGAGTAGATCTGGAGGAACTCCGTCGGGTTGACACTGCCGTCGTACTTCTCGGGCAGGTGCGGCCGAAACTTGCGCGGCCACCTTGCGAAGCGAAGGTGTGGCGCCAGGGCCGCAAATCCTGCTCCTGTTACTGCAGGTGTGGGTACCGCGAACGCTTGGTTCGCTGCTGGCACCATGTACCCCGGTATGGGCAGGGCTGCGCCATAGACCGGGGGCGCCGTTTGCAGGGCATATGGCTGAGGCATATGCTGTGTGGCGTATGCCTGGGGCATAGATCGCGTGGCGAACGTCTGCGCCTCAGGCTAGGTTGAGGCAATCGACATGCTGTCGCCAGCCTCCTGGTTGCGACGCCTTTCTCGTCGTCGTTCAATGAACACTCGGGCATCTTTGCCCAAGTGGCATCGTTCCAGCTCCGTCCTCAGGTCCGTCGATGGAAGCCTTGTGGAGCAGGAATCCGCCGTCTGCCCGTCAACCGTTGGCGTGCGCGTCAGCGATACAGCCGGTTGGCCAGGACGTCGTCCCCGCCGAAGTCGAGGGTTTGCGGCGGCGATGACGAGATGGTCTACCTCACGAATCCACTGCTGGGTCGCTGACTGAGACGTGTCCCCAACAGGTGGATTGTGCAGTAGCGCTCTTGCTGCAGCTAGCGCCCCCGTGGGAGACGCTCAGCGCTGCAGAGGATCTCACGCTCGCTGGAGCCTGTGTTGCCGGAGTCAGCGCTGCCGGAGTCGTCTGCTGGCTTCCAGCTTGCGCCGACACACTCCATCCAGAGTGTATCGAGACGTAGTCCCCGCTAGTCACTGTTCGTCATGAACGCGGGGGAGGAGAGCTTGCCGCTGAAGGAAGCTTCGTCATCTTCGCCGTCAGAAGCTTGTCGCGCAAGGGAAAAGCCCCCTACCTGGCGCACCAAATGTCGAAGTGTGTAGCCGACACTTCCCCCGGACCTGCTCTGGGCAGCCCGCGGAGGTTCTTTTTCGGAGGGGCTAGTCACTCACGGAAAGCTTCAGCATTAGGGACGATTGAGGGAGAAGCTTGACACGGGGAGTTTTACGTTGTTCAGGCCGCCGGAGCGTAAAACCCTACATCCACGGTGAGCAGAGGTGCTCGCTGTATTGCTTGCTGCTCAGAACCGGAGTTCTGAGCTTGAGGGTGTGTAAGAGGCGAGTCAACAGAGTTCGAACCCTTGCTAACCTTGCCTACCCGAGCCTTTTATAGTCCAAGGCTCATGCGGCTTACAAGGTGGGCCCGGGACCCGACAGGTGATCCTGGGGAGATTTCCTGCCATATACCGTATCTGCAGTTATGCCAGTAGTTGTCTCTGGCGAGGGCTTCCAAGTCTTCGTTCTGCCGCCCTGCCCATGCGGCAAGCTAGTCGTAGTGGTTGATGATAGCAGGGGTGGCAGGGGATGTCTTGTCGCTGTGTTTATTGGCGGGCAGGCTCTGACACGGCGCGCCAGTCTGCGATGTGACTGGGCGCAACGGCACCTGACAGAGGCGTGCTCCGCGTCTCCGCGCCTTCCCAAGGCGCGGGCCTTGAATACCTTGTACGGGCAAGGTATGACGCGTCTTTACTCCTGCTGCCTACCGCGCGGGAGCAGGCAGCGTTGCTCTGCTGGCCACGTGGCAGGCCCAGAGCCCTCCTCTGAGGAGAGGAAGGTCCGGCCCCGCGGGACACGTGGAGCCCTCGGAGCTCTCCCCGCGGAGGGGGGAGGTCTGGCTTCTGCTGGCCACGTGGCGGGCCCAGAGCTCTCCTCTGAGGAGAGGGAGGTCCGGCCCCGTTGGACACGTGGCGCCTTCGGAGTTCTCCCTGAGGAGAAGGGCGAGGTCCTTAGACGTTTCCCCCTGTGCGCGGGGGTACCCCGTATTGAGGGTACCGACATGGGCAATCAGGAAGACTTTAGTCCACTTGGTGACAAGGGACGAATCATGACTTGTGGGTAAAAGGTACAAACTCTGCAGAGTCAAAACTGTCTAGATAGCCGTGCTCACGGTCAAGAGAGGGCTAGTAACTCCTTCATGTTTAGCTTGGGTATGGGTGAGGTTGGTAGTGTTTGGTTGGCAGTGAGAATGGATTTGGTTACACTTGGTGGGCACTCACTTAGTAATTAGGATGCTAATACAACATAGGGATAGAGTGTTGCATAGTGCTTATAGCCCAGTTGGCCTTCCTTGATTATTGTCTGCATGTCATATATTTTCCTCACTCGCTGAGTACTCTAAGTACTCATGTGTCTTTGTTGCTTCTTTTTGGACATAACTGTTGCTCATCCTGTGGAGACGGAGTGAAGTATTACGAAGACTATGGCTTCAACCCCGGTGCGCAGTACTAGGCGGACATGCCCCCAGACAACGCCTATGATGGAGCTTTACGCTTAGATTTTCCGCTGCTATGTATCTTTCCTTTTTAGACCATGAGTCGCTATAAAATTTTAATAACTTGGCTTTTATATAAGATGCATCATTTTTGTTGGGCACATGTATAGTTTAACTGATCCTGGCATGCATGTGTAGCGTGTCTAGTTATGTTTTACAGGAACCAGACGTGACAACTTCCGTGTTGCGTTGTGCGATACGGGTTAACGTTGGATGGTATTTGGTTGAATTTTAGGTTGAGATTCCGATGCTCCTCGCGGTTGTGAATGCGACGTGTGTTCGTTGGAGGGTGGAATCCCTGGAGACTGGGGTTTCGAGTGATTTTGGGATTGTTATTTGGTAATCTGTGTGTTGTGCCTAGGTTTTGCCGTTTAGATGGAAGTAGTGTTGGTGGAACATTGTGCACATCTTATGACGTTATGGTCCAATGGATTGCATAATTTGTGCTCCCCTGTCGATTGGTATTACACTTTGCATTGCTAAACCTTTTTGTATGCCCATCTTACTAGTATGACAATGTAGTACTCTATCAACATTTGTGAACTGCGAGCAAACTGTATATAACGGCTGATCATGACTCATGAGCATGCTGAATTACATAAGATGTTACATTGGCTGAAATGAGGTGACATTCTTTTATCTAACTGCAGATCTCAACCGTAGGAATGGTGATCAGGTACCTATCCGTTTTCAGAGGGTTTCAATTGCTTTACATGTCTAGTTTCCGAGGATTTCTCTCACTTTGAATACTGCCTTGCAGGTAGCAGAGGCAACGAGGAATCTTAAATCCATTTTGTCTAAGGAGGTCAGAACATCTTGCAACTACTAGTGCTAGTGCAATGTCTTGATACTTCGTATCTAGTTATGTGGCAACACAATGTATCAGACCTTACTTTCTTCAGTGCTATACTTCAAATATTCTCAATCTCACACATGCTGCTTAGCTTGAATCACCTTGGTCACTGGCCTCTGGCAGCATACTTTAAAATGGTGTGCATGTGCTTATGCATCAAAACTGTGCAGAATATCAACAAATGATCCATGTCAGACTGAATGAAAGACCATAGCATTATAACCAATCAACCCTTCCTTGAGTTCCTCCTCTCTATACATAATTTAATGGCCTCACAGTTAAATTATAGGGTAAAGTGCATTAGCAGCCCTCAAACTTATTCAGGGTTCATAGGTCTATCAGGTCCGTAAGCTATTATTTTGCGCATCTTGATCACTGAACTTGTTAAGTGTGCCGCTTGAGGTCCAAACTCCAAAGCATGCCAATTTTGGCAAATATGTTATTCTATACTCTGTATCTCCTATCCACTGCAGTGAGGTCTCTCCTGCCATATTATCATGTCGCTACACTCACCGCCCTCCATGACCATGATTTTGAGATGTCATCCCGGCCATATGATGAGTGCTATGAATAATATGTTGGTAAAATTTGATTACATGGATGCTCCATAGATGCCTAGTAGGCAGACCAACACTGATCAAGGGATTTAGACCTACAATGAAGAATGCTCAGGGACATGAAACTGCAAATTAAGAGGTCCAGGACATCCCTATGTCTCTGAACAACTTTAGGAACCAGCGGGTCACTGGTGCACTTCACTCTATCTTTTATATGCCAAATAGTTTTCAGGGCATAGCATGTTAGTTATTGTAGGCAAGTGTTTGCAGTCTATATCTTTCATGTTGTGGTAACTCGATGCTTTTTACTTATCATGTTGACTGCATATAAAGTAGTCATGAGTCTTTTGGCATTTCCTCAACTAATTTGTATTTTCATATTCTTTTGACTTCAGGTAATTGATGCTGTAGGTGCTAGTCAACAAGAAGTAGGCGTGTTGAGCCTTGATTTTTTTAGGAATCATGCATCCCCCTCTTGGAAAACTGATGATCTAAGTAGGAAGAGCACATATGGTGAGGACGAGGCTGAAGCTAAAAACAGTGGTGCTGAACATAATTTACCAAAGAATAAATCACCCAGAGCTGACCCCGGTACAAAATAAATGTGAATTCCAAAAGCATTTCCCCATCTTTTGTTGGTTATACCAGAAAATAAAGTGCCTTTCAATGCAGATAACTATCAAATCGACACAGCAGCAAAAATGACTCGAAGGGTAATAGTTGTAGCCTTGTATACATGTTTCTTTTTGTAATCTTTCTTTTATAAGTATTTCTTATGTCTTTTTATTTTTCTGGATACTGTAGAAACTGAGGGAGAAAAGGCGGAAGAAAAGAGCAATGGACTTGGTTCATAAGGATGATGAAGCATGTGTTAAGCTGCAAAATTGTAACAACCCAAATTCTCAAAACGAGAAACAAAAACCGTCCCTCTCCTCTTCCTCACTGCCAAGGTAGCCCCACATGTCAGTTTTCTCACCCTAACCGCAGCCCCTCCTCTCTCCCTCTCTCTCCCCGACGCTATTATCGCATGTGAGCAATATGCCTCGGTTCCGGCCAGTTCTTCACGCCTCTTCCTCAACCGACGTCCCAGCAACCGCCGCCTCCTCCCCCTCTATATAAACAACCCGACCCCGGTCATTTTCCCCCGCAGAAACCGCCCCATTCCCCCCGATCGGAAAAACCACCCTAATTCCAATTCTCCGCGAACACACTCCGATCTTCGGTTCTAGCAACTCCTACACACTCCATCGACCTCTAGAGCGAATTCCCGATCAAATTCCCTGAAGAAACAAGCCCGGAGATCATTGCCGACGAAGATCGCCGGAAATCCTCCACTATCGCCGTCGATCACCCCTCTCCGGCCGTTTCTGATCTCCGAAGACCCCCTAGGTGAGTTCCCCATCCTCCCCTCTTCCTTCTAGTGCAAATAGATCAAGAAATGGTGTAGAATTCGTGAAAACCGAGAGTTCCGGCCACCGCCGCTGCTCGCCGGCGACTGAGCGGCCGCCGGACGCGAGGGAGAAGGCTATGGGGCGACGTGACGCAATCGGGAGCGTCCATTTCGCGTGAACGGTTAAGATTAGAAATGCGTACCGGTTCGGTTTAAATTAAATCTGGGCCGTTGATCTCAGATCCGACGGTCCACATTTGAAACAGTTATATACGTTAGGAATTTTCTGGTTAGGTCCCTGGAGATTCAAATTAGTATGAAACAGTCCCTGTACTTTCCAAAATAAACCTTAGGCTTTATAGATTTAGAGAATTCACTGTAAACAAGGTATTGGTGGTACAGAATGAAAAGAGATGTTGCAGAACATGTGGCATTGTGTGACACATGTCAGCTAGTCAAAGCAGAACACCAAAGGCCTGCAGGGCTGTTACAACCACTAAAGATACCTGAATGGAAGTGGGAAGAAATTGGGATGGACTTCATAGTAGGTTTGTCCAGGACACAAACAGGGTATGAATCAATATGGGTGATAGTGGATAGATTGACCAATGTTGCTCACTTCATTCCAGTGAAGGAAAATTATAACGGTTCCAAACTAGCAGAACTGTATATGTCGAGAATAGTCTGCCTACATGGTGTACCCAAAAACATAGTATCAGATAGAGGTACACAGTCCACTTCAAGATTTTGGCAGAAATTACATGAGTCTATGGGAACTCGATTGAATTTCAGTTCTGCATATCATCCACAAAATGATGGGCAAACAGAAAGGACCAATCAAATTCTTGAAGATATGCTCAGAGCTTGTGCTCTCAAAAATAGTAGGAGTTGGGATAAGAATTTGCCATATGCAGAATTCTCCTACAATAATAGCTACCAAGCAAGTATGAAAATGTCCCCATTTGAGGCTTTATATGGAAGAAGATGTAGAACTCCATTATTTTGGGATCAAATAGGTGAGAATAAGGTGTTTGGACCTGAAGTATTAAAAGATGCAGAAAAGAAAGTAAGAGAAATTCACAACAATCTAAAGATAGCTCAAACAAGATAAAAGAGTTATGCGGACACAAGGCGAAGAGAACTAGTATTCGAAGTGGGAGACTATGTGTATCTCAAAGTGTCACCCATGCGTGGACTAAAGAGATTTAAAGTAAGAGGGAAGCTAGCACCTCGGTATATCGGGCTATTTAAGATACTGGAACGCAAAGGAGAGGTAGCATATCAGTTGGAGTTACCCTCCCGGCTGTCGGATGTACACGATGTATTCCATGTGTCACAGCTCAAGAAGTGTTTGAGAACACCAGAAGAGCAACTACCAATGGATGAATTGGATGTACAAGAAGACCTTTCATATACCGAATACCCTATCAAAATACTTGACACAATGGAAAAGGTTACAAGAAACAAAATAGTTCGTATGTGCAAGGTTCAATGGAAACATCATTCAGAGGCAGAAGCTACATGGGAAAGAGAAGATGAACTCAAGTCACAATTTCCCAATCTGTTTCCTCTATAAGTACCAATCTCTAGGACGAGATTTTTCTTAAGGGGGGTAGAATTGTAACAACCCAAATTCTCGAAACGAGAAACAAAAACCGTCCCTCTCCTCTTCCTCACTGCCAAGGTAGCCCCACATGTCAGTTTTCTCACCCTAACTGCAGCCCCTCCTCTCTCCCTCTCTCTCCCCGACGCTATTATCGCATGTGAGCAATATGCCTCGGTTCCGACCAGTTCTTCGTGCCTCTTCCTCAACCGACGTCCCAGCAACCGCCGCCTCCTCCCCCTCTATATAAACAACCCGACCCCAGTCATTCTCCCCCGCAGAAACCGCCCCATTCCCTCCCGATCGGAAAAACCACCCTAATTCCAATTCTCCGCGAACACACTCCGATCTTCGGTTCTAGCAACTCCTACACACTCTATCGACCTCCAGAGCGAATTCCCGATCAATTTCCCTGAAGAAACAAGCCCGGAGATCATTGCCGACGAAGATCACCGGAAATCCTCCACTGTCGCCGTCGATCACCCCTCTCCGGCCGTTTCTGATCCCCGAAGACCCCCTAGGTGAGTTCCCCATCCTCCCCTCTTCCTTCTGGTGCAAATAGATTAAGAAATGGTGTAGAATTCGTGAAAACCGAGAGTTCCGGCCACTGCCGCCGCTCGCCGGCGACTGCGCGGCCGCCGGACGTGAGGGAGAAGGCTATGGGGCGACGTGACGCAATCGGAAGCGTCCATTTCGCGTGAACGGTTAAGATTAGAAATGCGTACCGGTTCGGTTTAAATTAAATCTGGGCCGTTAATCTCAGATCCAACGGCCCACGTTTGAAACAGTTATATATGTTAGGAATTTTCTGGTTAGGTCCTTGGAGATTCAAATTAGTATGAAACAGTCCCTGTACTATCCAAAATAAACCTTAGGCTTTATAGATTTAGAGAATTCACTGTAAACTAGCTAAATAGCCCCTGTATATTTCGAAAATTAGCAAAATCATTCTGTAAATGCATTTTGAACCCTAGAAAAACTGAAAGTATTTCAATTTGGCCCAAATCAGTTTTAAAGTTAGTTTTAATTCTGTAATTAATCAAATTAGACTAAATAATTTCTGAAAATATTAGAAAATTATTAAAAGCCCTGATTAAATGTTCTGATCAGAATATTAAATTTGAAATTGAAAGAATTAATTCCAAAAGCTGAGATTAATCATATAATGATAAATTAATTCTGAAAATTTGAAATAAAAATAATATAGATGTCAGAAAAATTATGGAAACTCATTAAATAGCATAAGATTATTCTGTTTTTATACTTTTATGTATTTGAAGTTTCTGTAGTCCAGAATAATTATTTAAATGACTGAAAATGCATTTTTAAGTACTAAATAAATGCTGAAATATAGATAAAAAATATTATATAATGAAGGAAAATTATGGAAATTGTTCTAAATATATAAATGGGTTCTGAAATGTAGAAAATAGTAATATGAGTTCTGAAAATCATTACAGTAATAATTTAAATGACTTTTAGGATTTAATTAATTATAAAAATTAACATATATGCACATAAAATTCTAAAATTATTTCAAATCACCTCACAAATTGAAAATGAGTGTTTGGCTATAGCAAAAAATAAAGTAGAAGGATATAGGTACCCAATTGAAACCTACTTTCATTCCAAACCACATGAAATGACATGAAATCAATAGGTGTATGTGTGTAACCAAACGTATATGATTGAAATGCATTGCTAAGATTCTTATGGCATGTTTGGCATTGTTTTGTATGTGCATATGAATGGCTAGAACCAAATCAAGAACTACTTCCAAATCTTCAAGAGCAAGAATTTGAAGTGAATCACCCTTCCTTCAAAGGCAAGTGTTCCTTGACCACTTTGTTCCTATTCTAGGATGAATAGTTAGATTATTTGCATGATGTTTTCAATATGAAACCCAGTGTAGGATGTTTCCATAGTTTCATTGCTTTATCATTCCTTGCACAACCATGGAGGAATTTAGATAGAATTTGATGGTTATCACTTCATGTGCTTAGTCATGCTTAGAACTTTAGAAATAAATGAAACATAGTTGATACTAGTCTTGTGGATTATATGAAAGACACAAGTGTGTGTCATGAAGTTAGGAATCTAGACAGGCTGGTTGTTTTGGTTGGTGCTTCGTGCACGAGACTCGGGAATGAGTTAGTGCCTGTCATAGATTCTAAGGACCGGTTCATGGAACAGTTAACCTGGCTTTACAGTGCCACCACAAGACTGAGATGGGACAACTTGGCCAATTAATTAGGTGTTTGTCGGTATAGTATGAGTGTTTGGATGGTGCGGGGAATGGGAGTCCATTTTTGACTGCCCTGGGAACTGCAAGGCTCAAGAGGGGGCTTCTGCAGGGGAGGATTTACTCCCAGGAACTGCAGCGGTGAAACCTCAGTGGGCTTGTACTTGCCGGTAGATCCCTTTGTAAAGGCCATGTAGTGATCTCCTGATCGCACACCAAAGGAAGTGTGTAATGTGGCTTGCAACCACGGATATCAGGGAGGTTTCTTTGTCCACCTGGCAATAGGGGATGAAATCACTACTTGTGGGTGAAGTGGTACAATCTCTGCAGAGAACCAAACTGTCATGACAGCCGTGCTCACGGTCAAGAGCGGCTTGGACTTGTCCATGATTATAGAAACATGGATGTGAGTTGAAAGAGGTTGTTGGGTGGTGTAACCTAACATTAATGACTTAATTATGAGGTTAGTGGGATTATCACTCAGTAAGATAGGTTGCTAATCAAAGCTAAGGCTTAGGATTAATGCATAGTGCTTAACCATATTAGCCTTTCCTTGCTATTAGCCTTCATAATATTCTTTCCTACACTTGCTGAGTACCTTTGGTACTCAAACTTGCTTTTGTTGGACATCATATTGCTGCTCAGGTGCAAATGAAGATGTAGACTTCGATGAGGAGGACTTTGATCCTGAAGAGTTGTTCTAGGTTGGTGAAACCCCCGGGCAATGCCTGTGGAACTGGAGCACCACGCTAGAGTCTTCCGCTGTCATGTTATTAATATGCTTATACTAATATTTGATATTTTATGTCTTATGATGTAATATTACGTTGTATGATAAACTTGGCTTGTAATACAATGATATTTCACTCTTGTCGGCACATGTATGAATCAACTGATCCTGGCATACATGTGAGAATACGCTCGGGTGTTCCTTATGGAAAACCGGGTGTGACAAAGTGGTATCAGAGCCAAGGTTGCCCGTAGGACGCAAACCTAGTTAGAAATGGACGGGATAGACATCACTATTTTATTAAAAACTATTTTACTAAATATTTTGTTAGAAGGAGGATTATTTAGATTATATATATGTTGTCGAACCTCATCTATACTCAAAATTATATTATTGTTTATTTTCTAACACATTTTAAATTTTTCTTGAAACAGATGGCACGCACACGTCTTACGGCCCGTAAGTCCACCGGAGGACGAGTTCCTCGACACCAGCTGGCTGAACGCACTGTCGAGGATGTGGACAACCCCGCCACCTACCAGACCTACGGGGAGTCTACTAGAGGCATGGTGGATCGGCTTAGACACCTCCTTCGCTGTGCTGGTTACACCAGCAAGCTAGAGGTGCAGTACGACACCACTCGAGTTTCTCGTGCAGAACGCTATGATTGGAAGTCGCAGGCGAGGATCTACTATGAGAACAAACTACTCAAGATCCACAATTCACTAGCATGGAGGTCTACCATGGCAGAGGCTGAGAAGGATGCTACTTGGGAGGCGATCACTTGCCAGAGCTACACCAACCGTGGCCGCCTTGAGGGGACTCAATACATGTACACCCCTCGGCGACAAAGTGGAAGTGCAGTGTTCAACTACGAGCCAATCCATGAAGGTTGCAACATAGTGCAGATGGAGATGAGCCTCAAGGTAGGAGTTGACGTCAGCACCAGGCTACAGAACTGCCAACAGGAGCTTCAAGACGTACGTGACCTTTTGAAGAAGACGGAGGCCATAATGCGTGGACTGATAAGGATGAGGGATGGAGAAGTGAGTGATCTCTATGCTTCAGATGGAGACACTTGGACTGCGGACTCTCCAGACCGTAGGGCAGCCAAACGCCCTCATACTTCACCAGCACCTGAGGCCTCCACAGATGAGTCAGAGGCTAGCACTCCCGATGGTGATGGCGAGAAACCACAGGAGGATGCACAGAACCCAGGGGACAACTAGGATAGGTGTCCTTGCTCATGTAATGGCTCGTGTAGCACATATTTATGGTATTGTATTGACTAGTGTGTAATGGTTGATTAGTGTACTTGTTTAGGCTGATGATGTAATGTGTTGTTAGTGTATGAACGTGAGTTGTGAAAGCCGTAGGCTTATGTTCACAACCTCGTTAGTGTATGTACATATCTATTAAGGAATATAAATGCTTAGTTTGCTTCAACCATGATCATTTAATGAACGAAGTAGAAACTTTTGTAACTCTTGTGTAGAATTGATGAAGTAAATACACAACGTAATACACTTAAGAGAGCATATATACATTAAGTTTAAACATAGTCTTTCACAATAGATGACAGGAAGAAGGAGACGCAACGAAGGGAACAACAACAATGAGGCTGTAGAGTTTTCTTTACCTGGATGGCAGCCAAGAGTTGCACGCAGAGCTGATGGAGAGGTGATACAACAAATGATGAACATGCAGAATCAACTCATTCAAAACTTGACACAAGTGGTGGCCAACATGCAACAACCCCAGCCACAAATTCAAAATGTGCCACATCAACCAAAGTTGAATGAGTTCCTAAGCACCCAACCGCCAAGGTTTGACAATGCTATAGAGCCATTAGAAGCTGATGATTGGCTCAAGAATATTGAGAACAAGTTACAGATCATACAATGCCCAGGGCGTGAGAGGGTACTCTTTGCTTCTCACCAACTATATGGATCTGCAGCGGACTGGTGGACGACATACAAAGAAGCTCATGAGGACCAAGAGAGTATCTCATGGAATGAGTTCAAACTCGCCTTTCGCAATCACTATGTTCCAACAGGAGAAATAAAGAACAAGCGGAAGGAGTTTCTCAACCTGAAGCAGGGTAGCATGTCTGTGCGAGAATATCTTACTAAGTTCACACAGTTATCTCGCTATGCTCTGGGGGACATAAACACGGATGAAAAGAAACAAGACCGTTTCATTGAAGGCTTGAACTCAGAAATACAGTATGCCATGTCTTCAAGTGACTATGAAAGTTTTCAAAAGCTCATCAAAAAGGTTTTCATAGTGGAAAGAAAAAGACAGAAGTTAGTTGAGGAGCGAAAGAGGAAAATGAATTGGCAAGGACAGTCCTCTGGCAGCAACAGTCGGCCCCGTTTCTCATCACTGCCGACAGGAGCAATGAATCGACCTATAACTCCCAATCAGTTCCAGAGGAACTACAACCCTGCTGCTAGGAATCCAACTTTTCAACCACAACAGCAGCGACAACAAGTGCAGCAACAACGTCCTGCCTTTCAACCTCGTCTTGCAAGGACAAACCCTCCAAATGCACAACAAGGCAATAAGGCTCCACTAAACAAGGTCACAGGACAATGCTACAACTGTGGAGAAACGGGACAATATGCCAACCGGTGCCCCAACAAGAAGCCACCTCGCAATAGAATCTTGTGTGTGGTAAAGTGAATCATGCGACCATGGAGGAAGCACAGGAGGCACCAGATGTGGTGATTGGTATGTTCTCTGCCAATACTTATCCTGCTACAATTTTGTTTGACTCTGGTGCAACACACTCATTCATAGCCAAGGAATTCATAACCCAACACAAATTACCAATTACATCTATGAATCGAGTGTTAGTAGTGAATTCTCCTGGAGGAGAAATAAAGACAAAACAAGTATGTCCCAAGGTAAATATAGGAGTTAATGGAGTAGAATTCCTTGCAAATCTCATTGTGATAGAATCACAAGGGATAGATATCATCTTGGGGATGGACTGGTTAACCAAGTATAAAGGAGTTATACATTATTCAACGAGAACGGTGGAACTAACACATACGGATGGAACAAAGGTTGAGTTCACATCTATTCAAGTACCCTCTGGAAATGTTCAACTCAACAAGACCAAAGTAGTTATTGAGGATATAAAGGTTGTCAATGAATTTCCAGATGTATTTCCCGAGGAGTTACCAGGTATGCCACCGGATCGAGAAGTAGAATTCATTATAGAATTAGTCCCTAGTACTGCTCCCATATATAAAAGACCATATCGGATGGATACCCAACAGCTAGCAGAACTCAAGGATCATATCCGAGAGTTATCAAAAAAAGGGTATATCTGTCCTAGTTCCTCACCATGGGGAGCTCCGGTCATATTTGTACCGAAAAAGGATGGGACCAAGCGGTTGTGTGTAGATTACCGTGCCCTCAATGAGGTGACGATCAAAAACAAGTACCCTTTGCCTCGTATTGAGGACTTGTTTGATCAATTAAGAGGTGCATGTGTATTCTCCAAGATTAACCTCCGTTCTGGATATCATCAACTAAAGATAAGAGAATCGGATATCCCGAAGACATCATTTGTTTCTAGGTATGGACTGTATGAATATACAGTTATGCCTTTTGGACTAACAAATGCTCCGGCATATTTCATGTACCTTATGAATAAGGTATTCATGAAATACTTGGACAAGTTTGTAGTAGTATTCATTGATGATATCCTCATATACTCCAAGAATGAGAAAGAACATGAAGAGCATCTGAGAATAGTATTACAAAAGCTAAGAGAAAACCAACTTTATGCCAAATTCAGTAAGTGTGAATTTTGGCTTAAGAAAGTTGCTTTTCTGGGACATATTATCTTCGAAGGAGGAATATCAGTGGACCTAGAAAAGATATCTGGTGTTCAAAAGTGAAAGACACTAGAGAATGTCGGAGAAATCCGAAGCTTCTTAGGATTGGTAGGCTATTACCGAAGGCTCATCGAAGGATTTTCAGAAATAGCCAAGCCACAAACAAAGATGTTGGAAAAAGGAGCTGCTTTTGTATGGTCTCAAGAGTGTGAATCAAGCTTTCAAGAATTAAAGAAGAAGTTAACAACTGCCCCAGTCTTGGTTATGCCCGATATGGAGAAACCATTCTCTGTCTATTGTGATGCTTCAGGACAAGGGTTAGGATGTGTGCTTATGCAAGAAGGTCATGTTATAGCCTATGCTTCCCGACAACTTCGGAAGCATGAGAAGAACTATCCTACCCATGATCTAGAGTTGGCAGCAGTTGTACATGCATTAAAGTTATGGAGACATTACCTAATGGGTAAAAGAACTGAGATCTATACCGATCATAAGAGCTTGAAGTATATCTTCACTCAGCCAGATCTCAACCTTCGGCAAAGGAGATGGTTGGAGTTCATTAATGATTTTGATGCGGGAATCAATTACCATCCTGGAAAAGCTAATGTGGTTGCAGATGCCTTGAGCAGAAAGACACATGTTAACATGTTAACAATGAGAGATCTACAACCCTAACTTTATGAAGAGTTCGCAAGACTCAACTTATGCTTGGTGAATCACACAGAAGCCATAGCAATGGAAGTTGACTCAACTCTAGAACAAGATATACGAAATGGTCAAAAAAACGATGAAAAGATCAAAGAAATCAAGGAGTTGAACAAAAAAACAAGACCCCGGGATTTAGAGAAGATGAGAATGGTATCATATGGCATGGTAAAAGAATATGTGTGCCAGACATCAAGTAAATAAAGAAGTTAATTTTAAAAGAGACTCATGATTCTGATTATTCTATCCATCCTGGAAGTACAAAGATGTATCATGACCTTAAGACAAGGTATTGGTGGTACGGAATGAAAAGAGATGTTGCAGAACATGTGGCATTGTGTGACACATGTCATCTAGTCAAAGCAGAACACCAAAGGCCTGCAGGGCTGTTACAACCACTAAAGATACCTGAATGGAAGTGGGAAGAAATTGGGATGGACTTCATAGTGGGTTTGCCCAGGACACAAACAGGGTATGACTCAATATGGGCGATAGTGGATAGATTGACCAAAGTTGCTCACTTCATTCTAGTGAAGGAAAATTATAACGGTTCCAAACTAGCAGAACTGTATATGTCGAGAATAGTCTGCCTACATGGTGTACCCAAAAAGATAGTATCAGATAGAGGTACACAGTTCACTTCAAGATTTTGGCAGAAATTACATGAGTCTATGGGAACTCGATTGAATTTCAGTTCTGCATATCATCCACAAAATGATGGGCAAACAGAAAGGACCAATCAAATTCTTGAAGATATGCTCAGAGCTTGTGCTCTCAAAAATAGTAGGAGTTGGGATAAGAATTTGCCATATGCAGAATTCTCCTACAATAATAGCTACCAAGCAAGTATGAAAATGTCCCCATTTGAGGCTTTATATGGAAGAACATGTAGAACTCCATTATTTTGGGATCAAATAGGTGAGAATAAGGTGTTTGGACCTGAAGTATTAAAAGATGCAGAAAAGAAAGTAACAGAAATTCGCAACAATCTAAAGATAGCTCAAACAAGATAAAAGAGTTATGCGGACACAAGGCGAAGAGAACTAGTATTCGAAGTGGGAGACTATGTGTATCTCAAAGTGTCACCCATGCGTGGACTAAAGAGATTTAAAGTAAGAGGGAAGCTAGCACCTCGGTATATCGGGCCATTTAAGATACTGGAACGCAAAGGAGAGGTAGCATATCAGTTGGAGTTACCCTCCCGGCTGTCGGATGTACACGATGTATTCCATGTGTCACAGCTCAAGAAGTGTTTGAGAACACCAGAAGAGCAACTACCAACGGATGAATTGGATGTACAAGAAGACCTTTCATATACCGAATACCCTATCAAAATACTTGACACAATGGAAAAGGTTACAAGAAACAAAATAGTTCGTATGTGCAAGGTTCAATGGAAACATCATTCAGAGGCAGAAGCTACATGGGAAAGAGAAGATGAACTCAAGTCACAATTTCCCAATCTGTTTCCTCTATAAGTACCAATCTCTAGGACGAGATTTTTCTTAAGGGGGGTAGAATTGTAACAACCCAAATTCTCGAAACGAGAAACAAAAATCGTCCCTCTCCTCTTCCTCACTGCCAAGGTAGCCCCACATGTCAGTTTTCTCACCCTAACCGTAGCCCCTCCTCTCTCCCTCTCTCTCCCCGACGCTATTATCGCATGTGAGCAATATGCCTCGGTTCCGGCCAGTTCTTCGCGCCTCTTCCTCAACCGACGTCCCAGCAACCGCCGCCTCCTCCCCCTCTATATAAACAACCCGACCCCGGTCATTTTCCCCCGCAGAAACCGCCCCATTCCCTCCCGATCGGAAAAACCACCCTAATTCCAATTCTCCGCGAACACACTCCGATCTTCGGTTCTAGCAACTCCTACACACTCTATCGACCTCCAGAGCGAATTCCCGATCAAATTCCCTGAAGAAACAAGCCCGAAGATCATTGCCGACGAAGATCACCGGAAATCCTCCACTGTCGCCGTCGATCACCCCTCTCCGGCCGTTTCTGATCCCCGAAGACCCCCTAGGTGAGTTCCCCATCCTCTCCTCTTCCTTCTGGTGCAAATAGATTAAGAAATGGTGTAGAATTCGTGAAAACCGAGAGTTCCGGCCACTGCCGCCGCTCGCCGGCGACTGTGCGGCCGCCGGACGCGAGGGAGAAGGCTATGGGGCGACGTGGCGCAATCGGGAGCGTCCATTTCGCGTGAACGGTTAAGATTAGAAATGCGTACCGGTTCGGTTTAAATTAAATCTGGGCCGTTGATCTCAGATCCAACGGCCCACGTTTGAAACAGTTATATACGTTAGGAATTTTCTGGTTAGGTCCTTGGAGATTCAAATTAGTATGAAACAGTCCCTGTACTTTCCAAAATAAACCTTAGGCTTTATAGATTTAGAGAATTCACTGTAAACTAGCTAAATAGCCCCTGTATATTTCGAAAATTAGCAAAATCATTCTGTAAATGCATTTTGAACCCTAGAAAAACTGAAAGTATTTCAATTTGGCCCAAATCAGTTTTAAAGTTAGTTTTAATTCTGTAATTAATCAAATTAGACTAAATAATTTCTGAAAAATGTTAGAAAATTATTAAAAGCCCTGATTAAATGTTCTGATCAGAATATTAAATTTGAAATTGAAAGAATTAATTCCAAAAGCATAAGATTATTCTGAAAATTTGAAATAAAAACAATATAGATGTTAGAAAAATTATGGAAACTCATTAAATAGCATAAGATTATTCCGTTTTTATACTTTTATGTATTTGAAGTTTCTGTAGTCCAGAATAATTATTTAAATGACTGAAAATGCATTTTTAAGTACTAAATAAATGTTGAAATATAGATAAAAATAGTATATAATGAAGGAAAAATATGGAAATTGTTCTAAATATATAAATGGGTTCTGAAATGTAGAAAATAGTAATATGTGTTCTGAAAATCATTATAGTAATAAGTTAAATGACTTTTAGGATTTAATTAATTATAAAATTAACATATATACACATAAAATTCTAAAATTATTTCAAATCACCTCACAAATTGAAAATGAGTGTTTGGCTATAGCAAAAAATAAAGTAGAAGGATATAGGTACCCAATTGAAACCTACTTTCATTCCAAACCACATGAAATGACATGAAATCAATAGGTGTATGTGTGTAACCAAACATATATGATTGAAATGCATTGCTAAGATTCTTATGGCATGTTTGGCATTGTTTTGTATGTGCATATGAATGGCTAGAACCAAATCAAGAACTACTTCCAAATCTTCAAGAGCAAGAATTTGAAGTGAATCACCCTTCCTTCAAAGGCAAGTGTTCCTTGACCACTTTATTCCTATTCTAGGATGAATAGTTAGATTATTTGCATGATGTTTTCAATATGAAACCCAGTGTAGGATGTTTCCATAGTTTCATTGCTTTATCATTCCTTGCAAAACCATGGAGGAATTTAGATAGAATTTGATGGTTATCATTTCATGTGCTTAGTCATGCTTAGAACTTTAGAAATAAATGAAACATAGTTGATACTAGTCTTGTGGATTATATGAAAGACACAAGTGTGTGTCATGGAGTTAGGAATCTAGACAGGCTGGTTGTTTTGGTTGGTGCTTCGTGCACGAGACTCGGGAATGAGTTAGTGTCTGTCATAGATTCTAAGGACCGGTTCATGGAACAGTTAACCCGGCTTTACAGTGCCACCACAAGACTGAGATGGGACAGCTTGGCCAATTAATTAGGTGTTTGTTGGTATAGTATGAGTGTTTGGATGGTGCGGGGAATGGGAGTCCATTTTTGACTGCCCTGGGAACTGCAAGGCTCAAGAGGGGGCTTCTGCAGGGGAGGATTTACTCCCAGGAACTGCAGCGGTGAAACCTCAGTGGGCTTGTACTTGCCGGTAGATCCCTTTGTAAAGGCCATGTAGTGATCTCCTGATCGCACACCAAAGGAAGTGTGTAATGTGGCTTGCAACCACGGATATCAGGGAGGTTTCTTAGTCCACCTGGCAACAGGGGATGAAATCACTACTTGTGGGTAAAGTGGTACAATCTCTGCAGAGAACCAAACTGTCATGACAGCCGTGCTCACGGTCAAGAGCGGCTTGGACTTGTCCATGATTAGAGAAACATGGATGTGAGTTGAAAGAGGTTGTTGGGTGGTGTAACCTAACATTAATGACTTAATTATGAGGTTAGTGGGATTATCACTCAGTAAGATAGGTTGCTAATCAAAGCTAAGGCTTAGGATTAATGCATAGTGCTTAACCATATTAGCCTTTCCTTGCTATTAGCCTTCATAACATTCTTTTCTACACTTGCTGAGTACCTTTGGTACTCAAACTTGCTTTTGTTGGACATCATATTGCTGCTCAGGTGCAAATGAAGATGTAGACTTCGATGAGGAGGACTTCGATCCCGAAGAGTTGTTCTAGGTTGGCGAAACCCCCAGGCAACGCCTGTGGAACTGGAGCACCATGCTAGAGTCTTCCGCTGTCATGTTATTAGTGTGCTTATACTCATATTTGATATTTTATGTCTTATAATGTAATATTACGTTGTATGATAAACTTGGCTTGTAATACAATGATATTTCACTCTTGGCGGCACATGTATGAATCAACTGATCCTGGCATACATGTGAGAATACGCTCGGGTATTCCTTATGGAAAACCGGGTGTGACAAAAATGCAGCTATTGAGCGGTTAAAGGCCGTTGATTCTGCTGTGTTTGGGAAATACAGCATATGGAGGAAAGAGAATGAGAATTCAGACTCAACAGTTAGGTTAATGAAGGACCAACTCATCATGGCTCGTGTTTACTCCTCTCTTGCTAAATCAAAAAATAAGAGTGATTTATATCAAGAACTGCAGACCAGAATCAAGGAGAGCCATTGGGCTGTTGGAGAGGCTACTACAGATTCTGACCTGCATCAAAGGTGTTCATCTACACTATTCTACTTCATTTTCTTATTCATGAAAAGAAACTTTCTTTAGTCAATTGTTTCACAAATTATCTCCCTTGCAGTGCACCTGAGGAAATCAGAGCAATGGGTCATATTCTATCAAAGGCTAGAGAACAAGTGTATGATTGCAGTGCGATAACAAAGAGACTGAGAACTATGCTTCAGTCAGTAGGTGAACAAGTTCGTAGCTTGAAGAAGCAGAGTACATTTCTTAGCCAGTTGGCAGCAAAGACTATCCCAAACAGTATTCACTGCTTGTCTATGCGTTTAACAATTGATTATTATCTCCTCCCACTGGAGAAACAGAAATTTCCAGGAAGTGAAAACTTGGAAAATCCAAATCTCTACCACTATGCACTTTTCTCAGACAATGTCTTAGCAGCCTCTGTTGTTGTGAATTCAACCATCATGAATGCCAAGTAATCTGCATATCATTTTTTTCCTTGAATGGTCTAAATATCATTTTTTCCTCGAATGGTCTACATGTCATTTTATTCAACTGCATTCTTTTATTGTAGTAGTTGTGAATAATAATTCTTGACAATTGACATGACTTCTTCAGGAGCCAGAGAAGCATATTTTCCATCTTGTGACTGATAAGTTGAACTTTGGAGCCATGAACATGTGGTTTCTGCTGAACCCACCTGGCAAAGCCACCATCCATGTTGAGAATGTGGACAAATTTAAGTGGTTGAACTCATCATACTGTCCTGTGTTGCGGCAACTTGAATCTGCTGCCATGAAAGAGTATTATTTCAAAGCTGATCGATCCACCACTCTCTCAGCAGGTTCATCAAATCTAAAGTATCGGAACCCCAGATACCTCTCTATGCTGAACCACTTGAGATTCTATCTCCCAGAGGTCTACCCAAAGCTGGATAAGATACTTTTCCTTGATGACGACATAGTTGTGCAGAAAGATTTGATAGGTTTGTGGGATGTTGATCTTAATGGAAAAGTCAATGGCGCTGTGGAGACTTGTGGGGGGAGTTTCCACCAGTTTGACAAGTATCTTAACTTTTCAAATCCACATATTGCTCGAAACTTTGATCCTAATGCTTGTGGATGGGCTTATGGGATGAACATATTTGATCTGAAGGAGTGGAAGAAGAAAGATATCACTGGGATCTACCACAAATGGCAAAACATGGTGCGTTTCTATTTTTCCTTGCAGAATTATGTTGATTTACAAAATGGAACTATTGCGCAAATTAGCATGTCGTTCTTATTTTGAACACATCATATCTCACATAATCCCCGTGCTGTTATCTTCTCTCCTGTTAGAATGAAGGCAGGGTTCTTTGGAAGCTTGGGACGCTTCCACCGGGCCTCTTGACCTTCTACAAGTTGACGCATCCCCTTAACAAGTCATGGCATGTTCTGGATTAGGGTACAATCCAAGCATAGATCATTCAGAAATAGATAGTGCTGCAGTTGTTCATTACAATGGGAACATGAAGCCATGGTTAGAGCTAGCAATGACCAAGTACCGACCATATTGGACGAAGTATATCAAACATGATCACCCTTACATCCGTGGATGCAACTTGAACGAGTAAATAGATGCAAAGAAAACTGACTGAAGGAATGCCAACATGGACAAGTGTTCCCTCGCTGTGTCTGGTATTTTCTTTGATCAAGCAGATAGTACTAGTTACTATTTGTAGCTTTTGATTGTTTTCATGATGGATGTCCTCATGAGCATTGCATTATCGTAAGCAGTTTTTTTATCCAATTAATGTGCAGTTTTATTTCGCCATAAAAATTATCAGGAGAAAGCGTTTGGATTATGTTTTTGTGTTGGCGTTGCGTGCTGCTTAGAGGTGTGTCTAGATAATTTCCCGTCGTTGGAATTACGTTGCGTTATGTATAAGCCACACGTGAAAAGCTTGAATCGAATGGGTACATATTTAGCGGTGACTAATGTAAATTACTTCTCGACTGTCATGCATGGTATTTCTGCTTTTCATGAAACTGTTAACTTTATTATTCTTCCGGTAATGTGTGTTGCTCCAATGGAGTAGGTGCCACCGGCGAGTCCTAGCCGAAACGTGTGTACATTCTGTTTCGATCATAGCTTTAGCCTCTTCCCAGCCAAGTTCAGGACTATACCGCAGCAGCATTGTTGGCTTCCTGCAGCAGCGACTGCCCCCCTCCCCATCGGTTGATTCCAAGGCGTCCAGCTGCGGGAGACGCTGCTTGTCGGCGAGGAAGGGAAGCCTCCCGGCCCACAGGGGACCTTCTCTGAGCCGCCATACGCTCCTAGCCCCAAGCGATGCTCCGAAGAAGCATTCCACACGAGCTCGATATAGCCGAACGTGCGGATAACGTGCCGCCGTCCGCCGTGTGCCGGACCGTCTGCTCGAGTCTTCTCCCTTTGCCGATCAGCCCTCCCCATCGATATTCTACATCCGGTCAAGATAACACGGAGCAACAATGCCCATGATCCGATGATCGGGATAACCCACTCCCTCTCGATGCGTGCGCGCTGCTCTCCTCCGCTGCAGGGCGAAGCTGCGTCGGTTGGTGGCTTCGCGGTGTCCCTGAATCGAGACGAACCATCGACCAGCACCTTCTCCCCGGCGCGCTCGGTCCTCGCCACGCCGCCCTCCTTGATCCTGTGAACGTGCAGCGCCTCCCGCTCACTGTCCGCGTCCATCAGCCGGTACGTAGTAGATCGGCCACCAGTGGCCATGGAACGACGAGAGCTCCACTCACAATATCTCCTATTCGCTCAGATCAAAGCGCAGGAGCCTGCCCATCGCCACCTTGGCACCTTGTAATGCGTGATGAGCCAGTACACTGTGCCGCCGCTGTAGACGCCGCCACCGGCGGACAAGCAGCACGCCGCACCAGGCGCACGCACGGGTTTCAATACTTGACCCCTACACTGTGCACGCACGTACACCAATGCCGTGAAAGCGGAGCTCTGGCTCTTGTAGTCGACAGGGAGACCTTGTACCGCCTCGCGACCGCATCGAAGCCTACACGCGGGGGTCGCGCCACGTGCTCGTGCACGGCGGCGGCGGCAGGTCGAGCGAGTCACCGGTGACGCGGCTGGAGATTCTGACGGTACAACTGCGTACATCAAGGAGGCAGATCAGACCGCCGCACAGGCTGACCGTGTCAACGGACGTGTCGCCTGTGAACTTTGTTGGCGCAGCTCTCTTTACTCACTCACGCTCACAAGATACAAGAATTTTGTTGCACTCGACACTTTCTTGCTTTCACTTGGCTCACTGAACACTCACAATTCACACCACTACACTTCATACAGCGCTCGCGCAGCACTCACTCCACACTCTACCAGCACTGCGCCTACACCACATATTTGCTCTTCACTTCACACACTAGCACTAGAGTACAAGGGGTATTTATAGGCACATAGGGCTGTACAACAGAGCACGAACTACTTCTCCGGTCGACGCTCTAATCCGCGCAGCTCACACGCCACGAACGGATTCAATCCTCCTCTGCATGCAAACTCCTCCTCTGACAAATTGTTCTCGCAAACCGACGTTCACCGGCAGCGCGAGAGCCCTCCAGCAGACGTACGCGTGTGCACACACACTTGTGATCGATGTGGATTTTTGTGCACTGGCTTTGCTGCCAGGCTCATATCCCACGAAGACCATCGAAGTGCTCCTCTCTTCTAGCTTTGAGAGTTGTTTGCTCTCCTGCATCACATGCGCAACACAACCAAACGTTTGCAAGAAATGTACTGTTGGTTTGGTGTCATACCAGACTTCATGTCAAGTACGTCCTTCCAAGCTCTGATCGTCGATCGCTTGAGAATAAACACCGCCGTGGAGGCAGCCTCCCCCAAAACCAGCTAGGGATGGACATAGCCTTCAACATGCTCCTGGCCATGCCCATGACCGTCTAATTCTGTCTCTCCACCAGCCCATTTTTTTGTGGAGTGTATGGGGCAATGAGATGGCGTTCTACACCTTCTTCGGCACAGTACACTACAGGAATATCATCAATTAATGATGGCTAGAAACCGTCGTTAATAAAGGACTAACCATCGTGAATAAGTAATTCACGACGTGGATAACTTATTCACGACTGTTTTCGGCTGTCACCGATAGTTAGTCGTAAATTAAGTCGTTAATGACGGCACCCGTCGTGAATAAGTTTATTCGCGACGGCTAAAATATCCCGCGTGAATAAGTTCTCCCGATTGCCACATGGCTCGGGGGATTTATTCACGACGGGCCGTCGTGAATAGTACCCATTATTTATGACTGCCAACACCAGCCGTCATAAATACTATTGGCTTATTTCTAACGGCTGGCAAAGCGTTTGCGGTCGACACTTCCTTCGGGCCTGCTCTGGGCAGCCCGCGGAGGTTCTTTTTTGGAGGGGCTAGTCCCCCTGCGTGGGTCTTGTTGTACTGGACGAAGGAAAGAGATGAACACAAGGATTTTTTACGTGTTTTGGGTCGCCGGAGCATAATACCCTACGTCCACGGTGAGCAGAGGTGCTCGTTGTATTACTTGGTGCTTAGAACCGGAGTTCTAAGCTTGGGGATGAACTGAGTGCTAGGATGTCTACTGCAAGGTGGCGTACTGCCGAACCAGAGTGTGAGTGTGCAAAGAGCCGAACCCTTGCAACGTTGCCTGCCCGAGCCTTTTATAGCCCAAGGCTCGGGCGGCTTACAAAAGGGGGGCCCCGGGACCCGACAAGTGGTCCCGGGGAGATCTATGCCATCTATCGTATCTGCATTAACGCCGGTAGTTGTCTCTGGCGAGGGCTTCTAAGTCTCCGACCTGCCGCCCTGCCCACGCCCCCAGCTAGACGTAGTGGTTGATGATGGCAGGGGTGGCAGGGGATGTCTTGTCGCTGCGTTTATTGGTCCACAGCTCCTGACATTGCGTGCCTGTCTTCACTGTGATGCGACCGGGTGCAACGCCTCCTGGTAGGGGCGTGCTCCACGTCTCCGCATTTTGGGAAGGCGCGGGTCTTCAATACCGCGCCTTGAGAAGGCGCGGGTCTTGAATACCTTGTACGAACAGGGCATGGTGCGGCTTTACTCCTGCTGCCTACCGCGCTGGGTAGGCAGAGCTGCTTTGCTGCCACGTGGCGGGCCCGGAGCTCTCCTCTGAGGAGAGGGAGGTCCGACCCCGCTGGACACGTGGAGCCTTCGGAGCTCTCCCCGCGGAGGGGGGAGGTCCGACTCTGCTGGCCACGTGGCGGGCCCGGAGCTCTCCTCTAAGGAGAGGGAGGTCAGGCCCCGCCGGACACGTGGAGCCTTCGGAGCTCTCCCCGTGGAGGGGGGAGGTCCGGCTCTGCTAGCCATGTGGCAGGTCCGGAGCCCTCCTCTGAGGAGAGGGAGGTCCGGCCCCGCTGGACACGTGGAGCCCTCGGAGCTCTCCCGGCGGAGAGGGGAGGTCTGACTTAGGTGCCCTCGGAGTTCGCCCCTACGGAGGGGGCGAAGTCCTTAGACGGTTTTGGCCTGTGCGCGGGGGTACCCCATATTGAGGGTACCGACAGTGGCCCCCAGGCCCATCTCGGGGGAGATAACGAGCCCGAGGTGGGGCCTCCATCTCTTCTACCCCGCGCACCTTCTTGGAGACTCCCTTTGACCGTTGCTGGAGGACGAACGGTCGTGGAACTGTGGGGGCGTGAGCCCTGCTTGATGGCTGCTTTTACTGCGGCGGTTCCCAAGGCTGCCACTACTGCACGTCAGCGCACGTCGCTATGCCTTGTCAGGAACCGTCGGGTTCTCCGCCTAGTGGGCTGACTGCCCGGTCCACCACTTCCGTAGGACGGCTTGGGCCCACTTGTCATGGACTCTGGGGCTTGGACCTGGGGCGTCTGCCCCTAGCGGCGCATACGAAGCGTTTTGAATCGCTTCGAATCGCTTCTGGGAAGTTTAAAAGAGGATCCCATCTGCATCACAGGCTTCCCTTTGCAAACTTCCCTGCGCTTGAGCCCCCCAAAATCCTCTGAGCGCCCAAGCCTTCTTCATCCTCCAAGCTCTCGCGCCTTCGTCACCGATGGCTTCTTGCCTGCCTCCGCCGCGCATCGCCCGGATGAAAGACCTTGGGCCGATGCGCAAGCTGCTGGGGTGGCATTCGGAGGAGCAGCGATGCTGTCTCCGGCGAGGATCTCTCCCCCTGCGTCTGGATGCGGGGAAGATCGTATTCTTTGTGGCCTACGGCTTGGCAGGGTTCGTCCCGCCAATTTCTTCGTTCTTCGTGACGCTACTGGAAACGTACGGTCTCCAGCTGCATCACCTCTCCCCCAACTCCTTTGCAATGGCCGCCGTCTTCGTCCAGTTCTGCGAGATGTTCGTGGGAGTGCGCGCTTCGGTAATGCTCTTCCGCCACTTTTTCATGCTGCGAACGACCGGGCGCGGATCGAAGAACCAGTTTGGCGCCTACTACTTCTAGCATCGCTGCAAGGACCCAAAGGTCTCTGGGTACTTTCTGCCCTTCTGCACGGCGAGGTGGGAAGGCTGGAGGGACAACTGGGTGATCGTGAAGACAGATGAGCACAATTGCATCCAGTTGTCGAACGACGCTCCAACCACCGAGCGTAGCTTCTAGGAGGAGAGCCCAGTGCTGGAGCCCGAATACGCGCCAGTCCTGGAGCGGATCCGGTTCCTGGCGGAGCAGGGACTAACGTCCCTGATGGTGTTGGAAAGCTTCTTGTCTCGGCGTCTTGCGCCATTGAAGCAGCGCAACCGCCCGGTGTGTTACTACACCGGCATCCATGACTGCACCAGGCTGGAGACGGGCCCGGACTCAGTCCCTTCTGAGGAAGTGCTGAGGGGGATGTTGATGAGCGTCAGTGGCGACCTCTTCAATGACGACTCCTTCACGGTCCCAGCTTCCCGCCCCCCTCTCCATGGAGCCGTTATGGAGGGCGAAGCTGCCGATGCTAGACGATATCGGCATCGCCGTTTGTCAGGTCGGAGATGCCTTCTGGGGAATCTCGATCCCCGGGGTTGAGCGCTCCGGAGCGGAGCGTGGGGCATCGGCCGATGCCCAACTCGTGCCGATGGTCGACGGAGCTCTGACTGTCGTCAAGGGGAAGGGCAAGGAGCCGGCTTCCGGCTTGCCGGAGAAGAAGCGCGCCCGGTCCCCTCCGAGAGCGTTGGTTGCGCCAAGCCAGGGGACCGGAGCACCCCTGCGCCCTCCTTCAGGGGGCATCGGTTCGTTGGGCGGTGACCCCAAGAGGCCTTGGGTCTTCCGCGCCGACGGGACTCCTCTCGGACAGCGGCGGTCTGAGGAGCCCCGGGCGTCCCACCCTCCCTCCCCAGGTGGTGGAGCTCCAATGAGGGACGTCGGTGCTGTGGTGTCCGGGGGCGAGCCAAGGGCTCAGGCGCCCCGGTCGACGAGCGTCCCGGCTGCAGGCTCGATAGGCGGTGGCGCCAGAGGGAGCAGCGCCAGGATTCATCCGGGGACGAAGGCGCCCCGGGCTTCATGGGCTGGATCGGCGAGCGGAGCAAGGAGCACTGCTGGTGGGAGCCCTGCTGCTCCGTCTCCCAGGGGGGCTCCGGATGCACTCTCTGTTCCGCCGGTCCGGGTGCCTTCAGCGCAGGCCCCGACAGCGATGGCAGGCTCCGGCGGTCCTGCCCCGGCTCGGAAGCCAGGGCTCCATGCCCGCTGGAGTGTTCGAGTTCCTCGGTAAGTTTGCACTCACCGGATCTCGATACTTGTGTATTTCTTTTCTTCTTGTCTTGAGGGGTCCTCGTGCTTGCAGGGACTCATCGGCTGTCGGGAACGCATCTGTTCCCCGGCCACCTTTGGCCAGCGGAGGTCCTACACCGCAGCGTCCAGAAGCTGCAGCGGCTTCGCTGGCCCCCGAGCCGGTGCATGCGCCTCCTCCTTCTGTGCCAGCAGAACTGGTTCCTGCGGCGGCAGCGGCGCCTGTTCGTCCTCCTTCGCCAGCTCGGGAGCTGGCGACTGTCAAGGACTCGGCGGAGCTGGCTGGTGGTGTCTAGCCCTCCTGTATTGGAGCGGGAGGAGCGGATGCAGGCCCTCCGGCTGGTGGCGAGCGGGGACATGTCGGGAGCGCCCCTGCTTCAGCGCCGGCTTCTCCTGATCGGCGCCTCATCGTGGTCTTCGTGGATGCTGCGGTGCCGGCGTCTCCTCCTCTGGACGATGACATCATGGAGGTGGTCGGTGGTGCGGCTTTGGCTTCTGCTGCCACGCTGCCCTTGACGGACGCCCTAGAGCTTGCCCAGGCCAGCGTCCGGTAGGTTCAGGCCACGCTTGAGCGTGAGCGGGAGGTGCTGGCGGACAAGAGGGACCGCCTCCGCAGCTGGGGGCGGCTCGTGAAGCTACGGACCCGGGAAGTCGAGGAAGAGCTTGACGCGAAGCGGGCGAGGCTTGATGCCGAGGAGGCGCTCCTCGTCATCCAGAAGAGGGTCGTCTACCGCTTGGACTCCGAGACCCGGCGGCTTTTGCAGGAGACTCGCGAGGCGAATGCCAGTGTCCAGGCCCACGCCGATGCCAACGAGGAGCTGCGTCTGCAGCTGGCGCGCCGCGAGTGTGCCGTCGTGGACCGAGAGTGCACCGTGGCAACCAAGGAGAAGAAGGTCACCGAGAAGCTGGAGGCCGGTGAGGGCGACCTGAAGGCCCGAGTCGGAGAGCTGGAGCTTCGGGAGACAACTCTGGCCGAGAGGGAGGAGCAGGCCTCTCGGGAGCGTCAGGCGGCCCTGGACCGAGAGCTGGCAGCCGGCTTCCGGGCGTCGGAGCTAGAGCGGCTTACTCAAGACCTTGAGCTCCGGGAAAACTCCTTGGTGGCCAAGGAGAAAAGGTTCACCGAGGAAGGACCCGGTGCCCTGCTGAAGGCTCGCTAGGAGGTGGAGAAGCTCCAGGCTTCACGGTCCGTCGAGGCCCGAGTGGTCTGGAGCTTGGTCGGCCAGGCGGGATCCGCCCTGGTACCCCTTGGCTTCAGCCCCGTGAGGATGGGGGGCTCTGGCGCAAGAGGTGGCCGAGGTGCTTCCGGCACTTGAGTCCATCGGCGCCAAGCTGGATAGGCTCGAGGCTGCGATCGCTGACGAGCTCAAGACAGAGGGACGGAGCTTGGCGAAGGAGGTCGCCACGCACGTGCTGGCTTGCTTCCGGAGCTGGGATCCTTCCCTCTCTCTGGAGCCAGTGAGGTAGGGCCCCATCGTCGAGCGGGAGGAAGCTGCCAGGGCCGGAGTCGGGGACGTGGCCGCCCTCGTAGCATCTAGGTTCTAGCGTGAGTCCGGGGACCCTTAGGCATTCACCCTTGTAGCCGAAGGGCTTTGTATCTTCTGTTTTTGTTTTCTTGAGTCTGTAGTCCAGCTCATGGAGCCTCTGATGATCGAACAGACTTTTGTATTGTGTGTCTGCGCTTTTAACTTCTTCTTCTTGGCTTGGCCTGCCCGAATCCTTAACTCCGCAAGGGCCTCGGGAGGTCTCCACCGATATCGAAGCTTGCACAGACATCTTCCTCGGGTCCTTGCTGACATAAGGACCCAAGGGGTCTTCGGAGCTCGCCCCGTGAGGACGGGGGGAGGTCCGGCTCTGCTGGCCACATGGTGGCCCTAGAGCTCTCCTCTGAGGAGAGGGGAGGCCCGGTCCCGCTGGACACGTGGAGTCTTCGGAGCTCACCTCTGCGGAGGGGGCGAGGTCCGGCTCTGCTGGCCACGTGGCAGGCCCAGGGCTATCCTCTGAGGAGAGAGGAGCTCCGGCCCCGCCGGACACGTGGGGCCTTCGGAGTCCGCCCCTACGGAGGGGGCGGTGTCCGGCTCCTCCGGTCTTGTGTTGTAGTAGTCGGGAGCTCCGGTCCTTCCTTGTGCGGTACCCGTAGTGGCCCCTTGGTAGGTGTGGCCAATGGTTTGGGCACACCTACCATATTCCTGTGGGGGAGCTTAAGCCAGGAGGTCCTGCACACAAGTAGTGGAACCGTAATTCTCCTCGGGGGCTCTCCCTTCCTTGTCTCTTAGTCTTATTTGGCTTACGGTCCTGGACCGGTATACGGGGGTTGGGCAATTCAGTGCGCCCGGCAACGGAGGTCCGACACCCTCCGAGGTCAGGGTACGACCGTCCAACCCCTAGTACTGGACCATAACGCTAGGGAGGCAGAGTGCACACGCTTTGGGTACGGGACCAGGCAAAGCAGGCTATACTCCCCTGGACCTCCGAAGGGCAGAGTACGCACGCTTTGGGTACAGAACCAGGCAAAGCAGGCTACGCACCCTGGACCCCCATGCACAGTGCAGGTTTTTCCTGGAGGTGACCAACTCGCATCGTAGCACCCGATTGGGGGAGGTCCGAGAGGCTCCCTAGCCATCGGCAGGTACCTTAAGCGCGACCATCTTTGGTAGGATAGCAAATGCCGACTAGGGATGAGAGTGGGAAGGGAGAGCTAAGTGTACGATGAGCATACACTGTGTTTGATATGGAAGCGTGATCATAAAAATTAATGCGTAATTTAAATGCACACATAAGGAAGAGCGTGGTAGGACAGGGTTCTTTCCATATAAATACCCATAGGAGGAAGGCATGCTATACATGGAGGCAACGACCCGCCCCATTATGAAGGGAAGCAAGATCCTACGTGCTTAGGGTCGGAACCAGGCCAAGCTGGACGTAGTCCTGGACCATCCCCTGGGGCTTAGTTGCTCCGAGCGTTGTTCCTGGACTCTATGGAATCTACTACAGAAAGAAAAAGAACTGTCCTACTACTGCTCTAGGGATAGAACTTACGGAGATGTTCTATGTTCCGAGGGTTCGGGAGCGGATCCCCACCCTAGGTGGAAAGTCGTACGCACCCGGGGCGGCAAACTTTCGTGACTCGGAAGGGACCTTCCCAGCTGGGGGAAAGTTTGTTGGTCCCTTCGCGAGAAAGTATGCGCCGCAGCACCAGTTCACCTTCTTTGAGCTCCCGGACACGCACGGTCCTTTGGTGGTAGCACTGGAGCGCCTGCCGGTACCGTGCGTTGTGGAGCATTGCTTGTAGTCGAGCCTCGTCGACGAGGTCGATGTCTTCACGCCTGTAAAGGTCCCAAAATTTTTGGAATACAAAAGGACTGAAGTGGGAACACCCTTTGGTTTCAAGTTTGTAGAAGTTGGGACTTGTTTACATTTATCCACATGCGATGAAACACATGAGTGTCCCACCACTCTAGCCTAGGATCAAGTGATTGTTTGGGGGACAAAGTTAAGTAAAACCTATGTGTAAGCTCTCATGGGCCAGGGGAAATGAAATTCAGAGTTTGAACTCAAATTATTCAATTCAAATTTCAAATGAGGGCAACAAATATGAATGCAAACTGTTGGGCTCAAAACCTCATTTGCAGCAGCTAAAACAAAAATCTGAGTTCATATTTGAATTCCTTAGGTCCAAATAAGTGGGTAGGCAAAGTTCCATGAACTTTAGAAATGATTTGCTACCCATTTGTCGAATGGACTTAAATTGCATGGGAATTCAAATTCAAATGCGAAAGTGGATGAAACCTGTCCAAATCTTCAAATTCAGTTAGGATTCAGGTTTTCCACAATTATATGGAGTCAGTTCCAACCTTGAGGAAAATTGAGGGGATAAGGGGGTCCCAAAAGTGGGACCCACATGTCATTGGAAGGGAGACTTGCAAATGAAGTAATTGAGCTGTTGTTTCCCTGTTTACACCGAAGCAACCGACTATACTCGCTGTTCAGGCTCGAACACACCGGGGACGTCCCCGAGCGCCACCGAGACTCGATGCAGCGGCCACCGCCATGTTTTTCCTCGCGCTGGCGATCGGTCTCGCTGTTTCCCTCTCGCTCGGTGCAATCCATGCGACCGCAGCTGAGCCAACCGCGGTCTGCTTTTTCCCTCGCTCGTAACCCGCTCGAAGCAACCGAGCCGAGTGAGCTCCGAGCGACACCGAGGAGTGATCGGGATACCTCCTCAGCAGCTGAAGCACCTCCGTGGCTTGCTCAACGTGATCAGCAGCTCCAGACGTGTCTCTCGTTGCTTACAAAACGGACACCGACGTTCCCTCCCTCTCACACGGAAAAGAACCCCTCCGGCGCCGCCATCTTGGTTCTCCTCGGGAGATGGCTGCACTCGCTCGAACAGCGCCCAGTGAAGAGAAAAACGGCACCCTGTGATTGTCTACCACCTCATGGACGCACCACCGGGTGCGCTAAGCCATCCCTCTCCTGAGTAAACCGATACCTAGGGGTGGCCGAGAGAAACCAACGGCGAGGTCTCCCGTGGACAGCTCTACAGAGAGCTTCTTGTGCCCGAGCAAGAGCATTTCCAGATGCGCTAATACTCGGCGATGCTCACCTCCGAAGCTCGGGCCATGACATGGACGACAGAGCGCGAATTCGAAGAAATTTCCCCGGCGGCCATAAACCGACCTTCCGGTGAGGCACTCTCAAATTCAATCTCAATTTTCATTCTTAGTTCTCCAAATCTTGCACCCAGGACCGAAACTAGTCGACGAACATTTGTTCTTCACAACCTTACCTTAGAAATGCATGTAGACCGCCCAAATTCTGAGTTTTCCGAGCTCAAACAGGGAAGGTGTCTCGGGTGCACGGTGAAGACCCATTTGCCGCTGTTGTCGAGCAATTCCAAGGCTATGCCAAGCTTCTCTAGCATCCAAGGATGCTGTAGAGCCAATTCCTTGAAAGTTTGGCTGGCTAGGATCACCGGTCGACGGCAGCGGACTTCTCCCGAGGTGGCCGCACGACGCCGGCACACTTCCGGTGGTCTACCGCCTAGGCCGATCCCTCCAATCGATTTCCCGTCACTGTAAAACCACTGGCGGCGACCTTCCGGTCGGATGGCAGGCGGGAACGCCCCTCCGGTGAGGCACCGCCTCAGTCCGGCGAGGGGGCGGCGGCACGCGTGAGAGCGCGGGCGGGAGGAAGAAGAAAGGGCCGGGCCCAGCCATCAGTGACTGCGGTTTAAAATTTTGATCTGCTGTGGCTGGGGATCCACTGTGGCTGTGCGCTGGAACCGTGTAGCCCCGTGTGTTCTCGGTTTTCAGTGGCTCGGATTTAAAACGTGGGCCCAAGTCCTTTTTCCAATAGCAAAACAATTCCAGTTTCAGCTCCAACTTTGAAATTTCATAACTTTGTGTAGGAAACTCCAAATTGGGTGATTCAAATAGGGTTGGATTCCTTTTGCAAAGATCTTCTATTCTGGTTCATGGTTTCTCTTGGCTATATGGTTCATCTGGGGATGTTCCATATTTGAAGCGGGTTGACCTCTGTGCTTCTCTCATGGTACAATCCTCTTCCTGCTGAGCCCCCTTTCTTTTCTCCTCGGTCCACAGAGAAAAAAATGTAGGACTGGTGCCGACAGTTCATCACGGAAGAAAGAACTCACAGAGCCTAGAACTGACTAAAAGCTTTGATTCTCTGATGGCGGAGTCGGTGACGGCGATCGGAGAGGCCCCGTTGCTAAGTGCTACAAGATCTAATGCACTGGAACTCGTGGTTATGGACCCGAATCCTTTAGTATGGAACATTGTCTTTTCCAAGTAAAAACCCCTAGTATATGAAAGAATGAAAAGGTGCTTTCGTTCTTGTGGAATAAGAAGCCCTCGTAGTCTATCCAAATACGAACCCAAATCTGTATGAAAGTCAATATTGATTCTGGAAAATTCTTTGAAATATTTCTGTAAAAGAATCATTGAGGTGGTTTGGTGTATCCAAAAATCCTCAAATTTTCCCAGAATATTCTTTAGGGTATTATTGAACTTTCTGCAAAGTTTCAGCTCAATTGAAGTTGAATTGAGTAGGAATTTCCAGAGTACAATCTGCTGTACTCAAAATTATCCAGAAAATGGTTTTCCTTTGTAAAATCAGTTCTGGGAAATCCTTAGTTCCAAAAATCATCGGAAAATTTAGACATGCTCTATGAGCCATACTTGAAATGGTAGTTCACCTGATTAGGCATGAAAATGCACCTTACTTCAGAATTAAATCCTTGTAGAATAATTGCTTATAGAATTATTCTGGAGGAACTACACAATGAAAAGTCCTTAATTTTGGTCCAGAACACTTTCAGGTGACCAGGAACTCACCTGTAAAGTTTCAGCTCAAATTGAACTTTTGATCTACCTGTTCTTGTTCGCCATGCTTCTGTATATGAGCAACACATAGAGAATTATGGTGGGAATTATGGAAGACACAATTTCTACCCACATTAGCTGCAATTTGGCAAGCTAGGTCTCTGTGTAGTTTATGACTTCGTATAAAAATTTTGAAGTCATTGGGGATCAAGACCTTTGGTTCCTTTCAACCAATTTCAACTCATGTGACATGTCCCTTAGGAACCATAGAACATGTGAATGGAGCTCGTTATGGACAGTTAGCTGTTCATCTAATTCCTCTGCACAACAGGGACAAGAACTTCATTTTTAGTACTCCCACACAGTTCCCTGTTATTAACAAGTTGAGTCTTTACTTCTTTAGATTGCATAATAAAAACAGATGCATATACGTATCAATAGGACTTACGACGGAGGCAACCAATGAAGAAGTTTGATGGAGTGATTCTATTGAAGTGGACCAGTTGATCAAGCCTCAAGGGAGACAAGAACCTAACTGAACTATATACTATTAGACCCTGCAAGACAGGCAAGCCCCGGTTTGTATTTAACTACCACTAAGTTTTTACTTTGTATACAATACGTCGGTTAGGATGAATTGTGCATTAAGTCTAGATGTTTGATACTACTTGTCGAAGTGTGCGGTCGACACTTCCCCCGGGCCTGCACTGGGCAACCCGCGGAGGTTCTTTTTTCGGTGGGGCTAGTCCCTTGCGGAGAGCTTGAGCGTATGGACGAGTTAGTAAGAGCTTGACACGGCGAGTTTTACGTGGTTCAGGCCGCCGGAGCGTAAAACCCTACGTCCACGGCGAGCTATGGGGCTCGCTGTATTGCTTGCTGCTCAGAACCGGAGTCCTGAGCTTCAGGATGAGTTACAGCTTGGGGGTGAATGGCTAGAGTGCGAACCCTTGCAATCGTCGCCTACCCGAGTCTTTTATAGTCCAATACTCAGGTGGCTTACAAGGGGGGGCTCGGGACCCGACAGGTGGTCCCGGGGAGATTGACTGTTATCTACCGTATCTGCAGTTATGCCGGTAGTTGTCTCTGGCGAAGGCTTCTGAGTCTTCGTCTTGCAGCCCTGCCCATGCCGCATGCTAGTCGTAGTGGATGATGACGGCGGGGGCGGCATGGGATGTCTTGTCGCTGCGTTTATTGGCTGGCAGGCTCTGACACCGCGCGCCAGTCTGTGATGCGACTGGGTGCAACGACACCTGACAGAGGCGTGCTCCGCGTCTCCGCGTCTTGGGAAGACGCGGGCCTTGAATACCTTGTACGGGCAAGGTATGGGGCGGCTTTACGCCCGCTGCCTATCGCTCGGGGGCAGGCAGCGCCGTTCTGCTGGCCACGTGGCGGGCCCGGAGCCCTCCTCAGAGGAGAGGGGGGTCCGGCCCCGCGAGACACGTGGAGCCTTCGGACCTCTCCCCACGTAGGGGGAGGTTCGGCTTCTGTCGGCCATGTGGCAGGCCCGGAGCTCCTCTCTGAGGAGAGGGAGGTCCGGCCCCGCCGGATACGTGGCACCTTCGGGCCTCTCCCCCGCGGAGGGGGAGGTCTGGCTTCTGTATGCCATGTGGCGGGCCCGGAGATCTCCTCTAAGGAGAGGGAGGTCCGGCCCCACCGGACGCGTGGCGCCTTCGGAGCTCTCCCTGCGGAGTTCCTTAGGCATTTTCCCCCTGTGCGCGGGGGTACCCCATATCGCGGGTACCGACAGTGGCTCCCGGGCCCATCTCGGGGGAGATAGCGAGCCCGAGGTGGGACCTCCGTCTCTTCTGATCCGCGCACTTTCTCTAAGTCCCGTATTGACCGCTGCCGGAGCACGAACGGCCACGGGATCGTGGAAGCGTGCGCTCACTTGATGGTTGCTTTTACTGCGGCGGTTCCCAAGACTGCCACTTCTGCACGTTGCGGCGCTTTCTTCGGGAACCGCCGAAGTGCCTTGCCGGCTTGTCTTCTTAGGAGACTGACTCCTTGACCCACTGCTTCAGTCAGGCGGCTTTTGTCCACCTGTCATCGGCGCTCGGTCTAGGAGCCGAAGCGGTTGCCGATGCGGTGTATTCGAAGAGTTTCGAATTGCTTTGACTCGTACCTGGAAGGTGTGAAAAGAAACCGCCACGTGGGTACGCTCCCCTTATAAGTCTTCCAGCCCTTGCGCCTCCCTCGAGTCCCCGCGGTCTTGTCTTCTTCCAAGGCTCCTAACCCGCCTTTTGGGGGGAGAGTCGCTCTCGATTTCCTCCAGCGACGACGTCTGCACCAAGTCTGGGACCCAGGGAGCCTGCCTGCCTTGCCTCTGGAGGTGGCGCCTCCAAGGGGTCTCTGGTTTGTCCTCCCGACGGGGCCCTTCCTTGGTGACGGCAGGCAGAAAGCTCCCTGGCGTTGCGTCCCTTCTCAGATGGTGGAGTCTTCAAAGAAACCGCTGAAGCACCAAGGAGAATTCCAGGCGGCAGAGTCTCCGGGAAGTCCGCTGAAGCTGCGGAGGGGGCCTTAGGAGCACCCTTGATGACACCGGCTTTTGTGCCGGTGATGAGGGAACTTCAGGAGAAGGAAACCGCCGATGCACCAAGGAGGATCCCAGGCGGCAGAGCCTCCAAGAAGACCACTAAAGCCGCGGAGGGGGCCTTTGGAGCACCCTTGATGACACCGGCCTTTGCGCTGGTGATGAGGGTGGCGATTCCTGCGCTTGGGTCATGGAGCGGGAGAGCGCCGCCAGGGCTGAAGCCTGGTGACGCGACCGTTCTTGCAACTTCTAGACTCTGGTCGTGTGAGGGGAACCTTGGGGCTTGTTTCTTTCTTTTTCATTGAGTTTGTAGCCCAGATCATGGAGCCATGAATACATGAACTCTTATGACCCTTCGTGCCTGTGATGTTTTCCGTCTTCTTCCTGGTTTTGCCTGACCAAGCCCTTAGCTCCGCAAGGTGCTCAGAGGCCTTCACCAATCCCGACGTTCTGCTCCGGCACCTTCCCCGGGTCCTCATTATATTAAGGGCCCCGGAGGTCCTCGGGCCCCGCCTCATGAGGATGGGGAGGCCTGGATCAGCCGGCCACGTGGCGGATCCGGAGCTCTCCTCTGAGGAGAGGGAGGTCCGGACCCGCGGTACACGTGGGGTCTCCGGGCCCCTCCCCTCAGAGGGGGGGGGGTCCGGTCCCGCTGGACCCGCGGATCCTTTGGTCTTGCGTTGGAGTTCCGGTCTTGCGTGATCCCGTAGTGGCCCCCTGGCAGGGGCGTCCCATTGGTCGGGTGCTCCTACCACATTCCTGTAGGGATTCGAGGCCGAGAGGTCCTGCACACAAGTAGGGAAAACGTAATTCTCCTTGGGGGCTCCTCCCCTCCCGTCTCCTAGTCTTATTCGTCTTACGATCCTGATCCGTTATACGGGGCTTGGGCAATTTTGTGCTCGAGGCGCCGGAGCTCCGGCTCCCTCCGAGGTCCGGGTACGGTCGTCCGATCCCTAGTACCAGGCCGTGCGCTGGGGAAGCAGAGTGCACGTGCTTTGGGTTCATGACCAGGCAAAGCGGTTGTACTCCCCTGTACCTCCGGAGGGCAGGATGCGCACGCTTTGTGCTCGTGGCCTGCTAAGCGGGATACGCACCCTGGACCCCCCATGCACAACGCAGGCCTTTCCTGGAGGTGACCAACTGGCACCGCAACACCTGACTGGGGGAGGCCCGAGAGACTCACTCGGCCATCGGCAGGTGCCTCAAGCGCGGCCGCCCTCGGTAGGATAGCGAATGCTGACTATGGATGAGCGCAGGAGAGGGGGAGCTAGATGTACGATGAACATACATAGATAGTGCGATCATAAAAATTAATGCATAATTTAAATGAGCGCATGAGAGAGAGCTGAGTAGAACAGGTTTCTGTGTTCATGCCCATTGGTGGAATTCTGGCTGTACATGGAGGCAATGTTCCGCCTCGTCTACAAGGGAAGCAAGACTCTACGCGCTTAGGGTCGGAACCAGGCTAAACTGGACGTAGTCCTGTACCGTCCCTTGAGACTTAGCTGCCCCAAGCTCTGTTCCTAAATTCTATGGGATTCATTACAGAAGGGAATGACCCTGTTCTACTGATGCTCGGGGAGTAGGACTTATAGTGTTGCTCCATGCCAAGGATTTTGGGAACGGATCCCACACTCGGTTGAAAGGCATGTGTACCTGGGGCGGCAGCTTTCGTGATTCGGAAGGGACCTTCCCTGCTGGGGGAGAGTTTATAGGTCCTTCTCGGGAAAGAGCGTGCCGCGACACCAGATTGCCCTTCTGCAGGTCCCTAACGCGTTTGGCTCTTTGGCGGTAGTGCTTAGAGCATCAGCCAAGACCGTGCGCTGTGGGATGTTACCTGCAGCCGAGTCTCGTCGACGAGGCTGTCATCTTCATGCTGGATCAGGTCCTGCGCGGCTTCTCCTGGGCGCCCCGTGGGAGTTCTCCCATTCTGGCTACGGCCTTCAAGGGGTAGGTGGACCCGGGCTCGTCTTGGAAGACCTAAGGCGTCTTCCCCTTCTGGCAAGGCCTTCAAGGGGTTGACAGACCTTGGGCGGCCCCCGGGAGGTATGTCCGAGGCACGGAGGCGTGCTCTCGGGTGAGACTGGCCCGACCTTGCACCATTGTGATCGGTGCTTGGGCTGCCGCGACTACTTGGGGCTTCTCCAAGGTTGACGCCGCAGCAGTGCAGCCTCCACTGACCTGGGACGACAGACACAGCCGGCTACCGCCCCGGCCCGTCACCATCGGAGCTGGAGTCCTCACCGTTATGTACTGTCTTTATGACACGCTGAGGCTCTTGAAACCCCACCTGGTGGGCGGCGCTGACTGGAGCATCAACCTTCTGCTTGCCATCCCTCTGAGGGTAGGGCAGTGCTTCAGCTCTCTGCTGTCTTCCCTTGCGGAAGCGCTCTGCGAGCCTCTGGATATCCCAGCACTCGGCAACAGTATGGTTGCCGGCGCCATGCACGGGGCATAGCCGGCCCTGGTCACTATCTGGGGCCGGTGACTGCCGCTGCCTTTTGTCGGGGCGTGGCCCCCGAGCTCCACTAGTCGTTGCTGCTGCGGCGACGGGAGCCGTGAACGATGACTTCATCTTGCCACTCCCCCGGTTCTTGGCCTTCTTGCCACCTCCATAGGCAGCAGCGCCGGACCCGGGCTGTCCTCCTGACTCGGAGGTCGGCAGAGAGTGCCAGTTCCGCCCTTCAGCTGCTCTGGCGCATTTGTCCGCCAGACTGAAGAGCTCAGAGACGTCATGGACCTCTCTGGTCGCGAGCTTCTCAAGCATTTTCTCATCCCGGACACCCTGCCGGAACGCCACCACCACAGAAGCACTTTGAATATGCGGGGTGGTGTTGCGTACCTGGGAGAACCGCTGGATGAAAGAGCGCAGCGACTCCCCAGGTTGTTGCTTGATGGCGTGGAGGTCAAGCTTCATGCCGGGACGGGTGTAGGAGCTGCCGAAGTTAGCGACGAACTGCCGGCAGAGCTCTCCCCAGGAAGTTATGGACCCCTGAGGGAGATTCATGAGCCAAGACTGAGCTGGGCCGGTCAAGGCGACGGGGAAATAGTTGGCCATGACAGCCTCATCCCCTCCTGCGGCAAGTACGGCGGTGGAGTAGATCTGGAGGAACTCCGCCGGGTTGACGCTACCGTCGTACTTCTCGGGCAGGTGCGGCCGAAACTTGCGCGGTCACCTCGCGAAGCGAAGGTGGGGTGCAAGGGCCGCACATCCTGCTCCTGCTGCCGCAGGTATTGGCGCTGCGAACGCTTGGTTCCCACTCGGGGGCACTGCTTGCGGCGCATATGGTTGTGGCATATGCTGCGCGGCATATGCCTGAGGCAGGACTCGCGTGGCGAAGATCTGCCCTGCAGGCTATGTCGAGGCCGACGTCATGCTGTCGCCAGCCTCATGGTTGCGACGCCTTTCTCGACGTCGCTCGAGGTACACCCGGGCATCCTGGCCCAAGTGGCACCGTTCCAGCTCCCTTCTCAGGTCCGTTGACGGGAGCCTGGAGGAGCTGGAATCCGCCGTCTGCCCGTCAACCGTTGGCGTGCGCGTCAGCGACACAACCGGTTGACCGGGGCGTCGCCCTCGCCGAAACCGAGGGTTCGCGGCGGCAACGACGAGGCGGTCCACCTCGCGGACCCACTGTTGGGTCGCTGAATGGGGCGCATCCCCAGCAGGTGGGTTGCGCAGCAGTGCTCTTGCTGCAGCTAGCGCACCCCCATGGTGTACGCTCAGCGCTGCAGAAGATCTCACACTGGTCGGAGCCTGCATTGCCGGAGTCGGCGTTGCCGGAGTCGGCTGCTGGCTACCAGCTTGTGCTGACACACTCCATCCTGAGCGCGTCGACATGTACTCCCCGCTGGTCACGGTTCGCCGTGAACGCGGAGGGGGAGAGTTTGCCGCTAAAGGGAGCTTGGTCATCTTCGTCGGCGGAAACTCGTCGCGCAAGGGAAAAGCCCCCTACCTGGCGCGCCAAATGTCGAAGTGTTCGGTCGACACTTCCCCCGGGCCTGCACTGGGCAGCCCGCGGAGGTTCTTTTTTCGGTGGGGCTAGTCCCTTGCGGAGATCTTGAGCGTATGGACGAGTTAGTAAGAGCTTGACACGGCGAGTTTTACGTGGTTCAGGCCGCCGGAGCGTAAAACCCTACGTCCATGGCGAGCTATGGGGCTCGCTGTATTGCTTGCTGCTCAGAACCGGAGTCCTGAGCTTGAGGATGAGATACAGCTTGGGGGTGAATGGCTAGAGTGTGAACCCTTGCTATCGTCGCCTACCCGAGTCTTTTATAGTCCAAGACTCGGGTGGCTTACAAGGGGGGGCCCGGGACCCGATAGGTGGTCCCGGGGAGATTGACTGTTATCTACCGTATCTGCAGTTATGCCGGTAGTTGTCTCTGGCGAAGGCTTCTGAGTCTTTGTCTTGCAGCCCTGCCCATGCCGCATGCTAGTCGTAGTGGATGATGACGGCGGGGGCGGCATGGGATGTCTTGTCGCTACGTTTATTGGCTGGCAGGCTCTGACACCGCGCGCCAGTCTGTGATGCGACTGGGCGCAACGGCACCTGACAGAGGCGTGCTCCGCGTCTCCGCGTCTTGGGAAGACGCGGGCCTTGAATACCTTGTACGGGCAAGGTATGGGACGTCTTTACACCCGCTGCCTATCGCTCGGGGGCAGGCAGCGCCGTTCTGCTGGCCATGTGGCGGGTCCGGAGCCCTCCTTAGAGGAGAGGGGGGTCCGGCCCCGCGGGACACGTGGAGCCTTCGGACCTCTCCCCACAGAGGGGGAGGTTCGGCTTCTATCGGCCACGTGGCGGGCCCGGAGCTCCTCTCTGAGGAGAGGGAGGTCCGGCCCCGCCGGATACGTGGCACCTTCGGGCCTCTCCTCCGTGGAGGGGGAGGTCCGGCTTCTGTATGCCACATGGCGGGCCCGGAGCTCTCCTCTGAGGAGAGGGAGGTCCGGCCCCACCGGATGCGTGGCGCCTTCGGAGCTCTCCCTGCGGAGAAGGGCGAGTTCCTTAGGCATTTTCCCCCTGTGCGCGGGGGTACCCCATATCGCGGGTACCGACACTACTCTTGCATGACTAGAAAACCTATGGAGTATTTGGGTAGGTGTCCTTCCACCATGTAGAATATGCCATGCTTAAGTAGGACTCGGTAGAAGTCGAGTGGATGGACGCTACTCGCGAGTATTGGAAATTGGGAGCATAGGGGATTGGTTCAAAAAGTTGTTACTAAGTTGAAATGAGACTGGGCAAGGTGTAGGGGCAACAGGACATAGGGGCCTGGGTGCTTAAACCTGTCCGTGTCGGTTGAGGACCGATCTGTATGTGGCCCTGCTGAACAAGTATTGAACGTACCGAAGGCATATCGGATATATGGAACCCGATAAACCGATGTAATCTAAACCTCCGGGCGTCGAGGCATAGCACACCGATTTATAGGTGTAGGTTGAGGGCAGCAAGGTGGAAATCTGCTAACGGGCATAGAGAGATGCTCCGTGTAGGGAACCTCCTGTCCGTTTCGGTGCGACCGGTTCGACGTTTGGGCTGTTGGGTGAAAGGTTGTCCCTTATGACATCAGTGGAGCGTGCTGTGTGCAGCTCTAAGTATGGGCGTACGTGACGTGCTATTCGGGTATCCCTGCAGGTGTATAACGAGTCGATTCACCGTCCCTCGCGGTTATGAGTACCGCTTGTTCACTGCGTCGTGACGTAGAGGTAACTTGCACTGAGATAAGGAATAATCACTATTGGTTTGAAGTTGATACTCATAATGTAATGTTATATCTTGTGATAGATTAGTGCAGATTCGATTCATTTCCACCATGAGCAAGATACATCGGGAGAAAGCATTTCTTGTCTGATTGTGGACTCCCAGTGAGGTGCCTACGGTTATACTTAATTTGTTGCTAATAACACTTGAAAGTAAGGACCCATTTTTAGGCGAGTTCATATGCAATGTACTATCCGATGTTAAATTTTTACCATCATGTAGAGTTTCATGCTTAGGTCCGATGGTTAAGTCTTGCTGAGCGTTATGCTCACGGATACTATACAACTTGTTTTGCAGGTAAGGACACTATGCTACTGAGTATGGTTGTCCGATGAGACTCGGAACTCTCCGAGTGGTAAACTCATGGAAAACCTTGCCGCTTCTGTTGTCATCGTGATGCTAGTGAGAAGGGTCCGCGGGCTGGATGTCTTCTCTATTGTTTAGCACAAATATGAGACGTGAGTTGTATTACTCTTCCGCTGTAGAGTATTTTGAGAAATATTTGTAAAACTTACACTTTGTAAGCTTCCGCTTGGTTTATGTAATATGATGTTTTATTGTGTGTGCTGTTGGGTGCCGCATCGCACGGCACCACCCAATGCAATTCCCGGGCGAGGTGCCCCGTCCCTGTGACTGCACGGGCGGCATCGGGGCCCTGACAGCGTGGTATCAGAGCTGCATTGGTAATAGCACACGGAATAAGGATCGTATTACGACAAAAACTTAGGATACGGTAAGATAACGGTACTAAGCCCACATAAGGACTGCTATTAGCATATTGTGAAGGTGGCAAGCTAACCTATTTGTTATATCGGAAAATCGTGTATCTCGGGACGTTTATGTCTCGGTGGGTGCACGTAAGCGCTGTCCACCAGTGCGCACAAGCTAAAGGGTGGAGCCCCACGGGTGGTAGGTAACCTGACCCGCTTTAGTATCCTCTACGACTCTTCATGTCGTTTGGGGGTATTCGAGCAACGCTTTTCCCTAGTGTGCTTTGGGCAAGTAAGGGAGACCCCGTCACGTGGTCAGTAACGTGAATACGTAGCTCAAGGCGTGTTTGCCTTGAGAACACCTCTGCGAGTGATGACGGACGGGTGTACCAGCTGTATGGATACCGGGTTCGGTGTGCAGCCGAACCTGATGATTGAGTGTGTTTTATGTAGGTACTAACCACGAAAACCTTAGTACGGGTAGAACACGTTTGCGTGTGACCGTTTTAGTGCCACCTAAGGATACGTATATGCCGGTGTAATCCGGTTAGGTTTTTCTTTGGTGAGGCAACATAGTACCGTCATATGTCTTACGGTGCATCGACACCGTTCTACATTGGATAGTTTCTTTCCTATGATGAAATCATTCATGATTAACTTTCAAACTAAAAATGGATGGTTAAAAGCACATATTAGTTACTGAGCTCTTCGTTTGGACTAAGTTTCAAAGAAGAGGCTTGTCGAAGTGTGTAGCCGACACTTCCCCCGGACCTGCTCTGGACAGCCCGCGGAGGTTCTTTTTCGGAGGGGCTAGTCACTCGCGGAGAGCTTCAGCGTTAGGGACGATTGAGGGAGAAGCTTGACACAGGGAGTTTTACGTGGTTCAGGCCGCCAGACCGTAAAACCCTACGTCCACGGTGAGCAGAGGTGCTCGCTGTATTGCTTGCTGCTCAGAACCGGAGTTCTGAGCTTGAGGGTGTGTAAGAGGCGAGTCAACAGAGTTCGAACCCTTGCTAACGTTGCATACCCGAGCCTTTTATAGTCCAAGGCTCGTGCGGCTTACAAGGTGGGTTCGGGACCAGACAAGTGGTCCCGGGGAGATTGTCTGCCATCTACCGTATCTGCAGTTGTGCCGGTAGTTGTCTCTGGCGAAGGCTTCCGAGTCTTCGTTCTGCCGCCCTGCCCATGCCGCAAGCTAGTCGTAGTGGTTGATGATGGTAGGGGCGGCAGGGGATGTCTTGTCGCTGTGTTTATTGGTGGGCAGGCTCTGACATGGCGCGCCAGTCTGCGATGTGACTGGGCGCAACGGAACCTAACAGAGGCGTGCTCCGCGTCTCCGCGTCTTGGGAAGGCGCGGGCCTTGAATACCTTGTACGGACAAGGTATGGCGCGCCTTTACGCCTGCTGCCTACCGCGCGGGGGCAGGCAGCGTTGCTCTGCTGGCCACGTGGCACATCCGGAGCTCTCCTCTGAGGAGAGGGAGGTCCGGCCCCACGGGACACGTGGAGCCCTCGGAGCTCTCCCCGTGGAGGGGGGAGGTCCGGCTTCTGCTGGCCACGTGGCGGGCCCGGAGCTCTCCTCTAAGGAGAGGGAGGTCCGGCCCCGCAGGACACGCGGAGCCTCCAGAGCTCTCCTCGCGGAGGGGGCAGGTCCGGCTCAGTTGGCCACATGGCGGGCCCGGAGCTCTCCTCTAAGGTGAGGGAGGTCCGGCCCCGCTGTACACGTGGCGCCTTCGGAGCTCTCCCTGCGGAGAAGGGCAAGGTCCTTAGGCGTTTCCCCCTGTACGCGGGGGTACCCCGTATCGAGGGTACCGACAGTGGCCCCCAGGCCCATCTCGGGGGAGATAGCGAGCCCGAGGTGGGGCCTCCGTCTCTTACACTCCGCGCACTTTCTCTAAGTCTCGCATTGACCGTTGCCGGAGCATGAACAGTCGCGGGATCGTGGGATCGTGTGCCCACTTGATGGTTGCTTTTACTGCGGCGGTTCCCAAGGCTGCCACTTCTGCACGTCGCGGCGCTTTTTTCGGAACCGCCGAAGCGCCTCGCCGGCTCGTCTCCTTGGGAGACTGAATTCTTGGCCCACCGCTTCTGCTGGACGACTTGGGTCCATTTGTCATCGACGCTTGGTCTTGGAGCCGAAGCGGTTGCCCAAGCGGCATATTCGAAGAGTTTCGAATCGCTTTGAATTGCACCGGGGAAGTTTTAAAAGGGGATCTTACCCGCATTGCGGCTTCCCTTCGCACTTCCCAGCGCTTGCACCTTCCTTGAGTTCTTGCGCCTTTGTCTTCTACCATGGCTTCCAACCCGCCTCCGGAGAAGAAGCGCGCCCGATCTCCTCCGGTGGCGGCGTCTGCGCCGAGTCAGGGATCCAGGGCGCTTGCGCGCCCTGCTTCTGGAGATGGCGCCCCGTCCGGTGGCGACCCCAAGAGGTCTCGGGCTCATCATTCTGACGGGACTCCTCTTGAGCCACGACGGGCTGAAAGTTCCCGGGCGTCGCGTCCTCCCTCCTCAGGCGGTGGAGGCTCGAAGGAAACTGCTGACGTGTCGGTGCCCAGTGGCGATCCAAGAACTCAGGCGCCCCGGGCTTCAGGAGCCGGGCCGGTGTTGAGGGTAGCTTCAGAAGCATCCCCTGCTCCGTCAGCCCGGGCGACTGCGGGGCAGCCGTCATCGGCGACGGCGGGCTCTAGTGGTCTTACCCCGGCTCAGAAGCCGGGGTTCAGAGCCCGTTGGAGTGCTCGTGTCTCTCGGTAAGCGACGCCTACCGGATTCTAGAGCTTGTGCTGTCTTCGTCTTTTCTTAACTTAGGAGTTTCCCATGTTTGCAGGGACTCCCCGATTGCCGGTAACGCTCCCGTTTCCCGGCTATCCCCAAGTGACGGGGGGTCTGCGCCGCAGCGCTCGGAAGCCGGGACGGTTGCCGCGGCCCCCAAGCCAGCGCAAGTTCCTCCTGTACCGGTCAGCCCGGATTCTATGGCAGCGTCGACTCCTCTTGCTGAGACGGTTGCCGCGGCCCCCAAGCCAGTGCAAGTTCCTCCTGTACCAGTCGGCCAGGCTTCTATGGCAGCGTCGACTCCCTCCACTCGTCCTTCTTCACCGGCTCAGGAGCCAGCTGTCGGTGAGGGTTTGGCGGGTCCGGTTGTCGAAGTACCACCTCCTGTTGCCGGAGCAAAAGGAACTGCCACCGTCCTTACGGTGGGCATTGAACAAGGGCGTGATGGGAGAGCCCGTCCCGGCGCCGGCTTCTCCTGACCGGCGTCTCATCCCGGTTGCCGGTGTGTCGCCTTCTCTTGAAGACGACGTGATGGAGGAGGTTGGGGGCGCCGCTCCGACCTGTGTTGCGCCACTGCCCCTGGCAGACGCTCTCGTGCTCGCCCAGATGAGCGTCCGGCAGGTCTTGTCCGCGCTCGGTCACGAGCGAGAGGAGCAGGTGGTTGAGAGGGATCGCCTCCTCACCTGGGGGAACCTTTTGAGGGAGCGGACCGCGAAGGTCAAGGGGGAGCTCGACTCCAGGCGGGAGTCGCTTGATATCATGGAGGCGCTCCTCGACCGACAGAAGCGGGCTGTCGGTACCCGCGATATGGGGTACCCCCGCGCACAGGGGAAAATGCCTAAGGAACTCGCCCTTCTCCGCAGGGAGAGCTCCGAAGGCGCCACGCGTCCGGTGGGGCCGGACCTCCCTCTCCTCAGAGGAGAGCTCCGGGCCCGCCACGTGGCATACACAAGCCGGACCTCCCCCTCCGCGGGGGAGAGGCCCGAAGGTGCCACGTATCCGGCGGGGCCGGACCTCCCTCTCCTCAGAGAGGAGCTCCGGGCCCGCAACGTGGCCAACAGAAGCCGAACCTCCCCCTCCGTGGGGAGAGGTCAGAAGGCTCCACGTGTCCCGCGGGGCCGGACCCCCCTCTCCTCTGAGGAGGGCTCCGGGCCCGCCACGTGGCCAGCAGAACGGCGCTGCCTGCCGCCGAGCGATAGGCAGCGGGCGTAAAGACGCCCCATACCTTGCCCGTACAAGGTATTCAAGGCCCGCGTCTTCCCAAGACGCGGAGACGCGGAGCACGCCTCTGTCAGGTGCCGTTGCGCCCAGTCGCATCACAGACTGGCACGCGGTGTCAGAGCCTGCCAGCCAATAAACGCAGCGACAAGACATCCCATGCCGCCCCCGCCGTCATCATCCACTACGACTAGCATGCGGCATGGGCAGGGCTGCAAGACGAAGACTCAGAAGCCTTCGCCAGAGACAACTATCGGCATAACTGCAGATACGGTAGATCACAGTCAATATCCCCGGGACCACCTGTCGGGTCCCGGGCCCCCCTTGTAAGCCACCCAAGTCTTGGACTATAAAAGACTCGGGCAGGCGACGATAGCAAGGGTTTGCACTCTAGCCATTCACCCCCAAGCTATAACTCATCCTCAAGCTCAGGAATCCGGTTCTGAGCAGCAAGCAATACAGCGAGCCCCATAGCTCGCCGTGGACGTAGGGTTTTACGCTCCGGCGGCCTGAACCACATAAAACTCGCCGTGTCAAGCTCTTACTAACTCGTCCATACGCTCAAGCTCTCCGCAACGGACTAGCCCCACCGAAAAAAGAACCTCCGCGGGCTGCCCAGTGCAGGCCCGGGGGAAGTGTCGACCGAACACTTCGACATTTGGTGCGCCAGGAAGGGGGCCTTTCCCTTGCGCGACGAGCTTCTGCCGACGAAGATGACCAAGCTCCATTCAGCGGCAAACTCTCCCCCTCCGCGTTCACGGCGAACCGTGACCAGCGGGGAGTACATGTCGACGCACTCAGGACGGAGTGTGTCGGCACAAGCTGGTAGCCAGCAGCCGACTCCGGCAACGCTGACTCCGGCAATGCAGGCTCCGACCAGTATGAGATCTTCTGCAGTGCTGAGCGTACACCATGGGGGTGCGCTAGCTGCTGCAAGAGCACTGCTGCGCAACCCACCTGCTAGGGATGCGCCCCATTCAGCGACCCAACAGTGGGTCCCCGAGGTGGACCGCCTCGTCGTCGCCGCCGCGAACCCTCGGTTTCGGCGAGGGCGACACCCCGGTCAACCGGCTGTGTCGCTGACGCGCATGCCAACGGTTGACAGGCAGACGGCGGATTCCAGCTCCTCCAGGCTCCCGTCGACGGACCTGAGAAGGGAGCTGGAACGGTGCCACTTGGGCCAGGATGCCCGGGTGTACCTCGAGCGACGTCGAGAAAGGCGTCGCAACCATGAGGCTGGCGACAGCATGACGTCGGCCTCGACACAGCCTGGAGGGCAGATCTTCGCCACGCGAGTCCTGCCTCAGGCATACGCCACGCAGCATATGCCACAACCATATGCGCCGCAAGCAGCGCCCCCGGTCTATGGTGCAGCCTTGCCCATGCCGGGGTACACGGTGCCAAGTGCGAACCAAGCGTTCGCAGCGCCAATACCTGCGGCAGCAGGAGCAGGATGTGCGGCCCTTGCACCCCACCTTCGCTTCGCGAGGTGGCCGCGCAAGTTTCGGCCACACCTGCCCGAGAAGTACGACGGTAGTGTCAACCCGGCGGAGTTCCTCCAGATCTACTCCACCGCCATACTTGCCGCAGGAGGGGATGAGGCTGTCATGGCCAACTACTTCCCCGTCGCCTTGACCGGCCCAGCTCGGTTTTGGCTCATGAATCTCCCTCAGGGGTCCGTAACTTCCTTGGGAGAGCTCTGCCGGCAGTTCGTCGCCAACTTCGGCAGCTCCTACACCCGTCCCGGCACGGAGCTTGACCTCCACACCGTCAAGCAACAACCTGGGGAGTCGCTGCGCTCTTTCATCCAGCGGTTCTCCCAGGTACGCAACACCATCCCGCATATTCAAAGTGCTTCTGTGGTGGTGGCGTTCCGGCAGGGTGTCCAGGACGAGAAAATGCTTGAGAAGCTCGCGACCAGAGAGGTCCGTGACGTCTCTGAGCTCTTCAGCCTGGCGGACAAATGCGCCAGAGCAGCTGAAGGGCGGAACTGGCACTCTCTGCCGACCTCCGAGTCAGGAGGACAGCCCGGGTCCGGCGCTGCTGCCTATGGAGGTGGCAAGAAGGCCAAGAACCGGGGGAGTGGCAAGATGAAGTCATCGTTCACGGCTCCCGTCGCCGCAGCAGCAACAACTAGTGGAGCTCGGGGGCCACGCCCCGACAAAAGGCAGCGGCAGTCACCGGCCCCAGATAGTGACCAGGGCGGGCTATGCCCCGTGCATGGCGCCAGCAACCATACTGCTGCCGAGTGCTGGGATATCCAGAGGCTCGCAGAGCGCTTCCGCAAAGGAAGACAGCAGAGAGCTGAAGCACCGCCCTACCCTCAGAGGGATGGCAAGCAGAAGGTTGATGCTCCAGTCAGCGCCGCCTACCAGGTGGGGTTTCAGGAGCCTCAGCGTGTCATAAAGACAGTGCATAATGGTGAGGACTCCAGCTCCGATGGTGACGGGCCGGGGCGGTAGCCGGCTGTGGCTACCGTCCCAGGTCAGTGGAGGCTGCACTGCTGCGGCATCAACCTTGGAGAAGCCCCAAGTAGTCGCGGCAGCCCAAGCACCGATCACAATGGTGCAAGGTCGGGCCAGCCTCACCCGAGAGCATGCCTCCGTGTCTCGGACATACCTCCCGGGGGCCGCCCAAGGTCTGTCAACCCCTTGAAGGCCTTGCTAGAAGGGGAAGACGCCTTAGGTCTTCCAAGACGAGCCCGGGTCCACCTACCCCTTGAAGGCCATAGCCAGAATGGGAGAACTCCCCGGGGGCGCCCAGGAGAAGCCGCGCAGGACCTGATCCAGCGTGAAGATGACAGCCTCCTCGACGAGACTCGGCTGCAGGTAACATCCCACAGCCCACGGTCTCGGCTGATGCTCTAAGCACTACCGCCAAAGAGCCAAACGCGTCAGGGACCTGCAGAAGGGCAATCTGGTGTCGCGGCACGCTCTTTCCCGAGAAGGACCTATAAACTCTCCCCAGCTGCCGCCCCAGGTACGCATGCCTTTCAACCGAGTGTGGGATCCGTTCCCAAAACCCTTGGCATGGAGCAACACTGTAAGTCCTACTCCCCGAGCATCAGTAGAACAGGGTCATTCCCTTCTGTAATGAATCCCAGAGAATTTAGGAACAGAGCTTGGGGCAGCTAAGTCTCAAGGGACGGTACAGGACTACGTCCAGTTTAGCCTGGTTCTGACCCTAAGCGCGTAGAGTCTTGCTTCCCTTGTAGACGAGGCGGAACATTGCCTCCATGTACAGCCAGAATTCCACCTATGGGCATGAACACAGAAACCTGTTCTACTCAGCTCTCTCTCATGCGCTCATTTAAATTATGCATTAATTTTTATGATCACACTATCTATGTATGTTCATCGTACATCTAGCTCCCCCTCTCCCGCGCTCATCCATAGTCAGCATTCGCTATCCTACCGAGGGCGGCCTCGCTTGAGGCACCTGCCGATCGCCGAGTGAGTCTCTCGGGCCTCCCCCAGTCAGGTGTTGCGGTGCCAGTTGGTCACCTCCAGGAAAGGCCTGCGTTGTGCATGGGGGGTCCAGGGTGCGTATCCCGCTTAGCAGGCCATGAGCCCAAAGCGTGCGCATCCTGCCCTCCAGAGGTACAGGGGAGTACAACCGCTTTGCCTGGTCATGAACCCAAAGCACGTGCACTCTGCTTCCCCAGCGCACGGCCCGGTACTAGGGATCGGACGACCGTACCCGAACCTCGGAGGGAGCCGGAGCTCCGGCGTCTCGAGCACAGAATTGCCCAAGCCCCGTATAACGGATCAGGATCGTAAGACGAATAAGACTAGGAGACGGGAGGGGAGGACCCCCCGAGGAGAATTACGTTTCCTCTGCCTGTGTGCAGGACCTCCAAGTTACGGCAACGGGGACTGCATGAAGCGGGGGGAAAGGAGCTACCAACTACTCCGGCCTAGGACTGGAAGGGCCGGGTCCCGCCCCTTCAGCAGAGGCGAGGCCCGAAGGCCCCACATGTCTAGCGGGCCCGGAGCTCTCGCCTACCCTGAGGGGGGCTCCGGACTCGCCATGTGGCAGGCGGAAACCGGACCTCCCCCCCGGTGGGAGGGCTCCGAAAGCCCTACGTGTCCAGCAGGGCCAGAGCTCCCGCCTCCTGAGGAGGGGCTCCGGACCCGCCACGTGGCAGGCAGATCTGGAGCTTCCCATAGGGCGAGATCCGGAGACCCCCGGGGGCCCCTAACACAGTTAGGACCCGGGGAAGGTGTCTGTGCAGAGCTCCGGGATTGGAGAAGGCCTCTGAGTACCTTGCAGAGCTAAGGACTCAGTTAGGCAAAGCCAAGAAGGAGAGAAAAGGCATCACAAACACAAATATCTAAAAGAGTCAAATTATGCGAGGCTCCATGAGCTGGATTACAGACTCGATAAAAAGAGAGAAACAAGTCCTAAGGACCTCCGGGCTCACGCCGGAACCTAGCGGCTACAAGGGCGGCCACATCCTCGACTTCAGCCCTGGCAGCTTCCTCCCGCTCCGCGGCTGGGCCCTCTCTCGCTGGTTCCAGCGAGAAAGAGAGGTCGCGGCTCTTGAAGCATGCCAGCACATGTGAGGCGACCTCTAAGGCTAGGCCGCGTCCCTCGGCCTCAAGCTCGCTGGCGACCACCGAGTCTAGCCTGTCCAGCTTGGCGCCGATCGACTCCAGCGCGGGGATCACCTCCGCCACCTTCGACGCAGGAGCCGCTGCCCTCACCGGACTGAAGCCAAGAGGGATCAGGTCGGACCCCGCTCGATCAACGAAGCTTGAGACCGCATGAGCCTCGGAGGACCGCAAGGCCGAGAGCTCCTCCACCTCGCGGCGGGCTGCCTGCAGGGCCTCTAGGTTTCTCTTGGAGAATTCCTTCTCCTTGGCCGCCAGGGAGCTCTCCCGAAGGTGGAGAGTCTTGGCGAGCCGCTCCAACTCCGAAGCCTTGAAGTCAGCGGCCAACTCCCGTTCCAAGACCGCCCGACGTTCACGGGAGACCTGTTCCTCCCTCAAGTCGAGGTCTGCCTTCAGAATCTCTAGCTCCTCGATCCGAGCTCAAAGGTCATCCTTGCCCGCCGCCAGCTGCGCGGCGACCCTCTCCGCCTCGGCTGCCGTGGAACGCTCCCGTTCCTCAACGGTGAGTTTACGGCGCTCCAACCGCTGCCGTATCTCCTCAGCGGTAGAGAGGCTCTCCTCGGCCCGGGCGTGTGCCTCCAGGGCCTCCCTGTTGATCCGCCGTGATTCGGCGTCCATGCGGTTGACAGCCCGCTTCAGCCGGTCGAGGAGCACTTCCCTGAAGTCGAGCAACTCCTGCCTAGAGTCGAGCTCGCTCTTGACCTTCACGGTCCGCTCCCGCAAAAGGTTCCCCCAGGTGAGGAGGCGACCCCGTTCAACTGTATACTCTTCCCGCTCGCGACCTAGTGCAGCCAAGAGCTGCCGGACGCTCGTCTCGGCAAGCGCGAAGGCATCTGCCAGGGGCAATGGAGCAACAGAGGCCGGGCCAGTTCCCCCGACCTCCTCCATCACCTCGTCCTCAAGAGGAGTCGATGCACCAGCGACCGAGACGAGACGCCGGTAAGGAGAAGCTGGCGCCGGGGCTCTGGCAGCCGGACCTGCCGGGCCCTCTTTAGCTTCTGGCTTCTTGACCTGTGGAGAAGGGCGAGACGGGGAAGGCGGCGCTGGAATAAAGGCCGGGACGCCTGGTGCAGGGTCGACCTGCGCTGGCCTGGGGGCCGCGGCGGCCGTCTCGGCAGGAAGAGATGATGCTGCCGCGGAGTCCGGGCACACCGGAACAGGAGAAACTCGCGCTGGCTTGGGGGCCGCGGCAGTTGTCCCGGGTTCCGAGCGCAACGGCACAGACTCCCCGCCAGTCGGGGATGGCCGGGAAGCGCGGACACTCCAGAGGGCTCTGAACCCCGACTTCCGAGCCGGGGTAGGACTCCCAGAGCCCGCTGCCGTCACTGACGACCGCTCCGCAGTCGCTTGAACTGGCAGAGCAGGGGATGCCCCAGAAGCTCCCCTCAACGCATCAGCCCGGGGCCTCTTTGAGTCGCCACCGGAAGGAGTGCCAGGCACCCCAGATTCCCGACTTGGCACACACGCCGCCACTGGAGGAGATCGAGCGCGCTTCTTCTCTGGTGGCGGGTTGGAGGCCATGACGAGGGAGGACTCAAGGGAAAGAGGGCAAAGACACAAGAGTCCAAGAAGAAACGCTGGGAAGTACGAAGGGAAGCCGCAATGCGAGTAAGATCCCCTCTAAAACCTTCCCAGGTGCAATTCCAGGTGATTCAGAACTCTTCAAATACGCCGCATCGGCAACCGCTTCGGCTCCTAGACCGAGCGCCGATGACAGGTGGACCCAAGCCGCCCGACTGAAGCGGTGGGTCGAGGAGTCAATCACCCCAGAAGACAAGCCGGCAAGGCGCTTCGGCGGTTCCGCAAGAAAGCGCCGCAACGTGCAGAAGTGGCAGTCTTGGGAACCGCTGCAGTAAAAGCAACCATCAAGTGGGCGCACGCTCCCACGGTTCCTCGGCCCGTTCGTGCTCCGGCAGCGGTCAATGCGGGACTTAGAGAAAGTGTGCAGATCAGAAGAGACGGAGGTCCCACCTCGGGCTCGCTATCTCCCCCGAGATGGGCCCGGGGGCCACTGTCGGTACCCGCGATATGGGGTACCCCCGCGCACAGGGGAAAATGCCTAAGGAACTCGCCCTTCTCCGCAGGGAGAGCTCCGAAGGCGCCACGCGTCTGGTGGGGCCGGACCTCCCTCTCCTCAGAGGAGAGCTCCGGGCCCGCCACGTGGCATACAGAAGCCGGACCTCCCCCTCCGCGGGGGAGAGGCCTGAAGGTGCCACGTATCCGGCGGGGCCGGACCTCCCTCTCCTCAGAGAGAAGCTCCGGGCCCGCCATGTGGCCAACAGAAGCCGAACCTCCCCCTCCGTGGGGAGAGGTCCGAAGGCTCCACGTGTCCCGCGGGGCCGGACCCCCCTCTCCTCTAAGGAGGGCTCCGGGCCCGCCACGTGGCCAGCAGAACGGTGCTGCCTGCCCCCGAGCGATAGGCAGCGGGCGTAAAGACGCCCCATACCTTGCCCGTACAAGGTATTCAAGGCCCGCGTCTTTCCAAGACGCGGAGCACGCCTCTGTCAGGTGCCGTTGCGCCCAGTCGCATCACAGACTGGCGCGCGGTGTCAGAGCCTGCCAGCCAATAAACGCAGCGACAAGACATCCCATGCCGCCCCCGCCGTCATCATCCACTACGACTAGCATGCGGCATGGGAAGGGCTGCAAGACAAAGACTCAGAAGCCTTCGCTAGAGACAACTACCGGCATAACTGCAGATACGGTAGATCACAGTCAATCTCCCCGAGACCACCTGTCGGGTCCCGGGCCCCCCTTGTAAGCCACCCAAGTCTTGGACTATAAAAGACTCGGGTAGGAGATGATAGCAAGGGTTCGCACTCTAGCCATTCACCCCCAAGCTGTAACTCATCCTCAAGCTCAGGACTCCGGTTCTAAGCAGCAAGCAATACAACGAGCCCCATAGCTCACCGTGGACGTAGAGTTTTACGCTCCGGCGGCCTGAACCACGTAAAACTCGCCGTGTCAAGCTCTTAATAACTCGTCCATACGCTCAAGCTCTCCGCAAGGGACTAGCCCCACCGAAAAAAGAACCTCCGCGGGCTGCCCAGTGCAGGCCCGGGGGAAGTGTCGAACGAACACTTCGACATGGGCCATCGACCGTCTGGACTCCGAGACGCGGCGACTGCACAAGGAGGCCCTTGAGGCGCATGCCCGGGCCGAGGAGAACTGCTCTTCCCTAGAGGAGGTGCGGCAGAGGCTGGCGCGCCGTGAGAGCGCCGTTGCGGATCAGGAGCGCTCCGTGGCGGCCGAGGCGGAGAGAGTCGCCGCGCAGCTGGCGGCGGGCGAGTGCGACCTGCAAGCCCGGGCTACGGAGCTAGAGGCCCGGAAGGCAGACCTTGCCACGAGGGATTAGCAGGTCTCCCGGGAGCGCCAGGCGATCCTGGATTGGGAGCTGGCTGCCGACTTCCGGGCTTCAGAGTTGGAGCGGCTTGCCCAGACTCTCCGCCTTCGGGAAAGCTCCCTGGCGGCCAAGGAGAAGGAATTCTCCGAGGGGAGCCACGACGCCTTGCTGGCAGCCCGCCGCGAGGTAGAGGAGCTCTTGGCCTCGCGGTCTTCCGAGGCCCAAGCGGTCTCGAGCTTCGTCGACCAGGCAGGGTCCGCCCTGGTCCCCCTTGGCTTCAGCCCGGTGAAGACGGCGGCCCCTGCGCTGAAGGTGGCCGAGGTGATCCCCGCGCTCGAGTCAATCAGCGCCAAGCTGAGCAGGATAGATGCGGTGGTTGCCGGCGAGCTCGAGGCAGAGGAAGGGGCCTGGCCGTGGAGGTTGCCACGCACGTGTTGTTATGCTTCAGGATCCGGGACCCTTCCTTCTCACTAGAGCAAGCGAGACAGGGCCCTGCCATGGAGCGGGAGGAAACCGCCAGGGCTAAAGTCGGGGACGTGGCCGCCCTGGTAGCCACTAGGTTCCGTCACGAGCCAGGGGAACCCTAGGACTTGTATCTCTTTTCTTTTATTGAGTCTGTAGTCCAGCTCATGGAGCCTTGAATAAATAGACTCTTTTGACTTTTTGTGTCTGTGTGCCCTTGTCTTATTCTTGGTTTTTCCTGGCCGAGCCCTTAGCTCCGCAAGGTAATCAGAGGCCTTCACCAATCTCGAAGCTCTGCACAGACACCTTCCCTGGGCCCTTATTGTATTAAGGGCCCCGGAGGTCTCCGGAACTCGCCCCATGAGAATGGGGAGGTCCGGATCTGCCGATCACATGGCGGGCCCGGAGCTCCCCTCTGAGGAGAGGGAGGTCCGGCCCCGTGGGACACGTGGAGCCTTCGGAGCTCCCCCCGCGGAGGGGGAGGTCCGGCTTCTGCCGGCCACGTGGCGGGCCCGGAGCTCCTCCTGAGGAGAGGGGAGCTCCTGCCCCGCTGGACACGTGGAGCCTTCGGGACTCGTCCCTGCAGAAAGGGCGACACCCGGATCCTCCGGTCTTGCGCTGGAGTAGTCGATAGCTCCTTGCTCCCCCCGTCATGCGGTCCCCGTAGCTAGAACCTGGAGGTCCTGCACACAGGTAGAGAAAGCGTAATTCTCCTCGGGGGGTTCTCCCCTCCCCGTCTCTTAGTCTTATTCGGCTTACAGTCCTAGTCCGGTATACGGGGCTTGGGAAATTCTGTGCGCGAGGCACCGGGGCTCCGGCTCCCTCCGAGGTTAGGGTACGACCGTCTGGCCCCTAGTACCGGACCGTACACCGGGGAAGCAGAGTGCACAGGCTTTGGGTACGGAACCAGGCAAAACGGTTGTAATCCCCTGGACCTCCGGAGGGCAGGGTGCACACGCTTTGGGTACGGAGCCGGCTAAGTGGGATACGCACCCTGGACCCCCCATGCATGGCGCAGGCCTTTCATGGAGATGACCAACTGGCACCGCAACACCTGACTGGGGGAGGCCCGAGTAGCCCCCTGGCCATCGGCAGGTGCCTCAAGCGCATCCGCCTTCGGTAGGATAGCAAATGCTGACTATGGATGAGAGCGGGAAAGGGGAGCTAAATGTACCATGAGCATACATAGAAAGTGCGGTCATAGAAATTAATGCGTAATTTAAATGAGCATGTAAGTGAGAGCGTGGTAGAACATGTTTCTGTGTAAATGCCCATAGGAGGAAGGTAGGCTGTACATGGAGGCAATGACCCGCCCCATTAAGAAGGGAAGCAAGACTCTACGCGCCTGGGGTCGGAACCAGGCCAAGCCGGACGTAGTCCTGGACCGTCCCCTGAGGCTTAGCTGCTCCGAGCGCTGTTCCTGGACTCTATGGGATTTATTACAGAAAGGTAAAGGCCTGTTCTACTAATGCTCAGGAGGTAGAACTTACTTTGATGTTCCATGCTCCAAGGGTCCGGGTACGGATCCCATCCTTGGTGGAAAGGCGTATGTACCTGGGACAGCAACTTTCGTGACTCGGAAGAGACCTTTCCGGCTGGGGGAGAGTTTATAGGTCCTTCGCGGGAAAGTGTATACCGCGGCACCAAGTTGCCTTCTTGCAGCTCCCAGACGCGCTTGGTCCTTTGGCGGTAGTGCCGGAGCACCAGCCGGGGCCGTGCGTTGTAGGGTGTTACCTGCAATCGTGCCTCGCCGACGAGGTCGATATCTTGACGCTGGAGTGGGTCCTGCGCGGCTTCTCCTGGGAGCCCCGGGGTACTTTCCCCTTCTGGCTAAGGCCGCCAAGGGGTAGGAGGACCCGGACTCTTCTTGGGAGTCCCAAGATGTCTTTCCCCTTCTGGCTAAGGCCGTCAAGAGGTTGACAGATCCTGGGCGGCCCCCAGGAGGTGAGGCCGAGGCACAGTGACGTGCATTCGGGTAGAGCTGGCCCGGTTCTGCACCGCCGGGGCTGGTGCTTGGGCTGCTGCAACTGCTTGGAGCTTCTCCAAGGCTGATATCGCAGCAGTGCAGTCTCCACAGATCTTTCGGGGCAGCCGTAGTCGGTTACTGCCCTGGCTCGTCGTCACTGGAGCTAGAGTCCTCACCGTTGTGCACTGTCTTTATGGCGCGCTGATGCTCCTGAAACCCCACTTGGTGGCCGACGTTGTCTGGGGCGTCGACCTTCTGCATGTCCTCCCTTTGACGGAAGGGTGGGGCATCAGCTCGCAGCTGCCTCCCTTTGCAGAAGCGCTCTGCGAGCTTCTGGATGTCCCAGCACTCAGCAGCAGTATGGTAGCTGGTGTCATGCACGGGGCATAGCTCGCCTTGGTCTCCATCTGGATCTGGTGACTGTCGCTGCCTTTTGTCGGGGCGTGACCCCCGAGCTCCACTGGGTGCTGCTGCTGCAGCAACGGGAGCCGTGGTCGGTGGCTTCATCTTGCCACCGCCCTGGTTCTTGATCTTCTTGCCACTTCCATGGGAAGCAGCGCCAGATCTGGGCTGTCCTCCTAACTTGGAGGCTGGCAGTGAGTGCCAGTTCCGCCCTTCTGCTGCCCTGGCGCACTTGTCCGCCAGGCTGAAGAGCTCTGAGACGTCGCGAACCTCTCTGGTTGCGAGCTTCTCAAGCATCTTCTTGTCCTGTACACCCTGCTGGAACGCCACCACCACAGAAGCATTTTGGATGTGCGGGATGGTGTTCCGTACCTGGGAGAACCGCTGGATGAAGGAGCGCAACGTCTCTCCTGGTTGTTGCTGGATGGCGTGGAGGTCGAGCTCCGTGCCAGGCCGGGTGTAGGAGCTGCCGAAGTTAGCAGTGAACTGCCGGCAGAGCTCTCCCCAAGAGGTTATGGAACCCTGGGGGAGGTTCATGAGCCAAGACTGGGCTGGGCCGGTCAAGGCGACGGGGAAGTAGTTGCCCATGACGGCCTCCTCCCCTCCTGCAGCAAGGATGGCGGTGGAGTAGATCTGGAGGAACTCCGCCGGGTTGACACTGCCGTCCTACTTCTCGGGCAGGTGCGTCCGAAACTTACCGGCCACCTTGCGAAGCGAAGGTGTGGCGCCAGGGCCGCACATCCTGCTCCTGTTACTGCAGGTGTGGGTGCCGCGAACGCTTGGTTCGCTGCTGGCACTGTGTACCCCGATATGGGCAAGGCTGCGCCATAGACCGGGGGCGCCGTTTGCAGAGCATACGGCTGAGGCATATGCTGCGTGGCGTATGCCTGGGGCAGAGATCACGTGACGAACGTCTTTGCCTTAGGCTGGGTTGAGGCAGTCGACATGCTGTCGCCAGCCTCCTGGTTGCGACACCTTTCTCGTCGTCGCTCAATGAACACTCGGGCATCTTTGCCCAAGTGGCATCATTCCAGCTCCGTCCTCAGGTCCATCGTTGGGAGCCTGGTGGAGCGGGAATCCACCGTCTGCCTGTCAACCATTGGCGTGCGTGTCAGCGACACAGCCGGTTGGCCGGGATGTCGTCCCCGCCGAAGTCGAGGGTTTGCGGCGGCGATGACGAGGCGGTCTACCTCGCGAATCCACTGCTGGGTCGCTGACTGAGGCGCGTCCTCAGCAGGTGGATTGTGCAGTAGCGCTCTTGCTGCAGCTAGCGCGCCCCCGTGGGGGACGCTCAGCGCTGCAGAGGATCTCACGCTCGCTGGAGCCTGCGTTGCCGGAGTCGGCTGCTGGCTTCCAGCTTGCGCCGACACACTCCGTCCAGAGTGTGTCGAGACGTAGTCCCTGCTAGTCACCGTTCGTCGTGAATGCGGGGGAGGAGAGCTTGCCGCTGAAGGAAGCTTCTTCATCTTCACCGGCAGAAGCTCGTCGCGCAAGGGAAAAGCCCCCTTCCTGGCGCGCCAAATGTCGAAGTGTGTAGACGACACTTCCCCCGGACCTGCTCTGGGCAGCCCGCGGAGGTTCTTTTTCGGAGGGGCTAGTCACTCGCAGAGAGCTTCAGCGTTAGGGACGATTGAGGTTGAAGCTTGACACGGGGAGTTTTACGTGGTTCAGGCCGCCGGAGCGTAAAACCCTACGTCCACGTTGAGCAGAGGTGCTCGCTGTATTGCTTGCTGCTCAGAACTGGTGTTCTGAGCTTGAGGGTGTGTAAGAGACGAGTCAACAGAGTTCGACCCCTTGCTAACATTGCCTACCCGAGCCTTTTATAGTCCAAGGCTCGTGCGGCTTACAAGGTGGGCCCGGGACCCGACAGGTGGTCCCGGGGAGATTGCCTGCCATCTACGGTATCTGCAGTTATGCCGGTAGTTGTCTCTGGCGAAGGCTTCCGAGTCTTCGTTCTGCCGCCCTGCCCATGCCGCAAGCTACTCGTAGTGGTTGATGATGGCAGGGGCGGCAGGGGATTCTTGTCGCTGTGTTAATTGGCGGGCAGGCTCTGGCACGGCGTGCCAGTCTGTGATGTGACTAGGCGCAACGGCACCTGACAGAGGCGTGCTCCGCGTCTCCGCGTCTTGGGAAGGCGCGGGCCTTGAATACCTTGTACGGGCAAGGTATGGCGTGCTTTTACACCTGCTGCCTACCGCGCGGGGGCAGGCAGCGTTGCTCTACTGGCCACGTGGCGGGCCCAGAGCTCTCCTCTGAGGAGAGGGAGGTCCGGCCCCGCGGGACACGTGGAGCCCTCGGAGCTCTACCGGCGGAGGGGGGAGGTCCGTCTTCTGCTGGCCACGTGGCGGGCCCGGAGCTCTCCTCTGAGGAGAGGGAGGTACAGCCCTGCAGGACACGCGGAGACTCCGGAGCTCTCCCCACGGAGGGGGGAGGTCCGGCTCAATTGGCCACATGGCGGGCCCGGAGCTCTCCTCTGAGGAGAGGGAGGTCCGGCCCCGCTGTACACGTGGCACCTTCGGACCTCTACCTGCAGAGAAGGGCGAGGTCCTTAGGCGTTTCCCCCTGTGCGCGGGGGTACCCCGTATCGAGGGTACCGACAAGGCTTGCTAGGTTTCCATTGATTTCAAAAACAGAGTGCCCTGTTCTGGCAGAAATTTTGCTGGATATTGACAGGGCATAACTCTGAGTAGCTTGACCCAATGAACGTGTTTGATACAGTTATGGAAAGGTTTTTAAGTGATCTACAACTTTTATGTAGAACTCCAGAGCAGAATCACACGCCAACTTTGTTGAATGTCCAGGTAAATGCAAACTGTTCAGAAAACAGAACAGCTGCAACACTCTCTGGATGTTTCTGTAGATTAGACATATGTAACGGCCCTAACTTTTGTAAAGTTTTATTTCAACGTATGAAACAAAGTTAAGGCAAAGAAAGACGATAATGGTGTCACATGAAATAACGAACACAAATATGGACATGTGAGGGAGTTAAAATTTTTCTCTACCACATGCTCAACACATGTTAACCTATGGGAAAGAATTAGACTCCCAAAAAACTCTAACTCATGTGCACCTTCTATATGAGTAGAGTGGAGGAAATTTAAATGCAATTTGAATTCTTTTGAAAGGATTCCTATTCAGATTGTACAAAGGCTCATATGTGAGAGCATAGATGCATTTCTCATGTATTCAAGAGCCTAAGTTTCAAATTTGGAGAATTTTAGGTTTCATATACTATTTATTCCGAGGATTAAATGAGGGCACGTTCAAATTCAAACTTAAATTTGAATTTTGAATCAAACATACTCAATTTCAAAATCTGATTTCAGATTTGAGTTCCTCATAATTCTTTTGACCTATCCTCCAAGTTTGATCAAATTCGGAGCTCGTTTGCTAATTTAAATCGAAATGGGGGATAAGAGGGAGAATTGTGGCTGTGGACCCCACATGTCATACACCACAATTGAACAGCAGACTCTGTTTTCTCCCGGAGGCACACACGCTCGACAGCAGCAGCTGGGCACGCTCGGTGGCTCAGCTCCAGCTCCTGCTTGCTCGACTTCTCCTCATCCTGATCACCAGCGAGTGCCACAAGGCTAATTTGCCTCTCCCAGCTCGATCTCAGCCTCAGTGTTCTGCTCCCGTGGGCTTCTCTCGCAAGCAGAACAGAACCACCGCTCTGCTCTTCTTCCCCTCACGCAGCCACCACTGGACCTCGGTTGCTCGAGCTCCCCACAGGGAAAACCTTCACCCGTGAGTGCTCTAGCCGGCTGTCAACTTCCCTCCGCAGTCCTGAGCTCACCGGCGCCTAGAAACGGCAAAGTTTCCACTGTCCCAAACTGAAACTGAAGAAGCTGGAACTGGACGCCATGGACAGCCCAAACCAGGAGGGATCACGCCCAAGAAAGCCACCCCATCTGTGCACCTACAAGCCTAGTTGCTCACCTCCAAAGCTCAGCCCCAGCCATTGATCACAGAGGGAGAATTTCAAGTTTTTCTCCCGGGCGGCAGAAACGGACCTTGAGGTAAGGAATTGTAAAATTCGTCCTCAAATCGTGTTTGTTGGGTCTCAAACTTCACACACAGGTTGTTAACTGCCTAGCACACCTCCTCCATCGATTTTAGACCAAGAAATTGAGTGTAGAGTGAGTAATCCGAGCTCTTTTAGAGGGTGTGCCGCTGGACCCTATCGGGTGCACGGTGCCGATAGGTTTAGAGCCATCTCCAGCTGGTTTAGACCTCATGCCGGTATTCTACATGATCCCCTGGTGCTGTAGAGCCCAAGCACCGACCATTTGGTGGAGAATTCACCGTGTAATACCTCGCCAGAGCTCTAGGGTTTGCTGTGACCGGTGCGCCCTGTTTTCCGGCGAGTTTCAGCCGCCCGGGACCTCACCAACGTGTTCAGCGTGGGGAAATATGGGGGAGGCGGCCAGCAGGGGGTCTGGAGGTGGCTGGGAACTGGTTTTCCGGCGACCTCACCGGAGGGGGCCGCCACTGGTGTGTTTGGCGCGAGTCTGGAGGTTAGGGATGACAGGTGGGACCCACTGTCAGCATTTAAACATTTTCTAGATTTTCCCACTTTAGTTCAAACTTTGTGTACGAATGTCCAAAAATTGTGAAAGAAATTTTGTTGGATTCCTCTCAAAGAGTACTATCAAGGGGTGCAGCCCAAGTTTTATGAAAATCCCTGAATTTGGCTCATTAATTCATTTAATTAAAGTCTTGTATGAATTTTTACAGGAGTTCTATTTATTGGAAAATTCCCAAATTTGGGCAGGACATTCTTCCGAAATTCCTTGAACTCCAGTAAAAATTTTAGGGGCATTGGACCTCATTTGCTTGGTCAAATGATGTGTTCATTCCTTATGTCTCTGAAAAATGGGAAAATAAACAGAGACATTTTCAGCTTTTCCCCAATCCTTGAAAAATCCATATCTCCATGTAGGAAACTCCAAAAATGGTAAAACCCATTCCTATGGACTCAGGACATTTTGTACTTCACAAAAAGTCTACTTTGCAGCATAGGAAAGCTTAATATCTAGGGGGTAAAGGCAGGTTAGTGAAAACCACATAAGGATTTGTTGTGCTCACATGAAGCTATTTCTGGAGCTCAATTTTTGCACACTGCCTAAATACCATCCATAGAGGCTGTGGATAAATTCTCAGCTTCGTTGGACCTCTGGAACTTGAGCTACCATCTTTTATGTTTAAGTGTCCATATAATGGACTTAATCACATGGTTATTACTAGTATCACTTGTCACCTAGAATTCTTCATCTCTAAGGTTTAGATCCAACAACAGAAACCTTGCTGTTGTTTTATCACTTTTAGGTGTGAGTTAACTGGTACAACAGTTTTGAATACTTTTCTAAATTGCTTTTGAATACATGTGCATAAATCATCTTAATAGCACGTGACGTCGACGTTCGACGAGGACTCGACTCTGCAGTGAGGATCCCCATCTCGTGACAAGTTTGGCAGATTCTCCGGAGGAAGACTAACTCCTAGAATCTAACAAAACCGTTGAGCAAGGCAAGCCCCGGTTTGCATATCGTTACCATTTTAAATTTTGCTTTACTTCACATCATGTTTATTAGACTCGAGTGCATTATGTCTAGGATGATTGAAACCCACTTGCATGCCTATTATATACCTCATTAGAAGGTTTAGTGTAGGCTTTGCCTCGTTGTAGATGCTAGGCTAATGTTGTAGCTAGCTCGGTAGAAGTCGAGTAGTAAAAAGCTACTCGCGAGAAAGTTCGAGTAATGGAGTTATTCGCGAGAGATAAATGATAAGAGCACCCTCATGAATATGAGATGGGGACGGGGATGTTCCTGTAGGATGGAGCGCTCAAGGTTGGTCTCGACCTCCGATGGGTGTGACAATGCTTGAGACCACATTTGGCCTGGACCGGGATGGTAAGGCAAATGTGGAGGTTGGTTGTAGCCCCGTCCGTGTCGGTTAAGTACCGTATGTATGCGGCCCTGCTGGACAAGATTGAGCTGTACCAGATATATAGTGGGGTATGGGACCCATGAAACTGATGTAACTCGATGGACCGTGATATAGAAACTCATCCTTCGCGTGGGAATGGCGTTGAGAAGGCGGGAGGTGTAAATCCTTTAGCGGGCAACTTCGACGTGTCCACGTAGAGGACCATCCTGCTCGGCGCGAAGCGTTTTTCTATGTCGGGGTGTCGTGTGAAAGGTTGCTGCATACAACGTAAGAAAGAGCTCTTGAGAGAGTCTTTCGAGGCGGGTGTATGTGTCGTGTATTCCGGGTTGTTATTGATTCGAATCACTGTCACACCCAGCATTCCATAAGAAATACCCGAGCGTATACTCACATGTATGCCAGGATCAGTTGATTCATACATGTGCCGACAAGAGTGTAATATCATTATATTACAAGCCAAGTTCAACGTACATCATAATATTACATCATAGTACATAAAATATCAACTAATAATACCATTACGCTAAACAACACAGCGGAAGACTACATCGTGGGTGCTCCAATTCCACAGGCGTTGCCCCGGGGTTACGCCAACCTAGAACAACTCCTCGGGATCGAAGTCCTCCTCATCAAAGTCTACATCTTCATTTGCACCTGAGCCAACATATGATATCCAACAAAAGCAGGTTTGAGTACCGAAGGTACTCAGCAAGTGTAGGAAAGAATGTTATGAAGGCCAATAGCAAGGGAAGGCTAACATGGTTAAGCACTATGCATTAATCCTAAGCCCTAGCTTTGATTACCAACCTATCTTACTAAGTGATAATCCCACCATCATTGTAATTAAGTCATTAATGTTAGGTTACACCACCCAACAACCTCTTTCGACTCACATCAATGTTTCTCTAATCATGGACAAGTCCAAGCCGCTCTTGACCGTGAGCACGACTGTCATGACAGTTTGGTTCTCTGTAGAGATTGTACCACTTTACCCACAAGTAGTGATTTCATCCCCTGTTGCCAGGTGGACTAAGAAACCTCCCTGATATCCGTGGTTGCAAGCCACATTACACACTTCCTTTGGTGTGCGATCAAGAGATCACTACATGGCCTTTACAAAGGGTCTACCGGCAAGTACAAGCCCACTGAGGTTTCACCGCTGTAGTTCCTGGGAGTAACCCTCCCCTACAGAAGCCCCCTCTTGAGCCTTGCAGTTCCCAGGGCAGTCAAAAATGGTCTCCCATTCCCCGTACCATCCAAACACTCATACTATACCGGCAAACTCCTAATTAATTGGCCAAGCTGCCCCATCTCGGTCTTGTGGTGGCACTGTAAAGTCGGGTTAACTGTTCCATGAACCGGTCCTTAGAATCTAAGACAGACACTATCACTAACCCGAGTCTCGTGCACGAAGCACCATCCAAAGCAACCAGCCTGTCTAGATTCCTAACACCATTACACACACTTGTGTCTTTCATATAATTCCACAAGACTAACCACATTTATGTTTCATTCATTCTCTAAGTACTAAGCATGGCTAAGCACATAAAATGATAACCAACAATTATCAACTAAGTCCCTCCATGGCTTAACAAGGAATGATAAGGGAATATAACTATGAAAACAACCTAAATTAGGTTTCATGTTAATGACATCATGCAAATAGTCTAACTATTCGTCCTAGAAGGAACAAAGTGATCAAGGAACACTTGCCTTTGAAGGAAGGGTGATTCACTTCAAATTCTTGCTCTTGAAGATTTGGGTGTAGTTCTTGATTTGGTTCTAGCCATTCATATGCACACAAAACAATGCCAGACATGCCATAAGAATCCTATCAATGTATTACAATCATATATGTTTGTACACACACATGCACCTATTGTTTTTGTATCATTTCATGTGGGTTAGAATGAAAATAAATTTCAATTAGGTACTTATATCCTTCTACTTTACTATTGCCACAGCTAAACACTCATTTTCAGTTTGTGGGATGATTTGAATAAATTTTAGAGTTTTATAGATATATATGTTAATTGTTGTAATTAATTAAATCCTAAAAATCATTTAAATTATTATTATAATGATTTTCAGAACTCATATTTCTAATTTCTGCATTTCAGAACCTATTTAAGTATTTAGAACAGTTTCCAAAATTTTTCTTTAATATACACTATTTTTATCCATATTTCAGTATTTATTTAATACCAAAAAATGCATTTTCAGCCATTTAAATAATTATTCTGGACTACAGAAACTTCAAATGCATAAAAACATAGAAACAGAATAATATTGTGGTGTTTGATAAATTTTTACAATTTTTCTGTTATTTATATTATTTTTGTTTACATTTTCAGAATTAATTTATCTTTATATTATTAATTTCAGTCTTTGAAACTAATTACTTTTAACCTCAGATTTAATATTCTGACCAGAACATTTATTCAGGGCTTTTAAAAATTTTCTCACATTTTTCAGAATTTATTTAGTCCTAATTTGACTTATTACAGAATTAAAACAAACTTTTAAACTAATTTGGGCCAATTTGTAATATTTTCAAACTTCCTAGGGTTCAAATTGAATTTACAGAACTATATTACTAAATTCTAAAATACACAGGGGCTATTTGGCTAATTCACAGTGAATTTCCAATTTTCTATAAGTCTAGGGTTGATTCTGTAAATCATAGGGGTTATTTCCCAGTTATTTAAATCTCCAGGGGCCTAACCGTGAAATTCTCAACGTATATAACTGTTTTGAATGTGGGCCGTTGGATCTGAGATCAACGGCCCAGATTTAAAATAACCGAACCGGTACGCTGGTTTTAATCTGAGCCGTTGGTCCAGATCCGGCGTACTAGAGGCGGCCACGTCGCCCCCAACCCTTCTCTCTCGCGTCCGGCGGCGGTGGCCGGAGTTTTCTGTTTTCCTCGAATTTTCTACCGATCTTTGATCTCTCGGTACCAGAAGAAAGAGGGGAGGATGGGGAACTCACCTAGGGGGTCCTCGGGGATCAGAGATGGCCGGAGAAGCACGATCGACGGTGACAGTTCGAAATTCCGACGATCTTCGTCAGAATTGATCTCCAGGCGTTTTTCTTCAGGGATTTTGATCGGAAATTTGCTCTGGAGGTCGATGGAGTGTGTAGGGATCACTAGAACCAAAGATTTTTGAGTGTTTATGAGGAATTCGACTTTGGGGTGGTTTTTCAATTCGGAAGGAGTGAGGGCGGTTCTCGGGGTAGAAATGGCCGGCGCCGGGGGGTATTTGTAGGGGGCAGCGAGGCGGCGGTTGCTAGGGTGTCTGTTGGCGAAGACACGCGCGGAATTGGCCACGTGGTGGCGGTTTTCTTCTCACATGTGATAATAGAAGGGAAAATAAAGAGATAGAGGAAGAGGGGCGGCAGTTTTGGAGGAGGAGGGGCCGACGGCCGGGCTGGGATGGTGAAGGGGGAGGGGGTTTACTAATTTTGTGAAAAACTCGGGTATTACAACTCTACCCCCTAAGAAAAATCTCGTCCTCGAGATTGGGGTTTACAAAGGGAATAGATTAGGAAATTGTGATTTGAGTTCATCTTCTCTTTCCCATGTAGCTTCTGCCTCGAAATGATGTTTCCATTGAACTTTGCACATACGAATTATTTTGTTTCTTGTAACCTTTTCTACTGTGTCAAGAATTTTTATAGGGTACTCGGTATATGAAAGATCTTCTTGTACATCCAACTCATCCATTGATAATTGCTCTTCTGGTGTTCTCAAACACTTCTTGAGCTGTGATAGGTGGAACACATCATGCACGTCTGACAATCGAGAGGGTAACTCTAACTGATATGCTACCTCTCCTTTGCGTTCCAGTATCTTGAATGGTCCGATATACCGAGGTGCTAGTTTCCCTCTTACTTTGAATCTCCTTAGCCCACGCATGGGTGACACTTTGAGATACACATAGTCTCCCACTTCGAAGACTAGTTCTCTTCGCCTTGTGTCTGCATAGCTCCTTTGTCTTGTTTGAGCTATCTCTAGATTATTGCGGATTTCTCTTACTTTCTTTTCTGCATCTTTTAGTACATCAGGTCCAAACACCTTACTCTCACCTATTTGATCCCAAAATAGTGGAGTTCTACATCTTCTTCCATATAGAGCCTCAAATGGGGACATCTTCATACTTGTTTGGTAGCTATTATTGTAGGAGAATTCTGCATATGGCAAATTCTTATCCCAACTCCTACTATTTTTGAGTGCACAAGCCCGGAGCATATCTTCAAGAATCTGATTGGTCCTTTCGGTCTGCCCATCAGTTTGTGGATGATATGCAGTGTAAAAGCCCAAGAAAAGGGACTTGCAAAAACTTTTTTTTCTTTTCTTCACCTCACAACACCACAGTTTTTATTGTGGAAATCTTAGGAAATATTGTGAAGAGCAAGTAACCTCCATCAAAGGAGTGATTAGAGGGGAAAGCCTTCACTTTCACAAAGTAGGGTTTCTACACATGAACATGAGAGGTTGAGCTCACCCCTAGAATTTAAAAAGTCTTGGGAAGGTTCAGTCCAAAGCTCATGCAAATTCAACACTTTTTGAGGCACTTTTGGGTTATTTCAAAAAGAGGCCAATTTGAATGTAAATTCAAATTGCAGCAACTTTCATCACCCAAATTCAAAAGTTAGCTCCATATCTAAACTCAGCATATTTTCCTGAGTAGACCCACCAATTTTCAGTCCCATTGGACTTCATCTCGTTGGGAGCCGAATTAGTAACAATTCAAACTGAGTTTGAATTTTCAAATTTAAATATGAAGGGAAGGTGGCCAAACCAGTTTGAAGTTGATGAATTCAAATTCTACCTCTGAGTTGGTTGCTAAATTCCCTTTTCATGTCTGAGTAGGTGGGATATTTGCACAACAGAGAAGATTAGGGGGGAGAAGAGGGCCCACCAGTCAGCTAGACTTCGGCCCTAAGTCAACACCGAGCGAACTCGGTTTACCGGGCCTCGGCAGAGCTCGACACCGAGCCGACTGAGCAGCCACCTCGCCCCCTCCGCACGCGCTGGCGACCAGCTTGCCGGCTCCGCCGCCTCAACCCGATCGTTAACCCGGGAGCAAACAGCAGCACGTTGCCTTCGTCATTGATCGCACGCTCGCTGTTTCCCTCACCCCGCACTAAACCGGAGCTCACCCCGCGCTCTCCTTTCCCGATCGCCGGCAGCAACCGAGCCCCGGTTGCTCGTGCCAGCAGCACCAAAAAGCAACGCCCGTGCGTGCTCTACCACGACAGCCCCGCAAATCCAAGACTCCTAGCCTGTGGCGCGTGCAATTCGGCAACGATCGCCGAGGAACAGAGCACCGGCGGAAAGCCGCGAAATGCTCCCCGTGGGCAGCACGCCACGGCCAGTTTCACCGCCGGACTCCTACACAAAAAAGGTGCGCTGTGCTCTCTAGATCGTGTAGATGCAAGCCGAATAGCGGTTGAACCACCGGATGAAGAGTATTTCCAGTTCTTCCGAAACGTAGTGCATTCGGGTAGAGCGCGGTCTACCCCAAAATTCCTGCTACTTGTTTAGCTATTGGCCGCACAGGCTGGCCAACACCTTCCTCACTCCCTAGCGGCCCTCCTCGACCAAGAATCAAGGGAAATGACCCAGAAATGGCCGGGTTTAGGTTGTTTTTCGGGCCGCCATAGAATAACAGCTCGGTTCACCGTGGAGCTCTAGGTTGCCAACCTTTTCATGGGGTTTGGCGGCCATTTCCATCACCCTCGAGCTCCCGTGGTGCTCTCTGACCCTTTGCCAATCATTTTGATGCGTTGTAACGCATTCCGGACCACGCCGGAACCCTAACCGCCACTGGCACCGTCGGGAGCCCTGTTCCGGTGAGCTACGGCCGCCGACGACTCCACCGACGAGTTCAGCGACGTGAGTTAGGGCGGGGCGGCAAGTTTGGGGCCGGGAGACGGCCGGGAGAGCAGTTCCGGCAACGCTCGCTGGAGTGCGCCGCCGCGGGCCCCTGTTTGGCGCGAGGAAGGGGAAGACTGCCGGGTGGGACCCACCGGCAGACATTTAAACATTTTGAAATGTCCAGTTTGTAGTTCAAACTTTGGAGGACTACAACTTGGGTTAGGAGAATCCAAAAATTATAAAACAAATTTTGTTGGATTCCTCTAACAGAGTACAATCCAAATATGAAACCCAATTTTTATGAAACCCATTAATTAATTCTGGAAAATTCTTTAAAGCTTTTCAGCAAAAGAATTTTAGAGGGAGTTTGGTTCATCCAAAAATCCCCAAATTTTGCCAGAATGTTATTTAGGACATTAGTAAACCCCTGTAAAAGTTTCAGACCATTTGGAGTTGATTTGGTCAGAGCAATTCAAATTGGAAGGTGCTGTGTTCATTTGAATACAGAAACATTTTCAGAGAATTTCCAAAACTTGGAAATTCAGTTCTGGGCGAATCTTAACCCCAAAAATGTTAGGAAAATTCATGCAAACTCTATGAGCTATAATTGAAATTTTAGTTCATTAAGTTGAGCATGAACATGGGTACTACCTCAGAATAAATTCTTCCTTGCTGATTTGCCAATAGAATTATTCTGAGCAAACCACTCCATGAAAAATGCTAATGTTTGGTCCAGAGAGTTTTCTTGTGACAAGGAACTCACACAAAAACTCTCAGCTCCCTTGGAGCTCTAGATCACACCTGTCCTGTTTAACCACTTAAGGGATTAATATGGAAAAGGGGGAAAACCACTTAGCATTTAACCATGTGATTAAGTCCAAGCCAAACCACCAACACCAGTTCATCTTTAAATTCTTAAACAAAGTTCCAGGTGTTAGAGGATGGTTATTAGAACTAATAGTAGAAGTCTTACTCTAAAACTCACATTTGCATCTAAATTAACATGTAGTATTTCATTAACGTGTAGCCGTTGAAGAAGAGACTCCGGAGGTGCTGGACTTCCTTCTTCTGGACGAAGAACTAACTCCTGACCAGCAGCAACAAGGCAAGCCCCGGTTTGCATTAACCCTTTTATAAGTCTTACTTTGTTTACATGTGTCATATGAAGTATGTATGTGCATTAGGTACAGGATGAATGAAACCCCACTTGCATAACCAAAGGTTCCTAAAAGAGTGAGGGTAGTGTCAAGGACCTCGAGTAGACAGGCTATGCTTAATGAGTCATAGGACTTCGGTACAAGTCGAGTAGTTGGAATCTACTCGCGAGATAGGCATTGGGACATACGGGTTCGGTTGAGTGATGTGAGATCACTATAGTAATGAAAATGAGACTAGGCAGGGGCTAGGGCGCAGCAGGAGGAAGTCTTGTGTGCGCAGCCCTGTCCGTGTCGATTGAGGACCGATCCGTGTGCGGCCCTGCTGAACAAGTATTGAACGTACCGAAGGCATATCGGATATATGGGCCCCGATAAACCGATGTAGCCTAAACCTCCGGGCGTCGAGGCATAGCACACCGATTTATAGGTGTAGGTTGAGGGTAGCAAGGTGGAAATCTGCCAACGGGCATAGAGAGATGCTCCGTGTGGGGAACCTCCTGCTCGTTTCGGTGCGACCGGTTCGACATTTGGGCTGTTGGGTGAAAGGTTGTCCCGTACGACATCGAGTGAGCGTGCTGTGCAGCTCCACGGGTGGGCGTACGTGACGTGCTCTTTGGGTTTCCCTGCAGGTGTATATCGAGTCGATTCGCCGTCCCTCGCGGTGACGAGTACCGCTTGTTCACTGCGTCGTAACGTAGACTAATGGATGAAATATGTTGATTCAATGATGCTGATTGATATAATTGTATTGCTACATGTGTGCCACCAAATACTGCTTACTAAATTTCAGATTTCATGAACTGTTAACTTGTTGCTAAAAGATGAACTAAGGATGAACTTTTAGGCGTGTCGTTTTGCTGAAATGCTACTAACCTATGTCTTGGTATACCTCATGTAGAGTTTCATGCTTAGGTGAGTAGGTAAAGCCTTGCTGAGCCTTCGTGCTCATGGTTGCTGCTTAAGTGTTTTTCAGGTGAGGAGCCACCCACGGACTCGGAGTACGAGTCCACCGGCGAGGGTTACCCTCCGTCGGGGACCACGGCTGAGTGGGAGCCGTACACGCCGCGCTGAGCTGAGGAGTGCAGCTAGTGTGGGTTGCCCTAGGGCTGGGCAACCAACTTTTGCTAGATAGGCGGGCGTGAGTTGTGTAGTGTAGACTTCCGCTGTGTAACATAAACAATAGTTGTAACGGAAGTTTGTACCTGTTTGTACAGTTTCAGTTGTTTCCCATGTAATATATTATGTTCTTATGACGTGTGCTGTCGGGTGTCGCATCGCGCGGCACCACCCTCTACGATCCTGGATGAGCGGATTCCGGTCCGCCACAGCCTGGTATCAGAGCTGCAGTGGGGATAGCACAGTACTAAAGGACTGCATTATGAGAAAAACTTAGGTATACGGTGAGGATTCGGTAGTTGCCCAAGTAAGGACTGTATTAGCATAGTTACTTAAAGTGGCAAGGACTAACTTATGTGTTATAATTCTGAATCTCAATTATGTAACGACGCACCTACGCTCTGGTAAGTATGGTAAGGAACGCCACCGAAAGCGGTTCAATTTCGGTTAGCTCCCCCTGACGAGGAACGTGGTTCAAGGATAGAGTCTCACAGCTTGGTGTGAGATGTCAATATGAACCTCTTGGACTCTTCATGTCCCTGAGTTCATATGAAACGCTGATCCCTAGCGTGCATTAGACAAGTAAGTGGAGACCCCATCGCGTGGTCAGTAACGCGAGAGTGTGTTCGTCTGGAAATAGCCCAGGAGGACATACGCAGCGCTTGCCATCGGCGTGCCCTGCAGGGCAGTAGGTGGTATCTGTTGGGTTGATAACATTCCCAACCGTGACAACCCGTTCATGACCTACTCGGGTTCCCCGTCGTGTGGTGTTGAAACACGATCACGTACCTTGAGACGTGACCTAACTCAAGGACGGCCGTATGACAATGATACGTGCGTTTGTATTTACTTTCAAATATGGAACTGCCTGAAATGAATAACCATTGAGTGCACCATTATTGTGTGGTCTTCTGCAGGTACTAACCACGTATGTATCCGTGTAGAAAACGTGTGCGAGAGACCGTTTAGTGCCACACTTGAGACGTATATGCCGGTATGATCCGGTTAGGATTTTCTTTGGTGAGGAACGTAGTACCGAGACATTGTAGGCATATGCATGAAAATATTGAAAACAAGGAACTAAAATCATTAGGTTCAACAATTAAGACCCTGGTTGGGTATAAGAATGGGATAGTGGACCAGGATAGCTAAAGGGATGAAAAACAGAGTGCTCTGTTTTGGGACAGCAAGGTTGCTGATCTTCAACAGGGCATAACTCACAGGTCTTTTAGCCCAGAGAGATGTGCTATATAGTTCTGAAAAGGTATTTAAGTACTCTACAACTTTGTTGTAGACTCCCAGCGCTGAAACACACCTTAAGCTGGCTTAAATTCCAAAGGAATGTAAACTGTCCAGAACCCGGACAGAGTAAAACATTCTCTGAGCTGTTCTGTTTTTCAAACATAACTCCCAGGTGAAAAAAAATAGTATATAATACATCCTTAGAAAGAGTAAAAGATGTGTGATATCTTTGCAATTCAAAGTTTCTGAAATTTCAGCACAGATTTCAGTGGAAACCAGGGTTGAAAACAGCCACTTCCAAGGGAGGTGCTGTTAAAATTCTCCCAGAAATTCTGTTGACTTTGAATTAGCATAACTTTTTAACCAAAGCTGATCTGAGGGCAAATGAGTACTCGTTGTAAAGATACTGAAGTTAACTTTAACTTTGGTATTCAACTTGAGTCATGGAAATGCCCAGAACCAGATCAAAACTTGGAATAGGTAGAAACTGGTCATTCTGACAGAAGAATGACAGTTGGACTCGTTGGAGAGGGTGTTTTACCCTACGAGTGGATACGTGATGACAACGCGATAGTAATGTCTCGTAGTGACCAAACCTAGTTATGGGGAGCTTCCAAAGAGGAGGTTCATCAAGTTGGATTAAACTAGCTTGTGTTTGGTCTGGTAATGGTGTAGCTTGTGCAAAGTTATTACACTATCTACTTACGAGATGTATCGCATGTTTTTATTGTCATTATGTTTGACACCTATTTCATTTGGAATGCATACACTCTCTTGCAGGACTCATGTCATCGTCATATGGTTGCAGATGGTTCGCACTAGGACCACGCACGAGGTTGGTGGCTCTAGCCAAGGTGGAGGCGATGACTCCCAGCCACCGGCCTACGACAGCACCCCGCAGCAGCAGCCACCACCGCCGCCTCTGCTTACTCTAGCGGATGTTATAGCGGCATTGGTGGGAGGTCGTGAGGAGCAGACCAACCTGCTCTGCACGATCGTGCAGAATACGTCCCAGGCGGGGGGACATCAAGAGCGAGGGCCTCGTGAGCCCCGCGAAGTGTCGTACTCGGATTTCATGAGTACGCACCCTCCAGTGTTCACCGAAGCTGAACAACCACTGGAGGCTGACAACTGGCTGCGGACCATCGAGTCCAAGTTTGGGCTGCTCCAATGTACGGAGTGGCAGAAGACTCTGTTCGCAGCGCAGCAACTCCACGGTGCCGCTGGTGCGTGGTGGGCGAATTATGTCGCCTCACGTCTGGCTGGCCATGCCGTGGAATGGTAAGAGTTCCGGGAGGCGTTCCGCGCCTATCATATTCCTCCCGGGATCATGAAGAGGAAGAAGTTCCAAGAATTCTTGGAGCTGAAGCAGGGCGGGAGGAGTGCCCATGACTACTCCCGTGTCTTCAACCATCTGGCGCAGTATGCGTCAGACTATATCTCCACGGAGGAGAAGACGAGGGAGCACTTCTATCGGGGGTTACACCCCGAAATGAAGACGCACCTCGTTCAGTGGAATCGCGGCACATTCAACGACTTAGTCAATGCCGTGATCATGCAAGAGGACGCTCAGCGGGAGTTAGCAGCTGAGCAGAGGAAGCGCAGCACTCCACCTAGCAGCGGTGGTGGCGCGCCCCAGAAGTACCGTATGGTGTATCGGACACCATCCGGGCAGCAGTGGCATCCACCGGCGCGACCTCAACGGTTCGGGGGACATCCGTTCCAGTCACCCTCGTTCCGTCCGTCGATGCCACCACCAAGACAGCAACAGCAGCAGCAGACGGTACCCCGGGCATTTCCTCCGCCACAACGCGCCCCGGGATTCCGTCCACCGATCAGCGGGGGACCGCCCCGTTTCACCTGCTTCACGTGCGGCCAGGCAGGCCACTTCGCAAAGGACTGTCTCCAGGGGCAGCAGAGCAGCGGGCAAGCCCAGCTCCAGGGCGGTGCTCGAGGCCGACCTCCGGTGAAGAAGGTTGGTCAGCGGACTGGAGGCGTTCGCAACCTCGACAATGAGGACGCCCCAGAGGGAGACAACGTGCTGGCGGGTACGTTTACTCTCAACAATCAAGCCATCGTCATATTATTTGATTCTGGTGCAACCCACAGCTTTATAAGTGCATCCTATGTGGCTAAACATCAATTGCAAGTCTTCCCAACCGACTGCACTTATATGATCTGCTCACCGGGAGGGAAGATCTCAGCTAATATGATGATTCCAAAGGCACCTCTGTGCTTAGGTGGGAAACTATATCCCACCACCTTGATAATCCTTATGGGACAAAAGATTGATGCAATCTTAGGGATGTCATGGCTACAATACCATGGCGCTGTCCTAGAGACTCGGACACGGACGGTTCACTTAAATTCTCCATTCCACCGTCCACATTCCATGGTATTAGACACGCCAGTCCGGGAAGTTTTAGCGATTAATAACACTGAAGCTCTCAAGTTAGAAGACATCCCCGTAGTCCGGGAGTATCCTGATGTGTTCCCGGATGATCTTCCGGGCATGCCACCTGAGCGGGATGTCGAGTTCAAGATTGAACTTGCACCCGGGACTACGCCCATATCACGGAGACCATACAAATGGCTCCAAATGAGCTGGCTGAACTGAAAGAACAGCTCAATGATCTGTTAAGCAAGGGTTTCATTAGGCCGAGTTCCTCGCCTTGGGGATGCTCGGCGCTATTCTTGAAGAAGAAGGATAAGACCCTGAGGCTGTGTGTGGATTACCGGTCGCTCAACGCCGTCACCATCAAGAATAAGTACCCACTGCCCCGCATCGACATATTGTTTGATCAACTTGTGGGTGCCAGTGTGTTCTCCAAGATGGACCTTCGCTCTGGATATCACCAGATCAAGATCCGGGCGGAGGATATCCCGAAGACGGCCTTCTCGACGAGATATGGACTATATGAATATCTTGTCATGTCCTTTGGTCTCACAAATGCTCCAGCCCATTTCATGTATCTCATGAACTCGGTGTTCATGCCGGAGCTGGACAAGTTCGTGGTAGTGTTCATCGACGATATCTTGGTTTACTCCAAGACGGAAGCCGAACATGCCGAACACCTGCGGATCGTTCTTCAACGATTGCGAGACCATAAACTCTACGCCAAGTTCAGTAAATGCGAGTTTTGGATCAGCCAAGTGCCATTCTTGGAACATATCATCTCAGCTGAAGGCATTGCGGTTGACCCAAGCAAAATAGAGCAAGTGCTGAAATGGAAAGCTCCCACTTCAGTTCATGAAGTCAGAAGTTTCCTCGGGTTAGCGGGATACTACCGGAGATTCATTCCAAGCTTCTCCAAGCTCGCTAAGCCGATGACAGAGTTGCTGAAGAAAGGGACGAAATATGTTTGGAACACGGCGTGTGAAGGAGCGTTCCGAACATTGGTGAAGCATCTCACAACAGCCCCGGTATTAGCTCAGCCGGATACAACAAAGCCCTTCGACGTGTATTGTGACGCGTCCGGTATTGGGCTTGGCTGCGTGTTGATGCAGGAAGGACGTGTGGTCGCATATGGCTCACACCAACTTCGGAACCATGAGCAGCATTATCCTACTCATGACCTTGAGCTTGCTGCAGTGGTTTTGGCGTTGAAAATATGGAGGCACTATCTCCTGGGGAATTTGGTGCATCTCTACACCGACCACAAGAGCTTGAAATACATTTTCACCCAGAAGGAGCTGAACATGAGACAACGGAGGTGGTTGGAATTAATCAAGGACTATGAAATTGAGATTCACTACCACCCCGGCAAGGCGAATGTGGTTGCCGACGCGCTGAGTCGGAAATCGCATGTCCATCACCTTGCCATTACACCGGTGGAGGAGGTAGAGCCAAGTTTATACTTGGTTCCTTATGGATCGCTGTACAACCTTGCCCTCATCCCTACTATTAGGGAGGACATCATTGCAGCTCAGAAAACGGATAGAAGCATGGCACATCTCCGGAGACGGATAGACAATGGAGAGATTAAATGTTTCCGGAAAGATGATGAGGGGACGCTATGGTTTAATGACCGCATAGTCGTACCCCGAGATGTGGAACTGAGGAAGAAAATCCTCGACGAAGCCCACTTGTCTAAATACTCCATTCATCCGGGAAGCAACAAAATGTACCAAGATTTGAAAAAGAAATTTTGGTGGACACGGATGAAGAGGGAGGTAGCTAAGTACGTATCCGAGTGCGATACGTGCCGACGAGTGAAGGCTGATCACATGAAGAAATCAGGGCTGTTGCAACCCCTGAAGATCCCGGCATGGAAATGGGAAGATGTGAGCATGGATTTCTTTGTGGGATTACCCCTAACAGCCAACAAGCATGATTCCATATGGGTAATCGTTGATCGGTTAACCAAGACGGCTCACTTCATTCCGGTAAATACACGTTACAATGCCGGCAAATATGCGGGGCTATACATAGCGAAGATTCTATGCCTATACGGGGTACCCAAGACCATTGTCTCAGATCGAGGTGCATTATTTGTATCTCGCTTTTGGGAGCAGCTACACGCTGCATTGGGTACTAAGTTGATTAGGAGCTCCGCTTATCACCCTCAGACCGATGGGCAAACAGAGAGGGTAAACCAAGTATTAGAAGACATGTTGAGAGCATGTGCCATCCACCATGGTAGGAACTGGGATGATCACCTACCATTGGCGGAATTCTCGTACAAGAACGGTTATCAGGCGAGTATCCAGATGGCACCCTACGAAGCTCTCTACGGTTGTAAATGCCGCACCCCATTAAATTGGTGCAAGTCTGGTGAAAGGGTCACATTCGGAGTTGATGTGGTGAACGACGCCGAAGAGCGCGTTCGGACAATTCAAGCCAATTTAAAAGCCGCTCAATCCTGGCAGAAGAGCTACGCTGATAAGAGGCGTAGACCGTTGCACTTTGACGTTGGTGAACACGTGTACCTCCGCGTGTCTCCGATGAAGGGCGTGCATCGGTTCGGTGTGAAGGGGAAGCTCGCTCCCCGTTTTATTGGACCCTACGCTATCACCGAGAAGTGTGGACCAGCGGCGTATCGATTGGAACTACCGGCATCTCTGGCTGGTGTCCACGATGTTTTCCATGTTTCGCAACTGCGAAAATGCTTGAAGCATACAGCTGCTGTTCCTATCGAAGACATTGGCGAGTTGAAACCGGATTTAACATATGATGAGTATCCGGTGGAAATTATTGATAAGAAAACCCGAACCACGCGTAGCAGAACGTTGTGGTTCTACAAAATACTCTGGAGTAACCACACCGCCGAAGAAGCGACGTGGGAGAGCGAGGAGTTCCTTCGCTCAAATTACCCGGAGTTCATGGCTTCTCAACACGGGTAAGTCCCTATTACATCGCTGTCTCTTCTTTTATAATCTCGGGATGAGATTCTTTTAAGGGGGGTGGGATGTAAAAGCCCAAGAAAAGGGACTTGCAAAAACTTTTTTTTTCTTTTCTTCACCTCACAACACCACAGTTTTTATTGTGGAAATCTTAGGAAATATTGTGAAGAGCAAGTAACCTCCATCAAAGGATTGATTAGAGGGGAAAGCCTTCACTTTCACAAAGTAGGGTTTCTACACATGAACATGAGAGGTTGAGCTCACCCCTAGAATTTAAAAAGTCTTGGGAAGGTTCAGTCCAAAGCTCATGCAAATTCAACACTTTTGAGGCACTTTTGGGTTATTTCAAAAAGAGGCCAATTTGAATGTAAATTCAAATTGCAGCAACTTTCATCACCCAAATTCAAAAGTTAGCTGCATATCTAAACTCAGCATATTTTCCTGAGTAGACCCACCAATTTTCATTCCCATTGGACTTCATCTCGTTGGGAGCCGAATTATTAACAATTCAAACTGAGTTTGAATTTTCAAATTTAAATATGAAGGGAAGGTGGCCAAACCAGTTTGAAGTTGATGAATTCAAATTCTACCTCTGAGTTAGTTGCTAAATTCCCTTTTCAAGTCTGAGTAGGTGGGATATTTGCACAACAGAGAAGATTAGGGGGGAGAAGAGGGCCCACCAGTCAGCTAGACTTCGGCCCTAAGTCAACACCGAGCGAACTCGGTTTACCTGGCCTCGGCAGAGCTCGACACCGAGCCGACCGAGCAGCCACCTCGCCCCCCCTCCGCACGTGCTGGCGACCAGCTTGCCGGCTCCGCCGCCTCAACCCGATCGTTAACCCGGGAGCAAACAGCAGCACGTTGCCTTCGTCATTGATCGCACACTCGCTGTTTCCCTCACCCCGCACTAAACCGGAGCTCACCCCGCGCTCTCCTTTCCCGATCGCCGGCAGCAACCGAGCCCCGGTTGCTCGTGCCAGCAGCACCAAAAAGCAGCGCCCGTGCGTGCTCTACCACGACAGCCCCGCAAATCCGAGACTCCTAGCCTGTGGCGCGTGCAATTCGGCAACGATCGCCGAGGAACAGAGCACCGGCGGAAAGCCGCGAACTGCTCCCCATGGACAGCACGCCACGGCCAGTTTCACCGCCGGACTCCTACACGAAAAAGGTGCGCTGTGCTCTCTAGATCATGTAGATGCAAGCCGAATAGCGGTTGAACCACCGGATGAAGAGTATTTCCAGTTCTTCCGAAACGTAGTGCATTCGGGTAGAGCGCGGTCTACCCCAAAATTCCTGCTACTTGTTTAGCTATTGGCCGCGCAGGCTGGCCAACACCTTCCTCACTCCCTAGCGGCCCTCCTCGACCAAGAATCAAGGGAAATGACCCAGAAATGGCCGGGTTTAGGTTGTTTTTCGGGCCGCCATAGAATAACAGCTCGGTTCACCGTGGAGCTCTAGGTTGCCGATCTTTTCATGGGGTTTGGCGGCCATTTCCATCACCCTCGAGCTCCCGTGGTGCTCTCCGACCCTTTGCCAATCATTTTGATGCGTTGTAACGCATTCCCGACCACGCTGGAACCCTAACCGCCGCTGGCACCGTCGGGAGCCCTGTTCCGGTAGCTACGGCCGCCGACAACGCCACCGACGAGTTCAGCGACGTGAGTTAGGGCGGGGCGGCAAGTTTGGGGCCGGGAGACGGCCGGGAGAGCAGTTCCGGCGACGCTCGCCGGAGTGCGCCGCCGCGGGCCCCTGTTTGGCGCGAGGAAGGGGAAGACTGCCGGGTGGGACCCACCGGCAGACATTTAAACATTTTGAAATGTCCAGTTTGTTGTTCAAACTTTGGAGGACCACAACTTGGGTTAGGAGAATCCAAAAATTATGAAACAAATTTTGTTGGATTCCTCTAACAGAGTACAATCCAAATCTGAAACCCAATTTTTATGAAACCCGTTAATTAATTCTGGAAAATTCTTTAAACCTTTTCAGAAAAAGAATTTTAGAGGGAGTTTGGTTCATCCAAAAATCCCCAAATTTTGCCAGAATGTTCTTTAGGACATTAGTAAACCCCTGTAAAAGTTTCAGACCATTTGGAGTTGATTTGGTCAGAGCAATTCAAATTGGAAGGTGCCGTGTTCATTTGAATACAGAAACATTTTCAGAGAATTTCCAAAACTTGGAAATTCAGTTCTGGGCGAATCTTAACCCCAAAAATGTTAGGAAAATTCATGCAAACTCTATGAGCTATAATTGAAATTGTAGTTCATTAAGTTGAGCATGAACAGGGGTACTACCTCAGAATAAATTCTTCCTTGCTGATTTGCCAATAGAATTATTCTGAGCAAACCACTCCATGAAAAATGCTAATGTTTGGTCCAGAGAGTTTTCTTGTGACAAGGAACTCACACAAAAACTCTCAGCTCCCTTGGAGCTCTAGATCACCCCTGTCCTGTTTAACCACTTAAGGGATTAATATGGAAAAGGGGGAAAACCACTTAGCATTTAACCATGTGATTAAGTCCAAGCCAAACCACCAACACCAGTTCATCTTTAAATTCTTAAACAAAGTTCCAGGTGTTAGAGGCTGGTTATTAGAACTAATAGTAGAAGTCTTACTCTAAAACTCACATTTGCATCTAAATTAACATGTAGTATTTCATTAACGTGTAGCCGTTGAAGAAGAGACTCCGGAGGTGCTGGACTTCCTTCTTCCGGACGAAGAACTAACTCCTGACCAGCAGCAACAAGGCAAGCCCCGGTTTGCATTAACCCTTTTATAAGTCTTACTTTGTTTACATGTGTCATATGAAGTATGTATGTGCATTAGGTACAGGATGAATGAAACCCCACTTGCATAACCAAAGGTTCCTAAAAGAGTGAGGGTAGTGTCAAGGACCTCGAGTAGACAGGCTATGCTTAATGAGTCATAGGACTTCGGTACAAGTCGAGTAGTTGGAATCTACTCGCGAGATAGGCATTGGGACATACGGGTTCGGTTGAGTGATGTGAGATCACTATAGTAATGAAAATGAGACTAGGCAGGGGCTAGGGCGCAGCAGGAGGAAGTCTTGTGTGCGCAGCCCTGTCCGTGTCGATTGAGGACCGATCCGTGTGCGGCCCTGCTGAACAAGTATTGAACGTACCGAAGGCATATCGGATATATGGGCCCCGATAAACCGATGTAGCCTAAACCTCCGGGCGTCGAGGCATAGCACACCGATTTATAGGTGTAGGTTGAGGGTAGCAAGGTGGAAATCTGCCAACGGGCATAGAGAGATGCTCCGTGTGGGGAATCTCCTGCTCGTTTCGGTGCGACCGGTTCGACGTTTGCGCTGTTGGGTGAAAGGTTGTCCCGTACGACATCGAGTGAGCGTGCTGTGCAGCTCCACGGGTGGGCGTACGTGACGTGCTCTTTGGGTTTCCCTGCTGGTGTATATCGAGTTGATTCGCCGTCCCTCGCGGTGACGAGTACCGCTTGTTCACTGCGTCGTAACGTATACTAATGGATGAAATATGTTGATTCAATGATGCTGATTGATATAATTGTATTGCTACATGTGTGCCACCAAATACTGCTTACTAAATTTCAGATTTCATGAACTGTTAACTTGTTGCTAAAAGATGAACTAAGGATGAACTTGTAGGCGTGTCGTTTTGCTGAAATGCTACTAACCTATGTCTTGGTATACCTCATGTAGAGTTTCATACTTAGGTGAGTCGGTAAAGCCTTGCTGAGACTTCGTGCTCATGGTTGCTGCTTAAGTGTTTTTCAGGTGAGGAGCCACCCACGGACTCGGAGTACGAGTCCACCGGCGAGGGTTACCCTCCGTCGGGGACCACGGCTGAGTGGGAGCCGTACACGCCGCGCTGAGCTGAGGAGTGCAGCTAGTGTGGGTTGCCCTAGGGCTGGGCAACCAACTTTTGCTAGATAGGCGGGCGTGAGTTATGTAGTGTAGACTTCCGCTGTGTAACATAAACAATAGTTGTAACGGAAGTTTGTACCTGTTTGTACAGTTTCAGTTGTTTCCCATGTAATATATTATGTTCTTATGACGTGTGCTGTCGGGTGTCGCATCACGTGGCACCACCCTCTGCGATCCTGGATGAGCGGATTCCGGTCCGCCACATGCAGAACTGAAATTTAATCGAGTTCCCATGGACTCATGTAATTTCTGCCAAAATCTTGAAGTGAACTGTGTACCTCTATCTGATAATATCTTTTTGGGTACACCATGTATGCAGACTATTCTCGACATATACAGTTCTGCTAGTTTGGAACCATTATAAGTTTCTTTCACTGGAATAAAGTGAGCAACTTTTGTCAATCTATCCACTATCACCCATATTGAATCATACCCTGTTTGTGTCCTGGGCAAACCCACTATGAAGTCCATCCCTATTTCTTCCCACTTCCATTCAGGTATCTTTAGTGGTTGTAATAGCCCTGCAGGCCTTTGATGTTCTGCTTTGACTAGTTAACATGTGTCGCACAATGCCACATGCTCTGCAACATCTCTTTTCATTCCATACCACCAATACCTTGTTTTAAGATCATGATACATCTTTGTACTTCCAGGATGGATAGAATAATCAGAATCATGAGCCTCTTTTAAGATTAACTTCTTTATTTCCTTGATGTCTGGCACACATATTCTTTTACCATGCCATATGATACCCTTCTCATCTTCTCTAAATCCCGGGGCCTTGTTTTCTTTGATCAACTGCTTAATTTTTTTGATCTTTTCATCGTCCTTTTGACCTTTTCGTATATCTTGTTCCAGTGTTGAATCAACCTCCATTGCTATGGCTTCTGTATGATTCACCAAGCATAAGTTGAGCTTTGCGAACTCTTCACAAAGTTGGGGTTGTAAATCTCTTATGGTCAACATGTTAACATGTGTCTTTCTGCTCAAGGCATCTGCAACCACATTAGCTTTTCCAGGATGGTAATTGATTCCCACATCAAAATCGTTAATGAACTCCAACCATCTCCTTTGCCGAAGGTTGAGATCTGGCTGAGTAAAGATATACTTCAAACTCTTGTGATCGGTATAGATCTCCGTTCTTTTACCCATTAGGTAATGTCTCCATAACTTCAATGCATGTACAACTGCTGCCAACTATAGATTATGGGTAGGGTAGTTCTTCTCATGCTTCCGAAGTCGTCGGGAAGCATAGGCAATAACATGCCCTTCTTGCATAAGCACACATCCTAACCCTTGCCCTGAAGCATCACAATATACAGAGAATGATTTCTCCATATCGGGCATAACTAAGACTGGTGCAGTTGTTAACTTCTTCTTTAATTCTTGGAAGCTTGATTCGCACTCTTGTGACCATACAAAAGCAGCTCCCTTTTCCAACATCCTTGTGAGTGGTTTGGCTATTTTTGAAAATCCTTCAATGAACCTTCGGTAATAGCCTGCCAATCCTAAAAAGCTTCGGATTTCACCGACATTTTCTGGTGTCTTCCATTTTTGCACACCAGATATCTTTTCTGGGTCTACTGAGATTCCTCCTTCGGAGATAATGTGTCCCAGAAAAGCAACTTTCTTAAGCCAAAATTCACACTTACTGAATTTGGCATAAAGTTTGTTTTCTCTTAGCTTTTGTAATACTATTCTCAGGTGCTCTTCATGTTCTTTCTCATTCTTTGAGTATATGAGAATATCATCAATGAACACTACCACAAACTTGTCCAAGTATTTCATGAACACCTTATTCATAACGTACATGAAATATGCCGGAGCATTTGTTAGTCCAAAAGGCATAACTGTATATTCATACAGTCCATACCTAGAAACAAATGCCGTCTTCGGGATATCTGATTCTCTTATCTTTAGTTGATGATATCCGGATCGGAGGTCAATCTTGGAGAATACACATGCACCTCTTAATTGATCAAACAAGTCCTCAATACGAGGTAAAGGGTACTTGTTTTTGATTGTCACTTCATTGAGGGCACGGTAATCTACACATAACCTCTTGGTTCCATCCTTCTTCGGTACAAATATGACCGGAGCTCCCCATGGTGAGGAACTAGGACGGATATACCCTTTCTCTGATAACTCTCGGATATGATCCTTGAGTTCTGCTAGTTGTTGGGTATCCATCCGGTATGGTCTTTTATATATGGGAGCAGTACCAGGTACTAACTCTATAATGAATTCTACTTCTCGATCCGGTGGCATACCTGGTAACTCCTCGGGAAATACATCTGGAAATTCATTGACCACCTTTATGTCCTCAATAACTACTTCGGTCTTGTTGAGTTGAACATTTCCAGAGGGTACTTGAATAGATGTGAACTCAACTTTTGTTCCATCCGTATGTGTTAGTTCCACTGTTCTGGTTAAGCAATGTATAACTCCTTTATACTTGGTTAACCAGTCCATCCCCAAGATGATATCTATCCCTTGTGATTCTATCACAATGAGATTTGCAAGGAATTCTACTCCATTAACTCCTAGCTTTATCTTGGGACGTACTTGTTTTGTCTTTATTTCTCCTCCAGGAGAATTTACTAGTAACACTCGATTCATAGGTGTAATTGGTAATTTGTGCTTGGTTATGAATTCCTTGGCTATGAATGAGTGTGTTGCACCAGAGTCAAACAGAATTGTTGCAGGATAAGTATTGACAGAGAACATACCAATCACCACATCTGGTGCCTCTTGTGCTTCTTCCATGGTCACATGATTCACCTTGCCACGCACAAGACTCTGTGGTTGAGGTGGCTTCTTGTTGGGGCAACGGTTGGCATAGTGTCCTGTTTCTCCGTAATTGAAGCATTGCCCCGTGACCTTGTTCATTGGTGCTTTGTTGCCTGGTTGTGCATTCGGAGGATTTGACCCTGCCGGACGGGGTTGGAAAGCAGGACGTTGTTGCTGCACTTGTTGTCGCTGTTGCTGTGGTTGGAAGGTTAGATTCCTAGCAGCAGGGTTGTAGCTCCTCTGAAACTGATTGGGAGATATAGGTCGATTCATTGCTCCCGTCGGCGGTGATGAGAAACGGGGCCGACTGTTGCTTCTAGAAGCCTGTCCTTGCCAATTCATTTTCCTCTTTCGCTCTTCAACTAACTTCTGTCTTTTTCTTTCCACTATGAAAGCCTTGTTGATGAGCTTTTGGAAACTTTCATAGTCACTTGAGGACATGGCATACTGTATTTCTGAGTTCAAGCCCTCAATGAAACAGTCTTGTTTCTTTTCATCTGTGTCTATGTCTCCCGGGGCATAGCGAGATAATTGCGTAAACATGGTGAGGTACTCTCGCACGGACATGCTACCTTGCTTCAGGTTGAGGAACTCCTTCCGTTTGTTCTTGATTTCTCCTACTGTAACATAGTGATTACGGAAGGCGAGTTTGAACTCATTCTATGAGATACTTTCTGGATCCTCATGAGCTTCTTTGTATGCCGTCCACCAGTCCGCTGCAGATCCATATAGTTGGTGAGAAGCAAAGAGTACTCTCTCACGTCCAGGGCATTGTATGATCTGCAACTTGTTCTCAATATTTTTGAGCCAATCATCAGCTTCCAACGGTTCTATAGCACTGTCAAACCTTGGTGGTTGGGTGCTTAGGAACTCATTTAACTTTGGTTGACGTGGTGCATTCTGAAGTTGTGGTCGAGGTTGCTGCATGTTGGCCACCACTTGTGTCAAATTTTGAATGAGTTGGTTTTGCACGTTCATCATCTGTTGTATGATTTCTCCATCAGCTCTGCGTGCAACTCGTGGCTGCCATCCAGGCAAAGGAAACTCTGCAGCCTCATTGTTGTTGTTTCCTTCGTTGCGTCTCCTTCTTCCTGCCATCTATTGTGAATGACTACGTTTAAACTTAATGTATAGATGTTCTATGAAGTGTATTACGTTGTGCATAGACTTCATAAATCCTACACAACAGTTACCAAAGTTTCTACTTGTTTATTAAATGATCATGGTTGAAACAACTAAGCATTTATATTCCTTAATAGATATTTACATACGCTGATGAGGTTGTGAACATAAGCCTACGGCTTTCACAACTCACGTTCACATACTAACACACACATTACATCATTAATCTAAACAATTACACTAATCAACCATTACACACTAGTCAACACAATACCATACAAGCGTACTACATGAGTTACTACATAAGTAAGGACACCTATCCTAGTTGTCCCCTGGGTTCTGTGCATCCTCCCGTGGGTTCCCGCCATCACCATCAGGAGTGCTAGCCTCTGACTTAGCCATGGAGGCCTCAGGTGCTGGAGAAATATGAGGGCGTTTGGCTGCCCTACGGTCTGGAGAGTCCGGAGTCCAAGTGTCTCCGTCCGAAGCATAGAGATCACTCACTTCTCCATCCCTCATCCTCATCAGTCCACGCATAATGGCCTCCGTCTTCTTCAGAAGGTCCCGGACGTCTTGGAGTTCCTGTTGGCAGTTCTGCAGCCTCGTACTGACGTCCACTCCTACCTGGAGGCTCATATCCATCTGCACTACGTCACAACCTTCATGGATGGGCTCGTAGTTGAATACCGCACTTCCACTTTGTCGCCTAGGGGTGTACATGTATTGGGTCCCCTCAAGGCGTCCACGGTTTGTGTAGCTCTGGCAAGTGATTGCCTCCCAAGTGGCGTCCTTCTCAGCCTCTGCCATGGTAGACCTCCATGCTGGCGAGTTGTGGATCTTGAGCAACTTGTTCTCATAGTAGATCCTCACCTGCGACTTCCACTCATCGTGTTCTGCGCGAGAGACTCGAGTGGTGTCGTACTACACCTCTAGCTTGCCGGTATAACCAGCATAGCAAAGGAGGTGTCTCAGGCGATCCACCATGCCTCTAGTGGACTCCCCGTGGGTCTGGTAGGTGGCGGGGTTGTCCACCTCCTCAGTAGTGCGTTCCGCCAGCTGGTGTCGAGGAACTCGTCCTCCGATGGACTTACGGGCTGTAAGACGTGTGCGTGCCATCTGTTTCAAGAAAAATTTAAAAATGTGTTAGAAAATAAACAATAATATAATTTTGAGTATAGATGAGGTTAGACAACATATATATAATTTAAATAATCCTCCTTCTAACAAAATATTTAGTAAAATAGTTTTTAATAAAATAGTGATGTCTATCCCGTCCATTTCTAACTAGGTTTGCGTCCTACGGGCAACCTTGGCTCTGATACCACTTTATCACACCCGGCATTCCATAAGAAATACCCGAGCGTATACTCACATGTATGCCAGGATCAGTTGATTCATACATGTGCCGACAAGAGTGTAATATTATTATATTACAAGCCACGTTCAACATACATCATAATATTATATCATAGTACATAAAATATCAACTAATAATACCATTACACTAAACACCACAGCGGAAGACTACATCGTGGGTGCTCCAATTTCACAGGCGTTGCCCGGGGGTTACGCCAACCTAGAACAACTCCTCGGGATCGAAGTCCTCCTCATCAAAGTCTACATCTTCATTTGCACCTGAGCCAACATATGATATCCAACAAAAGCAAGTTTGAGTACCGAAGGTACTCAGCAAGTGTAGGAAAGAATGTTATGAAGGCCAATAGCAAGGGAAGGCTAACATGGTTAAGCACTATGCATTAATCCTAAGCCCTAGCTTTGATTACCAACCTATCTTACTAAGTGATAATTCCACCATCATCATAATTAAGTCATTAATGTTAGGTTACACCACCCAACAACCTCTTTCGACTCACATCCATGTTTCTCTAATCATGGACAAGTCCAAGCCGCTCTTGACCGTGAGCACGGCTGTCATGACAGTTTGGTTCTCTGAAGAGATTGTACCACTTTACCCACAAGTAGTGATTTCATCCCCTGTTGCCAGGTGGACTAAGAAACCTCCATGATATCCGTGGTTGCAAGCCACATTACACACTTCCTTTGGTGTGCGATCAGGAGATCACTACATGGCCTTTACAAAGGGTCTACCGGCAAGTACAAGCCCACTGAGGTTTCACCGCTGTAGTTCCTGGGAGTAACCCTCCCCTACAAAAGCCCCCTCTTGAGCCTTGCAGTTCCCAGGACAGTCAAAAATGGACTCCCATTCCCCCCACCATCCAAACACTCATACTATACCGGCAAACTCCTAATTAATTGGCCAAGCTGCCCCATCTCAGTCTTGTGGTGGCACTATAAAGCCGGGTTAACTGTTCCATGAACCGGTCCTTAGAATCTAAGACAGGCACTATCACTAACCCGAGTCTCGTGCACGAAGCACCATCCAAAGCAACCAGCCTGTCTAGATTCCTAACACCATGACACACACTTGTGTCTTTCATATAATTCCACAAGACTAACCACATTTATGTTTCATTCATTCTCTAAGTACTAAGCATGGCTAAGCACATAAAATGATAACCAATAATTATCAACTAAGTCCCTCCATGGCTTAACTATTCATCCTAAATTAGGTTTCATGTTAATGACATCATACAAATAGTCTAACTATTCATCCTAGAATAGGAACAAAGTGATCAAGGAACACTTGTCTTTGAAGGAAGGGTGATTCACTTCAAATTCTTGCTCTTGAAGATTTGGGTGTAGTTCTTGATTTGGTTCTAGCCATTCATATGCACACAAAACAATGCCAGACATGCCATAAGAATCCTATCAATGTATTACAATCATATATGTTTGTATACACACATGCACCTATTGTTTTTGTATCATTTCATGTGGGTTAGAATGGAAATAAATTTCAATTAGGTACTTATATCCTTCTACTTTACTATTGCCACAGCTAAAAACTCATTTTCAGTTTGTCGGATGATTTGAATAAATTTTAGAGTTTTATAGATATATATGTTAATTGTTGTAATTAATTAAATCCTAAAAATCATTTAAATTATTATTATAATGATTTTCAGAACTCATATTTCTAATTTCTGCATTTCAGAACCTATTTAAGTATTTAGAACAGTTTCCAAAATTTTTCTTTAATATACACTATTTTATCCATATTTTAGTATTTATTTAATACCAAAAAACGCATTTTCAGCCATTTAAATAATTATTCTGGACTAAAGAAACTTCAAATGCATAAAAACATAAAAACAGAATAATATTGTGCTGTTTGATAAATTTTTACAATTTTTCTGTTATTTATATTATTTTGGTTTACATTTTCAGAATTAATTTATCTTTATATTATTAATTTCAGTCTTTGAAACTAATTACTTTTAACCTCAGATTTAATATTCTGACCAAAACATTTATTCAGGGCTTTTAAAAATTTTCTCACATTTTTCAGAATTTATTTAGTCCTAATTTGACTTATTACAGAATTAAAACAAACTTTTAAACTAATTTGGGCCAATTTGTAATATTTTCAAACTTCCTAGGGTTCAAATTGAATTTACAGAACTATATTACTAAATTCTAAAATACACAGGGGCTATTTGGCTAATTCACAGTGAATTTCCAATTTTCTATAAGTCTAGGGTTGATTCTGTAAATCACAGGGGTTATTTCCCAGTTATTTAAATCTCCAGGGGCCTAACCGTGAAATTCTCAACGTATATAACTGTTTTGAATGTGGGCCGTTGGATCTGAGATCAACGGCCCAGATTTAAAATAATCGAACCGGTACGCTGGTTTTAATCTGAGCCGTTGGCTCAGATCCGGCGTACCAGAGGCGGCCACGTCGCCCCCGACCCTTCTCTCTCGCGTCCGGCGGCGGTGGCCGGAGTTTTATGTTTTCCTCGAATTATCTACTGATCTTTGATCTCTCGGTACCAGAAGAAAGAGGGGAGGATGGGGAACTCACCTAGGTGGTCCTCGGGGATCAGAGACGGCCGGAAAAGCACGATCGACGGTGACAGTCCGAAATTCCGGCGATCTTCGTCAGAATTGATCTCCAGGCGTTTTTCTTCAGGGAATTTGATCGGAAATTTGCTCTGGAGGTCGATGGAGTGTGTAGGGATCACTAGAACCAAAGATTTCCGAGTGTTTTTGAGGAATTCGACTTTGGGGTGGTTTTTCAATTCGGGAGGAGTGAGGGCGGTTCTCGGGGTAGAAATGGCCGACGCCGGGGGGTATTTGTAGGGGGCAGCGAGGCGGCGGTTGCTAGGGTGTCCGTTGGCGAAGAGACACGCGGAATTGGCCACGTGGTGGCGGTTTTCTTCTCACATGTGATAATAGAAGGGAAAAGAAAGAGAGAGAGGAAGAGGGGCGGCGGTTTTGGAGGAGGAGGGGCCGACGGCCGGGCTGGGGTGGTGAAGGGGGAGGGGGTTTACTCATTTTGTGAAAAACTCGGGTATTACAATCACCGTCGCTCGCGGAAGAGGATTGAGCATACTTGCCCACTGCGCTGTGACTTAGTAAGAAGAGGAACTAAGTCTCTTAACTTGCTGTTTGCGGATTAATCACTGTATTGGAACCTTGACTGAAGTAGATATAGAGCCAACTAAATTTCATTTCCACCTTAGGCTAGCAACATCGGGATAAGCGTTTCTTGTTTGATTGTGGACTTCCGATGTTGTGAGGCGTGAGGACCACTAAAATGAAGGCTAAAAGAATCTGAATATAAGGATCAAGTTTAGTCAGGCTGCATTTTGCAAATTCCTATGCCTACTGTCTTACTACCCCTGCATGTAGAGTTGCATGTTTAGGATTGACGGGTAAGTCTTGTTGAGCCTTAGTGCTCACGGTTGCTTCTGAGTTGTTTTTGCAGGTAGCAGGATGCCTGCTATGAAGAGGGTTGTTCGATGAGACGATGAACCTCACGGTTTGTTCAACTCATCGGTAACCTAGCCGCTGCCTTTCTTTGGTGAAGCTAGTAGGAAGCGTTCACGGGCTGAACGACTTCTCTTCGGCGTAGTTAGGGTCGAGAGTGAGTAGTTTGTCCAGCTAGTTTTAATTTCCGCTGCGTGTGTACTTATGTTGTAAAAGATCTTATGTTGAGTAAAAAAATGGTTCCGTTATGTTCTTACACCTCTTTTCGTGCATGCTGTTGGGTGCCGCATCGCACGGCACCACCCACTGCGATTCCTGGGCCGGGCCGTCACAGACGTGGTATCAGAGCCGCATTGGGAATAGCACGCATGAAAAGGGTCTATTTTTGAAAACTTAGGAGTATACAAGTGAGGAACGTATAGTATGCCAACATAAGGAGTATTATTAGCATAGTTACTTAAGGTGGCAAGCTAACAGTGTGTTACTCTTCAGTATTTAAATTCAGTAACGACGCACCTACGTGGAGGTAAGAATGGTAAGGAACGCCACCGAAAGCGGATCAATTTCGGTTAGCTCACCCATACGAGGAAAGTAGTGTGGGATGTTCCGTTCAGCAATGAACGGGAAGTGAATATGTTTTCTAAGACTCTTCTTGTCTTAGAGACATATGAATGGCACTAGCCTCCAGTGCGCAAACCCAGGGGCAAGAGGAGGAGACCCCATCGTGTGGTTTGTAACACGAAGTGTGTTCTTTAGGACTCTTCATGTCCTATGAGGCATACTAAAGCGCTGGTCCACCGGTGTGCTTTATTGCAAAGGTGTGGATCCCCGTCGGGTGGTGAATAACCCGATCATGTACCTTGAGACGTGGCTTGACTCAAGGACGGCCCGTATGACAATGATACGGGGCGTATGTTTTTACTATGATATGGACCTGCCTGAAATGACAAACCAATGTGTGCATCATTATTGAGTGGTTTTCTGCAGGTACCTTAACCACGTTAGAACATGTCGTGTAGAAAAAGTTTGTGAGTGATCGTTTTAGTGCCACCACTTGAGACGTATAAGCCGGTATAAAGCCGGATAAGATTTTAATTTGGTGAGGAGACGTAGTACCGTGATATGTTTTGAACTGCATGAAAATGAAGGTTTGAAAAGAAAAAGAGTAAATTTGGAGTCTAGGATTCTATTAGGGGGTGATGAACTCCTATATTGAACTAAGAGTCAATTGGGAGTATAGATTCATTCACAAAGACTTAGGAATAACCTCCCCTGTTTTCGGCAGAATTTTTGCTGAAGTTGAACAGGACATAATTTTTGTTTGGTTGAACCAATGGAGGTGAGTGATACATTTCTGGAACGATATTGAAGTGTTCTACAACTCTTCATTAGAACTCCAGACCAGAATCACCTTCCAAATGGATGAAATTCTCAGAGGAGTGTGAACTGCCCAAAAACAGGGCAGTCAAAAATTGCTCTCTGGAAATTTCTGTATTTCGACCATAACTTTTTATAGAAAAATTTCTAAGGGTCATGTAATACACCGTTGGAAATCTTGTGATATATGCTATGACTTTGTATTCAAAGTTTCTCCAGGTTTGGAGTTTAATTGTATGAAAACTTGCGGACAAAACAGCCACTTTCAAAGGAGGTGCTGTCAAAATTGTTCCAGATTTCTGTGAACTTTGAAATATCACAACTTTTGATCCAGAACAGATATGAAGGCAAATGAAAACTCGTTGGAAATATATTGAAGTTAACTATAACTTTGATATTCAACTTGAGACATGAAATTGCCATTTTCATATTCAAATTCTGGGGTTAAGACCAATTGGTCATTCTGAACAGAGTAGTGCTTATTGCCTATGTAACTTAAGAATTGTTGTGGACAGGGATGTTTCAGACTTCTCTAAGCTCCATAACATGTTCTTGAGTTATTTCTCAGTTTGTCCTACTGTTGGAATTAAGGGTTTGGACAAACTTGCTCACGTTTGATAGAGTTCAGAATTGTCGAAACCCTGGTTAGATTATGTGTGCTGCATTATTGATGTGAGGTTTTTAGGGTTATGTTTTCAATTCAAGTTGAGTTTAAACTTTGAATTTTAACCGTAAATTGCTCACTCTTGCAGCATGGATCGTGCTCATTCTAGGAATGAGGTTGGTGAGTCGAGTCACGGCGAAAGTAATTCGCCACGACAAGAAGTGCCGACATCATCAACCGGATTGGCGGAAATCTTGGCAAAGATGGCTGAGTCTCGGGATCTGTTGGTGCGACAAAGCATACGACAGGAGACACTACAGCAAAATCCCCGCCAAGCACTTATCTGGATTTTCTAGCAAGACAACCACCAGTTTTCTCGGAAGCGAAAGAACCGTTGGAGTCGGCTCATTGGCTCCAATGTATTGAAATCAAGTTCGGGATGCTTGAGTGCGATGAGTACCAGAAGACTTTATTTGCCGCTCAACAACTCCACGGAGCTGCTGGAGTTTGGTGGGCGGAGTACATTGCTACTCTTCCTGAAGGTCATCGAGTGACGTGGGATGAATTCCGGAATGTTTTCCGGTCACGTCACGTTTGTTCGGGAATTCTTCGAACAAAGTATCAAGATTTTTCTGGAGCTAAAGCAAGGAGAAAGGAGTGCGTACGAGTACTTCAAGGAGTTTGAAGACTTGATGCAATACGCAACTCATATGGTTGACTCGGAAGCGTTGAAGTGCGAGTACTTCTTCCGAGGTTTGAATGTCGAACTTAAGGAACAAGTGACCTTGTTCAATAACGGTATTTACAATGAGTTGGTAAATGCCGCTATCATTAAAGAAGACATGCATCTCCGTTGTGAAGCGGAGCTGAAAAGAAGTATACCGCCGGACAGTGACATCGAGGTTCGTCCGAACTATCGAGTGCGGTATTGCTCGCCAGTTAGGCAACAAATTCAGCCTGTGGTGCAACTCTCACAACCACGGCTGGAGTTACTCACTTATGAGCCTCCACCTCAACAGCAGCGGTCAGAAATTATTCGTGCAACCCTACCGCAACCAGCTACGCACGAATTATCTCCACCTCGTGTTAGTAGAGAGCTGAGGATTTCTGCAGCACGAAACCGTCGTGGAGCTGAGCAGAGCCACACTCATGTGTCATCTCCTCAATGCTCAGATCAGCACCATGAACCTTCAAAGAAGAATCTTTCGAAAGCTGGCAGGGTTAATTACACTGCTATTGAGGATATTGCTAAAGGCGAGCCAGTTTTGGCGGGCATGTTCACTTTACATGAACAGCCCATTTTCGTGTTATTTGATTCCGGAGCCACCCACAATTTTATTAGCAGAGACTATGTGCTGAAGAATAATCTTCCATTTAGCACAGTTAAGCATCCGTTTCATATCAGCGCACCCGGAGGCAAGATATCAACAGATGAGATGGTCTCTCGGGCACCGTTATGTTTAGGTGGAAATATCTATCCTGCGAGCCTTATCATACTCAAAGGCCAAAGGATTGATATTATCTTGGGGATGTCATGGTTGACACATTATGGAGCTATCTTTGACATCAGCTCTCGAACTGTCCAACTGAATTCCCCAATACACGGTTGCAACACATTGAATCTTGTGGATCCATCACAACAAGTTGCAGCAGTGCATCAGATTGAAGCTCCTAAACTTGAGGATATTCCAGTGGTATGTGAATATCCAGATGTGTTTCTCGAAGACTTGCCGGGCATGCCACCCGAACGTGATGTAGAGTTCAAGATTGAACTCGCACCGGGAACAACACCTATTTCTCGGCGACCATACAAAATGGCACCAAAGGAGCTAGCAGAATTGAAGGAGCAGCTTAATGACCTCATGGACAAAGGTTTTATACGCCCAAGTTCATCACCTTGGGGCTGTTCCGCACTCTTCGTAAAGAAGAAGGACGAGACTTTGAGACTATGTGTAGATTATCGTCCACTGAATGCTGTCACTATCAAGAATAAGTATCCACTACCGCGCATCGATATTTTGTTCGATCAACTAGTGGGTGCTAAGGTATTCTCCAAGATGGATCTTCGGTCTGGGTATCACCAGATAAAAATCCGGGCAAAAGATGTACCTAAGACGGCGTTCTCAACAAGATATGGTCTTTATGAATATCTTGTCATGTCCTTTGGGTTGACCAATGCTCCGGCTCACTTTATGTATCTCATGAACTCTGTGTTCATGCCGGAGTTAGATAAGTTCGTCGTGGTTTTCATCGATGACATCTTGGTCTATTCAAAATCTGAAGAAGAACACGCTGAACATTTGCGTATTGTACTCCAACGCTTGAGGGATCACAAGCTATATGCAAAGTTCAGTAAATGTGAGTTTTAGATCAGCAAAGTGCCGTTTTTTGGGATATTATTTCAGTGGAAGGCATCGCTGTGGACCCAAGTAAAATCGAGCAAGTGCTGAATTGGAAATCTCCAACATCTGTTCATGAAGTGAGGAGTTTCCTAGGTTTAGCGGGTTATTACAGGAGATTCATTCCAAACTTCTCCAAAGTCGCTAAACCTATGATGGAGCTGTTGAAGAAAAGCACCAAGTGTGATTGGAGCAATTCATGCGAACAAGCTTTTCAAACTTTAGTGAAGTATCTCACTACAGTTCCAGTTTTAGCCCAGCCGGACACAACGAAGCCTTTTGATGTCTATTGCGACGCATCCGGCATCGGTTTGGGTTGTGTGTTGATGCAAGAAGGACGTGTGGTCGCGTATAGACCCCGACAACTCAGGGGTCATGAGCAGAATTACCCTACGCACGACCTTGAACTAGCTGCAGTGGTCTTAGCATTGAAAATGTGGAGACATTATCTACTAGGCAATCTAGTACATCTCTACACTGACCACAAAAGCTTAAAGTACATCTTCACACAGAAGGAACTGAATATGAGGCAGCGAAGATGGCTCGAATTGATCAAGGACTATGAACTTGAAATTCATTACCATCCGGGCAAAGCGAATGTGGTTGCCGACGCACTTAATCGGAAAGCCCACGTTCACCATTTAGCCATGGCTGCACATGAAGAAGGAGAACCAAGCCTGCGCTTAGTTCCCTACGGATTGCTGTTCAACCTCGCTCTTATTCCTACAATCCGAGATGAGATTGTAGAGGCTCAGAAGAGAGACAGGGGTATGTCTCATATCCGGAGGAGAGTGGACAGCGGTGAGTTGAAGATGTTCTGCAAAGATGGAGAGGGTACTCTATGGTTTAACAACCGTATAGTTGTACCCCTGAACATGAAATTGCGGAGGAAGATACTAGATGAAGCACATTTATCCAAGTACTCCATTGATCCAGGAAGCAATAAGATGTACCAGGACTTGAAATCTAAGTTCTGGTGGACACGGATGAAAAGAGAGATTGCGAAGTACGTATCCGAGTGTGATACGTGTCGGCGGGTTAAAGCCGACCATATGAGGAAAGCCGGACCACTTCAATTGCTGAAGGTTCCAGCATGGAAGTGGGAAGACATAAGTATGGACTTCATCGTCAGTTTACCCATGACCAGCAACAAGCATGATTCTATTTGGGTAATCGTCGATCGTTTGACCAAGACAGAACATTTTATTCCTGTCCATACCAAATATGTGGCAAAGAAGTATGCGGAGCTGTTCATATCAAGAATCGTGTGTTTACACGGGGTTCCCCGCACCATCGTGTCTGACCGAGGTGCGTTGTTCGTATCCAGATTTTGGGAGCAACTGCATGCTTCCTTGGGAACCAAGTTAATTCGGAGTTCAGCATATCATCCGCAAACTGATGGTCAAACGGAGAGGATAAATCAGATTCTGGAGGATATGCTACGGGCATGTGTCATCAATCATGGGAAGAATTGGGATGACCATCTACCGTTAGCAGAATTCTCATATAACAACGGTTATCAATCCAGCATCAAAATGGCCTCGTATGAAGCTCTTTATGGCCGGAAGTGCCGCACACCGCTGAATTGGTGTGAGTCCGGCGAGAGAGTGGTCTATGGGATTGATCTTGTGAATGAAGCCGAGGAACGAGTGCGAGTGATACAAGCCAATTTAAAGGCTGCTCAATCTCGGCAGAAGAGTTATGCAGACAAAAGACGTCGACCTCTTCACTTCGACATCGGGGACCACGTTTATCTTCGTGTCTCTCCGATGAAAGGGGTTCATCGGTTCAGAGTGAAGGGAAAGCTCGCTCCGCGATTCATCGGGCCGTTTGCGGTCACTGAGATATGTGGACCCGTGGCCTATCGTCTGGAGTTACCGACGTCACTTTCAGGTATTCACAATGTTTTCCACGTCTCTCAACTGCGGAAATGTCTTAAGTACCCAACCGCGGTTCATATGGAGAACATTGGGATCTTCAACCGGATCTCACCTATTCTGAGTATCCGATACAGATTATTGATGAGAAGACTCGCGCCACAAGAAATCGGACATTGTGATTTTACAAAGTCTTGTGGAGCAACCACACCGCTGATGAAGCCACGTGGGAAAGTGAGGATTTTCTCCGTTTAAATTTTCCTGACCTGTTTGTACCATATGTCCAGTAGCCATGCTTCCTTCTTCTTTCTTTTTGTAATATCGGGACGAGATTCTTTTAAGGGGGGAGGAATGTAACGTCCCTAACTTTTGTAAAGTTTTATTTCAACGTATGAAACAAAGTTAAGGCAAAGAAAGACGATAATGGTGTCACATGAAATAACGAACACAAATATGGACATGTGAGGGGGTTAAAAATTTTCTCTAGCACATGCTCAACACATGTTAACCTAGGGGAAAGAATTAGACTCCCAAAAAACTCTAACTCATGTGCACCTTCTATATGAGTAGAGTGGAGGAAATTTAAATGCAATTTGAATTCTTTTGAAAGGATTCCTATTCAGATTGTACAAAGGCCCATATGTGAGAGCATAGATGCATTTCTCATGTATTCAAGAGCCTAAGTTTCAAATTTGGAGAATTTTAGGTTTCATATACTATTTATTCCGAGGATTAAATGAGGGCACGTTCAAATTCAAACTTAAATTTGAATTTTGAACCAAACATACTTAATTTCAAAATATGATTTCAGATTTGAGTTCCTCATAATTCTTTTGACCTATCCTCCAAGTTTGATCAAATTCGGAGCTCGTTTGCTAATTTAAATCGAAATGGGGGATAAGAGGGAGAATTGTGGCTGTGGACCCCACATGTCATACACCACAATTGAACAGCAGACTCTGTTTCCTGCCGGAGGCACACACGCTCGACAGCAGCAGCTGGGCACACTCGGTGGCTCAGTTCCAGCTCCTGCTTGCTCGACTTCTCCTCATCCTGATCACCAGCGAGTGCCACAAGGCTAATTTGCCTCTCCCAGCTCGATCTCAGCCTCAGTGTTCTGCTCCCGTGGGCTTCTCTTGCAAGCAGAACAGAACCACCGCTCTGCTCTTCTTCCCCTCACGCAGCCACCACTCAACCTCGGTTGCTCGAGCTCCCCACATAGAAAACTTTCGCCCGTGAGTGCTCTAGCCGGCTGTCAACTTCCCTCCGCAGTCCTGAGCTCACCGGCGCCTAGAAACGGCAAAGTTTCCACTGTCCCGAACTGAAACTGAAGAAGCTGGAACTGGACGCCGTGGACAGCCCAAACCAGGAGGGATCACGCCCAACCAAGCCACCCCATCTGTGCACCTACAAGCCTAGTTGCTCACCTCCAAAGCTCAGCCCCAGCCATTGATCACAGAGGGAGAATTTCAAGTTTTTCTCCTGGGCGGCAGAAACGGACCTTGAGGTAAGGAATTGTAAAATTCGTCCTCAAATCGTGTTTGTTGGGTCTCAAACTTCACACACAGGTTGTTAACTGCCTAACACACCTCCTCCATCGATTTTAGACCAAGAAATTGAGTGTAGAGTGAGCAATCCGAGCTCTTTTAGAGGGTATGCCGCTGGACCCTATCGGGTGCATGGTGCCGATAGGTTTAGAGCCATCTCCAGCTGGTTTAGACCTCATGCCGGTCTTCTACATGATCCCCTGGTGCTGTAGAGCCCAAGCACCGACCATTTGGTGGAGAATTCACCGTGCAAGACCTCGCCGGAGCTCTAGTGTTTGCTGTGACCGGTGCGCCCTGTTTTCCGGCGAGTTTCAGCCGCCGGGGACCTCACCAACGTGTTCAGCGTGGGGAAATATGGGGGGGCGGCCAGCAGGGGGTCTGGAGGTGGCTGGGAACTGGTTTTCCGGCGACCTCACCGGAGGGGGCCGCCACTGGTGTGTTTGGCGCGAGTCTGGAGGTTAGGGATGACAGGTGGGACCCACTGTCAGCATTTAAACATTTTCCAGATTTTCCCACTTTAGTTCAAACTTTGGAGAGCCATAACTTTGTGTAGGAATGTCCAAAAATTGTGAAACAAATTTTGTTGGATTCCTCTCAAAGAGTACAATCCAGGGGTGCAGCCCAAGTTTTATGAAAATCCCTGGATTTGGCTCAACATTCTTCCGAAATTCCTTGAACTCCAGTAAAAATTTTAGGGGCATTGGACCTCATTTGCTTGGTCAAATGATGTGTTCATTCCTTATGTCTCTGAAAAATGGGAAAATAAACAGAGACATTTTCAGCTTTTCCCCAATCCTTGAAAAATCCATATCTCCATGTAGGAAACTCCAAAAATGGTAAAACCAATTCCTATGGACTTAGGACATTTTGTACTTCACAAAAAGTCTACTTTGCAGCATAGGAAAGCTTAATATCTAGGGGTAAAGGCAGGTTAGTGAAAACCACATAAGGATTTGTTGTGCTCACATGAAGCTATTTCTGGAGCTCAATTTTTCCACACTGCCTAAATACCATCCATAGATGCTGTGGATAAATTCTCAGCTTCATTAGACCTCTGGAACTTGAGCTACCATCTTTTATGTTTAAGTGTCCATATAATGGACTTAATCACATGGTGATTACTAGTATCACTTGTCACCTAGCATTCTTCATCTCTAAGGTTTAGATCCAACAACAGAAACCTTGCTGTTGTTTATCACTTTTAGGTGTGAGTTAACTGGTACAACAGTTTTGAATACTTTTCTAAATTGCTTTTGAATACATGTGCATAAATCATCTTAATAGCACGTGACGTCGACGTTCGACGAGGACTCGACTCTGCAGTGAGGATCCCCATATCGTGACAAGTTTGGCGGATTCTCCAGAGGAAGACTAACTCCTAGATTCTAACAAAACCGTTGAGCAAGGCAAGCCCCAGTTTGCATATCGTTACCGTTTTAAATTTTGCTTTACTTCACATCATGTTTATTAGACTCGAGTGCATTATGTCTAGGATGATTGAAACCCACTTGCATGCCTATTACATCCCTCATTAGAAGGTTTAGTGTAGGCTTTGCCTCGTTGTAGATGCTAGGCTAATGTTGTAGCTAGCTCGGTAGAAGTCGAGTAGTAAAAAGCTACTCGCGAGAAAGTTCGAGTAATGGAGTTACTCGCGAGAGATAAATGATAAGAGCACCCTCATGAATATGAGATGGGTATGGGGATGTTCCTGTAGGATGGAGCGCTCAAGGTTGGTCTCGACCTGCGATGGGTGTGACAATGCTTGAGACCACATTTTGCCTGGACCGGGATGGTAAGGCAAATGTGGAGGTTGGTTGTAGCCCCGTCCGTGTCGGTTAAGGACCGTATGTATGCGGCCCTTCTGGACAAGATTGAGCTGTACCGGATATATAGTGGGGTATGGGACCCATGAAACCGATGTAACTCGATGGACCGTGATATAGAAACTCATCCTTCGCGTGGGAATGGCGTTGAGAAGGCGGGAGGTGTAAATCCTTTAGCGGGCAACTTCGACGTGTCCGCGTAGAGGACCATCCTGCTCGGCGCGAAGCGTTTTTCTATGTCGGGGTGTCGTGTGAAAGGTTGCTGCATACAACGTAAGAAAGAGCTCTTGAGAGAGTCTTTCGAGGCGGGTGTATGTGTCGTGTATTCCGGGTTGTTATTGATTCGAATCACCGTCGCTCACGGAAGAGGATTGAGCATACTTGCCCACTGCGCCGTGACTTAGTAAGAAGAGGAACTAAGTCTCTTAACTTGCTGTTTGCGGATTAATCACTGTATTGGAACCTTGACTGAAGTAGATATAGAGCCAACTAAATTTCATTTCCACCTTAGGCTAGCAACATCGGGATAAGCGTTTCTTGATTGATTGTGGACTTCCGATGTTGTGAGGCGTGAGGACCACTAAAATGAAGGCTAAAAGAATCTGAATATAAGGATCTAGTTTAGTCAAGCTGCATTTTGCAAATTCCTATGCCTACTGTCTTACTACCCCTGCATGTAGAGTTGCATGTTTAGGATTGACGGGTAAGTCTTGTTGAGCCTTAGTGCTCACGGTTGCTTCTGAGTTGTTTTTGCAGGTAGCAGGATGCCTGCTATGAAGAGGGTTGTTCGGTGAGACGATGAACCTCATGGTTTGTTCAACTCATCGGTAACCTAGCCGCTGCCTTTCTTTGGTGAAGCTAGTAGGAAGCGTTCACGGGCTGAACGACTTCTCTTCGGCGTAGTTAGGGTCGAGAGTGAGTAGTTTGTCCAGCTAGTTTTAATTTCCGCTGCGTGTGTACTTATGTTGTAAAAGATATTATGTTGAGTAACAAAATGGTTCCGTTATGTTCTTACACCTCTTTTCGTGCATGCTGTTGGGTGCCGCATCGCACGGCACCACCCACTGTGATTCCGGGCCGGGCCGTCACAACATAACAGTTTGTAAAAAAATCTCGGAGGGTCAGATGATACACCGTTGGGAAGGTTACGGAATTTGCAACGTGGTTATAGTTCAAAGTTTGTTCAGATTTTTATTGTATTTGCATATACAACTGTGATAGAAATAGCCGCATACAAAGGAGATGCTGGCAAATTTTATCCAGGAATTCTGTCAACTTGGAGCAATCATAACCATTGATCCAGAAATGATCTGAGTACTCGTTGGAAAGATACTGAAGTTAACTTTAACTTTGGTATTCAACTTGAGTTATGAAAATGCTAGCAAACGGATTAAAATCTGGGTTAGGACAGCCGGGTCTGTTCTTTACAGCAAAGAGGGTTAGTTAAGCCTATCAGGCGGAAGTGACTAAACCCGAGGATATTCCGGTGGTATGTGGATATACGATGTGTTTCCGATGAGTACCGGTTATGCCGGCCAATGGGACGTCAAGTCCAAGATTGAACTGGCACCGGAAACAACACCGATTTCACAGAAGCCATATATGATGGCACCCGATGAACTGGCGAAGTAGAAGGAGCAACTAAGGGAATTTATGAGCAATGGTTTTATGTGATCAAGCTCATCACCTGGGGATTGCTCTACGCTGTTCGTTAAGCAGAACGATGAGACACTAAGATTAAGTGTTGATTATTGTTCTCTCAATGCCGTCACTATAAGGGACAATGAGGGTACTCTATGGTTGAAAGACCGTATAGTTATACCTCATGAGATGGAACACTCTACTGTCGGAAATGTCGCACACCGCTGAAGTGGTGTGAGTACGGCAGAAGGGTACGGTTCGGGGTTGATTAGTCAACAAAGCCGATGACTGAGTTCGAACAATCAGAAGCGAACTTGAAGGCTAAATGATCCCGACAGAAAAGCTACAAGGATCAAAGGCGTAGACCGTGGCATTTCGACGTCGGAGAACACATTTATCTTTATGTGTCTCCGATGAAAGAAATTCACCGGGTCGATGTGAAGGGGAGATTTTGCTCCCCGAGCTTTAGATCCATTGGCTACAACGAAGGAGTACGGACCCATAGACTACCGGCTGAAACCACCGGCATGTATTGCGGGTGTCCATGACATAGTCATGTGTCACGGCTGCGGAAATGCCTCAAGTTTTTCGTTGCTGTCCGCACTGAAGAAAACGACGAGGTGAAGCCTGATCGTGCCCACACGAGCGACCGGTCCAGACTATCGATGAAGAGATCCGGAACACCTAGAACCGGAATTTAAGAGTTTACAAGGTGCTGTAGAGTAATCATACCACGGAAAAAACGTGGAAAGCAAAGATTACCTCCTCATGAACTATCTGGAATTTTGATCGTCATGCCACTTGGTATTACCTCTCCTATCTCGTTCTTATTTTGAAATCTCGGGACGAGAATCTTTTAAGGGGGGAGGAATGTAAAGGTCCCAAAATTTTGAATACAAAAGGACTGAAGTGGGGACACCCTTCGGTTTCAAGTTTGTAGAAGTTGGGACTTGTTTAAATTTTACCACATGCGATGACACACATGAGTGTCCCACCACTCTAGCCTAGGATCAAGTGAGTGTTTGGGGGACAAAGTTAAGTAAAACCCATGTGTAAGCTCTCATGGGCCAGGGGAAATGAAATTCAGAGTTTGAACTCAAATTATTCAATTCAAATTTCAAATGAGGGCAACAAATATGAATGCAAACTGTTGGGCTCAAAACCTCATTTGCAGCAGCTAAAACAAAAATCTGAGTTCATATTTGAATTCCTTAGGTCCAAATAAGTGGGTAGGCAAAGTTCCATGAACCTTAGAAATGATTTGCTACCCGTTTGTCAAATGGACTTAAATTGCATGGGAATTCAAATTCAAATGCGAAAGTGGATGAAACTTGTCCAAATCTTCAAATTCAGTTAGGATTCAAGTTTTCCACAATTGAATGGAGTCAGTTCCAACCTTGAGGAAAATTGAGGGGATAAGGGGGTCCTAAAAGTGGGACCCACATGTCATTGGAAGGGAGACATGCAAATGAAGTAATTGAGCTGTTGTTTCCCTGTTTACACCGAAGCAACCGATTATACTCGCTGTTCAGGCTCGAACACACCGGGGACGTCCCCGAGCGCCACCGAGACTCGATGCAGCGGCCACCTCCCCGTTTTTCCTCGTGCTGGCGATCGGTCTCGCTGTTTCCCTCTCGCTCGGTGCAATCCACGCGACCACAGCAGAGCCAACCGCGGTCTGCTTTTTCCCTCGCTCGTAACCCGCTCGAAGCAACCGAGCCGAGTGAGCTCCGGGCGACACCGAGGAGTGATTGGGAGACCTCCTCAGCAGCTGAAGCACCTCCGTGGCTTGCTCAACATGATCAGAAGCTCCAGATGTGTCTCGTTGCTTACAAAACGGACACCGACGCTCCCTCCCTCTCACACGGAAAAGAACCCCTCCGGCGCCGCCATCTCGGTTCTCCTCGGGAGATGGCTGCACTCGCTCAAACAGCGCCCAGTGAAGAGAAAAATGGCACCCTGTGATCGTCTACCACCTCATCGACGCACCACCGAGCGCGCTAAGCAATCCCTCTCCCGAGCAAACCGATACCTAGGGGTGGCCGAGAGAAACCAACGAGGTCTCCCGTGGACAGATCTACAGAGAGCTTCTCGTGCCCGAGCAAGAGCATTTCCATATGCGCTAATACTCGGCGATGCGCACCTCCGAAGCTCGGGCCATGACATGGACGACAGAGCGCAAATTCGAAGAAATTTCCCCGGCGGCCATAAACCGACCTTCCGGTGAGGCACAATCAAATTTGATCTCAATTTTCATTCTTAGTTCTCCAAATCTTGCACACAGGACCGAAACTAGTCGGCGAACATTTGTTCTTCACAACCTTAGCTTATAAACGCATGTAGACCGCCCAAATTCTGAGTTTTCCGAGCTCAAATAGGGAAGGTTTCTCGGGTGCACGGTGAAGACCCATTTGCCGCTGTTGCCGAGCAATTCCAAGGCTATGCCGAGCTTCTCTAGCATCCAAGGATTCTGTAGAGCCAATTCCTCGAAAGTTTGGCGGGCTAGGATCACCGGTCGACGGCGCCGAACTTCTCCCGAGGTGGCCGCACGACACCGGCACATTTCCGGTGGTCTACCGCCTATGCCGACACCTCCAATCGATTTCCCGTCACTGTAAAACCACCGGCGGCGACCTTCTGGTCGGATGGCAGCCGGGAACGCCCCTCCGGTGAGGCACCGCCTCAGTCCGGCGAGGGGGCGGCGGCGCGCGCGAGAGCGCGGGCGGGAGGGAGAAGAAAGGGCCGGTCCCAGCCGTCAGTTACTGCGGTTTAAAATTTTGATCTGCTGTGGATGGGGATCCACTGTGGCTGTGCGCTGGAACCGTGTAGCCCCGTGTGTTCTCGGTTTTCAGTGGCTGGGATTTAAAACGTGGGCCCAAGTCCTTTTTCCAATAGAAAAACAATTCCAGTTTCAGCTCTGCCGGTACCTGAGATATGGGGTACCCCCGCGCACAGGGGAAAATGCCTAAGGAACTCGCCCTTCTCCGTAGGGAGAGCTCCGAAGGCGCCACGCGTCCGGCGGGGGCCGGACCTCCCTCTCCTCAAAGGAGAGCTCCGGGCCCGCCACGTGGCACACAGAAGTCGGACCTCCCCCTCCGTGGGCGAGGGGTCCGAAGGTGCCACGTATCCGGCGGGGCCGGACCTCCCTCTCGTCAGAGAGGAGCTCCGGGCCCGCCACGTGGCCGACAGAAGCCAAACCTCCCCCTCCGCGGGGAGAGGTCCGGAGGCTCCACATGCCCCACGGGACGGACCCTCCTCTCCCCTGAGAAGGGCTCCGGGCCCGCCCCGTGGCCAGAAGAACGGCGCTGCCTGCCCCCGAGCGATAGGAAGCGGGCGTAAAGACGCCCCATACCTTGCCCGTACAAGGTATTCAAGGCCCGCGTCTTCCCAAGACGCGGAGACGCGGAGCACGCATCTGTCAGATGCCGTTGCGCCCAGTCGCATCACAGACTGGCACGCGGTGGCAGAACCTGCCAGCCAATAAACACCGTGACAAGACATCCCATGCCGCCTGCGCCGTCATCAACCACTACGACTAGCATGCGACATGGGCAGGGCGGCAAGACGGAGACTCGGAAGCCTTCGCCAGAGACAACTACCGGCATAACTGCAGATACGGTAGATAACAGTCAATCTCCCCGGGACCACCTATCGGGTCCCGGGCCCCCCTTGTAAGCCACCCGAGTCTTGGACTATAAAAGGCTCGGGTAGGAGACGATAGCAAGGGTTCGCATCTCTGCAACTCATACGCTAGCCATTCACACCCAAGCTGTAACTCACCCCCAAGCTCGGGACTCCGGCCCCGAGCAGCAAGCAATACAGCAAGCTCCATAGCTCGCCGTGGACGTAGGGTTTTACGCTCCGGCGGCCTGAACCACGTAAAACTCATAGTGTCGAGATCTTACTAACTCGTCCATCCGCGCAAGCTCTCCGCAAGGGACTAGCCCCAACGAAAAAGGAACCTCCGCGGGCTGCCCAGTGTAGGCCCGGGGGAAGTGTCGACCGAACACTTTGACATTTGGCGCGCCAGGAAGGGGGCTTTTCCCCTTGCGCGACGAGTTTCGCCGACGAAGATGACCAAGCTCCCTTCAGCGGCAAGCTCACCTCCCCTGCCTCCGTGGCGAACCGCGACCAGGGGGGAGTACAAGTTAACACACTCGGGACGGAGTGTGTCGGTACAAGCTGGGAGCCAGCAACCGGCTCTGGCAGCGCCGACCCCGGCAATGCAGGCTCCAACCAGCGTCAGGTCTTCAGTAGCGCTGGGCATACCCGTTGGGGGTGCGCTAGCTGCAGCAAGAGCGCTACTGCACAATCCGCCCGCTGGGGACGCACCTCAGGCAGCGACCCAGCGGTGGATTCGCGAGGTAGACCGTCTTGTCGTCGCCGCCGCAAATCCTCGACTTCGGCGGAGACGACACTCTGGCCAACCAGCCGTGTCGCTGATGCGCACGCCAATGGTTGACGAACAGACGGCAGACTCCAGCTCTGCCAGCCCCCAATCGACGGATCTGAGGACAGAGCTGGAGCGGTGTCGCTTGGGTCAAGATGCCCGGGTATACCTCGAGCAACGCCGAGAAAGGCGTCGCTACCAAGAGGCTGACGACAGCATGACGTCGGCCTCGACCCAGCCTGCGCCGTGCAGAATATGCCACAGTCATATGTCCTGCAGATGGCGCCCCCGGCCTATGGTGCAGCCTTGCCCGTACCGGGGTACACTGTGCCCAGTGCGAACCTAGCGTTCGCGGCACGAGAACCTGCGGCGACAGAAGCAGGGTGTGCGGCCCTCGCGCCCCACCTTCACTTCGCGAAGTGGCTGCACAAGTTTCGGCCGCACCTGCCCGAGAAGTACGACGGCAGCGTCAACCCGGCGGAGTTCGTCCAGATCTACTCCACCGCCGTACTTGCCGCAGGAGGGAATGAAGCCGTCATGGCCAATTACTTCCCTGTCGCCTTGACCGGTCCAGCCCGGTCTTGGCTCATGAACCTCCCCCAGGGTTCCGTCACTTCCTGGGGAGAGCTTTGCCGACAGTTCATAGCCAACTTCGGCAGTTCCTACACCCGGCCTGGCACGGAGCTCGACCTCCACGCCATCCAGCAGCAACCTGGGGAGTCGCTGCGCTCTTTCATCCAGCGGTTCTCCCAGGTGCGGAACACCATCCCACACATTCAAAATGCTTTTGTGGTGGTGGCGTTCCGGCAAGGCGTCCGGGACAAGAAGATGCTCGAGAAGCTCGCGACCAGGGAGGTCCGCGACGCCTCAGAGCTCTTCAGTTTGGTAGACAAGTGCGCCAGAGCAGCAGAAGGACGGAACTGGCACTCACTGCCGTCCTCCGAGTCAGGAGGACTGCCCGGATCTGGTCCTACTCCCTGTGGAGGCAGCAGGAAGGCCAAGAACCGAGGCAGAAGCAAGATAGAATCACCGACCGCAGCCCCAGTCGTCACTGCAGTGACGCTCAATGGGGCTCGGGGGCCGCGCCCCGACAAGAAGCAGCGAAGATCACCAATCCCAGAAGGTGATCAAGACAATATGTGCCCCGTGCACGGCAGCTGTCGCCACACTACTGCCGAGTGCCGGGAGATCCGAAAGCTCGCAGAGCGCTTCCGCAAGGGGAAGCGGCAGCGGGCTGACGCCCCACCCTTCCGTCCAAAGGAAGGCGAACAGAGGGTGGACGTCCCAGACAGCATCGACCACCCAGAGGAGATCCAGGAGCCTCAGCGCGCCGTGAAGGCGGCACGCAATCAAGAGGACTCCAGCTCCAGTGACGATGAGTGTTAAAAGAAGCTCTACGTCATATACGGCGGGTCCGCCGACCCCTTGTCCCGAAGCGCAGTCAAGACTCTGCGTCGAGCGGTAGCGTCGGTGGCGCCACTCCCAAGTGCCGCACCGCACCTTAAGTGGATGGGGACCCCCATCAGCTTTGACGCCACCGACTGCCCCAGGAACATGGCTGGGGCCGGCCAACTACCGCTCTTGGTAGCTCCTACCATCGCCAACGTGAGAATGTACCACGTTTTGGTAGATGGTGGAGCTGGGCTGAACCTCATCAGCCGTGCAGCTTTCCAGAAGCTGCAGATCCCGATGGCCAAGCTCACCCCGTCGAGCCCGTTCTCAGGGGTAGGGCCGGGACAGGTCATTCCCTACGGCAACATTAGCCTCCCGGTGACCTTCGGGGCTCCGGACAGCTATCGGACAGAGTACATTCTGTTCGACGTAGCAGAGATAGACCTCCCCTTCAACGCCATAATCGGCAGGCCAGCCCTGTACCGGTTCATGGCAGTAGCCCACTACGGCTACCTCGTCCTGAAGATGCCAACACCGACGGGCGTTCTCAGGATTCGTGGAGACCGCACTGCTGCAGTGTCGGTCTTAGAGAAACTCCAAGCGTCGCAACAGCTGGGGCATCAGCCCCCGGCAGTACAGAGCCGGACCAGCTCCGCCCGAGCGCACGCCACCGTGCTTCCGCCACAGCACCCTGGGTGCAACCTCTCGACGAGGGCGGCGTCCCCTTAAAGGTCGTCCAAGTCGGCGCCGAAGCCACCCAGACCACCCGGGTAGCCGGGGGCCTGGATGGCAAATAGGAAGGCGCACTCGTCACCTTCCTCCGGCACAACGTCAACGTGTTTGCATGGCAGCCGTCGCAGATGCCGGGGATCCCCAGGGAGGTGATCGAGCACCACTTGAAAGTCTTCCCCGACGCCTGGCCGGTTCAACAGAAGCCCCGCAAGCAGTCCATCGAGCGGCAAAACTTCATTCGTGAAGAAGTCAAGAAGCTGCTGGACGCTGGCTTCATACGGGAGGTCCACCACCCCCGGTGGTTGGCGAACCCCGTCGTTGTCCCGAAGGCCGGCGGGAAGCTCCAGATGTGCATCGACTACACCAGTCTCAAAGGCATGTCCCAAAGATCCATTCCCTCTCCCTAGAATAGATCAAATAGTAGACTCAACGTCAGGCTGTGATATGCTGTGCTTCCTAGACGCCTACTCGGGTTTCCATCAGATCCCCATGTCTAGGGAGGACGAGGAGCACACCTCCTTCATCACTGTAGACGGCCTTTATTGCTATGTGTCTATGCCTTACGGCCTAAAGAATGCACTCCCCACCTTTGTGCGAGCAATGCACAAAACCTTTGGGGAGTTAATAAGAGACCTAGTTGAGGTTTACGTCGATGACATAGTTGTCCAGGTCAAGCAGGGTTCATCTTTGTTAGATAACCTAGCCTTAGTCTTTGACAAGTTGCGCTCTACGCGCACCAAGCTGAACCCCGATAAATGTGTGTTCGGTGTGTCCTCTGGGAAGCTCTTAGGATTCCTGGTCTCGCACCGAGGGATTGAGGCCAACCCAGAGAAGATCAAGGCCATCGACTTGATGCGGCCCCCTTCCAGCGTCAAGGATGTACAGAAACTCACGGGATGTCTAGCCGCGCTGAGTCGGTTTATACCGAGGCTAGCAGAGCGGGCACTCCCTTTCTTTAAGCTCCTGCGCAAGTCAGGCCCCTTTGCCTGGACTGACGAAGCAGAAGAGGCTTTCCAGGAGTTGAAGCGACTCCTGACGACCCTACCTATTATGGTAGCCCCTGAGCCCGGAGAGCACCTGCTGCTCTACATCGCGGCGACAACTGAAGTGGTGAGTATGGTCCTCGTCGCAGAGCGGCCAGACCCCTCACCTTCACAACCTGCTCCGGTAGCAGAAGGCAGGCGCCAGGAGGCCCCGCAGGACCAAGGCGGTCTCCCGGACCTCCAAGGCAACCACCCGGAGGTCCAGGTCGGCCTCCCGGAGGTCCAAGGCGGTCTCCCGGACCCCCAAGATAAACCCCCGGGGGTCCTGCAGGACCCCCCGGGGGCCAAATGGGACCTCCCGGAGGTCCCTCAAGACCCCTCGGAGCTCCTGGATAATGAAGATAGCTTAAGGGCCTCCGGGTCCCAGCTCCCGGAGGCCCCCGTGGGTCCACTCACCTCCGAGGGGCCAGGGCCAATGGATGAGGACCTCCCAAGCCTAAGAGGGAGGGTTCGAACCATCCAGAGGCCCGTCTACTACATCAGCGAAGTACTTCATGACGCCAAGACAAGGTACCTAGAAGTCCACAAGCTGCTGTATGCGGTGCTCGTGGCCTCCAGGAAGCTCCGCCATTACTTCCAGGCCCACCTGGTCTCGGTAGTCACCTCATATCCGCTGAAGACAATTCTTCACAGTCCCCATGCGACTGGTAACGTTGCTAAATGGGCGGCGGAGCTGGCGGAGTTTGAGCTGGACTTCCTCCCACGCCATGCGGTCAAGAGCCAAGCACTGGCTGACTTTGTGGCGGAGTGGACACCAACGAAGGCTGATCCAGGGGGCCATGAAAGCGGTGAACCAGAGCACCAAGCTCCGGTCTTCACCGAACCCCACTGGACACTTTTCTTCGACGGCTCCTCGCGAAAGCAGGGGGCCGGTGCCGGCGTACTGCTCCTCATGCCATCGGGGGAATAGTTTGGGTACATGGTGCGTCTCAATTTCAAGGCAACCAACAACATGGCGGAGTATGAAGCACTCATCTTTGGCCTGCAGACAGCCCTGTCTTTAGGCGCTCGCCAGTTGTTGGCACAGGGCGACTCCCAGCTGGTCATCAAGCAAGTCAAGGGCGAGTGCTCCTGCAATGACCCACAGCTAGCTGCGTATCTGCTTCACGTGCCGATGTTGGAGAAAGAATTCCCCGCCTTGGACCTGCACCACGTACCACGCGCTGGCAATGCCGCAGCTGACGACCTTTCAACGAAGGCTTCCACCGGAGCCCCTGCGCCCGAAGGAGTTTTCGAGAGGACGTTGCTGCGGCCTACAGCCCGGCCCGCCGAGCCGGGCGAAGGGGGCTTGACCAGCACCTCGAAGCTGGCGGTCCCGGCGGCCCTACAGCCATGGATGCCGCCAAGGATCGTAAGCGTCACTGGGGACTCCGTGGAACCCAACGCTCAAGATCCAGAAGCTCAAGTCAGACCCGATGCATGGATCACGGAGATCCGGGACTACTTGAAGGACAACATCCTCCCTGATGAACATGCAACCGCTGAACGGATTGTGCGTATGGCTAAGAGATACGCGCTGGTAGAGGAGGATCTCTACCGGCGTGGCGCCAACCACATCATATTGCGGTGCATAACCCAGGGGGAAGGCTGCGACTTGCTCGCTGAGATCCATGGAGGCGAATGTGGAAGTCACTCTTCCTCACGCACGCTTGTCAGTAAAGCCTTCCGGCATGGCTTCTACTGGCCGACAGCACTCCAGGATGCCGTCAAGCTGGTCGATAGCTGCAAGGCGTGCCAGTTCCACGCCTAGCAGATCCATACACAGGCTCAGGCGGTACAGATGATCCCGCCCTCGTGGCCATTTGCCGTATGGCGGCTGGACATCTTGGGACCATTTCCCAGAACCGTCGGGGGATTCCGGTACCTCTATGTCGCCATCGACAAGTTCACCAAGTGGCTGGAAGCTACACCAGTTGTCACCATCAACAAACAATCCGCAGTAAAGTTCATCAAGTCTATTGTCTGCCGGTTCGGGGTCCCGAACAGAATCATCACCGACAACGGGACCCAGTTCACCAGCGCGGCATTCCAAGACTACTGCGAGGACCTCGGCATTCAGGTGTGCTATGCCTCTGTCGCCCACCCAAAGAGCAATGGGCAAGTTGAGAGGGCCAATGCGGAGATTCTCCGGGGCCTTAAGACTCGCACCTTCGCCAGCCGGAAGAAACATGGTGCTAATTGGGTAGATGAGCTTCCGAGCACACTATGGGCTAACCGGACATCCCAGAGCCGGGCCACTGGAGAGACACCCTTCTTCATGGTGTATGGGGCCGAGGCTGTACTTCCCCCAGAAATCACCATGAAGTCTCACCGTGTCCGGGCTTACGACGAAGCCGCGCAGGACAACCTCCGGCGTGGAGAAATCGATCTCGTCGACGAGGTCCGATTACATGCAGCACTCCGTAACGTGCGGTACAGACAAGCACTTCGGCACTATCACCAGAGATCTGTGCGTGCCCGGGAGCTGCAGGAAGGTGACCTGGTGTTGCGGCGCATACTTTCTCGTGAAGGGGCCCACAAGCTCTCGCCTAGTTGGGAAGGTCCCTTCCGAGTCGTGAAAGTATGCCGCCCCGGGTGTGTGCGCCTTTCCACCGAGGATGGGGACCTGCTCCCAAACCCTTGGAACATAGAACACCTCCGTAAGTTCTACCCCTAGAGCAAAGATAGGACAGTACTTTCTTTCCGTAATAAACCCCACAGAGTCCAGGAGCAGCGCTCGGAGCAGCTAAGCCCCAGGGGACGGTACAGGACTACGTTCAGCTTTGCCTGGTTCCAACTCCAAGCACGTAGAGTCTTGCTTCCCCTCTTAATGGGGCGGGTCGTGGCCTCCATGTATAGCCTGCCTTCCTCCTGTGGAAAGTTATACGAAAAGAAACCTGTTCTACTTTGCTCTTTCCTCGTACTCATTTAAATTGTGTACTAAGTTTTTTATGACTACCCTTGCGGTACATGGCTGCCATGTGCTCAGCTCCCCATTCTCATTCTCACCACTAGTCGGCATTCGCTGCCCTACCAAAGGCGGTTGCATTGGGGGTGCCTGCCGATAGTCGAGAGGGGTCCTGAGCCCCCAAACGCTTCGCGCACTGCTGTCCCCAAGCACCGAGCATATGGTTAGGGGCCATGAGTCGAATAAGACTATGGGATAAGGGAGGGGGAGCCCCCAAGGAGAATTACTTTTTCCCTACTTGTGTGCAGTACCTCTCGGCCTCGGATCCCTACAGGAGTGTGGCAGGAGCGCCTGACCAATGGGACGCCCCTGCCAGGGGGCTACTACGGAATCATGCGAGACCGGAACTCCAAGGCAAGACCGAAGGATCCACGGCTCCACTGAGACCGGACCTCCCCTCCTCTGAGGGGAAGGGCCCGGAGACCCCACGTGTATCGCGGCTTCGGACCTCCCTCTCCTCAGAGGAGAGCTCCGGATCCACCACGTGGCTGGCACTCCTCATAAGGCGGGGTCCGAGGACCTCCGGGGCCCTTAATATAGTGGGGACCCGGAGAAGGTGCCGGAGCAGAACGTCGAGATTGGTGAAGGCCTCTGAGCGCCTTGCGGAACTAAGGGCTCGGTCAGGCAAAACCAGGAAGAAGACGGAAAACATCGCAGGCACGAAGGGTCATAAGAGTTCATGTATTCATGGCTCCATGAGCTGGGCTACAAACTCGATGAAGAAGAAAGAAACAAGCCCCAAGATTCCCCTAACGCGACCAGAGTCTAGGAGTTGCAAGAACGGCCGCGTCACCAGGTTTCAGCCCTGGCGGCGCTCTCCCGCTCCATGACCCGAGTGAAGAAATCGCCTCCCTCATCATCAGCGCAAAGGCCGGTGTCACCAAGGGTGCTCCTGAGGCCCCCTCCGCAGCTTTGACGGTCTTCTTGGAGACTCTGCCGCCTGGGATCCTCCTTGGTGCATCGGCGGTTTCCTTCTCCTGAAGTTCCCTCATCACTGGCGCAAAAGCCGGTGTCATCAAGGGTGCTCCTGAAGCCCCCTCCGCAGCTTCAGCGGTCTTCTCGGAGACTCTGCCACCTGGAATTCTCCTTGGTGCTTCAGCGGTTTCTTTGAAGACTCCACCATCTGAGAAGGGACGCAACGCCAGGGAGCTTTCTGCCTGCCGTCACCAAGGAAGGGCCCCGTCGGGAGGACAAACCAGAGACCCCTTGGAGGCGCCACCTCCATAGGCAAGGCAGGCAGGCTCCCTGGGTCCTAGACTTGGTGCAGACACCGTCGCTGGAGGAAATCGAGAGCGATTCTCCCCCCATAAGGCGGGTTAAGAGCCATGGAAGAAGACAAGACTACAGAGACTCGAGGGAGGCGCAAGGGCTGGAAGCCTTATAAGGGGAGCATACCCACGTGGCGATTTCTTTTCACACCTTCCCGGGTGCAATCCCAAGCGATTCGGAACTCTTTGAATACACCGCATCGGCAACCGCTTCGGCTCCTAGACCGAGCACCGATGACAGGTGGACCCAAGCTGCCCGACTGAAGCGGTGAGTCAAGGAGTCAGTCTCCTAAGAAGACAAGCCGGCAAGGCACTTCGGCGGTTCCCGAAGAAAGCGCCGCAACATGCAAAAGTGGCAGTCTTGGGAACGCCGCAGTAAAAGCAACCATCAAGTGGGCGCACGCTCCCACGATCCTGCGACCGTTCATGTTCCGGCAGCGGTCAATGCGGGACTTAGAGAAAGTGCGCGGATCAGAAGAGATGGAGGTCCCACCTCGGGCTCGCTATCTCCCCCGAGATGGGCCCGGGGGCCACTGTCGGTACCTGAGATATGGGGTACCCCCGCGCACAGGGGAAAATGCCTAAGGAACTCGCCCTTCTCCGCAGGGAGAGCTCCGAAGGCGCCACGTGTCCGGCGGGGGCCCGACCTCCCTCTCCTCAGAGGAGAGCTCCGGACCCGCCACGTGGCACACAGAAGTCGGACCTCCCCCTCCGCGGGCGAGGGGTCCGAAGGTGCCACGTATCCGGCGGGGCTGGATCTCCCTCTCCTCAGAGAGGAGCTCCGGGCCCGCCACGTGGCCGACAGAAGCCGAACCTCCCCCTCCGCGGGGAGAGGTCCGGAGGCTCCACGTGCCCCACGGGCCGGACCCTCCTCTCCCATGAGAAGGGCTCCGGGCCCGCCACGCGGCCAGAAGAACGGCGCTGCCTGCCCCCGAGCGATAGGCAGCGGGCGTAAAGACGCCCCATACCTTGCCCGTACAAGGTATTCAAGGCCCGCATCTTCCCAAGACGTGGAGACGCGGAGCACGCCTCTGTCAGGTGCCGTTGCGCCCAGTCGCATCACAGACTGGCACGCGGTGTCAGAACCTGCCAGCCAATAAACACCGCGACAAGACATCCCATGCCGCCTGCGCCGTCATCAACCACTACGACTAGCATGTGGCATGGGCAGGGCGGCAAGACGGAGACTCGGAAGCCTTCGCCAGAGACAACTACCGGCATAACTGCAGATACGATAGATAACAGTCAATCTCCCCGGGACCACCTGTCGGGTCCCGGGCCCCCCCTTGTAAGTCGCTCGAATCTTGGACTATAAAAGGCTCGGGTAGGCGACGATAGCAAGGGTTCGCATCTCTGCAACTCATACGCTAGCCATTCACACCCAAGCTGTAACTCACCCCCAAGCTCGGGACTCCGGCCCCGAGCAGCAAGCAATACAGCGAGCTCCATAGCTCGCCGTGGACGTAGGGTTTTACGCTCCGGCGGCCTGAACCACGTAAAACTCACAGTGTCGAGCTCTTACTAACTCGTCCATCCGCGCAAGCTCTCCGCAAGGGACTAGCCCCACCGAAAAAAGAACCTCCGCGGGCTGCCCAGTGCAGGCCCGGGGGAAGTGTCGACCGAACACTTCGACAAGCTCCAACTTTGAAATTTCATAACTTTGTGTAGGAAACTCCAAATTGGGTGATTCAAATTGGGTTGGATTCCTTTTGCAAAGATCTATCCAAATATGAACCCAAATCTGTATGGAAGTCAATATTGAATTCTGGAAAATTCTTCGAAATATTTCTGTAAAAGAATTATTGAGGTGGTTTGGTGTATCCAAAAATCCTCAAATTTTGCCAGAATATTCTTTACGATATTATTGAACTTTCTGCAAAGTTTCAGCTCAATTGAAGTTGAATTGAGTAGGAATTTCCAGAGTACAATATGTTGTACTCAAAATTATCCAGAAAATGGTTTTCCTTTGTAAAATCAGTTCTGGGAAATCCTTAGTTCCAAAAATCATTGGAAAATTTAGGCATGCTCTATGAGACATACTTGATGGTAGTTCACCTGATTGGGCATGAAAATGCACCTTACTTCAGAATTAAATCCTTGTAGCATAATTGCTTATAGAATTATTCTGGAGGAACTACACAATGAAAAGTCCTTAATTTTGGTCCAGAACACTTTCATGTGACCAGGAACTCACCTGTAATGTTTCAGCTCAAATTGAACTTTTGATCTACCTGTTCTTGTTCGCCATGCTTCTGTATATGAGCAACACATAGAGAATTATGGTGGGAATTATGGAAAACACAATTTCCACCCACATTAGCTGCAATTTGGCAAGCTAAGTCTCTGTGTAGTTTATGACTTTGTATAAAAATTTCGATGTCATTGGGGATCAAGACCTTTGGTTCCTTTCAACCAATTTCAACTCATGTGACATGTCCCTTAGGAACCATAGAACATGTGAATGGAGCTCCTTATGGACAGTTAGCTGTTCATCTAATTCCTCTGCACAACAGGGACAAGAACTTCATTTTTAGTACTCCCACACAGTTCCCTGTTATTAACAAGTTGAGTCTTTACTTCTTTAGATTGCATAATAAAAACAGATGCATATACATATCAATAGGACTTACGACGGAGGCAACCAATGAAGAAGTGGACCAGTTGATCAAGCCTCAAGGGAGACAAGAATCTAACTGAACTATATACTATTAGACTGACACGACCCCATTGGTCCTGTCGAGCCAGGATCACGCTGAGGGGTGCTGCGTTGCACAGCACCGTATAACACACGTCAAAGGTTCAAAGCGGAAGCGGAAGTTTCATTACATAAACAAGTTTATGAACATGTTTACATCAAAATAAGTTCAGTCTACACTCGCGGGCGTAGACTAAGCATCAAGTGCACGTTCAGCCCTCGAACGTGTCCTTGCTAGCACACACACACTAACTCTGCGGCGTGCACGACTCCCACTCGACGGGGTTCCCCTCCTGGGGTTCCGTCTCCTCTTCGGGAGTCCCTTCCTCATAGAACCCTGCAAAAGCTTCAAACACAAGCAGTGAGCACGAAGGCTCAGCAAGTCTGACCCGTCTCACCTAAACATGGAACTTCTACATGAGGGTAATGGGTTGCATGAGGTAAAAATCATTTGCAAGGACTCGCCTAATTAGTAGAACCTTACTTTCAAGTTTTAGCAGCAGGTTGTGGAGAACCTTACGCTAAGGCACATGAGAGAGCCGCAATCAAACAAGAAACGCATTTCTCTCATGTACTTTGCCCAAAGTTGAAAAGAACTTTAGTTAGCGCTAAGCTACAGCATATCATTAACAATCAATGTCCAGCTTTCAATCAGCAACATTTTAACATGTGACTAGCCTGTTCTTTCTACGTCACGGTACAGTGAACAAGTGGTACTCACTGACCGCGAGGGACGGCGATTATAATCGATTTACACCTGCAGGGTTACCCGAACAACCCGTCACGTACGCCCGTACTCGATGTTGCCTACAACAACCATCACGGACGCCGTACGCGACTACCTTTCACCCGTCAGCCAAATATTGAACCGGTCCCATCGTCCCGAGCAAGAGGTCTCTGCACGCGCATCTCCGTGCCGCCAGCCGATTTACACCTCGAGCTCTCAACCTACCCTCTGAACGACGGGCAATGCCTCAATACCCAGCTACCCGAGTTACATCAGTTTCCCGGTTCCCATATAGCCGGTAGGTCTTCGGTACTGTTCTAGCTTGTTCAACAGGCCCGCACACGGCTCGGTCCTCAATCGACACAAACGGAGCTACAGCACACAGGCCCCAAAGTCCTGCTGCCCTTACTCTCCGCTCGGTCTCATTTTCTTGCCATGTGTATCATGTGCTATCTCTACCCGAGCAATGTGCCCCTAGCCTATTCTCGCGAGTAGTTCCAACTACTCGACTTGTACCGAATCCTACTCTATCCTAGCAATGCAGTGGCTAACGAGGTTTTTCCATCCTCAACCCAACCCATGGTTTTCTTGGCTATGCAGTTGGGTTTTCAATCAAGACTCTAATGCAGAGAACAATATTCAGAGATGTGCTCAAAACAATAAACATTCGTAAAAAGGTTAATGCAAACCGGGGCTTGCCTTGCTGCTCTGGGTCGTAGGCTAGCTGTTCCTCCGGAGTAACGAAGTCTAGGACTTCGGGTTCCTCCTCGACCTTAGCGATTACATGATAAGAGCAATGTATGTATTAATTTAAATGCATTTGTATTAACTTTGAAGTTGTGAAGTCTACAACCCTTGCTAGACAGACCTAATGACTGTGAAACTTTTACTGTGGCTTGGTTACAACCAAAACAAAGACTTGGTCAAGTTTTAGTTGCAGCAAAGCTCATTTGAGCCCTCCACAAATAATTATGTCCTTGACCTTAATTGGAACTCTTAGGGTGTTCTAGGAATTTTCATGAGACAAACTATGATTTTCTGAAAACTAGATTTTCAGAGGGTTCTAATGGAGTTGGTCTCACTTAATTTGGAAGTCTCTAACTAAAGATATGAGCTAAACAATTTCAGAGAAAATTCTGAAAATGTTTCTGAACATTTTCTATTTTCTCTGGAACAGTTTCACTAATCACACCATTAGGTGGACTAAATGAGCTCAAATAGATCTGAAATATTTATGGTAGTTCAAGGATATTTTGGTGAACATCTCAGCAAAATTTCAGGATTTTTCTCCCAAGGATTCTCCAGTTAAAATTCCTAACAGTTTAAACTTTAAGGAATTAATTCTGGAGAAATAAGGAATTTCATGAAGTGAAACTTGATTTTTTGGAAAGTACTTAGAGAGCTGAATCCAGCAAAATTTGGTTCACTCAATTTGGAGCTTTCTAGCCAAAGTTATAAGGATTTGAAGTTTGAACTAAAACTGAAATTCGGGAAAAAGTTTAAACTCTGGCTTGTGGGCCCCGCACACAGTGCGTCGTCTCCCTCCTCGCGTCAACTGCGCGGCGGCGGCGTTCTCCGGCGACCCTCGCCGGAACTGAGTTCCCGGCCACCCCCCGGCCCGAAACTTGCCGCCTGCCCCTTTTCCGACCCCCTGGATTCGATGGTAGGGTCGCCGGCCGCCGGCGATGACCGGAAACCCGTGCGCACCGGTGACAGCACCTGCTAGGGTTCCGGTGAGGTCGGTCCCGCTCTCCCGTGCACCAAATCGACCGGAAATCGGTCGGAGAGCATCAGTAGGGCATGGGAAACACGAACCAGGGCTGGGTGGAAGCTAGAAATACCGGCAACTAGGCTCTCGACGGTGAGCCGAGGTGTTCAGCCATGGCGGCGGGGAAAACAGCCATATCATGGCCGATCCTCGATGGTTTTCTCTAATTCCAGTCCGAGCGTGGGCGCTATCGTGCGTAGAAGCTACTAGGTAACGAGCTCGTCCAACCTTCGTGCATAGAGCACGAATTTCACCCGAAGGTGAGCTCGGTTCTTATGAACTGATCAAGAGTAAATTTGGAAATTCTCGGCCGAGGGTTGATCAATCGCCAAACGGCTTTTGGCTACTCCATCTACATACAATCACGCACCTTTCTTGTGTAGAGAAGAGGACGTGACAACGGCTGTGCCGTGCTGTCCACGGGAGCCCGATCGGCGGCGATGTTCGGCTCGCCGGAGAAATGGCTCGTACAGCTCGAGGAAGCTTGCTCACTGGCCAACACGGAGTGTGGGAGGTTGCTCTCGATCCCTTGGTGCCGTTTTGCTGTGGAGGAGGCTGTGCTCGCGAGTGATCGGCTTGATCAAGCGGGAGCTCGAGCGGCGGTGATGGCAGTGGAAAAACGGCCGAGTATGCCGGCAGCTCGGGGAGTGAGTGATCGGAGCACGCCGGGGAGGGAATAAATAGCCCGGCGGCTGGTCTCCGGCTTGGGGCGCGCAGCAGGAGCTGGCGCCGGCTGCCCCCCTTCGGTGGCGCGCGCACACAGCAGCCGGGAACCGACTGAACTGTGTTTCAGTCGGTTTGTATTGAGGCAGAGGCTGACATGTGGGTCCCACCCCTCCTTTTAACCTCTGAAATTTACTCCTAACAGCTGTGGTAAACAGTGAACCCTATACTACCCTTGGCAATTCAAATTATTCACCCATGAGCCATTTGAATTGATCAAAGTTCAAATGAGGTTTGGTTTGAATGAATTTCAGCACAAGTTCAGTTTGAAATTCAAATAAAGTTTGAATTTCTCCCCCTTAGCTCATGTCAAGATTAACTCCAAATGGAGTGAAACTTGGTGTGGGAGCTCACAAAAATGTGCTGAGTGAGAATATGCCTTCCACTTTTAAATTCAGTGGGTGAAAACAGTTTGAATTTGAATATGGTTTCAAACTGCCCTCCTCCTATCTATACCCAAAATGACCTCAAAAAGGTTTTGAATTTGGGTGAAACTTGGCATGGACATTCTTAGCAAAGTGTAGGAGTTTTCATATGTCCAGCCCATCTATATCACATGTGGGAAATACCACTTTTGCAATGTGTGAGTTTGTTCTCTAATGAGCATGTTGATAATTGTTACTTGCTCTTCATTTGTGTTCATCATCTTTCCTCAAATGAGGTGTGTGTGTGTGTGGTGATGAACACTTCAATTATGTGTCAAAAACTGAGGCCCTTACATAGACCCTGCAAGACAGGCAAGCCCCTGTCTGCATTTAACTACCACTAAGTTTTTACTTTGTATACAATACGTCGGATAGGATGAATTGTGCATTAAGTCTAGATGTTTGATACTACTCTTGCATGACCAGAAAACCTATGGAGTATTTGGGTAGGTGTCCTTCCACCGTGTAGAATATTCCATGCTTAAGTAGGCTTCGGTAGAAGTCGAGTGGCTGGACGCTACTCGCGAGTATTGGAAATTGGGAGCATAGGGGATTGGTTCAAAAAGTTGTTAGTAAGTTGAAATGAGACCGGGCAGGGTGTAGGGGCAACAGGACATAGGGGCATGGGTGCTTAGACCTGTCCGTGTCGGTTGAGGACCGATCCGTATGCGGCCCTGCTGAACAAGTATTGAACGTACCGAAGGCATATCGGATATATGGAACCCGATAAACCGATGTAACCTAAACCTCCGGGCGTCGAGGCATAGCACACCGATTTATAGGTGTAGGTTGAGGGTAGCAAGGTGGAAATATGCTAACGGGCATAGAGAGATGCTCCGTGTAGGGAACCTCCTGTCCGTTTCGGTGCGACCAGTTCGACGTTTGGGCTGTTGGGTGAAAGGTTGTCCCTTACGACATCAGTGGAGCGTGCTGTGTGCAGCTATGAGTATGGGCGTACGTGACATGCTATTCGGGTATCCCTGCAGGTGTATAACGAGTCGATTCGTCGTACCTCACGGTTATGAGTACCGCTTGTTCACTGCGTCGTGACGTAGAGGTAACTTGCACTGAGATAAGGAATAATCACCATTGGATTGAAGTTGATACTCGTAATGTAATGTTATATCTTGTGATAGGTTAGTGCAGATTCGATTCATTTCCACCATGAGCAAGTTACATCGGGAGAAAGCGTTTCTTGTCTGATTGTGGACTCCCGATGTGAGGTGCACACGGTTATACTTAATTTGATGCTAATAACACTTGAAAGTAAAGACCGATTTTTAGGCGAGTTCATATGCAATGTACTATCCTATGTTAAGTTTTTACCATCATGTAGAGTTTCATGCTTAGGTCCGACGTTAAGTCTTGCTGAGTGTTATGCCCACGGATACTATACAAGTTGTTTTGCAGGTAATAACACTATGCTACTGAGTACGGTTGTCCAATGAGACTCGGAACTCTCCGAGTGGTAAACTCATGGAAAACCTTGCCGCTGCTGTTGTCATCGTGATGCTAGTGAGAAGGGTCCGCGGGCTGGATGTATTCTCTGTTGCTTAGCACAGATATGAGACGTGAGTTGTATTAGTCTTCCGCTGTAGAGTATTTTGTGAAATATTTGTAAAACTTACACTTTGTAAGCTTCCGCTTGGTTTATGTAATATGATGTTTTATTGTGTGTGATGTTGGGTGCCGCATCGCACGGCACCACCCAATGCGATTCCCGGGCGATTTGCCTGTCCCCGTGACTGCACGGGCGGCGTCGGGGCCCTGACAACGCCAGAGCTGGTCCTGCGCGGCTTCGTCGTAAGCTCGGACGCGGGGAGACCCCATGGTGATCTCTGGGGAAGCACGGCTTCGGCCCCGTACACCATGAAGAATGGTGTCTCCCCGGTGGCCCGGCTCTAGGATGTCCGGCTAGCCCACAGTGTGCTCGGAAGCTCGTCCACCCACTTGGCGCCATGCTTCTTCAAGCTGGCATAGGTGCGAGTCTTGAGGCCTCGAAGGATCTCGGCGTTGGCCCTCTCTAGTTGCCCGTTTCTCTTTGGATGAGCAATAGAGGCATAGCACACCTGGATTCCAAGGTCTTCGCAGTAGTCTTGGAACGCTGCACTGGTGAAATGGGTCCCATTGTCGGTGATGATTCTGTTCGGGACCCTGAACCTGCAGACGATCGACTTGATGAACTTGACTACGGATTGCTTGTTGATGGTGATGACGGTTGTAGCTTCCGGGCACTTGGTGAACTTGTCTATGGCGATGTAGAGGTACCGGAATCCCCCGACGGCTTTGGGGAATGGCCCCAGGATGTCCAACCCACATACCGCAAACGGCCACGAGGGCGGGATCATCTGAAGCGTCTGAGCCGGTGTGTGGATCTGCTTGGCATGAAACTGGCACGCCTTGCATCTCTTGACCAGCTTGATAGAATCCTTGAGTGCTGTCGGCCAGTAGAAGCCTTGCCGGAAGGCTTTACCAACGAGCATGCGTGAGGAAGCGTGACTCCCACATTCGCTTCCATGGATCTCATCGAGCAACTCGCGGCCTTCTTCTTGGGTTATGCACCACAATAGGACATGGTTGGCGCCACGCCGATAGAGATCTCCTTCTACCAGCGCGTATCTTTTAGCCATGCACATGATCTGTTCAGCGGATACACGTTCATCAGGAAGGATGTTGTCTTTCAGGTAGTCCCGAATCTCCGTGATCCATGCATCGGGTCTGACTTGAGATTCTGGATCTTGAGCGCTCGGTAGCACGGAGTCCCCAGTGACGCTTAGGATCCTTGGCGGCGTCCATGATTGCAGGGCCGCCGGGACCGCCAGCTTCGAGGTGCGGGTCTCACCCCCTTCGCCCTGCTCGGCAGGCCGGGCTGTGGGCCGCGGCAACGTCCTCTCGAAGATTCCTTCGGGCGTTGGGGCTTCGGTGGAAGCCTTCGTTGAGAGGTCATCGGCCGCGGTGTTGTCGGTGCGCGGTACATGGCACAGGTCCAAGGTGAGGAAGTCTTTCTCCAGCATCTGCACGTAGAGCAGATAAGAAGCTAGTTGCGGGTCATTGCAAGAGCATTCACCCTTGACTTGCTTGATGACTAGCTAGGAGTCGCCCTTTGCAACCAACTGGCAAGCGCCGAGAGACGGCGCCGTCTTAAGGCTGAAGATGAGATCTTCATACTCCGCCATGTTGTTGGTTGCCTTGAAATTGAGACGCACCATGTATCCGAACTGCTCCCCCGATGGCATGAGAAGTAGTACACCGGCACCGGCCCCCTGCTTTCGTGAGGAGCCGTCGAAGAAGAGCGTCCAGTGCGGCTCGGTGAAGACCGGAGCTCGGGGCTCCGGTTCACCGTCTTCGGGCCTCCCTGGGTTAGTTGTCGATGGCTTCCACTCGGCCACAAAGTCAGCCAGTGCTTGACTCTTGACTGTGTGACGAGGGAGGAAGTCCAGCTCAAACTCTGCCAACTCCACTGCCCACTTAGCGATGTTGCCAGTCGAGTTGGGGCTGTGAAGGATGGTCTTCAGCGGGAAGGAGGTGACCACCAAGATCCGGTGGGCTTGGAAATAGTGCCAGAGCTTCCTGGACGCCACGAGCACTACATACAACAGCTTATGGACCTCCAGGTACCTTGTCTTGGCGTCGAGGAGGACTTCGCTGATGTAGTAGACGGGCCTCTGGATGGTCCGGGTCCTTTCTGGGGGACCCGAGGTGTCTTCCTCCATTGGCTCAGGCCGACAGGAGGAAGACAGGCCCTGGGCATCCTCCGGGGGCTGGGACCTGGAGGCTTCTTGGCCGTCTTGGACACCCGGGAGGTCCCATTGGACCTCCGGGAGGTCGTCTTGAACCACCGGGAGGTCCTGCTGGACCTTTGGGAGGTTGTCTTGAACTTCCGAGAGGTCCCCTTGGACCTCCGGGAAGCTGCCTTGGACCTCCGGGAGGTCCCCTTGTACCTCCGGGAGGTTGTCTTGGAGCGTCGGGAGGTCTTCTTGGGCTCCCGAGACCTCCTGGCTGCCGAGGTCCCCATGGGGCCCGGGCAGCATTGGTGCTTGACCTCAGCTGCTAGAGCTGGTTGCGGTGATGAGGGGTCCTGCCGCTCTGCGACGAGGACCATGCTCACCACCTCTATTGTCGTCGCGATGTAGAGCAGCAGGTGCTCTTCGGGCTCTGGGGCTACCATGATGGGTAGGGTCATCAGGAGTTTGCTTCAACTCCTGGAATGCTTCTTTTGCTTCGTCGGTCCAAGCAAACGGATCGGATTTGCGCAGGAGCTTGAAGAAGGGAAGGGCCCGCTCCGCTAGCCTCGGTATGAACCGACTCAGTGCAGCTAGGCATCCCGTGAGCTTCTGGACATATTTGATGCGGGTCGGGGACCGCATCAGCTCGATGGCCTTGATCTTCTCTGGGTTGGCTTCGATCCCTCGGTGTGAGACCAGGAATCCTAGGAGCTTCCCAGAGGATACGCCAAACAAACACTTGTCTGGGTTCAGCTTGGTGCGCGTGGAGCGCAGTTTGTCAAAGACTAGATGTAGGTTGTCTAACAAGAATGTGCTCTGTCTGACTTTGACAACGATGTCATCGACATACACCTCAACTAAGTCTTATTAACTCTCCAAAGGTTTTGTGCATGGCACGTACAAAGGTAGGGAGAGCATTTTTTAGACCATAAGGCATGGAGACATAACAATACAGGCCATCTACAGTGATAAATGCGGTATGTTCTTCATCTTCTCTAGACATGGAATTTGGTGGAAACCTAATGTCGGTACCTGAGATATGGGGTACCCCCGCGCACAGGGGAAAATGCCTAAGGAACTCGCCCTTCTCCGCAGGGAGAGCTCCGAAGGGGCCACGCGTCCGGTGGGGCCGGACCATCCTCTCCTCAGAGGAGAGCTCCGGGCCCGCCCTGTGGCATACAGAAGCCGGACCTCCCCCTTCGCGGGCGAGGGGTCCGAAGGTGCCACGTATCCGACGGGGCCGGACCTCCCTCTCCTCAGAGAGGAGCTCCGGGCCCGCCACATGGCCGACAGAAGCCGAACCTCCCCCTCCGTAGGGAGAGGTCCGGAGGCTCCACGTGCCCCGCGGGCCGGACCCTCCTTCCCTCTGAGAAGGGCTCCGGGCCCGCCATGTGGCCAGAAGAACGGCGCTGCCTGCCCCCGAGCGATAGGCAGCGGGCATAAAGACGCCCCATACCTTGCCCGTACAAGGTATTCAAGGCCCGCGTCTTCCCAAGACGCGGAGACGCGGAGCACGCCTCTGTCAGGTGCCGTTGCGCCCAGTCGCATCACAGACTGGCGCGCGGTGTCAGAACCTGCCAGCTAATAAACACCGCGACAAGACATCCCATGCCGCCTGCGCCGTCATCAACCACTACGACTAGCATGCGGCATGGGCAGGGCGGCAAGACGGAGACTCGGAAGCCTTCGCCAGAGACAACTACCGGCATAACTGCAGATACGGTAGATAACAGTCAATCTCCCCAGGACCACCTGTCGGGTCCCGGGCCTCCTTGTAAGCCACCTGAGTCTTGGACTATAAAAAGCTCGGGTAGGCGACGATAGCAAGGGTTCGCATTTCTGCAACTCATACGCTAGCCATTCACGCCCAAGCTGTAACTCACCCCCAAGCTCAGGACTCCGGCCTTGAGCAGCAAGCAATACAGCGAGCTCCATAGCTCGCCGTGGACTTAGGGTTTTACGCTCCGGCGGCCTGAACAACGTGAAACTCACAGTGTCAAGCTCTTACTAACTCGTCCATCCGCGCAAGCTCTCCGCAAGGGACTAGCCCCACCGAAAAAAGAACCTCCGCGGGCTGCCCAGTGCAGGCCCGGGGGAAGTGTCGACCGAACACTTCGACATTTGGCGCGCCAGGTAGGGGGCTTTTCCCCTTGCGCGACGAGTGTCCGCCGACGAAGATGACCAAGCTTCCCTCAGCGGCAAACTCTCCCCCTCCGCGTTCACGGCGAACCGTGACCAGTGGGGAGTACATGTCGACGCACTCAGGATGGAGTGTGTCGGCACAAGCTGGTAGCCAGCAGCCGACTCCGGCGATGCAGGCTCCGACCAGTGTGAGATCTTCTGCAGCGCTGAGCGTACATCATGGGGGTGCGCTAGCTGCAGCAAGAGCACTGCTGCGCAACCCACCTGCTGGGGATGCGCCCCATTCTGCGACCCAACAATGGGTCCGCGAGGTGGACCGCCTCGTCGTCGCCGCCGCGAACCCTCGGTTTCGGCGAGGGCGGCGCCCCGGTCAACCGGCTGTGTCGCTGACGCGCACGTCCACGGTTGACGGGCAAACGGCGGATTCCAGCTCCTCCACGCTCCCGTCGACGGACCTGAGAAGGGAGCTGGAACGATGCCACTTGGGCCAGGATGCCCGGGTGTACCTCGAGCGACGACGAGAAAGGCGTCGCAACCATGAGGTTGGCGACAGCATGACGTCGGCCTCGACACAACCTGGGGGGCAGATCTTCGCCACGCGAGCCCTGCCTCAGGCATACGCCGCGCAGCATATGCCACAGCCATATGCGCCGCAAGCAGTGCCCCCGGTCTATGGTGCAGCCTTGCCCATACCGGGGTACACGGTGCCAAGTGCGAACCAAGTGTTCGCAGCACCAATACCTGCGGCAGCAGGAGCAGGATGTGCGGCCCTGGCACCCCACCTTCGCTTTGCGAGGTGGCCGTGCAAGTTTCGGCCGCACCTGCCCGAGAAGTACGACGGTAGCGTCAACCCGGCGGAGTTCCTCCAGATCTACTCCACCGCCGTACTTGCCGCAGGAGGGGATGAGGCTGTCATGGCCAACTACTTCCCCGTCGCCTTGACCGGCCCAGCTCGGTCTTGGCTCATGAATCTCCCCCAGGGGTCCATAATCTCCTGGGGAGAGCTCTGCCGGCAGTTCGTTGCCAACTTCGGCAGCTCCTACACCCGTCCCGGCACGGAGCTTGACCTCCACGCCATCAAGCAACAGCCTGGGGAGTCGCTGCGCTCTTTCATCCAGCGGTTCTCCCAGGTACGCAACACCATCCCGCATATTCAAAGTGCTTCTGTGGTGGTGGCATTCCGACAGGGTGTCCGGGACGAGAAAATGCTTGAGAAGCTCGCGACCAGAGAGGTCCGCGACGTCTCTGAGCTCTTCAGCCTGGCGGACAAATTCGCCAGAGCGGCTGAAGGGCGGAACTGGCACTCTCTGCCAACCTCCGAGTCAGGAGGACAGCCGGGGTCCGGCGCTGCTGCCTATGGGGGTGGCAAGAAGGCCAAGAACCGGGGGAGTGGCAAGATGAAGTCATCATTTGTGGCTCCCGTCGCCGCAGCAGCGACGACCAGTGGAGCACGGGGGCCACGCCCCGACAAAAGGCAGCGGCAGTCACCGGCCCTAGATAGTGACCAGGGCGGGCTATGCCCCGTGCATGGCGCCGGCAACCATACTGCTGCCGAGTGCTGGGATATCCAGAGGCTCGCAGAGCGCTTCCGCAAAGGAAGGCAGCAGAGAGCTGAAGCACCGCCCTACCCTCAGAGGGATGGCAAGCAGAAGGTCGATGCCCCAGTCGCCGCCGCCCACCAGGTGGGATTTTAGGAGCCTCAGCGTGTCATAAAGACAGTGCATAACGGTGAGGACTCCAGCTCCAACGGTGACGGGCCAGGGCGGTAGCCGGCTGCGGCTGCCGTCTTGGGTCAGTGGAGGCTGCACTGCTGCGGCGTCAACCTTGGAGAAGCCCCAAGTAGTCGCAGCAGCCCTAGTACCGACCACAATGGTGCGAGGTCGGGCCAGCCTCACCCGAGAGCACACCTCCGTACCTCGGACATACCTCCCGGGGGCCGCCCAAGGTCTGTCGACCCCTTGATGGCCTTGCCAGAAGGGGAAGACGCCTTAGGTCATCTAAGATGAGCCTGGGTCCACCTACCCCTTGAAGGCCTTAGCCAGAAAGGGAGAACTCCCCGGGGGCTCCAGGAGAAGCCGCGCAGGACCTGATCCAGCGTGAAGATAACAACCTCGTCGACGAGACTTGGCTGCAGGTAACGCCCCACAATGCAAGGTCTCGGCTGATGCTCTAAGCACTACCGCCAAAGAACCAAACGCATCAGGGACCTGCAGAAGGGCAACCTGGTGTCGAGGCACGCTCTTTCCCGAGAAGGACCCATAAACTGTCCCCCAACAGGGAAGGTCCCTTCCGAATCATGAAAGCTGCCGCCCCGGGTACACATTCTTTTCAAACGAGAGTGGGATCCGTTCCCAAAATCCATGGCATGGAGCAACACTGTAAGTCCTACTCCCCGAGCATCAGTAGAACAGGGTCGTTCCCTTCTGTAATGAATCCCATAGAATCTAGGAACAGAGCTTGGGGCAGCTAAGTCTCATGGGACGGTACAGGACTACGTCCAGTTTAGCCTGGTTCCGACCCTAAGCGCGTAGAGTCTTGCTTCCCTTGTAGACGAGGCGGAATACTGCCTCCATGTACAGCCAGAATTCCACTTATGGGCGTGAACACAGAAACCTGTTCTACTTAGCTCTCTCTCATGCGCTCATTTAAATTATGCATTAATTTTTATGATCGCACTATCTATGTATGTTCATCGTACATCTAGCTCCCCCTCTCCCGCGCTCATCCATAGTCAGCATTCGCTATCCTACCGAGGGCGGCCGCGCCTGAGGCACCTGCCGATGGACGAGAGAGTCTCTTGGGCCTCCCCCAGTCAGGTGTTGCGGTGCCAGTTGGTCACCTCCAGGAAAGGCCTGCGTTGTGCATGGGGGGTCCAGGGTGCGTATCCAGCTTAGCAGGCCATGAGCCCAAAGCATGCGCATCCTGCCCTCCGGAGGTACAGGGGAGTACAACCGCTTTGCCTGGTCATGAACCCAAAGCACGTGCACTCTGCTTCCCTAGCGCATGGCCCGGTACTAGGGATCGGACGACCGTGCCCGGACCTCGGAGGGAGCCGGAGCTCCGACGCCTCGAGCACAGAATTGCCCAAGCCCCGTATAACGGATCAGGATCGTAAGACGAATAAGACTAGGAGACGGGAGGGGAGGACCCCCCGAGGAGAATTACGTTTCCTCTGCCTGTGTGCAGGACCTCCAGGTTACGGCAACGGGGACTGCATGAAGCGGGGGGAAAGGAGCTATCAACTACTCCGGCCTAGGACTGGAAGGACCGGGTTCCGCCCCTTCAGCAGGGGCGAGGCCCGAGGGCCCCACGTGTCCGGCGGGCCCAGAGCTCTCGCTCCCCTGAGGGGGTGGGTTCTGGGCTCGCCACATGGCAGGCGGAAACCGGACCTCCCCCCGGTGGGAGGGCTCCAAAAGCCCTACGTGTCCAGCAGGGCCGGAGCTTCCGCCTCTTAAGGAGGGGCTCCGGACCCGCCACGTGGCAGGCAGATTTGGAGCTCTCCATAGGGTGAGATCCGGAGTCCCCCCGGGGCCCCTAACACCGTTAGGGCCCGGGGAAGGTGTCTGTGCAGAGCTCCGAGATTGGAGAAGGCCTCTGAGTACCTTGCGGAGCTAAGGACTCAGTCAGGCAAAGCCAAGAAGGAGAGAAAAAGCATCACAGACACAAATGTCTAAAAGAGTCTAACTATGCGAGGCTCCACAAGCTGGACTACAGACTCGATAAAAGGGAGAAACAAGTCCTAAGGACCTCCCGGCCCCTGCCGGAACCTTGCGGCTACAAGGGCGGCCACATCCTCGACTTCAGCCCTGGCAGCTTCCTCCCGCTCCGCGGCTGGGCCCTCTCTCGCTGGTTCTAGCGAGAAAGAGGGGTCGTGGCTCTTGAAGCATGCCAGCACATGTGAGGCGACCTCTAGGGCTAGGCCGCGTCCCTCGGCCTCAAGCTGGCTGGCGACCACCGAGTCTAGCCTGTCCAGCTTGGCGTCGATCGACTCCAGCGCGGGGATCACCTCCGCCACCTTCAACGCAGGAGCCGCGACCCTCACCGGACTGAAGCCAAGAGGGATCAGGGCAGACCCCGCTCGATCCACGAAGCTCGAGACCGCAAGAGCCTCGGAGGACCGCAAGGCCGAGAGCTCCTCCACCTCGCGGCGGGCTGCCTGCAGGGCCTCCAGGTTTCTCTCGGAGAATTCCTTCTCCTTGGCCGCCAGGGAGCTCTCCCGAAGATGGAGAGTCTTGGCGAGCCGCTCCAACTCAGAAGCCTTGAAGTTGGCGGCCAACTCCCGTTCAAAGACCGCGCGGCGTTCGCGAGAGACCTATTCCTCCCTCAGGTCGAGGTCTGCCTTCAGAATCTCTAGCTCCTCGTTCCGAGCTCGAAGGTCATCCTCGCCCGCCGCCAGCTGCGCGGCGACCCTCTCCGCCTCAGCTGCCGTGGAACGCTCCCGTTCCTCAACGGCGAGTTTACGGTGCTCCATCCGCTGCCATATCTCCTCAGTGGCAGAGAGGCTCTCCTCGGCCCGAGCGTGAGCCTCCAGGGCCTCCCTGTTGATCCGCCGCGATTCGGCGTCCATGCGGTCAACAGCCCGCTTCAACCGGTCGAGGAGCACTTCCCTGAAGTCGAGCAACTCCCGCCTGGAGTCGAGCTCGCTCTTGACCTTCGCGGTACGCTCCCGCAAAAGGTTCCCCCAGGTGAGTAGGCGATCCCGTTCAACTGTATACTCCTCCCGCTCGCGACCTAGTGCAGCCAAGACCTGCCGGACGCTCGTCTCCGCAAGCGCGAAGGCGTCAGCCAGGGGCAATGGAGCAACAGAGGCCGGGGCAGTTCCCACGACCTCCTCCATCACCTAATCCTCAAGGGGAGTCAAAGCACCAGCAGCCAAGACGAGACGCCGGTCAGGAGAAGCTGGCGCCGGGGCTCTGGCAGCCGGACCTGCCGGGCCCTCTTTGGCTTCAGGCTTCTTGACTTGTGGAGAGGGGTGAGCCGGGGAAGGCGGCGCTGGAGTAGAGGCCGGGCCGCCTGGTGCAGGGACGACATGCGCTGGCTTGGGGGCCGCGGCTGCCGTCTCGGCAGGAAGAGACGACGCCGCCGCGGAGTCCGGGCACACCGGAACAGGAGAAGTTCGCGCTGGCTTGGGGGCCGCGGCAGTTGTCCCGGGCTCCGAGCGCAACGACACAGACTCCCCGCAAGTCGGGGATGGCCGGGAAGCACGGACACTCCAGAGGGCTCTGAACCCCGACTTCCGAACCGGGGTAGGACTCCCAGAGCCCGCTGCCGTCACTGGCGGCCGCTCCGCAGTCGCTTGAACTGGCGGAGCAGGAGACGCCCCAGAAGCTCCCCTCAACGCATCAGCCAGGGGCCTCTTCGAGTCGACACCGGAAGGAGTGCCAGGCACCCGAGATTCCCAACTTGGCACAGACACCGCCGCTGGAGGAGATCGAGCGCGCTTCTTCTCTGGTGGCGGGTTGGAGGCCATGGCGAGGGAGGACTCAAGGGCAAGAGGGCAAAAGCACAAGAGTCCGAGAAGAAACGCTGGGAGGTGCGAAGGGAAACCGCAATGCGGGTAAGATCCCCTCTAAAAACCTTCCCAGGAGCAATTCCAGGCGATTCTGAACTCTTCGAATACACCGCATCGGCAACCGCTTCGGCTCCTAGACCGAGCGCCGATGACAGGTGGACCCAAGCCGCCCGACTGAAGCGGTGGGTCAAGGAGTCAGTCTCCTAAGAAGACAAGCCGGCAAGGCACTTCGGCGGTTCCCGAAGAAGGCGCCGCAACATGCAGAAGTGGCAGTCTTGGGAACCGCCGCAGTAAAAAGCAACCATCAAGTGGGCGCACGCTCCCACGATCCTGCGACTGTTCGTGCTCCGGCAGCGTTCAATGCGGGACTTAGAGAAAGTGCGCGGATCAGAAGAGACAGAGGTTGTAAAAGCCCAAGAAAAGGGACTTGCAAAATTTTTATGCACCTCACAGCACAACAGTTTTGTTGTGGGTAGATTGTGAAATATTGTGAAGGGCAAGTGGCCTCCATCAAAGGAGTGATTAGAAGGGAAAGTCTTTACTTTCACAAAGTAGGGTTATACACATATGATCACACATGGGAGGGAAATTTCAAACTGTTGCATTCAACTTCAGGATTTCAGCAGTTAAAACAAGGAGTAAAGGGCATACTTGGATTCCTCAGGTTCAAATTAGTGGGGAGGCAAAGTCTCAATAATTTTTGCAAGGGTTTGCTACCCAATGGTCCAAAAAGGAGCCAAATAGGCAAGAATGCATATATACATTTGAATTTGAGGGAAACTTGTCCAAACATGCAAATGTGGCTCAGTTTGAGACTTCAAATTTTTGAATTACTCATTTGCCAAAAATTTGGAGATATTTTGGGGCAGAGGGGAGCTGTGGGCCCCACTGGTCAGTGAGAAGAGAGGGGAGAAGCTTACTGCCTAAGTTAATCGGTTCCACAGTTCACACTCGAGCGAGTTGCGCTCTCCCACCGGCTGCCACCGCACGGTCGACCGACGACCGAAGCACCTCCCAAGCTGCTTCAAGCATCGGTTCCCCCGCGCCCTTATCTCCCCTACGCCGTGCTCAGTCGGCCACAGCCCTCCCACGAGCCCTGTTATCTTTCCTCCCGAGCAAACAAGCCGCCGGCGCCGCGCCTGTTCGTCCCGATCCTAAGCCGGCATCGCATCCCGACTGCTCAAGCGATCAACACGAAAAAGGAGCGCCAGCGCGTGCACAAGAGTTCCCTCAGCTCAGCTCCGGCGTTCGGGGTTCCTGTCGGCCGTATTTTGAGCATCAGCACCGAAGCCGAGGTGCAACCGGTGGAAACCGACGTCGGGCTCCCGTGGGCAGCTCACACCAACCAGTTTCACGACTGAGCGAGAGCACCCCAAGGTGCGCCAACTCCCTGCGCTGCTCCTCTCCAAATTTCAGAGCAATCCGTGCGACGTAGCTTCGGAATTCCAAGTTTTCCCCTCGGACGAGGAAAACCGGACCGCGGGTAAGAACTGTGGAAATTTACGCTTAATTCTTGGTTAAAGTTGTTCATTTTGCGCACACCAGAACTAGAGAGGATAGGGAACCTTTTCCCTCCACAACCCTAGCTAGAAACGCCGTGGTTACAGCTAATTTCGAGCTTTTCGGTCGGCGGCCATGGCGGCAACACGCGGGCGCACGGTGACAACCGGTTTGCCGTCGTTTCCGAGCCAGGTTGAGGCCACGCCGAGATTTCCTGACCTCCACTGATGCTTTAGAGCGGATCCGCCGAGCTTTTGGCGGGCTAATGTGCTCGGGCGACGGTGCCGATCATCACCGAAGGCCGCGGCTCGTCGCCAGCCTACTTCCGGCCACCGGCAGCCCGAGCCAACCCCATAGACTTGTTCCCCGACCCTGAAAACCCCCAGGCGGCGAGTCTCCGGCCGAGAGGTGGCCGGGAAGCTGGGTCCGGCGAGCTCCAGTACAGCGCCGGCGAGGGGGAGGCGCGGGAGCGAGAGGAGGAAGAAGACCCACCGGGCCCACGTGTCAGCAGCTGAAGATTAAAACCCCGGATCAGCTGTGGCGTGTGATCCCATGTGGTGGCGCGGGAAAAAGGTCTGTGGCCCCCGAGTGGCGCGAGTCCGGCGGTTGACACGTGTAGGGTGGACCCACAGGCAGAGTTTGAACTTTTCCCGAATTAATTTGAATTCCAGAATTGGTTCAAACTTTGGAACTGCATAACTTTTGCTAGGAAGCTCCAAATTTAGTGATTCAAATTAGGTTGGATTCCTCTTGCCTAGTTCTGTCCAAATACACAACCCAATTTGTATGAAACCCAATAATTAATTCTGGAAAATTCTTTAAAGCTTTTCAGCAAAAGAATTTTAGAGGGAGTTTGGTTCATCCAAAAATCCCAAATTTTACCAGAATGTTCTTTAGGACATTAGTAAACACCTGTAAAAGTTTCAGACCATTTGGAGTTGATTTGGTCAGAGCAATTCAAATTGGAAGGTGCTGTGTTCATTTGAATACAGAAACATTTTCAGAGGATTTCCAAAACTTGGAAATTCAGTTCTGGGCAATTCTTAACTCCAAAAATGCTAGGAAAATTCATGCAAACTCTATGAGCTATAATTGAAATTGGGGTTCATTAAGTTGGGTATGAACAGGGGTCTGACCTCAGAATTAATTCCTCCCTGCTTATTTGCTAAGGAAATTATTCTGAGCAAACCACACCATGAAAAATGCTAATGTTTGGTCCAGAGAGTTTTCTGGTGAGAAGGAACTCACACAAAAATTCTCAGCTTCATTGGAGCTCTAGATCACCCCTGTCCTGTTTAACCAATTAAAGGATTGATATGGAAAAGGGGGGAAGCCACTTAGCATTTCACCATGTGACTAAGTCCAAGCCAAACCACCAACCCCAATTCATATTTAAATTCTTAAACAAAGTTCCAGGGGTTAGAGGCTGGTTATTATAACTAATAGTAGAGGTCTTACTCTAGGACTCACATTTGCATCTAAATTAACATATAGTATTTCATTAACGTGTAGCCGTTGAAGAAGAGACCCCGGAGGTGCTGGACTTCCTCCTTCCGGACGAAGACTTAACTCCTGACCAGCAGCAACAAGGCAAGCCCCGGTTTGCATTAACCTTTTTATAAGTTTTCTTTTGTTTACATGAGTCATGTGAAGTATGATTGTGCATTAGGTGTAGGATGAATGGAACACCACTTGCATAACCAAAGGTTCCTAAAAGAGTGAGGGTAGTGTCTAAGACCTCGAGTCGACTGGCTATGCTTAATGAGTCATAGGACTTCGGTACAAGTCGAGTAGTTGGAATCTACTCGCGAGATAGGCTTGGGACACACGGGTTCGGTTGAGTGATGTGAGATCATTTTAGTAATGAAAATGAGACTAGGCAGGGGCTAGGGCACAGCAAGAGGGAGTCTTGTGTGCGCAGCCCTGTCCGTGTCGATTGAGGACCGATCCGTGTGCGGCCCTGCTGAGCAAGTGTTGAACGTACCGAAGGCATATCGGATATATGGGCCCCGATAAACCGATGTAGCCTAAACCTCCGGGCGTCGAGGCATAGCACACCGATTTATAGGTGTAGGTTGAGGGCAGCAAGGTGGAAATCTGCCAACGGGCATAGAGAGATGCTCCGTGTGGGGAACCTCCTGCTCGTTTCGGTGCGACCGGTTCGACGTTTGGGCTGTTGGGTGAAAGGTTGTCCCGTACGACATCGAGTGAGCGTGCTGTGCAGCTCCACAGGTGGGCGTACGTGACTTGCTCTTTGGGTTTTCCCTGCAGGTGTATATCGAGTCGATTCGCCGTCCCTCGTGGTGACGAGTACCGCTTGTTCACTGCGTCGTAACGTAGACTAATGGATGAAATATGTTGATTCAATGATGCTGATTGATATAATTGTATTGCTACATGTGTGCCACCAAATACTGCTTACTAAATTTCAGATTTCATGAACTGTTAACTTGTTGCTAAAAGATGAACTAAGGATGAACTTGTAGGCGTGTCGTTTTGGCTGAAATGTTACTAACCTATGTCTTGGTATACCTCATGTAGAGTTTCATGCTTAGGTGAGTCGGTTAAGCCTTGCTGAGCCTTCGTGCTCATGGTTGCTGCTTAAGTGTTTTTCAGGTGAGGAGCCACCCACGGACTCGGAGTACGAGTCCACCGGCGAGGGTTACCCTCCGCCGGGGACCACGGCTGAGTGGGAGCCGTACACGCCGCGCTGAGCTGAGGAGTGCAGCTAGTGTGGGTTGCCCTAGGGCTGGGCAACCAACTTTTGCTAAATAGGCGGGCGTGAGTTGTATAGTGTAGACTTCCACTGTGTAATATAAACAATAGTTGTAACTGAAGTTTGTACCTGTTTGTACAGTTTCAGTTGTTTTTCCCATGTAATATATTATGTTCTTATGACGTGTGCTGTCGGGTGTCGCATCGCGTGGCACCACCCTCTGCGATCCTGGATGAGCGGATTTCGGTCCGCCACAGCCTGGTATCAGAGCTGCAGTGGGGATAGCACAGTACTTAAGGACTGCATTATGGGAAAAACCTAGGTTACGGTGAGGAATCGGTAGCTGCCCAAGTAAGGACTATATTAGCATAGTTACTTAAGGTGGCCAATACTAACCTATGTGTTATAATTCTGAATTTTAATTATGTAACGACGCACCTACGCTCTGGTAAGTATGGTAAGGAACGCCACCGAAAGCGGTTCAATTTCGGTTAGCTCTCCCTGACGAGGAACGTGGTTCAGGGATTGATCTCACAGCTTGGTGTGAGATGTCAATATGAAGCTCTTGGACTCTTCATGTCCCTGAGTTCATATGAAACGCTGATCCCTAGCGTGCATTAGGCAAGTAAGCGGAGACCCCATCGCGTGGTCAGTAACGCGAGAGTGTGTTCGTCTGGAAATAGCCCAGGAGGACATACGCAGCGCTTGCCATCGGCGTGCCCTGCAGGGCAGTAGGTGGTATCTGTTGGGTTGATAACATTCCCAACCGTGACGACCCGTTCATGACATACTCGGGTTCCCCGTCGTGTGGTGTTGAAACACGATCACGTGCCTTGAGACGTGACTTAGCTCAAGGACGGCCGTATGACAATGATACAGGCGTTTGTATTTACTTTTAGATATGGAACTGCCTGAAATGAACAAACTTTGAGTGCACCATCATTGTGTGGTCTTCTGCAGGTATTAACCACGTATGTATCCGTGTAGAAAACGTGTGCGAGAGACCGTTTAGTGCCACACTCGAGACATATATACCGGTATGATCCGGTTAGGATTTTCTTTTGTGAGGAACGTAGTACCGAGACATTGTAGGCATATGCATGAGTATAATGATAACAAAGAATTAAAATCTATAGGTTCAACATTTAGGACCCTGGTTGGGTATAAGAATGGGATAGTGATGATTGTAGTTCCAAAAAGACTGAAAAACAGAGTGCTCTGTTTTGGGCAGCATGTTTGCTGATCTTCAACAGGGCGTAACTCACCGGTCTTTTAGCCCAGAGGGGGTGCTACATAGCTCTGGAAAGGTATTCAAGTACTCTACAACTTTGTTGTAGACTTCCAGAGCTAAAACTCGCCTTAAGATGGCGGAAATCCCAGAGGAATGTAAACTGTCCAGAACCAGGGCAGAGTAAAACATCCTCGGAACTAATCTGTTTTTCAAATATAACTCCCAGTAGAAAATTCTAAAATTGTCATATAATACACGCTTAGAAGGAGTAGAAGATGTGTGACATCTTTGCAATTCAAAGTTTCTGAAGTTTCAGCACAGAAATTAGTGGAAATTAGGGTTGAAGACAGCCACTTCCAAGGGAGGTGCTGTTAAAATTCTTCCAGAAATTCTGCTGACTTTGAATTAGCATAACTTTTTAGCCAAATCTTATCTGGGGGCAAATGCATACTCGCTGGAAAGATACTAAAGTTAACTTTAACTTTGGTATTCAACTTGAGTCATGAAAATGCACAGAACCAGATCAAAACTTGGAATAGGTAGAAACTGGTCATTCTGACAGAAGAATGACAGTTGAGCTCATTGGAGAGGGTGTTGTACCCTAAGGGTGTGATACGTGATGACAACGCGATAGTAATGTCTCGTAGTGACCAAACCAAGTTATTTTGAGCTTCCAAAGTGGAGGTTCATCAAGTTGGATTAAACTAGCTGGTGTTTGGTCTGGTAATGGTGTAGCTTGTGCAGAGTTATTACATTATCGGCTTACGAGATATATCGCATGTTTTTGTTGTCATAATATTTTTACGCCCATTATAATGGAACTGCATGCAAGTGTTGCGGGACTGATGTTATTGTCGTATGATTGCAGATGGTTCGCACTAGGACCACGCACGAGGTAGGTGGCTCTAGCCAAGGGGGAGGCGATGACTCCCAGCCACCGGCCTACGACAGCACCCCGCAGCAGCAGCCACCACCGCCGCCTCCTCTTACTCTAGCGGATGTGATAGCGGCATTGGTGGAAGGTCGTGAGGAGCAGACCGACCTGCTCCGCACGATCGTGCAGAATACGTCCCAGGCGGGAGGACGTCAAGAGCGAGGGCCTCGTGAGCCCCGCGAAGTGTCGTACTCGGATTTCATGAGTACGCACCCTCCAGTGTTCACCGAAGCTGAAGAACCACTGGAGGCGGACAACTGGCTGCGGACTATCGAGTCCAAGTTCGGGCTGCTCCCGTGTACGGAGCGGCAGAAGACACTGTTCGCAGCACAGCAGCTCCACGGTGCCGCTGGTGCGTGGTGGGCGAATTATGTCGCCTCACGACCGGCTGGCCATGCCGTGGAATGGCAAGAGTTCCGAGAGGCGTTCCGCGCCTATCACATCCCTCCCGGGATAATGAAGCGAAAGTTCCAAGAATTTTTGGAACTGAAGCAGGGCGGGAGGAGTGCCCACGACTACTCCCGTGCCTTCAACCATCTGGCGCAGTATGCGTCAGACTACATCTCCACGGAGGAGAAGAAGAGGGAGCACTTCTATCGGGGGTTACATCCCAAAATGAAGACCCACCTCGTACAATGGAACCGCGGCACATTCAACGACCTAGTCAATGCCGCCATCATGCAAGAGGACGCTCAGCGGGAATTAGTAGCTGAGCAGAGGAAGCGTAGCGCTCCACCTAACAGCGGTGGGAGTGGCGCTCCCCAGAAGTACCGTATGGTGTATCGACAACATCCGGGCAGCAGTGGCAACCACCGGCGCGACCGCAACGGTTCGGGGGACGTCCCTTTCAGGCACCTCCGTTCCGTCCGCCGATGCCACCACCAAGACAGCAGCAGCAGCAGACGGTACCCCGGGCATTTCCACCGCCACAACGCGCCCCAGGTTTCCGTCCACTGATCAGCGGGGGACCGCCCCGTTTCACCTGCTTCACGTGTGGCCAGGCGGGCCACTTTGCGAAGGACTGTCCCCAGGGGCAGCAGAGCAGCGGGCAAGCCCAGTTCCAGGGCGGTGCTCGAGGCCGACCTCCGGTGAAGAAGGTTGGTCAGCGGACTGGGGGTGTCCGCAACCTCGACAGTGAGGACGCCCCAGAAGGAGACAACGTGCTGGCGGGTACGTTTACTCTCAACCATCAAGCCATCCTCATATTATTTGATTCTGGTGCAACCCACAGCTTTATAAGCGCATCCTATGTGGCTAAACATCAATTGCAAGTCTTCCCAACCGACTGCACTTATATGATATGCTCACCGGGAGGGAAGATTTCAGCTAATATGATGATTCCAAAGGCACCTCTGTGCTTAGGTGGGAAGCTATATCCCACCACCTTGATAATCCTTATGGGACAAAAGATTGATGCAATCTTAGGGATGTCATGGCTGCAATACCATGGCGCTGTCCTAGAGACTCGGACACGGACGGTTCACTTAAATTCTCCATTTCACTGTCCGCATTCCATGGTGTTAGACACACCAGTCCGGGAAGTTTTAGCAATTAATAATGCTGAAGTTTTCAAGTTAGAAGACATCCCCGTAGTCCGGGAGTATCCTGACGTGTTCCCGGACGATCTTCCGGGCATGCCACCTGAGAGGGATGTCGAGTTCAAGATTGAGCTCGCACCCGGGACTACGCCCATATCACGGAGACCATACAAGATGGCTCCAAATGAGCTGGCGGAACTGAAAGAACAGCTCAATGATCTGTTGAGCAAGGGTTTCATTAGGCCGAGTTCCTCGCCTTGGGGATGCTCGGCGCTATTTGTGAAGAAGAAGGATGAGACCCTGAGGCTGTGCGTGGATTACCGGCCGCTCAACGCCGTCGCCATCAAGAATAAGTACCCACTGCCCCGTATTGACATCTTGTTTGATCAACTTGTGGGGGCAAATGTATTCTCGAAGATGGACCTTCGCTCTGGATATCACCAGATAAAAATCCGAGCGGAGGATATTCCGAAGACGGCATTCTCGACGAGATACGGCTTATACGAATATCTCGTCATGTCCTTTGGTCTCACCAATGCTCCAGCCAATTTCATGTATCTCATGAACTCGGTGTTCATGCCGGAGCTGGACAAGTTCGTGGTAGTGTTCATCGACGACATCTTGGTTTACTCCAAGACCGAAGCGGAACATGCCGAACACTTGCGGATCGTTCTTCAACGATTGCGAGACCACAAACTCTATGCCAAGTTCAGTAAATGCGAATTTTGGATCAGCCAAGTGCCGTTCTTGGGACATATCATCTCAGCTGAAGGCATCGCGGTTGACCCAAGCAAAATAGAGCAAGTGTTAAAATGGAAAGCTCCCACTTCAGTCCATTAAGTCAGAAGCTTCCTCGGGTTAGCGGGATACTATCGGAGATTCATTCCAAGTTTCTCCAAGCTCGCTAAGCCGATGACAGAATTGCTGAAAAAAGGGAAGAAATATGTTTGGAACACGGCGTGTGAAGGAGCGTTCCAAACATTGGTGAAGCATCTCACAACAGCCCCGGTCTTAGCTCAACCGGATACAACAAAGCCCTTCGACGTGTATTGTGACGCGTCCGGTATTGGGCTTGGCTGCGTGTTGATGCAGGAAGGACGTGTGGTCGCTTATGGCTCACGCCAACTTCGGAACCATGAGCAGCACTACCCGACTCACGATCTTGAACTTGCTGCCGTGGTGTTGGCGCTGAAAATGTGGAGGCACTATCTCCTGGGGAACTTGGTGCATCTCTACACCGACCACAAGAGCTTGAAATACATTTTCACCCAGAAGGAGCTGAACATGAGGCAGAGGAGGTGGTTAGAACTGATCAAGGATTATGAGATTGAGATCCATTACCACCCCGGCAAGGCGAATGTGGTTGCCGACGCGCTGAGTCGGAAATCACATGTCCATCACCTCACCATTACACCGGTGGAAGAGGAAGAGCCAAGTTTATACTTGGTTCCTTATGGATCGCTGTACAACCTTGCCCTCATCCCTACTATTAGGGAGGACATCATTGCAGCTCAGAAAACGGATAAAGGCATGGCACATCTCCGGAGACGGATAGACAAGGGAGAAATTAAATGTTTCCGGAAAGATGGTGAGGGGACGCTGTGGTTCAATGACCGCATAGTCGTACCCCGAGATATGGAGTTGAGGAAAAAGATCCTCGATGAAGCTCACTTGTCCAAATACTCCATTCATCCGGGCAGCAACAAAATGTACCAAGATTTGAAAAAGAAATTTTGGTGGACACGGATGAAGCGGGAGGTAGCTAAGTACGTGTCCGAGTGCGATACGTGTAGACGAGTGAAGGCCGATCACATGAAGAAATCAGGGCTGCTGCAACCCCTGAAGATCCCGGCATGGAAGTGGGAAGATGTGAGCATGAATTTCATTGTGGGATTACCCCTAACAGCCAACAAGCATGATTCCATATGGGTAATCGTTGATCGGTTAACCAAGACGGCTCACTTCATTCCGGTGAATACACGTTACAATGCCGGCAAATATGCGGAGCTATACATAGCGAAGATTCTGTGCCTATACGGGGTACCCAAGACCATTGTCTCAGATCGAGGTGCATTATTTGTATCTCGCTTTTGGGAACAGCTACATGCTGCATTGGGTACTAAGTTGATCAGGAGCTCCGCTTATCACCCTCAGACAGATGGCCAGACAGAGAGGGTGAATCAAGTTCTGGAAGACATGTTGAGAGCATGTGCCATCCACCATGGTAGGAACTGGGATGATCACCTACCATTGGCAGAATTCTCGTACAACAACGGTTATCAGGCGAGTATCAAAATGGCACCTTACGAAGCTCTCTATGGTCGTAAATGCCGCACCCCATTAAATTGGTGCGAGTCCGGTGAAAGGGTCACATTCGGGGTTGATGTGGTGAACGACGCCGAGGAGCGCGTTCGGACAATTCAAGCCAATTTGAAGGCCGCTCAATCCCGACAGAAGAGCTACGCTGATAAGAGGCGTAGGCCGTTGCACTTTGACGTTGGGGAACACGTGTACCTCCGCGTGTCTCCGATGAAGGGCGTGCACCGGCTCGGTGTGAAGGGGAAGCTCGCTCCCCGTTTCATTGGACCCTACGCTATCACCGAGAAGTGTGGACCAGCAGCGTATCGATTGGAGCTACCGACATCTCTGGCTGGTGTCCATGATATTTTCCATGTTTCGCAACTGCGAAAATGCTTGAAGCATACAGCTGCTGTTCCTCCCGAAGACATCGGCGAGCTGAAACCGGATTTAACATATGATGAATATCCGGTGGGAATTCTTGATGAGAAAGCCAGGACCACGCGTAGCAGAACGTTGTGGTTCTACAAAATACTCTGGAGCAACCACACCACCGAGGAAGCGACGTGGGAGAGAGAGGAGTTCCTTCGCTCAAATTACCCGGAGTTCATGGCTTCTCAACACGAGTAAGTCCCTATTACATCGCTATCTCTTCTTTTATAATCTCGGGACGAGATTCTTTTAAGGGGGGAGGGATGTAAAAGCCCAAGAAAAGGGACTTGCAAAATTTTTATGCACCTCACAACACAACAGTTTTGTTGTGGGTAGATTGTGAAATATTGTGAAGGGCAAGTGGCCTCCATCAAAGGAGTGATTAGAAGGGAAAGTCTTCACTTTCACAAAGTAGGGTTATACACATATGATCACACATGGGAGGGAAATTTCAAACTGTTGCATTCAACTTCAGGATTTCAGCAGTTAAAACAAGGAGTAAAGGGCATACCTGGATTCCTCAGGTTCAAATTAGTGGGGAGGCAAAGTCTCAATAATTTTTGCAAGGGTTTGCTACCCAATGGTCCAAAAAGGAGCCAAATAGGCAAGAATGCATATATACATTTGAATTTGAGGGAAACTTGTCCAAACATGCAAATGTGGCTCAGTTTGAGACTTCAAATTTTTGAATTACTCATTTGCCAAAAATTTGGAGATATTTTGGGGCAGAGGGGAGCTGTGGGCCCCACTGGTCAGTGAGAAGAGAGGGGAGAAGCTTACTGCCTAAGTTAATCGGTTCCACAGTTCACACTCGAGCGAGTTGCGCTCTCCCACCGGCTGCCACCGCACGGTCGACCGACGACCGAAGCACCTCCCGAGCTGCTTCAAGCATCGGTTCCCCCGCTCCCTTATCTCCCCTACGCCGTGCTCAGTCGGCCACAGCCCTCCCACGAGCCCTGTTATCTTTCCTCCCGAGCAAACAAGCCGCCGGCGCCGCGCCTGTTCGTCCCGATCCTAAGCCGGCATCGCATCCCGACTGCTCAAGCGATCAACACGAAAAAGGAGCACCAGCGCGTGCACAAGAGTTCCCTCAGCTCAGCTCCGGCGTTCGGGGTTCCTGTCGGCCGTATTTTGAGCATCAGCACCGAAGCCGAGGTGCAACCTGTGGAAACCGACGTCGGGCTCCCGTGGGCAGCTCACACCAACCAGTTTCATGACTGAGCGAGAGCACCCCAAGGTGCGCCAACTCCCTGCGCTGCTCCTCTCCAAATTCCAGAGCAATCCGTGCGACGTAGCTTCGGAATTCCAAGTTTTCCCCTCGGACGAGGAAAACCGGACCGCGGGTAAGAACTGTGGAAATTTACGCTTAGTTCTTGGTTAAAGTTGTTCATTTTGCGCACACCAGAACTAGAGAGGATAGGGAACCTTTTCCCTCCACAACCCTAGCTAGAAACGCCGTGGTTACAGCTAATTTCGAGCTTTTCGGTCGGCGGCCATGGCGGGAACACGCGGGCGCACGGTGACAACCGGTTTGCCGTCGTTTCCGAGCCAGGTTGAGGCCACGCCGAGATTTCCTGACCTCCACTGATGCTTTAGAGCAGATCCGCCGAGCTTTTGGCGGGCTAATGTGCTCGGGCGACGGTGCCGATCATCACCGAAGGCCTCGGCTCGTCGCCAGCCTACTTCCGGCCACCGGCAGCCCGAGCCAACCCCATAGACTTGTTCCCCGACCCTGAAAACCCCCAGGCGGCGAGTCTCCGGCCGAGAGGTGGCCGGGAAGCTGGGTCCGGAGAGCTCCAGTACAGCGCCGGCGAGGGGGAGGCGCGGGAGCGAGAGGAGGAAGAAGACCCACCGGGCCCACGTGTCAGCAGCTGAAGATTAAAACCCCGGATCAGCTGTGGCGTGTGATCCCGTGTGGTGGCGCGGGAAAAAGGTCTGTGGCCCCCGTGTGGCGCGAGTCCGGCGGTTGACACGTGTAGGGTGGACCCACAGGCAGAGTTTGAACTTTTCCCGAATTAATTTGAATTCCAGAATTGGTTCAAACTTTGGAACTGCATAACTTTTGCTAGGAAGCTCCAAATTTAGTGATTCAAATTGGGTTGGATTCCTCTTGCCTAGTTCTGTCCAAATACACAACCCAATTTGTATGAAACCCAATAATTAATTCGGGAAAATTCTTTAAATCTTTTCAGCAAAAGAATTTTAGAGGGAGTTTGGTTCATCCAAAAATCCCCAAATTTTACCAGAATGTTCTTTAGGACATTATTAAACCCCTGTAAAAGGTTCAGACCATTTGGAGTTGATTTGGTCAGAGCAATTCAAATTGGAAAGTGCTGTGTTCATTTGAATACAGAAACATTTTCAGAGGATTTCCAAAACTTGGAAATTCAGTTCTGGGCAATTCTTAACTCCAAAAATGCTAGGAAAATTCATGCAAACTCTATGAGCTATAATTGAAATTGGGGTTCATTAAGTTGGGTATGAACAGGGGTCTGACCTCAGAATTAATTCCTCCCTGCTTATTTGCTAAGGAAATTATTCTGAGCAAACCACACCATGAAAAATGCTAATGTTTGGTCCAGAGAGTTTTCTGGTGAGAAGGAACTCACACAAAAATTCTTAGCTTCATTGGAGCTCTAGATCACCCCTGTCCTGTTTAACCAATTAAAGGATTGATATGGAAAAGGGGGGAAGCCACTTAGCATTTCACCATGTGACTAAGTCCAAGCCAAACCACCAACCCCAATTCATATTTAAATTCTTAAACAAAGTTCCAGGGGTTAGAGGCTGGTTATTATAACTAATAGTAGAGGTCTTACTCTAGGACTCACATTTGCATCTAAATTAACATATAGTATTTCATTAACGTGTAGCCGTTGAAGAAGAGACCCCGGAGGTGCTTGACTTCCTCCTTCCGGACGAAGACTTAACTCCTGACCAGAAGCAACAAGGCAAGCCCCGGTTTGCATTAACCTTTTTATAAGTTTTCTTTTGTTTACATGAGTCATGTGAAGTATGATTGTGCATTAGGTGTAGGATGAATGGAACCCCACTTGCATAACCAAAGGTTCCTAAAAGAGTGAGGGTAGTGTCTAAGACCTCGAGTCGACCGGCTATGCTTAATGAGTCATAGGACTTCGGTACAAGTCGAGTAGTTGGAATCTACTCGCGAGATAGGCTTGGGACACACGGGTTCGGTTGAGTGATGTGAGATCATTTTAGTAATGAAAATGAGACTAGGCAGGGGCTAGGGCGCAGCAAGAGGGAGTCTTGTGTGCGCAGCCCTTTCCGTGTCGATTGAGGACCGATCCGTGTGCGGCCCTGCTGAGCAAGTGTTGAACGTACCGAAGGCATATCGGATATATGGGCCCCGATAAACCGATGTAGCCTAAACCTCCGGGCGTCGAGGCATAGCACACCGATTTATAGGTGTAGGTTGAGGGCAGCAAGGTGGAAATCTGCCAACGGGCATAGAGAGATGCTCCGTGTGGGGAACCTCCTGCTCGTTTCGGTGCGACCGGTTCGACGTTTGGGCTGTTGGGTGAAAGGTTGTCCCGTACGACATCGAGTGAGCGTGCTGTGCAGCTCCACAGGTGGGCGTACGTGACGTGCTCTTTGGGTTTTCCCTGCAGGTGTATATCGAGTCGATTCGCCGTCCCTCGCGGTGACGAGTACCGCTTGTTCACTGCGTCGTAACGTAGACTAATGGATGAAATATGTTGATTCAATGATGCTGATTGATATAATTGTATTGCTACATGTGTGCCACCAAATACTGCTTACTAAATTTCAGATTTCATGAACTGTTAACTTGTTGCTAAAAGATGAACTAAGGATGAACTTGTAGGCGTGTCGTTTTGGCTGAAATGTTACTAACCTATGTCTTGGTATACCTCATGTAGAGTTTCATGCTTAGGTGAGTCGGTTAAGCCTTGCTGAGCCTTCGTGCTCATGGTTGCTGCTTAAGTGTTTTTCAGGTGAGGAGCCACCCACGGACTCGGAGTACGAGTCCACCGGCGAGGGTTACCCTCCGCCGGGGACCACGGCTGAGTGGGAGCCGTACACGCCGCGCTGAGCTGAGGAGTGCAGCTAGTGTGGGTTGCCCTAGGGCTGGGCAACCAACTTTTGCTAAATAGGCGGGCGTGAGTTGTGTAGTGTAGACTTCCACTGTGTAATATAAACAATAGTTGTAACTGAAGTTTGTACCTGTTTGTACAGTTTCAGTTGTTTTTCCCATGTAATATATTATGTTCTTATGACGTGTGCTGTCGGGTGTCGCATCGCGTGGCACCACCCTCTGCGATCCTGGATGAGCGGATTTCGGTCCGCCACAGAAGTCCCACCTCGGGCTCGCTGTCTCCCCCGAGATGGGCCCGGGGCCACTATCAGTACCTGAGATATGGGGTACCCACGCACACAGGGGGAAATGCCTGAGGAACTCGCCCTTCTCCGCAGGGAGAGCTCCGAAGGCGCCACGCGTCCGGCGGGGCCGGACCTCCCTCTCCTTAGAGGAGAGCTCCGGGCCCGCCACGTGGCATACAGAAGCCGGACCTCCCCCTCCGCGGGCGAGGGGTCCGAAGGTGCCACGTATCCGACGGGGCCGGACCTCCCTCTCCTCCGAGAGGAGCTCCGGGCCCACCACGTGGCCGACAGAAGCCGAACCTCCCCCTCCGTGGGGAGAGGTCCGGAGGCTCCACGTGCCCCGCGGGCCGGACCCTCCTCCCCTCTGAGAAGGGCTCCGGGCCCGCCACGTGGCTAGAAGAACGGCGCTGCCTGCCCCTGAGCGATAGGCAGCGGGCGTAAAGACGCCCCATACCTTGCCCGTACAAGGTATTCAAGGCCTGCGTCTTCCCAAGACGCGGAGACACGGAGCACGCCTCTGTCAGGTGCCGTTGCGCCCAGTCGCATCGCAGACTGGCGCGCGGTGTCAGAACCTGCCAGCCAATAAACACCGTGACAAGACATCCCATGCCACCTGCGCCGTCATCAACCACTATGACTAGCATGCGGCATGGGCAGGGCGGCAAGACGGAGACTCAGAAGCCTTCACCAGAGACAACTACCAGCATAACTGCAGATACGGTAGATAACAGTCAATCTCCCCGGAACCACCTGTCGGGTCCCGGGCCCCCTTGTAAGCCACCCGAGTCTTGGACTATAAAAGGCTCGGGTAGGCGACGATAGCAAGGGTTCGCATTTCTGCAACTCATACGCTAGCCATTCACGCCCAAGCTGTAACTCACCCCTAAGCTCAGGACTCCGGCCCTGAGCAGCAAGCAATACAGTGAGCTCCATAGCTCGCCGTGGACGTAGGGTTTTACGCTCCGGCGGCCTGAACCACGTAAAACTCACAGTGTCAAGCTCTTACTAACTCGTTCATCCGCGCAAGCTCTCCGCAAGGGACTAGCCCCACCGAAAAAAGAACCTCCGTGGGCTGCCCAGTGCAGGCCCGGGGGAAGTGTCGACCGAACACTTCGACACCTGAGTAGGCGTCTAGGAAGCACAACATATCACAGCATGATGTAGAGTCTACTATTTGATCGATTCTAGGGAGAGGGAATTGATCTTTGGGACATGCCTTATTGAGACTGGTGTAGTCGATGCACATCCGGAGCTTCCCGCCGGCCTTCGGGATGACGACAGGGTTCACCAACCATCGGGGGTGGTGGACTTCCCATATGAAGCCAGCGTCCAGCAGCTTCTTGATTTCTTCACGGATGAAGTTCTGCCGCTCGATGGACTGCTTCCGAGGCTTTTGTTGGATTGGCCGGGCATCGGGGAAGATCTTCAGATGGTGCTCGATCACCTCCCTAGGGATCCCCGGCATCTGCGATGGTTGCCACGCAAACAGGTCGACGTTGTGCCAGAGGAAGGTGATGAGCGCGCCTTTCTATTTGTTGTCCAGGCCCCCGGCAATCCGTGTGGTCTGGGCAGCTTCGGCTCCGACTTGGACGACCTTCGTGGGGCTGCACTCAGGGTGCAGAGGTTGAGGCACGGTGGCATGCACTCGGGTGGAGCTGGCCCGGTTCTGCACCGCCAGGGGCTGGTGCTCGGGCTGTCGCAAGTGCTTGGAGCTTCCTCCAAGGCAGACACTGCAGCAGTGCGGTCTCCATGGATCTTGAGGACGTCTGTCGGTGTAGGCATCTTCAAGACGAGGTAGTCATAGTGGGCTACTGCCATGAACCGGTACAGGGCTGGCCTGCCGATGATGGCGTTGAACAGGAGGTCGATCTCCCCCACGTCGAACAGAATGTACTCTGTTCAGTAGTTGTCCGGTGCCCCGAAGGTCACCGGTAGGCTGATGTTGCCGTAGGAGACGACTTGTCCCGGCCCTACCCCTGAGAACGGGCTTGAGGGGGTGAGCTTGACCATCGGGATCTGCAGCTTCTGGAAGGCTGCACGACTGATGAGGTTGAGGCCGGCCCCGCCATCCACCAGGACGTGGTACATCTTCACGTTGGCGATGGTGGGGGGCTACCAAGAGCGGTAGTTGTCCGGCCCCAGCCATGTTCTTGGGGCAGTCGGTGGCGTCGAAGGTGATGGGGGTCCCTACCCACTTGAGGTGCGGCATTGCACACGAGGTAGGGGCCACCGACGCCACAGCTCGGCGCAGGGTCTTGACTGCGCTCTGGGACGACGGGTCCGAGGACCCTCCATAGATGACGTGGAGCATCTTCCGGCACTCGTAGTCACTGGAGCTGGAGCACTCGCGGTGGTGGACCGTCTTCAGAGCGCGCTGGGGCTCCTGGAACTCCATCTGCTGATCGACGTTGTCCCGGGGGTCGACCTTCTGCTTGCCGTCCCTCTGGCGGAAGGAAGGGGCGTCCGTGCGCGGTTGCTTCCCCTTGCGGAAGCGTTTCGCGAGCTTCTGGATCTCCTGGCACTCAGCAGCAGTATGGCTGCTGGTGTTGTGCACGGGGCACGGCTCGCTGTGGTCACCGCCAGGGGCTGGTGACTGTCGTGGCCTCTTATCGGGGCGTGGCCCCCGAGCTCCGCTGGGTGCTGCAGCAGCAGCAGCAACGGGAGCTCCGGCCGGCGGCTTGGTCTTGCCGCCGCCCTTCTTGGTCTTCTTGCTGCTCCCATGGGGAGCAGCGCTAGACCCGGGCTGTCCTCCGGCTTCGGAGGCTGACTGTGAGTTCCAGTTGCGCCCTTCCGCCGCTCTGGCGCACTTATCCGCCAGGCTGAAGAGCTCCGAGACGTCGCGCACCTCTCTGGTGGTGAGCTTCTCGAGCATCTTCTTGTCCCTTACACCCTTCCGGAACGCCACCACCACAGAAGCATTTTGGATATGGGGGATGGTGTTCCGTACCTGGGAGAACCGCTGGATGGAGCGCAGCGACTCTCCAGGTTGTTGTCGGATGGCGTGGAGGTCAAGTTCCGTGCCGGGACGTGTGTAGGAGCTGCCGAAGTTGGCGGTGAACTGTTGGGAGAGCTCTCCCCAGGAGGTTATGGAACCCTGGGGGAGGTTCATGAGCCAAGACCATGCTGGGCCGGTCAAGGCAACGGGGAAGTAGTTGGCCATGACGGCCTCATCTCCTCCTGCAGCAAGGATGGCGGTGGAGTAGATCTGGAGGAACTCCGCCGGGTTGACGCTGCCGTCGTACTTCTCTGGCAGGTGTGGCCGGAACTTGCGTGGCCACTTTGCGAAGGTGTGGCGCCAGGGCCGCACACCCCACTCCTGTTGCTGAAGGTGCTGGTGCCACGAACGCTTGGTCCGCTGTTGGCAAGGTGTACCCCGGCATGGGCAAAGGTGCACCATAAACCGGGGGCGCCATTTGCAGGGCATATGGCTGGGGCATATGCTGCGTGGCGTACGCCGGGGGCAGAGATCGTGTAGCGAACGTCTGCGGCCCAGGCTGGGTCGAGGCGGTCGACATGCTCTCACCGGCCTCATGGTTGCAACGCCTTTCTCGTCGTCGCTCGATGGTCACGAGGGCATCTTCGCCCAGGTGACGTCGCTCAAGCTCCGACCTCAGGTCCGCCGATGGGAGCCTGGTGGAGTGGGAGTCTGCCATCTGCCCGTCAACCTTTGGCGTGCGCGACAGCGATGCATCCGGTTGACTGGGGCGTCGTCCCCGCCGAAGCTGAGGGTTGGTGGCGGCGACGACGAGACGGTCGACGTCAGGAATCCACTGATGGGTCGCCGCCTGAGGCGCGTCCCCAGCTTGTTGATTGTGTAGAAGCGCTCATGCTGCAGCTAGTGTACTCCCATGAGTGACACTCGGCGCTGCAGCAGATCTTGGGCTTGCTAGAGCCCGTGTTGCGGGATTCGGTTGCTGGCTTCCAGCTTGTCCCGACTCACTCCTCCCTGAGTCCGTCGAGACGTAAGCCTCGCTAGTCATCGTTCGCTGGGAACGAGGGCAAGGAGAGCTTGCCACGGACGGAAGCTTGGTCATCTTCGTGAGCGAAGACTCGACGCAAGAGGGAAAAACCCCCCTACCTGGCGCGCCAAATATCGAAGCGTCTGCGGTCGACACTTCCCCCGGGCCTGCTCTGGGCAGCCCGCGGAGGTTCTTTTTCGGAGGGGCTAGTCCCCCTGCGTGGGTCTTGCTGTACTGGATGAAGGAAAGAGATGAACACAATGATTTTTTATGTGGTTCGGGCCGCCGGAGCGTAATACCCTACGTCCATGGTGAGCAGAGGTGCTCGTTGTATTACTTGGTGCTTAGAACCGGAGTTCTAAGCTTGGGGATGAACTGAGTGCTAGGATGTCTACTGCAAGGTGGTGTACTGCCGAACCAGAGTGTGAGTGTGCAAAGAGACGAACCCTTTGCAACGTTGCCTGCCCGAGCCTTTTATAGCCCAAGGGTCGGGCGGCTTACAAAAGGGGGCCCCCGAGACCCGACAAGTGGTCCCGGGGAGATCTCTGCCATCTACCGCACCTGCATTAACGCCGGTAGTTGTCTCTGGCGAGGGCTTCTGAGTCTCCGACCTGCCGCCCTGCCCACGCCGCAAGCTAGGCGTAGTGGTTGATGATTGCAGGGGCGGCAGGGGATGTCTTGTCGCTACGTTTGTTGGTCCACAGCTCCTGACATTGCGTGCTTGTCTTCACTGTGATGCGACCGGACGCAACGCCTCCTGGCAGGGGTGTGCTCCGCGTCTCCACGTCTTGGGAAGGCGTGGGTTTTCAATACCGCACCTTGTGAAGGCGTAGGTCTTGAATACCTTGTACGAACAGGGCATGGTGCGGCTTTACTCCTGCTGCCTACCGCGCTGGGTAGGCAGCGCTGCTTTGCTGCCACGTGGTGGACCTGGAGCTCTCGTATGAGGAGAGGGAGGTCCGGCCCCGCTGGACACCTGGAGCCTTCGGAGCTCTCCCCGCGGAGGAGGGAGGTTCGACTCTGCTGGCCACGTGGCGGGCCCAGAGCTCTCCTCTAAGGAGAGGGAGGTCCAGCCCCGCCGGACACGTGGAGCCTTCGGAGCTCTCCCGGCGGAGGGGGGAGGTCCGGCTCTGCTAGCCATGTGGCGGGCCCAGAGTCCTCCTCTGAGGAGAGGGAGGTCCGGCCCCGCTGGACACGTGGAGACCTCGGAGCTCTCCCCGCGGAGAGGGGAGGTCCGTCTTAGGTGCACTCAGAGTTCGCCCCTGCGGAGGGGGCAAAGTCCTTAGACGGTTTTGGCCTGTGCGCGGGGGTACCCCATATTGAGGGTACCGACAATGGCCAACACCAGCCGTCATAAATACTATTGGCTTATTTACGATGGCCAACACCAGGAAACCGTCGTAAATAAGTTTGGTAATTTTTTTTAAAAAAAATAGAAAATTCTGCCCTGGCTTCGAGGCCAGCCCTGGCTCGATGGCCGGCTCACACAGGCAGTCAACAACAACAACAACACTAGGCCGTCAAAATATTATAAACATCAACACTAGGCACACACACCACACTACACACTACCACGTGCGCTACCTCCAGAACCTGAGAATGCGTCCTCTAGCCTTCGTCCTCCTGATAGCTGCGGCAATGGCGTGTGAGACTCGGTCGCGGAGTCCTGTTATGTATAAGTGTAGTTAGACAAGTTATAAGTTTAAAAATCCATGTGTTGCCTAAGTGAGCTTATTATAATCTAGAATTGATCAAGTTAAACTAGTTTTGGCTATGTTTGACTAAGTTTGTTGATATTCTAATAAATTTGGCTAAATTTCATCAAATATGGCTATATTGTGGAACTTTGAGTAAATTTGTACCTCTGCTCCTGTAAATGGGGCCTGTGGCTCCTGTAAGGGCTGCCACTGTGGAAAGACGACCGGCTGGCCTGCCGCCATAGCCTGAACAGAAAACATTATCATATAACCATCATTGATATGTTAGAAATATTAAGTAAAACGACCGGTACATACCTGCATTGCCGTTTGCATCTGTAGCATGAACAAGGCTTGATACTCGTCCCGAGCCTTGCTTGCCACGGCTTGACGCTCCCTTTCTAGCCAAAGTTCCTCCTGTATCCTGCGGAGCTCGTCCCGAACACTCTGGAGCTCCAAGGAGCTAGGCTGCGTCGATCCCGCCTGCCGTGATGAAGAGCCACTCGAGGAAGGTCGTGCCTCCCTCGAGTCGACAACTCCATTGAAGATGGCGAACCTACAAAAGAAGATAGATTATTAGATTTTTGTATCTCAAGTTCATTGACATTAAATAAAAAAAGGAACTTACTGTCCGTGAGGTTTCCCGCCTCCGGTTGCATGCGCGGCTTCTGGGATGATTGGCACGCTCTCCCAATCGAAGCCTTCACCGTGAAGTCGCTCCGCCACCTGCCCATACCTTGCCTACAAAGACGGAAAGATAATATCATCAAAACTATTTAAGAAAACTCAATACAAATAGAAAATAACTCACTAGTGCGTCTGACGCCGCCTAAGGACACAGCTGGTTAGTACAATGAATAATTTAAACATATTTGAAAATAATAGTAATCACACTTACCATACGTTTAGCCAGACGTAAGTAGCCGTCCGCACCAAACGTGTGCTTCCCATCCGTCCCTATGCTCTGTCGACGGGTCCTAGAAACTTTCTAGAACCCCTGACTCGTCCACAGAGCACACAGGACACGGTAGTCCTCCGGATGGCCGTCTAACCACGCTACACTGACCTGCATACATTTATTATTAGGTTATAGACTATTTACCTATTGTGCTTCTTCTACATTTTAAAATAAATATTTTACAATTTGCCTCTGCTTACTGCTCCATCGTCAAGTACCTGGGAGCCACGTTTCTGAATGCCCCCAGCTCGCCCTCTTCCGGATGTAGCTTCATGTACGCTCTCGTCGCTTAAATTCTTGCGTTTGATAGCGACTGCGTAATGAGCTTCCGAGCGTTCTTCTGGAACACGACTCTGTCGTAGTCCACCTCGGCCTCATCCTCTAAATGGTAGCGTGGATAAAAAACATATTTATACATCATTGGTATTAACCATATTATAGACTTGTATTAAAGAAATATATAATTCATGTTTACCATGAAATCGGACCACACAACCTCCTGGTGGTTGCCGTCAACAACGTGATGGGCGGTGGCATAATCGTCCCACGACGTGGCGGGGACACCATTCACTACACCGGGGTAGTGCAAACGGATAAGCCGCCCGAGAACACTGTTCACCTGCTTGTGGCGTCCTTGACCTGTGAACGAGTCATCGTACCAAGACCTGATAGAGAATGATAAATCAATACATCTATAACAATAAAATAATCTAAATTGAAGAGTTAGAGATTTACTTACATATCGCCGACCGGACGAATAATTATCCAGTCATCTGGGTTTGCAGGAGCCGGAGGAGGAACCACATAGTGATTCCTCCTAGTCCGATACCTCTGAGGTGGCTCGACGTCAGGTGACCCGGAGGAGTGGTCACCTGAAGAGTCCACAGGTGGGTCCACAGGCTGGCTACCTGACCTGAAAGGGTGGTCAGCCTGTGCTGGCTGCAGAGGACCTCTCGTCTCTGAGTCCTCGAACCTAGAGTCCTCTTGATAATTTGAATGAATCACAATGTAGATGAATGAAGTAATTATTGACATTATAAGATTCTCGAAATATTATTTACCTTGTCTGACCGCTGTAAGGCGACTGTTGCACCTCTCAACTCCGATAGTTGACTCATCAAAGCAGCCCGTCTAGCAGAAAGTCCACTAGATGTACTACCCTGAAAGATGTCAGCTGCCCTGCACAAGAATCCTCTAGCTACGCTCCTCGCCTTTCCCTTTCCTCTACCACTGCTCGACGACATCCTGTTGAAAAGAAAAATTGTTAATGGATGTAAAGGAAAATATATAAGACGAAAGAAAAGATATAAGATGATACTTAAAAATATATAAGACATTATTTGAAATCCGTTTCAAAATTCCTCAGTATCACGACCATGAAATCTACTCCTTAATCCGGACCACCGATCCTCTGTCGTGATTGTTTTTCGTTTTTGTTTTCGCATTTCACGAGTCTCTAAATCTTGAGCATCTCTAACTAACTCATCGAGACCTAGACTAGGTTCAATGACAAAAGAGTCCGGCAACTCTTGTTACCCAGCATCATCTGGTGTATATAACTACTCACGAGGATTCACCTTGTATACAATCCACCAAGCATGTAGGTTTATGCAAGGATAATATAAATAATACACCTGTTGGACTTAATATTCAAGGACGAAGGTGTCATGGCCTCGTAGCTGTTCGTTGTGTTTGACTTCTATCATGCCAAATTGGTTATGTCGAGTTCCATTATTATTGTCAAACCATTCACAGTCAAATAAGACTACTTTAAGCTCCTTATTCCCGGTAAAACTGAATTCAAGGATATTTTTAATAATCCCATAATAATTAGTTTCACATCCTTCGGCGTCAACAGCTGTAGTCACAACACGGGTATTCCAAGTTGTCACGAGAGGACGAAGAGTTTCAAAATCTATTGAACGGAATTGAAAACCATTGACGTCGTATCGACCATAGCTTCTAACTTTAATGGATCCATAGGACAGCTGACGCAAGTCCTCACGGACACCGGCATCTTTTTTGCACTGTCCAAAATATAGACGTTAGAAGACTATATCATGCAATAGTCGTAAGTCATATGAGAATAAAGACAAGAAAACGTTACATGATCTATAAACCAAGATTGAAAGTTAGGTCCTCCATTTAGTCCATAATGTCGCATCATTTCTACTTGCTTGCTCGTAGGTTGATGCTTAGATTTCCAATTTTAGCTATCAAACTCACTACATATATAATAAAAATGAATATTAGAATATATGTATGGAAAATTTGTACCAATTAGTATAGCTGTTGAACAAACACTTACTTAAAATATTTATCCGTCCCGTCTATGTCGGAGTACATATAGAGCAAAACAGCCATCTTTTCTTCTGTTGTAGCGTCGTAGCTCATGCTACTACCAACGGTAGTGCCTCTCGTTTGAAAAATGGAGAGGTCGCTACAAGGGGGTGCTTCATCGACATTGTATCGCAACGTAGGAGCATTAACATTGTGTTCTTCTGCAAAGTAAACACTTATGAAGTATGTAACACCCCAAAATTTTGATTCAAAACCCTAAATCATGTTAAGAGGGGGGATTTAAAAATTTTTGGACGTGTTGCATGTTTTGCAAAAATTCAAATTCAAACTGGAATTCAAATTAAACTCAAATCAGAAAAGAAATAGAAAAAAAAGAGAAAACAGAAAAAACCGGCCAGTGGACCGAAACCCACCAGCCGGCCCAGCCAGCGCCCGCGCCAGCCCGCAGCCGCGCGCGCCGCTTCCTTCCGCTGACCGGTGGGACCCACCAGATCGTCGTCTACCTCGCGCCCGCGCCGGACTCCCTCTCACCCGAATCAAAACCGATCAGGATTTCGGCGTATCCCCGCTGAATTCTGTTCGTAGGCGACGCGGACTTGATCTAAACCACCCCGCCGCCCTCCCCCGTCTATAAAAACCCCGGCCTCGTTCTGTTTTTCCCACGCGATCGGCTGTTTTTACTCCGGTGAGAACCGAGACTTCTCCGGCGAATTCTGGCCGATCTAAGCTCGGAAATTCCGATCTAACTCGCTGGTCTTGATCCACCGCCTCCGGGGAACCTTGCAGGTGCAGAAAACTCGGTGACTTGCGGTGTAAACACAGCGCCGACGAGCTTCGCCGTGGTTTCGCCTCGGACCTCGTCGCCGATCACTTTCCAGGACCTCCGAGCTCAAGATAACCCCCGAGGTGAGATCCCCGACCTCCCCTCCACCGATCTATACCATAAAATCACAGTTCTAGGAAGAATTCTCGAAGATCCGAAAGTCTCCGGCGAGATCGACGCTTCTCGCCGCCGTGCGCCGCCGGCAGCGCCGCCCGCGCTCGATCAGAGCGACGTGGCCGCTTGTGCGCCGTTTATTTTAAATCGCACGGTAGGGTTTAAATCTCCGCGTACCAGTTCGACGTTATAATCTCAGCCGTCGGTTTAAAATCGGACGGTCCACGTCAGCCCCGCGTTATAAAGACTGGAAATCTTACGTGCTGCCCCCTGGGGTTCTCCGGAAATAAGAGCTAGCCCCGGAAACTTCTGATCTAGCCCCTGGAACTTCAGAAAATCATGTAAATTCATTTAAAAATCAGTTTTAGCCCCTGGACTTAATAAAAATTAAGAAAAACTCCTCTGATAAGTGTAGCTAGACCCCTGGAAATTCTTAAAATAATATAATAGCCCCTGCAGTAGGGTGAGTTTACCTTTTTAGCCCTGTTTAGTATTTAATTTAGGAAATTGAATATGTGGCTAGTGTTTAAAAAATAAAAAGTGGGACAAACATATTGTCAAATTTTAATTAAAGACTTTCTCAGTATTTAGGAAACTTTGGAATGAGATAAAAACATATTTTGGGCTGAATTGAATCTGTTTAATTTATTATTCACATTTAGGGACACATTTTTAAGTAATGGATAGTTTTAGAAAATAGGGAAAATAATTGTGAAATAGTTTACATCAGAGGCCAAGGTCAAAATATGTTATTAAATTATTTAGGACCAGAACCCATTCTGTTTAGATGATGTGTATTACTAATTTCATAATAAAGCACACATGTATGCATAGGAAAATAAATCTGAAAATATAGCAACTAGCAAATGATAAATGGAGTTTCTAAAATCCAAAGAATTCAGTTTAGGGTTGGTAGAATTTCTGAAGGCACATATGGAGAAGAAAAATATCTTTCATACATACTTGGTAGTAAAAAGGTGTAGTAGTTGAATATAAGGAATTTATTTAAATTGGAAACTCATATATATATATATATAGTATGTAAGTATAAATGTGAACACCAAAGTAGGAATCATATACACATGATTAAAAGTGTATGCAAGCCACAAATCAACACACATAGAGTAACCACAACACATATAATAGTGAATGACTTTCATAAATATGAATGTGTGGTTTGTATGAAGTGGAAGTGTGAACTATGTCTTATGGATTGTTGTTTTTCTTTTGCTATGTGTGATGGTATGATGTAGAACCTGCTCAAGAGCAAGTTATTCTTTTCCAAGATCAGGACTACCCATTTCAAGAGCAGCAAGAAGGAGGCAAGTGTCCTTGACCACTTTGATCCTATGCTAGGATGTGTAGATAGAATCATTTGCATTGTCAAATGAAATATGAAACCCATACTAGGAAGTTTCCCTAGAATTGCATTACCTAGTTTCCTTGTAGCTTGGGTTGGGATTTATTTTATCATGTCATTTATTATTATGCATATGCTTAGCCATGCTTAGAATGGGATATTTGGGATATGAGATCATCAATTTATTTTACCATGAGATATTGTGAGTTATGTAGAGGTAGGGATCAAGGCAAGTTGGATGTTTTGGTTGTGTGCTGGGTGCACGAGACTCGGGTTTGTGTTTAGTACTTGCCTGGATCCTAAGGACCGGTTCATGGAGCATGTAACCTGGCTTTACCGTGCCAACCACATGCTGAGATGGGGCAGCTTGGCCAATTAATTAGGTGTATCCCCGGCGTAGTATGGGTGTGTTGGATGGTGCGGGGAATGGGTGTCAGCTGGACTACCATATGAACCGCAGAGTCAAAACTGTAATGACAGCCGTGCTCACGGTCAAGAGCGGCTTGGACTTATTCATGATTAGAGGAGTGATGGTTTCGGAAGTTGTGGATGTTAAGCGGGGAGCTTAACATTGGAAATGATGTTATGGTTATTTGATTATGATGATGGGATAGGAGATTTGGACCATTTCACTTGTGTAGTAATGTAGTTGCTGAATAAGCTAAGGTGATAGGTATTAATTGCGTAGTGCTTTAACCATGAGTTCAACCTCTCCTTGTTCTAAGCCATGCATGATATAATTTTCCCACACTTGCTGAGTACCATTGGTACTCAACCTTGCATACTTTGTTGGTTTATATTGCTGCTCAGGTCAAGATAATGAGGTGGTGTATAATGACCAAGACTTTGGACCTGAAGAAGGTTTCTAGGTTCATGGAGACCCCGGGCAACGCCTGTGATGGAGCCCTCAAGAATAATATTCCGCTGCTAGTTTATTTACTTGTGATGAACTTATTATTGTCCATCGAGACATCTGCGATGTAAGACTTATTTATATTCGACACCTGGCTTGTAATAAATGATGCTTCACTATTTGTCATCACATGTATGAGAAAATGATCCTGGCATACATGTGATATTCACTTGGTTGTTCTTCGGAAAAACCGGGTGTGCCAGAAGTGGTATCAGAGCCAAGGTTGCCCGTAGGAACGTGGACCTAGGTAGAAATGGACGTATTTAAGGATCTTATTTTCTTAAAAACTATTTTACAAAGGTGTGGATTGAAAAGTGTTATTTAAATGAGTCACGTTCTTCATCTTACCCCAACTTTCATTCAAAATAGGATTTTTGTTTAAGAGTTTATCTAACCTAAGTTTAAATTCTTTTTGTTTTAGATGGTTTGCATGATTCGTACCGCTCGCAAGTCCACAGGAGGGAGAGTTCCCGTAGTTGCCCTTGCCTAGAGAGAGGAGAGCCGTCCGGTGACGTACCTTTCCTACGGATTGGCAGTAGGAGGATTATTGCGCCGTCTTCGGCGTATGCTCAAAGCCGCCGGCAATACGGGCAAGCTAATCATCCACTATAACTCCACCAGGACCATCCGTGAGAAGAGGGAAGAATGGAGTTCAGAGATGAGGATTATACACGAAAATCAGCTGCTTAAGATCCACCACTCTCCAGCTTGTCGGGCGACACAGGTCGATGCGGAGAAGGATGTCACCTGGGAGGCCATCACCTGCCAGAGTCACATCTATCGTCGCCACCTGGACAGGACTGAGTACATGTATGTCCTCCAGCGTGAGAGTGGTACAACGGAGTATAAGTACCCGCCAGTGCAGCAAGGGACTTCCCATGAGCACATGGACTTGTGCTTGGAGGATGCTGCTATGCTTAGCACTCGACTGCAGGAGTGTCAGCAAGAGCTTCAGGATGTTCGGGACATCCTGAAGGAAACGGAGACGTTGCTGCGAGCCTGCCTGAGGGCGAGAGAAAGAGGAGATGGGAATGAACTGTGTGTCACCACGAATGATACATGGACTCCTGACTCCCCAGATCGTCGGGCGATAAGGCGTCGTCGCACTTCTCCACCAGCAGCCTCCCCACCCAAAGCAGAGTTAGAAGGAAGCCGAAATGATGAGGAAGATCCCGAGGAGCCAGCTCAAGAAAACGAGTAGTGTGGAGTCCTTCCCTTAGTTAGCAAGATGTCGGATAGTCGAGTCGTTAAGTTAAGTTAATGGTGTGTTAATGCTTGGTGTGTGACGTGAGTTGTGGAAGCCATGAGCAATTGTCCACAACCTCGTCTTTAGATTGTTTGCTTTGGTGTTAGAATCCACGTGAAATAATATTGCATTTATTTTTGTGTGAGAAATGAACCCTCAGAAAAGTATAACAAAGCCTCAACACTTCAAAGTACAAACAAATGAAAGTAGTAAGATGATACTACATGCTTTCAAATTAACATTGGTTGATTCTGCCAGATGGCCGGAAGAGGAAAAGGACGTGCTGCCAACCCCGCCAACAACAACGATGAGGCATGCAACCCTCATCTTTCTGGAGGCCAGGACCGGGGTTGTCGCCGTGAAGGAGTTGATCCCCTCCACCAAATGCTGGAGAATCAAAATCAGCTCATCCAGAACTTGACTCAAGTGGTGGCCAACTTGCATCAAGTTCCACCTCCACAAGCTGCACCACGCCAACCAAGGTTGAGTGAGTTTCTAGGAACTCAACCTCCAAAGTTCGCAAGTGCTGCTGAACCTCTGGAGGCAGATGATTGGCTGAAGACCATTGAAAGTAAGATGAGGATCATTCAGTGTCAAGGGTATGAGAGGGTGCTGTTTGCCTCTCATCAATTGCATGGACCTGCTGCTGATTGGTGGACCGCCTACGTGGCTGCCCATCATGACCCTGAGAACATCACTTGGGAAGAGTTCAAGCGTAGCTTCCGCAACCATTACATCCCAAGAGGTGAACTCAAAAAACAAGAGGAAGGAGTTTTGGGACTGCAGCAGGGAAACATGACGGTGAGGGAATACCTCACTAAATTTACTCAACTATCCAGTTATGCCCCACGGGACATAGAGACTGATGAACAGAAACAGGATTGTTTCGTGGAAGGACTTACCGCAGAGATGCAGTGTGCAATGTCCTCAAATGAGTATGAAAGCTTTCAAAAGATGGTGGACAGAGCGTTTGTGGTAGAAAGGAAGCTGAAGGCCTTGGAAAATGAGAACAAGAGGAAGGTCGGGTGGTCACACCAAGCCTCAGGGAGCAACACCCGCCCCCGTCTGATGCAGCAACCAGCAGGGCAGACGAACCATGCTGCGGTACCCTACTCAGCACCAAGAGGGTACAACCCGAACTACAGGCCTCCGGCAGCACCAGCACAGCCGCAATGTCAGCTTGTACAGCAGCCTCGCCCTACATATCCACCTCGACCAGCAGTACAAGGACCCCCAAACCAACCCCAAGACAACAAAGGCCAGGCACCTAAGGTTGGGGTGCAATGTTTTAGCTGCGGTGAAGTGGGGCACTACGCCCATAAATGCCCGAAGAAGAAGCCCGCACAGCCACAACAGCAGAATGTAATGAGAGGACGGGTGAACCACGTCACTATGGAGGAAGTACAAGAGGCACCCGACGTGGTAGTTGGTAAGTTTCCTGCCAATTTACACCTTGCAACCCTGCTGTTTGATTCTGGTGCTACCCACTCATTCATTGCTTAAGGGTTTGTTAAGAAGCATGACCTAGCAACAACACAAATGAACCATATGCTAGCTGTAAACTCTCCCGAGGGAGAAATAAGGACAAGACAAGTGTGTCCCAAAGTGAACCTAGACATTAATGGGGTAGTATTTACTGCTAACCTCATAGTGATAGATTCACAAGGGATCGATATTATTTTGGGTATGGATTGGTTGACAAAACATAAAGGAATCATCCATTGTTCGACCAGAACGGTGGAACTAACTCACCCTAATGGCACCAGAGTAAAGTACATAACAATACACGAGCCTAGGAGGGACATTAAATTGAATCAAGTTGAGGTGAAAGTGGATGAGATCAGGACCATCAGGGAATATCCAGATGTTTTCCCGGAAGAGTTGCCAGGTATGCCTCCCGATCGTGAAGTGGAATTCGCAATTGAGCTAGTGCCTGGAACAGCCCCGATATACAAGAGACCTTATCGGATGGACTCCAAGCAGCTAGAAGAACTCAAGGATCATTTGAGAGAATTGACGGGGAAGGGGTATATTCGTCCTAGTTCCTCACCATGGGGAGCTCCGGTGATATTTGTGCCCAAAAAGGACGGAACCCAAAGGTTATGCGTGGATTACCGTGCCTTGAATGAGGTAACCATCAAGAACAAGTACCCATTACCCCGCATTGAAGACTTGTTTGATCAGTTGAGGGGAGCTTGTGTGTTCTCGAAAATCGATCTCAGGTCGGGATACCAACAACTCAAGATAAGGCAATCTGATATTCCCAAGACAGCTTTCGTATCTCGGTACGGGCTGTATGAATACACCGTCATGCCTTTCAGGCTAACTAATGCCCCGACATACTTCATGTATCTCATGAACAAGGTATTCATGGAATATCTGGACAAATTTGTGGTGGTTTTCATAGATGACATTCTCGTCTTCTCCAAAGATGAAGAAGAACATGAGAAACATCTAAGGTTGGTGTTGCAGAGGCTAAGAGAACACCAACTATATGCCAAGTTGAGCAAGTGTGAGTTTTGGCTGAAGAGAGTTCCCTTCTTAGGACATATAATCTCGGAGGGAGGAATCTCCGTGGATCCTGCCAAAATCGAGGATATACAGAAGTGGAAGACCCCTGAAAATGTCGGGGAAGTTCGAAGCTTTTTGGGATTGGCTGGATACTATCGACGGTTTATTGAGGGATTCTCTAAGATCTCGAGACCTCTCACCAAACTGTTGGAGAAGGGAATCACCTTCACATGGACGCCGCAGTGCGAGAAGAGTTTTTAGGAGTTAAAGGAAAGATTGACAACAGCCCCAGTGCCGGTTATGCCAGATATGCAAAAGAGCTTCACGGTGTACTGCGATGCCTCTGGAAACGGGTTGGGATGTGTTCTTATGCAAGAAGGGCATGTCGTGGCATATGCATCCCGGCAGCTTCGGAAGCACGAGAAGAACTATCCTACACATGACCTAGAACTAGCCGCAGTGGTACACGCGTTGAAAATTTGGCGGCACTATTTGATGGGGAAGAGGACCGAGATATATACGGATCATAAGAGTTTGAAGTACATTTTCACACAGCCAGATCTCAACTTCAGACAAAGGAGATGGTTAGAGCTAATCAATGACTTTGATGTGGGCATCAACTATCATCCCGGGAAAGCAAACGTCGTGGCCGATGCTTTGAGTCGGAAAGTGCAGGTCAATAAGTTGAGCTTGAAGGACATGCCTGTAGAATTGAAGGACGAAGTTATAAGGCTCAATCTATGTCTAGTAAATAGTGGTGAAGCCATCGCCATGGAAGTGGAATCCACACTAGAGCGAGACATACGCGAGGGTCAAAAGAATGATGAGAAGATACAAGAGATCAGACAACTTATCAAGGAAAATAAAGCTCCGGGTTTTAGAGAGGATGAACAAGGAACGGTGTGGCACGGGAAAAGAATCTGTGTGCCAGAAGTAAAGGAGATCCGTGAATTGATTCTAAAGGAGGCTCATGATTCTGACTATTCCATTCATCCTGGGAGTACGAAAATGTATCAGGGCCTTAAGAGCAAGTATTGGTGGTATGGTATGAAGCGAGATGTCGCGGGACATGTTGCCCTATGTGACACATGTCAGTTGGTGAAAGCAGAACATCAACGACCCGCGGGATTATTGCAACCACTCAAAGTGCCTGAATGGAAATGGGAAGAAATCAGCATGGATTTTATCGTGGGATTGCCTAGGACCCAATTGGGATATGATTCGATATAGGTCATCATTGATAGGCTAACCAAGGTAGCTCACTTCATCTCCGTGAAGGAAAGCTACAGCGGATCCAAATTGGTAGAGTTGTACATGTCAAGGATCGTGTGTTACCATGGAGTGCCAAAGAAGATTGTGTCGGATCGAGGGACGCATTTCACCTCAAGGTTCTGGCAGAAGTTGCACGAAACCATGGGAACCCATCTGAACTTTAGTTCTGCCTATCATCCCCAAACTGATGGGCAGACGGAAAGAACCAATCAGATCCTTGAAGATATGCTAAGGGCATTTGCACTCAAAAACAATCGGAGTTGGGACAAGAACTTACCGTATGCGGAGTTTTCCTATAACAACAGCTATCAAGCTAGTATGAAGATGTCACTGTTTGAAGCTTTGTACGGGAGGAAGTGCAGAACTCCCCTATTTTGGAACCAAACAGGGGAAAGTAAAGTGTTTGGTCCAGAAGTACTACAAGAAGCCGAGGCGAAGGTGAGGGAAATTCGCAATAACTTGAGGATAGCACAAACACGCCAAAAGAGCTATGCCGATGTACGAAGAAGAGAGCTCGTTTTCAATGTGGGAGACTATGTCTATCTCAAGGTGTCCCCTATTAGAGGACTTCGTCGGTTCAAGGTGAAAGGGAAGTTGTCACCTTGATACATCGGACCCTTTCAAGTTTTGGAGAGGAAAGGCGAAGTGGCGTATCAACTAGAATTACCGGCTCGTCTATCGGATGTGCACGATGTGTTCCATGTGTCACAACTCAAGAAATGCCTGAGGACGCCTGAAGAGGTGTTACCCATGAATGAAGTGGACGTAGCTGAGGATTTGTCTTATGCGGAGCAACCATACAAGATTTTGGAGAAAATGGAACGCCTCACCAGAAATAGAAGAATCCGGATGTGCAAGGTGCAGTGGAAGCATCACTCAGAAGAGGAAGCCACCTAGGAGCGGGAAGATGAGCTCAAGGCACAATTTCCGGAATTCTTTTCTTAGAAACACCAATCTCGAGGACGAGATTTCTTTTAAGGGGGGTAGAGCTGTAACACCCCAAAATTTTGATTCAAAACCCTAAATCATGTTAAGAGGGGGGACTTAAAATTTTTTGGATGTGTTGCATGTTTTGCAAAAATTCAAATTCAAACTGGAATTCAAATTAAACTCAAATCAGAAAATAAATAGAAAAAGAAAAAGAGAAAACAGAAAAAAACCGGCCAGTGGGCCGAAACCCACCAGCCGGCCCAGCCAGCGCCAGCCCGCAGCCGTGCGCGCCGCTTCCTTCCGCTGACCGGTGGGACCCACCAGATCGTCGTCTACCTCGCGCCCGCGCCGGACTCCCTCTCACCCGAATCAAAACCGATCGGGATTTTGGCGTATCCCCGCTGAATTCTGTTCGTAGGCGACGCGGACTTGATCTAAACCACCCCGCCACCCTCCCCCGTCTATAAAAACCCCGGCCTCGTTCTGTTTTTCCCACGCGATCGGCTGTTTTTACTCCGGTGAGAACCGAGACTTCTCCGGTGAATTCTGGCCGATCTAAGCTCGGAAATTCCGATCTAACTCGCTGGTCTTGATCCACCGCCTCCGGGGAACCTTGCAGGTGCAGAAAACTCGGTGACTTGCGGTGTAAACACAGCGCCGACGAGCTTCGCCGTGGTTTCGCCTCGGACCTGATCGCCGATCACTTTCCAGGACCTCCGAGCTCAAGAAAACCCCCGAGGTGAGATCCCCGACCTCCCCTCCACCGATCTATACCATAAAATCACAGTTCTAGGAAGAATTCTCGAAGATCCGAAAGTCTCCGGCAAGATCGCCGCTTCCCGCCGCCGTGCGCCGCCGGCAGCGCCGCCCGCGCTCGATCAGAGCGACGTGGCCGCTTGTGCGCCGTTTATTTTAAATCGCACGGTAGGGTTTAAATCTCCGCGTACCGGTTCGACGTTATAATCTCAGCCGTCGATTTAAAATCGGACGGTCCACGTCAGCCCCGCGTTATATAGACTGGAAATCTTACGTGCTACCCCCTGGGGTTCTCGGGAAATAAGAGCTAGCCCCGGAAACTTCTGATCTAGCCCCGAGAACTTCAGAAAATCATGTAAATTCATTTAAAAATCAGTTTTAGCCCCTGGACTTAATAAAAATTAAGAAAAACTCCTCTGATAAGTGTAGCTAGACCCCTGGAAATTCTTAAAATAATATAATAGCCCCTGCAGTAGGGTGAGTTTACCTTTTTAGCCCTGTTTAGTATTTAATTTAGGAAATTGAATATGTGGCTAGTGTTTAAAAATTAAAAAGTGGGACAAACATATTGTCAAAATTTAATTAAAGACTTTCTCAGTATTTAGGAAACTTTGGAATGAGATAAAAACATATTTTGGGCTGAATTGAATCTGTTTAATTTATTATTCACATTTAGGGACACATTTTTAAGTAATGGATAGTTTTAGAAAATAGGGAACATAATTGTGAAATAGTTTACATCAGAGGCCAAGGTCAAAATATGTTATTAAATTATTTAGGACCAGAACCCATTCTGTTTAGATGATGTGTATTACTAATTTCATAATAAAGCACACATGTATGCATAGGAAAATAAATCTGAAAATATAGCAACTAGCAAATGATAAATGGAGTTTCTAAAATCCAAAGAATTCAGTTTAGGGTTGGTAGAATTTCTGAAGGCACATATGGAGAAGAAAAATATCTTTCATACATACTTGGTAGTAAAAAGGTATAGTAGTTGAATATAAGGAATTTATTTAAATTGGAAACTCATATATATATATATATATATATATATATAGTATGTAAGTATAAATGTGAACACCAAAGTAGGAATCATATACACATGATTAAAAGTGTATGCAAGCCACAAATCAACACACATAGAGTAACCACAACACATATAATGGTGAACGACTTTCATAAATATGAATGTGTGGTTTGTATGAAGTGGAAGTGTGAACTATGTCTTATGGATTGTTGTTTTTCTTTTGCTATGTGTGATGGTATGATGTAGAACCTGCTCAAGAGCAAGTTATTCTTTTCCAAGATCAGGACTACCCATTTCAAGAGCTGCAAGAAGGAGGCAAGTGTCCTTGACCACTTTGATCCTATGCTAGGATGTGTAGATAGAATCATTTGCATTGTCAAATGAAATATGAAACCCATACTAGGAAGTTTCCCTAGAATTGCATTACCTTGTTTCCTTGTAGCTTGGGTTGGGATTTATTTTATCATGTCATTTATTATTATGCATATGCTTAGCCATGCTTAGAATGGGATATTTGGGATATGAGATCATCAATTTATTTTACCATGAGATATTGTGAGTTATGTAGAGGTAGGGATCAAGGCAAGTTGGATGTTTTGGTTGTGTGCTGGGTGCACGAGACTCGGGTTTGTGTTTAGTACTTACCTGGATCCTAAGGACCGGTTCATGGAGCATGTAACCTGGCTTTACCGTGCCAACCACATGCTGAGATGGGGCAGCTTGGCCAATTAATTAGGTGTATCCCCGGCGTAGTATGGGTGTGTTGGATGGTGCGGGGAATGGGTGTCAGCTGGACTACCATATGAACCGCAAGGCTCAAGAGGGGGCCACTGCAGCGGGGTTGGAGCCTCTTGTATGCTGTTAGCGGTGAAACCTCAGTGGGCCCACGCTCGTCGGGAATCCCTTTGTAAAGGCTTCATAGTGATCTCCTGGCTACACACCTGGGAAGTGTGAATGTGGTTCGTAGCCACTGGCATAATGAAGGTTCTTTTAGTCCACCCGGCAACGGGGGATGAAATCACTACATGTGGGTACAGTGGTGCAAACTCTGCAGAATCAAAACTGTCATGACAGCCGTGCTCATGGTCAAGAGCGGCTTGGACTTATTCATGATTAGAGGAGTGATGGTTTTGGAAGTTGTGGATGTTAAGAGGGGAGCTTAACATTGGAAATGATGTTATGGTTATTTGATTATGATGATGGGATGGGAGATTTGGACCATTTCACTTGTGTAGTAATGTAGTTGCTGAATAAGCTAGGGTGATAGGTATTAATTGTGTAGTGCTTTAACCATGAGTTCAACCTCTCCTTGTTCTAAGCCATGCATGATATAATTTTCCCACACTTGCTGAGTACCATTGGTACTCAACCTTGCATATTTTGTTGGTTTATATTGCTGCTCAGGTCAAGATAATGAGGTGGTGTATAATGACCAAGACTTTGGACCTGAAGAAGGTTTCTAGGTTCATGGAGATCCCGGGCAACGCCTGTGATGGAGCCCTCCAGAATAATATTCCGCTGCTAGTTTATTTACTTGTGATGAACTTATTATTGTCCATCGAGACATCTGCGATGTAAGACTTATTTATATTCGACACCTAGCTTGTAATAAATGATGCTTCACTATTTGTCATCACATGCATGAGAAAATGATCCTGGCATACATGTGATATTCACTTGGTTGTTCTTCGGAAAAACCGGGTGTGACAAAGTAGCCTATCTCCTGAAATGTAAATGCTTTGCCGATGCATCCTTCAACCCTTACTCTATTGCGAACCATTGGTTTAAGACACCTGAGTACTCTTTCAATGTGGTACATCCACCTATATTGAACAGGGTCGCCCACTTTAGCTTATATGGAAGATGGATTAGGAGGTGTTGCATTGGGTTGAAGAACTCTGGAGGAAAAACTTTTTCCATCTTACATACCAAAAACTGGTATCTCTTTTTCCAACTTCTCCATCATCCCCTTTGTGATTTCTTTAGCATAAAGTTGTCTATAAAAATAGCTCAACTCGGCGAACACCTTCCACACTACATCGTCAAGGTAGCCCCGAAACATAACCGGCAAAAGTCTTTCCATTATTTTGTGATAATCATGAGTTTTCAACCCAGTGAGCTTTCCTGTCTTCACATTCACAGCTCGTCTCAGGCTAGCAGTATAACCATTTGGGAATTTCAACTTTTTCAACCACCGCAAAACTTCTTTCTTTTCTTTAGGTCTCAGACAGAAAGTAGCGCGTGGTTTGCCACCAGTTTCAGAGAGCTCAAGACTTGGACGGTTACAAACCTCTGCTAAATCTTTTTGAGCCTTAATATTTTCTTTTATTTTGCCCATCACATCCAAGCATGTGCTTATGATGCATTCGATCATATTACGCTCCTCGTGCATGACATCAATGTTATGCATTACAATTAAGGACTTCACATATGTTAGTTCCTATGATACAAATACATGAGTCCAATTGTGGTCCTCTCTGTAACCAACAAAATATCCAGGATGATTTTTATCTGGCACTAGCTTGTACAACATGGATAATATCTCTGACCCGTTCAAACGTTGTGGTGGTCCTTTTGTGGCAACGGTGTTCTTTCTGAAGGCATTCCTCTGTTGTCTGGACATGTGTTTCGGAGGCAGCCAACGTCGATGACAATCGAAGTAACATATCTTGCCACCATGACTAAGACAAAAACATTTCGTGTCCTCAGCACATATCGGACATGTCAAACGACCATGAGTACTCCAGCCGGAAAACATGTCGTATGCTGGAAAATCATGAACAGACCACAAGTATGTAGCTCGAAGATTGAATTTCTGCTTTTTGTGACAATCGTACGCTTCGATTCCTGTCCATAACAATTTCAACTCTTCAATCAACGGCTTCAACATCACGTTGAGTCGTGAACCAGGATGATCTGGTCCAAGAACGATGAGGCAAAGGAACATGAATTCATACTTCGTACAGAGAGATGGCGGTAAATTGTACGGAATAGCGAACACGGGCCAACATGAGTATGGTGTGGTGTTTGTACTGAACGGTGAGAAGCCATCTGTCACTAACCCGATGCGAACATTTCTTGCATCGTTGGCGAAATCTGGATCGAAGCGGTCCAACGCTTTCCATGCCTCACCGTCGGATGGGCGCACCATGACTCCGAGGTTCTCATGTACACCTTCTGTGTGCCATCTCATATGTCTGGCAGTTCTTTTTGAGAGAAACAAATGCTTCAACCGAGGTGTGATAGGCAAGTAACGAAGTTGCTTATGTGCGACTTCAGTCTGTACACGCTCTCCTTCATCATTATCAACCTCGACAAACCTTGATTTGCCACATTGTAAGCATTTCTTCTCGTTGGCGTGCTCTTTCCAAAAACGCATACAGTTGTCTGGGCATACATCAATCTTCTCATATTTCATACCAAGACCAGAAATCAATTTTTTGGACTGGTACATATCTTTCGGCACTTTATGCGGCCACAAACCTTCTTCGTGTTCGACGATGCTTCCTTTGAGCGTTCCGGGCCCCCACTGCCCGTCAACTTGAGACGTGAGGACAGCCACGTGACCTACTCGTCCTCCGTCAGGTCAGCTTCGCCAATGCATCACCGCTGCCACTTTTGGTGCCGAGCCTTTCTTGGCCTTGAGACGACCAATCAGCTCATCCACCGTCACCTCACTCAGATCGAGCAGGGTTTCAATGGATGCAGCAATTTGTTCAAACTTTGGAGGTACAACCTGCATAAACTTACAGACAATCTCCTCCTCGTTGTAGCCGTTGCCGAGAATCTCGGGTTATATCACAAGTCGATAGATGCGTACGCCAAATTCGTCGATTGTTTCTCCGTCACAAAATTTGAGCGCGTCAAATTCCTGCCGGAGCATGCTCGCCCGCGCCTTGCGCACGCGGTCGGCGCCAACATTGCGCAGCTTGATCGCGTCCCAAGCGATCTTGCCCGTCTTCTTGCCCGATGATCCCCACCAGCTCTGGTGAAACGACCTTGGTGAGGACCTGCAGCGCCAGTCGATCCTCGATGTAGTCATCTGCACCGAGGCTCACCGCAGTTTGCAGGCCCGTGCTTGCAGCATGACGTGCATGAGTGCCGCTCAGTCGTGGTCGTTCGTCTTTGTGAGCACCGGGAAGGAACCGCCGCTGCTGGCCTCCTTCGTGATGCAGTGGATCACTAGCGTGCCCGAACCGCCGCCGTTCCTGTTACTGCTCCCCGATGGCATGGTTTCCCTCCACGAACGGCGTGGCGGCATCACTCGGAAGAGGAAGCCACATGGGAGCGAGAAGACGAGCTTAAGGCACAGTTTCCGGAATTGTTTTCCTAGAACCACCAATCTCGAGGACGAGATTTCTTTTAAGGGGGGTAGAGCTGTAACACCCCAAAACCTGTTAAGAGGGGAATTTAAAATTTTTTGGACGTATTGCATGTGGTGCAGAAATTCAAATTCAAATTGGAATTCAAATTCAAATCAAAAAGAAAAGAAAAAGAAAAAGAAAAAGAAAAAGAAAAAAACCCCACCGGCCAGTGGGCCGAAACCCACCAGCCGGCCCAACCTCCCCGCGCCAGCCCCGAACCCGCGCCCCTCTCTTCCTCTCACTGACACGCGGGGCCCGCATGTCATCCCTCACCTCCCACGCGCCCGGCCGACCCCGGGACTCTTCTCGCACCCGAATCCAAGCCACCTCCGAAAAACCGCGCCAGCAGCCCGATCTTCGGCCCCGGACGCTGCTATTTAACCGAGTCGATCCTCCGCCGCATCCCCCCGTGAAATTCCCGCAAAGAAACTCGCCGAAATTCCCAGCGCGCTCCACTTTTCTCTCCGGTGAGAACCGAAGCTTCGATCACCGTTTTCTTTCGATCCTTGCTCGTGTTTTCTGATCTAACGCGCCGATCATATTCCACCGCCTCTGGGGAGTCACGCAGGTGAAGAAAACCCGGTGTTTTGCACCCTAGACGCAGCTCCGGCGAGCACCGCCGCTATTTCATCTCGGACCTCGCCGCCGACCGCCTTCCAGGGCCTCCGAGTTCAAGAAAAACCCCGAGGTGAGATCCCCGACCTCCCCTTTACCGTTCTAAGCCATGAAATCCATGTTTTAGGAGGTATAGACGAAAATCCAAAGATATCCGGCGAGATCGCCGCCTCCCGCCGCCGCGCGCCGCCGGGCAGCGCCGCCCGCGCACGGCCAGGGCGACGTGGCCCCCCTGAGGCCCGTCCATTTTTAATTGTGCGGTTCTTATTAGATCTAACCCGTACCGCTTCGCGTTATAATCTCAGCCGTCTATTTTAAATCGGACGGTCCACATCAGCCCCGCATTATAAAGGGCGGGATTCTTACGCGCTACCCCCTGGGGATCTCGGAAAACACGAGCTAGCCCCGGAAACTTCTGATCTAGCCCCTGGAACTTCAGAAATTCGTGTAAATTCATTTAAAAATCTGTTTTAGCCCCTGGACTTAATAAAAATTAGGAAAACCCCTCTGTTATGTATAGTTAGACCCCTGGAAATTTATGAAATAATAAATTAGACCCTGTAGTAGGGTGGATGTACCTTTTGACCCTATGTGATACTAAATTCAGAAATTTGAATATGTGATTAGGATTTAAATTTAAAAAGGTGAGGCAAACACATTGTAAATTCAAATTTAAACTCTCCTAACACTTGGAAAACTTTAGAATGAGTTAAAAATAGATTTTAAGCTGAAATGAATCTGTCTAATTGATTGTTCACATTTATTAGTTATAGGGACACATTTTAGGTTAGGAAATAAATCTGAAAATTGGTAAAATAAATTTAAATTAGTTCACATCAGAGGAGAAGTTCAAAAATATATTATTTAATATTTTAGATCAGAACCTATTCTGTTTAGATGATATGCCCTACCATTTAATATTAAAACTCACTTTTAGGCATAGAAAATAAATCTGTAAATATAGGAAAATAGGTATGCATAACTAGATAATGATAAATGAAGTCTCCAAATCCAAAGACTTCAGTTTAGGATTTGGTAGAAGGTCTGAAAACCCATTTGGAATAGGAAATTACCTTCCATGCAAACTTGGTAGCTAAAGAGTGTATTAAATAATTTGTTTAAATTGGAAATTCATATATAGTGTGCAAACAGAAATCTGAATACAAAAGTTAGAAATCATGTACATATGCTTAAAAGTGCATGTAGGCCAAAAATCAACACATCTAGGATAACCACAACACTTAGCAATGTGAATGACTTTCATAGGTATGTATGTGTGGTTTGTATGAAGTGAAAGTATGAACCATGTCTTATGGATTGTTGTTCTCTTTTGCTATGTGTATTGGCATGAGTAGAACCTGCCCCAGAGCAAGTTCTCCCCTTCCAAGACCAAGACTTTACATTCCCAGAGCAGCAGGAAGAAGGCAAGTGTCCTTGACCACTTTGATCCTATGCTAGGATGTGTAGACAGAATTATTTGCATTGTCAATTGGAATATGAAACCCATGCTAGGAAGTTTCCCTAGAATTACATTACCTTATTTCCTTGTAGCTTGGGTTGGGACTTATTTTATCATGTCATTTATTTATATGCTTATGCTTAGCCATGCTTAGAATGGGATAATTGGGATATGAGATCATCAATTTGTTTATCTTACTCTTGAATGAGATATTATGAGTTATGTAGAGGTAGGGATCGAGGCAAGTTGGATGATTTGGTTGGTGCTGGGTGCACGAGACTCGGGTTTGTGTTTAGTACTTGCCTGGATCCTAAGGACCGGTTTATGGAGCATGTAACCTGGCTTTACCGTGCCAACCACATGCTTAGATGAGGCAGCTTGGCCAATTAATTAGGTGTATCCCCGGCGTAGTATGGGTGTGTTGGATGGTGCGGGGAATAGGTGTCAGCTGGACTACCATATGAACCGCAAAGCTCAAGAGGGGGCCACTGCAGCGTTGTTGGAGCCTCTTGTATGCTGTTAGGGGTGAAACCTCAGTGGGCCCATGCTCGTCGGGAATCCCTTTGTAAAGGCTTCGTAGTGATCTCCTGGCTACACACCTGGGAAGTGTGAATGTGGTTCGTAGCCACTGGCATAATGGAGGTTCTTTTAGTCCACCCGACAACGGGGGATGAAATCACTACATGTGGGTACAGTGGTGCATACTCTGCAGAGTCAAAAACTGTCATGACAGCGGTGCTCACGGTCAAGAGCGGCTTGGACTTATTCATGATTAGAGGATGATGGATTTGGAAGTTGAGGATGTTAAGCGGGAAGCTTAACATTGGAGATGAGACTATGTTTATTTAATAATGATGATGGGTTGAGGGATTGGGAACCATTTTACCTGTGTAGTAATGTAGGTGCTTAATAAGCTAAGGTGATATGTATTAATTGCATAGTGCTTTAACCATGAGTTCAACCTCTCCTTGCTCTGGCCATGCATGACATAACTTTCCCACACTTGCTGAGTACCAAAGGTACTCAGACTTGCATATTTGTTGGTTTAAATTGCTGCTCAGGTCAAGGGGATGATGTGGTGTTCAATGACCAAGACTTCGGACCCGAAGAAGGATTCTAGGTTCATGGAGTCCCCCGGGCAACGCCTGTGACGCAGCCCACAAGAATAATATTCCGCTGCTATTTTATTTACATGTTATAAACTTATTATCTTCCATTCGAGACGTATGCGTTGTAAAACATATTTATATTCGACACCTGGCTTGTAATAAATGATGCTTCACTATTTGTCATCACATATATGAGAAAATGATCCTAGCATACATGTGATATTCACTCGGTTGTTTTTCGGAGAAACCGGGTGTGACAACACTTGATTTCTTGCTTTCACTCGGGTCACTGAACACTCACAATACACAATACTACACTTCACGCACTCGCAGCGTTCGCACAACACTCACTCCACACTCTACCAGCACTGCGCACTACATCACATATTTGCTCTTGGCTGGACACACTAGCACTAGAGTACAGGAGTATTTATAGGCACATAGCGTTGTAGAAAGGAGCACGAACTACTTCTCCGGTCCACGTGCTAATCCACGCAGCTCACTCACCACGAACGGATTCAATCCTTTTCTGCATGCAAACTGCTCCACTGGCCATTTCTGCATGCGCTGGATTGCTAACCATCTAGTAGTAGCTAACAACCTCACACAGCCAAACATGCACAGGCTTGAGCTCTGACGCAGGCGTCATTTCATCCGGTCAGTCACTTCCTACTGCATGCACTCAAGCAAGTACCCACTCTCTCTAATGCCTGCCACCACACACGCACTCGGTGCATGCTGCCCATCACACACACACCTTTATTTCACTCGTACATAACTCAATCTCAACACTAGAATGCTTAAACAAAAAGGTTAAACCCAACAAATTTTGCGGTGACCGATCATCGCTTGTCGAGCACCAGGCCACGGCTTGGAGCCGTCCAGCACCGGAGGAAAGAACACGACCGTGTTCATCGGTGCCGTTTAGTCACCATCGGGCGCACTCTAATCATTGGGGCAGGTGTCCTTATCAGAGCCATCGAGCGGCGCTGCTGATCGACGTATGGCGCCGAGCGGACCTGGCGCTGAGACTTGCGGCATCAACCATAACAAGACACCCGACGTCGCTCGACGGGTGCATGCTTTTATCGACACGACACGGGGGTTGGCTTCGGTCCTCTAGTCCGAACCGGAAAATGGATGGCACCTGCGTTTTGCAGACGATTGTTTGTTGTTCACTCAGGCATCTCCAAGGGGAGGACAACGACTGATGGAGGTGCTTGAGAAATATCAGTTGTTCAAGCCAAATGTTCAATATTGCCAAGCCGGCAATCTTTTTCAGTGTTAACTGTGATGAGTCGATGAAGAATGAACTGAAAGAAATCACAGGGGTTCATAAGCTTAGCAAGAAAATTATTTGGGCCTACGTACTGACGGCAGTTGGAAGGTGTCGGTGTTTCGGATTTCTGACTAGTATCGGATGTACCGCGCCTTCTACCTCGAGGTGGCCTAGCTAACACATGAAGATTTATCCTGGTTCGGGCAAGAATGCCCTACGTCCTGCTGGAGTGTATCGTTTGCTTTTACTCAAGAATGGAGATGTTCTTACAAGTGCGAGAGTCTGCCCTCTCGAACAGGCATGTCTCTCCTATTTATACCCTTTCTCTCTCCTTCTCTACGTGTGTGGCAGGTAGGCAAGTCGTGGGCGTCGGAATGGTTTGTTCCATTGTACGTCTCGATAGGGTACTCGATGGAGTCGCCATAGCTGAAGCCTGGCGCCGCACCTGCTCTCGTCCCGCCGTCGGGGGGTAGTCCATATCGAGGCGCACGCACACCCCGTGTTCCACTCCTCTTTGGTCTCATTGGAGGTGACCGGTATTCAATACCGGAGCCAGGGGTACTTGATTACCCTCCCACTCGACAGAGGCGGCGCCTGCTCCGCATTGAAGTCCACCTGCTTTACTCCTAACCGAGGTTAGGATCGGGCCCTTCCTTCGGGGCTTGGACTCCCTTTCGGAACCGCTCGAGGGCGGATCTTGCATCCTACCCAGGGGTCGGCCCCGGGTTCCTCGCCCCATCTCATCCCAAGCTCGGACTCGGGCCTGCGAAATTATCCTTTGTGGGTTGCCCTCGCGCTTTCTCTAGGGGTCTGAACACAAAACCCCGTCAGTAGCCCTCGAGCCCCTGGCCGACCTCGATGGTCACCAAGGGGGTGAACCTTAATTGGCCTTGCTCCTGCACAATTGAAACAACAAATAAAAAGATTCATTAGTACTTGACTTATTTAGATAGCCGCGACATGTAAACCTCTAGCGGCCGGTCACGACCGTTGGTCGTTCCCGCAGTGGTTTTGCTGTGAGCCCTCGGGTCCCTCTTTGGAGAGGTCGGGTTGGTCGTTCATGGCGAGTTTGACTCACCCCCATCCGCGAACCATTCGTGGTTCGGAGGGGTCACGTCGATCGGGGGCTTACCTCGATGGCTGAGCCCCCGAGCTCAGTGAGCTGCCTAGCGAGTGGAGCTGAGTGTTCCTGTTCATTTTGGACGGTCGGACCATTGGCCATGCTTTACGCCGAGGTGCTTTCTGGTCGAGGCTTTGTTGCCCATGTTTCATTGATTCCCTGCTCGAGGCCTGCGCGTGGTCCCGGAGCTCTTTCGTTGGCTCGGGCTGCTGATTGCCGACCAGTCGGGGGGTTACCTCAGCGCTTGCGGTGCTAGGGCTCGGCTACAGGCTTAGATGCGTCGGGACGATTCATCCCTCCTGAAATTGTCTTTTTGCGGACTGCTTCACGTCGCTTGCCCCTCGCTCGGGTTCGTCCCGGGCAGCTCTTGAGCCATATGCTGGCCCTCCTTCGAACCCAAGACTTTCAAGCCTATTAATGCGGATTGGAGACTTACCTTTCTTCCGTGGTCGTGTCAGCCTTCGCTCCCTTCAATTTTGCAGGGGTTGAGGAGGCGCCGCTCGAGTCGGATCGCGTGGCGTTTTTGCAATTTCTTGCCATAGCGCCCAACCGGTCATGGCCTGGAGGACCCCTTGCGCTTTTTTGGGCGGTTTCACCGAGAGGGAACCGAGGAGGCACCGCTCTAACTCGGTTCCCTTGTGATCCTTTCGTTTTTTAATCTGGGAGTTAATTGACGTTACGGTGGCGGTTTCCACGAGGATGTGGTGGTTACGAGGGGCCGTCTGCCGCCTGCCGATTGTCAGCCCGTGAACGCTGTCCTGCTCACATTATTCTTTTTTCTTGCCTCCCCCCCCCCCGGATTTTCTCCATATTCTCCTGCTTTGCATTCACCCACCTTTCCTATTCGCCTTTCCGTATTGCGCTTTGGCCCGTCCTCTCCCTGTCTTCTCCGTCTCTGCCCCGCCATCGCCCCTTTCTCTTGGTGCCTCTGCCATTGGGGAAAAACAATGTTCTGCTCCTTCTTGTGCGGCGCGCTCTCCCTTCTCGCCTAGCCATGCCTTCGTGGTTGAAGTCAGAGTTCTGGCAGGGCCGCACCGCTGCTCTCCGAGAGATGGGGCTGTTGTCGGAGCGTGATGCCCGCGGCATCCGCATCCCCAAGGAGGAGCAGTTTTCCATTCCGTGGGCCGGCGAGGTCGTGTCGCTGGGAGAATCCAACTTGCACGGGCTGGGCTTGCCGGTGCAACATTTCTTTTCACAGCCCGCTGCATGAGTATGGGCTGGAGCTCCATCATTTGACGCTTGACAACGTTCTTCAAGTGCCGCTCTTCATCGTCTTGTGCGAGGCATACTCGGGGATGGCTCCCCACTTCAGATTGTGGAGGTTCTTTTTTCGCGTGCGTTCGTCCTCCAATCAAGCCCCACTCCTGTCCTTGGGGGGTGCCGTCATCGATCCGTGCCGTGGACGATCAGACTTCATTTATGTGTGTCTGCCTCCTCCCCCGATCAGATGGGAGCGCTAGTAGTTCTACATCAAGAACGACGCTCGCTCCCTTCTGCCCTTCTCGGACATGTTTCCTCGGGAGCAAGATTCCTTGAAGTGGGGGACCCCGAGAAGGGAGATTTGGAGGCTCGACCTGATCCTTCAACAAGTCCGGGAGCTGAAGAGGAGGATCCTCTCCGGCACCCATCTTGTTCAAATCTTCATCCGACAGATGGTGCTACCTATCCGGGTCCGCCCCCACACTATGAACTTCTACAGGGGGCTGGACGATCCATGCCCGGAGTCGGTTAAGGAACTTTCCCCGGGGGAGATGTCTCGTTGCTTCCAAGCAATTTTGGCGTCGAGGGCCGGCGAGCCATGTTTCCCCTGGCCATCTCCTCTCAGTGTGGCTTCTCCGAATCCTTACGGTCTATGGGGCATCGTCACCCTTCCTAAAGTCCTCGAGGACTAAGAGAGGTGGACGTCGCAAGCTGCCTTATAGGCCGCCAAGAAACAGAAGAGGGACAAGTCCAAAGCTCGCTGGATCCAGCACGCATAAGCGGAGGACAGCACCGGGTCGACGAAGAGCAGGAGTAGTCCGGATGAGGCTCCGTCCGCTCCCGCTCAAGCGGTGGCGGATCAGGCGTCCGAGCCTGCTCATGATCAGGAGTGGAAGGATGCATGGCGTGAACGTTGTCCCCGCCGAGCGTCCATGCATGGGGCCCGATGCCAGCCTTTCGGGGGCCCAGGCACCAGGTGCTCGGATCCTCGGGGGGGGGGGGGGGGGGGGGCTTGCCCTTCGAGGGATCACGGTGGACGGGTGGTCGAGCGTTGGAGAAGCGCGACCGGGTGCCGAGCCAAGATCGGCGGCTCTCGTCGAGCGTGGGTCTACTTCCTTGGGTGCTCGAACGCCAACAGCGGCGACTCCGGCTCTCGCTCCGCTGGCTCCCGTTCATCGTTCCTCGGACAGCACTTCCTCGTCCTGTGGATCGTGCGCCATTATTGGACGGCGGGAGAGATACCTCCTTTTTCCTCTTATCGCATTATATTTTTCTTAACTCAACTTTCTGATCCCCGCCGTCGAAGTGTGTGGTCGACACACGTCCCCCGGACCTGCTCTGGGCAGCCCGCGGAGGTTCTTTTTCGGAGGGGCTAGTCGCTTGCGGAGAGCTTCAGCGTAAGGGATGAGTGAGGGAGAAGCTTCACACGGTGAGTGTCGGTACCCGCGATATGGGGTACCCCCGTGCACAGGGGAAAATGCCTGAGGATCTCGCCCTTCTCCGCAGGGAGAGCTCCGAAGGCGCCACGCGTTCAGCGGGGCCGGACCTCCCTCTCCTCAGAGGAGAGCTCCGGGCTCGCCACGTAGCCTACAGAAGTCGGACCTCCCCCCTCCGCGGGGAAGAGGTCCGAAGGCGCCACGTGTCCAGCAGGGCCGGACCTCCCTCTCCTCAGAGGAGAGCTCCGGGCCAGCCACGTGGCCGACAGAAGCCAGACCTCCCTCGCCGTAGGGAGAGGTCCGAAGGCTCCACGTGTCCTCCGGGGCCGGACCTCCCTCTCCTCAGAGGAGAGCTCCGAGCCCGCCATGTGTCCAGCAGAAAAGCGCTGCCTACCCCTGAGCGGTAGGCAGCGGACGTAAAGACACCCCTTACTATGCTCGTACAAGGTATTCAATACCCGCGCCTTCCCAAGACGCGGAGCATGCCTCTGTCAGGTGCCGTTGCGCCCAGTCGCATCACAGACTGGCGCGCGGTGTCAGAACCGGCCAGCCAATAAACACAGCGACAAGACATCCCTTGCCGCACCCGCCGTCATCAACTACTACGACTAGCATGCGGCATGGGCAGGGCGGCAAGACGAAGACTCAGAAGCCTTCGCCAGAGACAACTACCGACATAACTGCGGATACAATAGTCGGTAGGCAATCACCCCTGGACCACCTGTCGGGTCCCCCCCCTTGTAAGCCACATGAGCCTTGGACTATAAAAGGCTCGGGTAGGAGACGTTAGCAAGGGTTCGCACTCGAGCAACTCATACCCTAGGCATAACTCATCCTCAAGCTCAGGACTCCGGTTCTGAGCAACAAGCAATACAGCGAACACCTCAGCTCACCGTGGACGTAGGGTTTTACGCTTCGGCGGCCCGAACCACGTAAAACCCGCCGTGTCAAGCTCCTCCCTAACTCGTCCCTACGCTTAAGCTCTCCGCAAGCGACTAGCCCCTCCGAAAAAGAACCTCCGTGGGCTGCCTAGAGCAGGTCCGGGGGAAGTGTCGACCACACACTTTGACAGTGAGTTTTACGTGGTTCGGGCCGCCGGAGCGTAAAACCCTACGTCGACGGTGAGCAGAGGTGCTCGATGTATTGCTTGTTGCCCAGAACCGGAGTCCTGAGCTTGAGGGTGAGTTATGTCTAGGGTGCGATTTGCTGGAGTGCGAACCCTTGCTAACGTTGCCTACCCGAGCCTTTTATAGTCCAAGGGTCGAGCGGCTTACAAGGGGGGCCCGAGACCCGACAGGTGGTCCCAGGGAGATTGCCTGCCGACTATCGTATCTGCATTTATGTCGGTAGTTGTCTCTAATGAAGGCTTCCGAGTCTTTGTTCTGCCGCCCTGCCCATGCCGCAAGCTAGTCGTAGTGGTTGATGACGGCGGGGGCAGCAGGGGATGTCTTGTCGCTGTGTTTATTGGCTGGCAGGTTCTGACACGGCGCGCCAGTCTGCGATGCAACTGGGTGCAATGGCACCTGACAGAGGCGTGCTCTGTGTCTTTGTGTCTTGGGAAGGCGTGGGCCTTGAATACCTTGTACGGGCAAGGTATGGTGCGTCTTTACGCCTGCTGCCTTCCGCGCGGGGGCAGGCAACGCCGTCCTGCAGGCCACGTGGCAGGGCCGGAGCTCTCCTCTGAGGAGAGGGAGGTCCGGCCCCATGGGACACGTGGAGCCTTCGGACCTTTCCCCACGGAGGGGGGAGGTCCGACTTCTGTCGGCCTCGCGGCGGGCCTGGAGCTCTCCTCTGAGGAGAGGGAGGTCCGGCCCCACGGGACACGTGGAACCTTCAGAGCTCTCCCCGCGGAGGGGGGAGGTCCGGCTGCTGCTGGCCACGTGGTGGGCCCGGAGCTCTCCTCTGAGGAGAGGGAGGTCCGGCCCCGCTGGACACGTGGCGCCTTCAGAGCTCTCCCCGCGGAGAAGGGCGAGATCCTTATGCATTTTCCCCTGTGCGCGGGGGTACCCCATATCGAGGGTACCGACAGTGGCCCCCGGGACCATCTCGGGGGAGACAGTGAGCCCGAGGTGGGGCCTCCATCTCTTCTGTTCCGTGCACTTTCTCTAAGTCCCGCATTGACCGCTGCCGGAGCACGAACAGTCGCGGGATCGTGGGAGCGTGTGCCCACTTGATGGTTGCTTTTACTGCGGCGGTTCCCCAAGGCTGCCACTTGTGCATGTTGCAGCGCTTTCTTCGGGAACTGTCGAAGCGCCTTGCCGGCTCGTCTTCTTGGGGGACTGACTCCTTGACCCACCGCTTCAGCTGGACGGCTTGGGTCCACCTGGAAAGTGTGAAGGGAAGCCGCAACGTGGGTAGGTTCCCCTTATAAGACTTCCAGCGCTTGCACCTTCCTTGAGTCTCTGTGACCTTTTCTTCTCCCATGGCTTCTAACCCGCCTTCGGAGGAGGATCGCGCTCGATTTCCTCCGGTGGCGGCGTCTGCACCAAGTCAGGGACCCAGGGAGCCTGCATGCCCTGTGTCGAAGTGTTCAGTCGACACTTCCCCCGGGCCTGCACTGGGCAGCCCGCGGAGGTTCTTTTTTCGGTGGGGCTAGTCTCTAGCGGAGAGCTTGCGCAGATGGACGAGTTAGTAAGAGCTTGACACGGCGAGTTTTACGTGGTTCAGGCCGCCGGAGCGTAAAACCCTACGTCCATGGCGAGCTATGGAGCTCGCTGTATTTCTTGCTGCTTGGGGCCGGAGGCCTGAGCTTGGGGGTGAGTTACAGCTTGAGAGTGTATGGCTATCGTATGAGTTGCAAAGTGCGAACCCTTGTTATCGACGCCTACCCGAGCCTTTTATAGTCCAAGGCCCGGGCAGCTTACAAGGGGGGCCGGGACCCGACAGGTGGTCCCGGGAAGATTGTCTATCATCTGCCATATCTGCAGTTATGCCGGTAGTTGCCTCTGGTCGATGGCTTCTGACTCTTCATCTTGCCGCCCTGCCCATGCCGCATGCTTGTCGTATTGGTTGATGATGGCGCAGGCGGCATGGGATGTCTTGTCGTGGTGTTTACTGGCTGGCAGGTTCTGACACCGCGCGCCAGTCTGTGATGCGACTGGGCGCAACGGCACCTGACAGAAGCATGCTCCGTGTCTCCGCGTCTTGGGAAGACGCGGGCCTTGAATACCTTGTATGGGCAAGGTATGGGGCGTCTTTACGCTCGCTGCCTATCGCTCGGGGCAGGCAGCTTCGTTCTGCTGCCACGTGGCGGGCCCGGAGCCCTTCTCAGAGGAGAGAAGGGTCAGTCCCACGGGGCACGTGGAGCCTCCGGACCTCTCCCCGCGGAGGAAGAGGCTCGGCTTCTTTTGGCCACGTGGCGGGCCCGGAGCTCTCCTCTGAGGAGAGGGAGGTCCGGCCCTGCTGGACACGCGGCGCCTTCGGACCTCTCTCCCGCGGAGGGGGAGGTCCGGCTTCTGTATGCCACGTGGCGGGTCCCGGAGCTCTCCTCTGAGGAGAGGGAGGTCCGGCCCCGCCAGACGCGTGGCGCCTTCGGAGCTCTCCCTGCGGAGAAGGGCGAGTTCCTTAGGCATTTTACCCTGTGCGCGGGGGTACCCCATATCTCAGGTACCGACAGTGGCCCCTGGGCCCATCTCGGGGGAGATAGCGAGCCCGAGGTGGGACCTCCGTCTCTTCCGATCCGCGCACTTTCTCTAAGTCCCAAATTGACCGCTGCCGGAGCACGAACGGCCACGGGATCGTGGGAGCGTGCGCCCAATTGATGGTTGCTTTTACTGCGGCGGTTCCCAAGACCACCACTTCTGCACGTTGCGGCTCTTTCTTCGGGAACTGCCGAAGTGCCTTGCCGGCTTGCCTTCTGGGGCGTATGACTCCTTGACCCACCGCTTCAGTTGGGTGGCTTGGATCCACCTTTCATCGACGTACGGTCTCGGAGCCAACGAGGTCGCCGACGCGATGTTTCCGGAGGTTTTCGAATTACCTCGAACCATCCCTGGAAAGTTTTAAAAGGGGATCTCACCCGCATCGCGGCTTCCCTTCACATTGCGCTCGTACTTCCCTTGAACTCTTGCACTACGGCTCTCCTGCCCTTGCGCCCTCTTTCGCCATGGCTTCCAACTTGCTCCCGACGCGCCTCGTTCGCTCTTCCGAGCTCGGGCCAGTGCGCAGGCTGCTGGGCTGGCGCTCAGAAGAGCAGAAACATCGGCTTCGCCGAGGATCTCTCCCCCTGGTCCTGGAAAAGGGGGAGATAGTCTTCTTCACCGCTTATGCTCTGGTGGAGTTCGTTCCGCCGATTTCTTCCTTCTTTGTCACCCTGCTGGAGACATACGGTCTCCAGCTCCACCATCTTTCCCCCAAACTCCTTCGCAATGGCTGCTGTTTTTGTCCACTTCTGCGAGATGTTCGTGGGGGTGCACGCCTCCGTGACGCTCTTCCGCCACTTCTTTGTGCTGCGGACGACTGGGCGCGGCTCAAAGACTCAGATGGGGGCATACTACTTCCAGCATCGCTGCAAAGACCCCAAGGTCTCCGGATACCTCCTGCCCTTCAGCGCATCAAGGTGGGAAAACTGGAGGGAGAGCTGGGTGGTAGTGCAGACCGACGAGCACGATCGCCTACAACTCCCAACGGCCAGCCCAACCACCGATCGCCGCTTCTGGGAGGAGATCACTGAGCTGGAGCAGGAGTACACCCCGGTCTTGGAGCGGATCCGGTTCTTGGCCAACGAGGGGCTGACGTCTCTAATGGTGCTGATGGACTTTGTGTCGCGCCGTATTGCTCCCTTGCAGCAGCGTAGCCGCCCAGCGTGGTACTACACCGGCGAGCAGGACTGTACCTGGAGAGAGGCCCCAGCTCTGACCCTTCCAACAAGGAGCAGAACGAGATGGTGAGCAAGGTGAGCGGTGACTACATTCCCAGTGGCGACCCCGCCCTTCCGCCCTCTGCCACCCCCCTCTTCTTGGAGCCTCAGAGGAAGTCAGAGCTCCTGCGGAAGATGCCGAACCTTGATGATATCGGGATCGCCGTCCGGCAGGTCGAGGATGCCTTCCAGGGTATCACCATTCCAGGAACCGAGCACCCCGGGTCAGGGCATGAGGCATCCGCTGCTGTCAAACCCTCCCCCAGAGCTGACGGAACCCAAGCCGCCGACAAAGGGAAAGGAAAAGAGCCGGCCCCCGGGCATCTAGAGAAGAAACGCGCCCGGTCTCCTCCGAGGGTGCCTCCTGTGCCGAGTCAGGGTGCCGGAGCTACTTTGCTCCCATCTCCCGGAGGTGCTGGTCCATCGGGTGGCGACCCGAAGAGGTCCCGAGTGTCCCTCCCCGGCGGGTCTCTCCCCAGACAGCAGCCGTCCGAATCAGCCCAAGTACCTCGCCATCCTTCCTCAAGCGGAGGGGCTCCCAGGATGGATGTTGGTGGGGCGACGCCGGCGAGTGCGCCAGGGATCCAGGCGTCCCATTCCGTGACCGTTCCAGCCGCTGGTCCTGGCGGTTCAGCTATAGCCCAGAGGCCAGTGCTGCAAGCTCGCTGGAGCGCTCATGCCGCCTAGTAAGTGTTGTTCTTTCTGGCTTATAGGAGCAGAGCTCTTGCCTCTTCTCTTATTCTGAGGGCTTCTTCTTCTTGCAGGGACCGACCGGCTGCCAGGGGCGGGCCTCTTATCCGTCCGCCTTCAACCGGCGGAAGCTCCGCGCCTCAGCACCTGGGGAACGTGGCGGCTCCCATGGCTCCCAAATCGACGGGGGCACCCTCTGCACCAGCGGGTTCATTTTCCACGGTGGTCGCATCTGCTCCTACCCGCCCTCCTTCACCAGTCCAGAAGCCAGGTCTTGAGACCGGGAGGGCTGCTGTAGGTGCGCCTGCTGGCCCCCTGGCCTGTTTAGGACAGCGCCCCACCGTGGTTGCTGAGGCGCCGGCGCCCCCGCCGGTCTTAGACTCGTCAGGGGGGTCCAGCGGCGCCACTCCTATCCCCCCTGCTCCGGCGCCCGTGTGGGACGCCCTGCGGCGTGTCCAGACCAGCGCCCGGCAGCTCCAATCTGCCTTTGAGCAGGAGCGGAAGGCATTGGCCGGCGAGAGGGAACACCTTCTCAGCTGGCAGCAGCGGGCCCGGGCGGACCTTGACTCAAGGCAGTCAAGGCTTGAGGCCATGAGTGCTCTGCTTGGCACTCAGAAGAAGGCCATTAGCCGCTTGGAGTCAGAGGCCCAGCGGGTTCGTGCCACCTACCGCGAGGCTTTGGCCCAAGCTGAAGCCAAAGCCAAGGAGTGTTCCGCCGCCGCGGAGGAGTTGCAGCTGCAGGTAGCCCGTCGGGAGCACGCCGTCGCTGATCGGGAACGCGCCGCTGCAGCCGAGGAGGAGAAGACCACCGCCCGGCTGAGGGCCAAGGTGGAGGAGCTAAGGGCTCGGTCCGAGGAGCTGGAGCTCCGTGAGTCGGCTGTCGCCGCGAGGGAGGAGCAGTTCTCCAAGGAGCGTCAGGCGGTGATGGATCGCGAGCTAGCGGCTCACCAAGAGGTAGAGAGGCTCCAGTCCTTGCGGACTGCCGAGGCCCAGGCGGTCTGGTGCTTCATTGCCAAGGCGGGATCCGCCTTGGATCCTCTTGGTTTCAGCCCTGTGCAGGTGGAGACCCCAGCGCGGCCGATGTCCGAAGTGGCCCCGGCCCTTGAGTCTCTCGGTGACGAGCTAGGTCGGCTCGAATCAGTGATCGCCGACGAGCTGGAAGCGGAAGTTCGGGGCCTCGCGAAGGAGGTTGCTATGCACGTTCTGTCGTGCTTCGTTAGCCGAGACCCTTCCTTTTCTCTGGGGCCGGTTCGTCTAGGACCCGTCGCCGATCGGGAGGAAGCTGCCAGGGCTGAAGTCGAGGACTTAGCTGCCCTCGTGGCCTCTAGGTTTCATCGGGAGTCCGGGGACTCCTAGGCATCTGCCCTCGTGTCCACAAGGCCCTGCACTTCCTTTTTTATTTTTGTTGAGTCTGTAGCCCAGCTCGTGGAGCCTTCGTATGGACATACTCCTGTTTCTTTCTGTGTCTGCATGTCCTAGTCTTCTTCTTGGCTTTTCCTGACCGAGTCCTTAGCTCCGCAAGGACTCGGAGGCCTTGAACAATCTCGAAGCTCTGCATAGACACCTTCTCCGGGTCCTCACTATATACTAAGGGTTCCAGAGGTCTCCAGGACCCGCCTCACGAGATCAGAGGGGGGTCCGGGCCTGTTGGTCACGTGGCCGGCCCGGAGCTCCCGCCTGAGGGGAGGTCCGGGCTTGCAGGGCACGTGGAGTCCTCGGGCCTCTCCCCGCAGAGGGGGGAGGTCCGACTTCTGTAGACCACGCGGCGGTCCCAGAGCTCCCCTCAAGGAGGTGGAAGGTCTGGCCCTGCTGGACACGTGGGGCCTTCGGGCCTCGCCCCTGTGAGGTCTAGCTCTTTGATCTTACATTGGGGTTTTCGGCCTTGCGCGATCCCGTAGCGGCCCCCTGGTAGGTGCGTTCTATTGGATGGATGCGCCTACCATACTCCTGCGGGGAGCTGAGGCTGAGAGGTCCTGCACACAAGTAAGGAAAAAGTAATTCTCCTTGGGGGCTCCCCCCCTCTATCTCTTAGTCTTATTTGGCTTACGGTCCCCGTCCACTTATATGGTGCTTGGGAACTACCGTGCGCGAAGTGCCGGGGGCTTGGGGCCCCCCTGGCTTTCAGCCGGTACCTCCCGCGCAATCGCCTTTGGCAGGGCAGCAAATTCCGACTAAAGATGAGAATGAGAAGAGGGAGTTGAACGCATAGTGAGCACGCGCTAGTAGGGTAATCATAAAAATTTAATAAGTAAATTAAATGAGTACCAAAGAAGAGCAATGTAGGGCAGGTTTCTTTTCATATAAATTTCCATATGGGGGAAGGCGGGCCGAATATGTAGGCCACGACCCACCTCAAGGGAAGCAAGACTCTACGCGCTTGGGGTCGGAACCAGGCGAAGCTGAACGTAGTCCTGGACCGTCCCCTGAGGCTTAGTTGCTCCAAGCCCTGTTCTTGGACTTTTATGGAATTTATTATAAAAAGAAGGGTCTGTCCTATTGTTGCTCTAGGGGTAGAACTTACAGCGGTGTTCCGTGTTCCGAAGGTTCGGGAGCGGGTCCCCGTCTTCGGTTCTGGGGAATGGTCCCAGGCCCGGGATGTCCAGCCCCAGTATGGCAAATGGCCATGTGGGCTGGATCATCTGTACCGTCCGAGCCGGTGTATGGATCTGCTTGGCGTGGAACAGGCATGCCTAGCAGCTCTCGACCAGCTCGACGGCATCCTGGAGTGTTGCCGGCTAGTAGAAGCCATGTCGAAAGGCTTTACCGACAAGCGTGCGTGAGGAAGAGTGACTCCCACATTCGCCTCCATGGATCTTAGCGAACAAGTCGCAGCCTTCCCCCTGGGTTATGCACCGCAATAGGATGTGGTTGGCACCACGTCGGTAGAGATCCCCCTCTACCGCCATGTGTCTCTTAGCCATACCCACAATCCGTTCAGCGGATACACGTTCATCAGGGAGGATATTGTCTTTCAAGTAGTCCCGGACCTCCGTGATCCATGCATCGGGTCTGACTTGAGCATCTGGATCTTGAGCGCTGGGTTGCACGGAGTCCCCAGTGACGCTTGTGATCCTTGGCGACGTCCATTGCCGCCGGGACCGCCAGCTTCGAGGTGCTGGTCTAGCCCCCTTCGTCCGGCTCGGCGGGCCGGGCTGTGGGCCGAGGCAACGTCCTCTCAGAGCCCCCTTTGGGCACAGTGGCTCTGGTGGGGGTCTTCGTTGAAAGGTCGTCAGCTGCGGCCTTGCTGGCGCGCGGTACGTGGTGCTGGTCCAAGGCGAGGAGGTCTGTCTCCACCATCTTGGTCGATAACCAGACTGCGAGTTGCCCTGAGCCAGCGACTAGCAAGAAGGATGAGCTCTTCATACTTTGCTATGTTGCTGGCTGCCTTGAAATTGAAACGCACCACATACCCAGACTGCTCCCCCGATGGCGTGAGGAACAGTACGCTAGCATCGGCCCCCTGCTTTCGCAAGGAGCCGTCGACGAACATCATTCGGTAAGGCCTGGTGAAGGTCAGGGCTCAGGGTCCTTGTCGGTACCTGAGATATGGGGTACCCCCGCGCACAGGGTAAAATGCCTAAGGAACTCACCCTTTTCCGCAGGGAGAGCTCCGAAGGCACCACGCGTCCGGCGGGGCCGGACCTCCCTCTCCTCAAAGGAGAGCTCCGGGCCCGCCACGTGGCATACAGAAGCCGGACCTCCCCCTCCGCAGGAGAGAGGTCCGAAGGCGCCGCGTGTCCAGCGGGGCCGGACCTCCCTCTCCTCAGAGGAGAGCTCCGGGCCCGCCACGTGGCCAACAGAAGCCGAGCCTCTCCCTCCGCGGGGAGAGGTCCGGAGGCTCCACGTGCCCCGCGGGACTGACCCTTCTCCCTTCTGAGAAGGGCTCCGGGCCCGCCACGTGGCAACAGAACGGCGCTGCCCGCCCCAAGCGGTAGGCAGCGGGCGTAAAGACACCCCCATACCTTGCCCGTACAAGGTATTCAAGGCCCGCGTCTTCCCGAGACGCGGAGACGCGGAGCACGCGTCTGTCAGGTGCCGTTGCGCCCAGCCGCATCACAGACTGGCGCGCGGTGTCAGAACCTGCCAGCCAATAAACACCGCGACAAGACGTCCCACGCCGCCTGCGCCGTTATCAACCACTACGACTAGCATGCGGCATGGGCAGGGCGGCAAGATGAAGACTCAGAAGCCTTCGACCAGAGGCAACTACCGGCATAACTGCAGATACGGTAGATGATAGACAATCTTCCCGGGACCACCTGTCGGGTCCCGGCCCCCCTTGTAAGCTGCCCGAGTCTTGGACTATAAAAGGCTCGGGTAGGCGACAATAGCAAGGGTTCGCACTTTGTAACTCATACGCTAGCCATACACTCTCAAGCTGTAACTAAGCCCCAAGCTCAGGCCTCCGGTCCTGAGCAGCAAGCAATACAGCGAGCTCCATAGCTCGCCGTGGACGTAGGGTTTTACGCTCCGGCGGCCTGAACCACGTAAAACTCGCCGTGTCAAGCTCTTACTAACTCGTCCATCTGCGCAAGCTCTCCGCTAGAGACTAGCCCCACCGAAAAAAGAACCTCCGCGGGCTGCCCTGTGCAGGCCCGGGGGAAGTGTCGACTGAACACTTCGACATTTGGCGCGCCAGGTAGGGGCTTTTCTCCTAGCGCGACGAGTTTCTGCCGACGAAGATGACCAAGCTTCCTTCAGCGGCAAACTCTCCCCCTCCGCGTTCACGGCGAACCGTGACCACCGGGGAGTACATGTCGACACACTCAGGACGGAGTGTGTCAGCACAAGCTGCTAGCCAGCAGCCGACTCCGGCAACGTCGACTCCGGCTATGCCGGCCCCGGCCAGTGTGAGATCTTCTGCAGCGCTGAGCATACACCATGGAGGTGCGCTAGCTGCAGCAAGAGCGCTGCTGCGCAACCCACCTGCGGGGGATGCGCCCCATTCAGCGACCCAGCAATGGGTCCGCGAGGTGGACCGCCTCGTCGTCGCCGCCACGAACCCTCGGTTTCGGCGAGGACGGCGCCCAGGACAACCGGCTGTGTCGCTGACGCGCACGCCCATGGTTGACGGGCTAACGGCGGATTCCAGCTCCTCCAGACTCCTGTCGACAGACCAGAGAAGGGAGCTGGAACGGTGCCACTTGGGCCAGGACGCCCGGGTGTATCTCGAGCGACGCCGAGAAAGGCGTCGCAACCATGAGGCTGGCGACAGCATGTCGTCGGCCTCGACACAACCTGAAGGGCAGGTCTTCGCCACGCGAGCCCTGCCTCAGGCATATGCTGCGCAGCATATGCCACAACCGTATGCGCCGCAAGCAGCGGCCCCGGTCTATGGTGCAGCCTTGCCCATGCCGGGATACGCGGTACCAAGTGCGAACCAAGCGTTCGTAACACCAGTACCTGCAGCAGCAGGAGCTTGATGTGCGGCTCTTGCACCCCACCTACGCTTCGCGAGGTGGCCACGCAAGTTTCGCCCGCACCTGCCCGAGAAGTACGACGGCAGCGTCAACCCGGCGGAGTTCCTCCAGATCTACTCCACCGCCGTACTTGCCGCAGGAGGGGACGAGGCTGTCATGGCCAACTACTTCCCCGTCGCCTTGACCGGCCCAGCTCGGTCTTGGCTCATGAATCTACCTCAGGGGTCCATAACCTCCTGGGGAGAGCTCTGCCGGCAGTTCGTCGCCAACTTCGGCAGCTTCTACACCCGTGCCGGCACGGAGCTTGACCTCCACGCCGTCAAGCAACAACCTGGGGAGTCGCTGTGCTCTTTCATCCAGCGGTTCTCTCAGGTACGCAACACCATCCCACATATCCAAAGTGCCTCTGTGGTGGTGGCGTTCCGACAGGGTGTCCCGGACGAGAAAATGCTTGAGAAGCTCACGACCAGAGAGGTCCGCGACGTCTCGGAGCTCTTCAGCCTGGCGGACAAGTGCGCCAGAGCAGCTGAAGGGCGGAACTGGCACGCTCTGCCGACCTCCGAGTCAGGAGGACAGCCTGGGTCCGCTGCTGCTGCCAATGGGGGTGGCAAGAAGGCCAAGAACCGGGGGAGTGGCAAGATGAAGTCACCATTCACGGCCCCCGTCGCTGCAGCTGCGACGACTAGTGGGGCACGGGGGCCACGCCCCAACAAAAGGCAGCGGCAATCACCGGTCCCAGACAGTGACCAGGGCGGGCTATGCCCCGTGCATGGCACCGGCAACCATACTGCTGCCGAATGCTGGGAGATCCAGAGGCTTGCAGAGCGCTTCCGCAAAGGAAGACAGCAGAGGGCTGAAGCACCGCCCTACCCTCAGAGGGTTGGCAAACAGAAGGTCGATGCCCCAGTCACCGCTGCCCATCAGGTGGGGTTCCAGGAGCCTCAGCGTGTCATAAAGACAGTGCATGACGGTGAGGACTCCAGTTCCGACGGTGACAGGCCAGAGCGTTAGCCAACTGCGGCGAGCCTTCGTGCCTCGAACATACCTCTCGGGAGCCGCCTAAGGTCTGTCAACCCCTTGAAGGCCTCGCCAGAAGGGGAAGATGCCTTAGGTCATCCAAGATGAGCCCGGGCCTACCTACCCCTTGAAGGCCTTAGCCAGCAGGGGAGAACTCCCCGGGGGCCCCCAGGAGAAGCCGCGCAGGACCTGATCCAGCGCGAAGATAACAATCTTGTCGACATGACTCGGCTGCAGGGAACACCCCACAACGCGCGGTCTCGGCTAATGCTCTAAGCACTACCGCCAAAGAACCAAACGCGTCGGGGGTCTGCAGGAGGGCAACCTGGTGTAGCGGCACGCTCTATTCCAAGAAGGACCCATAAGCTCTCCCCCAGCAGGGAAGGTCCCTTCCGAATCATGAAAGCTGCCGCCCCAAGTACACATGCCTTTCAACCGAGAGTGGGATCCATTCCCAAAAAACCTTGCCATGAAGCAACACTGTAAGTCCTACTTCCTGAGCATCAGTAGAACAGGGCTATTCCCTTCTGTAATGGATCCCATAGAATTTAGGAACCGAGCTTGGGGCAGCTAAGTCTCAAGGGACGGTACAGGACTTCGTCCAGTTTAGCCTGGTTCCGACCCTAAGCGCGTAGAGTCTTGCTTCCCTTGTAGACGAGGCGGAACATTGCCTCCATGTACAGCCAGAATTCCACCTATCGGCACGAATACAGAGACCTGTTCTACTTAGCTCTCCATCATGCGCTCATTTAAATTATGCATTAATTTTTATGATCGCACTATCTCTGTATGTTCATCGTACATCTAGCTCCCCCTCTCCTGCGCTCATCCATAGTCGGCATTCGCTATCCTGCCGAAGGCGGCTGCGCTTGAGGCACCTGCCGATGGCCGAGTGAGTCTCTCGGGCCTCCCCCAGTCAGGTGTTGCAGTGCCAGTTGGTTACCTCCAGGAAAGGCCTGCGTTGTGCATGGGGGGTCCAGGGTGCGTATCCAGCTTAGCCGGCCATGAGCCCAAAGCATGCGCATCCTGCCCTCCGGAGGTACAGGGGAGTACAACCGCTTTGCCTGGTCATGAACCCAAAGCACGTGCACTCTGCTTCCCCAGCGCATGGCCCGGTACTAGGGATCGGACGGTCATACCCGGACCTCGGAGGGAGCCGGAGCTCCAGCGCCTCGTGCACAGAATTGCCCAAGCCCCATATAGCGAATCAGGATCGTAAGACGGATAAGACTAGGAGACGGGAGGGGAGGACCCCTCGAGGAGAATTACGTTTCATCTGCCTGTGTGCAGGACCTCCAGGTTACGGCAACAGGGACTGCATGAAGCAGGGGGAAAGGAGCTACAAACTACTCCGGCCTAGGACTGGAAGGACCAGAACCTGCCCCTCCAGCAGGGGCGGGACCTGAGGGCCCCACGTGTCCAGCAGGCCCGGAACTCTCACCTCCCTTGAGGAGGGCTCCGGGCTCGCCACGTGGCGGGCAGAGACCGGACCTCCCCCCCACCCCCCCGGTGGGAGGGCTTTGAAAGCCCTACGTGTCCAGCATGGCCGGAGCTCCAGCCTCTTAAGGAGGGGCTCCGGACCCGCCATGTGGCAGGCAGACTTGGAGCTCCCCATGGGGCGAGATCCGGAGACCCTCGGGGGCCCCTAACACGGTTAGGACCCGGGGAAGGTGTCTATGCGGAGCTCCGAGATTGGAGATGGCCTCTGAGTACCTTGCGGAGCTAAGGACTCAGTCAGGCAAAGCCAAGAAGGAGAGAAAAAGCATCACAGACACAGATATCTAAAAGAGTCGAACTAAGAGAGGCTCCATGAGCTGGACTACAGACTCGATAAAAAGGGAGAAACAAGTCCTAAGGACCTCCCGGCTCTCGCCGGAACCTTGCGGCTATAAGGGCGGCCACATCCTCGACTTCTGCCCTAGCAGCTTGCTCCCGCTCTGCGGCTGGGCCCTCCCTCGCTGGTTCTAGCGAAAAAGAGGGGTCGCGGCTATTAAAGCATGCCAGCACATGTGAGGCGACCTCTAAAGCTAAGCCGCAGCCCTCGGCCTCAAGCTCGCTGGCGACCACCGAGTCTAGTCTGTCCAGCTTGGCGCCGATCGACTCCAGCGCAGGGATCACCTCCGCCACCTTCAATGCAGGAGCCGCGGCCCTCACCGGACTGAAGCCAAGAGGGATCAGGGCGGACCCCGCTCGATCCACGAAGCTTGAGACCGCAAGAGCCTCGGAGGACCGCAAGGCTGAGAGCTCCTCCACCTCGCGGCGGGCCGCCTGCAGAGCCTCCAGGTTCCTCTCGGAGAATTCCTTCTCCTTGGCCGCCAGGGAACTCTCCCGAAGATGGAGAGTCTGGGTGAGCCGCTCCAACTCAGAAGCCTTGAAGTCGGCGGCCAACTCCCGGTCCAAGACCGCCCGGCGGTCACGGGAGACCTGTTCCTCCCTCAAGTCAAGGTCTGCCTTTAGGATCTCCAGCTCCTCGGTCCGGGCTCGAAGGTCATCCTCGCCCGCCGCCAGCTGCGCGGCGACCCTCCACACCTCAGCTGCCGTGGAACGTTCCCGTTCCTCAACGGCAAGTTTACGGCGCTCCAACTGCTGCCGTATCTCTACAGCAGCAGGGAGGCTCTCCTCGGCCCGGGCGTGTGCCTCCAGGGCCTCCCTGTTGATCCGCCGCGATTGGGTGTCCATGTGGTCGACAGCCCGCTTCATCCGGTCGAGGAGCGCTTCCCTGAAGTCGAGCAACTCCCGCCTGGAGTCGATCTCACTATTAACCTTCGCGGTCCTCTCCCGCAAAAGGTACCCCCAGGTGAGGAGGCGATCCCGTTCAACCGTATGCTCCTCCCGCTCGCGCCCTAGTCCAGCCAAGACCAGCCGAATGCTCCACTCGGCAAGCGCAAAGGCATCCGCCAGGGACAATGGAGCAACAGAGGCCGGGGCAGTCCCCCCGACCTCCTCCATTACCTCGTCCACAGGAAGAGCCGACGCACCAGCGACCGAGACGAGACGCCGATCAGGAGAAGCTGGCTCAGAGGCTCTGGCAGCCAGGCCTGCCGGGCTCTCTTCAGCTTCTGGCTCCTTGATCTGAGGAGAGGGGCGAGCCGGGGAAGGCGGTGCTGGAGAAAAGGCCGGGCCGCCTAGTGCAGGGTCGACCTGCGCTGGCTTGGGGGCCGCGGTGGCTGCCTCGGCAGGAAGAGACGACGCCGCCGTGGAGTCCGGGCACGCCGGAACAGGAGAAGTTCACCCTGGCCTGGGGGCCGCGGCAGTGGCCCCTGGCTCCGAGCGCAGCGGCACAGATTCCCCGCAGGTCGGGGATGGCCGGGAAGCGCGGACACTCCAGCGAGCTCTGAACCCCGACTTCCGAGCCGGGGTAGGACTCCCAGAGCCCGCTACCGTCACTGATGGCCGCTCCGCAATCGCCTGAACGGGCGGAACAGGAGACGCCCTAGAAGCTTCCCCCAGCGCATCAGCCCGGGGCCTCTTCGAGTCGCCACCGGAGGGAGTGTCAGGCACCCCAGAATCCCGACTTGGCACAGACGCCGCTGCTGGAGGAGATCGAGCGCGCTTCTTCTCTGGTGGCGGGTTGGAAGCCATGGCAAGGGAGAACTCAAGGGCAAGAGAGCAAAAGCACAAGAGTCCGAGAAGAAACACAGAGAAGTGCGAAGGGAAGCTGCAATGTGGGTAAGACCCCCTCTAAAAACTTCCCGGGTGCAATTCCAAGCGATTCGGAACTCTTCGAATACCCCGCACCGGCAACCGCTTCGGTTTCTAGACCGAGTGCCGATGACGGGTGGGCCCAAGCCGCCTAACTGAAGCGGTGGGGTCAAGGAGTCAGTCTCCTGAGAAGGCGAGCCGGCAAGGCACTTCGGCAGTTCCCAAAGAATGAGCCGCAACATGCAGAAGTGGTGGTCTTGGGAACCGCCGCAGTAAAAGCAACCATCAATTGAGCGCACGCTCCCACGATCCCATGGCCGTTCGTGCTCCGGCAGCGGTCAATTCGGGACTTAGAGAAAGTGCGCGGATCGGAAGAGACGGAGGTCCCACCTCGGGCTCGCTATCTCCCCCGAGATGGGCCCGGGGGCCACTGTCGGTACCTGAGATATGGGGTACCCTCGCGCACAGGGTAAAATGCCTAAGGAACTCGCCCTTCTCCGCAGGGAGAGCTCCAAAGGCGCCACGCATCCGGCGGGGCCGGATCTCCCTATCCTCAAAGGAGAGCTCCGGACCCGCCACGTGGCATACAGAAGCCGGACCTCCCCCTCCGCGCGAGAGAGGTCCGAAGGCGCCGCTTGTCCAGCGGGGCCGTACCTCCCTCTCCTCAGAGGAGAGCTCCGGGCCCGCCACGTGGCCAACAGAAGACGAGCCTCTCCCTCCGCGGGGAGAGGTCCGGAGGCTCCACGTGCCCCGCGGGACTGACCCTTCTCCCCTCTGAGAAGGGCTCCGGGCCCGCCACGTGGCAACAGAACGGCGCTGCCTGCCCCGAGCGGTAGGCAGCGGGCGTAAGGACACCCCCATACCTTGCCCGTACAAGGTATTCAAGGCCCGCGTCTTCCCGAGACGCGGAGCACGCGTCTGTCAGGTGCCGTTGCGCCCAGTCACATCACAGACTGGCGCGTGTTGTCAGAACCTGCCAGCCAATAAACACCGCGACAAGACGTCCCACGCCGCCTGCGCCATCATCAACCACTACGACTAGCATGCGGCATGGGCAGGGCGGCAAGATGAAGACTCAGAAGCCTTCGAACAGAGGCAACTACCGGCATAACTGCAGATACGGTAGATGATAGACAATCTTCCCGGGACCACCTGTCGGGTCCCGGCCCCCCTTGTAAGCTGCCCGAGTCTTGGACTATAAAAGGCTCGGGTAGGCGACGATAGCAAGGGTTCGCACTTTGCAACTCATACGCTAGCCATACACTCTCAAGCTGTAACTCACCCCCAAGCTCAGGCCTCTGGTCCTGAGCAGCAAGCAATACAGCGAGCTCCGTAGCTCGCCGTGGACGTAGGGTTTTATGCTCCGGCAGCCTGAACCACGTTAAACTCGCCGTGTCAAGCTCTTACTAACTCGTCCATCTGCGCAAGCTCTCCGCTAGAGACTAGCCCCACCGAAAAAAGAACCTCCGCGGGCTGCCCTGTGCAGGCCCGGGGGAAGTGTCGACTGAACACTTCGACAGTCCTGTTTCACCGTCTTCGTGGCCCCCTGAGCATGCGTCTACTTCAGCCACAAGTCAACTAGTGCTCGGTTAATGTCTGCATGACGGGAAAGGGAGCCTAGGTCAAAGTTCAGTAGCTCCGCCGCCCATTCGGCGGCATTGTCCGTCGCGTGGGGGCTGTGGAGGATAGCTTTCAGCCTGGGGAGACCGCCGGGTGCTCGATACTCAGAGGTCCCCAGGCTGCTTTGGACCTTCCGGGATGCTCCGCTGATGTCCCGGGAGCTCCGGGGGGTCCTGCTGGGCCTCCGGGGAGGGGTCCCATTGCACCTCCGGGAGGTCCTGCTGGTCCACCGGGAGGTTGTGTCGGGGATCCGAGGTCCGGTTTGGGCCTCCGGGGTTTTTTAGTGCTTGCTTCTTGGTAGCGAAACAGGTTACGGTGGTATGGGGTCAAAGCTGTCGGTACCTGAGATATGGGGTACCCCCGCGCACAGGGTAAAATGCCTAAGGAACTCGCCCTTCTCCGCGGGGAGAGCTCCGAAGGCGCCACGCGTCCGGCGGGGCCGGACCTCCCTCTCCTCAGAGGAGAGCTCCGGGCCCGCCACGTGGCATACAGAAGACGGACCTCCCCCTCCGCGGGAGAGAGGTCCGAAGGCGCCTCGTGTCCAGCGGGGCCGGACCTCCCTCTCCTTAGAGGAGAGCTCCGGGCCCGCCACGTGGCCAGCAGAAGCCGATCCTCTCCCTCCGCGGAGAGAGGTCCGGAGGCTCCACGTGCCCCGCGGGACTGACCCTTCTCTTCTCTGAGAAGGGCTCCGGGCCCGCCACGTGGCAGCAGAGCGACGCTGCCTGCCCCGAGCGATAGGCAGCGGGCGTAAATACGCCCCATACCTTGCCCGTACAAGTTATTCAAGGCCCACGTCTTCCCAAGACGCGGAGACGCGGAGCACGCTTCTGTCAGGTGCCGTTGCGCCCAGTCGCATCACAGACTGGCGCGCGGTGTCAGAACCTGTCAGCCAATAAACACCGCGACAAGACAACCCATGCCGCCTGCGCCGTCATCAACCGCTACGACTGGCATGCGGCATGGGCAGGGCGGCAAGATGAAGACTCAGAAGCCTTCGACCAGAGGCAACTACCGGCATAACTGCAGATACGGTAGATAATAGATAATATTCCCGGGACCACCTGTCGGGTCCCGGCTCCCTTGTAAGCCGCCCGAGTCTTGGACTATAAAAGGCTCGGGTAGGCGTTGATAGCAGGGGTTCGCATTTTGCAACTCATACGCTAGCCATACACTATCAAGCTGTAACTCACCCCCAAGCTCAGGCCTCCGGCCCTGAGCAGCAAGGAATACAGCGAGCTCCATAGCTCGCCATGGACGTAGGGTTTTACGCTCCGGCGGCCTGAACCACGTAAAACTCGCAGTGTCAAGCTCTTACTAACTCGTTCCATCTGCGCAAGCTCTCCGCTAGGGACTAGCCCCTCCGAAAAAAGAACCTCCGCGGGCTGCCCAGTGCAGGCCCGGGGGAAGTGTCGACCGCACACTTCGACATTTGGCGCGCCAGGTAGGGGGCTTTTCCCCTAGCGCGACGAGTTTCCGCCAACGAAGATGACCAAGCTTCCTTCAGCGGCAAACTCTCCCCCCTCGCCTCTGCGGCAGACCGCGACCAGGGGGGAGTACATGTCGACACACTCGGGACGGAGTGTGTCGAAGTGTGCGATCAACACTTCCCCCGGGCCTGCACTGGGCAGCCCGCGGAGGTTCTTTTTTCAGAGGGGCTAGTTCCTAGCGGAGAGCTTGCGCGGATGGACAAGTTAGTGAGAGCTTGACATGGGAAGTTTTACGTGGTTCAGGCCGCCGGAGCGTAAAACCCTACGTCCACGGCGAGCTATGGAGCTCGCTGTATTGCTTGCTGCTCAGGGCCGGGGGCCTGAGCTTGGGGGTGAGTTACAGCTTGAGAGTGTATGGCTAGCGTATGAGTTGCAGAATGCAAACCCTTGCTATCGACACCTACCCGAGCCTTTTATAGTCCAAGGCTCGGGCGGCTTACAAGGGAAGCCGGGACCCGACAGGTGGTCCCAGGAAGATTGTCTATTATCTACCGTATCTGTAGTTACGCCGGTGGTTGCCTCTGGTCGAAGGCTTCTGAGTCTTCATTTTGCCGCCCTGCCCATGCCGTGCACTAGTCATAGTGGTTGATGACGGCGCAGGCGGCATGGGATGTCTTGTCGCAGCGTTTATTACCTGGCAGGTTCTGACACCGCGTGCCAGTCTGTGATGCGACTGGACGCAACGGCACCTGACAGGCGCGTGCTCCGCGTTTCCGCGTCTTGGGAAGACACGGGCCTTGAATACCTTGTACGGGCAAGGTGAGGAGCGCTTTTACGCCCGCTGCCTACCGCTCGGGGGCAGGCAGCACCGTTCTTCTAGCCACGTGGCGGGTCCGGAGCTCTTCTCTGAGGAGAGGGAGGTCCGGCCCCGCTGGACGCGTGGCGCTATCGGACCTCTCTCCCGCGGAGGGGGAGGTCCGGCTTCTGCACGCCATGTGGCGGGCCCGGAGCTCACCTCTGAGGAGAGGGAGATCCGGCCCCGCTGGACGCGTGGCGTCTTCGGACCTCTCTCCCGCGGAGGGGGAGGTCCGGCTTCTGTATGCCACGTGGCGGGCCCGGAGCTCTCCTCTGAGGAGAGGGAGGTCCGGCCCCGCCAGACGCGTGGCGCCTTCGGAGCTCTCCCTGCGGAGAAGGGCGAGCACCTTAGGCATTTTACCCTGTGTGCGGGGGTACCCCATATCTCAGGTACCGACAGTGGCCCCAGGGCCCATCTCGGGGGAGATAGCGAGCCCGAGGTGGGACCTCCGTCTCTCCCGATCCGCGCACTTTCTCTAAGTCCCGACTTGGCCGCTGCCGGAGCACGAACGGCCGCGGGGTCATGAGAGCGTGCGCTCACTTGATGATTTCTTTTACTACGGCGGTTCCCAAGGCTGCCACTTCTGCATGTTGCGGCGCTTTCTTCGGGAACCGCCGAAGGGCCTTGCCGGCTCATCTTCTTAGGAGACTGACTCCTTGCCCCCACCGCTCCAGTTAAGTGGCTTGGGCCCACCCGTCATCGGCACTCAGTCTAGGAACCGAAGCGGTTGCGGGTGCGGGGTATTCGAAGAGTTCCAAATCGCTTGGAACTGCACCGGGAAGCTTTTTAGAGGGGGTCTCACCCACATTGTAGCTTCCCTTCGCACTTCTCTGCGTTTCTTCTTGGACACTTGCGCTTTTGCTTTCTTGCCTTTGAGCTCTCCCTTGCCATGGCTTCCAACCCGCTGCCAGAGAAGAAACGCGCTCGATCTCCTCCAGCAACGGCGCCGGTGCCAAGTCGGGATTCTGGGGTGCCTGACACTCCCTCCGGTGGCGACTCGAAGAGGCCCCGGTCTGATGTGCTGGGGGAAGCCTCTGTGGTGTCCCCTGTTCCGCCAGTCCAAGCGACTGTGGAGCGGTCGTCGGAGACGGTAGCGGACTCTGGAAATCCTACCCCGGCTCGGAAGTCGGAGTTTAGAGCCCGCTGGAGTGTCCGTGCTTCCCGGCCTTCCCCGTCTCGCGGGGAATCTGTGCCGATGCGCTCGGAGCCAGGGGCAACTGCTGCGGCCCCCAGGCCAGCGCGGACTTCTCCTGTTCCGGTGTGCCCGGACTCCGCGGCGGCGCCGTCTCTTCCTGCCGAGACGGCCACCGCGGCCCCCAAGCCAGCACAGGTTGATCCTGCACTAGGCGTCCTGGCTTCTTCTCCAGCACCGTCTTCCCCGGCTCGTCCCTCTCCTCAGGTCAAGGAGCCAGAAGCTGAAAAGAGCCCGGCTGGCCTGGCTGCCAGCGCCGCGGAGCCAGCTTCTCCTGATCGGCGTCTCGTCTCGGCGGCTGGCGCGTCGGCTCTTCCTGAGAACGAGGTAATGGAGGAGGTTGGAGGGACTGCCCCAGCCTCTGTTGCTCCATTGCCTCTGGCGGACGCCTTCGCGCTTGCCGAGTCGAGCGTCCGGCAGGTCTTGGCTGCACTAGGGCGCGAGCAGGAGGAGTATACGGTTGAACGGGACCGCCCCCTAACCTGGGGGAACCTTTTGCGGGAGAGGACCGCGAAGGTTAGGAGCGAGCTCGACTCCAGGCGGGAGTTGCTCGACTTCAGGGAAACGCTTGTCGACCGGATGAAGCGGGCTGTTGACCGCATGGACACCCAGTCGCGGCGGATCAACAGGGAGGCCCTGGAGGCTCACGCCCGGGCCGAAGAGAGCCTCTCTGCTGCTGTGGAAATACGGCAGCGGTTGGAGCGCCGCGAACTCGCCGTTGAGGAGCGGGAGCGTTCCGTGGCAGCTGAGGCAGAGAGGGTCGCCGCGCAGCTGGCTGCGGGGGAGGATGACCTCCGAGCTCGGATGGAGGAGCTAGAGATTCTGAAGGCAGACCTTGACTTGAGGGATGAACAGGTCTCCCATGATCGCCGGGCGGTCTTGGACCGGGAGTTGACTGCCGGCTTCAGGGCCGCTGAGTTGGAGCGGCTAGCCGAGACTCTCCGCCTTCGGGAGAGTTCCCTGGCGGCCAAGGAGAAAGAATTCTCCGAGAGGAACCTGGAGGCTCTGCGGGCGGCCCGCCGCAAGGTGGAGGAGCTCTCAGCCCTACGGTCCTCCGAGGCCCTTGCGGTCTCAAGCTTCGTGGATCGAGCAGGGTCCGCCCTGATCCCTCTTGGTTTCAGTCCGGTGAGGGCCACAACTCCCGTATTGCAGGTGGCAGAGGTGATCCCTGCATTGGAGTCGATCGGCGCCAAGCTGGACAGACTCGACTCGGTGGTCGCCAGCGAGCTTGAAGACGAGGGCCGCGGCTTAGCTTTAGAGGTCGCCTCGCATGTGCTGGCATGCTTCAAGAGCCGCGACCCCTCTTTCTCACTGGAGCCAGCAAGAGAGGGCCCAGCCGCGGAGCGGGAGGAAGCTGCCAGGGCTGAAGTCGAGGATGTGGCCGCCCTTGTAGCCGCAAGGTTCCGGCGAGAGCCGGGAGGTCCTTAGGACTTGCTTCTCCCTTTTTTATCGAGTCTGTAGTCCAGCTCAAGGAGCCTTGCTTAATTTAACTCTCTTGGATACTTGTGTTTGTGATGCTTTTTCCCTCCTTCTTGGCTTTGCCTGGCTGAGTCCTTAGCTCCGCAAGGTACTCAGAGGTCATTTCCAATCTCGGAGCTTCGCACAGACACCCCCCCCCCCGGGTCCTAACCGTGTTAGGGGCCCCCGGTGGTCTCCGAACCTCGCCCTATGGGGGGCTCCAAATCTGCCGGCCACGTGGTGGGTTCGGAGCTCCTCCTCAAGAGACGGGAGCTCCGGTCATGTTGGACACGTAGGGCTTTCGGAGCCCTCCCGCTGAGGGGGGAGGTCCGGTTCCTGCCTGCCACGTGGCGAGCCCGGAGCCCTCCTCAAGGAAGGAGAGAGTTCCGGGCCTGCTGGACACGCGGGGCCCCTGGGCCCCGCCCCTGCTGGAGGGGCGGGTCCCGGTCCTTCCAGTCCCAGGCCGGTGTAGCTGGTAGCTCCTTTCCCCCCGCTTCATGCAGTCCCTGTTGCCGTAACCTGAAGGTCCTGCACACAGGTAGAGGAAACGTAATTCTCCTCGGGGGGTCCTCCCCTCCTGTCTCCTAGTCTTATCCGTCTTATGGCCCTGGCCCGCTATACGGGGCTTGGGCAATTCTGTGCACGAGGCGCCGGAGCTCCGGCTCCCTCCGAGGTCCGGGTACGGCCGTCCGATCCCTAGTACCGGGCCATGCGCTGGGGAAGCAGAGTGCACGCGCTTTGGGTTCATGACCAGGCAAAGCGGACGTACTCCCCTGGACCTCCGGAGAGCAGGATGCGCATGCTTTGGGCTCTGGGCCGGCTAAGCTGGATACGCACCCTGGACCCCCCATGCACAACGCTGGCCTTTCCTGGAGGTGACCAACTGACACCGCAACACCTGACTGGGGGAGGCCCGAGAGACTCACTCGGCCATCGGCAGGTGCCTCAAGCGCAGCCGCCTTCGGGAGGATAGCAAATGACGACTATGGATGAGCGCAGGAGAGGGGGAGCTAGACGTATGATGAACATACAGAGATAGTGCGATCATAAAAATTAATGCATAATTTAAATGAGCGCATGAGAAGGAGCTAAGTAGAACAGGTCTCTGTATTTGTGCCCATAGGTGGAATTCTGGCTGTTCGTGGGGGCAATGTTCCGCCTCGTCTACAAGGGAAGCAAGACTCTACGCGCTTAGGGTCGGAACCAGGCTAAACTGGACGTAGTCCTGTACCGTCCCTTGAGACTTAGCTACCCCAAGCTCTGTTCCTAAGTTCTATGGGGTCTATTACAGAAGTGAATAACCCTGTTCTACCGATGCTCAGTAAGTAGGACTTACAGTGTTGCTCCATGGCAAGGATTTTTGGGAATGGATCCCACTCTCGGTTGAAAGGCATGTGTACCTGGGGCGGCAGCTTCCATGATTCTGAAGGGACCTTCCCTGCTGGGGGAGAGCTTATGGGTCCTTCTTGGAATATAGCGTGCCACTTCACCAGGCTGCCGTCTTGCGGGCCCCCGTCGCGTTTGGTTCTTTGGCGGTAGTGCTTAGAGCATTAGCCGAGACCTTGCGTTGTGGGGTGTTCCCTGCAAGCCGAGTCTTGTCGAAGTTGTTGTCTTCACGCTGGATCAGGTCCTGCGTGGCTTCTCTCGGGGTCCCCCGGGGAGTTCTCCCCTTCTGGCTAAGGCCTTCAAGGGGTAGGTGGACCCGGGCTCGCCTTGGATGACCTAAGGCGCCCCCCCTCTTGGCAAGGCCTTCAAGGGGTTGACGGACCCTAGGCAGCCCCCGAGAGGTATGTTCGAGGCACGAAGGCGTGCCGTAGCTGGCTAACGCCTTGGCCCGTCACCGTCGGAACTGGAGCCCTCACCGTCATGCACTGTCTTTATGACACGCTGAGGCTCCTGGAACCCCACCTGATGGGCAGCGGTGACTGGGGCATCGGCCTTCTGTTTGCCATCCCTCTGAGGGTAGGGCGGTGCTTCAGTCCTCTGCTGTCTTCCATTGCGGAAGCGCTCTGCGAGCCTCTGGATCTCCCAGCACTTGGCAGCTGTATGGTTGCAGGTGCCATGCACGGGGCATAGCCCGCCTTGGCCACTGTCTGGGGCCGGTGATTGCCGCTGCCTCTTGTCGGGGCGTGGCCCCCGAGCTCCACTGGTTGTCGCAGCTGCGGCGACGGGGGCCGTGAATGGTGACTTCATCTTCTCATTCCCCCGGTTCTTGGTCTTCTTGCCACCCCCATAGGCAGCAGCACCGGACCCGGGCTGCCCTCCTGATTCGGAGGTCGGAATTGCGTGCCAGTTCCGCCCTTCGGCTGCTCTGGCGCACTTGTCCGCCAGGCTAAAGAGCTCCGAGACGTCGCTGACCTCTCTGGTCGCGAGCTTCTCGAGCATTTTCTCGTCCCGGACACCCTGTCGGAACGCCACCACCACAGAGGCACTTTGGATATGTGGGATGGTGTTGCGCACCTGAGAGAACCGCTGGATGAAAGAGCGCAGCGACTCCCCAGGTTGTTGTTTGACGGCGTGGAGGTCGAGCTCCGTGCCGGGACGGGTGTAGGAGCTGCCAAAGTTGGCGACGAACTGCCGGCAGAACTCACCCCAGGAGGTTATGGACCCCTGGGGTAGATTCATGAGCCAGGACCGGGCTGGGCCGGTCAAGGCGACGGGAAAGTAGTTGGCCATGACAGCCTCATCGCCTCCTGCAGCAAGTACGGCGGTGGAGTAGATCTGGAGGAACTCCGCTGGGTTGACGCTTCCGTCGTACTTCTCGGGCAAGTGCGGGCGAAACTTGCGCGGCCACCTTGCGAAGCGAAGGTGGGGTGCAAGGGCCGCACATCCTGCACCTGCTGCTGCAGGTACTGGCGCTGCGAACAGGTGGTTCGCACCTGGCACCACGTATCCCGGCATGGGCAAGGCTCCACCGTAGGCCGGGGCCGCTACTTGCGGCGCATATGGTGGTGGCATATGTTGCGCAGCATATGCCTGAGGCGGGGCTCGCATGGCGAAGGCCTGCCCTTCTGGTTGTGTCGAGGCCGACGACATGCTGTCGCCTGCCTCATGGTTGTGACGCCTTTCTCGACGTCGCTCGAGGAACACCCGGGCGTCCTGCCCCAAGTGGCACCGTTCCAGTTCCCTTCGCAGGTCCACCGACAGGAGCCTGGAGGAGCTGGAATCCGCCATTAGCTCGTCAACCGTGGGTGTGCGCGTCAGCGACACAGCCGGTTGCCCCGGGCGCCGCCCTCGCCGAAACCGAGGGTTCGTGGCGGCGACGACGAGGCGGTCCACCTCGCGGACCCATTGCTGGGTCGCTGAATGGGGCGCATCCCCTGCAGGTGGGTTGCGCAGCAGCGCTCTTGCTGCAGCTAGCGCACCTCCATGGTGTACGCTCAGCACTGCAGAAGACCTCACGCTGGTCGGGGCCTGCATAGCCGGAGTCGGCGTTGCCGGAGTCGGCTGCTGGCTACCCGCTTGTGCCGACACACTCCGTCCTGAGTGCGTCGACATGTACTCCCCGCTGGTCACGGTTCGCCGTGAATGCGGTGGGGGAGAGTTTGCCGCTGAAGGGAGCTTGGTCATCTTCGTCGGCGGAAACTCGTCGCGCTAGGGGAAAAGCCCCCTACCTGGCACGCCAAATGTCGAAGTGTGCGATCGACACTTCCCCCGGGCCTGCACTGGGCAGCCCGCGGAGGTTCTTTTTTCGGAGGGGCTAGTTCCTAGCGGAGAGCTTGCGCGGATGGACGAGTTAGTGAGAGCTTGACACGGGAAGTTTTACGTGGTTCAGGCCGCCGGAGCGTAAAACCCTACGTCCACGGCGAGCTATGGAGCTCGCTGTATTGCTTGCTGCTCAGGGCCGGGGGCCTGAGCTTGGGGGTGAGTTACAGCTTGAGAGTGTATGGCTAGCGTATGAGTTGCAGAATGCGAACCCTTGCTATCGACGCCTACCCGAGCCTTTTATAGTCCAAGGCTCGGGCGGCTTACAAGGGAAGCCGGGACCCGACAGGTGATCCCGGGAAGATTGTCTATTATCTACCGTATCTGTAGTTACGCCGGTGGTTGCCTCTGGTCGAAGGCTTCTGAGTCTTCATTTTGCCGCCCTGCCCATGCCGTGCACTAGTCATAGTGGTTGATGACGGCGCAGGCGGCATGGGATGTCTTGTCGCGGCGTTTATTACCTGGCAGGTTCTGACACCGCGTGCCAGTCTGTGATGCGACTGGACGCAACGGCACCTGACAGGCACGTGCTCCGCGTTTCCGCGTCTTGGGAAGACGTGGGCCTTGAATACCTTGTACGGGCAAGGTGAGGAGCGCTTTTACGCCCGCTGCCTACCGCTCGGGGGCAGGCAGCACCGTTCTTCTAGCCACGTGGTGGGTCCGGAGCTCTTCTCTGAGGAGAGGGAGGTCCGGCCCCGCTGGACGCGTGGCGCCTTCGGACCTCTCTCCCGCGGAGGGGGAGGTCCAGCTTCTGCACGCCACGTGGCGGGCCCGGAGCTCACCTCTGAGGAGAGGGAGGTCCGGCCCCGCTGGACGCGTGGCGTCTTCGGACCTCTCTCCCGCGGAGGGGGAGGTCCGGCTTCTGTATGCCACGTGGTGGGCCCGGAGCTCTCCTCTGAGGAGAGGGAGGTCCGGCCCCGCCAGACGCGTGGCGCCTTCGGAGCTCTCCCTGTGGAGAAGGGCGAGCACCTTAGGCATTTTACCCTGTGCGCGGGGGTACCCCATATCTCAGGTACCGACAGAGTGTGTCGGTACAAGCATGGAGCCAGCAACCGGCTCTGGCAGCGCCGACCCCGGCAATGAAGGCTCCCAACCAGCTTCAAGTCTCCAGTAGCGCTCGGCGTGCCCAGTGGGGGCGCGTTAGCTGCGGCAAGAGCGCTACTGTCCAATCCGCCCGCTGGGGACGCGCCTCAGGCAGCGACCCGGCAGTGGATCCGAGAGGTAGACCGTCTCGTCATCGCCGCCGCAAGCCCTTGACCTCGGCGGGGACGACGCTCTGGCCAATCGGTCGTGTCGCTGATGCGCGCACCGTTGGATGGCGAGCAGACGGCAGACTCCAGCTCTACCAGCCCCCAGTCAACAGATATGAGGACAGAGCTGGAACGGTGTCATCTGGGTCAAGATGCCCGGGTATACCTCGAGCTGCGCCGAGAAAGGCGTCGCCACCAAGAGGCTGACGACAGCATGACGTCGGCCTCGACCCAGCCTGAAGAGCAGACTGTCGCCACGCGATCTCTGCCCCAGGCCTGTGCCGTGCAGAATATGCCACAGCCGTACGTCCTGCATATGGCGCCCCCGGCCTATGGTGCAGCCTTGCCCATGCCGGGGCATGCGGTGCTCAGTGCGAACCAAGCGTTCGCGGCATCAGAACCTGCGGCGACAGAAGCAGGGTGTGCGGCCCTCGCGCCCCACCTTCGCTTCGTGAAATGGCCGCGCAAGTTTCGGCCGCTCCTGCCCGAGAAGTACGATGGCAGTGTCAACCCGGCAGAATTCCTCCAGATCTATTCCACCGCCATGCTTGCCGCAGGAGGGAATGAAGCCGTCATGGCCAATTACTTCCCTGTCGCCTTGACTGGCCCAGCTCGGTCTTGGCTCATGAACCTTCCCCAGGGTTCCGTAACTTCCTGGGGATAGCTTTGCCGACAGTTCATAGCCAACTTCGGCAGTTCCTACACCCGGCCTGGCACGGAGCTTGACCTCCACGCCATCCAACAACAACCTGGGGAGTCGCTGCGCTCTTTCATCCAGCGGTTCTCCCAGGTGCGGAACACCATCCCACACATTCAAAATGCTTCTGTGGTGGTGGCGTTCCGACAAGGCGTCCGAGACAAGAAGATGCTTGAGAAACTCGCGACCAGGGAGGTCCGCGATGCCTCTGAGCTCTTCAGTCTGGCGGACAAGTGTGCCAGGGCAGCCGAGGGACGGAACTGGCACTCACAGCCATCCTCCGAGTCAGGAGGGCTGCCCGGATCTGGTCCTACTCCCTATGGAGGCAGCAGGAAGACCAAGAGCCGGGGCAGAAGCAAGATAAGACCGCCGGCCGTGACCCAAGTTGTCACTGCGGCGACGCTCAGTGGGGCTCGGGGGCCGCGCCCTGACAAGAGGCAGCGAAAGTCACCGACCCCGGAAGATAGCCAGGACAACATGTGCCCCGTGCACGGCAGCTGTCGCCACACTACTGCCGAGTGCCGGGAGATCCGAAGGCTCGCAGAGCGCTTCCACAAGGGGAAGCGGCAGCTGGCTGATGCCCTGCCCTTCCGTCCAAAGGAAGATGGGCAGGGAGTGGATGTTCCAGACAACATCGACCACCCAGAGGAGATCCAGAAGCCTCAGCGTGTCGTGAAGGCGGCATGCAATCGTGAGGACTCCGGCTCCAGCGACGACGAGCGTCGGAAGAAGCTCTACATCATATACGACGGGTCCGCCGACCCCTCGTCCCGAAGCGCAGTCAAGACTCTGCGCCGAGCGGTAGCGTCGGTGACGCCACTCCCGAGTGCTGCACCGCACCTTAAGTGGATGGGGACCCCCATCAGCTTTGACGCCACCGACTGCCCCAGGAACATGGCTGGGGCCGGCCAAATACCGCTCCTGGTGGCCCCTACCATCGCCAACGTGAGAATGTACCACGTTTTGGTAGATGGAGGGGCTGGGCTGAACCTCATCAGCCGTGCAGCTTTCCAGAAGCTGCAGGTCCCGATGGCCAAGCTCACCCCGTCGAGCCCGTTCTCAGGGGTAGGGCCGGGACAGGTTATCCCCTACGGCAACATTAGTCTCCCGGTGACCTTCGGGGCTCCGGACAGCTATCGAACAGAGTATATTCTGTTCGACGTAGCGGAGATAGACCTCCCCTTCAACGCCATAATCGGCAGGCCAGCCCTGTATCGGTTCATGGCTGTAGCCCACTACGGCTACCTCGTCCTGAAGATGCCAACTCCGACGGGCGTTCTCAGGATTCGTGGGGACCGCACTGCTGCAGTGTCGGCCCTGGAGAAGCTCCAAGCACTCGCAACAGCTGGGGCATCAGCCCCCGGCAATACGGAGCCGGACCAGCTCCGCCCGAGTGCACGTCACCGTGCTTCCACCACAGCACCCCGAGTGCAACCTCTCGACGAGGGCGGCGTCCCCTTAAAGGTCGTCCAAGTCGGCGCCGAAGCTACCCAGACCACCCGGGTAGCCGGGGGCCTGGATAGCAAATAGGAAGGCGCGTTCGTCACCTTCCTCCGGCACAACGTTGACGTGTTTGCATGGCAGCCGTCACAGATGCCGGGGATCCCCAGGGAGGTGATCGAGCACCACTTGAAAGTCTTCCCCGACGCCCGGCCGGTTCAACAGAAGCCCCGCAAGCAGTCCATCGAGCGGCAAAACTTCATCTGTGAAGAAGTCAAGAAGCTGCTGGACGCTGGCTTCATACGGGAGTTCCACCACCCTCGATGGTTGGCGAACCCCGTCGTTGTCCCGAAGGCCGGCGGGAAGCTCTGGATGTGCATCGACTACACCAGTCTCAATAAGGCATGTCCTAAAGATCCATTCCCTCTCCCCAGAATAGATCAAATAGTAGACTCAACGTCAGGCTGTGATATGCTGTGCTTCCTAGACGCCTACTCGGGTTTCCATCAGATCCCCATGTCTAGGGAGGACGAGGAGCACACCTCCTTCATCACAGTAGACTGCCTTTATTGCTATGTGTCTATGCCTTACGGCCTAAAGAATGCACTCCCCACCTTTGTGCGGGCAATGCACAAAACCTTTGGGGAGTTAATAAGAGACCTGGTTGAGGTGTATGTCGATGACATAGTTGTCAAGGTCAAGCAGGGTTCATCCCTACTAGATAACCTAGCTTTAGTCTTTGACTAGTTGCGCTCTACGCGCACCAAGCTGAACCCAGATAAATGTGTGTTCGGCATGTCCTCTGGGAAGCTCTTAGGGTTCCTGGTCTCGCACCGAGGGATTGAGGCCAACCCAGAGAAGATCAAGGCCATCGACTTGATGCGGCCCCCTGCCCGCGTCAAGGATGTCCAGAAACTCACGGGATGTCTAGCCGCGCTGAGACGGTTTATACCGAGGCTAGCAGAGCGGGCACTCCCTTTCTTTAAGCTCCTGCGCAAGTCAGGCCCCTTTGCCTGGACTGACGAAGCAGAAGAGGCTTTCCAGGAGTTGAAGCGACTCCTGACAACCCTGCCTATCATGGTAGCCCCTGAGCCCGGAGAGCACCTGCTGCTCTACATCGCGGCGACAACTGAAGTGGTGAGTATGGTCCTCGTCGCAGAGCGGCCAGACCTCTCACCCTCGCAACCTGCTCCAGTAGCAGAAGATAGACACCAGGGGGGCCCGCAGGGCCAAGACGGTCTCCCGGACCCCCTGAAGGTCCAAGACGACCTCCCGGAGGCCCAGGACGGCCTCCCGGACCCCTGAGATAAATCTCCAGGGTCCAATTGGGATCCCCCGGAGGTCCCTCGAGACCCCCCGGAGCTCCCGGATGATCAAGAAAGCTTGAGGGCCTCCGGGTCCCAGTTCCCGGAGGCCCCCGTGGGTCCACCCACCTCCAGCGGGACGAGGCCAATGGACGAGGAGCTCTCAAGCCTAAGAGAGAGGGTCCGAACCATACAGAGGCCTGTCTATTACATCAGTGAAGTACTTCATGAGGCCAAGACAAGGTACCTAGAAGTCCACAAGCTGCTGTATGCGGTGCTCGTGGCCTCCAGGAAGCTCCGCCACTACTTCCAGGCCCACCGGGTCACAGTAGTCACCTCGTATCCGCTGAAGACAATTCTTCACAGCCCCCATGCGACTGGCAACGTTGCTAAATGGGCGGCGGAGCTGGCGGAGTTTGAGCTGGACATCCTCCCACATCATGCAGTTAAGAGCCAAGCACTGGCTGACTTTGTGGCGGAGTGGACACCAACGAGGACTGACCCAGGGGGCCATGAAGGCGGAGAGCCAGAGCCTAAAGCTCCGGTCTTCACCGAACCCCACTGGACACTCTTCTTCGACGGCTCCTCACGAAAGCAGGGGGCCGGTGCCGGCGTACTGCTCCTCATGCCATCGGGGGAACAGTTTGGGTATATGGTGCGTCTCAATTTCAAGGCAACCAACAACATGGCGGAGTATGAGGCACTCATCTTTGGCCTGCAGACAGCCCTGTCTTTAGGCGCTCGCCAGTTGTTGGCACAGGGCGACTCCCAGCTGGTCATCAAGCAAGTCAAGGGCGAATGCTCCTGCAATGACCCACAGCTAGCTGCGTATCTGCTTCACGTGCAGATGTTGGAGAAATAATTCCTATCCTTGGACCTGCACCACGTACCGCGCGCTGGTAATGCCGCAGCCGACAACCTTTCAACAAAAGCTTCCACCGGAGCCCCTGCGCCTGAGGGAGTTTTCGAGAGGACGTTGCTGCGGCCCACAGCCCGGCCCGCCGAGCCGGGCGAAGGGGGCTTGACCAGCACCTCGAAGCTGGCGGTCCCGGCGGCCCTACAGCCATGGATGCCGCCAAGGATCGTAAGCGTCACTGGGGACTCCGTGCAACCCAGCGCTCAAGATCCAGAAGCTCAAGTCAGACCCGATGCATGGATCACGGAGATCCGGGACTACTTGAAGGACAATATCCTCCCTGATGAACATGCAACCGCTGAATGGATTGTGCGTATGGCTAAGAGGTACGCGCTGGTAGAGGGGGATCTCTACCGGCGTGGCGCCAACCACATCCTATTGGGGTGCATAACCCAGGGGGAAGGCTGTGACTTGCTCGCTGAGATCCATGGAGGGGAATGTGGAAGTCATTCTTCCTCACGCACGCTTGTCGGTAAAGCCTTCCGGCATGGCTTCTACTGGCCGACAGCACTCCAGGATGCCGTCAAGCTGGTCGAGAGCTGCAAGGCGTGCCAGTTCCACGCCAAGCAGATCCATACACCGGCTCAGGCGGTGCAGATGATCCCGCCCTCGTGGCCGTTTGCCGTATGGGGGCTGGACATCCTGGGACCATTCCCCAGAACCGTCAGGGGATTCCGGTACCTCTATGTCGCTATCGACAAGTTCACCAAGTGGCCGGAAGCTACACCAGTTGTCACCATCAACAAACAATCCACAGTAAAATTCATCAAGTCCATTGTCTGCCGGTTCGGGGTCCCAAACAGGATCATCACCGACAACGGGACCCAGTTCACCAGCGCAGCGTTCCACGACTACTGCGAGGACCTTGGTATTCAGGTATGCTATGCCTCTGTCGCCCACCCGAGGAGCAATGGGCAAGTTGAGAGGGCCAACGCGGAGATTCTCCGGGGCCTTAAGACTCGCACCTTCGCCAGCCTGAAGAAACATGGTGCCAATTGGGTAGATGAGCTTCCGAGCACACTATGGGCTAACCAGACATCCCAGAGCCGGGCCACCGGGGAGACACCCTTCTTCATGGTGTACGGGGCTGAAGCTGTACTTCCCCCAGAAATCACCATGAAGTCTCACCGTGTCCGGGCTTACGACGAAGCCATGCAGGACAACCTCCGGCGTGGAGAAATCGACCTCGTCGACGAGGTCCGATTACATGCGGCACTCCGTAATGCGCGGTACAGACAAGCACTTCGGCGCTACCACCAAAGGTCTGTGCGTGCCCGGGAGCTGCAGGAAGGTGACCTGGTGTTGCGGCGCATACTTTCTCGCGAAGGGGCCCACAAACTCTCCCCTAGTTGGGAAGGCCCCTTCCAAGTAGCAAAAGTATGCTGCCCCGGGTGTGTGCACCTTTCCACCGAGGATGGGGACCTTCTCCCGAACCCTTGGAACATAGAGCACCTCCGTAAGTTCTACCCCTAGAGCAAAAGTAGGACAGTACTTTCTTTTCGTAATAAACTCCATAGTGTCCAGGAGCAGCGCTCGGAGCAGCTAAACCCCAGGGGACGGTCCAGGACTACATTCAGCTTTGCCTGGTTCTGACTCCAAGCGCGTAGAGTCTTGCTTCCCCTCTTAATGGGGTGGGTCGTGGCCTCCATGTTTAGCCTGCCTTCCTCCTATGGAAAGTTGTACGAAAAGAAATCTGCTCTACTTTGCTCTTTCCTTGTACTCATTTAAATTGTGAATTGAGTTTTTTAATCACCCTTGCAGTGCATGGTTGCCATGTGCTCAGCTCCCCCTCTCTACAAGCCCCCAAACACCAAACATACGGTTAGGGGCTGTAAGTCAAATAAGACTATGAGATAAGGGAGGGGGAGCCCCCAAGGAGAATTACGTTTCCTCTACCTATGTGCAGGACCTCCAGGTTGCGGCAACAGGGACTGCATGAAGCAGGGGGAAAGGAGCTACCAACTACACCGACCTAGGACTGGAAGGACCGGGACCTGCCCCTCCAAAAGGGGCGGGACCCGGGGGCCCCACGTGTCCAGCAGGCCTGGAACTCTCTCCTCCCTTGAGGAGGGCTCCGGGCTCGCCACGTGGCAGGCGGAAACAGGACCTCCCCCCTCGGTAGGGGGGCTCTGAAAGCCCTACGTGTCCAACATGGCCGGAGCTCCCGCCTCTTAAGGAGGAGCTCCGGTCCCGCCATGTGGCAGGCAGATTTGGAGCTCCCCATAGGGCGAGATCCGGAGACCTCCGGGGGCTCCTAACACGGTTAGGGCCCGGGGAGGGTGTCTGTGCAAAGCTCCGAGATTGGAGATGGCCTCTGAGTACCTTGCGGAGCTAAGGACTCAGTCAGGCAAAGCCAAGAAGGAGAGGAAAAGCATCACAGACACAAATATCCAAGAGAGTCAAATTAAGCAAGGCTCCATGAGCTGAACTACAGACTCGATAAGAAGAAAGAAACAAGCCCCAAGGGTCTCCCGACGCGACCAGAATCCAGGAGTTGCAACAACGGCCACGTCGCCAGGCCTCAGCCCTGGCGGAACTCTCTCGCTCTATGACCAGAGCGCAGGAATCGCCTCCCTCATCACCGGCGCAAAAACCAGTGACACCACGGGAGCTCCTGAGGCCCCCTCCGCAGTATTCAGCGGTCTTCTTGGAGACTCTACCGCATGGGATTCTCCACGGTGTATCGGTGGATTCCTTCTCCTGAAGTTCCCTCATCACCTGCGCAAAAGCCGGTGTCGTCAAGGGTGCTCCTGGAGCCCCTAACCCTCATCACCTGCGCAAAAGCTGGAGTCGTCAAGGGTGCTCCTGAGGCCCTCTCCGCAGCATTCAGCGGTGTTCTTGGAGACCCTGCCGCCTGGGATTCTCTTCGATGCTTCAGCTGTTCCTTTGAAGACTCCACCACCCTCAGGGGCAGGGCAGGCAGGCTCCCTGAGTCCCAGGCTTGGTGCAGACGCAACCGCTGGAGGGAGCTGAGAGCAATTCTTCCCCCAATAAGGCGGGTTAAGAGCCATGGAAGAAGACAAGACTGCAGGACCTGAGGGAAGCGCAGGGGCAGGAAGCCTTATAAGAGGAATGTACCCACATGGAGGTTTCATTTAGCACCTTCCCGGGTGCAATCCCAAGCGATTCGGAACACTTCGGATACCCCGCGTCGGCAACCGCTTCGGTTCCTAGACCGAGTGCCGATGACGGGTGGGCCCAAGCCGCCTAACTGTAGCGGTGGGGTCAAGGAGTCAGTCTCCTGAGAAGAAGAGCCGACAAGGCACTTCGGCGGTTCCCAAAGAAAGCGCCGCAACATGCAGAAGTGGCAGTCTTGGGAACCGCCGCAGTAAAAGCAACCATCAAGTGAGCGCATGCTCCCACGATCCCGTGGCCGTTCGTGCTCCAGCAGCGGTCAATTCGGGACTTAGAGGAAGTGCGCGGATCGGAAGAGACGGAGGTCCCACCTCGGGCTCTCTATCTCCCCCGAGATGGGCCCGGGGGCCATTGTCGGTACCTGAGATATGGGGTACCCCCGCGCACAGGGTAAAATGCCTAAGGAACTCGCCCTTCTTTGCAGGGAGAGCTCCGAAGGCGCCACGTGTCCGGCGGGGCCAGACCTCCCTCTCCTCAGAGGAGAGCTCCGGGCCCGCCACGTGGCATACAGAAGCCGGACCTCCCCCTCCGCGGGAGAGAGGTCCGAAGGCGCCGCGTGTCCAGCGGGGCCGGACCTCCCTCTCCTTAGAGGAGAGCTCCGGGCCCGCCACGTGGCCAGCAGAAGCCGAGCCTCTCCCTCTGTGGAGAGAGGTCCGGAGGCTCCACGTGCCCCGCGGGACTGACCCTTCTCTTCTCTGAGAAGGGCTCCGGGCCCGCCACGTGGCAGCAGAGCGACGCTGCCTGCCCCGAGCGATAGGAAGCGGGCGTAAATACGCCCCATACATTGCCCGTACAAGGTATTCAAGGCCCGCGTCTTACCAAGACGCGTAGACGTGGAGCACGCTTCTGTCAGGTGCCGTTGCGCCCAGTCGCATCACAGACTGGCACGCGGTGTCAGAACCTGTCAGCCAATAAACACCGCGACAAGACAACCCATGCCGCCTGCGCCGTCATCAACCGCTACGACTGGCATGCGGCATGGGCAGGGCGGCAAGATGAAGACTCAGAAGCCTTCGACCAGAGGCAACTACCGGCATAACTGCAGATACGGTAGATAATAGACAATCTTCCCGGGACCACCTGTCGGGTCCCGGCTCCCCTTGTAAGCCACCCGAGTCTTGGACTATAAAAGGCTCGGGTAGGCGTCGATAGCAGGGGTTCGCATTTTGCAACTCATACGCTAGCCATACACTCTCAAGCTGTAACTCCCAAGCTCAGGCCTCCGGCCCTGAGCAGCAAGCAATACAGCGAGCTCCATAGCTCGCCGTGGACGTAGGGTTTTACGCTCCGGCGGCCTGAACCACGTAAAACTCGCAGTGTCAAGCTCTTACTAACTCGTTCCATCTGCGCAAGCTCTCCGCTAGGGACTAGCCCCTCCGAAAAAAGAACCTCCGCGGGCTTCCCAGTGCAGGCCCGGGGGAAGTGTCGACCGCACACTTCGACAAAAGCCATTGGCGCGAAGACCAGAAATTCGCGGGACCCCTAGCTACGCCGAGTCGGTTTATGCCGGGGTTAGCAGGTAAAGGGTGCCCTTCAACTACTCCAGACACAGGGGTCTGATGGGAGCCATAGCAAGCATTTGGGAAGCGCAGCATATCCCAGCCTGGCATCGAGTCTACTATTTGGTCTATCATAGGGAGAGAAAATAGGTCTTTAGGGCATGCCTTATTGAGGCTGGTGTAGTGGATGCGCTTCCGGAGCTTCTCGCTGGCCTTCGGGATAACAACACGGTTTGCCAAGCGCCGGGAGCGGCGGACTCTCCGTCTTGTAGGACGGCTGGACGTCGGGAAAGACCTTTAAGTAGTGCTCAATCACCTCCCTAGGGATCTCTGGCCTCGGCGACGGCTGTCATGCAGCACATTGACATTGTGCCGGAGGGGGGCAACTAGCGCGCCTTCCTATTTGCTATCCAGGCCCCCGGCTACCCGGGTGGTCTGGGTGGCATCGGCGCTGATTCGGACGAGCCTTGTGGGGACGTCGTCCTCATCGAGGGGTTGCACGCGGGGTTCTGTGGTAGAGGCACGGTGGCGTGCACTTGGGTGGAGCTGGTTTGGTTCTGCGCTGCCGAGGGTTGGCGCTCTAGTCGCTGTAAGCGCCTGAAGCTTTTCCAAGGCTAACACTGCGGCAGCATGGTCTCCACAAACCTTGAGGACGCCTGTTGGTGTAGGCATCTTCAAGACAAGGTAGCCATAGTGGGCTACTGCCATGAATCGGTACAGGGCTGGCCTGCCGATTATGGCGTTGTAGGGGAGGTCAATCTCGGCCACATCGAACAGAACGTACTCTGTCCGGTAGCTGTCCAGTGCCCCAAAGGTCACCGGGAGGCTGATGTGGCCGTAGGGAACGACCTGTCCCGGTCCCACCTATGAGAACGGGCTCGATGGGGCGAGCTTGGCCATCGGGATCTGCAGCTTCTGGAAGGCTGCACGACTGATGAGGTTCAGCCCAGCCCCGCCATCCACCAAAACGTGGTACATCTTCATGTTGGCGATGGTGGGGGCCACCATGAGCGGCAGTTGGCCGGCCCCAGCCATGTTCCTGGGGCAGTCGGTGTCATCGAAGCTGATGGGGGTTCCCATCCACCTGATGTGCGGTGCTGCACCTGGGAGGGGAGCCACCGATGCTACCGCTCGACGCAAGGCCTTAGCCGTGCTCCGGGACGGGGGGTCAGCGGACCCGCCGAAGATGACATAGAGCATTTTCCGGTGCTCGTCATCAATGGAGCTGGAGCTCCCATGATTGCGCACTGCCTTTACGGCGTGCTGAAGCTCCTGGAACTCCACCTGGCGGTCGACGCCGTCTCGGGCCTCGACCTTCTGCTTGCCGCCCCTTTGATCGTTGGGTGGGGCATCAGTTAGAGGCTGCTTCCCTTTCCGGAAGCGCTCCGCGAGCTTCTGGATTTCCCGGCATTCGGTAGCGGTATGATAACTGGTGCCATGCACAGGGCATAATTCATCCTGGCCCCCGTCTGGGGCCGGTGATTGTCGCGGCCTCTTGTCAGGGCGCGGCCCCCGAGCTCCACTGGGTGCCGCCGTTGCCGCAACAGGGACCGCGGCTGATGATTTTATGCTACTTCCGTACGAAGCGCCGCCGGATCCCGGCTGACCCCCTGGCTTGGGGGCCGGCAGAGAGTGCTAGTAACGCCCTTCGGCTGCTCTGGCACACTTGTCCGCCAGGTTGAAGAGTTCTGAGGCATCGCGGACCTCCCTGGTCGCGAGCTTCTCGAGCATCTTCCTGTCCCGAACGCCTTGCCGGAACGCCACCACCACAGAAGCGTTCTGAATATGCGGGATGGTGTTGTGTACCTGGGAGAACCGCTGGATGAAAGAGCGCAGCGACTCCCCAGGCTGTTGCTTGACGGCGTGGAGGTCAAGCTCCGTGCCGGGAAGGGTGTAGGAGCTGCCGAAGTTGGCGACGAATTGCCGGCAGAGCTCTCCCCAGGAGGTTATGGACCCCTGAGGTAGATTCATGAGCCAAGACCGAGCTGGGCCGGTCAAGGCGACGGGGAAGTAGTTGGTCATGACAGCCTCGTACCCTCCTGCGGCAAGTACGGCAGTGGAGTAGATCTGGAGGAACTCCGCCGGGTTGACGCTGCCGTCGTACTTTTCAGGCAGGTGCGACCAGAACTTGCGCGGCCACCTCGCGAAGCGAAGGTGGGGTGCAAGGGCCCCACATCCTGCACCTGCTGCTGCAGGTACTGGCGCTGCGAACGCTTGGTTCGCACTTGGCACCGCGTATCCCGGCATGGGCAAGGCTGCACCATAGACCGGGGCCGCTGCTTGCGGCGCATATGGTTGTGGCATATGCTGCCCAGCATATGCCTGAGGCAGGGCTCGCGTGGCGAAGACCTGCCCTTCAGGTTGTGTCGAGGCCGACGACATGCTGTCGCCAGCCTCATGGTTGTGACGCCTTTCTCGGCGTCGCTCGAGGTACACCCGGGCGTCCTGGCCCAAGTGGCACCGTTCCAGTTCCCTTTGCAGGTCCGTCGACAGGAGCCTGGAGGAGCTGGAATCCGCCGTTAGCCTGTCAACCGTGGGTGTGCGCGTCAGCGACACAGCCGGTTGTCCTAGGCGCCGTCCTCGCCGAAACCGAGGGTTCGTGGCGGCGACGACGAGGCGGTCCACCTCGCGGACCCATTGCTGGGTCGCTGAATGGGGCGCATCCCCCGCAGGTGGGTTGCGCAGCAGCGCTCTTGCTGCAGCTAGCGCACCTCCATGGTGTACGCTCAGCGCTGCACAAGATCTCACACTGGTCGGGGCCTGCATAGCCGGAGTCGGCGTTGCCGGAGTCAGCTGCTGGCTACAAGCTTGTGCCGACACACTCCGTCCTGAGTGTGTCGACATGTACTCCCCAGTGGTCACGGTTCGCCGTGAACGCGGAGGGGGAGAGTTTGCCGCTGAAGGAAGCTTGGTCATCTTCGTCGGCGGAAACTCGTCGCGCTAGGAGAAAAGCCCCCTACCTGGCGCGCCAAATGTCGAAGTGTTCAGTCGACACTTCCCCCGGGCCTGCACTGGGCAGCCCGCGGAGGTTCTTTTTTCGGTGGGGCTAGTCTCTAGCGGAGAGCTTGCGCAGATGGACGAGTTAGTAAGAGCTTGACACGGCGAGTTTTACGTGGTTCAGGCCGCCGGAGCGTAAAACCCTATGTCCACGGCGAGCTATGGAGCTCGCTGTATTTCTTGCTGCTCGGAGCCGGAGGCCTGAGCTTGGGCGTGAGTTACAGCTTGAGAGTGTATGGCTAGCGTATGAGTTGCAAAGTGCCAACCCTTGCTATCGACGCCTACCCGAGCCTTTTATAGTCCAAGGCTCGGGCAGCTTACAAGGGGGGCCGGGACCCGATAGGTGGTCCCGGGAAGATTGTCTATCATCTACCATATCTGCAGTTATGCCAGTAGTTGCCTCTGGTCGAAGGCTTCTGAGTCTTCATCTTGCCGCCCTGCCCATGCCGCATGCTAGTTGTAGTGGTTGATGACGGCGCAGGCGGCATGGGATGTCTTGTCGTGGTGTTTATTGGCTGGCAGGTTCTGACACCGCGCGCCAGTCTGTGATGCGACTGGGCGCAACGGCACCTGACAGAAGCGTGATCCGCGTCTCCGCGTCTTGGGAAGACGCGGGCCTTGAATACCTTGTACGGGCAAGGCATGAGGCGTCTTTACGCCCGCTGCCTATCGCTCGGGGCAGGCAGCGTCGTTCTGCTGCCACGTGGCGGGCCCGGAGCCCTTCTCAGAGGAGAGAAGGGTCAGTCCCACGGGGCACGTGGAGCCTCCGGACCTCTCCCCACGGAGGGAGAGGCTCGGCTTCTGTTGGCCACGTGGCGGGCCCGGAGCTCTCCTCTGAGGAGAGGGAGGTCCGGCCCCGCTGGACATGCGGCGCCTTCGGACCTCTCTCCCGCGGAGGGGGAGGTCCGGCTTCTGTATGCCACGTGGCGGGTCCCGGAGCTCTCCTCTGAGGAGAGGGAGGTCCGGCCCCGCCGGATGCGTGGCGCCTTCGGAGCTCTCCCTGTGGAGAAGGGCGAGTTCCTTAGGCATTTTACCCTGTGCGCGGGGGTACCCCATATCTCAGGTACCGACACCCTGCCTCTGGAGGTGGCGCCTCCAAAAGGCCTCGGGTTTATCATCCCGACGGGACTCTTCTTGAGCGACGACAGGCTGAAAGTTCCCAGGCATTGCGTCCTCTCTCCTCAGGCGGTGGAGTCTCCGAGGAAACTGTTGATACGTCGAGGAAGGCTTCAAGCGGTGGAGTCTCCAAAGAAACTGCCAACACGCCGAGGAGGCTTCAGGCCGAGGAGTTTCCAAGGAAACTGCTAAAGCGCCGAGGAGGACTCCAGGCGGCGGAGTCTCCAAGGAAACTGCTGAAGCAGCGGAGGGGGCTTCAGAAGCATCCTTGATGACACCGGCCCTTGCGCTGGTGGTGGCCGAGGTGATCCCCGCGCTCGGGTCAGAGGAGTCTCCAAGGAAACTGATGAAGCGCCGAGGGGGACTCTAGGCGGTGAAGTCTCCAAGGAAACTGCTGAAGCAGCAGAGGGGGCTTCAGAAGCATCCTTGATGACAGTGGCCCTTACGCTGGTGGTGGCCGAGGTGATCCCCGCGCTCGGGTCACGGAGCAGGAGAACGCCGCCAGGGCTGAAGTCGGGGACGTGGCCGCTCTTGTAGCTTCTAGGTTCTGGACGTGCCAGGGGAACCCTAGGACTCTTCTCTTTATTATTATGTTTTTTTTGAGTCTGTAGTCCAGCTCATGGAGTCATGAATAAATAGACTCTTGTGACCTTTTGTGCCTGTTATGCCTACCTTCTTCTTGGTTTCTCCTGGCCGAGCCCTTAGCTCCGCAAGGTACTCAGAGGCCTTCACCAATCTTGAAGCTCTACACAGACACCTTCCCTGGGTCCTTATTGTATTAAGGGCCCCAGAGGTCTCCGGAGCTCGCCCCATGAGGATGGGGAGGTCCGGATCTGCTGGCCACGTGGCGGGCCCGGAGCTCTCCTTTGAGAAGAGGGAGGTCCGGCCCCGCAGGACACGTGGAGCCTTCGGACCTCTCCCCGTGGAGGGGGGAGGTCCGGCTTCTGTCGTCCGTGTGGCGGGTCCGAAGCTACCCATTGAGCAGGGGGGCTCCGACCCTGCCAGGTATGTGGGGCCTCCGGGGCCAGCCCCTGCGGAGGGGGCGGGTCCGGATCTCTCGGTCTTGCGCGGTCCGTAGCGGCCCCCTGGTAGGTGTGGCCATCTGCTTGGGTACTCCTACCCTACTCCTGCTGGGAGCCATGGCCGAAGGGTCCTGCACACAAACAAGGGAAACGTAATTCTCCTTGGGGATCCCCCCTTCCGATCTCATAGTCTTATTTGGCTTACGATCCTGATTCGGTGCACGGTGCTTGGGAATTTTAGTGCACGACGTGCCGGGGGCTCGGGGCCCCCTGGCCATCGGTAGGTATCTCAAACGCGACCGCCCCAGGCAGGTTAGCAAATGCCGACTAGAGGTGAGAATGGGAAAAAGGGGACTGAGTGTATGGTGAACATACCTAGGAAGTGCGGTCATAAAAATTAATACGTAATTTGAATGAGCATAAGGGAAGAGCAAAGTAGGACAGATTCTTTCCCTATAAATTTCCATAGGAGGAAGGCAGGCTAAACATGGAGGCAGCGACCCGCCCCATTAAAAGGGAAGCAAGACTCTACGCGCTTAGGGTCAGAACCAGGCCAAGCTGAACGTAGTCCTGGACCGTCCCCTGAGACTTAGCTGCTCCGAGCGCTGTTCCTGGAATCTATGGGATCTATTAAAAATAAGAGACTGTCCTACTATTGCTCTAAGGGTAGAACTTACGGAGGTGTTCGATGTTCCAGGGGTTTGGGAGCGGATCCCCATCCTCGGTGGAAAGGCGTACGCACCCGGGGCGGCACACTTTCGTGACTCGGAAGGGGCCTTCCCAGCTGGGGGAGAGCTTGTGGGTCCCTTCACGAGAAAGTATGCGCCGCAACACCAGGTCACCTTCCTGCAGCTCCCGGACATGCACAAACCTTTGGTGATAGCGCCGTAGCGCTTGTCTGTATCGTGCGTTGCGGAGTGCTGCATGTAACCGGACCTCGTCGACGAGGTTGAGGTCTTCACGCCGGAGGTTGTGCTGCGCGGCTTCGTCGTAAGCCCGGACACGGTGAGACTTCATGGTGATCTCTGGGGGAAGCACAGCCTCGGCTCCGTACACCATGAAGAAGGGTGTCTCTCCGGTGGCCCGGCTCTGGGATGTCCGGTTAGCCCATAGTGTGCTCGGAAGCTCATCCACCCAATTGGCACCATGTTTCTTTAGGCTGGCATAGGTGCGAGTCTTGAGGCCCCGAAGGATCTCGACGTTGGCCCTCTCGACTTTCCCATTTCTCTTTGGGTGAGCAACAGAGGCGTAGCACACCTGGATGCCAAGGTCTTTGCAGTAGTCTTGGAACGCTGCGCTGGTGAACTGGGTCCCGTTGTCGGTGATGATTCTGTTCGGGACCCCGAACCGGCAGACAATCAACTTGATGAACTTTACTGCGGATTGCTTGTTGATGGTGATGACTGGTGTGGCTTCCGGCCACTTGGTGAACTTGTCGATGGCGACATAGAGGTACCGGAATCCCTTGACGGCTCTGGGGAATGGTCCCAGGATGTCCAACCCCCATACGACAAACGGCCATGAGGGCGGGATCATCTGTACCGCCTGAGCCGGTGTATGGATCTGCTTGGCGTGGAACTGGCACGCCTTGCAGCTCTCGACCAGCTTGATGGTATCCTGGAGTGCTGTCGGCCAGTAGAAGCCATGCCGGAAGGCTTTACCGACAAGCGTGCGTGAGGAAGAGTGACTCCCACATTCGCCTCCATGGATCTCAGCGAGCAAGTTGCAGCCTTCCCCCTGGTTATGCACCGCAATAGGACGTGGTTGGCGCCACGCCGGTAGAGATCCCCTTCTACCAGCGCGTATCTCTTAACCAATGCGCACGATCCGTTCAGCGGATACAAGTTCATCAGGGAGGATGTTATCTTTCAAGTAGTCCTGGATCTCCGTGATCCATGCATCGGGTCTGACTTGAGCTTCTGGATCTTGAGCGCTGGGTTGCACGGAGTCCCCAGTGACGCTTACGATCCTTGGCGGCGTCCATGGCTGCAGGGCCGCCGGGACCGCCTGCTTCGAGGTGCTGGTCCAGCCCCCTTCATCCGGCTCGGCGGGCCGGGCTGTGGGCCGCAGCAACGTCCTCTCGAATACTCCTTCGGGCACAGGGGCCCCGGTGGAGGCCTTCTTTGAGAGGTCGTCAGCTGCGGCATTGCCAGCGCGCGGTATATGGCGCAGGTCCAAGGCGAGGAAGTCTTTCTCTAGGATCTGCACGTGGAGCAGATAAGCAGCTAGCTGCGGGTCATTGCAGGAGAATTCGCCCTTAACTTGCTTGATAACCAGCTGGGAGTCGCCCTGTGCCAACAACTGGCAAGCGCCCAGAGTCAGGGCTGTCTGTAGGCCAAAGATGAGTGCTTCATACTCTGCCATGTTGTTGGTTGCTTTGAAATTGAGACGCACCATGTACCCAAACTGCTCACCCGATGGCATGAGAAGCAGTACGCCGGCACCGGCCCCCTGCTTTCGCGAGGAACCATCGAAGAAGAGCGTCCAGTGAGGCTCGGTGAAGACCGGAGCTCGGTGCTCTAGTTCACCGTCTTCGTGGCCCCCTGGGTCAGCCTTCGTTGGTGTCCACTCAGCCACGAAGTCAGCCAGCGCTTGGCTTTTGACTGCATGGCGAGGAAGGAAGTCCAGCTCAAATTCCGCCAGCTCCGCTGCCCATTTAGTGACGTTGCCAGTCGCATGGGGGCTGTGAAGGATCGTCTTCAGTGGATAGGAGGTGACTACCGAGACCCGGCGGGCCTCAAAGTAGTGGCGGAGCTTCCTGGATGCCACGAGCACTGCATACAGCAGCTTGTGGACCTCCAGGTACCTTGTCTTGGCGTCATGGAGGACTTCGCTGATGTAATAGACAGGCCTCTGGATGGTTCGGACCCTCTCTCTTAGGTCAGAGAGGTCTTCATCCATTGGCTCGGGCCTGCTGGAGGTGAGTGGGTCCAGGGGGGCTTCTGGGAGTTGGGACTCGAAGGCTCCTAAGCCACCTTGGCCTTCCGAGAGGTCCCTCTGGTTTTCTGGGAGCTCCAGGAGGTCCCGCTGGATCTCCGGGAGGTCCCGTTGGGCCCCCGAGGGGTCCCGTTGAACCCCCGGGAGGTTGTCTTGGAGGTCCGGGGGTCCGCCCCGGACCTTCGGGAGGTTGCCTTGGAGGTCCGGGAGGCCGTCTTGGACCTTCGGGGCCTCCTGGCGTCTGTCTCCTGCTACCGGAGCAGGCTGTGATGACGAGAGGTCTGACCGCTCTGCGACGAGGACCATACTCACCACTTCGGTTGTCGCCGCGATGTAGAGCAACAAATGCTCCCCGGGCTCGGGGGCTACCATGATAGGTAGGGTCGTCAGGAGCTGCTTCAACTCCTGGAAAGCTTCCTCTGCTTTGTCAGTCCAGGCAAATGGACCGGATTTGCGCAGGAGCTTAAAGAAGGGGAGCGCCCGCTCTGCTAGCCTCGGAATAAACCGAGTCAGCGCGGCTAGGCATCCCGTGAGTTTCTGGATTTCTTTGATGCGGGCAGGAGGCCGCATCAAGTCGATGGCCTTGATCTTCTCTTGGTTGGCCTCAATTCCTCAGTGAGAGACCAGGAATCCTAAAAGTTTCCCAGAGGATACGCCGAACACACATTTGTCGGGGTTCAGCTTGGTGCGCGTGGAGCGCAATTTGTCAAAGACTAAGGCTAGGTTATCTAACAAGGATGAACTCTGCCTGACCTTGATAACGATGTCATCGACATACACCTCAACTAAGTCTCTTATTAACTCTCCAAAGGTTTTGTGCATTGCATGTACAAAGATGGGGAGAGCATTCTTTAGGCCATAAGGCATAGAGACATAACGATACAGGCCATCTACTGTGATGAAGGAGGTGTGATCTTCATCTTCTCTAGACATGGGGATCTGATGGAAACCCGAGTAGGCATCTAGAAGCACAGCATATCGCAGCCTGATGTTGAGTCTACTATTTGATCTATTCTGGGGAGAGGGAATGGATCTTTGGGACATGCCTTATTGAGACTGGTGTAGTCGATGCACATCCGAAGCTTCCCACCGGCCTTCGGGACAATGACGGGGTTTGCCAACCACCGGGGGTGGTGGACTTCCCGTATGAAGCCAGCATCTAGCAGCTTCTTGACCTCTTCTCGGATGAAGTTCTGCCGCTCGATGGACTGCTTGCGAGGCTTTTGTTGGACTGGCCGGGCTTCGGGGAAGATCTTAAAGTGGTGCTCAATCACCTCCCTAGGGATCCCCGGCATCTGTGACCTTCCTATTTACTATCCAGGCTCCCGGCTACCGGGTGGTCTGGGCAGCTTCGGCGCCGACTTGGACGACCTTCAGGGGGACATCGCCCTCATCGAGGGGTTGCACACGGGGTGCAGCGGCAGAGGCACGGTGGCGTGCACTCGGGCGGAGTCGATCTGGTTCCGCACTGCCATGGGCTGGTGCTCGTGCTGCCGCAAGTGCCTGGAGCTTTTCCAAGGCCGACACTGCAGCAGTGCCGTCTCCACGAATCCTCAGGATGCCTGTTGGTGTAGGCATCTTTAGGACGAGGTAGCCGTAGTGGGCTGCGGCCATGAACCGGTACAGGGCTGGCCTGCCGATTATGGCGTTGAAGGGGAGGTCGATCTCCGCTACGTCGAATAGAATGTACTCTGTCCGATAGCTGTCTGGTGCCCCAAAGGTCACAGGAAGGCTGATGTTTACCGTAGGGGACGACTTGTCCCGGCCCTACCTCTGAGAACGGGCTCGACGGGGTGAGCTTGGCCATCGGGATTTGCAGCTTCTGGAAAGCTGCGCGGCTGATGAGGTTCAGCCCAGCTCCGCCATCTACCAAAACGTTGTACATCCTCACGTTGGCAATGGTGGGCGCTACCAAGAGCGGTAGTTGGCCGGCCCCAGCCATGTTCCTGGGGCAGTCGGTGGCATCAAAGCTGATGGGGGTTCCCATCCACTTGAGGTGCGGTGCGGCACCTGGGAGTGGAGCCACCGACGCTACTGCTCGGCACAAAGTCTTAACCGCGCTTCGGGACGAGGGGTCGGCGGACCCGCCGTATATGACGTAGAGCTTCTTTCGACGCTCATCATCGCTGGAGCTGGAGTCCTCATGGTTGTGCACCGCCTTCACGGCGCGCTGAGGCTCCTGGGACTCCACTTGGTGGTCGACGTTGTCTGGGGCGTCGACCTTCTGCTTTCCCTCCCTTTGACGGAAGGGTGGGGCATCAGTCCGCAGCTGCTTCCCTTTGCGGAAGCGCTCCGCGAGCTTCTGAATCTCCCAGCACTCGGCAGTAGTATGGCGACAGCTGCCATGCACGGGGCATAGCCCGCCTTGGTCACCCTCTGGGGCTGGTGACTGTCGCTGCCTTTTGTCGGGGCGTGGCCTCCGAGCTCCACTGGGTACCGCTGTTGCGGCAACGGGAGCCGTGGTCGGTGACTTCATCTTGCCACCGCCCCGGTTCTTGGTCTTCTTGCTGCTTCCATAGGAAGCAGCGCCAGATCCGGGTTGCCCTCCTGACTCGGAGGCTGGAAGGGAGTGCCAGTTCCGCCCTTCTGCTGCTCTGGCGCATTTGTCTGCCAGGCTGAAGAGCTCTGAGAGGTCGCGGACCTCTCTGGTCACGAGCTTCTCAAGCATCTTTTTGTCCCGGACGTGTTGCCAGAACGCCACCACCACAGAAGCATTTTGGATATGTGGAATGGTGTTCCGTACCTGGGAGAACCGCTGGATGAAAGAGCGCAGCGATTCCCCAGGTTGTTGTTGGATGGCGTGGAGGTCGCGCTCCGCGCCAGGCCGGGTGTAGGAACTGCCGAAGTTGGCAGTGAACTGCCGGCAGAGCTCTCCCCAGGAAGTTATGGAACCCTGGGGGAGGTTCATGAGCCAGGACCGGTCTGGGCTGGTCAAGGCGACGGGGAAGTAGTTGGCCATGACGGCCTCATCCCCTCCTGCGGCAAGGACGGCGGTGTAGTAGATCCGGAGGAACTCCGCCGGGTTGACGTTGCCGTCGTACTTCTCGGGCAGGTGCGGCCAAAACTTGCGCGGCCACCTCGTGAAGCGAAGGTGGGGCGCCAGGGCCACACATCCTGCTCCTGTTGCTGCAGGCGTTGGTGCCGCGAACGCTTGGTTCGCTGCTGGCACTGTGTACCCCGGTATGGGCAAGGCTGCACCATAGACCGGGGGCGCCGTTTGCAGGGCATATGGCTGTGGCATATGCTGCGTGGCGTATGCCTGGGGCAGCGATCGCATGGCGAAGGTCTGCGCCCCAGGCAGGGTCGAGGCTGACGTCATGCTGTCGCCGGCCTCTTGGTTGCGACGCCTTTCTCGACGTTGCTCGAGGAACACTCGGGCATCTTGGCCCAAGTGACATCGTTCCAGCTCTGTCCTCAGGTCCGTCGATGGGAGCCTGGTGGAGCTAGAATCCGCCATCTCCCCGTCAACCGTTGGCGTGCGCATCAGCGACACAGCCGGTTGGCCGGAGCGTCGTCCCCGCCAAAGTCGAGGGTTTGCGGCGGCAACGACGAGACGGTCTACCTCGTGAATCCACTGCTGGGTCGCTGACTGAGGCGCGTCCCCAGTGGGTGGATTGCGCAATAGCGCTCTTGCTGCAGCTAGCGCGCCCCCGTGGGGAATGCTCAGCGCTGCAGAAGATCTCACGCTAGCTGGAGCCTGCATTGCCGGAGTTGGCGTTGCCGGAGTCGGCTGCTGGCTTCCAGCTTGCGCCGACACACTCCGTCCTGAGTGTGTCGACACGTGTTCCCCGCTAGTCACGGTCCATCGTGAACGCGGGGGAGGAGAGCTTGCCTCTGAAGGAAGCTTCGTCATCTTCGTCGGCAGAAACTCATCACACAAGGGAAAAACCCCCTACCTGGCGCGCCAAATGTCGAAGTGTGCGGCCGACACTTCCCCCTGACCTGCTCTGGGCAGCCCGTGGAGGTTCTTTTTCGGAGGGGTTAGTCGCTTGCGGAGCTTCATCGTAAGGGACGAGTGAGGGAGAAGCTTGACACGGTGAGTTTTACGTGGTTCGGGCCGCCGGAGCGTAAAACCCTACGTCCACGGTGAGCAGAGGTACTCGATGTATTGCTTGTTGCCCAGAACCGAGTCCTGAGCTTGAGGGTGAGTTATGTCTAGGGTGCGAGTTGCTGGAGTGCGAACCCTTGCTAACGTTGCCTACCCGAGCCTTTTATAGTCCAAGGCTCGAGCGGCTTACAAGGGGGGCCCGAGACCCAACAGGTGGTCCCGGGGAGATTGCCTGCCGACTATCGTATCTGCAGTTATGTCGGTAGTTGTCTCTAACGAAGGCTTCCGAGTCTTCGTTCTGCCGCCCTGCCCATGCCGCAAGCTAGTCGTAGTGGTTGATGACGGCGGGGGCAGCAGAGGATGTCTTGTCGCTGTGTTTATTGGCTGGCAGGTTCTGACACGGCGCTCCAGTCTGCGATGCGACTGGGCGCAACGGCACCTGACAGAGGCGTGCTCCGTGTCTTCGCGTCTTGGGAAGACGCGGGCCTTGAATACCTTGTACGGGCAAGGTATGGTGCGTCTTTACGCCTGCTGCCTACCGCGTGGGGGCAGGCAGCGCCGTCCTGCAGGCCATGTGGCGGGACCAGAGCTCTCCTCTGAGGAGAGGGAGGTCCGGCCCCGTGGGACACATGGAGCCTTCGGACCTCTCCCCGCGGAGGGGGGAGGTCCAACTTCTGTCGGCCTCGCGGCGGGCCTGGAGCTCTCCTCTGAGGAGAGGGAGGTCCGGCCCCGCGGGACACGTGGCACCTTCGGAGCTCTCCCCGCGGAGGGGGAGGTCCGGCTGCTGCTGGCCACGTGGCGGGCCCGGAGCTCTCCTCTGAGGAGAGGGAGGTCCGGCCCCGCTGGACATGTGGCGCCTTTGGAGCTCTCCCTGCGGAGAAGGGCGAGATCCTTAGGCATTTTCCCATGTGCGCGGGGGTACCCCACATCGAGGGTACCGACACCCGCCGTTGCGTAGGAGGTCCGTTCGTGCGGCAGAGGCTCTCTCGACTGCCGCGGCCTAACCTGAGGACCCGGCGAAGGGTCCCGCCTTGCTGTTTGCCGAATCGGCGGGAGAGGAACCGGTCCTGGCCTACGTTTCGGCATCTGTTCCGGACCCCGCTGCCGCTAGAGTGAAGTGGTGGCTGCGGGCGCCATCTCCCGACCGCCGACGCCGAGGCGCCTGCCGTCCCGGGTGCGAGGGTCACTACTGCCGAAGCTGATGGCGCCCCGGGGCTGCATGAGTTGGGACGAGAAGGGGACCTGGGTTCCTTGTTCCCCCAACTCGTTGGCATCCAGTCGATCTCCTAACCGAGCGCGACCGTCTAGACTCCATGCTCGAGTGGCTGCGGGAGGTGGCACCGAGCGGTTTGGTGAGATTTCTTCTTCTTTCCTTGCTGTTGTGGATTCTTGGGTCCTGACAAGGGGTCTCTTCTTTGTTGCTAGGAGCTCTTTCACCGAGCTACTGAGGACTCCCGGCATCATCGTGAGAGCGAGGATCATTGCCGCCGCGCGGAGATTGAACTGGCAGAGGTGCAGGCGGAGCTCGAGGGAGCACGTGCTGCGAAGGCAACGGCTCAGGAGACCAAGGCCGTGATCAAGGGGGCGTCGTCGTCTTTTGCGGAGCTCGCCCGCCTTAGTGCAGACACTGAGACCGTGCAAGAGGGTATGGCTCAGGCCGTGGAGGAGATGTCGACCTACCGTCGAGAGATCCAGGATGCCCTGGTCGTCCGGGAGAGGAAGCAGGATCAAATCGCAGGTTTGTCCCTTCCTTCTCCTTCTTCATTCCTCCTTCCGCATCCGCGCCTGCTTGACATCTTCGTGGTATGTCTTGATGCAAAAACGCAGGGGCGCATTACCGTCGCTGAGGACATGCCGGAAGCTCAGAGGGGAGACATCGAGAGTCTTTGTGCTCGTCTCTCTACTGAGGAGCGAGCATTATAGAGGGCTCGGCACCTGGTGACGGCCACTTGCGATCGGATGCTGGGTCCGATGCTGGCCACTATCTTGGTGGATGTCACCTCCCCGGAGTCGCGGCTCCGGCAAGTCACCCAGCGCTTTGCAGCGCTTCAATCAGAGCTCGCCAGCATATGGGGCGCCGGGTGGTCGATCTGCGACTTGGTGCTCGGTGACCGGTCCGGAGTCGGGCTCTTTGGTTAGCTGGCCAGGGTGCTCGGCACGATGGATGATCAGCGACGGGATGTTGGGGGAGCCGGGGTTTTCTGCGGAACCCAAGTGGCGTTAGGGGCTGTGCTGTCTCACTACCCTGCCCTTGATCTCTATCTTCTTCGTGGCTTTCGTGAGCTTGTGGCAGATCCTGAAGAAGCTAGGGATGTGGTTACCCTGGCTACATTCTCCTTGGTCGAGCTCGTCCTACAGGTGGCAATCAAGGGTGAGGCGGACAAGAAGCGAAGAATGGATGGTCGCTCTCCGTAGTGTACGGCTCCTCCTCGGGTTTTTGTTTTACTTTTGTAATTTTGGGGGGGGGGGTACTGCCTCACCCTTTGTGAAATGGAGATAAGCTTTTGATATTTTGGTGGTGTTTGGACCTCTGGTGGATGGGTAGCGCCCAAGCACCGTGCGAGGGTTGATCCGCTCCTTCCGTCGCATGGTGCTTCTTTGTACGTATGCTTCTTTTTTGTTGGTAGTCTACCGGTCGACCCCTTTGTCGCCTAATGGGGGTGCCAAGGTTATTTAAGGAGCTCGAATGACTCTGGGTGCGGTACTTTACCGCCCTTACCCTGGGGTCAGCCTTGTGGTTTTTTGGAAGGGGCTTTGCCGATGGCTCCTCTGATGCAGGGTCGAGAGAGCTTCCTTAGTGAGGTCATATTAGTGGCCCAGGCTATGGGCCCTTTTTATCCGTTGCGCCTTGTTAGGACTATGGTCTTCGCTGTGGATTGTCACTGTCCCTTGGCCATAGGTCGCTCAGCTTGGCTTGGGAAAGAGAGGGCCTGGGCATTTTTCCGTTGTGCCTCGTCCGGACCTTGTCTTCACTTAGGGTTGGTGTTGCCATTCGCGTGCGGAGTAGACAGCTCAAGGTGGGCAACCTGGTGCTTCAGTGAATACTTTCTCGTGAAGGGGCGAACAAACTCTCCCCCTGATGGGAGGGTCCCTTTCGAGTGACACAAGTATGCCGCCCCGGGTGCGTCCGCCTGGCCACGGAGGATGGGGTACCTCTACCCAATCCATGGAACATAGAGCACCTCTGTAAGTTCTATCCCTAGCGCAGCGGTAGGGCTCTTTTTCTCTGTTAGTATGTCATAGAGTCTAGGAGCAGCGCTTAGAACAGCTATACTTCGGAGGAGTACTGCTACTCTTGTCATCCAAAGCGGGTCGCTGCCTTCTTCTACAGCCTGTTTCCTCGTATGAATAAACCTGATATGAGAAAAAATTATCTTACCCTGTGTCTCCCACCTCCCTCTCTTTACAGTTTATGCTTACTCATGCATATCAACTATAAATGGCATGCCCAGAGTCTGTCCTACATATTTGTTCTAGATCCCGTGGCGCCGTAAGGTCCCCTCGCTGAAAGGTTAACGCCCGTGGGAGGTCCAGGGCGCGCAACCAGCTTAGCTTTGTTCTCTACCCTAAGCCTGCCGCACTGCCTCCCCAGTGCTACAACTGAGTACTTGGGGGCCGGAGGGCACACACCTACGGACAAGTGAGTAACCAGACCCCAGGCATCACCCCTTTCTTTTGTTGTGCTTTCTTTCCATACAGCTCAGGCCGAGTGGCCAGTCACTTTTTGATGTGTTTACCTATAGTAGGAGTTGTGCTATCCTTCTGCAGGTGAGTCCGCTTGAGAAACCTGTGTTGTACTCGAGGTCCTTTGGTTGTCTCATTGCTCGGGGGCCCTATGGCGCTGAATGGTCTCTGCCCCGAGAGGCTACGCCAGCAGGAGGTCCAGGGTGTGTAGCTTGCTTATTCTGGTTCCGTACCCTAAGCATGCACACTCTGCCTCTCTAGCGCTACAGCTAAGTACCGGGGAGCCGGACGGCTCATACCCCTGAGGAAAGTTGTAACCATAATCCAAATGCCTTCACATCGAATTGTCCAAGCCCCGTAGCTTAGCTAAGGACCGTAAACCACAGCGAAACTAGGAGCAGGAAAGAGTGACGAGTGAGCATGAATTACTCCTTTCCTCTGCATGTGTGTGCAGGTCCTGAACATGTCCTTGGCGTCCCGGACCTCTCATGATGTCCATTGCTGTCGTCTTGCCACAGCCACTCTGCTTGGTAGGTGCGCCCCAACCTAAGGGCCACACCTACCAGGGGGCCATCACGGTGAACCATGCAGGTAGGACGTCGGGATCGCCACGATGACAAGCGAAGAACTTGGAGCTCCAACTACAACAAGCTAATGACACTGCCGACGTTCCCTCGGGTCCTTGCACTGCCAAGGACTCGGGAGGGCGAGTTAGCCACACTGCCGGAGCCCCTCTGGGTCCTTGCGCTGCTAAGGACCCGGAGGGACAAGCTCACGACATTGGCAAAGAGCTACCTACCTCGGCTAAGTCATTCTGGACCCTTGCGCTTCCAAGGACCTGAACCAACAACACAAGACATGACTTCAGCAATAAGTCTTTATTCAAGGAGAGGCTCTGGCATACAAAGGAGCACACAAGGCGAGCAGAAGACCTACAAGCTACAAGTTGGGCGACCTCCTTCACAGCAGACTTGGCCGCCTCCGACATCTCTGCGTTGTGGCCCTACGCCACCAGTTCCAAGGAGATGATGGGGTCGCAGCTCCGAAGGCATGAGAGCACATGCTCTGCTATCTGCTGAGCCAGAGCTTTGCCTTCGGTCTCCAGCTGCTCCCCGACGATGTTCTCCAGCGCCAACAGCTTGGCTCCGGCTGAGTCCACAGCAGGGAGCACTTAGCTCATCTCCTGGACCGGACCGCCAAAGCGCAAATGACTGCAGCCGAAGGGCTCCAGCGCCGTCTCTGCCCGACCGAGGAAGTCCCAGACCTTCTCTGCCTCAACACGCGAGAAGCCCAGAGTTCCTCAACCATATTGGCGGTGGCATCCAGCTCCCCGACCAAGTCCCTGCTTGCCAACTCCTGGTCCTAGGCAGCCAGCTCTTCCTCCTTGGCGGCCAGCTCCATAGCTTGGCGGTCCAGGTCGGCCACCATGGTCACGGCGGCAAGCTCCCGGTCGTAGACACCTTGCATCCGCCTCCTCAGGTGCTCCTGCTCCCCCTCATGGGTGGCCTAGCGGTCAGAGGGGTCCCTCTCCTTTGCCTGCACCTCCTGCTCCCGCCGGAAAAGCATCTCCCAAAGCCCTGACAGAGCTTCAGTATGCGCATCAGTGGCGGCGTGGAGTTGCTTGGCTTCATCCAGAAGGTCCACAGCCCTCTTGTTGAGCTCACCAACGTCGGCCTCCTTCAACTCGATGACGGCCTCCTTTCCGACTGCTATGTACAACCACTCGCCCACTACGCTAAAACCTTGTCGCCACTACGACTTCCAAAGTGCAGGTTCAAAGCGACCACACAGGAAAATGGAGGCCCCACCCGTGGGATCGTCACCTCCTCCAAGGTGGACCTGGGGGCCACTGTCGGTACCCTGCAGACCAGGTACCCCCGCGTGGATGGTAGAAGACAGACAAGAACCCGCCTCCCTGTTGAGGCGGGCATGGGCTCAGCCACGTGTCCTTGGTCCCGGACCAGGCCTCCTCGCTGGGCAGGGTCTGGCGCTACCACGTGTTCCTAGGCTCCGGAACCGGACCTCCCTTCTAAGGTAGGTTCCGGAGCCGCCACGTACCCTTGGCCCCGGACCTAGCCTCCACACTGAGGCGAGGTGCAAAGCCACCACATGTATCCGGGCTCTGAAGTCGACCTCCCCATCAAGGAGGGCACCGGAGCCGCCACGTGCCCTTGGCCCTGGACCTAGCCTCCCCGCTGAGCAAGGTCCAGAGCTGCCATGTGTCCCCGGGCTCCGGGTCAGACCTCCTTGCTGAGGAGGGATCCGGAGCCGCCACGTGTCCTTAGCTCCGGATCTGGGCTCCCAGCTGAGGCGAGGTCCAGATCTGCCACGTATCCCCAGGCTCCGGGCTGGACCTCTCTGCTGAGGAGGGCTCCAGAGCCGCCATGTGTCCTTGGACCCGCAACTGGCCTCCCCGCTGAGGCGAGGTCCGGAGCTGCCACGTGTGTCCGGGCTCTATACCCTACCTCCCCGCTGTGGAGGGCTCCGGAGCCGCCACGTGTCTCACGATCCGTTGTGGGTCGTGGGCCTTGGGAGTCAAGGAGCACGTGGCGCTGCCAGACAGCGCATTCAAGACCCGCGTGTCGGTACCTGAGATATGGGGTACCCCCGCACACAGGGTAAAATGCCTAAGGTGCTCGCCCTTCTCCGCAGGGAGAGCTCCGAAGGCGCCACGCGTCCGGCGGGGCCGGACCTCCCTCTCCTCAGAGGAGAGCTCCGGGCCCGCCACGTGGCATACAGAAGCCGGACCTCCCCCTCCGCGGGAGAGAGGTCCGAAGACGCCACGCGTCCAGCGGGGCCGGACCTCCCTCTCCACAGAAGAGAGCTCCGGGCCTGCCACGTGGCATACAGAAGCTGGACCTCCCCCTCCGTGGGGAGAGGTCCGGAGGCTCCACGTGCCCCGCAGGCCGGACCCTTCCCCGCCTCAGAGAAGGGCTCCGGACCCGCCACGTGGCCAGAAGAACGGTGCTGCCTGCTCCCGAGCGGTAGGCAGCGGGCGTAAAGGCGCCCCACACCTTGCCCGTACAAGGTATTCATGGCCCGCGTCTTCCCAAGACGCGGAAACACGGAGCACGCGTCTGTCAGGTGCCGTTGCGCCCAGTCGCATCACAGACTGGCGCGCGGTGTCAGAACCTGCCAGCTAATAAACGCTGCGACAAGACATCCCATGCCGCCTGCGCCGTCATCAACCACTACGACTAGGGTGCGGCATTGGGCAGGGCGGCAAGATGAAGACTCAGAAGCCTTCGACTAGAGGCAACCACCGGCGTAACTACAGATACGGTAGATAACAGACAATCTTCCCGGGACCACCTGTCGGGTTCCGGCTCCTCTTGTAAGCCGCCCGAGTCTTGGACTATAAAAGGCTCGGGTAGGCATCGATAGCAAGGGTTCGCATTTTGCAACTCATACGCTAGCGATACACTCTCAAGCTGTAACTCACCCCCAAGCTCAGGCCCCCGGCCCTGAGCAGCAAGCAATACAGCGAGCTCCATAGCTCGCCGTGGACGTAGGGTTTTACGCTCCGGCGGCCTGAACCACGTAAAACTCTCCGTGTCAAGCTCTCACTAACTCGTCCATCTGTGCAAGCTCTCCGCTAGGAACTAGCCCCTCCGAAAAAAAGAACCTCCACGGGCTGCCCAGTGCAGGCCCGGGGGAAGTGTCGACCGAACACTTCGACATTTGGCGCGCCAGGAAGGGGGCTTTTCCCCTAGCGTGACGAGTTTCCGCCGATGAAGATGACCAAGCTCCCTTCAGCGGCAAACTCTCCCCCCCCCCCACGTTCACGGCGAACCGTGACCACTGGGGAGTACATGTCGACACACTCAGGACGGAGTGTGTCGGCACAAGCGGGTAGCCAGCAGCCGACTCCGGCAACACCGACTCTGGCTATGCAGGCCCCGACCAGTGTGAGGTCTTCTGCAGTGCTGAGCGTACACCATGGAGGTGCGCTAGATGCAGCAAGAGCGCTGCTGCGCAACCCACCTGCGGGGGATGCGCCCCATTCAGCGACCCAGCAATGGGTCCGCGAGGTGGACCGCCTCGTCGTCGCCGCCGCGAACCCTCGGTTTCGGCGAGGACGGCGCCCAGGGCAACCGGCTGTGTCGCTGACGCGCACACCCACGGTTGACGGGCTAACGGCGGATTCCAGCTCCTCCAGGCTCCTGTCGACGGACCTGCGAAGGGAACTGGAATGGTGCCACTTGGGGCAGGACGCCCGGGTGTACCTCGAGCGACGCCGAGAAAGGCGTCGCAACCATGAGGCAGGCGACAGCATGTCGTCGGCCTCGACACAACCAGAAGGGCAGGTCTTCGCCATGCGAGCCCCGCCTCAGGCATATGCTGCGCAGCATATGCCACAACCATATGCGCCGCAAGTAGCGGCCCAGGTCTATGGTGCAGCCTTGCCCATGCCGGGATACGCAGCGCCAGGTGCGAACCAAGCGTTCGCAGCGCCTATACCTGCGGCAGCAGGTGCAGGATGTGCGGCCCTTGCACCTCACCTCCGCTTCGCAAGGTGGCCACGCAAGTCCCGCCCGCACCTGCCCGAGAAGTACGACGGCAGCGTCAACCCAGCGGAGTTCCTCCAGATCTACTCCACCGCCGTACTTGCCGCAGGAGGGGACGAGGCTGTCATGGCCAACTACTTCCCCGTCGCCTTGACCGGCCCAGCTCGGTCTTGGCTCATGAACCTACCTCAGGGGTCCATAACCTCCTGGGGGGAGCTCTGCCGGCAGTTCGTCGCCAACTTCGGCAGCTCCTACACCCGTCCTGGCACGGAGCTCGACCTCCACGCCGTCAAACAACAACCTGGGGAGTCGCTGCGCTCTTTCATCCAGCGGTTCTCTCAGGTGCGCAACACCATCCCACATATCCAAAGCGCCTCTGTGGTGGTGGCGTTCCGACAGGGTGTCCGGGACGAGAAAATGCATGAGAAGCTCACGACCAGAGAGGTCCGCGACGTCTCGGAGCTCTTCAGCCGGGCGGACAAGTGCGCCAGAGCAGCCGAAGGGCGTAACTGGCACGCTCTGCCGACCTCCGAGTCAGGAGGACAGCCCGGGTCCGGTGCGGCTGCCTATGGGGGTGGCAAGAAGATCAAGAACCGGGGGAGTGGCAAGATGAAGTCACCATTCACGGTGTCGAAGTGTTCGGTCGACACTTCCCCCGAGCCTGCACTGGGCAGCCCGCGGAGGTTCTTTTTTCGGAGGGGCTAGTTCCTAGCGGAGAGCTTGCGCAGATGGACGAGTTAGTGAGAGCTTGACACAGAGAGTTTTATGTGGTTCAGGCCGCCGGAGCGTAAAACCCTACGTCCACGGCGAGCTATGGAGCTCGCTGTATTGCTTGCTGCTCAGGGCCGGGGGGCCTGAGCTTGGGGGTGAGTTACAGCTTGAGAGTGTATGGCTAGCGTATGAGTTGCAAAATGCGAACCCGGGGGTGCGGATGGCTAGAGTCCGAACCCCTGCTAACGTCGCCTACCCGAGCCTTTTATAGTCCAAGACTCGGGTGGCTTACAAAGGGGGGCCGGGACCCGACAGGTGGTCCCGGGGAGATTGACTGATATCTACCGTATCTGCAGTTATGCCGGTAGTTGTCTCTGCCGAAGGCTTCTAAGTCTTCATCTTGTAGACCTGCCCATGCCGCATGCTAGTCGTAGTGGTTGATGATGGCGCAGGCGGCATGGGATGTCTTGTCGCGGCGTTTATTGGCTGGCAGGTTCTGACACCGCGCACCAGTCTGTGATGCGACTGGGCACAACGGCACCTGACAGACGCGTGCTCCGCGTTTCCGCGTCTTGGGAAGACACGGGCCTTGAATACCTTGTACGGGCAAGGTGTGGGGCGCCTTTACGCCCGCTGCCTACCGCTCGGGGGCAGGCAGCACCGTTCTTCTGGCCACTTGGCGGGTCCGGAGCCCTTCTCTGAGGAGAGAAGGGTCCGGCCAGCGGGGCACGTGGAGCCTCCGGACCTCTCCCCGCGGAGGGGGAGGTCCAGCTTCTGTATGCCACGTGGCGGGCCCAGAGCTCTCCTCTGCGGAGAGGGAGGTCCGGCCCCACTGGACGCGTGGCGTCTTCGGACCTCTCTCCCACGGAGGGGGAGGTCCGGCTTCTGTATGCCACGTGGTGGGCCCGGAGCTCTCCTCTGAGGAGAGGGAGGTCCGGCCCCGCCGGACGCGTGGCGCCTTCGGAGCTCTCCCGGCGGAGAAGGGCGAGTACCTTAGGCATTTTACCCTGTGCGCGGGGGTACCCCATATCGAGGGTACCGACAGTGGCCCCCGGGCCCATCTCGGGGGAGATAGCGAGCCCGAGGTGGGACCTTCGTCTCTTCTGATCCGCGCATTTTCTTGTCTTGAGTACTCCCTGTGCTGGCAGGGTCTTGACGGCTTCGATGTTCAGCCTCTTAGGAGAGGGTGAAGCCAGACATCGGAGCTCGGCCCGGCTGTGGGGGCGGAGGTTCGGAAGTCATCGGAGCTCGGGCCAGCGAAGGGCGTGAGATCCGGCATCAGCGCTCACTTCTGAAAGGAGGGCGAGGGCTGGCCTCGGAGCTCGGCCTGGCTGTGGAGGCGGAGTCCGGAAGTCATCGGAGCTCAGGCCAGCGAAGGGCGTGAGGTCCGGCATCAGCGCTTGCCTCTGAAAGGAGGGCGAGGGCTGGCCTCGGAGCTCGGCCCAGCTGTGGGGGCGGAGTCCGGAAGTCATTGGAGCTCAGGCCAGCGAAGGGCATGAGGTCCGGCATCAGCGCTCGCCTCTGAAAGGAGGGCAAGGGCTGGCCTCGGAGCTCGGCCCAGCTGTGGGGGCGGAGGTCCGGAACTGCTCAGTGGTCCCCCCTTTCCTATCCCTTAGTCTCATTTGGCTTACTGTCCCAGGCCGGAATACGGGGCTTAGGTAATCCAGTGCACTTGGTCCCGGAGGTCTGGCCCCAGCCCCTGTCAGGGCGTAACCGCCCGGCCCCCTGGTACTCAGACCGTAGCGCCGGGAGGCAGAGTGCGCATGCTTTTGGTGCAAGACCGGGCAAAGCAAGGCTCCTGACCCCCCGTTCTAGCGTAGGTCTTTTCTCGGAGGAGACCAACTGGTGGTGCAATACCCTTATAGAGGGAGATCCGAAAGGCCACCGGGCCTCTGGCAGGTACCCCAAGCACTACCGCCTTCGGCAGGACGGCAAATATCGAATATGCATGAGAGCAGGAAAGAGGAACCGAGTGTACAATGGACGCACACTGTCTAGAGCGTGGGGAGGCGTTCATATAAATTAATGCATAATTTAAATAAACACCTAAGTAAGCATGGTGAACTTACTGGGGTGGCGTCGGAGCGCCTGTCTTCACGCAGAGCGGGTCATGCGTGGCTTCGTCGTACGCCGGACACGGGGTGACCCCCATGGCTATATCAGGGGGAAGCACGGCTTCGGCACTGCATACCATGTGGAAGGGTAGTTCCCGTGACCCGGCCCTGGGAAGTCCGGCTGGCCCTCGACATGGAGGAGCCGGTATCCCCCGACGGCTCTGAGTGCGCGTCTGCACCGGTTGTGTGGGTCTGCTTGGCGTGGACTTGGCACGCATTGCATCCCTAACCAGTTTGACGGCGTTCAAGTGGCTCTCGGTCAGTAGGAGCCATGCCGGGTGGCTTATCTGACCAACGCGTGGGACGATGAGCGTTCCCTGCACTAGCCTCCTTGGACTACTGCGAGCTAGTCGCAGCCTTCCTCCTGGGTTATGCACCGCAATAGGATGTTGAGGCGCCACGCCATTAAAGATACCAGCGCGTAGCACTTAGCCGTCTGCACCACCCGTTCAGCGGATGCACGTTCATCAGGAAGGATGTCCTTCAAGGAGTCCCGGACCTCCGTGGTCCATGCATCGGGACTACTTGAGCTTCTGGATCTCGAGCGCTGGGTTGCACGGAGTCCTCAGCGACTCTTACGATCCTTTGGCGGCATCCAGGGCCGCCGGGACTGCCTAGCTTCGTGGCACTGGTTCAGCCCCTTTCGCCCGGCTCGGCGGGCCGGGCTGTGGACCGCAGCAACGTCCTCTCGAAGACTCCTTCGTGCACGGGGGCTCCGATGGAGGTCTTCATTGAGAAGTTGTCAGCTGCGGCCATGCCAGCGCGTGGTTCATGGCGCAGGTCCAAGGCGAGGAATTCTTTCTCCAACATCTGCACGTGAAGCAGATAAGCAGCTAGCTGTGGGTCATTGCAAGGGCATTCACCCTTAACTTGCTTGATAACTAGCTGGGAGTCGCCCTGTGCCAACAACTGGCGAGCGCCCAAAGACAGGACTGTCTTTTAGGCCAAAGACGAGTGCTTCATACTCTGCCAAGTTGTTGGTTGCCTTGGAATTGAAACGCACCATGTACCCAGACTGCTCCCCCGATGGCATGAGAAGCAGTACGCCGGCACCGGCCCCCTGCTTTCGCGAGGAGCCGTCGAAGAAGAGCGTCCAGTGAGGCCCGGTGAAGACCGGAGCTCGGTACTTTGGTTCACCGTCTTCGCGGCCCCCTGGGTCATCCTTCGTTGGCGTCCACTCAGCCACGAAGTCAGCCAGTGCTTGGCTCTTGGCTGTCTGACGTGGTCGGGAGCTCAGCTTGAACTCCGCCGTCTTCGGGCTGTCTTCCGGCTTCGGAAGCTGGCAGTGGGTGCCAGCTCCGCCCACCGGCTGCTCTGGCGCAATTGTCCGCCAGGCTGAAGTGCTCAGAGGCATCGCAGACCTCTTTGGTCGCAAGCTTATCGAGCATCTTCTCGTCTCGGACACTGCCGAAGTGCCACCACCATAGAAGCACTTTGAATATACGGGATGGTGTTGCGTACCTGGGAGAACCGCTGGATGAAGGAGCGCAGCGACTCTCCAGGTTGTTACTTGATGGCTTGGAGGTCAAGCTCCGTGCCGGGACGGTTGTAGGGGCTGCCGAAGTTGGCGATGAACTGCCGGCAGAGCTCTCCCCAGGAAGTTATGGAACCCCGAGGGAGGTTCATGAGCCAAGACCGGGTCGGGCCGGTCAAGGCGACGGGGAAGTAGTTGGCCATGATGGCCTCATCCCCTCCTGCGGCAAGTACGGCGGTGGAGTAGACCTGAAGGAACTCCGCCGGGTTGACGCTGCTGTCAAACTTTTTGGGCAGGTGCGGCCAGAACCGGAGCCTTGTGTAGCTGGAATCTGCCGTGTGCTCACCAACCATTGGCGTGCGCATCAGCGACACAGCAGGTTGGCCGGAGCGTTGTCCCCGCCGAAGTTGAGGGTTTGTGGCGGCGACGACGAAATGGTCTACCTCGCGAATCCGCTGCTGGGTCGCTGCCTGAGGCGCGTCCCCAGCAGGCGGATTGAGTAGCAGCGCTCTTGCTGCGGCTAGCGCACCCCCGCCGGGTACACCCAGCGCTACTGAAGACCTGACACTGGTCGGAGCCTGCATTGCCGGGGTCGGCGCTGCCAGAGCCGGTTGCTGGCTCCCAGTGCAGGTATTGGTGCCGCGAACGCTTGGTTCGCCACTGGCACAGTGTGCCCCGGCATGGGCAGGGCTGCTCCATAGACCGGGGACGCCGTTTGCAGGGCATATGGTTGTGGCATATGCTGCGCTGCGTATGCCTGGGGCAGAGCTCGCATGGCGAAGATCTGCCCTTCAGGCTGGGTCGAGGCCGACGTACTACTGTCGCCAGCCTCTTAGTTGCAACGCCTTTCTCGACGTCGCTCGAAGAACACTCGGGCACCTTGGCCCAAGTGGCATCGCTCCGGCTCTGCCCCCAGGTCCGCCGACGGAAGCCTGGTGGAGCTGGAGTCCACCGTCTGCTCGCCAACCATTGGCGTGCGCATCAGCGGTACGGCCGCTTGGCCAGAGCGTCGTCCCCGCCGAAGTCGAGGGTTTGCGGCGGCGACGACAAGACGGTCTACCTCGCGAATCCACTGCTGGGTCGCTGCCTGGGGCACGTCCCCAGCAGGCGGATTGTGCAGTAGCGCCTTTGATGCGGCTAGCGCACCCCCACCGGGTACGCCCGGCGCTACTGAAGGCCTGACGCTGGATGGAGCCTGCATTGCCGGGGTCGGCGCTGCCAGAGCCGGTTGCTGGCTCCCAGCTTGCCCTGACACACTCCGTCCTGAGTGTGCCATCATGTACTCTCCCCTGGTCACGGTTCGCCATGAACACGGAGGGGGAGAGTTTGCCGCTGAAGGAAGCTTGGTCATCTTCGTAGGTGGAAACTCGTCGCGCTAGGAGAAAAGCCCCCCTACCTGGCGCGCCAAATGTCGAAGTGTTCGGTCGACACTTCCCCCGGGCCTGCACTGGGCAGCCCGCGGAGGTTCTTTTTTCGGAGGGGCTAGTTCCTAGCGGAGAGCTTGCGCAGATGGACGAGTTAGTGAGAGCTTGACACAGAGAGTTTTACGTGGTTCGGGCCGCCGGAGCGTAAAACCCTACGTCCACGGCGAGCTATGGAGCTCGCTGTATTGCTTGCTGCTCAGGGCCGGGGGGCCTGAGCTTGGGGGTGAGTTACAGCTTGAGAGTGTATGGCTAGCGTATGAGTTGCAAAATGCGAACCCGGGGGTGCGGATGGCTAGAGTCCGAACCCCTGCTAACGTCGCCTACCCGAGCCTTTTATAGTCCAAGACTCGGGTGGCTTACAAAGGGGGGCCGGGACCCGACAGGTGGTCCCAGGGAGATTGACTGATATCTACCGTATCTGCAGTTATGCCGGTATTTGTCTCTGCCGAAGGCTTCTAAGTCTTCGTCTTGTAGCCCTGCCCATGCCGCATGCTAGTCGTAGTGGTTGATGACGGCACAGGCGGCATGGGATGTCTTGTCGCGGCGTTTATTGGCTGGCAGGTTCTGACACCGCGCGCCAGTCTGTGATGCGACTGGGCGCAACGGCACCTGAAAGACGCGTGCTCCGCGTTTCCGCGTCTTGGGAAGACGCGGGCCTTGAATACCTTGTACGGGCAAGGTGTGGGGCGCCTTTACGCCCGCTGCCTACCGCTCGGGGGCAGGCAGCACCATTCTTCTGGCCACGTGGCGGGTCCGGAGCCCTTCTCTGAGGAGAGAAGGGTCCGGCCTGCGGGGCACGTGGAGCCTCCGGACCTCTCCCCGCGGAGGGGGAGGTCCAGCTTCTGTATGCCACGTGGCGGGCCCAGAGCTCTCCTCTGCGGAGAGGGAGGTCCGGCCCCACTGGACGCGTGGCGTCTTCGGACCTCTCTCCCACAGAGGGGGAGGTCCGGCTTCTGTATGCCACGTGGCGGGCCCGGAGCTCTCCTCCGAGGAGAGGGAGGTCCGGCCCCGCCGGACGCGTGGCGCCTTCGGAGCTCTCCCTGCGGAGAAGGGCGATTACCTTAGGCATTTTACCCTGTGCGCGGGGGTACCCCATATCGAGGGTACCGACACACGGCCCCCGTCGCCGCAGCTGCGACGACCAGTGGAGCTCGGGGGCCACGCCCCGACAAGAGGCAGCGGCAATCACAGGCCCCAGACAGTGGCCAAGGCGGGCTATGCCCCGTGCAAGGCCCCTGCAACCATACTGCTGCCGAGTGCTGGGAGATCCAGAAGCTCGCAGAGCGCTTCCGCAATGGAAGACAGCAGAGGGCTGAAGCACCGCCCTACCCTCAGAGGGATGGCAAATAGAAGGCCGATGCCCCAGTTACCGCTGCCCACCAGGTGGGGTTCCAGGAGCCTCAGCGTGTCATAAAGACAGTGCATGACGGTGAGGACTCCAGTTCCGACGGTGACGGGCCAGGGCGTTAGCCAGCTACGGCACGCCTCCGTGCCTCGAACATACCTCTCGGGGGCCGCCTAAGGTCCGTCAACCCCTTGAAGGCCTTGCCAGAAGGGGAAGACGCCTTAGGTCTTCCAAGACGAGCCCGGGTCCACCTACCCCTTGAAGGCCTTAGCCAGAAGGGGAGAACTCCCCGGGGGCCCCCGAGAGAAGCCACGCAGGACCTGATCCAGCGTGAAGATAACAACTTCGACAAGACTCGGCTTGCAGGGAACACCCCACAACGCACGGTCTCGGCTAATGCTCTAAGCACTACCGCCAAAGAACCAAACGCGACGGGGGCCCGCAAGAGGGCAACCTGGTGAAGCGGCCCGCTACATTCCAAGAAGGACCCATAAGCTCTCCCCCAGCAGGGAAGGTCCCTTCCGAATCATGAAAGCGGCCGCCCCGGGTACGCATGCCCTTCAACCGAGAGTGGGATCCATTCCCAAAAAAATCCTTGCCATGAAGCAACACTGTAAGTCCTACTTACTGAGCATCGGTAGAACAGGGTTATTCACTTCTGTAATTGACCCCATAGAATTTAGGAACAGAGCTTGGGGTAGCTAAGTCTCAAGGGACGGTACAGGACTACGTCCAGTTTAGCCTGGTTCCGACCCTAAGCGCGTAGAGTCTTGCTTCCCTTGTAGACGAGGCGGAACATTGCTCCCATGTACAGCCAGAATTCCACCTATGGGCACGAATACAGAGACCTGTTCTACTTAGCTCCCTCTCATGCGCTCATTTAAATTATGCATTAATTTTTATGATCGCACTATCTCTGTATGTTCATCATACATCTAGCTCCCCCTCTCCTGCGCTCATCCATAGTCGGCATTTGCTATCCTCCCGAAGGCGGCTGCGCTTGAGGCACCTGCCGATGGCCGAGTGAGTCTCTCGGGCCTCCCCCAGTCAGGTGTTGCGGTGCCAGTTGGTCACCTCCAGGAAAGGCCAGCGTTGTGCATGGGGGGTCCAGGGTGCGTATCCAGCTTAGCCGGCCCAGAGCCCAAAGCATGCGCATCCTGCTCTCCGGAGGTCCAGGGGAGTACGTTCGCTTTTTACCTGGTCATGAACCCAAAGCGCGTGCACTCTGCTTCCCCAGCGCATGGCCCGGTACTAGGGATCGGACGGCCGTACCCGGACCTCGGAGGGAGCCGGAGCTCCGGCGCCTCGTGCACAGAATTGCCCAAGCCCCGTATAGCGGGTCAGGACCATAAGACGGATAAGACTAGGAGACGGGAGGGGAGGAGGACCCCCCGAGGAGAATTACGTTTCCTCTGCCTGTGTGCAGGACCTTCAGGTTACGGCAACAGGGACTGCATGAAGCGGGGGGAAAGGAGCTACCAGCTACTCCGGCCTGGGACTGGAAGGACCGGGACCTGCCCCTCCAGCAGGGGCGGGGCCCGGGGGCCCCATGTGTCCAGCGGGCCCGGAACTCTCTCCTTCCTTGAGGAGGGCTCCGGGCTCGCCACGTGGCAGGCAGGAACCGGACCTCCCCCCTCAGCGGGAGGGCTCCGAAAGCCCTACGTGTCCAACATGAACAGAGCTCCCGTCTCTTGAGGAGGAACTCCGGATCCGCCACGTGGCAGGCAGATTTGGAGCCCCCCATAGGGCGAGGTTCGGAGACCTCCGGGGGCCCCTAACACTGTTAGGACTCGGGGAGGGTGTCTGTGCGAAGCTCTGAGATTGGAAATGGCCTCTGAGTACCTTGCGGAGCTAAGGACTCAGCCAGGCAAAGCCAAGAAGGAGGGAAAAAGCATCACAGACACAAGTATCCAAGAGAGTCAAATTAAGCAAGGCTCCATGAGCTGGACTACAGACTCGATAAAAAGGGAGAAACAAGTCCTAAGGACCTCCCGGCTCTCGCCGGAACCTTGCGGCTACAAGGGCGGCCACATCCTCGACTTCAGCCCTGGCAGCTTCCTCCCGCTCCGCGGCTGGGCCCTCTCTCGCTGGCTCCAGCGAGAAAGAGGGGTCGCGGCTCTTGAAGCATGCCAGCACATGCGAGGCGACCTCTAAAGCTAAGCCGCGGCCCTCGGCTTCAAGCTCACTGGCGACCACCGAGTCGAGTCTGTCCAGCTTGGCGCCGATCGACTCCAATGCAGGGATCACCTCTGCCACCTTCAATGCGGGAGTTGCGGCCCTCACCGGACTGAAGCCAAGAGGGATCAGGGTGGACCCCGCTCGATCAACGAAGCTTGAGACCGCAAGGGCCTCGTAGGACCGTAAGGCTGAGAGCTCCTCCACCTCGCGGCGGGCCGCCTGCAGAGCCTCCAGGTTCCTCTCGGAGTATTCCTTCTCCTTGGCCGCCAGGGAACTCTCCCGAAGGTGGAGAGTCTTGGCTAGCCGCTCCAACTCAGCGGCCTTGAAGCCGGCAGTCAACTCCCTGTCCAAGACTGCCTGGCGATCATGGGAGACCTGTTCCTCCCTCAAGTCAAGGTCTGCCTTCAGAATCTCCCGCTCCTCCATCTGAGCTCGGAGGTCATCCTCGCCCGCGACCAGCTGCGCGGCGACCCTCTCTGCCTCAGCTGCCACGGAATGCTCCCGCTCCTCAACGGCGAGTTCGTGGCGCTCCAACCGCTGCCGTATTTCCACAGCAGCAGAGAGGCTCTCTTCGGCCCGGGCGTGTGCCTCTAGGGCCTCCCTGTTGATCCACCGCGACTGGGTGTCCATGCGGTCAACAGCCCGCTTCATCCGGTCGACGAGCGCTTCCCTGAAGTCGAGCTCGCTCTTAACCTTCGCGGTCCTCTCCCGCAAAAGGTTCCCCCAGATGAGGAGGCGGTCCCGTTCAACCGTATACTCCTCCCGCTCGCGCCCTAGCGCAGCCAAGACCTGCCGGACGCTCGACTCGGCAAGCGCGAAGGCGTCCGCCAGAGGCAATGGAGCAACAGAGGCTGGGGCAGTCCCTCCGACCTCCTCCATTACCTCGTCCTCAGGAAGAGCCGACGCACCAGCAGCCGAGACGAGACGCCGATCAGGAGAAGCTGGCTCCGCGGCTCTGGCAGCCAGGCCAGCCGGGCTCTTTTCAGCTTCTGGCCCCTTGACCTGAGGAGAGGGACGAGCCGGGGAAGGCGGTGCTGGAGAAGAAGCCAGGCCGCCTAGTGCAGGAACAACCTGTGCTGGCTCGGGGGCCGCGGTGGCCGTCTCGGCAGGATGAGACGACGCCGCCGCGGAGTCCGGGCACACCGGAACAGGAGAAGTTCGCGCTGGCCTGGGGGCCGCGGCAGTTGCCCCTGGCTCCGAGCGCATCGGCACAGATTCCCCGCAAGACGGGGAAGGCCGGGAAGCGCGGACACTCCAGCGGGCTCTAAACCCCGACTTCCGAGCCGGGGTAGGATTTCCAGAGCCCGCTACCGTCTCTGACGGCCGCTCCGCAGTCGCTTGGACTGGCGGAACAGGGGACGCCCCAGAGGCTTCCCCCAGCGCATCAGCCCGGGGCCTCTTCGAGTCGCCACCGGAGGGAGTGTCAGGCACCTTAGAATCCCGACTTGGCACCGACGCCGTTGCTGGAGGAGATCGAGCGCGTTTCTTCTCTGGCAGCGGGTTGGAAGCCATGGCAAGGGAGAACTCAAAGGCAAGAGAGCAAAAGCACAAGAGTCCGAGAAGAAACGCAGAGAAGTGCAAAGGGAAGCTGCAATGTGGGTAAGACCCCCTCTAAAAAGCTTCCCGGTGCAGTTCCAAGCGATTCGGAACTCTTCGAATACCCCGCACCCGCAACCGCTTCGGTTCCTAGACCGAGTGCCGATGACGGGTGGGCCCAAGCCGCTTAACTGAAGCGGTGGGGTCAAGGAGTCAGTCTCCTAAGAAGATGAGCCGGCAAGGCACTTTGGCGGTTCCCGAAGAAAGCGCCGCAACGTGCAGGAGTGGCAGTCTTGGGAACCGCCGCAGTAAAAGCAATCATCAAGTGGGCGCACGCTCTCACGATCCCGTGGCCGTTCGTGCTCCGGCAGCGGTCAATTCGGGACTTAGAGAAAGTGCGCGGATCGGAAGAGACGGAGGTCCCACCTCGGGCTCGCTATCTCCCCCGAGATAGGCCCGGGGGCCACTGTCGGTACCTGAGATATGGGGTACCCCCGCGCACAGGGTAAAATGCCTAAGGTGCTCGCCCTTCTCCGCAGGGAGAGCTCCGAAGGCGCCACGTGTCCAGCGGGGCCGGACCTCCCTCTCCTCAGAGGAGAGCTCCGGGCCTGCCATGTGGCATACAGAAGCCGGACCTCCCCCTCCGCGGGAGAGAGGTCCGAAGACGCCACGCGTCCAGCGGGGCCGGACCTCCCTCTCCGCAGAAGAGAGCTCCGGGCCCGCCACGTGGCATACAGAAGCTGGACCTCCCCCTCCGTGGGGAGGAGTCCGGAGGCTCCACGTGCCCCGCAGGCCGGACCCCTCCGTCGGGCGGCTTGGGTCCACCTGTCATCGGCGCTCGGTCTAGGAGCCAAAGCGGTTGCCGATGCGGTGTATTCGAAGAGTTCCGAATCGCTTGGGATTGCACCCGGGAAGGTGTGAAAAGAAACCGCCACGTGAGTACGCTCCCCTTATAAGGCTTCCAGCCCTTGCGCCTCCCTCGAGTCTCTGCAGTCTTGTCTTCTTCCATGGCTCCTAACCTGCCTTATGGGGGGAGAATCACTCTCGATTCCCTCCAGCGAGGGCGTCTGCACCAAGTCTGGGACCCAGGGAGCCTGCCTGCCTTGCCTCTGGAGGTGGCGCCTCCAAGGGGTCTCTGGTTTGTCCTCCCGACGGGGCCTTTCCTTGGTGACGGCAGGCAGAAAGCTCCCTGGCGTTGCGTCCCTTCTCAGATGGTGGAGTCTTCAAAGAAACCGCTGAAGCACCAATGGGAATTCTAGGCGGCAGAGTCTCCGAGGAGACCACTGAAGCTGCGGAGGGGGCCTCAGGAGCACCCTTGACGACGCCGGCTTTTGTGCCGGTGATGAGGGAACTTCAAGAGAAGGAAACCGCTGATGCCCCAAGGAAGATCCTAGGCGGCAGAGTCTCCAAGAAGACCGTTGAAGCTGCGGAGGGGGCCTCAGGAGCACCCTTGATGACACCGGCCTTTGCGCTGGTGATGAGGGAGGCGCTCTCCCGCTCCCGGCGCGGCCGATCTAGCAACTTCTAGACTCTGGTCATGTCAGGGGAACCTTGGGGCTTGTTTATTTCTTTTTCATCGAGGTTGTAGCCCAGCTCATGGAGCCATGCATAGTTTGACTCTTTTAGATTTTTGTGTCTGTGATGCCTTTTCTCTCCTTCTTGGCTTTGCCTGACTGAGTCCTTAGCTCCGCAAGGTACTCAGAGGCCTTCTCCAATCTCGGAGCTCTGCACAGACACCTTCCCTGGGTCCTAACCGTCTTAGGGGCCCCCGGGGGTCTCCGGATCTCGCCCTATGGGGAGCTCCAAATCTGCCTGCCACGTGGCGGGTCCGGAGCCCCTCCTTAGGAGGCGGGAGCTTTGGCCCTGCCGGACACGTAGGGCTTTCGGAGCCCTGCTACCGGGGGGAGGTCCGGCTTCCGCCTGCCACGTGGTGAGCCCGGAGCCCCCCTCAGGGGAGGTGAGAGCTCCGGGCCCGCCGGACACGTGGGGCCCTTGGGCCTCGCCCCTGCTGAAGGGGCGGGACCCGGTCCTTCCAGTCCTAGGCCGGGGTAGTTGATAGCTCCTTTCCCCTCGCTTCATGCAGTCCCCGTTGCCGTAACCTGGAGGTCCTGCACACAGGCAGAGGAAACGTAATTCTCCTTGGGAGCTTCCCCTCCCTTATCTCATAGTCTTATTCGACTTATGGCCCCTAACCATATGCTCGGTGCTTGGGGACAGTAGTGCGCGAAGCGTTCGGGGGCTCAGGGCCCCCCTCGACTATCGGCAGGTACCCCTGATGCACTCGCCTCTGGTAGGGCAGCGAATGCCGACTAGTGGTGAGAATGAGAAGGGGGAGCTGGGCCCGTGGCAGCCATGCACCGCAAGGGTAGTCATAAAAAACTTAGTACACAATTTAAATGAGTACGAGGAAAGAGCAAAGTAGAACAGGTTTCTTTTCGTATAACTTTCCACAGGAGGAAGGCAGGCTAAACATGGAGGCCACGACCCGTCCCATTAAGAGGGGAAGCAAGACTCTACGCGCTTGGAGTCGGAACCAGGCAAAGCTGAACGTAGTCCTGTACCGTCCCCTGGGGCTTAGCTGCTCCAAGCGCTGTTCCTGGACTCTATGGAGTTTATTACGGAAAGAAAGTACTGTCCTATCTTTGCTCTAGGGGTAGAACTTACGGAGGTGTTCTATGTTCCAAGGGTTTGGGAGCAGGTCCCCATCCTCGGTGGAAAGGCGCCCACACCCGGGGCGGCATACTTTCGCGACTCGGAAGGGACCTTCCCAACTAGGGGAGAGTTTGTGGGCCCCTTCACGAGAAAGTATGCGCCGCAGCACCAGGTCACCTTCCTGCAGCTCCCGGGCACTCACAGATCTCTGGTGGTAGAGCTGAAGCGCTTGTATGTACCGCGCGTTACGGAGTGCTGCATATAATCGGACCTCGTCGACGAGGTTGATTTCTCCACGCCGGAGGTTGTCCTGCGCGGCTTCGTCGTAAGCCCGGACACGGTGAGACTTCATGGTGATTTCTGGGGGAAGTACAGCTTCGGCCCCATACACCATGAAGAAGGGTGTCTCTCCGGTGGCCCGGCTCTGGGATGTCCGGTTAGCCCATAGTGTGCTCGGAAGCTCATCTACCCAATTGGCACCATGTTTCTTCAGACTGGCGAAGGTGCGAGTCTTGAGGCCCCGGAGAATCTCCGCGTTGGCCCTATCAACTTGCCCATTGCTCTTCGGGTGGGCGACAGAGGCATAGCACACCTGAATGCCGAGGTCCTTGCAGTAGTCTTGGAAGGCTGCGCTGGTGAACTGGGTCCCGTTGTCGGTGATGATTCTGTTCGGGACCCCGAACCGGCAGACAATAGACTTGATGAATCTTACTGCGGATTGTTTGTTGATGGTGACAACTGGTGTAGCTTCCGGCCACTTGGTGAACTTGTCGATGGCGACATAGAGGTACCGGAATCCCCCGACGGTTCTGGGAAATGGTCCCAAGATGTCCAGCCCCCATACGGCAAATGGCCACGAGGGCGGGATCATCTGTACCGCCTGAGCCGGTGTATGGATCTGCTTGGCGTGGAACTGGCACGCCTTGCAGCTCTCGACCAGCTTGACGGCATCCTGGAGTGCTGTCGGCCTGTAGAAGCCATGCCGGAAGGCTTTACCGACAAGCGCGCGTGAGGAAGAGTGACTTCCACATTCGCCTCCATGGATCTCAGCGAGCAAGTCGCAGCCTTCCCCCTGGGTTATGCACCGCATTAGGATGTAGTTGGCGCCACGCCGGTAGAGATCCCCCTCTACCAGCACGTACCTCTTAGCCATACGCACAATCCGCTCAACGGTTGCATGTTCATCAGGGAGGATATTGTCTTTCAAGTAGTCCCGGATCACCGTGATCCATGCATCGGGTCTGACTTGAGCTTCTGGATCTTGAGCGCTGGGTTGCACGTAGTCCCCAGTGACGCTTACGATCCTTGGCAGCATCCATGGCTGTAGGGCCGCCGGGACCGCCAGCTTCGAGGTGCTGGTCAAGCCCCCTTCGCCCGGCTCGGCGGGCCGGGCTGTAGGCCGCAGCAATGTCCTCTCGAAAACTCCTTCGGGCGCAGGGGCTCCGGTGGAAGCCTTCATTGAAAGGTTGGCAGCTGCGGCATTGCCAGCGCGCGGTACGTGGCGCAGGTCCAAGGCGAGGAATTCTTTCTTCAACATCTGCACGTGAAGCAGATACGCAGCTAGCTGTGGGTCATTGCAGGAGCATTCGCCCTTGACTTCTTTGATGACCAGCTGGGAGTCACCCTGTGCCAACAACTGGCGAGCGCCTAAAGACTGGGCTGTCTGCAGGCCAAAGATGTGTGCTTCATACTCTGCCATGTTGTTGGTTGCCTTGAAATTGAGACGCACCATGTACCCAAACTGTTCCCCCGATGGCATGAGGAGCAGTACGCCGGCACCGGCCCCCTGCTTTCGCGAGGATCCATCGAAGAAAAGTGTCCAGTGGGGCTCGGTGAAGACCGGAGCTTGGTGCTCTGGTTCACCGTCTTCGTGGCCCCCTGGGTCAATCTTCGTTGGTGTCCACTCTGCCACAAAGTCAGCCAGTGCTTGGCTTTTGACTGCATGGCGTGGAAGCAAGTCCAGCTCAAACTCCGCCAGCTCCGCCGCCCATTTAGCAACGTTGCCAGTCGCATGGGGGCTGTGAAGAATTTTCTTCAGCGGATACGAGGTGACTACCGAGACCCGGTGGGCCTGGAACTAATGGCGGAGCTTCCTGGAGGCCACGAGCACCGCATACAGCAGCTTGTGGACTTCTAGGTACCTTGTCTTGGCATCATGAAGTACTTCGCTGATGTAGTAGACAGGCCTCTGGATGGTTCGAACCCTCTCTCTTAGGCCTGGGAGGTCTTCATCCATTGGCCCTGGCCCGCTGGAGGTGAGTGGACTCACAGGGGCCTCCGGGAGCTGGGACCCGGAGGCCCTTAAGCTATCTTGGTTATCTGGGAGCTCCGGGGGGTCTTGAGGGACCTCCGGGAGGTCCCATTTGGCCCCCGGGGGGTCCCGCAGGACCCCGGGGGTTTATCTTGGGGGTCCGGGAGACTGCCCTGGACCTCCGGGAGGCCGACCTGGACCTCCGGGAGGTTGCCTTGGAGGTTCGGGAGATTGTCTTGGTCCTGCGGGGCCCCCTGGCATCTGTCTTCTGCTACCGGAGCAGGTTGTGAAGATGAGAGGTCCGGCCGCTCTGCGACGATGACCATACTCACCACTTCAGTTGTCGCCACGATGTAGAGCAGCAGGTGCTCTCCGGGCTCAGGGGCTACCATGATAGGTAGGGTCGTCAGGAGTCGCTTCAACTCCTGGAAAGCCTCTTCTGCTTCGTCAGTCCAGGCAAATGGGCCTGACTTGCGCAGGAGCTTAAAGAAAGGGAGTGCCCGCTCTGCTAGCCTCGGTATAAACCGACTCAGCGCGGCTAGGCATCCCGTGAGTTTCTGGACATCCTTGACGCGGGCAGGGGGCCGCATCAAGTCGATGGCCTTGATCTTCTCTGGGTTGGCCTCAATCCCTCGGTGCGAGACCAGGAATCCTAAGAGCTTCCCAGAGGACACACCGAACGCACATTTGTCGGGGTTCAGCTTGGTGCGCGTAGAGCGCAACTTGTCAAAAACTAAGGCTAGGTTATCTAACAAAGATGAACCCTGCTTGACCTTGACAACTATGTCATCGACGTAACTAGGTCTCTTATTAACTCCCCAAAGGTTTTGTGCATTGCTCGCACAAAGGTGGGGAGTGCATTCTTTAGGCCGTAAGGCATAGACACATAACAATAAAGGCCAGCTACTGTGATGAAGGAGGTGTGCTCCTCATCCTCCCTAGACATGGGGATCTGATGGAAACCCGAGTAGGCGTCTAGGAAGCACAGCATATCACAGCCTGATGTTGAGTCTACTATTTGATCTATTCTAGGGAGAGGGAATGGATCTTTGGGACATGCCTTATTGAGACTGGTGTAGTCGATGCACATCCGGAGCTTCCCGCCGGCCTTCGGGACAACGACGGGGTTCGCCAACCACCGCGGGTGGTGGACCTCCAGTATGAAGCCAGCGTCCAGCAGCTTCTTGACTTCTTCACGAATGAAGTTTTGCCGCTCGATGGACTGCTTGCGGGGCTTCTGTTGAACCGGCTGGGCGTCGGGGAAGACTTTCAAGTGGTGCTCGATCACCTCCCTGGGGATCCCCGGCATCTGTGACGGCTGCCATGCAAACACGTCAACGTTGTGCCGGAGGAAGGTGACGAGCGCGCCTTCCTATTTGCTATCCAGGCCCCCGGCTACCCGGGTGTTCTTGGTGGCTTCGGCGCCGACTTGGACGACCTTTGAGGGGACGCCGCCCTCGTCGAGAGGTTGCACCCGGGGTGCTGTGGCGGAGGCACGGTGGCGTGCGCTCGGGCGGAGCTGGTCCGGCTCTGCACTGCCGGGGGCTGATGCCCCAGCTGTTGCGAGCGCTTGGAGTTTCTCTAAGGCCGACACTGCAGCAGTGCGGTCTCCACGAATCCTGAGGACGCCCGTCGGTGTAGGCATCTTCAGGACGAGGTAGCCGTAGTGGGCTACTGCCATGAATCGATACAGGGCTGGCCTGCCGATTATGGCGTTGAAGGGGAGGTCTATCTCCGCTACGTCGAACAGAATGTACTCTGTCCGATAGCTGTCCGGAGCTCCGAAGGTCACCGGGAGGCTAATGTTTCCGTAGGGAACGACCTGTCCCGGCCCTACCCCTGAGAACGGGCTCGACGGGGTGAGCCTGGCCATCGGGATCTGCAGCTTCTGGAAAGTTGCATGGCTGATGAGGTTCAGCCCAGCTCCACCATCTACCAAAACGTGGTACATCCTCACGTTGGCGATGGTTGGAGCTACAAAGAGTGGTAGTTGGCCGGCCCCAGCCATGTTCCTGGGGCAGTCGGTGGCGTCAAAGCTGATGGGGGTCCCCATCTACTTGAGATGCGGTGCGGCACTTGGGAGTGGAGCCATCGACGCTACCGCTCGGTGCAGAGTCTTGACTGCGCTTCGGGACGAGGGGTCGGCGGACCCGCCGTATATGACGTAGAGCTTCTTTCGACGCTCATCGTCGCTGGAGCTGGAGTCCTCATGGTTGCGTGCCGCCTTCACGGCGCGCTGAGGCTCCTGGAACTCCTCTGGGTGGTCGATGCTGTCTGGGACATCGACCCTCTGCTTGCCCTCCTTTGGACGGAAGGGTGGGGCGTCAGTCCGCTGCTGCTTCCCTTTGCGGAAGCGCTCTGCGAGATTTCGGATCTCCCGACACTCGGCAGTAGTGTGGCGACAGCTGCCGTGCACGGGGCATATATTGTCTTGATCACCTTCTGGGATTGGTGATCTTCGCTGCCTCTTGTCGGGGCGCGGCCCCCGAGCCCCACTGAGCGTCGCTGCAGTGACGACTGGAGCTGCGGTCGGTGATTCTATCTTGCCTCTGCCTTGGTTCTTGGCCTTCTTGCTGCCTCCATAGGGAGTAGGACCAGATCCGGGCTGTCCTCCTGACTCGGAGGACGGCAGTGAGTGCCAGTTTCGCCCTTCGGCTGCCCTGGCGCACTTGTCTGCCAGGCTGAAGAGCTCGGAGACGTCGCGGACCTCTCTGGTCGCGAGCTTCTCGAGCATCTTCTTGTCCCGGACACCTTGCCGGAACGCCACCACCACAGAAGCATTTTGAATGTGTGGGATGGTGTTCCGCACCTGGGAGAACCGCTGGATGAAGGAGCGCAGCGACTCCCCCGGTTGTTGCTGGATGGCGTGGAGGTCGAGCTCCGTGCCAGGCCGGGTGTAGGAACTGCCGAAGTTGGCGATGAACTGCCGGCAGAGCTCTCCCCAGGAAGTTATGGAACCCTGGGGGAGGTTCATGAGCCAAGACCGGGCTGGACCGGTCAAGGCGACAGGGAAGTAATTGGCCATGACGGCTTCATTCCCTCCTGCAGCAAGCACGGCGGTGGAGTAGATCTGGAGGAACTCCGCCGGGTTGACGCTGCCGTCGTACTTCTCGGTCAGGTGCGGCCGAAACTTGCGCGGCCACTTCGCGAAGCGAAGGTGGGGCGTGAGGGCCGCACATCCCGCTTCTGTCGCCGCAGGTTCTGGTGCCGCGAACGCTTGGTTCGCACCGGGCACAGTGTACCCCGGTATGGGCAAGGCTGCGCCATAGGCCGGGGGTGCCATCTGCAGGACATATGACTGTGGCATATTCTGCACGGCGTAGGCCTGGGGCAGAGATCGCGTGGCGAAAGTCTGCTCTTCAGGCTGGGTCGAGGCCGACGTCACGCTGCCACCAGCCTCTTGGTTGCGACGCCTTTCTCGGCGTTGCTCGAGGTATACCCGGGCATCTTGACCCAAGTGACACCGCTCCAGCTCTGTCCTCAGATCCGTCGACTGGAGCCTGGTGGAGCTGGAATCTGCCGTCTGCTCGTCAACCATTGGCGTGCGCATCAGCGACACGGCCCGTTGGCCAGAGCGTCGTCCCCGCCGAAGTCGAGGGTTTGCGGCGGCGACGACGAGACGGTCTACCTCGCGAATCCACTACTGGGTCGCTGCCGGAGGCGCGTCCCCAGCAGGCGGATTGTGCAGTAGCGCTCTTGCTGCAGCTAGCGCACCCCCACCGGGTACGCCCAGCGCTACTGAAGACCTGACGCTGGTTGGAGCCTGCATTGCCGGGGTCGGCGCTGCCAGAGCCGGTTGCTGGCTCCCAGCTTGTACGGACACACTCCGTCCCGAGTGTGTTGACATGTACTCCCCCCTGGTCGCGGTTCGCTGTGGAGGCGGGGGAGGAGAGTTTGCCGCTGAAGGAAGCTTGGTCATCTTCGTCGGCGGAAACTCGTCGCGCAAGGGAAAAGCCCCCTACCTGGCGCACCAAATGTCGAAGTGTTCGGTCAACACTTCCCCCGGGCCTGCACTGGGCAGCCCGCGGAGGTTCTTTTTTCGTTGGGGCTAGTCCCTTGCGGAGAGCTTGAGCGTATGGACGAGTTAGTAAGAGCTTGACACGGCGAGTTTTACGTGGTTCAGGCCGCCGGAGCGTAAAACCCTACGTCCACGGCGAGCTATGGAGCTCGCTGTATTGCTTGCTGCTCAAAACCGGAGTCCTGAGCTTGAGGATGAGTTACAACTTGGGTGGTGAATGGCTAGCGTATGAGTTGCGGGATTGCGAACCCTTGCTATCGTCGCCTACCCGAGTCTTTTATAGTCCAAGACTCGGGTGGCTTACAAGGGGGGGCCCGGGACCCGACAAGTGGTCCCGGGGAGATTGTCTGTTATCTACCGTATCAGCAGTTATGCCGGTAGTTGTCTCTGGCGAAGGCTTCTGAGTCTTCGTCTTGCAGCCCTGCCCATGCCGCATGCTAGTCGTAGTGGATGATGACGGCGGGGGCGGCATGGGATGTCTTGTCGCTGCGTTTATTGGCTGGCAGGCTCTGACACCGCGCGCCAGTCTGTGATGCGACTGGGCGCAACGGCACCTGACAGAGGCGTGCTCCGCGTCTCCGCGTCTTGGGAAGACGAGGGCCTTGAATACCTTGTACGGGCAAGGTATGAGGCGTCTTTACGCCCGCTGCCTATCGCTCGGGGTTAGGCAGCACCGTTATGCTGGCCACGTGGCGGGCCCGGAGCCCTCCTCAGAGGAGAGGGGTGGTCCGGCCCCGCGGGACACGTGGAGCCTTCGGACCTCTCCCCGCGGAGGGGCAGGTTCGGCTTCTGTCGGCCACCTGGCGGGCTCGGAGCTCCTCTCTGAGGGGAGGGAGGTCCGGCCCTGCCGGATGCGTGGCACCTTCGGACCTCTCTCCCGCGGAGGGGGAGGTCTGGCTTCAGTATGCCACGTGGCGGGCCCGGAGCTCTCCTCTGAGGAGAGGGAGGTCCAGCCCCACCGTACGCGTGGCGCCTTCGGAGCTCTCCCTGCGGAGAAGGGCGAGTTCCTTAGGCATTTTGCCCTGTGCGCGGGGGTACCCCATATCGCGGGTACCGACAATGCCGTTAGCTGTCTCTGGCGGTAGCTTCTTAGCCTTCGTCCCGTCGCCCTGCCCACGCCGCATGCTAGGCGTAGTGGTTGATGATGGCAGGGGCGGCAGGGCGTGTCTTGTCACAGTTTTTATTGGCCTACTGCTCATGACACTGTGTGCCTGTCTTGACTGTGACTGGTCACAGTGCCTCCTGGCAGGCGTGCACTGCATCTCCGTGCCTTGGGAAGGCGCGGGTCTTTAATGTCGCGGGTCTTTACTCCCGCTGCCTACCGCACTGGGGCAGGCAGCGCGGCTCTGCTAGCCATGTGGTGGGCTCGGAGCTTTCCTCTGAGGAGAGGGGAGGTCCGGCCCCACTGGACACGTGGAGCCTTCGGAGCTCACCCCCGCGGAGGGGGAGGTCTGGCTCCGGCGGCCACGTGGCTGGCCCGGAGCCAAGGTCCAGCCCCGCTGGACACGTGGCACCTTCAGAGGTCACCCCTGCTGAGGGGGGAGCTCCAGCCCCACTGGACACGTGGCGCCCTTGGAGCTCACCCCTGTGGAAGGGGCGAGGTCCTTAGTCGGTTTTGTCTTGTGCGCGGGGGTACCCGGTATTGAGGGTACCGACAGTGGCCCCCGGGCCCACCTCGGGGCAGATAACGAGCCCGAGGTGGGGCCTTCACCTTTTCTATCCCACGCACTTTCTTTAAACTTCTTTGGACCGTCGCTTGGGCAACGGAAGGATGTGGGGACTTGACTCTTGCGTTGAAAGTTGCTTTTACTGCGGCGGTTCCCAAGGCTGCCATTACTGCACGTCGCAGCACCCTGCCAGGAACCTCCGGGTTATCCGCTCAGGAGGCTGACTTCTTGGTCCACCGCTTCTGCAGGCCAGCTTGGACCCACTTGTCATCGTCGCTGGGGCTTGGACCTGGGGTGTCTGCCCCGAGCGGCACATACGAAGCGTTTCAAATCGCTTCTGGGAGGTTTAAAAGAGATTCCCTCTACATCACAGGCTTCCCTTTGCACATCTCCCTACGCCTAAGCCTTCCAGATTCTTCCGTGCGCCCAAGCCTTCTCTGCCTTCCAAGTTCTTGCCCCTTCATATTCGATGGCTTCCAGCCTGCCTCCGCCGCGCATCGCCTGGACGAAAGACCTTGGGTCGGTGCCCAAGCTGCTGGGATTGCACTCGGAAGAGCAGAGGCGTTGTCTTCGGTGGGGATCTCTCCCCCTGCGTCTGGAGAGAGGGGAGACTGTCCTCTTCGCCGCCTACGTCTTCGCGGGGTTTCTCCCGCCGATTTCTTCCTTCTTCGTGACTCTTCTGGATACTTACAGTCTCCAGCTTCACCACCTCTCCCCGAACTCCTTCAACTCTGGCTGCCGTCTTCGTGCACTTCTGCGAGATGTTTGTGGGAGTGCGTGCTTCTGTGACGCTCTTCCGTCACTTGTTCTTGCTGCAGACGACCGGGCGCGGCTCGAGGAATCAACTGGGTGCCTACTACTTCCAGCACCGCTGCAAGGATCTGAAGGTCTCCAGGTACCTTCTGCCCTTCAGCGCCTTGAGGTGGGAAGGCTGGAGGGATGACTGGGTGATCGTGAGGACCGATGGGCACTGTCGAAGTGTTCGGTCGACACTTCCCCCGGGCCTGCACTGGGCAGCCCGCGGAGGTTCTTTTTTCGGTGGGGCTAGACCCTTGCGGAGAGCTTGAGCGTATGGACGAGTTAGTAAGAGCTTGACACGGCGAGTTTTACGTGGTTCAGGCCGCCGGAGCGTAAAACCCTACGTCCACGGTGAGCTATGGAGCTCGCTGTATTGCTTGCTGCTCAGAGCCGGAGTCCTGAGCTTGAGGATGAGTTACAGCTTGGGGGTGAATGGCTAGTGTATGAGTTGCGGGAGTGTGAACCCCTGCTATCGTCGCCTACACGAGTCTTTTATAGTCCAAGACTTGGGTGGCTTACAAGGGGGGGGCCCGGGACCCGACAGGTGGTCCCGGGGAGATTGACTGTGATCTAACGTATCTGCAGTTATGTCGGTAGTTGTCTCTGGCGAAGGCTTCTGAGTCTTCGTCTTGCAGCCCTGCCCATGCCGCATGCTAGTCGTAGTGGATGATGACGGCGGGGGCGGCATGGGATGTCTTGTCGCTGCGTTTATTGGCTTGCAGGCTCTGACACCGCGCGCCAGTCTGTGATGCGACTGGGCGCAACGGCTCCTGACAGAGGCGTGCTCCGCGTCTCCGCGTCTTGGGAAGACGCGGGCCTTGAATACCTTGTACGGGCAAGGTATGGGGCGCCTTTACGCCCGCTGCCTATCGCTCGGGGGCAGGCATCGCCGTTCTGCTGGCCACATGGCGGGCCCGGAGCCCTCCTCAGAGGAGAGGGGGGTCTGGCCCCGCGGGACACGTGGAGCCTTCGGACCTCTCCCCGCGGAGGGGGAGGTTCGGCTTCTGTTGGCCACGTGGCGGGCCCAGAGCTCCTCTCTGAGGAGAGGGAGGTCCGGCCCCGCCGGATACGTGGCACCTTCGGACCTCTCTCTTGCGGAGAGGGAGGTCCGGCTTCTGTATGCCATGTGGCGGGCCCGGAGCTCTCCTCTGAGGAGAGGGAGGTCCGGCCCCGCCGGACGCGTGGCTCCTTCGGAGCTCTCCCTGCGGAGAAGGGCGAGTTCCTTAGGCATTTTCCCCTGTGCGCGGGGGTACCCCATATCGCGGGTACCGACAGTGGCCCCCGGGCCCATCTCGGGGGAGATAGCGAGCCCGAGGTGGGACCTCCATCTCTTCTGATCCGCGCACTTTCTCTAAGTCCCGCATTGACCGCTGCCGGAGCACGAACGGTCGCGGGATCGTGGGAGCGTGCGCCCACTTGATGGTTGCTTTCACTGCGGCGGTTCCCAAGACTGCCACTTCTGCACGTTGCGGCGCTTTCTTCGGGAACCGCCGAAGTGCCTTGCCGGCTTGTCTTCTTAGGAGACTGACTCCTTGCCCCACCGCTTCAGTTGGGCGGCTTGGGCCCACCTGTCATCGGTCCTCAGTCTTGGAGCCGAAGCGGTTGCCGATGCGGCGTATTTGAAGAGTTTCGAATCGCTTGGAATTGCACCCGGGAAGTTTTTAGAGGGGATCTTACCCACATTGTGGCTTCCCTTCGCACTTCCCAACGCTTTTTCTTGGACTCTTGCGCCTTTGTCTTATTCCTTTGAGTCCTCCCTCGTCATAGCCTCCAACCCGCCACCAGAGAAGAAGCGCGCTCGATCTCCTCCAGCGGCGGCGTCTGTGCCAAGTCGGGAAGCTGGGGTGCCTGGCACTCCTTCCGGTGGCGACTCAAAGAGGCCCCGGGCTGATGCGTTGAGGGGAGCTTCTGGGGCGTCCCCTTGTAAGGGCCTCAGTTTTGGACACACATTTGCAGTGTTCATCACCACACCACACACCTCATTTGAGGAAGAATGATGAACACAAATGAAGAGCAAGCAACAATTATCAACATGCTCCTTAGAGAACAAACTTACACATTGCAAAAGTGGTATTTCCCACATGTGATATAGATGGGCTGGACATAGGAAAAACTCCTACACTTTGCTAAGGATGTCCATGCCAAGTTTCACCCAAATTCAAAACCTTTTTGAGGTCATCTTGGGTATAGATAGGAAAGGGGCAGTTTGAAAACATATTCAAATTCAAACTGTTTTTATACCATGAATTTGAAAGTGGAAGGCATATTCTTACTCAGCACACTTTTGTGAGCTCACACACCAATTTTCACTCCATTTGGAGTTGATCTTGACATGAGCTAAGGGGGAGAAATTCAAACTTTATTTGAATTTCAAACTGAACATGTGCTGAAATTCATTCAAACCAAACCTCATTTGAACTTTGATCAATTCAAATGGCTCATGGGGGAATAATTTGAATTGCCAAGGGTAGTATGGGGTTCACTGTTTACAACAGTGATTAGAAGTAAATTTCAGAGGTTAAAAGGAAGGGTGGGACCCACATGTCAGCCTCTACTTCAACACAAACCGACTGAGACTTTTCACTCGGGTCGCCGAGCCGCAGCGGTGATCGCCACCGAGGCCAGCCACCGCGCCACCAGCTGCTTGCCCACGCGCGGGCATGAGGCGGTGCAGAGCCTTCTTAAGGCGCCTGGCCCCCTCCTCTGCCGAGGTACCGACGTGTTTTCCCGCAAGAACCCAGCACCGGCCGAAAGTTTCCGCAGTTCGGACTTGATCGGAGGACACCGATCGCAGCTCCCTCCTTCCACTCCAGAGCCCCAGCAAGGTACTAGAGACCTTCCTCCATCCTCCCCATTGCTAGAATTCGGTTGAAACCGATTGATATCGGCTGTGCCGAAAGATCAAACTCGGAACTTGGAACCGCCGCACCTCGGGCTCTCGTGGACAGCCCAACCTGGGCGTTGTCACGCCCGAGCCAAGGCACCCTTGGACGCGCGGGTGACCGGTGCTGCTCATCCCCGAGCCACAGCTCGAGTGGTTGCTCACCGGCGGCGAATTTCCACTTTTCCCCTTTCTGTGTGCAGAACGACCTTCGGGTACGATTCTGTTTAATTCGTGCTCTAGAAAGGATTAGAGGGCCTCAGGCCACTCCCACACGAGCTAGACACGGTAACGCACAAGTTGCCTTCACAACTCTGGGCCGGAGAACCTCTGTGCCCGGCGTAATTTAAGGTCTACTAATGGCGGAACGAACGGGGGGTATCGGGCGCATGGTGAGGACCTATTTCGGGCCTTCCCCGAGCTGCCTCGAGCTCACGTCGACCTTCTCTGAGGTCCACTGATGCTCCCCGACCGATTTCCCAAATAGCTGAGGTACTAGGGGAGTCAGCCGACACGGCCGAAGTCATTCCGATATGGCGGCTCGTCGCCGACCATGCTCCGGCCGTTGTCATGAGCAGTTGACCCTCGGATCCTGTTCCCCAAGTAAAATTAGGCAGGGGAGGCCATAATCAAGAAGTTTGGAGCTGTACAGCAGCCGGCGGCGAGCTCTCCGGTGAGGTCCCTCGGCGGCGGGGCGCGGGTGTCGCGAGGTTGAAGAAGGGGGTGGACCCCAGCTGTCAGCGGCCGATATTTTGAATCGGGATCCGGCTGCGGCCGGGATCGGGTGTGCTGGCACGCAAAATCCTTGTGGGCCGCGGTGTGCCATCGCCTAGGCGTGCGACGCGTGTCCCCTGGGCCCACGCGCGAGTTTAAACTTTTCCCCGATTTTCAGATTTTCTTCAAACTTCAAATCCTTATAACTTTGGCTAGAAAGTTCCAAATTAAGTGAACCAAATTTTGCTGGATCCAGCTCTCTGAGTACTTTCCAGAAAATTAAGTTTCACTTCATGAAATTCCTTAATTCTCCAGAATTAATTCCTTAAAGTTTAAACTGTTAGGAATTTTAACTGGAGAATCCTTTGGAGGAAAATCCTGAAATTTTGCTGAGATGTTCACCAAAATATCCTTGAACTACCATAAAAATTTCAGATCCATTTGAGCTCATTTAGTCCACCTAATGGTGTGATTAGTAAAACTGTTCCAGAGAAAATAGAAAATGTTCAGAAACATTTTCAGAATTTTCTCTGAAATTGTTTAGCTCATATCTTTAGTTAGAGACTTCCAAATTAAGTGAGACCAACTCCATTAGAACCCTCTGAAAATCTAGTTTTCAGAAAGTCATAGTTTGTCTCATGAAAATTCCTAGAACACCCTAAGAATTCCAATTAAGGTCAAGGACATAATTATTTGTGGAGGGCTCAAATGAGCTTTGCTGCAACTAAAACTTGACCAAGTCTCTGTTTAGGTTGTAACCAAGCCACAGTAAAAGTTTCACAGTCATTAGGTCTATCTAGCAAAGGTTATAGACTTCACAACTTCAAACTTAATACAAATGCATTAAATTAATACATGTATTGTTTCTATCATGTAGTCGCTAAGGTCGAGGAGGAACCCGAAGTCCTAGACTTCGTTACTCCGGAGGAACAGCTAGCCTACGACCAAGAGCAGCAAGGCAAGCTCCGGTTTGCATTAACCTTTTTACAAATTTTTATTGTTTTGAGCACATACTTGTTTCCTTTGTTCTGTGCATTAGAGTCTTGTTTGGAGATCCAACTGCATAGCCAAGAAAACCACGGGTTGGGTTTAGGATTGCAAACCTCGTTAGCCACTGCATTGCTAGGATAGAGTAGGATTCGGTACAAGTCGAATAGTTGGAACTACTCGCGAGAATAGGCTAGAGGCACATTGCTCGGGTAGAGATAGCACATGATACACATGGCAAGAAAATGAGACCGAGCGGAGAGTAAGGGCAGCAGGACTTTGGGGCCTGTGTGCTGTAGCTCCGTTTGTGTCGATTGAGGACCGAGCCATGCGCGGGCCTGTTGAACAAGCTAGAACAGTACCGAAGACCTACCGGCTATATGGGAACCGGGAAACTGATGTAACTCGGGTAGCTGGGTATTGAGGCATTGCCCGTCGTTCAGAGGGTAGGTTGAGAGCTCAAGGTGTAAATCGGCTGGCAGCACGGAGATGCGCGTGCAGAGACCTCTTGCTTGGGACGATGGGACCGGTTCAATATTTGGCTAACGGGTGAAAGGTAGTCGCGTACGGCGTCCGTGATGGTTGTTGTAGGCAACATCGAGTACGGGCGTACGTGACGGGTTGTTCGGGTAACCCTGCAGGTGTAAATCGATTATAATCGCCGTCCCTTGCGGTCAGTGAGTACCACTTGTTCACTGTACCGTGATGTAGAAAGAACAGGCTGGTACATGTTAAAATGTTGCTGATTGAAAGCTGGACATTGATTGTTAATGATATGCTGTAGCTTAGAGCTAATTAAAGTTCTTTTTCAACTTTGGGCAAAGTACATGAGCAGTCAAATTTGTTTAAAAATTTGAACTATGTTTCCATGTGTTATGGGTTCAATGACATATCTTATGTTATAACTCAATGGTTTACTGTTTAAATAAATATTTGACATTTCTCAAATATATTTTTACAGATGGCAGCAGATAAACGGTTGGAGAACGGGTGGGTAGTTTCCCACTGCTCTGACCGTAGCGGCTACCCGGAAGCATTGTGGCAAATGCTCCAATATTTGGGGTACAACCAGATGCCGCAATACTTCGCTAAGGAAGAAGGCGAAGAGGGGAACAAGACGTGGACGATCCATGACGAGGTTTCCGCAGGACCAACGCCACCCGGTTGGGTGCCATTCACCGTCACGGTGAGAGGAAGACAACCGGAAGGGATGTGGCAAGTGGCAGCCCGTGACACTATGTCACGTTTCTGCCAACTACACGTGCAGGCTATGGAGGGTACTCCATACGCACTCGTTCCGGTGGAGGGGCGAGCTCAGCATGTGTGGGAAGAGAGGTACCTGGAGGCAACATACCCGAGTTGCCCAAGGTACAACCCCGCGGAGGCAAACCTCAGCCTCCAAATGAGGGCGGGAAACGCTGTGATGGACAGCCAAGCTGTTCATACAGAGCATCTCGCCACCAAGCTCAAGGAGAGCACAAGCCGTGGAGATCAATTCGAGGGTGCTCACAGCGCACTCCGCAATGTGCTCCTTCCGACGATCAAGCGACTGAATGAACAACACAATCAGTTGCGTCGTCTGAAGAAGGCAAAGAAGAAGGGCCGTGTTGACATCGCGGCGTTGCAAGAGCTGGTGCAGACCCTAACCCAGCAGAATGAGGACCTTGCTCAAGAGCGGGACGACGCTATTGAGGAAGGACAAGGCTGGGAAGGGGACTACAACCAGGCTATGGATGAGGTGCATGCATTGCAGGACCTCGTGCCCCCGGTATTGGGCATACGCGCCATAGAGATGAAGTTCGGGCTGCTCCAAATCAGCGAGCAGCGCAAGACTCAGTTCGCGGTCCAGCAGCTCCAAGGATCCGCGAGCGCGTGGTGGGCCAACTTCTGTGCTTCCCAGCCCACCGACCGAGTGATGACCTGGGCGGAGTTCCGGATGGCCTTCAGGGCCTATCATATACCGCCCGGTTTGATGAAGAGGAAGACGCAGGAGTTCCTACACCTGCAACAAGGGAGCCGGAACGCGCTGGAATATTCCAGGGCGTTCAACGATCTCGCGCTCTACGCGTCGTATCACGCAGATACGGACGAGAAGTGGCGGGACCACTTTTACCAGGGGCTTAACCCGCTCCTGAAGGACAAGCTGGCGATGTTCAATCGCGGCAGCCTCAACGACATAATTGATGCTGCAATTGTTCAGGAGGACTCCGGCAAGGAGTTGGCGGCGGCAGAGCGAAAGCGAAGCGCGCCGCAGAGCAGCGGAGAAGGAGGCAGTCCTTCTCAGAAGTTTCGGATGGTGAATCACCCACCATCAGGTCCACGCTGGCAACCACCACAGCGGTCGATGCCGTTCCGCGGTCGGCCGTACTCGTCACCGGCATTCCGGCCGGCACTGCCAGTACCACCGCAACAACAGCAGCAGCAGCGGGCGATGCCGCGTGCGTTTGCACCTCCGCAACGCATGCCGGGCTTTCGTCCCCCGAGTACTCCACCAGCAGCGGCCACATGTTACAAGTGTGGTCGTCCAGGACACTTCGCGAGCAGTTGCCCGGAGAGGCAAGGCGGCGGAGTGGCACCACAGTTTCCGGGGAGGAATCAACCCCGGAACCCTACTAATGCGCGGCGGGCAAACCCTAGGCCCGGCACTGTCCACCAGCTTGCCATTGAGGACGTGCCGGAGGGCGAGCCAATCCTTGCGGGTATGTTCCAACTCCACCAGCATCCCGCTATAGTACTATTTGATTCAGGCGCCACGCATAATTTTATTAGCCAAGCTTTCATTGCTAAACACAGCTTGCCAATACTACCCACCGATAGTCCATATCTAATTTGTTCACCGGGTGGGAAGATTTCAGCAAGCGTAATGGTCTCCAAAGCACCATTATGCTTAGCGGGTAGAGTGTACCCCACGTCTCTCATTATCTTAGAGGGGCAGAAGGTCGATGTCATCCTAGGGATGTCGTGGTTAACCCGCCACGGCGCTGTTTTAGACACCGTCCTTCGAGTCGTGCACTTAAACTCAGAGGTGCACGGTTCTCACTCATTATTTCTGGACAGTCCAGAAATAAAACTTCCAAGTGTCTATCAAGCCACAACCATCAGATTGGAAGACATTCCAGTGGTCCGAGAGTTCCCGGATGTATTCCCGGACGATTTGCCGAGGATGCCACCCGATAGAGAGGTGGAGTTCAAGATTGAACTTGCACCGGGAACCATGCCAATATCCCGAAGGCCGTACAAGATGGCGCCCAAGGAGTTGGCTGAACTGAAGACTCAGCTTACGGACCTTCTGGAGAAGGGTTTTATTAGGCCGAGCTCCTCGCCATGGGGCTGTTCGGCATTATTTGTCAAGAAAAAGGATGAAACGTTGCGGCTTTGCATGGACTACCGTCCATTAAATGCCGTAACCATCAAGAACAAGTACCCGTTGCCACGGATCGACATGTTGTTTGATCAGTTGGTCGAAGCAAAGATCGTTTCCAAGATGGATTTAAGATCCGGGTACCATCAGATTAAGAAAAGGGCGGAGGACATTCCAAAGACAGCTTTCTCGACAAGGTACGGACTTTATGAGTACCTGGTCATGTCCTTTGGCCTCACCAATGCTCCAGCTCACTTCATGTACTTAATGAACTCGGTGTTCATGCCGGAGCTGGACAAGTTTGTCGTGGTCTTCATCGACGACATCCTGGTATATTCCAAGTCGGAGGAAGATCACAAGAAACATTTGCGTATAGTCTTGCAACGGCTGCGGGATCACAAGTTATACGCAAAGTTCAGCAAATGCGAGTTTTGGATATCGCAAGTGCCTTTCCTCGGGCATATCATCTCAGCGGAGGGTATCGCTGTGGACCCGAGCAAGATCACGCAAGTGCTGAATTGGAAATCCCCGAGAACTGTTCATGAGGTACGGAGTTTCCTCGGACTCGCGGGATATTATCGGAGGTTCATTCCGAACTTCTCGAAGATTGCCAAGCCAATGACAGAGCTGCTGAAGAAGGCTACCAAATATGTTTGGAGTCCAGCATGTGAAGCAGCATTCAAGGCTTTAGTCAAGCACCTGACATCAGCACCGGTTTCGGCGCAGCCAGACACAACAAAACCGTTCGATGTGTACTGCGATGCATCCGGCATTGGGCTCGGATGTGTGCTGATGCAAGACCGAAGAGTGGTCGCGTATGGATCACGGCAGCTTAGGAACCATGAGCAAAATTATCCAACTCACGACTTGGAGCTCGCTGCCGTGGTACTTGCACTGAAGATGTGGAGGCAATACCTACTCGGTAACCTCGTACATTTATATACCGACCACAAAAGCCTCAAGTACATATTCACTCAGAAGGAGCTGAACATGAGGCAACGAAGATGGTTAGAACTGATAAAGGATTACGAGATAGAGATCCATTATCATCCGGGCAAGGCAAACGTTGTGGCGGACGCGCTAAGCCGCAAGTCACACGTCAATAATCTGACCATCACACCGTTGGAAGAGAGCGAACCACCACTACATGTGATTCCACACGGAGCTCTCTACAACCTAGCTTTGGTCCCCACCACCCGTGAAGAGATAGCGGCAGCCCAGAAGAATGACAAGGGCATGTCACATTTGCGGAGACGTGTAGACAGTGGGGAGTTGAAATGTTTCCGGAAGGACGGAGACGGCGTCCTATGGTTCAAGGAACGGATTGTCGTACCCCGAAACCCGGAGCTACGGAAGAAAATCTTTGATGAGGCTCACTTATCAAAATTTTCTATTCACCCCGGCAGCAACAAAATGTATCAAGAACTCAGAAGAAAGTTTTGGTGGACACGGATGAAGCAAGAGACTGCAAAATACGTGTCCGAGTGTGATACATGTTGAAGGGTGAAGGCAGACCACATGCGGAAACCGGGACTGCTGCAACCACTGGGCATTCCTGCCTGGAAGTGGGAGGACGTGAGCATGGATTTCGTCGTCGGTTTACCCACCACCTTACAGAAACATGATTCTGTGTGGGTGATCGTCGATCGGCTCACCAAAGTTGCCCATTTCATCCCGGTCAACACCAACTACAACGCCAAGAAGTACGCTGAACTGTACATCTCACGGATCCTATGCTTATACGGCGTACCCCGTACCATCATATCGGACCGGGGCACTTTATTTGTGTCCCGTTTTTGGGAGCAGCTACATGCTGCCTTGGGGACGAAGCTGATCCGTAGTTCAGCCTACCACCCGCAGACGGATGGACAAACCGAGCGGGTAAATCAGATTCTAGAAGACATGCTACGAGCTTGCGCTATCGACCACGGCAAGAATTGGGATGATCACTTGCCGTTAGCCGAGTTCTCGTACAACAATGGGTACCAAGCCAGCATCAAGATGGCGCCCTACGAGGCGCTATACGGCAGAAAATGCCGCACACCACTGAACTGGTGTGAGTCTGGCGAGAGGGTTACCTTCGGGATTGACCTTGTCAACGACGCGGAAGAAAAGGTTCGACTGATTCAAGCGAACCTAAGAGCCGCTCAATCCCGACAGAAACAGTATGCGGACCGGAGAAGGCGCCCATTACAATTCGAAGTTGGAGATCACGTATATCTACGGGTGTCTCCAATGAAGGGTGTAAACAGATTTGGGGTGAGAGGAAAGTTGGCACCCCGATTCATCGGTCCATTCCAGATTACCGAAAGATGTGGATCGGTAGCATACCGGCTGAAATTACCAGAAGCACTTTCCGGTGTGCACGACGTCTTTCACGTTTCCCAGCTGAGGAAGTGTCTCAAGCTATCAACTACCGTTCAGCTGGAAGACATTGAAGAACTGCAACCGGATCTCACCTATCGGGAGGAACCGGTGCAGATTATTGATGAAAAGGCCCGAACCACACGCAACCGTACGTTGTGGTTCTACAAGGTTCTGTGGAGTAATCTGTAAGGGCCTCAGTTTTTGACACTCATTTGCAGTGTTCATTACCACACCACACACCTCATTTGAGGAAGAATGATGAACACAAATAAAGAGCAAGTAACAATTATCAACATGCTCATTAGGGAACAAACTCACACATTGCAAAAGTGGTACTTCCCACATGTGATATAGATGGGCTGGACATATGAAAACTCCTACACTTTGCTAAGGATGTCCATGCCAAGTTCCACCCAAATTCAAAACCTTTTTGAGGTCATTTTGGGTATAGTTAGGAAGAGGGCAGTTTGAAACCATATTCAAATTCAAACTGTTTTCACCCACTGAATTTAAAAGTGGAAGGCATATTCTTGCTCAGCACATTTTTGTGAGCTCACACACCAATTTTCACTCCATTTGGAGTTGATCTTGACATGAGCTAAGGGGGAGAAATTCAAACTTTATTTGAATTTCAAACTGCACTTGTGCTGAAATTCATTCAAACCAAACCTCATTGGAACTTTGATCAATTCAAATGGCTCTTGGGTGAATAATTTGAATTGCCAAGGGTAGAATAGGGTTCACTGTTTACCACAGCTGTTAGGAATAAATTTCAGAGGTTAAAAGAGAAGTGGGACCCACATGTCAGCCTCAGCCTCAAAACAAACCGACTGAACCACAGTTCAGTCGGTTCCCGGCAACTGTGCGCGCGCGCCACCGAAGGGGGCAGCCGGCGCCAGCTCCTGCTGCGTGCCCCAAGCCGGAGACCAGCCGGCCGGGCTATTTATTCCCTCCCCGGCGTGCTTCAGTCACCATTTCCTCGAGCTGCCGACGCACATGACTTGTTTTTCCACTGCCATCGCCGCCGCTCGAGTTCCTGCTTGATCAAGCCGATCGCAGCCCCCTCTTTCCATTCCAAGGTCCCAGCAAGGTACTAGCAACCATCCTCCATCCTTCCCATTGATAGAAATCGATTGAAACCGAGTGATATCGGCTGTGCCGAAAGATCAAACTCGGAACTGGAAACCGCCGCACCTCGGGCTCTCGTGGACAGCCCAACCTGGGCGTTGTCACGCCCGAGCCAAGGCACCCTTGGACGCGCAAGTGATCGGTGCTGCTCATCCCCGAGCCACAGCTCGAGTGGTTGCTCACCGGCGGCGAATTTCCACTTTTCCCCTTTCTGTGTGCAGAACGACCCTCGGGTACGATTCTGTTTAATTCGTGCTCTAGAAAGGATTAGAGGGCCTCAGGCCACTCCCACACGAACTAAACACGGTGACGCACAAGTTGCCTTCACAACTCTGGGCCGGAGAACTTCTGTGCCCGGCGTAATTCAAGGTCTACTAATGGCGGAACGCACGGGGGGTATCGGGCGCACGGTGAGGACCTATTTCGGGCCTTCCCCGAGCTGCCCCGAGTTCATGTCGACCTTCTCTGAGGTCCACTGATGCTCCCCGACCGGTTTCCCAAGTAGCTGAGGCACTAGGAGCATCAGCCGACATGGCCGAAGTCGTTCCGATATGGCGGCTCGTCGCCAACCATGCTCCGGCCATTGTCATGAGCAGCTGACCCTCGGATCATGTTCCCCAAGTAAAAGTAGGCAGAGGCGGCCAGAATCAAGAAGTTTGAAGCGGTACAGCAGCCAGCGGCGAGCTCTCCGGCGAGGTCCCTCGGCGGCGGAGCGCGGGTGTCGCGAGGTTGAAGAAGGGGGTGGACCCCAGCTGTCAGCGGCCGATATTTTGAATCGAGATCCGGCTGCGGCCGGGATCGGGTGTGCTGGCGCGCAAAAGCCTTGTGGGCCGCAGTGTGCTGTCGCTTCGGCGTGCGACGCGTGTCCCCTGGGCCCACGCGCGAGTTTAAACTTTTCCCCGATTTTCAGATTTCCTTCAAACTTCAAATCCTTATAACTTTGGCTAGAAAGCTCCAAATTGAGTGAACCAAATTTTGCTGGATTCAGCTCTCTGAGTACTTTCCAGAAAATCAAGTTTCACTTCATGAAATTCCCTAATTCTCCAGAATTAATTCCTTAATGTTTAAACTGTTAGGAATTTTAACTGGAGAATCCTTTGGCGGAAAATCCTGAAATTTTGCTGAGATGTTCACCAAAATATCATTGAGCTACCATAAAAATTTCAGATCCATTTGAGCTCATTTAGTCCACCTAATGGTGTGATTAGTAAAACTGTTCCAGAGAAAATAGAAAATGTTCAGAAACATTTTCAGGATTTTCTCTGAAATTGTTTAGCTCATATCTTTAGTTAGAGACTTCCAAATTAAGTGAGACCAACTCCATTAGAACCCTCTGAAAATCTAGTTTTCAGAAAGTCATAGTTTGTCTCATGAAAATCCCTAGAACACCCTAAGGGTTCCAATTAAGGTCAAGGACATAATTATTTGTGGAGGGCTCAAATGAGCTTTGCTGCAACTAAAACTTGACCAAGTCTTTGTTTAGGTTGTAACCAAGCCACAGTAAAAGTTTCACAGTCATTAGGTCTGTCTAGTAAGGGTTATAGGCTTCACAACTTCAAAGTTAATACAAAGGCCTCTAAATTAATACATACATTGTTCTTATCATGTAGTCGCTAAGGTCGAGGAGGAACCCGAAGTCCTAGACTTCGTTACTCCGGAGGAACAGCTAGCCTACGACCAAGAGCAGCAAGGCAAGCCCCGGTTTGCATTAACCTTTTTACAAATTTTTATTGTTTTGAGCACATACTTGTTTCCTTTGTTCTGTGCATTAGAGTCTTGTTTGGAAATCCAACTGCATAGCCAAGAAAACCATGGGTTGGGTTTAGGATTGAAAACCTCGTTAGCCACTGCATTGCTAGGATAGAGTAGGATTCGGTACAAGTCGAGTAGTTGGAACTACTCGCGAGAATAGGCTAGAGGCACATTGCTCGGGTAGAGATAGCACATGAAACACATGGCAAGAAAATGAGACCGAGCGGAGAGTAAAGGCAGCAGGACTTTGGGGCCTGTGTGCTGTAGCTCCGCTTGTGTCGATTGAGGACCGAGCCATGTGCGGGCCTGTTGAACAAGCTAGAACAGTACCGAAGACCTACCGGCTATATGGGAACCGGGAAACTGATGTAACTCGGGTAGCTGGGTGTTGAGGCATTGCCCGTCGTTCAGAGGGTAGGTTGAGAGCTCGAGGTGTAAATCAGCTGGCGGCACAGAGATGCGCGTGCAGGGACCTCTTGCTCGGGACGATGGGACCGGTTCAATATTTGGCTAACGGGTGAAAGGTAGTCGCGTACGGCGTCCGTGATGGTTGTTGTAGGCAACATCGAGTACGGGCGTACGTGACGGGTTGTTCGGGTAACCCTGCAGGTGTAAATCGATTATAATCGCCGTCCCTCGCGGTCAGTGAGTACCACTTGTTCACTGTACCGTGACGTAGAAAGAACAGGCTAGTTACATGTTAAAATGTTGCTGATTGAAAGCTGGACATTGATTGTTAATGATATGTTGTAGCTTAGTGCTAACTAAAGTTCTTTTCAACTTTGGGCAAAGTACATGAGAGAAATGCGTTTCTTGTTTGATTGCGGCTCTCTCATGTGCCTTCGCGTAAGGTTCTCCACAACCTGCTGCTAAAACTTGAAAGTAAGGTTCTACTAATTAGGCGAGTCCTTGCAAATGATTTTACCTCATGTAACCCATTACCCTCATGTAGAAGTTCCATGTTTAGGTGAGACGGGTCAGACTTGCTGAGCCTTCGTGCTCACTGCTTGTGTTTGAAGCTTTTGCAGGGTTCTATGAGGAAGGGACTCCCGAAGAGGAGACGGAACCCCAGGAGGGGAACCCCGTCGAGTGGGAGTCGTGCACGCCGCAGAGTTAGTGTGCGTGTGTGCTAGCAAGGACACGTTCGAGGGCTGAACGTGCACTTGATGCTTAGTCTACGCCCGCGAGTGTGGACTAAACTTATTTTGATGTAAACATGTTGATAAACTTGTTTATGTAATAAAGCTTCCGCTTCCGCTTTGTACCTTTGACGTGTGTTATGCGGTGCTGTGCAACGCAGCACCCCTCAGCGTGATCCTGGCTCGACAGGACCCAAAGGGGTCGTGTCAGCGTGGTATCAGAGCTCGCTTGAGGTTTAACACAGTACAAAGGTCTCCCTTTTCAAAAATCCAGTGAGGAACGAGTTAGTAGCCCGTATAAGGATGTTATTAGTATATAGAAAGTGGCTTAGTAACCTATTTGTTATGTCGGAAAATCGTGCATCTCGGGACGTTCATGTCTTGGGGGGTGCACGTAAGCGCTGTCCACCAGTGCGCACAAGCTGAAGGGTGGAGCCCCACGGGTGGCAGGTAACCCGACCCGCTTTGATATCCTCTACGACTCTTCATGTCGTTTGGGGTATTCGAGCAACGTCTGTCCCTGGCGTGCGTGGTGCAACATGGGAGACCCCGTCACGTGGTCTGAAACGTGAACACGTAACTCAGGGCGTGTTTGGCTTGAGAACATCCGGGCGAGTGATGACGGCCGGATGTACCAACTGTATGGATTCCGGGCTCGGTGTGCAGCCGAGTCTGATGATTGGTTGAATTTCTGCAGGTAGCCTTACCACGAAACGGTAGACGTGTAGTATCCGTGTGCGAGTGACGAGTAGTGCCACTGAAGTAACGACGCCGGCTAAGTCCGGTATAGGTTTTTCCTTTGTGAGGACGTAGTACCGACATAATCTGGTGACGCCTCGACGTCACACCCAACAAAATGAACAACTTCATTTAAAATTTGATGGTTTTGATCCAAAGTAGTAAAACTTGATGTAACTCCTTCCCTTGAACAGGATATTCAAAGTTAACAAGCTTTCAACTTATAGGATGTTAAGGACAGAGCACTCCGTTTCCAGCTAAATTAAGGCTGAAGTTAATCAGAGGTTAGAGGTTGAGTTCTTTCGAGGTTGATGTCGTATGATACATCTCTGGAAAGCTTTGGAGGAGCTTTACAACTTTTCTGTTGAGTTCCAGAGGTGTTTCGTCCCTTAACCACTCGAAAAATGCAGCAGAGTTGAAACTGTCCAGAAAACAGGACGGAGCAAAGACTCTCTGTAAATTAAGCATAACTTCCTGCATAAAAATCCAAAAATAGAAAAATGAGGTAGTTCTGGAAAGATTATGAGATGGGTTACAACTTTGTAACAGAAAGTTTTGTCAGATTAGGAACAGAATTAACTGGGATTCTTGGATCAAATCAGTACCTAAGGCAGGGAGGTGCTGTCCAATTGTTTCCAGAAATTCTGTTAACTTTGACATCTCATAACTGTTGAACCAGAGCAGATCTTAGGCCAACCAAATACTTTCTGGAAAGCTATTGAAGTTAACTTTAACTTTGATGTTGAGCTCCAGGACTGGTTTTGCTTTTAACCTGGCCTAAATCAGATTAATATGGAAACTGGTCAGGGCTGTCATGGGAACAGCAGATCAGCAGTCAAATTTGTTTAAAAATTTGAACTATGTTTCCAAGTGTTAAGGGTTCAATGACATATCTTATGTTATAACTCAATGGTCTACTGTTTAAATAAATATTTGACATTTCTCAAATATATTTTTACAGATGGCAGCAGATAAACGGTTGGAGAACGGGTGGGTAGTTTCCCACTGCTCTGACCGTAGCGGCTACCCGGGAGCATTGTGGCTAATGCTCCAATATTTCGGGTACAACCAGATGCCGCAATACTTCGCCAAGGAAGAAGGCGAAGAGGGGAACAAGACGTGGACGATCCATGTCGAGGTTCCTGCAGGGCCTACGCCACCCGGTTGGGTGCCATTCACCGTCACGGTGAGAGGAAGACAACCGGAAGGGATGTGGCAAGTGGCAGCCCGTGACACTATGTCACGTTTCTGCCAACTACACGTGCAGGCTATGGAGGGAACTCCATACGCACTCGTTCCGGTGGAGGGACGAGCTCAGCATGTGTGGGAAGAGAGGTACCTAGAGGCAACAAACCCGAGTTGCCCAAGGTACAACCCCGCGGAGGCAAATCTCAGCCTCCAAATGAGGGCGGGAAACGCTGTGATGGACATCCAAGCTGTTCATACGGAGCATCTCGCCACCAAGCTCAAGGAGAGCACAAGCCGTGGAGATCATTTTGAGAGTGCTCACAGTGCACTCCGCAATGTGCTCCTTCCGACGATCAAGCGACTGAATGAACAACACAATCAGTTGCGTCGTCTGAAGAAGGCAAAGAAGGATGAAACGTTGCGGCTTTGCGTGGACTACCGTCCATTAAATGCCGTAACCATCAAGAACAAGTACCCGTTGCCACGGATCGACATGTTGTTTGATCAGTTGGTCGAAGCAAAGGTCTTTTCCAAGATGGATTTAAGATCCGGGTACCATCAGATTAAGATCAGGGCTGAGGACATTCCAAAGACAGCTTTTTCGACAAGGTACGGACTTTATGAGTACCTGGTCATGTCCTTTGGCCTCACCAATGCTCCAGCTCACTTCATGTATTTAATGAACTCGGTGTTCATGCCGGAGCTGGACAAGTTTGTCGTGGTCTTCATCGACGACATCCTGGTATGCTCCAAGTCGGAGGAAGATCACAAGAAACATCTGCGTATAGTCTTGCAACGGCTGCGGGATCACAAGTTATACGCAAAGTTCAGCAAATGCGAGTTTTGGATATCGCAAGTGCCTTTCCTCGGGCATATCATCTCAGCGGAGGGTATCGCTGTGGACCCGAGCAAAATCACGCAAGTGCTGAATTGGAAATCCCCGAGAACTGTTCATGAGGTACGGAGTTTCCTCGGACTCGCGGGATATTATCGGAGGTTCATTCCGAACTTCTCGAAGATTGCCAGGCCAATGACAGAGCTGCTGAAGAAGGCTACCAAATATGTTTGGAGTCCAGCATGTGAAGCAGCATTCAAGGCTTTAGTCAAGCACCTAACATCAGCACCGGTTTTGGCGCAGCCAGACACAACAAAACCGTTCGATGTGTACTGCGATGCATCCGGCATTGGGCTCGGATGTGTGCTGATGCAAGACCGAAGAGTGGTCGCGTATGGATCACGACAGCTTAGGAACCATGAGCAAAATTATCCAACTCACGATTTGGAGCTCGCTGCCGTGGTACTTGCACTGAAAATGTGGAGGCACTACCTACTCGGTAACCTCATACATTTATATACCGACCACAAAAGCCTCAAGTACATCTTCACTCAGAAGGAGCTGAACATGAGGCAACGAAGATGGTTGGAACTGATAAAGGATTACGAGATAGAGATCCATTATCATCCGGGCAAGGCAAACGTTGTGGCAGACGCGCTAAGCCGCAAGTCACACGTCAATAATCTGACCATCACACCGTTGGAAGAGAGCGAACCACCACTACATGTGATTCCACATGGAGCTCTCTACAACCTAGCTTTGATCCCCACCATCCGTGAAGAGATAGCGGCAGCCCAGAAGAATGACAAGGGCATGTCACATTTGCGGAGACGTGTAGACAGTGGGGAGTTGAAATGTTTCCGGAAGGACGGAGACGGCGTCTTATGGTTCAAGGACCGGATCGTCGTACCCCGAAACCCGGAGTTAAGGAAGAGAATCTTTGATGAAGCTCACTTATCTAAGTTTTCTATTCACCCCGGCAGCAACAAGATGTATCAAGAACTCAGAAGCAAGTTTTGGTGGACACGGATGAAGCGAGAGACGGCAAAATACGTGTCCGAGTGTGATACATGTCGACGGGTGAAGGCAGACCACATGCGGAAACCGGGACTGCTGCGACCACTGGGCATTCCTGCCTGGAAGTGGGAGGACGTGAGCATGGATTTCGTCGTCGGTTTACCCACCACCTTACAGAAACATGATTCTGTGTGGGTGATCATCGATCGGCTCACCAAAGTTGCCCATTTCATCCCGGTCAACACCAACTATAACGCCAAGAAGTACGCTGAACTGTACATCTCACGGATCCTATGCTTATACGGCGTACCCCGTACCATCGTATCGGACCGGGGCACTTTATTTGTGTCCCGTTTTTGGGAGCAGCTACACGCTGCCCTGGGGACGAAGCTGATCCGTAGTTCAGCCTACCACCCGCAGACGGATGGGCAAACGGAGCGGGTAAATCAAATCCTAGAAGACATGCTACGAGCTTGCGCTATCGACCACGGCAAGAATTGGGATGATCACTTGCCATTAGCCGAGTTCTCGTACAACAATGGGTACCAAGCCAGCATCAAGATGGCGCCCTACGAGGCGCTATACGGCAGGAAATGCCGCACACCACTGAACTGGTGTGAATCTGGCGAGAGGGTTACCTTCGGGATTGATCTTGTCAACAGCGCGGAAGAAAAGGTTCGATTAATTCAAGCGAACCTAAAAGCCGCTCAATCCCGACAGAAACAGTATGCGGACCGGAGGAGGCGCCCATTACAATTCGAAGTTGGAGATCACGTATACCTACGAGTGTCTCCAATGAAGGGCGTAAACAGATTTGGGGTGAGAGGAAAGTTAGCACCCCGATTCATCGGTCCATTCCAGATTACCGAAAGATGTGGATCGGTGGCATACCGGCTAAGATTACCAGAAGCACTTTCCGGTGTGCACGACGTCTTTCACATTTCCCAGCTGAGGAAGTGTCTCAAGCTATCAACTACCGTTCAGCTGGAAGACATTGAAGAACTGCAACCGGATCTCACCTATCGGGAGGAACCGGTGCAGATTATTGATGAAAAGGCCCGAACCACACGCAACCGTACGTTGTGGTTCTACAAGGTTCTATGGAGTAATCACTCCATGGGCGAAGCGACATGGGAGAGCGAAGAATTCCTTCGCACTAACTACCCCGACTTTTTCACGTCGCATATTCGGTAATTTTCCACCGTCCTCTCTCTCATTTCACCTTATAATCTCGGGACGAGATTCTTTTAAGAGGGGAGGAATGTAAGGGCCTCAGTTTTTGACACTCATTTGCAGTGTTCATCACCACACCACACACCTCATTTGAGGAAGAATGATGAACACAAATAAAGAGCAAGTAACAATTATCAACATGCTCATTAGGGAACAAACTCACACATTGCAAAAGTGGTACTTCCCACATGTGATATAGATGGGCTGGACATATGAAAACTCCTACACTTTGCTAAGGATGTCCATGCCAAGTTCCACCCAAATTCAAAACCTTTTTGAGGTCATTTTGGGTATAGTTAGGAAGAGGGCAGTTTGAAACCATATTCAAATTCAAACTGTTTTCACCCACTGAATTTAAAAGTGGAAGGCATATTCTTGCTCAGCACATTTTTGTGAGCTCACACACCAATTTTCACTCCATTTGGAGTTGATCTTGACATGAGCTAAGGGGGAGAAATTCAAACTTTATTTGAATTTCAAACTGCACTTGTGCTGAAATTCATTCAAACCAAACCTCATTGGAACTTTGATCAATTCAAATGGCTCTTGGGTGAATAATTTGAATTACCAAGGGTAGAATAGGGTTCACTGTTTACCACAGCTGTTAGGAATAAATTTCAGAGGTTAAAAGAGAAGTGGGACCCACATGTCAGCCTCAGCCTCAAAACAAACCGACTGAACCACAGTTCAGTCGGTTCCCGGCAACTGTGCGCGCGCGCCACCGAAGGGGGCAGCCGGCGCCAGCTCCTGCTGCGTGCCCCAAGCCGGAGACCAGCCGGCCGGGCTATTTATTCCCTCCCCGGCGTGCTTCAGTCACCATTTCCTCGAGCTGCCGACGCACACGACTTGTTTTTCCACTGCCATCGCCGCCGCTCGAGTTCCTGCTTGATCAAGCCGATCGCAGCCCCCTCTTTCCATTCCAAGGTCCCAGCAAGGTACTAGCAACCATCCTCCATCCTTCCCATTGATAGAAATCGATTGAAACCGAGTGATATCGGCTGTGCCGAAAGATCAAACTCGGAACTGGAAACCGCCGCACCTCGGGCTCTCGTGGACAGCCCAACCTGGGCGTTGTCACGCCCGAGCCAAGGCACCCTTGGACGCGCAAGTGATCGGTGCTGCTCATCCCCGAGCCACAGCTCGAGTGGTTGCTCACCGGCGGCGAATTTCCACTTTTCCCCTTTCTGTGTGCAGAACGACCCTCGGGTACGATTCTGTTTAATTCGTGCTCTAGAAAGGATTAGAGGGCCTCAGGCCACTCCCACACGAACTAAACACGGTGACGCACAAGTTGCCTTCACAACTCTGGGCCGGAGAACTTCTGTGCCCGGCGTAATTCAAGGTCTACTAATGGCGGAACGCACGGGGGGTATCGGGCGCACGGTGAGGACCTATTTCGGGCCTTCCCCGAGCTGCCCCGAGTTCATGTCGACCTTCTCTGAGGTCCACTGATGCTCCCCGACCGGTTTCCCAAGTAGCTGAGGCACTAGGAGCATCAGCCGACATGGCCGAAGTCGTTCCGATATGGCGGCTCGTCGCCAACCATGCTCCGGCCGTTGTCATGAGCAGCTGACCCTCGGATCATGTTCCCCAAGTAAAAGTAGGCAGAGGCGGCCAGAATCAAGAAGTTTGAAGCGGTACAGCAGCCAGCGGCGAGCTCTCCGGCGAGGTCCCTCGGCGGCGGAGCGCGGGTGTCGCGAGGTTGAAGAAGGGGGTGGACCCCAGCTGTCAGCGGCCGATATTTTGAATCGAGATCCGGCTGCGGCCGGGATCGGGTGTGCTGGCGCGCAAAAGCCTTGTGGGCCGCAGTGTGCTGTCGCTTCGGCGTGCGACGCGTGTCCCCTGGGCCCACGCGCGAGTTTAAACTTTTCCCCGATTTTCAGATTTCCTTCAAACTTCAAATCCTTATAACTTTGGCTAGAAAGCTCCAAATTGAGTGAACCAAATTTTGCTGGATTCAGCTCTCTGAGTACTTTCCAGAAAATCAAGTTTCACTTCATGAAATTCCCTAATTCTCCAGAATTAATTCCTTAATATTTAAACTGTTAGGAATTTTAACTGGAGAATCCTTTGGCGGAAAATCCTGAAATTTTGCTGAGATGTTCACCAAAATATCATTGAGCTACCATAAAAATTTCAGATCCATTTGAGCTCATTTAGTCCACCTAATGGTGTGATTAGTAAAACTGTTCCAGAGAAAATAGAAAATGTTCAGAAACATTTTCAGGATTTTCTCTGAAATTGTTTAGCTCATATCTTTAGTTAGAGACTTCCAAATTAAGTGAGACCAACTCCATTAGAACCCTCTGAAAATCTAGTTTTCAGAAAGTCATAGTTTGTCTCATGAAAATCCCTAGAACACCCTAAGGGTTCCAATTAAGGTCAAGGACATAATTATTTGTGGAGGGCTCAAATGAGCTTTGCTGCAACTAAAACTTGACCAAGTCTTTGTTTAGGTTGTAACCAAGCCACAGTAAATGTTTCACAGTCATTAGGTCTGTCTAGTAAGGGTTATAGGCTTCACAACTTCAAAGTTAATACAAAGGCCTCTAAATTAATACATACATTGTTCTTATCATGTAGTCGCTAAGGTCGAGGAGGAACCCGAAGTCCTAGACTTCGTTACTCCGGAGGAACAGCTAGCCTACGACCAAGAGCAGCAAGGCAAGCCCCGGTTTGCATTAACCTTTTTACAAATTTTTATTGTTTTGAGCACATACTTCTTTCCTTTGTTCTGTGCATTAGAGTCTTGTTTGGAAATCCAACTGCATAGCCAAGAAAACCATGGGTTGGGTTTAGGATTGAAAACCTCGTTAGCCACTGCATTGCTAGGATAGAGTAGGATTCGGTACAAGTCGAGTAGTTGGAACTACTCGCGAGAATAGGCTAGAGGCACATTGCTCGGGTAGAGATAGCACATGAAACACATGGCAAGAAAATGAGACCGAGCGGAGAGTAAAGGCAGCAGGACTTTGGGGCCTGTGTGCTGTAGCTCCGCTTGTGTCGATTGAGGACCGAGCCGTGTGCGGGCCTGTTGAACAAGCTAGAACAGTACCGAAGACCTACCGGCTATATGGGAACCGGGAAACTGATGTAACTCGGGTAGCTGGGTGTTGAGGCATTGCCCGTCGTTCAGAGGGTAGGTTGAGAGCTCGAGGTGTAAATCAGCTGGCGGCACAGAGATGCGCGTGCAGGGACCTCTTGCTCGGGACGATGGGACCGGTTCAATATTTGGCTAACGGGTGAAAGGTAGTCGCGTACGGCGTCCGTGATGGTTGTTGTAGGCAACATCGAGTACGGGCGTACGTGACGGGTTGTTCGGGTAACCCTGCAGGTGTAAATCGATTATAATCGCCGTCCCTCGCGGTCAGTGAGTACCACTTGTTCACTGTACCGTGACGTAGAAAGAACAGGCTAGTTACATGTTAAAATGTTGCTGATTGAAAGCTGGACATTGATTGTTAATGATATGTTGTAGCTTAGTGCTAACTAAAGTTCTTTTCAACTTTGGGCAAAGTACATGAGAGAAATGCGTTTCTTGTTTGATTGCGGCTCTCTCATGTGCCTTCGCGTAAGGTTCTCCACAACCTGCTGCTAAAACTTGAAAGTAAGGTTCTACTAATTAGGCGAGTCCTTGCAAATGATTTTACCTCATGTAACCCATTACCCTCATGTAGAAGTTCCATGTTTAGGTGAGACGGGTCAGACTTGCTGAGCCTTCGTGCTCACTGCTTGTGTTTGAAGCTTTTGCAGGGTTCTATGAGGAAGGGACTCCCGAAGAGGAGACGGAACCCCAGGAGGGGAACCCCGTCGAGTGGGAGTCGTGCACGCCGCAGAGTTAGTGTGCGTGTGTGCTAGCAAGGACACGTTCGAGGGCTGAACGTGCACTTGATGCTTAGTCTACGCCCGCGAGTGTGGACTAAACTTATTTTGATGTAAACATGTTGATAAACTTGTTTATGTAATAAAGCTTCCGCTTCCGCTTTGTACCTTTGACGTGTGTTATGCGGTGCTGTGCAACGCAGCACCCCTCAGCGTGATCCTGGCTCGACAGGACCCAAAGGGGTCGTGTCATAATCACTCCATGGACGAAGCGACATGGGAGAGCGAAGAATTCCATCGCACTAACTACCCCGACTTTGTCACGTCGCATATCCGGTAATTTTCCACCGTCCTCTCTCTCATTTTCACCTTATAATCTCGGGACGAGATTCTTTTAAGGGGGGAGGAATGTAAGGGCCTCAGTTTTTGACACACATTTGCAGTGTTCATCACCACACCACACACCTCATTTGAGGAAGAATGATGAACACAAATGAAGAGCAAGCAACAATTATCAACATGCTCCTTAGAGAACAAACTTACACATTGCAAAAGTGGTATTTCCCACATGTGATATAGATGGGCTGGACATAGGAAAAACTCCTACACTTTGCTAAGGATGTCCATGCCAAGTTTCACCCAAATTCAAAACCTTTTTGAGGTCATCTTGGGTATAGATAGGAAAGGGGCAGTTTGAAAACATATTCAAATTCAAACTGTTTTTATACCATGAATTTGAAAGTGGAAGGCATATTCTTACTCAGCACATTTTTGTGAGTTCACACACCAATTTTCACTCCATTTGGAGTTGATCTTGACATGAGCTAAGGGGGAGAAATTCAATCTTTATTTGAATTTCAAACTGAACTTGTGCTGAAATTCATTCAAACCAAACCTCATTTGAACTTTGATCAATTCAAATGGCTCATGGGGGAATAATTTGAATTGCCAAGGGTAGTATGGGGTTCACTGTTTACAACAGTGATTAGAAGTAAATTTCAGAGGTTAAAAGGAAGGGTGGGACCCACATGTCAGCCTCTACTTCAACACAAACCGACTGAGACTTTTCACTCGGGTCGCCGAGCCGCAGCGGTGATCGCCACCGAGGCCAGCCACCGCGCCACCAGCTGCTTGCCCACGCGCGGGCATGAGGCGGTGCAGAGCCTTCTTAAGGCGCCTGCCCCCCTCCTCGGCCGAGGTACCGACGTGTTTTCCCGCAAGAACCCAGCACCGGCCGAAAGTTTCCGCAGTTCGGACTTGATCGGAGGACGCCGATCGCAGCTCCCTCCTTCCACTCCAGAGCCCCAGCAAGGTACTAGAGACCTTCCTCCATCCTCCCCATTGCTAGAATTCGGTTGAAACCGATTGATATCGGCTGTGCCGAAAGATCAAACTCGGAACTTGGAACCGCCGCACCTCGGGCTCTCGTGGACAGCCCAACCTGGGCGTTGTCACGCCCGAGCCAAGGCACCCTTGGACGCGCGGGTGACCGGTGCTGCTCATCCCCGAGCTACAGCTCGAGTGGTTGCTCACCGGCGGCGAATTTCCACTTTTCCCCTTTCTGTGTGCAGAACGACCTTCGGGTACGATTCTGTTTAATTCGTGCTCTAGAAAGGATTAGAGGGCCTCAGGCCACTCCCACACGAGCTAGACACGGTAACGCACAAGTTGCCTTCACAACTCTGGGCCGGAGAACCTCTGTGCCCGGCGTAATTTAAGGTCTACTAATGGCGGAACGAACCGGGGGTATCGGGCGCACGGTGAGGACCTATTTCGGGCCTTCCCCGAGCTGCCTCGATCTCACGTCTACCTTCTCTGAGGTCCACTGATGCTCCCCGACCGATTTCCCAAATAGCTGAGGTACTAGGGGAGTCAGCCGACACGGCCGAAGTCATTCCGATATGGCGGCTCGTCGCCGACCATGCTCCGGCCGTTGTCATGAGCAGCTGACCCTCGGATCCTGTTCCCCAAGTAAAAGTAGGCAGGGGCGGCCAGAATCAAGAAGTTTGGAGCTGTACAGCAGCCGGCGGCGAGCTCTCCGGTGAGGTCCCTCGGCGGCGGGGCGCAGGTGTCGCGAGGTTGAAGAAGGGGGTGGACCCCAGCTGTCAGCGGCCGATATTTTGAATCGGGATCCGGCTGCGGCCGGGATCGGGTGTGCTGGCGCGCAAAATCCTTGTGGGCCGCGGTGTGCCATCGCCTAGGCGTGCGACGCGTGTCCCCTGGGCCCACGCGCGAGTTTAAACTTTTCCCCGATTTTCAGATTTCCTTCAAACTTCAAATCCTTATAACTTTGGCTAGAAAGCTCCAAATTAAGTGAACCAACTTTTGCTGGATTCAGCTCTCTGAGTACTTTCCAGAAAATCAAGTTTCACTTCATGAAATTCCTTAATTCTCCAGAATTAATTCCTTAAAATTTAAACGGTTAGGAATTTTAACTGGAGAATCCTTTGGAGGAAAATCCTGAAATTTTGCTGAGATGTTCACCAAAATATCCTTGAACTACCATAAAAATTTCAGATCCATTTGAGCTCATTTAGTCCACCTAATGTTGTGATTAGTAAAACTGTTCCAGAGAAAATAGAAAATGTTCAGAAACATTTTCAGAATTTTCTCTGAAATTGTTTAGCTCATATCTTTAGTTAGAGACTTCCAAATTAAGTGAGACCAACTCCATTAGAACCCTCCGAAAATCTAGTTTTCAGAAAGTCATAGTTTGTCTCATGAAAATTCCTAGAACACCCTAAGAATTCCAATTAAGGTCAAGGACATAATTATTTGTGGAGGGCTCAAATGAGCTTTGCTGCAACTAAAACTTGACCAAGTCTCTGTTTAGGTTGTAACCAAGCCACAGTAAAAGTTTCACAGTCATTAGGTCTATCTAGCAAAGGTTATAGACTTCACAACTTCAAACTTAATACAAATGCATTAAATTAATACATGTATTGTTTCTATCATGTAGTCGCTAAGGTCGAGGAGGAACCCGAAGTCCTAGACTTCGTTACTCCGGAGGAACAGCTAGCCTACGACCAAGAGCAGCAAGGCAAGCTCCGGTTTGCATTAACCTTTTTACAAATTTTTATTGTTTTGAGCACATACTTGTTTCCTTTGTTCTGTGCATTAGAGTCTTGTTTGGAGATCCAACTGCATAGCCAAGAAAACCACGGGTTGGGTTTAGGATTGCAAACCTCGTTAGCCACTGCATTGCTAGGATAGAGTAGGATTCGGTACAAGTCGAGTAGTTGGAACTACTCGCGAGAATAGGCTAGAGGCACATTGCTCGGGTAGAGATAGCACATGATACACATGGCAAGAAAATGAGACCGAGCGGAGAGTAAGGGCAGCAGGACCTTGGGGCCTGTGTGCTGTAGCTCCGCTTGTGTCGATTGAGGACCGAGCCGTGTGCGGGCCTGTTGAACAAGCTAGAACAGTACCGAAGACCTACCGGCTATATGGGAACCGGGAAACTGATGTAACTCGGGTAGCTGGGTATTGAGGCATTGCCCGTCGTTCAGAGGGTAGGTTGAGAGCTCGAGGTGTAAATCGGCTGGCGGCACGGAGATGCGCGTGCAGAGACCTCTTGCTCGGGACGATGGGACCGGTTCAATATTTGGCTAACGGGTGAAAGGTAGTCGCGTACGGCGTCCGTGATGGTTGTTGTAGGCAACATCGAGTACGGGCGTACGTGACGGGTTGTTCGGGTAACCCTGCAGGTGTAAATCGATTATAATCGCCGTCCCTCGCGGTCAGTGAGTACCACTTGTTCACTGTACCGTGACGTAGAAAGAACAGGCTAGTACATGTTAAAATGTTGCTGATTGAAAGCTGGACATTGATTGTTAATGATATGCTGTAGCTTAGAGCTAATTAAAGTTCTTTTTCAACTTTGGGCAAAGTACATGAGAGAAATGCGTTTCTTGTTTTATTGCGGCTCTCTCATGTGCCTTAGCGTAAGGTTCTCCACAACCTGCTGCTAAAACTTGAAAGTAAGGTTCTACTAATTAGGCGAGTCCTTGCAAATGATTTTTGCCTCATGCAACCCATTACCCTCATGTAGAAGTTCCATGTTTAGGTGAGACGGGTCAGACTTGCTGAGCCTTCGTGCTCACTGCTTGTGTTTGAAGCTTTTTGCAGGGTTCTATGAGGAAGGGACTCCCGAAGAGGAGACGGAACCCCAGGAGGGGAACCCCGTCGAGTGGGAGTCGTGCACGCCGCAGAGTTAGTGTGCGTGTGTGCTAGCAAGGACACGTTCGAGGGCTGAACGTGCACTTGATGCTTAGTCTACGCCCGCGAGTGTGGACTAAACGTATTTTGATGTAAACAGGTCATAAAACGGTTTATGTAATAAAACTTCCGCTTCCGCTTTGCACCTTTGACGTGTGTTATACGGTGCTGTGCAACGCAGCACCCCTCAGCGTGATCCTGGCTCGACAGGACCAATGGGGTCGTGTCACCCCTGCTCCGCCAGTTCAAGCGACTGGGGAGCGACCGTCAGTGACGGCGGCGGGCTCTGGGAGTCCTACCCTGGCTCGGAAGTCGGGGTTCAGAGCCCGCTGGAGTGTCCGCGCTTCCCGGCCATCCCCGACTGGCGGGGAGTCTGTGCCGTTGCGCTCAGAAACCGGGACAGCTGCTGCGGCCCCCAAGCCAGCGCGAGCTTCTCCTGTTCCGGTGTGCCCGGACTCCGCGGGGGCGTCATCTCTTCCTGCCGAGACGGCTGCCACAGCCCCCAGGCCAGTGCAGGTCGACCCTGCACCAGGCGGCCCGGCCTTTATTCCAGCGCCGCCTTCCCCGGCTCGTCCCTCTTCACAGGTCAAGAAGCCAGAAGCTAAAGAGAGTCCGGCAGGTCCGGCTGCCAGAGCCCCGGCGCCAGCTTCTCCTGACCGGCGTCTCGTCTCGGTCGCTGGTGCATCGGCTCCTCTTGAGGACGAGGTGATGGAGGAGGTCGGGGGATCTGCCCCGGCCTCTGCCGCTCCACTGCCCTTGGCGGATGCCTTCACGCTTGCCGAGACGAGCGCCCGGCAGGTCTTGGCTGCACTAGGTCGCGAGCGGGAGGAGTATACAGTTGAACGGGATCGCCTCCTCACCTGGGGGAACCTTTTGCGGGAGCGGACCGTGAAGGTCAAGAGCGAGCTCAACTCCAGGCAGGAGTTGCTCGATTTTAGGGAAGTGCCCCTCGACCGGCTTAAGCGGTCCGTCGACCGCATGGACACTGAATCGCGGCGGATTAACAGGGAGGCCCTGGAGGCACACAACTGGGCCGAGGAGAGCCTCTCTGCCGCTGAGGAGATACGGCAGCAGTTAGAGCGCCGTAAACTCGCCGTTGAGGAACGGGAGCGTTCCACGGCAGCTGAGGCGGAGAGGGTCGCTGCGCAGCTGGCGGCGGGCTAGGATGACCTTCGAGCTCGGATCGAGGAGCTAGAGATTCAGAAGGCAGACCTCAACTTGAGGAAGGAACAGATCTCCCGCGAACGCCGGGCGGTCCTGGATCGGGAGTTGGCCGCCGACTTCAAGGCTTCTGAGTTGGAGCGGCTCGCCAAGTCTCTCCACCTTCGGGAGAGCTCCCTGGCGGCCAAGGAGAAGGAATTCTCCGAGAGAAACCTAGAGGCCCTGCAGGCAGCTCGCCGCGAGGTGGAGGAGCTCTCGGTCTTGCGGTCCTTCGAGGCGCATGCGGTCTCAAGCTTCGTTGATCGAGCGGGGTCCGCCCTGATCCCTCTTGGCTTCAGTCCGGTGAGGGCAGCAGCTCCTGCGTTGAAGGTGGCGGAGGTGATCCCCGCGCTGGAGTCGATCGGCGCCAAGTTGGACAGGCTAGACTCGGTGGTCGCTAGCGAGCTTGAGGCCGAGGGACGCGGCCTGGCCTTAGAGGTCGCCTCACATGTGCTGGCATGCTTCAAGAGCCGCAACCCTTCTTTCTCCCTGGAGCCAGCGAGAGAGGGCCCAGCCGCGGAGTGGGAGGAACCTGCCAGGGCTGAAGTCGAGGATGTGGCCGCTAGGTTCCGGCGTGAGCCGGGGGGTCCTTAGGACCTGTTTCTCCCTTTTTATCGAGTCTGTAGTCCAGCTCATGGAGCCTCGCATGAATAGACTCTCTTAGATGTTTGTGTCCGTGATGCTTTTTCTCTCCTTCTTGGCTTTGCCTGGCTGAGTCCTTAGCTCCGCAAGGTACTCAGAGGCCTTCTCCAATCTCGGAGCTCTGCATAGACACCTTCCCCGGGTCCTAACTGTGTTAGGGGCCCCCGGGGGTCTCTGGATCTCGCCCTATGGGGAGGTCCAGATCTGCCGGCCACGTGGCGGGTCCAGAGCCCCTCCTGAGGAGGCGGGAGCTCTGGCCCTGCTGGACACGTAGGGCTTCCGGAGCCCCCCCCCCCCCCCCCACCGAGGGGGAGGTCCGGTTTCCGCCTGCCACGTGGCGAGTCCGGAGCCCCCCTCAGGGGAGGCGGGAGCTCCAGGCCCGCTGGACACGTGGGGCCTTCGGGCCTCGCCCCTGCTGAAGGGGCGGGACCTGGTCTTTCCAGTCCTAGGCCGGAGTAGTTGGTAGCTCCTTTCCCCCCGCTTCGTGCAGTCCCCGTTGCTGTAACCTGGAGGTCCTGCACACAGGCAGAGGAAACGTAATTCTGCTCGGGGGTCCTTCCCTCCCGTCTCCTAGTCTTATTCGGCTTACGATCCTGATCCGTTATACGGGGCTTGGGCAATTCTGTGCGTGAGGCGCCGGAGCTCCGGCTCCCTCCGAGGTCCGGGTACGGCCGTCCGATCCCTAGTACCGGGCCGTGCGCCGGGGAAACAGAGTGTACGTGCTTTGGGTTCATGACCAGGCAAAGCGGTTGTACTCCCCTGTACCTCCAGAGGGCAGGATGCACACGCTTTGGGCTCGGAGCCGGCTAAGCGAGATACGCACCCTGGACCCCCCCATGCACAACGCAGGCCTTTCCTGGAGGTGACCAACTGGCACCGCAACACCTGAGTGGGGGAGGCCCGAGAGACTCACTCGGCCATCGGCAGGTGCCTCAAGCGCAACTGCCCTCGGTAAGATAGCGAATGCTGACTATGGATGAGCGCGGGAGAGAGGGAGCTAGATGTACGATGAACATACATAGATAGTGCGATCATAAAAATTAATGCATAATTTAAATGAGCGCATGAGAGAGAGCAAAGTAGAACAAGTTTCTGTGTTCATGCCCATAGGTGGAATTCTGGCTGTACATGGAGGCAATGATCCGCCTTGTCTACAAGGGAAGCAAGACTCTACGCGCTTAGGGTCGGAACCAGGATAAGCTGGACGTAGTCTGTCAGTACCCTCGATATGGGGTACCCCCGCGCACAGGGTAAAATGCCTAAGGTGCTCGCCCTTCTCCGCAGGGAGAGCTCCGAAGGCGCCACGCGTCTGGCGGGGCCGGACCTCCCTCTCCTCAGAGGAGAGCTCCGGGCCCGCCACGTGGCATACAGAAGCCAGACCTCTCGTCCAGCGGGGCCGGACCTCCCTCTCCTCACAGGTGAGCTCCGGGCCCGCCACGTGGCGTGCAGAAGCCAGACCTCCCCCTCCGCGGGAGAGAGGTCCGAAGGCGCCACGCGTCCAGCGGGGCCGGACCTCCCTCTCCTCAGAGAAGAGCTCCGGACCCGCCACGTGGCTAGAAGAACGGTGCTGCATGCCCCCGAGCGGTAGGCAGCGGGCGTAAAAGCGCTCCTCACCTTGCCCGTACAAGGTATTCAAGGCCCGCGTCTTCCCAAGACGCGGAAACACGGAGCACGCGCCTGTCAGGTGCCGTTGTGTCCAGTCGCATCACAGACTGGCGCGCGGTGTCAGAACCTGCCAGGTAATAAACGCCACGACAAGACATCCCATGCCGCCTGTGCCGTCATCAACCACTATGACTAGTGCGCGGCATGGGCAGGGCGGAAAAAGGAAGACTCAGAAGCCTTCGACCAGAGGCAACCACCGGCGTAACTACAGATACGGTAGATAATAGACAATCTTCCCGGGACCACCTGTCGGGTCCCGGCCCCCCTTGTAAGCCACCCGAGTCTTGGACTATAAAAGGCTCGGGTAGGCGTCGATAGCAAGGGTTCGCATTCTGCAACTCATACGCTAGCCATACACTCTCAAGCTGTAACTCACCCCCAAGCTCAGGCCCCCGGCCCTGAGCAGCAAGCAATACAGCGAGCTCCATAGCTCGCCGTGGACGTAGGGTTTTACGCTCCGGCGGCCTGAACCACGTAAAACTTCCCGTGTCAAGCTCTCACTAACTCGTCCATCCGCGCAAGCTCTCCGCTAGGAACTAGCCCCTCCGAAAAAAGAACCTCCGCGGGCTGCCCAGTGCAGGCCCGGGGGAAGTGTCGATCGCACACTTCGACAATTGGCGCGCCAGGAAGGGGGCTTTTCCCCTAGCGCGACGAGTTTCTGCCGACGAAGATGACCAAGCTCCCTTCGGCGGCAAGCTCACCTCCCCCACCTCCGCGGCGAGCCGCGGCTAGGGGGGAGTACAAGCCAACACACTCAGGACGGAGTGTGTCAGTACAAGCTGGGAGCCAGCAACCGGCTCTGGCAGCGCCGACCCCGGCAATGCAGGCTCCAACCAGCGTCATATCTCCAGTAGCGCCGGGCGTACCCGGAAGGGGTGCGCTAGCCTCAGCAAGGGCGCTACTGCGCAATCCACCTGCTGGGGACGCGCCTCAGGCGGTGACCCAGCAGTGGATTCGCGAGGTAGACCGTCTTGACGTCGGCCTCGACCCAGCCTGAAGGGCAGATCTTCGCTACGCGGGCTCTGCCCCAGGCATACGTCGCGCAGTATATGCCACAACCATATGCCCCGCAAACGGCGTCCCCGGTCTATGGAGCAGCCTTGCCCATACCGGGGCACACTGTGCCAGCGGCAAACCAAGCGTTCGCGGCACCAATACCTGCACTGGGAGCCAGCAACCGGCTCTGGCAGCGCCGACCCCGGCAATGCAGGCTCCGACCAGTGTCAGGTCTTCAGTAGCGCTGGGCGTACCCGGTGGGGGTGCGCTAGCCGCAGCAAGAGTGCTGCTACTCAATCCGCCTGCTGGGGACGCGCCTCAGGCAGCGACCCAGCAGCGGATTCGCGAGGTAGACCGTTTCGTCGTCGCCGCCACAAACCCTCAACTTCGGCGGGGACAACGCTCCGGCCAACCTGCTGTGTCGCTGATGCGCACGCCAATGGTTGGTGAGCACACGGCAGATTCCAGCTACACTAGGCTCCGGTTTTGGCCGCACCTGCCCGAAAAGTTCGACAGCAGCGTCAACCCGGCGGAGTTCCTTCAGGTCTACTCCACCGCCGTACTTGCCGCAGGAGAGGATGAGGCCGTCATGGCCAACTTCTTCCCCGACGCCTTGACTGGCCCGACCCGGTCTTGGCTCATGAACCTCCCTCGGGGTTCCATAACATCCTGGGGAGAGCTCTGCCGGCAGTTCATCGCTAACTTCGGCAGCTCCTACAACCGTCCCGGCACGGAGCTTGACCTCCAAGCCATTAAGTAACAACCTGGGGAGTCGCTGCGCTCCTTCATCCAGCGGTTCTCCCAGGTACGCAACACCATCCCGCATATTCAAAGTGCTTCTATGGTGGTGGCACTTCGACAGTGTCCGAGACGAGAAGATGCTTGAGAAGCTTGCGACCAAAGAGGTCTGTGATGCCTCTGAGCACTTCAGCCTGGCGGACAAGTGTGCCAGAGCAGCCGGTGGGCGGAGCTGGCACTCACTGCCAGCTTCTGAAGCCGGAAGACAGCCCGAAGACGGCGGAGTTCAAGCTGAGCTCCCGACCACGTCAGACAGCCAAGAGCCAAGCACTGGCTGACTTCGTGGCTGAGTGGACGCCAACGAAGGCTGACCCAGGGGGCCGCGAAGACGGTGAACCAAAGTACCGAGCTCCGGTATTCACCGGGCCTCACTGGATGCTCTTCTTCGACGGCTCCTCGCGAAAGCAGGGGGCCGGTGCCGGCGTACTGCTTCTCATGCCATCGGGGGAGCAGTCTGGGTACATGGTGCAATTCAATTCCAAGGCAACCAACAACTTGGCAGAGTATGAAGCACTCGTCTTTGGCCTAAAAGACAGTCCTGTCTCTGGGCGCTCGCCAGTTGTTGGCACAGGGCGACTCCCAGCTAGTTATCAAGCAAGTTAAGGGTGAATGCCCTTGCAATGACCCACAGCTAGCTGCTTATCTGCTTCATGTGCAGATGTTGGAGAAAGAATTCCTCGCCTTGGACCTGCGCCATGAACCGTGCGCTGGCACGGCCGCAGCTGACAACTTCTCAATGAAGACCTCCATCGGAGCCCCCGTGCATGAAGGAGTCTTCGAGAGGACGTTGCTGCGGTCCACAGCCCGGCCCGCTGAGCCGGGCGAAGGGGGCTGAACCAGTGCCACGAAGCTAGGCAGTCCCGGCGGCCCTGGATGCCGCCAAAGGATCGTAAGAGTCGCTGAGGACTCCGTGCAACCCAGCGCTCGAGATCCAGAAGCTCAAGTAGTCCCGATGCATGGACCACGGAGGTCCGAGACTCCTTGAAGGACATCCTTCCTGATGAACGTGCATCCGCTGAACGGGTGGTGCGGACGGCTAAGTGCTACGCGCTGGTATCTTTACTGGCGTGGCGCCTCGACATCCTATTGCGGTGCATAACCCAGGAGGAAGGCTGCGACTAGCTCGCAGTAGTCCAAGGAGGCGAGTGCAGGGAACGCTCATCGTCCCGCGCGTTTGTCAGATAAGCCACCCGGCATGGCTCCTACTGACCGAGAGCCACCTGGACGCCGTCAAACTGGTTAGGGATGCAATGCGTGCCAAGTTCACGCCAAGCAGACCCACACAACCGGTGCAGACGCGCACTCAGAGCCGTCGGGGGATACCGGCTCCTCCATGTCGAGGGCCAGCCGGACTTCCCAGGGCCGGGTCATGGGAACTACCCTTCCACATGGTATGCAGGGCCGAAGCCATGCTTCCCCCTGATATAGCCATGGGGGTCCCCCCGTGTCCGGTTTACGACGAAGCCACGCATGACCCGCTCTGCGTGAAGACAGGCGCTCCGACGCCACCCCAGTAAGTTCACCATGCTTACTTAGGTGTTTATTTAAATTACGCATTAATTTATATGAACACCTCCCCACGCTCTAGACAGTGTGCGTCCATTGTACACTCGGTTCCTCTTTCCTGCTCTCATGCATAGTCGATATTTGCCGTCCTGCCGAAGGCGGTAGTGCTTGGGGTACCTGCCAGAGGCCCGGTGGCCTTTCGGATCTCCCTCTATAAGGGTACTGCACCGCCAGTTGGTCTCCTCCGAGAAAAGACCTACGCTAGAACGGGGGGTCAGGAGCCTTGCTTTGCCCGGTCTTGCACCAAAAGCATGTGCACTCTGCCTCCCGGCGCTACGGTCTGAGTACCAGGGGGCCGGGCGGTTACACCCTGACTGGGGCTGGGGCCAGACCTCCGGGACCAAGTGCACTGGATTACCCAAGCCCCGTATTCCGGCCTGGGACAGTAAGCCAAATGAGACTAAGGGATAGGAAAGGGGGAACCACTGAGCAGTTCCGGACCTCCGCCCCCACAGCTGGGCCGAGCTCCGAGGCCAGCCCTCGCCCTCCTTTCAGAGGCAAGCGCTGATGCCGGACCTCACGCCCTTCGCTGGCCTGAGCTCCGACGACTTCCGGACCTCCGCCCCCACAGCCCGGGCCGAGCTCCGATGTCAGGCTTCACCCTCTCCTAAGAGGCTGAATATCGAAGCCGTCAAGACCCTGCCAGCACAGGGAGTACTCAAGACAAGAAAGTGCGTGGATCAGAAGAGACGAAGGTCCCACCTCGGGCTCGCTATCTCCCTCGAGATGGGCCCGGGGGCCACTGTCTGTACCCTCGATATGGGGTACCCCCGCGCACAGGGTAAAATGCCTAAGGTGCTCGCCCTTCTCCGCAGGGAGAGCTCCGAAGGCGCCACGCGTCTGGCGGGGCCGGACCTCCCTCTCCTCAGAGGAGAGCTCCGGGCCCGCCACATGGCATACAGAAGCCAGACCTCTCGTCCAGCGAGGCCGGACCTCCCTCTCCTCAGAGGTGAGCTCCGGGCCCGCCATGTGGCGTGCAGAAGCCGGACCTCCCCCTCCGCGGGAGAGAGGTCCGAAGGCGCCACGCCCAGCGGGGCCGGACCTCCCTCTCCTCAGAGAAGAGCTCCGGACCCGCCACGTGGCTAGAAGAACGGTGCTGCATGCCCCCGAGCGGTAGGCAGCGGGCGTAAAAGCGCTCCTCACCTTGCCCGTACAAGGTATTCAAGGCCCGCGTCTTCCCAAGACGCGGAAACGCGGAGCACGCGCCTGTCAGGTGCCGTTGCGTCCAGTCACATCACAGACTGGCACGCGGTGTCAGAACCTGCCAGGTAATAAACGCCACGACAAGACATCCCATGCCGCCTGCGCCGTCATCAACCACTATGACTAGTGCGCGGCATGGGCAGGGCGGAAAAAGGAAGACTCAGAAGCCTTCGACCAGAGGCAACCACCGGCGTAACTACAGATACGGTAGATAATAGACAATCTTCCCGGGACCACCTGTCGGGTCCCGGCCCCCCTTGTAAGCCACCCGAGTCTTGGACTATAAAAGGCTCTGGTAGGCGTCGATAGCAAGGGTTTGCATTCTGCAACTCATACGCTAGCCATACACTCTCAAGCTTGTAACTCACCCCCAAGCTCAGGCCCCCGGCCCTGAGCAGCAAGCAATACAGCGAGCTCCATAGCTCGCCGTGGACGTAGGGTTTTACGCTCCGGCAGCCTGAACCACGTAAAACTTCCCGTGTCAAGCTCTCACTAACTCGTCCATCCGCGCAAGCTCTCCGCTAGGAACTAGCCCCTCTGAAAAAAGAACCTCCGCGGGCTGCCCACTGCAGGCCCGGGGGAAGTGTCGATCGCACACTTCGACATAGTCCTGTACCGTCCCTTGGGACTTAGCTGCCCCAAGCGCTGTTCCTAAATTCTATGGGATTTATTACAGAAGGGAATGACCCTGTTCTACTAATGCTCGGGGAGTAGGACTTACAGTGTTGCTCCATGCCAAGGGTTTTGGGAACGGATCCCACACTCGGTTGAAAGGCATGTGTACCTGGGGCGGCAGCTTTCATGATTCGGAAGGGACCATCCTTGCTGGGGGAGAGTTTATAGGTCCTTCTCGGGAAAGAGCGTGCCGCGACACCAGGTTGCCCTTCTGCAGGTCCCTGACGCGTTTGGTTCTTTGGCGGTAGTGCTTAGAGCATCAGCCGAGACCGTGCGTTGTGGGATGTTACCTGCAGCCGAGTCTCGTCGACGAGGTTGTCATCTTCACGCTGGATCAGGTCCTGCGCGGCTTCTCCTGGGCGCCCCCGGGGAGTTCTCCCCTTCTGGCTACGGCCTTCAAGGGGTAGGTGGACCCGGGCTCGTCTTGAAAGACCTAAGGCGTCTTCCCCTTCTGGCAAGGCCTTCAAGGGGTTGACAGACCTTGGGCGGCCCCGGGGAGGTATGACCGAGGCACGGAGGCGTGCTCTCGGGTGAGGCTGGCCCGACCTTGCACCATTGTGATCAGTGCTTGGGCTGCTGCGACTACTTGGGGCTTCTCCAAGGTTGACGCCGCAGCAGTGCAGCCTCCACTGACCTAGGACGGCAGCCACAGCCGGCTACCGCCCCGGTCCGTCACCATCGGAGCTGGAGTCCTCACCGTTATGCACTGTCTTTATGACACGCTGAGGCTCCTGAAACCCCACCTGGTGGGCGGCGCTGATTGGAGCGTCGACTTTCTGCTTGCCATCCCTCTATGGGTGGGGCGGTGCTTCAGCTCTCTGCTGTCTTCCTTTGCGGAAGCGCTCTGCGAGCCTCTGGATATCCCAGCACTCGGCAGCAGTATGGTTGCCGGCGCCATGCACGGGGCATAGCCCGCCCTGGTCACTATCTGGGGCTGGTGACTGCCGCTGCCTTTTGTCGGGGTGTGGCCCCCGAGCTCCACTAGTCGTCGCTGCTGCGGCGACGGGAGCCGCGAACGATGACTTCATCTTGCAACTCCCCCGGTTCTTGGCCTTCTTGCCACCTCCACAGGAAGCAGCGCCGGACCCGGGCTGTCCTCCTGACTCGGAGGTCGGCAGAGAGTGCCAGTTCCGCCCTTCAGCTGCTCTGGCGCATTTGTCCGCCAGGCTGAAGAGCTCAGAGACGTCGCGGACCTCTCTGGTCGCGAGCTTCTCAAGCATTTTCTCGTCCCGGACACCCTGCCGGAACGCCACCACCACAGAAGCACTTTGAATATGCGGGATGGTGTTGCGTACTTGGGAGAATCGCTGGATGAAAGAGCGCAGCGACTCCCCTAGTTGTTGCTTGATGGCATGGAGGTCAAGCTCCGTGCTGGGACAGGTGTAGGAGCTGCCGAAGTTGGCGACGAACTGCCGGCAGAGCTCTCCCCAGGAAGTTATGGACCCCTGAGGGAGATTCATGAGCCAAGACCGAGCTGGGCCGGTCAAGGCAACTGGGAAGTAGTTGGCCATGACAGCCTCATCCCCTCCTGCGGCAAGTACGGCGGTGGAGTAGATCTGGAGGAACTCCGCCGGGTTGATGCTGCCGTCGTACTTCTCGGGCAGGTGCGGCCGAAACTTGCGTGGCCACCTCGTGAAGCGAATGTGGGGTGCAAGGGCCGCACATCCTGCTCCTGTTGCCGCAGGTATTGGCGCTGCGAACGTTTGGTTCGCACTTGGCAACGCATGGGCAAGGCTGCACCATAGACCGGGGGTGCCGCTTGTAGTGCATATGGTTGTGGCATATGCTGCACGGCGTATGCCTGGGGCAGGGCTCGCGTGGCAAAGATCTGCCCTCCAGGCTGGGTCGAGGCCGACGTCATGCTGTCGCCAACCTCCTGGTTGCGACGCCTTTCTCGACGTCGCTCGAGGTACACCAGGGCATCCTGGCACAAGTGGCACCGTTCCAGCTCCCTTCTCAGGTCCGTCGATGGGAGCCTGTAGGAGCTGGAATCTGCCGTCTGCCCGTCAACCATCGGCATGCGCGTCAGCGACACAGCCGGTTGGCCGGGGCGTCGCCCTCGCCGAAACCGAGGGTTCGCGGCGGCGACGACGAGGCGGTCCACCTCGCGGACCCACTGTTGGGTCGCTGAATGGGGCACATCCCCAGCAGGTGGGTTGCGCAGTAGTGCTCTTGCTGCAGCTAGCGCACCCCCATGGTGTACGCTCAGCGCTGCAGAAGATCTCACACTGGTCGGAGTCTGCATTGCCGGAGTCGGCTGCTGGCTACGAGCTTGTGCCGACACACTCCGTCCTGAGTGCGTCGACATGTACTCCCCGCTGGTCACAGTTCGCCGTGAACGCGGAGGAGGAGAGTTTGCCGCTGAAGGAAGCTTGGTCATCTTCGTCGGCGGAAACTCGCCGCGCAAGGGAAAAGTCCCCTACCTGGCGCGCCAAATGTCGAAGTGTTCGGTCGACACTTCCCCCGGGCCAGCACTGGGCAGCCCGCAGAGGTTCTTTTTTCTGTGGGGCTAGACCCTTGCGGAGAGCTTGAGCGTATGGACGAGTTACTAAGAGCTTGACACGGCGAGTTTTACGTGGTTCAGGCCGCCGGAGCGTAAAATCCTACGTCCACGGCGAGCTATGGAGCTCGCTGTATTGCTTGCTGCTCAGAGCCGGAGTCCTGAGCTTGAGGATAAGTTACAGCTTGGGGGTGAATGGCTCGTGTATGAGTTGCGGGAGTGCGAACCCCTGCTATCGTCGCCTACCCGAGTCTTTTATAGTCCAAGACTCGGGTGGCTTACAAGGGGGGGCCCGGGACCCGACAAGTGGTCCCGGGGAGATTGACTGTGATCTACCGTATCTGCAGTTATGCCGGTAGTTGTCTCTGGCGAAGGCTTCTGAGTCTTTGTCTTGCAGCCCTGCCCATGCCGCATGCTAGTCGTAGTGGATGATGACGGCGGGGGCGGCATGGGATGTCTTGCCGCTGCGTTTATTGGCTGGCAGGCTCTGACACCGCGCGCCAGTCTGTGATGCGACTGAGCGCAACGGCGCCTGGCAGAGGCGTGCTCCGCGTCTTGGGAAGACGCGGGCCTTGAATACCTTGTACGGGCAAGGTATGGGGCACCTTTACGCCCGCTGCCTATCGCTCGGGGGCAGGCAGCGCCGTTCTGCTGGCCATGTGGCGGGCCCGGAGCCCTCCTCAGAGGAGAGGGGGGTTCCGGCCCCGCGGGACACGTGGAGCCTTCGGACCTCTCCCCACGGAGGGGGAGGTTCGGCTTCTGTCGGCCACGTGGCGGGCCCGGAGCTCCTCTCTGAGGAGAGGGAGGTCCGGCCCTGCCGGATACGTGGCACCTTCGGACCTCTCTCCCGCGGAGGGGGAGGTCCGGCTTCTGTATGCCACGTGGCGGGCCCGGAGCTCTCCTCTGAGGAGAGGGAGGTCCGGCCCCACCGGACGCGTGGCGCCTTCGGAGCTCTCCCTGCGGAGAAGGGCGAGTTCCTTAAGCATTTTCCCCTGTGCGCGGGGTACCCCATATCGCGGGTACCGACAGGCACGATCGCCTCCAGTTGCCGACTGATGCTCCATCCACCGGGCGCCGCTTCTGAGAGGAGAGCCCGGAGCTGGAGCCGGAGTATGCGCCGGTTCTGGAGCGGATCCAGTTCCTCGCGGAGCAGGGGCTGACATCCCAGTTGGAGCTGGCGGACTTCTTGTCACATCGCCTTGCGCCACTACAGGAGCGCAATCGCCCGGCGTGGTACTACACAGGCATACACGACTGCACCAGGCTGGAGACGGGTTCAGGCTCTGACCTGTCCGACGAACTGCTGAGGGAGATGCTGATGAGGGTAAGTAGTGACTTCCTTGATGACCGCTCCCTCACAGTTCCTGCTTCCTGCCTCCCCCTCTTCTTGGAGCCGTTGTGGAGGTCGAAGCTGCTGCGGGAGCTGCCGACCTTGGATGATACTGGTCTTGCCGTCCGTTAGGTCGGTGATGCTTCTCGAGGGATCTCGATCACCGAGGTCGACCGCTCCAGAGAACGGTGCGAGGGGTCGGCTGATGCCCAACCTGCATCGAGGAGCGACGGAGCTCGGACCATCAACAGGGGGAAAGGCAAGGCGCTGGCCTCCAGTTCGCCGAAGAGGAAGCGTTCCCGGTCTCCGCCGAGGGCGCCGTTCGCGCCAAGTCAGGGGACCGGAGTGCCCCCACGCTCTTCATCACGAGACGTTGGTTCGTCGGGCGGCGACCCAAAGAGGCTTTAGATCCTCCGCGCCGACGGAACTCCTCTTGGACATCGGCGGTCGGAGGAGACCTGGGCGTCCCACACTCCTTCCAGAGGTGGAGCTCCGAGGCGGGATGCCAATGCTGCGGTGCCTGGGACTGAGCCAGGGGCTCAGGCGCCAAGGTCGTCGAGTGTCCCTGCTGCAGGCTCTGCAAGCGGTTGTGCCGGAGGCAGCGCAGCTGGGACTCATCCAGGGGTGCAGGCGCCCCGGGATTCAGGTGCTCTAGGGGCTGGTCCATCTCCTAGGGGGGCTCCAGGAGCACCCCCTGCTCCGCCAGTCCAGGTGCCTTCGGTGAAGGTCCCGGCGGCAACGGCTGGTTCTGGCGGCCCTGCCGCGGCTCGGAAGCAGGGACTTCACGCCCACTGGAATGTTCGTGTTCCTCGGTAAGTTTTCACTCACCGGATCTTAGTACTTGCGTACTTCTTTTTCTTGTCTTGAGAGCTCCCTGTGCTTGCAGGGATTCATCGGCTGCCGGGGGCGCGTCTGTTCCCCGGACACCTCCGGTTGGCAGGGGCCCAGTGCCACAGTGTCAGGACGCTGCGGCAGCATCACCGGCCCCCGTGCAGGTCCAGATGTCTCCTCCTTCTGGCCCGACGGAACCGGCTTCTGTGACGGCGGCGGCGCCCGCTCCTCCTCCTTTGCCAGCTCGGGAGCTGGCTGTTGATGAAGACTTGGCGGAGCCAGCTGGTGGTGGCCGACCTTCTGGTGCTGATGCAGTTGGAGCTGACGCAGGTCTCCAGGATGGCGATGAGCAGGGGCGCATAAGGACTGGCCCTGCCCCAGCGCCGTCTTCTCCTGATCAGCGCATCGTCGCGGTTTCCATGGAGGCGGCTGTGTCGGCGTCTCCTCCATTGGATGATGACATCATGAAGGAGGTCTGCAGCATGGCTTTGGCCTCCGCCGCCCCGGTGTCCCTGTAAGACACACTGGAGCTTGCCTAGTATGGTGTCCGGCAGGTCCAGGCTACGCTTGAGCATGAGCGGGAGGCCTTGGCGGATGAGAGAGACCGCCTCCGCGGCTGGGGGCGACTCTTGAAGCTGCGGACCTGGGAGATCGAGGAGGAGCTCGACACTAGGAGGGCGAGGCTCGACGCTTAGGAGGCGTTCCTCGATGTGCAGAGGAAGGCCATCGACCGCCTGGACACCGAGACCAGGAGGATTATGCAGGAGGCTCGTGAGGCCTATGACAGTGTCCGGGCCCGCTCCGACGCTGTCAAAGTGTTCGGTCGACACTTCCCCCGGGCCTGCACTGGGCAGCCCACGGAGGTTCTTTTTTCGGTGGGGCTAGTCACTTGCGGAGAGCTTGAGCGTATGGACGAATTAAGGAAGAGCTTGACACGGCGAGTTTTACGTGGTTCAGTCTGCTGGAGCGTAAAACCCTACGTCCACGGCGAGCTATGGAGCTCGCTGTATTGCTTGTTGCTCAGAACCGGAGTCCTGAGCTTGGGGATGACTGATGTCTAGCTTATGAGTTGCGGGAGTGCCAACCCTTTCTAACGTTGCCGACCCGAGCCTTTTATAGTCCAAGGCTCATGTGGCTTACAAGGGGGGCCCGGGACCCGACAGGTGGTCCCGGGGAGATTGCCTGTAGACTATCGTATCCGCAGTTATGTCGGTAGTTGTCTCTGGCGAAGGCTTCTAAGTCTTCGTTCTGCCGCCCTTCCCATGCCGCCTACTAGCCGTAGTGGTTGATGACGGCGGGGGCGGCAGGGGATGTCTTGTCGCTGTGTTTATTGGCTGGCCGGTTCTGACACTGCGCGCCAGTCTGCGATGCGACTGGGCGCAACGGCACCTGACAGAGGCGTGCCCCACGTCTCCGCGTCTTGGGAAGGCGTGGGTCTTGAATGCTTTATACGGTAAAGGCATGGCGCGCCTTTACTCCTGCTGCCTACCGCGCCGGGCGCACTGCTCTACTGGCCACGTGTCGGACCCGGAGCTCTCCTGTGAGGAGGGGGGAGCTCCGGCTCCGCTGGACACGTGGAGCCTTCGGAGCTCACCCCCGCGGAGGGGGCGAGGTCCGGTCTTCCGGGCCACGTGGCAGGCTCGGAGCTATCCTTTGAGGAGAGGAGAGCACCGGCCCTGCAGGACACGTGGCGCCCTCGGAGCTCGCCCTTGCAGAGGGGGCGAGGTCCGGCCTCCTGGGCCACGTGGCAGGCCCGGAGCTATCCTCCGTGGGGAGGGGAGCTCCGGCCCCGCTGGACACGTGGGGCCTTCAAACCTTGCCCCTGCAGAGGGAGCGAGGTCCTTAGGAGAATTACCCTGTGCACGGGGGTACCCGGTATTGAGGGTACCGACAGTGGCCCCCGGGCTCACCTCGGGAGAGGTAACGAGCCCGAGGTGAGGCCTTCTCCTACCCGAGCACTTTATTGTCTTGAGTACTCCCTGTGCTGGCAGGGTCTTGACGGCTTCGGAGTTCAGCCTCGGAGGAGAGGGTGAAGCCTGGCATCGGAGCTCAGCCCTTGTGAAAGGGGGAGGTCCGGCTTCGGAGCTCGCCTCTGAGAAGAGGGGTGGTCCGGGAAGTCATCGGAGCTCAGGCCCACGAAGGGCGTGAGGTCCGGCATCAGCGCTCGCCTCTGAAAGGAGGGCGAGGGCTGGCCTCGGAGCTCGGGCCAGCGAAGGGCGTGAAGTCCGGCATCAGCACTCGCCTCTGAAAGGAGGGCGAGGGCTGGCCTCGGAGCTCGGCCCAACTGTGGGGGCAGAGGTCCGGAAGTCATCGGAGCTCAGGCCAGCGAAGGGCGTGAGGTCCGGAGGTCATCGGAGCTCAGGCCAGCGAAGGGCGTGAGGTCCGGCATCAGCGCTCGCCTCTGAAAGGAGGGCGAGGACTGGCCTCGGAGCTTGGCCCAGCTGTGGGGGCGGAGGTCTGGAAGTCATCGGAGCTCAGGCCAGCAAAGGGCGTGAGGTCCGGAGGTCATCGGAGCTCAGGCCAGCGAAGGGCGTGAGGTCCGGAGGTCATCGGAGCTCAGGCCAACGAAGGGCGTGAGGTCCGGCATCAACGCTCGCCTCTGAAAGGAGGGCGAGGGCTGGCCTCGGAGCTTGGCCTGGCTGTGGAGGCGGAGTCCGGCACTGCTCAGTGGTCCCCCCTTTCCTGTCCCTTAGTCTCATTTGGCTTATTGTTCCAGGCCGGAATACGGGGCTTGGGTAATCCAGTGCACTTGGTCCCGGAGGTCTGGCCCCAGCCCCAGTCAGGGTGTAACCGTCCGGCCCCCTGGTACTCAGACCGTAGCGCCGGGGGGTAGAGTGCGCATGCTTTGGGTGCAAGACCGGGTAAAGCAAGGCTCCTGACCCCCCGGTCTAGCGTAGGTCTTTTCTCGGAGGAGACCAACTGGCAGTACAGTACCCTTACAGGGGGAGATCCAAAAGGCCACCGGGCCTCTGGCAGGTACCCCAAGCACTACCGCCTTCGGCAGGATGGCAAATATCGACTATGCATGAGAGCAGGAAAGAGGAACCGAGTGTACAATGGACGCAAACTGTCTAGAGCATGGGGAGGTGTTCATATAAATTACTGCGTAATTTAAATAAACACCTAAGTAAGCATGGTGAACTTACTGGGGTAGCGTCGAAGCGCTTGTCTTCACGTAGAGCGGGTCATGCGTGGCTTCGTCATACGCCGGACACGGGGGGACCCCCATGGCGATCTCAGGGGGAAGCATGGCTTCGGCCCCGCATACCATGTGGAAGGGTAGTTCCCGTGACCCGGCCCTGGGAAGTCCGGCTGGCCCTCGACATGGAGGAGCCAGTATCCCCCGACGGCTCTGGGTGCGCGTCTGCACCGGTTGTGTGGGTCTGCTTAGTGTGGACCTGGCACGCATTGCATCCCTAACCGGTTTGATGGCGTCCAGGTGGCTCTCGGTCAGTAGGAGCCATGCCGGGTGGCTTAACCGACCAGTGTGCAGGACGATGAGCGTTCCCAGCACTCGCCTCCTTGGACTACTGCGAGCTAGTCGCAGCCTTCCTCCTGGGTTATGCACCGCAATAGGATGTCGTGGCTGACACGACCCCAAAGTCCTGTCGAGCCAGGATCACGCTGAGGGGTGCTCCGTTGCACAGCACCGGATAACACACGTCAAAGGTACAAAGCGGAAGCGGAATTTTATTACATAAACAAGTTATGAACATGTTTACATCAAAATAAGTTCAGTCTACACTCGCGGGCGTAGACTAAGCATCAAGTGCACGTTCAGCCCTCGAACGTGTCCTTGCTAGCACACACGCACACTAACTCTGCGGCGTGCACGACTCCCACTCGACGGGGTTCCCCTCCTGGGGTTCCGTCTCCTCTTCGGGAGTCCCTTCCTCATAGAACCCTGCAAAAGCTTCAAACACAAGCAGTGAGCACGAAGGCTCAGCAAGTCTGACCCGTCTCACCTAAACATGGAACTTCTACATGAGGGGTAATGGGTTACATGAGGTAAAAATCATTTGCAAGGGCTCGCCTAATTAGTAGAACCTTACTTTCAAGTTTTAGCAGCAGGTTGTGGAGAACCATACGCTAAGGCACATGAGAGAGCCACAATCAAACAAGAAACGCATTTCTCTCATGTACTTTGCTCAAAGTTGAAAAGAACTTTAGTTAGCTCTAAACTACAGCATATCATTAACAATCAATGTCCATCTTTCAATCAGCAACATTTTAACATGTGACTAGTCTGTTCTTTCTACGTCACGGTACAGTGAACAAGTGGTACTCACTGACCGCGAGGGACGGCAATTATAATCGATTTACCCCTGCAGGGTTACCCGAACAACCCGTCACGTACGCCCGTACTCAATGTTGCCTACAACAACCATCACGGACGCCGTACGCGACTACCTTTCACCCGTTAGCCAAATGTTGAACCGGTCCAATCATCACAAGCAAGAGGTCTCTGCACGCGCATCTCAGTGCCGCCAGCCGATTTGCACCTCGAGCTCTCAACCTACCCTCTGAACGACCAGCTATGCCTCAACACCCAGCTACCCGAGTTACATCAGTTTCCCGGTTCCCATATAGCCGGTAGGTCTTCGGTACTGTTCTAGCTTGTTCAACAGGCCCGCACACGGCTCGGTCCTCAATCGACACAAGCGGAGCTACATCACACAGGCCCCAAAGTCCTGCTGCCCTTACTCTCCGCTTGGTCTCATTTTCTTGCCATGTGTTTCATGTGCTAACACTACCCGAGTCGAGTGCCTCTAGCCTATGCTCGCGAGTAGTTCCAACTACTCGACTTGTACCGAATCCTACACTATCTTAGCATTGCAGTAACTAACGGGGTTTGCAATCCTAAACCCAACCCATGGTGCTCTTGGCTATGCAATTGGGTTTCCAAACAAGACTCTAATGCAAGGAATAAAGTACTCAAGTATGTTCTCAAAACAATAAAAATTTGTAAAAAGGTTAATGCGAACCGGAGCTTGCCTTGCTGCTCTTGGTCGTAGGCTAGCTAGCTTGCCTTGCTGCTCTTGGTCGTAGGCTAGCTGTTCCTCCAGAGTAACGAAGTCTAGGACTTTGGGTTCCTCCTCGACCTTAGCGACTACATGTTAGAAGAAACATGTGTCAATTTAAATGTGTTTGTAGTAACTTTTAAACTTGTGAAGCTTCTAAGTCCCTCTAGACAGATTTAATGACTATGAAACTTTTACTGGGGCTTGGTTACAACCTAACTAGAAACTTGGTCAAGTTTTAGTTGCAGTCAAGCTCATTTGAGCCCTCCACAATTAATTATGTACTTGACCTTAATTGAAGGCTTTTAGGGTGTTCTAAGGATTTTCATGAAACAAACTATGGCTTTCTGAAAACTAGATTTTCAGGGGGTTCTAATAGAGTTGGTCTCACTTAATTTGAAGGTTCCTAGCTAAAGATATGAGCTAAACAATTTCAGAGAAAATTCTGAAAATGTTTCTGAACATTTTCTATTTTCTCTGGAACAGTTTCACTAATCACATCATTAGGTGAACCAAATGAGCTCAAATGGGTCTGAAATTTTTATGGTAATTCAGGGATATTTTGGTGAACATTCTAGCAAAATTTCAGAATTTTCCTTAAAAGGATTCTCCAGTTAAAATTCCAAACAATTTATTTTTTGAGGAATTAATTCTGGAGAATTAAGGAATTTCATGAAGTGAAACTTGATTTGTTGGAAAGTGCTCAGAGAGCTGAATCCAGCAAAATTTGGTTCACTCGATTTGGAGCTTTCTAGCCAAAGTTATGAGGATTTGAAGTTTGAAGGAAATCTGAAAATCGGGGAAAAGTTTAAACTCACGCGTGGGCCCAGGGGACACGCGTCGCACGCCGAGGCGACAGCACACCGCGGCCCACAATAATTTTGTGTGCCAGCACACCCGATCCCGGCCGCAGCCGGATCCCGATTCGAAATATCTCCCGCTGACAGCTGGGGTCCACCCCCTTCTTCAACCTCGCGACGCCCGCGCTCCGCCGCCGAGGGACCTCGCCGGAGAGCTCGCCACCGGCTTCTGTACAGCTCCAAACTTCTCGATTCTGGCCGCCCCTGCCTACTTTTACTCGGGGAACAGGATTCTAGGGTCAGCTGCTCATGACAATGGCCGGAGCATGGTCGGCGACGAGCCGCCACCTCGGAACGACTTCGGCCATGTCAGCTGACTTCCCTAGCACCTCAACTACTTGGGAAACCGGTCAGGGAGCACCAGTGGACCTCAGAGAAGGTCGAGCTGTGGCTCAGGGATGAGCAGCACCGGTCACCAGCGCGTCCAAGGGTGCCTTGGCTCGGGCGTGACAACGCCCTGGTTGGGCTGTCCACGGGAGCCCGAGGTGCGGCGGTTCCAAGTCCCAAATTTGATCTTTCGGCACAGCCGATATAAATCGGTTTCAATGGAATTCTAGTAGCGGGGAGGACGGAGGAGGTCTCTAGTACCTTGCTGGGGTTCTGGAGTGGACGGAGGGAGCTGTGATCGGCGTTCTCCGATCGATTCCGAGCTGCGGAAAACTTTGGCCGGCGCTGAGTTCTTGCGGGGAAGAACGGCGATGCCTCGGCCGAGGAGGGGGGCAGGCGCCTTAAGAAGGCTCTGCACCGCCTCACGCCCGCGCATGGGCAAGCAGCTGCTGGCGCAGCGGCTGCCCTCGGTGGCGATCGCAGTGGCGGCTCGGCGACCCGAGTGAGAAAAGTCTCAGTCGGTTTGATCTGAGCAGTGGCTGACATGTGGGACCCACTTCCAGTTTTAACCTCTGAAATTTACTCCTAATCACTGTTGTAAACAGTGATCTCTATAGTACCCCTGGTAATTCAAATTATCCACCCATGAACCATTTGAATTGATCAAAGTTCAAATTGGGTTTGGTTTGAGTGAATTTCAGCACAAGTGCAGTTTTGAATTCAAATGAAGTTTGAATATGTCCCACTTAGCTCATGTCAAGATCAACTCCAAATGGAGTGAAAATTGGTGTGTGGGCTCACAAAAATGTGCTGAGTAAGAATATGCCTCCCACTTTTAAATTCATGGGATAAAAATAGTTTGAATTTGAATATGGTTTCAAACTGCCCTCTTCCTAATTATACCCAAAATGACCTCAAAAAGGTTTTGAATTTGGGTGAAACTTGGCATGGACATCCTTAGAAAAGTGTAGGAGTTTTCATATGTCCAGCCCATCTATATCACATGTGGGAAATAACACTTTTGCAATATGTGAGTTTGTTCTCTAATGAGCATGTTGATAATTGTTACTTGCTCTTCATTTGTGTTCATCATCCTTCCTCACATGAGGTGTGTGGTGTGGTGATGAACACTGCAAATGTGTGTCAAAAACTGAGGCCCTTACATTCCTCCCCCCTTAAAAGAATCTCGTCCAAAGATTATAAGGTGAAAATGAGAGAGAGGACGGTGGAAAATTACCGGATATGCGACATGAAAAATTCGGGGTAGTTAGTGCGAAGGAATTCTTCGCTCTCCCATGTCGCTTCGTCCATGGAGTGATTACTCCATGGAACCTTGTAGAACCACAACGTACGGTTGCGTGTGGTTCGGGCCTTTTCATCAATAATCTGCACCGGTTCCTCCCGATAGGTGAGATCCGGTTGCAGTTCTTCAATGTCTTCCAGCTGAATGGTAGTTGATAGATTGAGACACTTCCTCAGCTGGGAAATGTGAAAGACGTCGTGCACACCGGAAAGTGCTTCTGGTAATTTCAGCCGGTATGCCACTGATCCACATCTTTCGGTAATCTGAAATGGACCGATGTATCGGGGTGCCAACTTTCCTCTCACCCCAAATCTGTTTACGCCCTTCATTGGAGACACCCGTAGGTATATGTGATCTCCAACTTCGAATTGTAATGGGCGCCTTCTCCAGTCCGCATACTGTTTCTGTCGGGATTGAGCGGCTTTTAGGTTCGCTTGAATCAGTCGAACCTTTTCTTCCACGTTGTTGACGAGGTCAATCCCGAAGGTAACCCTTTCGCCAGACTCACACCAGTTCAACGGTGTGCGGCATTTCCGCCCGTATAGCGCCTCGTAGGGCGCCATCTTGATGCTGGCTTGGTACCCATTGTTGTACGAGAACTCAGCTAACGGCAGGTGATCATCCCAATTCTTGCCGTGGTTGATAGCGCAAGCTCGTAGCATGTCTTCTAAGATTTGATTTTCCCGCTCCGCTTGCCCATCCGTCTGCTGGTGGTAGGCTGAACTATGGATCAGCTTCGTCCCCAAGGCAGCGTGCAGCTGCTCCCAAAAACGGGACACAAATAAAGTGCCCCGGTCCGATAAGATGGTACGGGGTATGCCGTATAAGCATAGGATCCGTGAGATGTACAGTTCAGCGTACTTCTTGGCGTTGTAATTTGTGTTGACCGGGATGAAATGGGCAACTTTTGTGAGCCGATCGACGATCACCCACACAGAATCATGTTTCTGCAAGGTGGTGGGTAAACCGACGATGAAGTCCATGCTCACATCCTCCCACTTCCAGGCAGGAATGCCCAGTGGTTGCAGCAGTCCCGGTTTCCGCATATGATCTGCCTTCACCCTTCGACATGTATCACACTCGGACACGTATTTTGCAACCTCGCGCTTCATCCGTGTCCACCAAAACTTTCTTCGGAGTTCTTGATACATCTTGTTGCTGCCGGGGTGAATAGAGAACTTTGATAAGTGAGCCTCATCAAAGATCTTCTTCCGTAGTTCCGGGTTTCGGGGTACGACGGTCCGGTCCTTGAACCATAGGACGCCGTCTCCGTCCTTCCGGAAACATTTCAACTCCCCACTGTCTACACGTCTCCGCAAATGTGACATGCCCTTGTCATTCTTCTGGGCTGCCGCTATCTCTTCACGGATGGTGGGGATCAAAGCTAGGTTGTAGAGAGCTCCGTGTGGAATCACATGTAGTGGTGGTTCGCTCTCTTCAAACGGTGTGATGGTCAGATTATTGACGTGTGACTTGCGGCTCAGCGCATCTGCCACTATGTTTGCTTTGCCCGGATGATAATGGATCTCTATCTCGTAATCCTTTATCAGTTCTAACCATCTTCCTTGCCTCATGTTCAGCTCCTTCTGAGTGAATATGTACTTGAGGCTTTTGTGGTCGGTATATAAATGTACGAGGTTACCGAGTAGGTAGTGCCTCCACATTTTTAGTGCAAGTACCACGGCAGCGAGCTCCAAATCGTGAGTTGGATAATTTTGCTCATGGTTTCTAAGCTGCTGTGACCCATATGTGACCACCCTTCGGTCTTGCATCAGCACACATCCGAGCCCAATGCCGGATGCATCGCAGTACACATCGAACGGTTTTGTTGTGTCTGGCTGCGCCAAAACCGGTGCTGATGTCAGGTGCTTGACTAAAGCCTTGCATGCTGCTTCACATGCTGGACTCCAAACATATTTGGTAGCCTTCTTCAGCAGATCTGTCATTGGCTTGGCAATCTTCGAGAAGTTCGGAATGAACCTCCGATAATATCCCGCGAGTCCGAGGAAACTCCGTACCTCGTGAACAGTTCTCGGGGATTTCCAATTCAGCACTTGAGTGATCTTGCTCGGGTCCACAGCGATACCCTCCGCTGAGATGATATGCCCGAGGAAAGGCACTTGCGATATCCAAAACTCGCATTTGCTGAATTTTGCGTATAACTTGTGATCCCGCAGCCGTTGTAAGATTATACGCAGATGTTTCTTGTGATCTTCCTCCGACTTGGAATATACCAGGATGTCGTCGATGAAGACCACGACAAACTTGTCCAGCTCCGGCATGAATACCGAGTTCATCAAGTACATGAAGTGAGCTGGAGCATTGGTGAGGCCGAAGGACATAACCAGGTATTCATAAAGTCCGTACCTCGTCGAGAAAGCCGTCTTCGGAATGTCCTCAGCCCTTATCTTAATCTGATGGTACCCGGATCTTAAGTCCATTTTGGAAAAAATCTTTGCTTCGACCAACTGATCAAACAACATGTCGATCCGTGGCAACGGGTACTTGTTCTTGATGGTTACGGCATTTAATGGACGATAGTCCACGCAAAGCCGCAACGTCTCATCCTTCTTCTTGACAAATAATGCCGAACAGCCCCATGGCGAGGAGCTCGGCCTAATAAAACCCTTCTCCAGAAGGTCCGTGAGCTGAGTCTTCAGTTCAGCCAACTCCTTGGGCGCCATCTTGTACGGCCTTCGTGATATTGGCATGGTTCCCGTTGTAAGTTCAATCTTGAACTCCACCTCTCTATCAGGCGGCATCCCTGGCAAATCATCCGGGAATACATCAGGGAACTCTCGGACCACCGGAATATCATCCAATCTGATGGTTGTGGCTTGATAGACACTTGGAAGTTTTATTTCTGGACTGTCCAGAAATAATGAGTGAGACTCGTGCACTTCTGAGTTCAAGTGCACGACTCGGAGGACGGTGTCTAAAACAGCGCCGTGGCGGGTTAACCACGACATCTCTAAGATGACATCGACCTTTTGTCCCTCTATGAGAGACGTAGGGTAGACTCTACCCTCTAAGCACAATGGCGCTTTTGGGACCATCATGCTTGCTGAGATTTTCCCACCCGGTGAACAGATCACATAAGGACTATCGGAGGGTAGTATTTGCAAGCTATACTTATCAATGAAAGCTTGGCTAATGAAGCTATGCGTGGCGCCTGAATCAAATAGTACTATAGCGGGATGCTGGTGGAGTTGGAACATACCCGCAAGGATTGGCTCGCCCTCCGGCACGTCCTCAATGGCAAGCTGGTGGACGGTGCCGGGCCTAGGGTTCGCCCGCCGCGCATTAGTGGGGTTCCGGGGTTGATTCCTCCCCGGAAACTGTGGTACCACTCCGCCGCCTTGCCTCTCCGGGCAACTGCTCGTGAAGTGTCCTGGACGACCACACTTGTAACATGTGGCCGCTGCTGGTGGAGTGCTCGGTGGACGAAAGCCCGGCATGCGTTGCTGAGGTGCAAATGCACGCGGCATCGTCCGCTGCTGCTGTTGTTGTTGCGGTGGTACTGGCAGTGCCGGCCTGAATGCCGGTGAAGAGTACGGCCGACTGCGGAACGGCATCGACCGCTGTGGTGGCTGCCAGCGTGAACCTGATGGTGGGCGATTCACCATCCGAAACTTCGGAGAAGGACCGCCCCCTTCTCCGCTGCTTTGCGGCGCGCTTCGCTTTCGCTCTGCCGCCGCCAACTCCTTGCCGGAGTCCTCCTGAACAATCGCAGCATCAATGATGTCGTTGAGGCTGCCGCGATTGAACATCGCCAACTTGTCCTTCAGGAGCGGGTTAAGCCCCTGGTAAAAGTGGTCCCGCCGCTTCTCGTCCATATCTGCGTGATACAATGCGTAGAGCGCGAGATCGTTGAACGCTCTGGAGTATTCCAGCGCGTTCCGGCTCCCTTGCTGCAGGTGTAAGAACTCCTGCATCTTCCTCTTCATTAAACCTGGCGGTATATGATAGGCCCTGAAGGCCGTCCGGAACTCCGTCCAGGTCATCACTCGGTCTGTGGGCTGTGAAGCACAGAAGTTGGCCCACCACGCGCTCGCGGATCCTTGGAGCTGCGGGACCGCGAACTGAGTCTTGCGCTGCTCGCTTATCTGGAGCGGCCCGAACTTCATCTCTATGGCGCGGAGCCAGTTGTCCGCATCAAGTGGTTCATCCGCCCTTGAGAATACAGGGGGATGAGTCGCCAGGAAATCGGAGTAGGAGCTCTGTTGACGCTCCTCCCGGTCTTGACGTCTCTCTGGGCGAGACGTATTGGCGATGAGGGTCTGCAGCAACTCTGTGTGCTGCTGATGCGAGCCCGCCATTGCCGCGACGATGTCGGCCAATGTAACCGTTGGCAGTGGCGGTGGCGGTGTTTGCTGTTGCTGTTGCTGCTGTTGCAGCTGCTGTCCCGAGGAGTCCTCGGGAGGTGGTTGGGAGGTCTCTCCCTCTTGACTGGTACCCCCAACGTCAGGGTTGGCACGAGTATGTGTCATTCTGAAATTCAAAACAGCAGCGATTAGCACATGTCTTACTTAAAATTCCATAAGCAACAGTAGGTATTGAAGTGACACATGATTAATTTGCACAACATTCACATATATTGATAAAGCATAAACTTTATACAAGATACATTATTCCAGGGTCTCCGAGAAGTCGTGCTCATGTCGTCACTACTTATACATACGCTACTGTCTACACGACATGTCACCGATTACAAAAGTTGGGTTACACTACCCTGGCTGCCCTACATGGCAACTGTAACCCCCTACTCGGAGTAGAATTCGACCTCCTGCGGGTCGTCCTCCTCCGGTACCTCTGCTGGTGGCTCTGGATCTACCACCTCTTCCCCCATTCCGGGTTCTCCCATTGCTGGAAGACCCAAGACCACCGGTACGCCTAACACCGGAGGTACGAGGTCCTGCAATTCATGCACCTCGTCCATAGCCTGGTTGTAGTCCTCTTCCCAGCCTTGTCCTTCCTCAATAGCGTCGTCCCGCTCTTGAGCAAGGTCCTCATTCTGCTGGGTTAGGGTCTGCACCAGCTCTTGCAACGCCGCGATGTCAACACGGCTCTTCTTCTTTGCCTTCTTCAGACGATGCAACTGATTATGTTGTTCATTCAGTCGTTTGATCGTCAGAAGGAGCACATTGCGGAGTGCGCTGTGGGCACTCTCGAAATGGTCTCCATGGCTCGTGCTCTCTTTGAGCTTCGTGGCGAGATGCTCCGTATGAACAGCTTGGCTGTCCATCACGGCGTTTCCCGCCCTCATCTAGAGGCTGAGATTTGCCTCCGCGGGGTTGTACCTTGGGCAACTCGGATCCGTTGCTTCCAGGTACCTCTCTTCCCACACAAGCTGAGCCCGTCCCTCCACCGGAACAAGTGCGTATGGAGTGCCCCCCATAGCCTGCACGTGTAGTTGGCAGAAACGTGACATAGTGTCGCGGGCTGCCACTTTCCATATTCCTTCCGGTTGTCTTCCTCTCACCGTGACGGTGAACGGCACCCAACCAGGTGGCGTAGGTCCTGCAGGGACTTCGACATGGATTGTCCACGTCTTGTTCCCCTCTTCGTCTTCTTCCTTGGCGAAGTACTGTGGCATCTGATTGTACCCGAAATATTGGAGCATTTGCCACAATGCTTCCGGGTAGCCGCTACGGTCAGAACAGTGGGAAACCACCCACCCGTTCTCCAACTGTTTATCTGCTGCCATCTGTAAAAATATATTTGAGAATTGTCAAATATTTATTTAAACAGTAAACCTCTGAGTTATAACATAAAACATGTCATTGAACCCATAAAACTTGGAAACATAGTTCAAATTTTATACAAATTAGACTGCTTATCTGCTGTTCCCATGACAGCCCTGACCAGTTTCCATTTCAACCTGATTTAGGCCATGTTAAAGCAAAACTAATTCTGGAGCTCAACATCAAAGTTAAAGCTAACTTCAATAGCTTTCCAAAAAGTATTTGCTTGGCCTAAGATCTGTCTTGGTTCAAAAGTTATGAGATGTCAAAGTTAACAGAATTTCTGGAAACAATTGGACAGCACCTCCCTGCCTTAGGTACTGATTTGATCCAAGAATCCCAGTTACTTCTGTTCCTAATCTCACAAAACTTTCTGTTACAAAGTTGTAAACCATCTCATAATCTTTCCATAACTACCTCATTTTCTATTTTTGGATTTTTATGCAGGAAGTTATGCTTAATTTACAGAGAGTCTACAGAGAGTCTTTACTCTGTCCTGTTTTCTGGACAGTTTCAACTCTACTGCATTTTTCGAGTGGTTAAGGGATGAAACACCTCTGGAACTCAACAGAAAAGTTGTAAAGATCTTCCAAAGCTTTCAAGAAATGTATCATATGACCCCAAACTCGAAAGAATTCAACCTCTAACCTCTGATTAACTTCAGCCTTGATTCAGCTGAAAACAGAGTGCTCTGTCCTTAACAACCTATAAGTTGAAAACTTGTTAACTTTGAATATCCTGTTCAAGGGAAGGAGTTACATCAAGTTTTACTACTATGGATCAAAACTTTCAAGTTTTAAATGAATTTGTTCATTTATTTGGGTGTGACGTCGATGCGTCACCAGATTATGTCGGTACTACGTCCTCACAAAGAAAAACCTATACCGGACTTAGCCGGCTTCGTTATTTCAGTGGCACTAAACGTCACTCGCACACGGATGCTACACGTCTACCGTTTCGTGGTCAGGCTACCTGCAGAAACTCAAACAATCATCAGACTCGGCTGCACACCGAGCCCGGAATCCATACAGTTCGTACACCCGGCCGTCATCACTCGCCCGGATGTTCTCAAGCCAAATACGCCTTGAGTTACGTGTTCACGTTTCAGACCATGTGACGGGGTCTCCCAAGTTGCACCACGCACACCAGGGACAGACGTTGCTCGAATACCTCAAACGACATGAAGAGTCGTAGAGGATACTAAAGCGGGTCGGGTTACCTGCCACCCGTGGGGCTCCACCCTTCAGCTTGTGCGCACTGGTGGACAGCGCTTACGTGCACCCCCCAAGACATGAACGTCCCGAGATGCACGATTTTCTGACATAACAAATAGGTTAATATGCCACTTTCTATATGCTAATAACATCCTTGCACGGGCTACTAACTCGTTCCTCACTGGATTTTTGAAAAAGAAGACCTTTGTACTGTGTTAAACCTCAAGCGAGCTCTGATACCAACGCTGACACGACCCCAAAGTCCTGTCGAGCCAGGATCACGCTGAGGGGTGCTGCGTTGCACAGCACCGGATAACACACGTCGAAGGTACAAAGCGGAAGCGGAATTTTATTACATAAACAATTTATGAACATGTTTACATCAAAATAAGTTCAGTCTACACTCACGGGCGTAGACTAAGCATCAAGTGCACGTTCAGCCCTCGAACGTGTCCTTGCTAGCACACACGCACACTAACTCTGCGGCGTGCACGACTCCCACTCGACGGGGTTCCCCTCCTGGGGTTCCGTCTCCTCTTCGGGAGTCCCTTCCTCATATAACCCTACAAAAGCTTCAAACACAAGCAGTGAGCATGAAGGCTCAGCAAGTCTGACCCGTCACACCTAAACATGGAACTTCTACATGAGGGGTAATGGGTTACATGAGGTAAAAATCATTTGCAAGGACTCGCCTAATTAGTAGAATCTTACTTTCAAGTTTTAGCAGCAGGTTGTGGAGAACCTTACGCTAAGGCACATGAGAGAGCCGCAATCAAAAAAGAAACGCATTTCTCTCATGTACTTTGCTCAAAGTTGAAAAGAACTTTAGTTAGCTCTAAACTACAGCATATCATTAACAATCAATGTCCATCTTTCAATCAGCAACATTTTAACATGTGACTAGCCTGTTCTTTCTACGTCACGGTACAGTGAACAAGTGGTACTCACTGACCGCGAGGGACGGCGATTATAATCGATTTACCCCTGCAGGGTTACCCGAACAACCCGTCACGTACGCCCGTACTCGATGTTGCCTACAACAACCATCACGGACGCCGTACGCGACTACCTTTCACCCGTTAGCCAAATGTTGAACCGGTCCAATCGTCCCGAGCAAGAGGTCTCTGCACGCGCATCTCAGTGCCGCCAGCCGATTTACACCTCGAGCTCTCAAACTACCCTCTGAACGACCAGCTATGTCTCAACACCCAGCTACCCGAGTTACATCAGTTTCCCGGTTCCCATATAGCCGGTAGGTCTTCGGTACTGTTCTAGCTTGTTCAACAGGCCCGCACACGGCTCGGTCCTCAATCGACACAAGCGGAGCTACAGCACACAGGCCCCAAAGTCCTGCTGCCCTTACTCTCCGCTTGGTCTCATTTTCTTGCCATGTGTTTCATGTGCTAACACTACCCGAGTCGAGTGCCTCTAGCCTATGCTCGCGAGTAGTTCCAACTACTCGACTTGTACCGAATCCTACACTATCTTAGCATTGCAGTAACTAACGGGGTTTGCAATACTAAACCCAACCCACGGTGCTCTTGGCTATGCAATTGGGTTTCCAAACAAGACTCTAATGCAAGGAATAAAGTACTCAAGTATGTGCTCAAAACAATAAAAATTTGTAAAAAGGTTAATGCAAAACGGAGCTTGCCTTGCTGCTCTTGGTCGTAGGCTAGCTGTTCCTCCGGAGTAACGAAGTCTAGGACTTCGGGTTCCTCCTCGACCTTAGCGGCTACATGTTAGAAGAAACATATGTATCAATTTAAATGTGTTTGCAGTAACTTTTAAAATTGTGAAGCTTCTAAGTCCCTCTAGACAGACTTAATGACTGTGAAACTTTTACTGGGGCTTGGTTACAACCTAACTAGAAACTTGGTCAAGTTTTAGTTGCAGTCAAGCTCATTTGAGCCCTCCACAATTAATTATGTACTTGACCTTAATTGAAGGCTTTTAGGGTGTTCTAGGGATTTTCATGAAACAAACTATGGCTTTCTGAAAACTAGATTTTCAGGGGGTTCTAATAGAGTTGGTCTCACTTAATTTGAAGGTTCTATCTAAAGATATGAGCTAAACAATTTCAGAGAAAATTCTGAAAATGTTTCTGAACATTTTCTATTTTCTCTGGAACAGTTTCACTAATCACACCATTAGGTGGATCAAATGAGCTCAAATTGGTCTGAAATTTTTATGGTAGTTCAGGGATATTTTGGTGAACATCCTAGCAAAATTTCAGAATTTTCCTCCAAAGGATTCTCCAGTTAAAATTCCAAACAGTTTAAATTTTGAGGAATTAATTCTGGAGAATTAAGGAATTTCATGAAGTGAAACTTGATTTTATGGAAAGTGCTCAGAGAGATGAATCCATCAAAATTTGGTTCACTCGATTTGGAGCTTTCTAGCCAAAGTTATGAGGATTTGAAGTTTGAGGGAAATCTGAAAATCAGGGAAAAGTTTAAACTCGCGCGTGGGCCCAGGGGACACGCGTCGCACGCCGAGGCGACAGCACACCGCGGCCCACAATGATTTTGCGCACCAGCACACCCGATCCCGGCCGCAGCCGGATCCCGATTCAAAATATCTCCCGCTGACAGCTGGGGTCCACCCCCTTCTTCAACCTCGCGAGGCCCGCGCTCCGCCGCCGAGGGACCTCGCCGGAGAGCTCGCCGCCGGCTTCTGTACAGCTCCAAACTTCTCAATTCTGGCCGCCCCTGCCTACTTTTACTCGGGGAACAGGATTCTAGGGTCAGCTGCTCATGACAATGGCCGGAGCATGGTCAGCGACGAGCCGCCACCTCGGAACGACTTCGGCCATGTCGGCTGACTTCCCTAGCACCTCAACTACTTGGGAAATCGGTCGGGGAGCACCAGTGGACCTCAGAGAAGGTCGACATGAGCTTGAGACAGCTCGGGGAAGGCCCGAAATAGGTCCTCACCGTGCGCCCGATGCCGCCCGTTCATTCCGCCATTGGTAGACCTCGAATTACGACGGTTACAGAGGTTCTCCGGCCCAGAGTTGTGAATGCAACTTGTGCGTTACCGTGTCTAGCTTGTGTGAGAGCGGCTTGAGGCCCTCTAATCCTTTCTAGAGCATGAATTAAACAGAATCGTACCTGAAGGTCGTTCTGCACACAGAAAGGGGTAAAGTGGAAATTCGCCGCCGGTGAGCAACCACTCGAGCTGTGGCTCGGGGATGAGCAGCACTGGTCACCAGCGCGTCCAAGGGTGCCTTGGCTCGGGCGTGACAACGCCCTGGTTGGGCTGTCCACGGGAGCCCGAGGTGCGGCGGTTCCAAGTCCCGAATTTGATCTTTCGGCACAGCCGATATCAATCGGTTTCAACGGAATTCTAGCAGCGGGGAGGACCGAGGAGGTCTCTAGTACCTTGCTGGGGTTCTGGAGTGGACAGAGGGAGCTGTGATCGGCGTTCTCCGATCGATTCCGAGCTGCAGAAAACTTCGGCCGGCGCTGAGTTCTTGCGGGGAAGAACAGCGATGCCTCGGCCGAGGAGGGGGGCAGGCGCCTTAAGAAGGCTCTGCACCGCCTCACGCCCGCGCGTGGGCAAGCAGCTGCTGGCGCGGCGGCTTCCCTCGGTGGCGATCGCAGCGGCGGCTCGGCGACCCGAGTGAGAAAAGTCTCAGTCGGTTTGATCTGAGCAGTGGCTGACATGTGGGACCCACTTCCAGTTTTAACCTCTGAAATTTACTCCTAATCACTGTTGTAAACAGTGATCCCCATAGTACCCCTGGTAATTCAAATTATCCACCCATGAACCATTTGAATTGATCAAAGTTCAAATTGGGTTTGGTTTGAGTGAATTTCAGCACAAGTGCAGTTTTGAATTCAAATGAAGTTTGAATTTGTCCCACTTAGCTCATGTCAAGATAAACTCCAAATGGAGTGAAAATTGATGTGTGGGCTCACAAAAATGTGCTGAGTAAGAATATGCCTCCCACTTTTAAATTCATGGGATAAAAACAGTTTGAATTTGAATATGGTTTCAAACTGCCCTCTTCCTAATTATACCCAAAATGACCTCAAAAAGGTTTTGAATTTGAGTGAAACTTGGCATGGACATCCTTAGCAAAGTGTAGGAGTTTTCATATGTTCAGCCCATCTATATCACATGTGGGAAATACCACTTTTGCAATATGTGAGTTTGTTCCCTAATGAGCATGTTGATAATTGTTACTTGCTCTTCATTTGTGTTCATCATCCTTCCTCACATGAGGTGTGTGGTGTGGTGATGAACACTGCAAATGCGTGTCAAAAACTGAGGCCCTTACAGTGGCGCCACGCTAGTAAAGATACCAGCGCGTAGCACTTAGCCATCCGCACCACCCGTTCAGCAAATGCACGTTCATCAGGAAGGATGTCCTTCAAGGAGTACCGGACCTCCGTGGTCCATGCATCGGGACTACTTGAGCTTCTGGATCTTGAGCGCTGGGTTGCACGGAGTCCCCAGTGACGCTTACGATCCTTTGGCGGCATCCATGGCTGCCGGGACTGCCTAGCTTTGAGGCACTGGTTCAGCCCCCTTCTCCCGGCTCGGCGGGCCGGGCTGTGGACCACAGCAACATCCTCTCGAAGACTCCTTCGGGCGCAGGGGCTCCGATGGAGGCCTTCGCTGAGAGGTCGTCAGCTGCAGCCGTGCCAGCACGCGGTACATGGCGCAGGTCCAAGGCGAGGAAGTCTTTCTCCAACATCCACACGTGGAGCAGATAAGCAGCTAGCTGTGGGTCATTGCAGGGGCATTCACCCTTAACTTGCTTGATAACTAGCTGGGAGTCGCCCTGCGCCAACAACTGGCGAGCGCCCAGAGACAGGACTGTCTTTTAGGCCAAAGATGAGTGCTTCATACTCTGCCAAGTTGTTGGTTGCCTTGGAATTGAGACGCACCATGTACCCAGACTGCTCCCCTGATGGCATGAGAAGCAGTACGCCGGGACCGGCCCCCTGCTTTCGCGAGGAGCCGTCGAAGAAGAGCGTCCAGTGAGGCCCGGTGAAGACCGGAGCTCGGTACTTTGGTTCACCGTCTTCGCGGCCCCCTGGGTCAGCCTTCGTTGGCGTCCACTCAGCCACGAAGTCAGCCAGTGCTTGGCTCTTGGCTGTCTGACGTGGTCGGGAGCTCAGCTTGAACTCTGCCGTCTTTTGGCTGTCTTCCGTCTTCGGAAGCTGGCAGTGAGTGCCAATTCCGCCCTTCGGCTGCTCTGGCGCACTTGTCCGCCAGGCTGAAGAGCTCAGAGGCATCGCAGACCTCTCTGGTCGCAAGCCTCTCAAGCATCTTCTCTTCCCGGACACTGTCGAAGTGCCACCACCACAGAAGCACTTTGAATATGCGGGATGGTGTTGCGTACCTGGGAGAACCGCTGGATGAAGGAGCGCAGTGATTCCCCAGGTTGTTGCTTGATGGCGTGGAGGTCAAGCTCCGTGCCGGGACGGGCGTAGGAGCTGCCGAAGTTGGCGATGAACTGCCGGCAGAGCTCTCCCCAGGAAGTTATGGAACCCTGGGGGAGATCCATGAGCCAAGACCGGGCTGGGCCGGTCAAGGCGACGGGGAAGTAGTTGGCCATGACGGCCTCATCCCCTCCTGCGGCAAGTACGGCGGTGGAGTAGATCTGGAGGAACTCCGCCGGGTTGACGCTGCCGTCGTACTTCTCGGGCAGGTGCAGCCGAAACTTGCGCGGTCACCTCGCGAAGCGAAGGTGGGTGCGAGGCCTGCACATCCTGCCCCTGTTGCCGCAGGTGTTGGTGCTGCGAACGCTTGGTTCGCAGCTGGCACAGTGTACCCCGGTATGGGCAAAGCTGCACCATAGACCGGGAGCGCCGTTTGCGGGGCATATGGTTGTGGCATATGCTGCGCGGCGTATGCCTGGGGCAGAGCTCGCGTGGCGAAGATCTGCTCTTCAGGCTGGGTCGAGGCTGACGTCACGCTGTCGCTAGCCTCCTGGTTGCGACGCCTTTCTCGGCGTCGCTCGAGGTATACCCGGGCATCCTGGCCCAAGTGACACCGCTCCAGCTCTGTCCTCAGGTCCGTCGACTGGAGCCTGGTGGAGCTGGAATCCGCCGTCTGCTCGTCAACCGTTGGCGTGCGCGTCAGCGACACAGCCGGTTGGCTGGAGCGTCGTCCCTGCCGAAGTCGAGGGTTTGCGGCGGCGACGACGAGACGGTCTACCTTGTGAATCCACTGCTGGGTCGCTGCCTGAGGCGCGTCCCCAGCAGGCGGATTGTGCAGTAGTGCTCTTGCTGCGGCTAGCGCACCCCCGTGGGGTACGCCCAGTGCAGCTGAAGACCTGATGCTGGTTGGAGCCTGCATTGCCGGAGTCGGCTGCTGGCTCCCAGCTTGCGCCGACACACTCCGTCCTGAGTGCGTCGACATGTACTCCCCCCTGGTCACGGTTCGCCGCGAACGCGGGGGAGGGGAGTTTGCCGCTGAAGGAAGCTCGGTCATCTTTGTCGGCGGAAACTCGTCGTGCAAGGGAAAAGTCCCCTACCTGGCGCGCCAAATGTCGAAGTGTTCGGTCGACACTTCCCCCGGGCCTGCACTAGGCAGCCCTACGGAGGTTCTTTTTTCGGTGGGGCTAGTCACTTGCGGAGAGATTGAGCGTATGGACGAATTAAGGAAGAGATTGACACGGCGAGTTTTACGTGGTTCAGGCCGCCGGAGCGTAAAACCCTACGTCCACGGCGAGCTATGGAGCTCGCTGTATTGCTTGTTGCTCAGAACCGGAGTCCTGAGCTTGGGGATGACTGATGTCTAGCTTATGAGTTGCGGGAGTGCCAACCCTTGCTAACGTTGCCTACCCGAGCCTTTTATAGTCCAAGGCTCGTGTGGCTTACAAGGGGGGCCCGGGACCCGACAGGTGGTCCCGGGGAGATTGCCTGCAGACTATCGTATCCGCAGTTATGTCGGTAGTTGTCTCTGGCGAAGGCTTCTGAGTTTTCGTTCTGCCGCCCTGCCCATGCCGCCTACTAGCCGTAGTGGTTGATGACGGCGGGGGCGGCAGGGGATGTCTTGTCGCTGTGTTTATTGGCTGGCAGGTTCTGACACTGCACGCCAGTCTGCGATGCGACTGGGCGCAACGGCACCTGACAGAGGCGTGCTCCTCGTCTCCGCGTCTTGGGAAGGCGCAGGTCTTGAATGCTTTGTACGGTAAAGGCATGGCGCGCCTTTACTCCTGCTGCCTACCACGCCGGGCGGCAGTACTGCTCTGCTGGCCACGTGTCGGACCCGGAGCTCTCCTGTGAGGAGGGGGTAGCTCCGGCTCCGCTGGACACATGGAGCTTTCGGAGCTCACCCCCGCGGAGGGGGCGAGGTCCGGTCTTCCGGGCCACGTGGCAGGCTCGGAGCTATCCTTTGAGGAGAGGAGAGCACCGGCCCTGCCGGACACGTTGCGCCCTCGGAGCTCGCCCTTGCGGAGGGGGCGAGGTCCGGCCTCCTGGGCCACGCGGCAGGCCCGGAGCTATCCTCCGTGGGGAGGGGAGCTCCGGCCCCGCTGGACACGTGGGGCCTTCAAACCTTGCCCCTGCAGAGGGAGCGAGGTCCTTAGGAAGTTTTACCCTGTGCGCGGGGGTACCCGGTATTGAGGGTACTGACAGACGCCAACGAGGAGATGCGGCTGCAGCTGGTGCGCCACGAGTGCACCGTTGCGGAGCTGGAGTGCGCCGTGGTGGCCAAGGAGAAGGAGGTCGCCAAGCAGCTGGAGGCAGGTGAAGGCGACCTGAAGGCCAGGGCCGGAGAGCTGGAACTCTAGGAGGCTTCCTTGGCCGGAAGGGAGGAGCAGGTCACCGGGGACCGCCAAGAGGTGCTAGACCGGGAGCTTGCTGCTGACTTCCGGGCGTCGGAGTCGGAGAGGCTTGCCTGGGACTTCGCGGCAAACGAGAGGAGGTTCGCCGAGGAAGGTCTTGGCGCCCTGCTGGCGGCTCGCCAAGAGGTGGAGTAGCTCCGAGCTTCACGGACCGTCGAGGCCCGAGCAGTCTGGGACTTCATCGGCCAGGCAGAGTCTGCTCTGGTGCCTCTCGGCTTCAGCCCCGTGAGGACGCGGGCTCCGGCGCAAGAGGTGGTCCAGGCGATCCCGGCGCTCGAGTCCATCGGTGCCAAGCTGGTGAGGTTGAAAGCCGTGGTCACCGACGAGCTCGAGGTTGAGGGGAGGAGCTTGGCGAAGGAGGTCGCCGTGCACGTGCTGACGTGCTTCTGGAGCTGGGACTCCTCCGTCTCTCTCGAGCCAGTGGTGCAGGGCCCCGTCAATGAGCGGGAGGAGGTCGCCAGGGCCAGAGTCGGAGACGCCGCTGCCCTTGTCGCGTCTAGGTTCCAGCGGGAGGCCTGGGACTCCTAGGCGCTCGCCCTTGTACCTGGAGGGCCTTGTATTTTGTGTTTTCTGTTTGTAATCCAGCTCGTGGAGCTTTTGAATGAACAGACTTGTTGTCTTTTGTGCTTGTGCTTGTTACTTTATTTTCTTGGCTTGGCCTGCCCGAGCCCTTAGCTCCGTAAGGGCCCCGGGAGGTCTCCACCGATCTCAAAGCTTTGCACAGACACCTCCCTCGGGTCCTTGTTGACATAAGGACCCAAGGAGTCTTTGGAGGTCACCCCCGCGGAGGGGGGAGGTCCGGCTCAGCTGGCCACGTGGCGGGCCCGGAGCTCACCTCTGAGGAGAGGGGAGGTCCGGCCCCACTAGACACGTGGAGCCTTTGGAGCTCGCCCCCGTGGGGGGGGGCGAGGTCCGGCTCTTCTTGTCCTGGGTTGGAGTCGGAAGCTCCAGTCTTGAGAAGCCCTGGGACTTCAGTACCGCCGGGTGCTCCGGTCTTCCCTTGCGCGGTCTCTGTAGTGGCCCCCTGGTAGGTTTGGCCAATGCTTTGGGCACACCTACCACATTCCTGCGGGGGAGCTAAGGCCAGGGTCCCCCTGACTGTCCGGAGCATGCCGGTGTTGGAGCTCTAGCTCCGGAGGTCCGGGGGGCCTCTCAGGAGGTCCTGCACACACGTAGGGAAAAGGTAATTCTGCTCGGGGGCTCTCCCTTCCCTGTCTCTTAGTCTTATTTGGCTTACGGTCCTAGACCGGTATACGGGGCTTGGGCAATTCAGTGCTGTCGAAGTGTTCGGTCGACACTTCCCCTGGGCCTGCACTGGGCAGCCCGCGGAGGTTCTTTTTTCGGTGGGGCTAGTCCCTTGCGGAGAGCTTGAGCGTATGGACGAGTTAGTAAGAGCTTGACACGGCGAGTTTTACGTGGTTCAGGCCGCCGGAGCGTAAAACCCTACGTCCACGGCGAGCTATGGGGCTCACTGTATTGCTTGCTGCTCAGAACCGGAGTCCTGAGCTTGAGGATGAGTTACAGCTTAGGGGTGAATGGCTAGAGTGCGAACCCTTGCTAACGTTGCCTACCCGAGCCTTTTATAGCCCAAGACTCGGGTGGCTTACAAGGGGGGCCCGGGACCCGACAGGTGGTCCCGGGGAGATTGACTGTTATCTACCGTATCTGCAGTTATGCCGGTAGTTGTCTCTGGCGAAGGCTTCTGATTCTTCGTCTTGCAGCCCTGCCCATGCCGCATGCTAGTAGTAGTGGTTGATGACGGCGGGGGCGGCATGGGATGTCTTGTCGCTGCGTTTATTGGCTGGCAGGCTCTGACAGTGCGCGCCAGTCTGTGATGTGACTGGGCGCAATGGCACCTGACAGAGGCGTGCTCCGCGTCTCCGTGTCTTGGGAAGGCGCGGGCCTTGAATACCTTGTACGGGCAAGGTATGGGGCGTCTTTACGCCCGCCGCCTACCGCTCGGGGGCAGGCAGCGCTCTTCTGCTGGACACATGGCGGGCCCGGAGCCCTCCTCAGAGGAGAGGGAGGGCCGGCCCCGCAGGACATGTGGAGCCTTCGGTCCTCTCCCCGCGGAGGGGGAGGTCCGGCTTCTGTCGGCCACGTGGCAAGCCCGGAGCTCTCCTCTGAGGAGAGGGAGGTCCGGCCTTGCTGGACACGTGGCGCCTTCGGACCTCTCTCCCGCGGAGGGGGAGGTCCGGCTCCTGTATGCCACATGGCGGGCCCGGAGCTTTCCTCTGAGGAGAGGGAGGTCCGGCCACGCCGAACGCGTGGCGCCTTCGGAGCTCTCCCCACGGAGGGAGGAGGTCTGGCTGCTGTAGGCCACGTGGCGAGCCCGGAGCTCTCCTCTGAGGAGAGGGAGGTCCGGCCCCACTGGACACGTGGCGCCTTCGGAGCTTTCCCTGCGGAGAAGGGCGAGATCCTTATGCATTTTCCCCTGTGCGCGGGGGTACCCCATATCGCGGGTACCGACAGTGGCCCCCGGGCTCTCCTCGGGGGAGGTAACGAGCCCGAGGTGAGGCCTTCTCCTACCCGCGCACTTTCTTGTCTTGAGTACTCCCTGTGCTGGCAGGGTCTTGACGGCTTCGGAGTTCAGCCTCTTAGGAGAGGGTGAAGCCGGGCATCGGAGCTCGGCCCGGCTGTAGGGACGGAGGTTCGGAAGTCATCGGAGCTCAGGTCCACGAAGGGCGTGAGGTCCGGCATCAGGGCTCGCCTCTGAAAGGAGGGTGAGGGCTGGCCTCGGAGTTCAACCTGGCTGTGGAGGTGGAGTCCGGAAGTCATCGGAGCTCAGGCCAGCGAAGGGCGTGAGGTCCGGAGGTCATCGGAGCTCAGGCCAGCGAAGGGCGTGAGGTCCGGCATCAGCGCTCGCCTCTGAAAGGAGGGCGAGGGCTGGCCTCGGAGCTCGGCCTGGCTGTGGAGGCGGAGTCCGGAAGTCATCGGAGCTCAGGCCAGCGAAGGGCGTGAGGTCCGGCATCAGCGCTCGCCTCTGAAAGGAGGGCGAGGGCTGGCCTCGGAGCTCGGCCTGGCTGTGGAGGCGGAGTCCGGAAGTCATCGGAGCTCAGGCCAGCGAAGGGCGTGGGGTCCGGCATCAGCGCTCGCCTCTGAAAAGAGGGCGAGGGCTGGCCTCAGAGCTCGGCCCAGCTGTGGGGGCGGAGGTCCGGAACTGCTCAGTGGTCCCCCCTTTCCTGTCCCTTAGTCTCATTTGGCTTACTGTCCCAGGCCGGAATACGGGGCTTGCGTAATCCATTGCACTTGGTCCCGGAGGTCTTGCCCCAGCCCCAGTCAGGGTGTAACCGTCCGGCCCCCTGGTACTCAGACCGCAGCGCCGGGGGGCAGAGTGCGCATGCTTTGGGTGCAAGACCGGGCAAAGCAAGGCTCCTGACCCCCCGGTCTAGCGTAGGTCTTTTCTCGGAGGAGACCAACTGGCGGTACAGTACCCTTACACGGAGAGATCCAAAAGGCCACCGGGCCTCTGGCAGGTACCCCAAGCACTACTGCCTTCGGCAGGACGGCAAATATCGACTATGCATGACAGCAGGAAAGAGGAACCGAGTGTACAATGGACGCACACTGTCTAGAGCGTGGGGAGGTGTTCATATAAATTAATGCGTAATTTAATTAAACACCTATGTAAGCATGGTGAACTTACTGGGGTGGCGTCGGAGCGCCTGTCTTCACGCAGAGCGGGTCATGCGTGGCTTCGTCGTACGCCGGACACGGGGGGACCCCCATGGCAATCTCAGGGGGAAGCACGGCTTCGGCCCCGCATACCATGTGGAAGGGTAGTTCCCGTGACCCGGCCCTGGGAAGTCCGGCTGGCCCTCGACATGGAGGAGCCGGTATCCCTCGACGGCTTTGGGTGCGCGTCTGCACCGGTTGTGTGGGTCTGCTTGGCGTGGACCTGGCACGCGTTACATCCCTAACCGGTTTGACGGCGTCCAGGTGGCTCTCGGTCAGTAGGAGCCATGCCGGGTGGCTTAACCGACCAGCGTGCGGGAAGATGAGCGTTCCCAGCACTCGCCTCCTTGGACTACTGCAAGCTATTCGCAGCCTTCCTCCTGGGTCATGCACCGCAATAGGATGTCGTGGCGCCACGCCAGTAAAGATACCAGCGCGTAGCACTTAGCCATCCGCACCACCCGTTCAGAGAATGCACGTTCATCAGGAAGGATGTCCTTCAAGGAGTCCCGGACCTCCGTGGTCCATGCATCGGGACTACTTGAGCTTCTGGATCTTGAGCCCTGGGTTGCACGGAGTCCCCAGTGATGCTTACGATCCTTTGGCGGCATCCATGGCTGCCGGGACTGCCTAGCTTCGAGGCACTGGTTCAGCCCCCTTCCTCCGGCTCGGCGGGCCGGGCTGTGGACCGCAGCAACGTCCTCTCGAAGACTCCTTTGGGCGCAGGGGCTCCGATGGAGGCCTTCGTTGAGAGGTCGTCAGCTGCGGCCTTGCCAGCGCGCGGTACATTGCGCAGGTCCAAGGCGAGGAAGTCTTTCTCCAACATCCGCACGTGGAGAAGATAAGCAGCTAGCTGTGGGTCATTGCAGGGGCATTCACCCTTAACTTGCTTGATAACTAGCTGGGAGTCGCCCTGCGCCAACAACTGGCGAGCGCCCAGAGACAGGACTGTCTTTTAGGCCAAAGATCAGTGCTTCATACCCTGCCAAGTTGTTGGTTGCCTTGGAATTGAGACGCACCATGTACCCAGACTGCTCCCCCGATGGCATGAGAAGCAGTACGCTGGCACTGGCCCCCTGCTTTCGCGAGGAGCCGTCGAAGAAGAGCGTCCAGTGAGGCCCGGTGAAGACCGGAGCTCGGTACATTGGTTCACCGTCTTCGCAGCCCCCTGGGTCAGCCTTCGTTGGCGTCCACTCAGCCACAAAGTCAGCCAGTGCTTGGCTCTTGGCTGTCTGACGTGGTCTGGAGCTCAGCTTGAACTCCGCCATCTTCGGGCTGTCTTCCGGCTTCGGAAGCTGGCAGTGAGTGCCAGTTCCGCCCTTCGGCTGCTCTGGCGCACTTGTCCGCCAGGCTGAAGAGCTCAGAGGCATCACAGACCTCTCTGGTCGCAAGCTTCTCAAGCATCTTCTCGTCCCGGACATCCTGCCGGAACGCTACCACCACAGAAGCACTTCGAATGTGCGGGATGGTGTTGCGTACCTGGGAGAACCGCTGGATGAAGGAGCGCAGTGACTCCCCAGGTTGTTGCTTGATGGCGTGGAGGTCAAGCTGCGTGCCGGGACGGGTGTAGGAGCTGCCGAAGTTGGTGATGAACTGCCGGCAAAGCTCTCCCCAGGAAGTTATGGAACCCTGAGGGAGGTTCATTAGCCAAGACCGGGCTGGGCCGGTCAAGGTGACGGGGAAGTAGTTGGCCATGACAGCCTCATCCCCTCCTGCGGCAAGTACGGCGGTGGAGTAGATTTGGAGGAACTCCGCCGGGTTGACGCTGCCGTCGTACTTTTCAGGCAGGTGCGGCCGAAACTTGCGCGGCCACCTCACAAAGCGAAGGTGGGGTGCCAGGGCCGCACATCCTGCTCCTGTTGCTGCAGGTGTTGGCGCTGCGAACGCTTGGTTCGCACTTGGCACCGTGTACTCCGGCATGGGCAAGGCTGCACCATAGACCGGGGGCGCTGCTTGCGGCGCATATGGTTGTGGCATATGCTGCGCGGCGTATGCCTGAGGCAGGACTCGCGTGGCGAAGATCTGCCCTCCAGGCTGTGTCGAGGCCGACGTCATGCTGTTGCCAGCCTCATGGTTGCGACGCCTTTCTCGACGTCGCTCGAGGTACACCCGGGCATCCTGGCCCAAGTGGCACCGTTCCAGCTCCCTTCTCAGGTCCGTCGACGGGAGCCTGGAGGAGCTGGAATCCGCCGTCTGCCCGTCAACCGTTGGCGTGCGCGTCAGCGACACAGCCGGTTGACGGGGGCGTCACCCTCGCCGAAACCGAGGGTTCGCGGCGGCGACGACGAGGCGGTCCACCTCGCGGACCCACTGTTGGGTCGCTGAATGGGGCGCATCCCCAGCAGGTGGGTTGCGCAGCAGTGCTCTTGCTGCAGCTAGCGCACCCCCATGGTGTACGCTCAGCGCTGCAGAAGATCTCACACTGGTCGGAGCCTGCATTGCCGGAGTCGGCGTTGCCGGAGTCGGCTGCTGGCTACCAGCTTGTGCCGACACACTCCGTCCTGAGGGCGTCGACATGTAGTCCCCGCTGGTCACGGTTCGCCGTGAACGCGGAGGGGGAGAGTTTGCCGCTGAAGGGAGCTTGGTCATCTTCGTCGGCGGAAACTCGTCGCGCAAGGGAAAAGCCCCCTACCTGGCGCGCCAAATGTCGAAGTGTTCGGTCGACACTTCCCCTGGGCCGGCACTGGGCAGCCCGCGGAGGTTCTTTTTTCGGTGGGGCTAGTCCCTTGGGGAGAGCTTGAGCGTATGGACGAGTTAGTAAGAGCTTGACACGGCGAGTTTTACGTGGTTCAGGCCGCCGGAGCGTAAAACCCTACGTCCACGGCGAGCTATGGGGCTCGCTGTATTGCTTGCTGCTCAGAACTGGAGTCCTGAGCTTGAGGATGAGTTACAGCTTGGGGGTGAATGGCTAGAGTGCGAACCCTTGCTAACGTCGCCTACCCGAGCCTTTTATAGCCCATGACTCGGGTGGCTTACAAGGGGAGCCCGGGACCCGACAGGTGGTCCCAGGGAGATTGACTGTTATCTACCGTATCTGCAGTTATGCCGGTAGTTGTCTCTGGTGAAGGCTTCTGAGTCTTCGTCTTGCAGCCCTGCCCATGCCGCATGCTAGTAGTAGTGGTTGATGACGGCGGGGGCGGCATGGGATGTCTTGTCGCTGCGTTTATTGGCTGGCAGGCTCTAACAGTGCGCGCCAGTCTGTGATGCGACTGGGCGCAACGGCACCTGACAGAGGCGTGCTCCGCGTCTTGGGAAGGCGCGGGCCTTGAATACCTTGTACGGGCAAGGTATGGGGCGTCTTTACGCCCGCCGCCTACCGCTCGGGGGCAGGCAGCGCTCTTCTGCTGGACACGTGGCGGGCCCGGAGCCCTCCTCAGAGGAGAGGGAGGTCCGGCCCCGTAGGACATGTGGAGCCTTCGGTCCTCTCCCCGCGGAGGGGGAGGTCCGGCTTCTGTCGGCCACGTGGCAAGCCCGGAGCTCTCCTCTGAGGAGAGGGAGGTCCGGCCTTGCTGGACACGTGGCGCCTTTGGACCTCTCTCCCGTGGAGGGGGAGGTCCGGCTCCTGTATGCCACGTGGCGGGCTCGGAGCTTTCCTCTGAGGAGAGGGAGGTCCGGCCCCGCCGGACGCGTGGCACCTTCGGAGCTCTCCCCATGGAGGGGGGAGGTCTGGCTGCTGTAGGCCACGTGGCGAGCCCGGAGCTCTCCTCTGAGGAGAGGGAGGTCCGGCCCCACTGGACACGTGGCGCCTTTGGAGCTTTCCCTGCGGAGAAGGGCGAAATCCTTATGCATTTTCCCCTGTGCGCGGGGGTACCCCATATCGCGGGGGTACCCCTCTCCATAGCTCCATAGCTCGCCGTGGACTCCACAGCGAGCAATATAGCGTCAACCCGACGGAGTTCCTCCAGATCTACTCCACCGCCGTACTTGCCGCAGGAGGGAATGAAGCCGTCATGGCTAATTACTTCCCTGTCGCCTTGACTGGCCCAGCCCGGTCTTGGCTCATGAACCTCCCCCAGGGTTCCGTGACTTCCTGGGGAGAGCTTTGCCGGCAGTTCATAGCCAACTTCGGCAGTTCCTACACCCGGCCTGCACGGAGCTCGACCTCCACGCCATCCAGCAACAACCTGGGGAGTCGCTGCGCTCTTTCGTCCAGCGGTTCTCCCAGGTGCGGAACACCATCCCACACATTCAAAATGCTTCTGTGGTGGTGGCGTTCCGGCAAGGCGTCCGAGACAAGAAGATGCTTGAGAAACTCGCGACCAGGGAGGTCCGCGACGCCTCAGAGCTCTTCAGCTTGGCGGACAAGTGCGCCAGAGCAGCCGAAGGACTGAACTGGCACTCACAGCCGTCCTCCGAGTCAGGAGGACTGCCCGGATCTGGTCCTACTCCCTATGGAGACAGCAGGAAGACCAAGAGCCGAGGCAGAAGCAAGATAAGATCACCGGCCGCAGCCCCAGTCTTCACTGCAGCGACGCTCAGTGGGGTCGGGGGCCGCGCCCCGACAAGAGGCAGCGAAGGTCACCGATCCCAGAAGGTAATCAAGACAATATGTGCCCCGTGGACGGCAGCTGTCACCACACTACTGCCGAGTGCCGGGAGATCCGAAGGCTCGCAGAGCGCTTCCGCAGGGGGAAGCGGCAGCGGGCTGATGCCCTGCCCTTCCACCCAAAGGAAGACGAACAGAGGGTGGATGTTCCAGACAACATCGACCACCCAGAGGAGATCCAGGAGCCTCAGCGTGTCGTGAAGGCGGCACGCAATCATGAGGACTCCAGCTCCAGCGACGATGAGCGTCGGAAGAAGCTCTACGTCATATACGGCGGGTCCGCTGACCCCTCGTCCCGAAGCGCAGTCAAGACTCTGCACCGAGCGGTAGCGTCGGTGGCGCCACTTCCGAGTGCTGCACCGCACCTTAAGTGGATGGGGACCCCCATCAGCTTTGACGCCACCGACTGCCCCAGGAACATGGCTGGGGCCGGCCAACTACCGCTCCTGGTAGCCCCTACCATCGCCAACGTGAGGATGTACCACGTTTTGGTAGATGGAGGAGCTGGGATGAACCTCATCAGCCGAGCAGCTTTCCAGAAGCTGCAGGTCCCGATGGCCAAGTTCACCCCGTCGAGCCCGTTCTCAGGGGTAGGGCCGGGACAGGTCATCCCCTAAGGCAACATTAGCCTCCCGGTGACCTTCGGGGCTCCGTACAGCTATCGGACAGAGTACATTCTGTTCGACGTAGCGGAGATAGACCTCCCCTTCAACGCCATAATCGGCAGGCCAGCCCTGTACCGGTTCATGGCTGTAGCCCACTACGGCTACCTCGTCCTGAAGATGCCAACACCGACGGGCGTCCTCAGGATTCGTGGGGACCGCACTGCTGCAGTGTCGGCCCTAGAGAAGCTCCAAGCGCTCGCAACAGCCGAGCGCACGTCACCGTGCATCCGCCACAGCACCCCGCGTGCAACCTATCGACGAGGGCGGCGTCCCCTTAAAGGTCGTCCAAGTTGGCGCCGAAGCTACCCAGACCACCCGGGTAGCCGGGGGCCTGGATAGCAAATAGGAAGGCGCGCTCGTCACCTTCCTCCGGCACAACGTCGACGTGTTTGCATGGCAGCCATCACAGATGCCAGGGATCCCCAGGGAGGTGATCGAGCACCACTTGAAAGTCTTCCCTGACGCCGGGCCGGTTCAACAGAAGCCCCGCAAGCAGTCCATCAAGCGGCAAAACTTTATCCGTGAAGAAGTCAAGAAGCTGCTGGACGCTGGCTTCATACGGGAAGTCCACCACCCCCGGTGGTTGGCGAACCCCGTCGTTGTCCCGAAGGCCGGCGGGAAGCTCCGGATGTGCATCGACTAAACCAGTCTCAATAAGGCATGTCCCAAAGATCCATTCCCTCTCCCTAGAATAGATCAAATAGTAGACTCAACGTCAGGCTGTGATATGCTGTGCTTCCTAGACGCCTACTCGGGTTTCCATCAGATCCCCATGTCTAGGGAGGACGAGGAGCACACCTCCTTCATCACAGTAGACGGCCTTTATTGCTATGTGTCTATGCCTTACGGCCTAAAGAATGCACTCCCCACCTTTGTGCGGGCGATGCACAAAACCTTTGGGGAGTTAATAAGAGACCTAGTTGAGGTGTACGTCGATGACATAGTTGTCAAGGTCAAGCGGGGTTCATCTTTACTAGATAACCTAGCCTTAGTCTATTACAAGTTGCGCTCTACGCGCACCAAGCTGAACCCAGATAAATGTGTGTTCGGCGTGTCCTCTGGGAAGCTCTTAGGGTTCCTGGTCTCGCACCGAGGGATTGAGGCCAACCCAGAGAAGATCAAGGCCATCAACTTGATGCGGCCCCCTGCCCGCATCAAGGATGTTCAGAGACTCACGGGATGTCTAGCCGCGCTGAGTCGGTTTATACCGAGGCTAGCAGAGCGGGCACTCCCTTTCTTTAAGCTGCTGTGCAAGTCAGGCCCTTTTGCCTGGACTGATGAAGCAGAAGAGGCTTTCCAGGAGTTGAAGCGACTCCTGACGACCCTACCTATCATGGTAGCCCCTGAGCCCGGGGAGCACCTGCTGCTCTACATTGCGGCGACAACAGAAGTGGTGAGTATGGTCCTCGTCGCGGAGCGGCCAGACCCCTCACCTCCGCAACCTGCTCCGGTAGCAGAAGACAGACGCCAGGAGGCCCCGCAGGGCCAAGACGGTCTCCCGGACCCCCCGGAGATCCAGGTTGACCTCCCGGAGGTCCAGGACGGTCTCCCGGACCCCCAAGATAAATCTCCGAGGGCCAATTGGGACCTCCCGGAGGTCCCTCAAGACCCCCCGGAGCTCCCGGATAATCAAGATAGCTTAAGGGCCTCCGGGTCCCAGTTCCCGGAGGCCCCCGTGGGTCCACTCACCTCCAGCGGGCCGGGGCCAATGGACGAGGACCTCCCAAGCCTAAGAGAGAAGGTTCGAACCATACAGAGGCCTGTCTACTACATCAGCGAAGTACTTCATGATGCCAAGACAAGGTACCTAGAAGTCCACAAGCTGCTGTATGCGGTGCTCGTGGCCTCCAGGAAGCTCCGCCATTACTTCCAGGCCCACCGGGTCTTGGTAGTCACCTCGTACCGCTGAAGACAATTCTTCACAGCCCCCATGCGACTGGCAACGTTGCTAAATGGGCTGTGGAGCTGGCGGAGTTTGAGCTGGACTTTCTCCCACGCCATGCAGTCAAGAGCCAAGCACTGGCTGACTTTGTGGCGGAGTGGACACCAACGAAGACTGACCCAGGGGGCCATGAAGACGGTGAGCCAGAGCACCAAGCTCCGGTCTTCACCGAACCCCACTGGACACTTTTCTTCGACCGCTCCTCGCGAAAGCAGGGGGCCGGTGCCAGCGTACTGCTCCTCATGCCATCAGGGGAACAGTTTGGGTATATGGTGCGTCTAAATTTCAAGGCAACCAACAACATGGCGGAGTATGAAGCACTCATCTTTGGCCTGCAGACAACCCTGTCTTTAGGCGCTCGCCAGTTGTTGGCACAGGGCGACTCCCAACTGGTCATCAAGCAAGTCAAGGGTGAATGCTCCTGCAATGACCCGCAGCTAGCTGAGTATCTGCTTCACGTGAAGATGTTGGAGAAAGAATTCCTCGCCTTGGACCTGCATCATGTACCGCGTGCTGGTAATGCCGCAGCTGACAACCTTTCAACGAAGGATTCAACCGGAGCCCCCGCGCCCGAAGGAATTTTCGAGAGGACGTGGCTGCGGCCTACAGCCCGGCCCGCCGAGCCGGGTGAAGGGGGCTTGACCAGCACCTCGAAGCTGGCGGTCCCGGCGGCCCTACAGCCATGGATGCCGCCAAGGAAAGTAAGCGTCACTGGGGACTCCGTGCAACCCAGTTCTCAAGATCCAGAAGCTCAAGTCAGATCCGATGCATGGATCACGGAGATCCGGGACTACTTGAAGGACAATATCCTCCCTGATGAACATGCAACCGCTGAACGGATTGTGCGTATAGCTAAAAGGTACGCGCTGGTAGAGGGGGATCTCTACCGGCGTGGCGCCAACCACATCCTATTGCGGTGCATAACCCAGGGGGAAGGCTGCGACTTTCTCGCTGAGATCCATGGAGGCGAATGTGGAAGTCACTCTTCCTCACGCACGCTTGTCGGTAAAGCCTTCCGGCATGGCTTCTACTGGCCGACAGCACTCCAGGATGCCGTCAAGCTGGTCGAGAGCTGCAAGGCGTGCCAGTTCCACGCCAAGCAGATCCATACACTGGCTCAGGCGGTACAGATGATCCCGCCCTCGTGGCCATTTGCCGTATGGGGGCTGGACATCCTGGGACCATTTCCCAGAACCGTCGGGGGATTCCGGTACCTCTATGTCGCCATCGACAAGTTCACCAAGTGGCCGGAAGCTACACCAGTTGTCACCATCAACAAACAATCCGCAGTAAAGTTCATCAAGTCTATTGTCTGCCGGTTCGGGGTCCCGAACATAATCATCACCGACAACGGGACCCAGTTCACCAGCGCAGCATTCCAAGACTACTGCGAGGACCTTGGTATTCAGGTGTGCTATGCCTCTGTCGCCCACCCAAGGAGCAATGGGCAAGTTGAGAGGGCCAACGCCGAGATTCTCCGGAGCCTTAAGACTCTCACCTTCGCCAGCCTGAAGAAACATGGTGCCAATTGGGTAGATGAGCTTCCGAGCACACTATGGGCTAACCGGACATCCCAGAGCCGGGCCACCGGGGAGACACCCTTCTTCATGGTGTATGGGGCCGAAGCTGTACTTCCCCCAGAAATCACCATGAAGTCTCACCGTGTCCGGGCTTACGACGAAGCCACGCAGGACAACCTCCAGCGTGGAGAAATCGACCTCGTCGACGAGGTCCGATTACATGCGGCACTCCGTAACGCGCGGTACAGACAAGCGCTTCGGCGCTACCACCAGAGGTCTGTGCGTGCCCGGGAGCTGCAGGAAGGTGACCTGGTGTTGCGGCACATACTTTCTCGCGAAGGGGCTCACAAACTCTCCCCTAGTTGGGAAGGCCCCTTCCGAGTCGCGAAAGTATGCCGCCCCGGGTGTGTGTGCCTTTCCACCGAGGATGGGGACCTGCTCCCGAACCCTTGGAACATAGAACACCTCCGTAAGTTCTACCCCTAGAGCAAAAATAGGACAGTACTTTCTTTACGTAATAAACTCCATAGAGTCCAGGAGCAGCGCTCGGAGCAGCTAAGCCCCAGGGGACGGTACAGGACTACGTTCACCTTTGCCTGGTTCCGACTCCAAGCACGTAGAGTCTTGCTTCCCCTCTTAATGGGGCGGGTCGTGGCATCCATGTGTAGCCTGCCTTCCTCCTGTGGAAAGTTGTGCGAAAAGAAATCTGCTCTACTTTGCTCTTTCCTCGTACTCATTTAAATTGTGTATTAAATTCTTTAACCACCCTTGCAGTGCATGGTTGCCATGTGCTCAGCTCCCCCTCTCTACAGTCCCCAAGCACCAAGCATATGGTTGGGGGCTATAAGTCAAATAAGACTATGAGATAAGGGAGGGGGGCCCCCAAGGAGAATTACGTTTCCTCTACCTGTGTGCAGGGCTTCCAGGCTATAGCGACAGGGACTACATAAAGCGGGGGGAAAGGAGCTATCGGCAGCACTGGCCCAGGACTGGAAGGACTGGGCCCCGCCCCTTCAGTAGGGGCGAGGCCCGAAGGCCCCACGTGTCCAGCGGGTCCGGAGCTCTCGCCTCCCCTGAGGAGGGCTCCGGGCTCGCCACGTGGCAGGTGGAAACCGGACCTCCCCCCTCGGTGGGAAGGCTCTGAAAGCCCTACGTGTCCAACATGGCCGGAGCTCCCGCCTCTTAAGGAGGGGGTCCGGACCCGCCATGTGGCAGGCAGATTTGGAGCTCCCCAAAGGGCGAGATCCGGAGACCCCCGGGGGCCACTAACATGGTTAGGACCCGGGGAGGGTGTCTATGCAGAGCTCCGAGATTGGAGATGGCCTCTGAAGTACCTTGCGGAGCTAAGGACTCAGTCAGGCAAAGCCGAGAAGGAGCATCACCGTCACAAATATCTTAAAGAGTCAAACTATGCAAGGCTCCATGAGCTGGACTACAGACTTGATAAAAAGAAAGAAACAAGTCCCAAGGGCCTCCAGACACGACCAGAATCCAGAAGTTGCAAGAACGGCCGCATCACCAGGCTTCAGCCCTGGCGGAACTCTCTCGCTCTATGACCCGAGCACAGGAATCGCCTCCCTCATCACCGGCGCAAAAGCCGGTGACACCAAGGGAGCTCCTGAGGCCCCCTCCGCAGTATTCAGCGGTCTTCCTGGAGACTCTGCCGTCTGGGATCCTCCATGGTGCATCGGCGGTTTCCTTCTCCTGAAGTTCCCTCATCATCGGCGCAAAAGCCGGTGTTGTCAATGGTGCCCCTGGAGCCCCCTTCCCTCATCACCTGCGCAAAAGCTGGAGTCATCAAGGGTGCTCCTGAGCCCTCCCCCCCTCCGCAGCTTCAGCGGCCTTCTTGGAGACTCTGCCGCCTGGGATTCTCCTCGGTGCTTCAGCGGTTTCTTTGAAGACTCCACCACCTGGGAGGGGATGCAACGCCATGGAGCTTTCTGCCTACTGTCACCAGGGAAGGGCTCCGTCGGGAGGACAAACCAGAAACCCCTTGGCGGCGCCACCCTCAGAGGCAGGGCAGGCAGGCTCCCTGAGTCCCAGGCTTGGTGCAGACGCCATCGCTGGAGGGAACCGAGAGCGATTCTCCCCCCATAAGGCGGGTTAAGAGCCACGAAAGAAGACAAGGCTGCAGAGATTTGAGGGAGGCGCAGGGGCAGGAAGCCTTATAAGGGGAGTGTACCCACATGGGGGTTTCATTTCACACCTTCCCGGGGGCAATCCCAAGCGATTCGGAACTCTTCGAATACACCGCATTGGCAACCGCTTCGGCTCCTAAACCGAGTGCCGATGACGAGTGGATCCAAGCCGCCCAACTGAAGCGGTGGGTCAAGGAGTCAGTCTCCTGAGAAGATGAGCCGGCAAGGCACTTCGGCGGTTCCCGAAGAAAGCGCCGCAACGTGCAGAAGTGGCAGTCTTGGGAACCGCCGCAGTAAAAGCAACCATCAAATGAGCGCACGCTCCCATGATCCCGCGGCCGTTCGTGCTCCGGCAGCAGTCAATTCGGGACTTAGAGAAAGTGCGCGGATCGGAAGAGACGGAGGTCCCACCTCAGGCTCGCTATCTCCCCCGAGATGGGCCTGGGGGCCACTATCGGTACCTGAGATATGGGGTACCCCCGCGCACAGGGGAAAATGCCTAAGAAACTCGCCCTTCTCCGCAGGGAGAGCTCCGAAAGAGCCACGCGTCCGGCGGAGCCGGACCTCCCTCTCCTCAGAGGAGAGATCCGGGCCCGTCACGTGGCATACAGAAGCCGGACCTCCCCCTCCGCGGGAGAGAGATCCAAAGGAGCCACGCGTCCAGCGGGGCCGGACCTCCCTCTCCACAGAGGAGGGCTCCGGGTCCGCCACGTGGCCGACAAAAGCCGAGTCTCCCCCTCCGCGGGGAGAGGCCCGGAGGCTCCACGTGCCCCACGGACCGGGCCCTCCTCTCCTCTAAGAAGGGCTCCGGCCCCGCCACGTGGCAGCAGAACGGCGCTGCCTGCCCCCGAGCGATAGGCAGCGGGCGTAAAGACGCTCCATACCTTGCCCGTACAAGGTATTCAAGGCCCGCGTCTTCCCAAGATGCGGAGACGCGGAGCACGCCTCTGTCAGGTGCCGTTGCGCCCAGTCGCATCACAGACTGGCGCGCGGTGTCAGAACCTGCCAGCTAATAAACACCGCGACAAGACATCCCATGCCGCCTGCGCCGTCATCAACCACTACGACTAGCATGCGGCATGGGCAGGGCGGCAAGATGAAGACTCAGAAGCCTTCGACCAGAGACAACTACCAGCATAACTGCAGATACGGTAGATAATATACAATTTTCCCGGGACCACCTGTCGGGTCCCGGCTCCCCTTGTAAGCCGCCCGAGTCTTGGACTATAAAAGGCTCGGGTAGGCAACGATAGAGGGGTTCGCACTCTGCAACTCATACGCTAGCCTTACACTCCCAAGCTGTAACTCACTCCCAAGCTCAGGACTCCGGCCCTGAGCAGCAAGCAATACAGCGAGCTCCATAGCTCGCCGTGGACGTAGGGTTTTACGCTCCGGCGGCCTCAACCACGTAAAACTCGCCGTGTCAAGCTCTTACTAACTCGTCCATCTGCGCAAGCTCTCCGCTAGGAACTAGCCCCACCGAAAAAAGAACCTCCGCGGGATGCCCAGTGCAGGCCCGGGGGAAGTGTCGACTGAACAATTCGGCAGCTTTGGGTATGGAACCAGGCAAAGCAGGCTACGCACCCTGGACCCCCCATGACTGGCGTAGGTTTCTCCAAAAGGTGACCAACTGGCGTCACGGTACTTGACTGGGGGAGGTCCGAGAGACCCCCTGGCCTTTGGCAGGTACCTCAAGCACGACCGCCTTCAGTCAGGATAGAAAATGCCGACTAGGGATGAGAGTGGGAAAGGAGAGCTGAGTGTACGATGGGCATACACTGTTAGTGAGCAGAAGGAGGTGATCATAAAAATTAATTGCATAATTTAAATGAACACGTAAGAAAGAGCGTGGTAGGACAGGGTTCTTTGCATACATAAACATTGTCAGTACCTGAGATATTGGGTACCCCCGCGCACAGGGGAAAATGCCTGAGGAACTCGCCCTTCTCCGCAGGGAGAGCTCCGAAGGCGCCACGCGTCCAGCGGGGCCGGACCTCTCTCTCCTCAGAGGAGAGCTCCGGGCCCGCCACGTGGCATACAGAAGCCGGACCTCCCCCTCCGTGGGCGAGGGGTCCGAAGGTGCCACGTATCCGACGGGGCCGGACCTCCCTCTCCTCAGAGAGGAGCTCCGGGCCCGCCACGAGGCCGACAGAAGCCGAACCTCCCCCTCCGCGGGGAGAGGTCCGGAGGCTCTACGTGCCCCGCGGGCCAGACCCTCCTCCCCTCTGAGAAGGGCTCCGGGCCCGCCACGTGGCCAGAAGAACGGCGCTGCCTGCCCCCGAGCGATAGGCAGCGGGAGTAAAGATGCCCCATACCTTGCCCGTACAAGGTATTCAAGGCCCGAGTCTTCCCAAGACGCGGAGCACGCCTCGGTCAGGTGCCGTTGCGCCCAGTCGCATCACAGACTGGTGCGCGGTGTCAGAACCTGCCAGCCAATAAACACCGCGACAAGACATCCCATGCCGCCTGCGCCGTCATCAACCACTACGACTAGCATGCGGCATGGGCAGGGCGGCAAGACGGAGACTCGGAAGCCTTCGCCAGAGACAACTACCGGCATAACTGCAGATACGGTAGATAACAGTCAATCTCCCCGGGACCACCTGTCGGGTCCCGGGCCCCCTTGTAAGCCACCCGAGTCTTGGACTATAAAAGGCTCGGGTAGGCGACGATAGCAAGGGTTCGCATTTCTGCAACTCATACGCTAGCCATTCACGTCCAAGCTGTAACTCACCCCCAAGCTCAAGACTCCGGCCCTGAGCAGCAAGCAATACAGCGAGCTCCATAGCTCGCCGTGGACGTAGGGTTTTATGCTCCGGCGGCCTGAACCACGTAAAACTCACAGTGTCAAGCTCTTACTAACTCGTCCATCCGCGCAAGCTCTCCGCAAGGGACTAGCCCCACCGAAAAAAGAACCTCCGCGGGCTGCCCAGTGCAGGCCCGGGGGAAGTGTTGACCGAACACTTTGACATTTGGCGCGCCAGGAAGGGGGCTTTTCCCCTTGCGCGACGAGTTTCCGCCGACGAAGATGACCAAGCTTCCCTCAGTGGCAAACTCTCCCCCTCCGCGTTCACGGCGAACCGTGACCAGTGGGGAGTACATGTCGACGCACTCAGGACGGAGTGTGTCGGCACAAGCTGGTAGCCAGCAGCCGACTCCGGCTGCGCCGACTCCGGTGATGCAGGCTCCGACCAGTGTGAGATCTTCTGCAGCGCTGAGCGTAAACCATGGGGGTGCGCTAGCTGCAGAAAGAGCACTGATGCACAACCCACCTGCTGGGCATGCGCCCCATTCTGCGACCCAACGATGGGTCTGCGAGGTGGACCGCCTCGTCGTCGCCACCACGAACCCTCGGTTTCGGTGAGGGCGGCGCCCCGGTCAACCGGCTGTGTCGCTGACGCGCACGCCCACGGTTGACGGGCAAACGGCGGATTCCAGCTCCTCCAGGCTCCCGTCGACGGACCTGAGAGGGGAGCTGGAACAATGCAACTTGGGCCAGGATGCCCGGGTGTACCTCGAGCGACGACGAGAAAGGCGTCGCAACCATGAGGTTGGCGACAGCATGACGTCGGCCTCGACACAACCTGGGGGCTGATCTTCGCCACGCGAGCCCTGCCTCAGGCATACGCCGCTGTCGGTACCCTCGATATGGGGTACCCCGCGCACAGGGGAAAATGCCTAAGGATCTCGCCCTTCTCCGCAGGGAGAGCTCCGAAGGCGCCACGCGTCCGGCGGGGCCGGATCTCCCTCTCCTCAGAGGAGAGCTCTGGGCCCGCCACGTGGCATACAGAAGCCGGACCTCCCCCTCCGCGGGAGAGAGGTCCGAAGGCGCCACGCGTCCAGCGGGGCCGGACCTCCCTCTCCTCAGAGGAGAGCTCCGGGCCCGCCACGTGGCCGACAGAAGCCAAGTCTCCTCCTCCGCGGGGAGAGGTCTGGAGGCTCCACGTGCTCCGTGGACCGGGCCCTCCTCTCCTCTGATAAGGGCTCCGGGCCCGCCACGTGGCAGCAGAACGGCGCTGCCTGCCCCCGAGAGATAGGCAGCGGGCGTAAAGACGCCCCATACCTTGCCCGTACAAGGTATTCAAGGCCCGCGTCTTCCCAAGACACGGAGCAAGCCTCTGTCACGTGCCGTTGCGCCCAGTCGCATCACAGACTGGCGCGCGGTGTCAGAACCTGCCAGCCAATAAACACCGCGACAAGACATCCCATGCCGCCTGCGCCGTCATCAACCACTACGACTAGCATGCGGCATGGGCAGGGCGGCAAGATGAAGACTCAGAAGCCTTCGACCAGAGACAACTACCGGCATAACTGCAGATACGGTAGATAATAGACAATCTTCCCGGAACCACCTGTCGGGTCCCGGCTCCCCTTGTAAGCCGCCCGAGTCTTGGACTATAAAAGGCTCGGGTAGGCGACGATAGCAAGGGTTCGCACTTTGCAACTCATATTCTAGCCATACACTCTCAAGCTGTAACTCACCCCCAAGCTCAGGCCTCCGGCCCCGAGCAGCTAGGAATACAGCGAGCTCCATAGCTCGCCGTGGACGTAGGGTTTTATGATCCGGCGGCCTGAACCACGTAAAACTCACAGTGTCAAGCTCTTACTAACTCGTCCATCCGCGCAAGCTCTCCGCAAGGGACTAGCCCCACCGAAAAAAGAACCTCCGCGGGCTGCCCAGTGCAGGCCCGGGGGAAGTGTCGACCGAACACTTCGACATTTGGCGCGCCAGGAAGGGGGCTTTTCCCCTTGCGCGACGAGTTTCCGCCGACGAAGATGACCAAGCTTCCCTCAGCGGCAAACTCTCCCCCTCCACGTTAACAGCGAACCGTGACCAGTGGGGAGTACATGTCGACGCACTCAGGACGGAGTGTGTCGGCACAAGCTGGTAGCCAGCAGCCGACTCCGGCTGCGCCGACTCCGGTGATGCAGGCTCCGACCAGTGTGAGATCTTCTGCAGCGCTGAGCGTACACCATGGGGGTGCGCTAGCTGCAGAAAGAGCACTGATGCACAACTCACCTGCTGGGCATGCGCCCCATTCTGCGACCCAACGATGGGTCCGCGAGGTGGACCGCCTCGTCGTCGCCGCCACGAACCCTCGGTTTCGGCGAGGGCGGCGCCCCGGTCAACCGGCTGTGTCGCTGATGCGCACGCCCACGGTTGACGGGCAAACGGCGGATTCCAGCTCCTCCAGGCTCCCGTTGACGGACCTGAGAAGGGAGCTGGAATGATGCAACTTGGGCCAGGATGCCCGGGTGTACCTCGAGCGACGACGAGAAAGGCGTCACAACCATGAGGTTGGCGACAGCATGACGTCGGCCTCGACACAACCTGGGGGGCAGATCTTCGCCACGCGAGCCCTGCCTCAGGCATACGCCGCTGTCGGTACCCTCGATATGGGGTACCCCGCGCACAGGGGAAAATGCCTAAGGATCTCGCCCTTCTCCGCAGGGAGAGCTCCGAAGGCGCCACGCGTCCGGCGGGGCCGGATCTCCCTCTCCTCAGAGGAGAGCTCTGGGCCCGCCACGTGGCATACAGAAGCCGGACCTCCCCCTCCGCGGGAGAGAGGTCTGAAGGCGCCACGCGTCCAGCGGAGCCGGACCTCCCTCTCCTCAGAGGAGAGCTCCGGGCTCGCCACGTGGCCGACAGAAGCCAAGTCTCCCCCTCCGCGGGGAGAGGTCCGGAGGCTCCACGTGCCCCGTGGACCGGGCCCTCCTCTCCTCTGAGAAGGGCTCCGGGCCCGCCACGTGGCAGCAGAACGGCGCTGCCTGCCCCCGAGAGATAGGCAGCGGGTGTAAAGACGCCCCATACCTTGCCCGTACAAGGTATTCAAGGCCCGCGTCTTTCCAAGACGCGGAGCACGCCTCTGTCAGGTGCCGTTGCGCCCAGTCGCATCACAGACTGGCGCGCGGTGTCAGAACCTGCCAGCCAATAAACACCACGACAAGACATCCCATGCTGCCTGCGCCGTCATCAACCACTACGACTAGCATGCGGCATGGGCAGGGCGGCAAGATGAAGACTCAGAAGCCTTCGACCAGAGACAACTACCGGCATAACTGCAGATACGGTAGATAATAGACAATCTCCCCGGGACCACCTGTCGGGTCCCGGCTCCCCTTGTAAGCCGCCCGAGTCTTGGACTATAAAAGGCTCGGGTAGGCGACGATAGCAAGGGTTCGCACTTTGCAACTCATATGCTAGCCATACACTCTCAAGCTGTAACTCACCCCCAAGCTCAGGCCTCCGGCCCTGAGCAGCTAGGAATACAGCGAGCTCCATAGCTCGCCGTGGATGTAGGGTTTTACGCTCCGGCGGCCTGAACCACGTAAAACTCGCCGTGTCAAGCTCTTACTAACTCGTCCATCTGCGCAAGCTCTCCGCTAGAGACTAGCCCCACCGAAAAAAGAACCTCCGCGGGCTGCCCAGTGCAGGCCGGGGGGAAGTGTCGACTGAACACTTCGACATTTGGCGCGCCAGGAAGGGGGCTTTTGTTCTAGCGCGACGAGTTTCCGCCGACGAAGATGACCAAGCTTCCTTCAGCGGCAAACTCTCCCCCCCCTGCGTCCGCGGCAAACCGTGACCAGGGGAGAGTACATGATGACACACTCAGGACGGAGTGTGTCAGGGCAAGCTGGGAGCCAGCAACCGGCTCTGGCAGCGCCGACCCCGGCAATGCAGGCTCCATCCAGCGTCAGGCCTTCAGTAGCGCTGGGCGTACCCGGTGGGGGTGCGCTAGCAGCAGCAAGCGCGCTACTGCACAATCCGCCTGCTGGGGACGCGCCTCAGGCAGCGACCCAGCAGTGGATTCACGAGGTAGACCGTCTTGTCGTCGCCGCCGCAAACCATTGACTTCGGCGGGGACGACGCTCCGGCCAACCGGCTGTGTCGCTGACACGCACGCCAACGGTTGACGGGCAGACGGCGGGTTCCAGCTCCACCAAACTTCCGTCGACGGACCTGAGGACAGAGCTGGAACGGTGCCACTTGGGCCAAGATGCCCGAGTGTTCCTCGAGCGACGTCGAGAAAGGCGTCGCACTCATGAGGCTGGCGACAACATGACGTCGGCCTCGACCCAGCCTGGAGGGCATACCTTCGCTACGCGAGCTCTGCCCCAGGCGTACGCCGCGCAGCATAAGCCACAACCATGTGCTCTGCAAGCGGCGTCCCCGGCCTATGGTGCAACCTTGCCCATACCGGGGTACACTGTGCCAGGCGCAACCAAGCGTTCGCGGCACCAGTACCTGCACTGGGAGCCAGCAACCGGCTCTGGCAGCGCCGACCCCGGCAATGCAGGCTCCAACCAGCGTCAGGTCTTCAGTAGCGCTCCGCGTACCCGGCGGGGGTGCGCTAGCCGCAACAAGAGCGCTACTGCACAATCCGCCTGCTGGGGACGCGCCTCAGGCAGCGACCCAGCAGTGGATTCGCGAGGTAGACCGTCTCGTCGTCGCCGCCGCAACCCCTCGACTTCAGCGGGGACGACGCTCCGGCCAACCGGCTGTGTCGCTGATGCGCACACCAATGGTTGACGAGCAGACGGCAGATTCCAGCTCCACCAGGCTCCAGTCGACGGATCTGAGGACAGAGCTGGAACGGTGTCACTTGGGCCAGGATGCCCGGGTGTACCTCGAGTGACGTTGAGAAAGGCGTCGCACTCAAGAGGCTGGCGACAACATGACGTCGGCCTCAACCCAGCCTGAAGGGCGGACCTTCGCCACGCGAGCTCTGCCCCAGGCGTACGCCGTGCAGCATAAGCCACAACCATGTGCTCTGCAAGCGGCGTCCCCGGCCTATGGTGCAGCCTTGCCCATACCGGGGTACACTGTGTCAGGCGCAACCAAGCGTTCGCGCCGCCAGTACCTGCACTGGGAGCCAGCAACCGGCTCTGGCAGCGCCGACCCCGGCAATGCAGGCTCCAACCAGCGTCAGGTCTTCAGTAGCGCTGGGCGTACCCGGCGGGGGTGCGCCAGCCGCAGCAAGAGCGCTACCGCACAATCCGCCTGTTGGGGACGCGCCTCAGGCAGCGACCCAGCAGTGGATTCGCGAGATAGACCGTCTCGTCGTCGCCTCCGCAAACCCTCGACTTCGGCGGGGACGACGCTCCGGCCAACTGGCTGTGTCGCTGATGCGCACGCCAATGGTTGACGGACAGACGGCGGATTCCAGCTCCACCAGGCTTCCGTCGACGGACCTGAGGACTGAGCTGGAACGATGCCACCTGGGCCAAGACGCCCGAATGTTCCTCGAGCGGCGACGAGAAAGGCGTCGCAGCCAAGAGGCCGGCGTCAGCATGACGACTGCCTCAACCCTTCCTGAGGCGCAGACTTTCGCCACGCGAACTCTGCCCCAGACATACGCCACACAGCATATGCCACAGCCATATGTCCTGCAAACGGCACCCCCGGTCTATGGCGCAGCCTTGCCCATACCGGGGTATACTGTGCCAGCGGCGAACCAAGCGTTCGTGGCACCAACACCTGCAGCAACAGGGGCAGGATGTACGGCCCTGGAGCCCCACCTCCGCTTCACGAGGTGGCCGCGCAAGTTTCGGCCGCACCTGACCGAGAAGTACGACGGCAGCGTCAACCCGGTGGGGTCCCTCCAGATCTACTCCACCGCCGTACTTGCCGCAGGAAGGGATGAGGCCGTCATGGCCAAGCTACTTCCCCGTCGCCTTGACCGGCCCAGCCCGGTCTTGGCTAATGAACCTCCCTCAGGGTTCCATAACTTCCTGGGGAGTGCTCTACCGGCAGTTCATCGCCAACTTCGGCAGCTCCTACACCCGTCCCGGCACGGAGCTTGACCTCCAAGCCATCAAGCAACAACCTGGGGAGTCTCTGCGCTCCTTCATCCAGCGGTTCTCTCAGGTACGCAATACCATTCCGCATATCCAAAGTGCTTCTGTGGTGGCGGCACTTCGACAGTGTCCAGGACAAGAAGATGCTTGGGAGGCTTGCAACCATAGAGGTCTGCGATGCCTCCGAGCCCTTCAGCCTGGCGGACAAGTGCGCCAGAGCAGCCGGAGGGCGGAGCTGGCACTCACTGCCAGCTTCCGAAGCCGGAAGACAGCCCGAAGACGGCGGAGTTCAAGCTGAGCTCCCGACCACGTCAGACAGCCGAGAGCCAAGCACTGGCTGGCTTCATGGCTGAGTGGACGCCAACGAAGGCAGACCCAGGGGGCTGCGAAGACGGTGAACCAAAGTACCGAGCTCCTGTCTTCACCGGGCCTCACTGGACGCTCTTCTTCGACGGCTCCTCGCGAAAGCAGGGGGCCGGTGCCGGCGTACTGCTTCTCATGCCATCGGGGGAGCAGTCTGGGTACATGGTGCGTCTCAATTCCAAGGCAACCAACAACTTGGCAGAGTATGAAGCACTCATCTTTGGCCTAAAAGACAGTCCTGTCTCTGGGCGCTCACCAGTTGTTGGCGCAGGGCGACTCCCAGCTAGTTATCAAGCAAGTTAAGGGTGAATGCCCCTGCAATGACCCACAGCTAGCTGCTTATCTGCTTCACGTGCGGATGTTGGAGAAAGAATTCCTCGCCTTGGACCTGCGCCATGTACCGCGCGCTTGCACGGCCGCAGCTGACGACCTCTCAACAAAAGCCTCCATCGGAGCCCCTGCGCATGAAGGAGTCTTCGAGAGGACGTTGCTGCGATCCACAGCCCGGCCCGCCGAGCCGGGCGAAGGGGGCTGAACCAGTGCCTCGAAGCTAGGCAGCCCCGGCGGCCCTGGATGCCGCCAAAGGATCGTAAGAGTCACTGGGGACTCCGTGCAACCCAGCGCTCAAGATCCAGAAGCTCAAGTAGTCCCGATGCATGGACCACGGAGGTCCGGGACTCCTTGAAGGACATCCTTCCTGATGAACGTGCATCCGCTGAACGGGTGGTGCGGATGGCTAAGTGCTACGCGCTGGTATCTTTACTGGCGTGGCGCCATGACATCCTATTGCGGTGCATAACCCAGGAGGAAGGCTGCGATTAGCTCACAGTAGTCCAAGGAGGCGAGTGCTGGGAACGCTCATCGTCCCGCACTTTGGTCGGTTAAGCCACCCGGCATGGCTCCTACTGACCGAGAGCCACCTGGACGCCGTCAAACCGGTTAGGGATGCAATGCTTGCCAGGTCCACGCCAAGCAGACCCACACAACCGGTGCAGACGCGCACCCAGAGCCGTCAGGGGATACCGGCTCCTCCATGTCGAGGGCCAGCCGGACTTCCCAGGGCCGGGTCACGGGAACTACCCTTCCACATGGTATGCGGGGCCGAAGCCATGCTTCCTCCTGATATAGCCATGGGGGTCCCCCCGTGTCTGGCGTACGACGAAGCCACGCATGACCCGCTCTGCGTGAAGACAGGCGCTCCGACGCTACCCAGTAAGTTCACCATGCTTACTTAGGTGTTTATTTAAATTACGCATTAATTTATATGAACACCTCCCCACGCTCTAGACAGTGTGCGTCCATTGTACACTCGGCTCCTCTTTCCGGCTCTCATGCATAGTCGATATTTGCCGTCCTGCCGAAGGCGGTAGTGCTTGTGGTACCTGCCAGAGGCCCGGTGGCCTTTTGGATCTCCCCCTATAAGGGTACTTCACCGCCAGTTGGTCTCCTCCGAGAAAAGACCTACGCTAGAACGGGGGGTCAGGAGCCTTGCTTTGCCCGGTCTTGCACCCAAAGCATGCGCACTCTGCCTCCCGGCGCTACGGTTTGAGTACCAGGGGGCCGGGCGGTTACACCCTGACTGGGGCTGGGGCCAGACCTCCGGGACCAAGTGCACTGGATTACCCAAGCCCCGTATTCCGGCCTGGGACAGTAAGCCAAATGAGACTAAGGGATAAGAAAGGGGGGACCACTGAGCAGTTCCGGACCTCCGCCCCCACAGCTGGGCCGAGCTCCGAGGCCAGCCCTCGCCCTCCTTTCAGAGGCGAGCGCTGATGCCGGACCTCACGCCCTTCGCTGGCCTGAGCTCCGATGACTTCCGGACTCCGCCCCCATAGCTGGGCCGAGCTCCGAGGCCAGCCCTCGCCCTCCTTTCAGAGGCGAGCGCTGATGCTGGACCTCACGCCCTTCGCTGGCCTGAGCTCCGATGACTTCCGGACTCCGCCTCCACAGCCAGACCGAGCTCCGAGGCCAGCACTCGCCCTCCTTTCAGAGGCGAGCGCTGATGCCGGACCTCACGCCCTTCGCTGGCCTGAGCTCCGATGACTTCCGGACCTCCGCCCCCACAGCCAGGCTGAGCTCCGATGCCAGGCTTCACCCTCTCCTAAGAGGCTGGACACCGAAGCCGTCAAGACCCTGCCAGCACAGGGAGTACTCAAGACAAGAAAGTGTGCGGATCAGAAGAGATGAAGATCCCACCTCGGGCTCGCTATCTCCCCCGAGATGGGCCCGGGGGCCACTGTCGGTACCCTCGATATGGGGTACCCCGCGCACAGGGGAAAATGCCTAAGGATCTCGCCCTTCTCCGCAGGGAGAGCTCCGAAGGCGTCACACGTCCGGCGGGGCCGGACCTCCCTCTCCTTAGAGGAGAGCTCCGGGCCCGCCACGTGGCCAACAGAAGCCAAGTCTCCCCCTCCGCGGGGAGAGGTCCGGAGACTCCACGTGCCCCGCGGACCGGGCCCTCCTCTCCTCTGAGAAGGGCTCCGGGCCCGCCACATGGCAGCAGAACGGCGCTGCCTGCCCCCGAGAGATAGGCAGCGGGCGTAAAGACGCCCCATACCTTGCCCGTACAAGGTATTCAAGGCCCGCGTCTTCCCAAGACTGGCGCGCGGTGTCAGAACCTGCCAGCCAATAACACCGCGACAAGACATCTCATGCCGCCTGCGCCGTCATCAACCACTACGACTAGCATGCGGCATGGGCAGGGCGGCAAGATGAAGACTCAGAAGCCTTCGACCAGAGACAACTACCGGCATAACTGCAGATACGGTAGATAATAGACAATCTTCCCGGAACCACCTGTCGGGTCCCGGCTCCCCTTGTAAGCCGCCCGAGTCTTGGACTATAAAAGGCTCGGGTAGGCGACGATAGCAAGGGTTCGCACTTTGCAACTCATACGCTAGCCATACACTCTCAAGCTGTAACTCACCCCCAAGCTCAGGCCTCCGGCCCCGAGCAGCTAGGAATACAGCGAGCTCCATAGCTCGCCGTGGATGTAGGGTTTTACGCTCCGGCGGCCTGAACCACATAAAACTCGCCGTGTCAAGCTCTTACTAACTCGTCCATCTGCGCAAGCTCTCCGCTAGAGACTAGCCCCACCGAAAAAAGAACCTCCACGGGCTGCCCAGTGCAGGCCCGGGGGAAGTGTCGACTGAACACTTCGACAGCCGCGCAGCATATGCCACAGCCATATGCGCCACAAGCAGTGCCCCCGGTCTATGGTGCAGCCTTGCCCATACCGGGGTACACGGTGCCAAGTGCGAACCAAGTGTTCGCAGCACCAATACCTGCGGCAGCAGGAGCAGGATGTGCGGCCCTGGCACCCCACCTTCGCTTTGCGAGGTGGCCGCGCAAGTTTCGGCCGCACCTGCCCGAGAAGTACGACGGTAGCGTCAACCCGGCGGAGTTCCTCCAGATCTACTCCACTGCCGTACTTGCCGCAGGAGGGGATGAGGCTGTCACGGCCAACTACTTCCCCGTCGCCTTGACCGGCCCAGCTCGGTCTTGGCTCATGAATCTCCCCCAGGGGTCCATAACCTCCTGGGGAGAGCTCTGCCGGCAGTTCGTCGCCAACTTCGGCAGCTCCTACACCAGTCCCGGCACGGAGCTTGACCACCACGCCGTCAAGCAACAGCCTTGGGAGTCGCTGCGCTCTTTCATCCAGCGGTTCTCCCAGGTACGCAACACCATCCTGCATATTCAAAGTGCTTCTGTGGTGGTGGCGTTCCGACAGGGTGTCCGGGACGAGAAAATGCTTGAGAAGCTCGCGACCAGAGAGGTCCGCGACGTCTCTGAGCTCTTCAGCCTGGCGGACAAATGTGCCAGAGCAGCTGAAGGGCGGAACTGGCACTCTCTGCCAACCTCCGAGTCAGGAGGACAGCCGGGGTCCGGCGCTGCTGCCTATTGGGGTGGCAAGAAGGCCAAGAACCGGGGGAGTGGCAAGATGAAGTCATCATTTACGGCTCCCGTCGCCGCAGCAGCGACGACCAGTGGAGCACGGGGGCCACGCCCCGACAAAAGGCAGCGGAAGTCACCGGCCCCAGATAGTGACCAGGGCGGGCTATGCCCCGTGCATGGCGCCGGCAACCATACTGCTGCCGGGTGCTGGGATATCCAGAGGCTCGCAGAGCGCTTCCGCAAAGGAAGGCAGCAGAGAGCTGAAGCACCGCCCTACCCTGAGAGGGATGGCAAGCAGAAGGTCGATGCCCCAGTCACCGCCGCCCATCAGGTGGGATTTCAGGAGTCTCAGCGTGTCATAAAGACAGTGCATAACGGTGAGGACTCCAGCTCCAACGGTGACGGGCCAGGGCGGTAGCCGGCTGCGGCTGCCGTCCTGGGTCAGTGGAGGCTGCACTGCTGCGGCGTCAACCTTGGAGAAGCCCCAAGTAGTCGCAGCAGCCCTAGTACCGACCACAATGGTGCGAGGTCGGGCCAGCCTCACCCGAGAGCACACCTCCGTGCCTCGGACATACCTCCCGGGGGCCGCCCAAGGTATGTCGACCCCTTGAAGGCCTTGCCAGAAGGGGAAGACGCCTTAGGTCATCTAAGATGAGCCCGGGTCCACCTACCCCTTGAAGGCCTTAGCCAGAAGGGGAGAACTCCCCGGGGGCTCCAGGAGAAGCCGCACAGGACCTGATCCAGCGTCAAGATAACAACCTCGTCGACGAGACTCGGCTGCAGGTAACGCCCCACAATGCAAGGTCTCGGCTGATGCTCTAAGCACTACCGCCAAAGAACCAAACGCATCAGGGACCTGCAGAAGGGCAACCTGGTGTCGAGGCACGCTCTTTCCCGAGAAGGACCCATAAACTCTCCCCCAACAGGGAAGGTCCCTTCTGAATCATGAAAGCTGCCGCCCCGGGTACACATGCCTTTCAACCGAGAGTGGGATCCGTTCCCAAAATCCATGGCATGGAGCAACACTGTAAGTCCTACTCCCCGAGCATCAGTAGAACACGGTCGTTCCCTTCTGTAATGAATCCCATAGAATCTAGGAACAGAGCTTGGGGCAGCTAAGTCTCAAGGGACGATACAGGACTACATCCAGTTTAGCCTGGTTCCGACCCTAAGCGCGTAGAGTCTTGCTTCCCTTGTAGACGAGGCGGAATATTGCCTCCATGTACAGCCAGAATTCCACTTATGGGCGTGAACACAGAAACCTGTTCTACTTAGCTCTCTCTCATGCGCTCATTTAAATTATGCATTAATTTTTATGATCGCACTATCTATGTATGTTCATCGTACATCTAGCTCCCCCTCTCCCGCGCTCATCCATAGTCAGCATTCGCTATCCTAATGAGGGCGGCCGCGCTTGAGGCACCTGCCGATGGCCGAGAGAGTCTCTCGGGCCTCCCCCAATCAGGTGTTGCGGTGCCAGTTGGTCACCTCCAGTAAAGGCCTGCGTTGTGCATGGGGGGTCCAGGGTGCGTATCCAGCTTAGCAGGCCATGAGCCCAAAGCATGCGCATCCTGCCCTCCGGAGGTACAGGGGAGTACAACCGCTTTGCCTGGTCATGAACCCAAAGCACGTGCACTCTGCTTCCCCAGCGTATGGCCCGGTACTAGGGATCGGACGATCGTGCCCGGACCTCGGAGGGAGCCGGAGCTCTGGCGCCTCGAGCACAGAATTGCCCAAGTCCCGTATAACGGATCAGGATCGTAAGACGAATAAGACTAGGAGACGGGAGGGGAGGACCCCCCGAGGAGAATTACATTTCCTCTGCCTGTGTGCAGGACCTCCAGGTTACGGCAACGGGGACTGCATGAAGCGGGGGGAAAGGAGCTATCAACTACTCCGGCCTAGGACTGGAAGGACCGGGTTCCGCCCCTTGAGCAGGGGCGAGGCCCGAGGGCCCCACATGTCCGATGGGCCCGGAGCTCTCGCCCCCCTGAGGAGGTGGGCTCTGGGCTCTCCACGTGGCAGGCGGAAACCGGACCTCCCCCCGGTGGGTGGGCTCCAAAAGCCCTACGTGTCCAGCAGGGCCGGAGCTTCCGCCTCTTAAGGAGGGGCTCCGGACCCGCCACGTGGCAGGCAGATTTGGAGCTCCCCATAGGGCGAGATCCGGAGACCCCCCGGGGCCCCTAACACCGTTAGGGCCCAGGGAAGGTGTCTGTGCATAGCTCAGAGATTGGAGAAGGCCTCTGAGTACCTTGCGGAGCTAAGGACTCAGTCAGGCAAAGCCAAGAAGGAGAGAAAAAGCATCACAGACACAAATGTCTAAAAGAGTCTAACTATGCGAGGCTCCATGAGCTGGACTACAGACTCGATAAAAAGGGAGAAACAAGTCCAAAGGACCTCCCGGCTCCCGCCGGAACCTTGCGTGACACGACCCCGAGGTCCTGTCAAGCCAGGATCACGCTGAGGGGTGCTGCGTTGCACAACACCGTATAACACACGTCAAAGGTACAAAGCGGAAGCGGAAATTTTATTACATAAACAAGTTTATGAACATGTTTACATCAAAATAAGTTCAGTCTACACTCGCGGGCGTAGACTAAGCATCAGGTGCACGTTCAGCCCTCGAACGTGTCCTTGCTAGCACACACGCACACTAACTCTGCGGCGTGCACGACTCCCACTCGACGGGGTTCCCCTCCTGGGGTTCCGTCTCCTCTTCGGGAGTCCCTTCCTCATAGAACCCTGCAAAAGCTTCAAACACAAGCAGTGAGCACGAAGGCTCAGCAAGTCTGACCCGTCTCACCTAAACATGGAACTTCTACATGAGGGTAATGGGTTGCATGAGGTAAAAATCATTTGCAAGGACTCGCCTAATTAGTAGAACCTTACTTTCAAGTTTTAGCAGCAGGTTATGGAGAACCTTACGCTAAGGCACATGAGAGAGCCGCAATCAAACAAGAAACGCATTTCTCTCATGTACTTTGCCCAAAGTTGAAAAGAACTTTAGTTAGCGCTAAGCTACAGCATATCATTAACAATCAATGTCCAGCTTTAAATCAGCAACATTTTAACATGTGACTAGCCTGTTCTTTCTACGTCACGGTACAGTGAACAAGTGGTACTCACTGACCGCGAGGGACGGCGATTATAATCGATTTACACCTGCAGGGTTACCCGAACAACCCGTCACGTACGCCCGTACTCGATGTTGCCTACAACAACCATCACGGACGCCGTACGCGACTACCTTTCACCCGTTAGCCAAATATTGAACCGGTCCCATCGTCCCGAGCAAGAGGTCTCTGCACGCGCATCTCCGTGCCGCCAGCCGATTTACACCTCGAGCTCTCAACCTACCCTCTGAACGACGGGCAATGCCTCAATACCCAGCTACCCGAGTTACATCAGTTTCCCGGTTCCCATATAGCCGGTAGGTCTTCGGTACTGTTCTAGCTTGTTCAACAGGCCCGCACATGGCTCGGTCCTCAATCGACACAAACGGAGCTACAGCACACAGGCCCCAAAGTCCTGCTGCCCTTACTCTCCGCTCGGTCTCATTTTCTTGCCATGTGTATCATGTGCTATCTCTACCCGAGCAATGTATCTCTAGCCTATTCTCGCGAGTAGTTCCAACTACTCGACTTGTACCGAATCCTACTCTATCCTAGCAATGCAGTGGCTAACGGAGTTTGCAATCCTAAACCCCAACCCATGGTTTTCTTGGCTATGCAGTGGGGTTTCCAAACAAGACACTAATGCACAGAATAAAGGAAACAAGTATGTGCTCAAAACAATAAAAATTTGTAAAAATGGTTAATGCAAACCGGAGCTTGCCTTGCTGCTCTTGGTCGTAGGCTAGCTGTTCCTCTGGAGTAACGAAGTCTAGGACTTCGGGTTCCTCCTCGACCTTAGCGACTACATGATATAAGAAATATATGTATCAATTTAAATGCATTTGTATTAATTTTGAAGTTGTGAAGTCTATAACCTTTTCTAGATAGACCTAATGACTGTGAAACTTTTGCTGTGGCTTGGTTACAACCTAAACAGAGACTTGGTCAAGTTTTAGTTGCAGCAAAGCTCATTTGAGCCCTCCACAAATAATTATGTCCTTGACCTTAATTGGAACTCTTAGGGTGTTCTAGGAATTTTCATGAGACAAACTATGATTTTCTGAAAACTAGATTTTCAGAGGGTTCTAATGGAGTTGGTCTCACTTAATTTGGAAGTCTCTAACTAAAGATATGAGCTAAACAATTTCAGAGAAAATTCTGAAAATGTTTCTGAACATTTTCCATTTTCTCTGGAACAGTTTCACTAATCACACCATTAGGTGGACTAAATGAGCTCAAATGGATCTGAAATTTTTATGGTAGTTCAAGGATATTTTGGTGAACATCTCAGCAAAATTTCAGGATTTTCCTCCAAAGGATTCTCCAGTTAAAATTCCTAACAGTTTAAATTTTAAGGAATTAATTATGGAGAAATAAGGAATTTCATGAAGTGAAACTTGATTTTCTGGAAAGTACTCTGAGAGCTGAATCCAGCAAAATTTGGTTCACTCAATTTGGAGCTTTCTAGCCAAAGTTATAAGGATTTGAAGTTTGAACTAAAACTGAAATTCGGGAAAAAGTTTAAACTCTGGCTTGTGGGCCCCGCACACAGTGCGTCGTCTCCCTCCTCGCGCCAACTGCGCGGCGGCGGCGTTCTCCGGTGACCCTCGCCGGAACTGAGTTCCCGGCCACCCCCCGGCCCGAAACTTGCCGCCTGCCCCTTTTCCGACCCCCTGGACTCGATGGTAGGGTCGCCGGCCGCCGGCGATGACCGGAAACCCGTGCGCACCGGTGACAGCACCTGCTAGGGTTCCGGTGAGGTCGGTCCCGCTCTCCCGTGCACCAAATCGACCGGAAATCGGTCGGAGAGCATCAGTAGGGCATGGGAAACACGAACCAGGGCTGGGTGGAAGCTAGAAATACCGGCAACTAGGCTCTCGACGGTGAGCCGAGGTGTTCAGCCATGGCGGCGGGGAAAACAGCCATATCATGGCCGATCCTCGATGGTTTTCTCTAATTCCAGTCCGAGCGTGGGCGCTATCGTGCGTAGAAGCTACTAGGTAACGAGCTTGTCCAACCTTCGTGCATAGAGCACGAATTTCACCCGAAGGTGAGCTCGGTTCTTATGAACTGATCAAGAGTAAATTTGGAAATTCTCGGCCGAGGGTTGATCAATCGCCAAACGGCTTTCGGCTACTCCATCTACATACAATCACGCACCTTTCTCGTGTAGAGAAGAGGACGTGACAACGGCTGTGCCGTGCTGTCCACGGGAGCCCGATCGGCGGCGATGTTTGGCTCGCCGGAGAAATGGCTCGTACAGCTCGAGGAAGCTTGCTCACTGGCCAACACAGAGTCTAGGAGGTTGCTCACGATCTCTTGGTGCCGTTTTGCTGTGGAGGAGGCTGTGCTCGCGTGTGATCGGGCTTGATCAAGCGTGAGCTCGAGCGGCGGTGATGGCAGTGGAAAAACGGCCGAGTATGCCGGCAGCTCGGGGAGTGAGTGATCGGAGCACGCCGGGGAAGGAATAAATAGCCCGGCGGCTGGTCTCCGGCTTGGGGCGCGCAGCAGGAGCTGGCGCCGGCTGCCCCCCTTCGGTGGCGCGCGCACACAGCAGCCGGGAACCGACTGAACTGTGTTTCAGTCGGTTTGTACTGAGGCAGAGGCTGACATGTGGGCCCCACCCCTCCTTTTAACCTCTGAAATTTACTCCTAACAGCTGTGGTAAACAGTGAACCCTATACTACCCTTGGCAATTCAAATTATTCACCCATGAGCCATTTGAATTGATCAAAGTTCAAATGAGGTTTGGTTTGAATGAATTTCAGCACAAGTTCAGTTTGAAATTCAAATAAAGTTTGAATTTCTCCCCCTTAGCTCATGTCAAGATCAACTCCAAATGGAGTGAAACTTGGTGTGGGAGCTCACAAAAATGTGCTGAGTGAGAATATGCCTTCCACTTTTAAATTCAGTGGGTGAAAACAGTTTGAATTTGAATATGGTTTCAAACTGCCCTCCTCCTATCTATACCCAAAATGACCTCAAAAAGGTTTTGAATTTGGGTGAAACTTGGCATGGACACCCTTAGCAAAGTGTAGGAGTTTTCATATGTCCAGCCCATCTATATCACATGTGGGGAAATACCACTTTTGCAATGTGTGAGTTTGTTCTCTAATGAGCATGTTGATAATTGTTACTTGCTCTTCATTTGTGTTCATCATTCTTGCTCAAATGAGGTGTGTGGTGTGGTGATGAACACTGCAAATGGGTGTCAAAAACTGAGGCCCTTACATCCCTCCCCCCTTAAAAGAATCTCGTCCCGAGATTATACGGTGAAAATGAGAGAGAGGACGGTGGAACATTACCGGATATGCGACGTGAAAAAGTCGGGGTAGTTAGTGCGAAGAAATTCTTCGCTCTCCCATGTCGCTTCGTCCATGGAGTGATTACTCCATAGAACCTTGTAGAAACACAACGTACGGTTGCGTGTGGTTCGGGCCTTTTCATCAATAATCTGCACCGGTTCCTCCCGATAGGTGAGATCCGGTTGCAGTTCTTCAATGTCTTCCAGCTGAACGGTAGTTGATAGCTTGAGACACTTCCTCAGCTGGGAAACGTGAAAGACGTCGTGCACACCGGAAAGTGCTTCTGGTAATTTCAGCCGGTATGCTACCGATCCACATCTTTCGGTAATCTGGAATGGACCGATGAATCGGGGTGCCAACTTTCCTCTCACCCCAAATCTGTTTACACCCTTCATTGGAGACACCCGTAGATATACGTGATCTCCAACTTCGAATTGTAATGGGCGCCTTCTCCGGTCCGCATACTGTTTCTGTCGGGATTGGGCAGCTCTTAGGTTCGCTTGAATCAGTCGAACCTTTTCTTCCGCGTCGTTGACAAGGTCAATCCCGAAGGTAACCCTCTCGCCAGACTCACACCAGTTCAATGGTGTGCGGCATTTCCTGCCGTATAGCGCCTCGTAGGGCGCCATCTTGATGCTGGCTTGGTACCATTGTTGTACGAGAACTCGGCTAACGGCAAGTGATCATCCCAATTCTTGCCGTGGTTGATAGCGCAAGCTCGTAGCATGTCTTCTAAGATTTGATTTACCCGCTCCGTTTGCCCATCCGTCTGCGGGTGGTAGGCTGAACTACGGATCAGCTTCGTCCCCAAGGCAGCGTGTAGCTGCTCCCAAAAACGGGACACAAATAAAGTGCCCCGGTCCGATATGATGGTACGGGGTACGCCGTATAAGCATAGGATCCGTGAGATGTATAGTTCAGCGTACTTCTTGGCGTTGTAGTTGGTGTTGACCGGGATGAAATGGGCAACTTTGGTGAGCCGATCGACGATTACCCACACAGAATCATGTTTCTGTAAGGTGGTGGGTAAACCGACGACGAAATCCATGCTCACGTCCTCCCACTTCCAGGCAGGAATGCCTAGTGGTTGCAGCAGTCCCGGTTTCCGCATATGGTCTGCCTTCACCCTTCGACATGTATCACACTCGGACACGTATTTGGCAGTCTCTCGCTTCATCCGTGTCCACCAAAACCTTCTTCTGAGTTCTTGATACATTTTGTTGCTGCCGGGGTGAATAGAAAATTTTGATAAGTGAGCCTTGTAAGGGCCTCAGTTTTTGACACCCATTTGCAGTGTTCATCCCCACACCACACACCTCATTTGAGGAAAAATGATGAACACAAATAAAGAGCAAGTAACAATTATCAACATGCTCATTAGGGAACAAACTCACACATTGCAAAAGTGGTACTTCCCACATGTGATATAGATGGGCTGGACATATGAAAACTCCTACACTTTGCCAAGGATGTCCATGCCAAGTTTCACCCAAATTCAAAACATTTTTGAGGTCATCTTGGGTGTAGATAGGAAAGGGGCAGTTTGAAAACATATTCAAATTCAAACTGTTTTCACCCACTGAATTTAAAAGTGGAAGGCATATTCTTGCTCAGCACATTTTTGTGAGCTCACACACCAATTTTCACTCCATTTGGAGTTGATCTTGACATGAGCTAAGGGGGAGAAATTCAAACTTTATTTGAATTTCAAACTGCACTTGTGCTGAAATTCATTCAAACCAAACCTCATTTGAACTTTGATCAATTCAAATGGCTCTTGGGTGAATAATTTGAGTTGCCAAGGGTAGAATAGGGTTCACTGTTTACCACAGCTGTTAGGAATAAATTTCAGAGGTTAAAAGAGGAGTGGGACCCACATGTCAGCCTCAGCCTCAAAGCAAACCGACTGAACCACAGTTCAGTCGGTTCCCGGCTGTTGTGCGCGCGCGCCACCGAAGGGGCCGGCCGGCGCCAGCTCCTGCTGCGTGCCCCAAGCCGGAGGCCAGCCGGCCGAGCTATTTATTCCCTCCCCGGCGTGCCTCAGTCACCATTTCCCCGAGCTACCGACGTGCGCGACTGCTTTTCCCACTGCCATCGCCGCCGCTCGAGTTCCTGCTTGATCAAGCCGATCGCAGCTCCCTCTTTCCATTCCAAGGTCCCAGCAAGGTACTAGCAACCATCCTCCATCCTTCCCATTGATAGAAATCGATTGAAACCGAGTGATATCGGCTGTGCCGAAAGATCAAACTCGGAACTGGAAACCGCCGCACCTCGGGCTCTCGTGGACAGCCCAACCTGGGCGTTGTCACGCCCGAGCCAAGGCACCCTTGGACGCGCAAGTGATCGGTGCTGCTCATCCCCGAGCCACAGCTCGAGTGGTTGCTCACCGGCGGCGAATTTCCACTTTTCCCCTTTCTGTGTGCAGAACGACCCTCGGATACGATTCTGTTTAATTCGTGCTCTAGAAAGGATTAGAGGGCCTCAGGCCACTCCCACACGAACTAGACACGGTGACGCACAAGTTGCCTTCACAACTCTGGGCCGGAGAACTTCTGTGCCCGGCGTAATTCAAGGTCTACTAATGGCGGAACGCACGGGGGGTATCGGGCGCACGGTGAGGACCTATTTCGGGCCTTCCCCGAGCTGCCCCGAGTTCATGTCGACCTTCTCTGAGGTCCACTGATGCTCCCCGACCGGTTTCCCAAGTAGCTGAGGCACTAGGAGCATCAGCCGACATGGCCGAAGTCGTTCCGATATGGCGGCTCGTCGCCGACCATGCTCCGGCCGTTGTCATGAGCAGCTGACCCTCGGATCATGTTCCCCAAGTAAAAGTAGGCAGGGGCGGCCAGAATCAAGAAGTTTGAAGCTGTACAGCAGCCGGCGGCGAGCTCTCCGGCGAGGTCCCTCGGCGGCGGAGCGCGGGTGTCGCGAGGTTGAAGAAGGGGGTGGACCCCAGCTGTCAGCGGCCGATATTTTGAATCGGGATCCGGCTGCGGCCGGGATCGGGTGTGCTGGCGCGCAAAAGCCTTGTGGGCCGCGGTGTGCTGTCGCTTCGGCGTGCGACGCGTGTCCCCTGGGCCCACGCGCGAGTTTAAACTTTTCCCCGATTTTCAGATTTCCTTCAAACTTCAAATCCTTATAACTTTGGCTAGAAAGCTCCAAATTGAGTGAACCAAATTTTGCTGGATTCAGCTCTTTGAGTACTTTCCAGAAAATCAAGTGTCACTTCATGAGATTCCTTAATTCTCCAGAATTAATTCCTTAAAGTTTAAACTGTTAGGAATTTTAACTGGAGAATCATTTGGAGGAAAATCCTGAAATTTTGCTGAGATGTTCACCAAAATATCCTTGAACTACCATAAAAATTTCAGATCCATTTGAGCTCATTTAGTCCACCTAATGGTGTGATTAGTAAAACTGTTCCAGAGAAAATAGAAAATGTTCAGAAACATTTTCAGAATTTTCTCTGAAATTGTTTAGCTCATATCTTTAGTTAGAGACTTCCAAATTAAGTGAGACCAATTCCATTAGAACCCTCTGAAAATCTAGTTTTCAGAAAGTCATAGTTTGTCTCATGAAAATCCCTAGAACACCCTAAGGGTTCCAATTAAGGTCAAGGACATAATTATTTGTGGAGGGCTCAAATGAGCTTTGCTGCAACTAAAACTTGACCAAGTCTCTGTTTAGGTTGTAACCAAGCCACAGTAAAAGTTTCACAGTCATTAGGTCTATCTAGTAAAGGTTATAGACTTCACAACTTCAAAGTTAATACAAAAGCATTTAATTAATACATACATTGTTCTTATCATGTAGTCGCTAAGGTCGAGGAGGAACCCGAAGTCCTAGACTTCGTTACTCCGGAGGAACAGCTAGCCTACGACCAAGAGCAGCAAGGCAAGCCCCGGTTTGCATTAACCATTTTATAAATTTTTATTGTTTTGAGCACATACTTGTTTTCTTTATGTTGTGCATCAGAGTCTTGTTTGGAAACCCCACTGCATAGCCAAGAAAACCATGGGTTGGGGTTTAGGATTGCAAACCCCGTTAGCCACTGCATTGCTAGGATAGAGTAGGATTCGGTACAAGTCGAGTAGTTGGAACTACTCGCGAGAATAGGCTAGAGGCACATTGCTCGGGTAGAGATAGCACATGATACACATGGCAAGAAAATGAGACCGAGCGGAGAGTAAGGGCAGCAGGACTTTGGGGCCTGTGTGCTGTAGCTCCGCTTGTGTCGATTGAGGACCGAGCCGTGTGCGGGCCTGTTGAACAAGCTAGAACAGTACCGAAGACCTACCGGCTATATGGGAACCGGGAAACTGATGTAACTCGGGTAGCTGGGTATTGAGGCATTGCCCGTCGTTCAGAGGGTAGGTTGAGAGCTCGAGGTGTAAATCAGCTGGCGGCACAGAGATGCGCGTGCAGGGACCTCTTGCTCGGGACGATGGGACCGGTTCAATATTTGGCTAACGGGTGAAAGGTAGTCGCGTACGGCGTCCGTGATGGTTGTTGTAGGCAACATCGAGTACGGGCGTACGTGACGGGTTGTTCGGGTAACCCTGCAGGTGTAAATCGATTATAATCGCCGTCCCTCGCGGTCAGTGAGTACCACTTGTTCACTGTACCGTGACGTAGAAAGAACAGGCTAGTTACATGTTAAAATGTTGCTGATTGAAAGTTGGATATTGATTGTTAATGATATGTTGTAGCTTAGTGCTAACTAAAGTTCTTTTCAACTTTGGGCAAAGTACATGAGAGAAATGCGTTTCTTGTTTGATTGCGGCTCTCTCATGTGCCTTAGCGTAAAGTTCTCCACAACCTGCTGCTAAAACTTGAAAGTAAGGTTCTACTAATTAGGCGAGTCCTTGCAAATGATTTTTACCTCATGCAACCCATCACCCTCATGTAGAAGTTTCATGTTTAGGTGAGACGGGTCAGACTTGCTGAGCCTTCGTGCTCACTGCTTGTGTTTGAAGCTTTTGCAGGGTTCTATGAGGAAGGGACTCCCGAAGAGGAGACGGAACCCCAGGAGGGGAACCCCGTCGAGTGGGAGTCGTGCACGCCGCAGAGTTAGTGTGCGTGTGTGCTAGCAAGGACACGTTCGAGGGCTGAACGTGCACTTGATGCTTAGTCTACGCCCGCGAGTGTGGACTAAACTTATTTTGATGTAAACATGTTAATAAACTTGTTTATGTAATAAAGCTTCCGCTTCCGCTTTGTACCTTTGACGTGTGTTATACGGTGTTGTGCAACGCAGCACCCCTCAGCGTGATCCTGGCTCGACAGGACCAGTGGGGTCGTGTCAGCGTGGTATCAGAGCTCGCTTGAGGTTTAACACAGTACAAAGGTCTTCTTTTTCAAAAATCCAGTGAGGAACGAGTTAGTAGCCCGTATAAGGATGTTATTAGTATATAGAAAGTGGCTTATTAACTTATTTGTTATGTCGGAAAATCGTGCATCTCGGGACGTTCATGTCTTGGGGGGTGCACGTAAGCGCTGTCCACCAGTGCGCACAAGCTGAAGGGTGGAGCCCCACGGGTGGCAGGTAACCCGACCCGCTTTGATATCCTCTACGACTCTTCATGTCGTTTGGGGTATTCGAGCAACGTCTGTCCCTGGCGTGCGTGGTGCAACATGGGAGACCCCGTCACGTGGTCTGAAACGTGAACACGTAACTCAAGGCGTGTTTGGCTTGAGAACATCCGGGCGAGTGATGACGGCCGGGTGTACAAACTGTATGGATTCCGGGCTCGGTGTGCAGCCGAGTCTGATGATTGTTTGAGTTTCTGCAGGTAGCCTTACCACGAAACGGTAGACGTGTAGCATCCGTGTGCGAGTGACGAGTAGTGCCACTGAACTAACGAAGCCGGCTAAATCCGGTATAGGTTTTTCCTTTGTGAGGACGTAGTACCGACATAATCTGGTGACGCCTCGACGTCACACCCAACTAAATGAACAACTTCATTTAAAAACTTGAAGGTTTTGATCCAAAGTAGTAAAACTTGATGTAACTCCTTCCCTTGAACAGGATATTCAAAGTTAATAAATTTTCAACTTATAGGATGTTAAGGACAGAGCACTCTGTTTTCAGCTAAATCAAGGCTGAAGTTAATCAGAGGTTAGAGGTTGAGTTCTTTCGAGGTTGGGGTCGTATGATACATTTCTGGAAAGCTTTGGAGGAGCTTTACAACTTTTCTGTTGAGTTCCAGAGGTGTTTCATCCCTTAACCACTCGAAAAATGCAGTAGAGTTGAAACTGTCCAGAAAACAGGACGGAGCAAAGACTCTCTGTAGACTCTCTGTAAATTAAGCATAACTTCCTGCATAAAAATCCAAAAATAGAAAATGAGGTGGTTCTGGGAAGCTTATGAGATGGGTTACAACTTTGTAACAGAAAGTTTTGTCAGATTAGGAACAGAATTAACTGGAATTCTTGGATCAAATCAGTACCTAAGGCAGGGAGGTGCTGTCCAATTGTTCCCAGAAATTCTGTTAACTTTGACATCTCATAACTTTTGAACCAGAGCAGATCTTAGGCCAACCAAATACTTTCTGGAAAGCTATTGAAGTTAACTTTAACTTTGATGTTGAGCTCCAGGACTGGTTTTGCTTTTAACCTGGCCTAAATCAGATTGATATGGAAACTGGTCAGGGCTGTCATGGGAACAGCAGATCAGCAGTCAAATTTGTTTAAAAATTTGAACTATGTTTCCAAGTGTTAAGGGTTCAATGACATATCTTATGTTATAACTCAATGGTTTACTGTTTAAATAAATATTTGACATTTCTCAAATATATTTTTACAGATGGCAGCAGATAAACGGTTGGAGAACGGGTGGGTAGTTTCCCACTGCTCTGACCGTAGCGGCTACCCGGGAGCATTGTGGCTAATGCTCCAATATTTCGGGTACAACCAGATGCCGCAATACTTCGCCAAGGGAGAAGGCGAAGAGGGGAACAAGACGTGGACGATCCATGTCGAGATTCCTGCAGGGCCTACGCCACCCGGTTGGGTGCCATTCACCGTCACGGTGAGAGGAAGACAACCGGAAGGGATGTGGCAAGTGGCAGCCCGTGACACTATGTCACGTTTCTGCCAACTACACGTACAGGCTATGGAGGGAACTCCATATGCACTCGTTCCGGTGGAGGGACGAGCTCAGCATGTGTGGGAAGAGAGGTACCTAGAGGCAACAAACCCGAGTTGCCCAAGGTACAACCCCGCGGAGGCAAATCTCAGCCTCCAAATGAGGGCGGGAAACGCTGTGATGGACAGCCAAGCTGTTCATACGGAGCATCTCGCCACCAAGCTCAAGGAGAGCACAAGCCGTGGAGATCATTTTGAGAGTGCTCACAGTGCACTCCGCAATGTGCTCCTTCCGACGATCAAGCGACTGAATGAACAACACAATCAGTTGCGTCGTCTGAAGAAGGCAAAGAAGAAGAGCCGTGTTGACATTGCGGCGTTGCAAGAGCTGGTGCAGACCCTAACCCAGCAGAATGAGGACCTTGCTCAAGAGCGGGACGACGCTATTGAGGAAGGACAAGGCTGGGAAGAGGACTACAACCAGGCTATGGACGAGGTGCATGCATTGCAGGACCTCGTGCCCCCGGTATTGGGCGTACCGGTAGTCTTGGGTCTTCCAGCAATGGGAGAACCCGGAATGGGAGAAGAGGTGGTAGATCCAGAGCCACCAGCAGAAGTACCGGAGGAGGACGACCCACAGGAGGTCGAATTTTACTCCGAGTAGGGGGTTACGGTTGCCAAGTAGGGCAGCTAGGGTAGCGTAACCCAACTTTTGTAATCGGTGACATATCGTGTAGACAGTAGCGTATGTATAGGTAGTGACGACATGAGCACGACTTCTCGGAGATCCGAGAATAATGTATCTTGTATAAAGTTTATGCTTTATCAATATATGTGAATGTTGTGCAAGTTAATCATGCGTCGCTTCGATACCTACTGCTGTTTATGGAATTTTGATTAAGACATGTGCTAATTGCTGTGGGGTTGAATTTCAGAATGACGCGTACTCGTGCCAACCCCGATGTTGGAGGTACTAGCCAAGGGGGAGAGACCTCCCAACCACTTCCTGAGGACTCCTCGGGACAGCAGCAGCAACAGCAACAGCAAACACCGCCACCGCCACTGCCAACGGTTACATTGGCCGACATTGTCGCGGCAATGGCGGGTTCACATCAGCAGCATACAGAGCTGCTGCAAACGTTAATTGCGAATACGTCTCGCCCAGAGAGACGTCAAGATCGTGAGGAGCGCCAACAGAGCTCCTACTCTGACTTCCTGGCGACTCATCCCCCTGTATTCTCAAGGGCGGATGAACCACTTGACGCGGACAACTGGCTCCGCGCCATAGAGATGAAGTTCGGGCTGCTCCAAATCAGCGAGCAGCGCAAGACTCAGTTCGCGGTCCAGCAGCTCCAAGGATCCGCGAGCGCGTGGTGGGCCAACTTTTGTGCTTCACAACCCACCGACCGAGTGATGACCTGGGCGGAGTTTCGGACGGCCTTCCGGGCCTATCATATACCGCCCGGTTTGATGAAGAGAAAGACGCAGGAATTCCTACACCTGCAACAAGGGAGCCGGAACGCGCTGGAGTACTCCAGAGCGTTCAACGATCTCGCACTCTACGCGTCGTATCACGCAGATACGGACGAGAAGCGGCGGGACCACTTTTACCAGGGGCTTAACCCGCTCCTGAAGGACAAGCTGGCGATGTTCAATCGCGGCAGCCTCAACGACATAATTGATGCTGCGATTGTTCAGGAAGACTCCGGCAAGGAGTTGGCGGCGGCAGAGCGAAAGCGAAGCGCGCCGCAGAGCAGCGGAGAAGGAGGCGGTCCTTCTCAGAAGTTTCGGATGGTGAATCGCCCACCATCAGGTCCGCGCTGGCAGCCACCACAGCGGTCGACGCCGTTCCGCGGTCGGCCGTATTCTTCACCGGCATTCCGGCCGGCACTGCCAGCACCACCGCAACAACAACAGCAGCAGCGGGCGATGCCGCGTGCGTTTGCACCTCCGCAACGCATGCCGGGCTTTCGTCCACCAAGTACTCCACCAGCAGCGGCCACATGTTACAAGTGTGGTCGTCCAGGACACTTCGCGAGCAGTTGCCCGGAGAGGCAAGGCGGCGGAGTGGTACCACAGTTTCCGGGGAGGAATCAACCCCGGAACCCTACTAATGCGCGGCGGGCAAACCCTAGGCCCGGTACTGTCCACCAGCTTGCCATTGAGGACGTGCCGGAGGGCGAGCCAATCCTTGCGGGTATGTTCCAACTCCACCAGCATCCCGCTATAGTACTATTTGATTCAGGCGCCACGCATAATTTTATTAGCCAAGCTTTCATTGCTAAACACAGCTTGCCAATACTACCCACCGATAGTCCATATTTAATTTGTTCACCGGGTGGGAAGATTTCAGCAAGCGTAATGGTCTCCAAAGCACCATTATGCTTAGCGGGTAGAGTGTACCCCACGTCTCTCATTATCTTAGAGGGACAGAAGGTCGATGTCATCCTAGGGATGTCGTGGTTAACCCGCCACGGCGCTGTTTTAGACACCGTCCTCCGAGTCGTGCACTTAAACTCAGGAGTGCACGGTTCTCACTCATTATTTCTGGACAGTCCAGAAATAAAACTTCCAAGTGTCTATCAAGCCACAACCATCAGATTGGAAGACATTCCAGTGGTCCGAGAATTCCCTGATGTATTCCCGGATGATTTGCCGGGGATGCCACCCGATAGAGAGGTGGAGTTCAAGATTGAACTTGCACCGGGAACCATGCCAATATCCCGAAGGCCGTACAAGATGGCGCCCAAGGAGTTGGCTGAACTGAAGACTCAGCTCACGGACCTTCTGGAGAAGGGTTTTATTAGGCCGAGCTCCTCGCCATGGGGCTGTTCGGCATTATTTGTCAAAAAGAAGGATGAAACGTTGCGGCTTTGCGTGGACTACCGTCCATTAAATGCCGTAACCATCAAGAACAAGTACCCGTTGCCACGGATCGACATGTTGTTTGATCAGTTGGTCGAAGCAAAGGTCTTTTCCAAGATGGATTTAAGATCCGGGTACCATCAGATTAAGATCAGGGCTGAGGACATTCCAAAGACAGCTTTTTCGACAAGGTACGGACTTTATGAGTACCTGGTCATGTCCTTTGGCCTCACCAATGCTCCAGCTCACTTCATGTACTTAATGAACTAGGTGTTCATGCCGGAGCTGGACAAGTTTGTCGTGGTCTTCATCGACGACATCCTGGTATATTCCAAGTCGGAGGAAGATCACAAGAAACATCTGCGTATAGTCTTGCAACGGCTGCGGGATCACAAGTTATACGCAAAGTTCAGCAAATGCGAGTTTTGGATATCGCAAGTGCCTTTCCTCGGGCATATCATCTCAGCGGAGGGTATCGCTGTGGACCCGAGCAAAATCACGCAAGTGCTGAATTGGAAATCCCCGAGAACTGTTCATGAGGTACGGAGTTTCCTCGGACTCGCGGGATATTATCGGAGGTTCATTCCGAACTTCTCGAAGATTGCCAAGCCAATGACAGAGCTGCTGAAGAAGGCTACCAAATATGTTTGGAGTCCAGCATGTGAAGCAGCATTCAAGGCTTTAGTCAAGCACCTGACATCAGCACCGGTTTTGGCGCAGCCAGACACAACAAAACCGTTCGATGTGTACTGCGATGCATCCGGCATTGGGCTCGGATGTGTGTTGATGCAAGACCGAAGGGTGGTCGCGTATGGGTCACGGCAGCTTAGGAATCATGAGCAAAATTATCCAACTCACGACTTGGAGCTCGCTGCCGTGGTACTTGCACTGAAAATGTGGAGGCACTACCTACTCGGTAACCTCGTACATTTATATACCGACCACAAAAGCCTCAAGTACATCTTCACTCAGAAGGAGCTGAACATGAGGCAACGAAGATGGTTGGAACTGATAAAGGATTACGAGATAGAGATCCATTATCATCCAGGCAAGGCAAACGTTGTGGCAGACGCGCTAAGCCGCAAGTCACACGTCAATAATCTGACCATCACACCGTTGGAAGAGAGCGAACCACCACTACATGTGATTCCACATGGAGCTCTCTACAACCTAGCTTTGATCCCCACCATCCGTGAAGAGATAGCGGCAGCCCAGAAGAATGATAAGGGCATGTCACATTTACGGAGACGAGTAGACAGTGGGGAGTTGAAATGTTTCCGGAAGGACGGAGACGGCGTCCTATGGTTCAAGGACCGGATCGTCGTACCCCGAAACCCGGAGTTACGGAAGAAAATCTTTGATGAGGCTCACTTATCAAAGTTTTCTATTCACCCCGGCAGCAACAAAATGTATCAAGAACTCAGGAGAAAGTTTTGGTGGACACGGATGAAGCGAGAGACTGCAAAATACGTGTCCGAGTGTGATACATGTCGAAGGGTGAAGGCAGACCACATGCGGAAACCGGGACTGCTGCAACCACTGGGCATTCCTACCTGGAAGTGGGAGGACGTGAGCATGGATTTCGTCGTCGGTTTACCCACCACCTTACAGAAACATGATTCTGTGTGGGTGATCGTCGATCGGCTCACCAAAGTTGCCCATTTCATCCCGGTCAACACCAACTACAACGCCAAGAAGTACGCTGAACTGTACATCTCACGGATCCTATGCTTATACGGCGTACCCCGTACTATCGTATCAGACCGGGGAACTTTATTTGTGTCCCGTTTTTGGGAGCAGCTCCACGCTGCCTTGGGGACGAAGCTGATCCGTAGTTCAGCCTACCACCCGCAGACGGATGGGCAAACGGAGCGGGTAAATCAAATCTTAGAAGACATGCTACGAGCTTGCGCTATCGACCACGGCAAGAACTGGGATGATCACTTGCCGTTAGCCGAGTTCTCGTACAACAATGGGTACCAAGCCAGCATCAAGATGGCGCCCTACGAGGCGCTATACGGGAGAAAATGCCGCACACCATTGAATTGGTGTGAGTCTGGCGAGAGGGTTATCTTCGGGATTGATCTTGTCAACAACGCGGAAGAAAAGGTTCGATTAATTCAAGCGAACCTAAAAGCCGCTCAATCCCGACAGAAACAGTATGCGGACCGGAGAAGGCGTCCGTTACAATTCGAAGCTGGAGACCACGTATATCTACGAGTGTCTCCAATGAAGGGCGTAAACAGATTTGGGGTGAGAGGAAAGTTAGCACCCCGATTCATCGGTCCATTCCAGATTACCGAAAGATGTGGATCGGTGGCATACCGGCTAAGATTACCAGAAGCACTTTCCGGTGTGCACGACGTCTTTCACATTTCCCAGCTGAGGAAGTGTCTCAAGCTATCAACTACCGTTCAGCTGGAAGACATTGAAGAACTGCAACCGGATCTCACCTATCGGGAGGAACCGGTGCAGATTATTGATGAAAAGGCCCGAACCACACGCAACCGTACGTTGTGGTTCTACAAGGTTCTGTGGAGTAATCACTCCATGGATGAAGCGACATGGGAGAGCGAAGAATTCCTTCGCACTAACTACCCCGACTTTCTCACGTCGCATATCCGGTAATTTTTCCACCGTCCTCTCTCTCATTTTCACCTTATAATCTCGGGACGAGATTCTTTTAAGGGGGGAGGAATGTAAGGGCCTCAGTTTTTGACACCCATTTGCAGTGTTCATCCCCACACCACACACCTCATTTGAGGAAAAATGATGAACACAAATAAAGAGCAAGTAACAATTATCAACATGCTCATTAGGGAACAAACTCACACATTGCAAAAGTGGTACTTCCCACATGTGATATAGATGGGCTGGACATATGAAAACTCCTACACTTTGCCAAGGATGTCCATGCCAAGTTTCACCCAAATTCAAAACATTTTTGAGGTCATCTTGGGTGTAGATAGGAAAGGGGCAGTTTGAAAACATATTCAAATTCAAACTGTTTTCACCCACTGAATTTAAAAGTGGAAGGCATATTCTTGCTCAGCACATTTTTGTGAGCTCACACACCAATTTTCACTCCATTTGGAGTTGATCTTGACATGAGCTAAGGGGGAGAAATTCAAACTTTATTTGAATTTCAAACTGCACTTGTGCTGAAATTCATTCAAACCAAACCTCATTTGAACTTTGATCAATTCAAATGGCTCTTGGGTGAATAATTTGAGTTGCCAAGGGTAGAATAGGGTTCACTGTTTACCACAGCTGTTAGGAATAAATTTCAGAGGTTAAAAGAGGAGTGGGACCCACATGTCAGCCTCAGCCTCAAAGCAAACCGACTGAACCACAGTTCAGTCGGTTCCCGGCTGTTGTGCGCGCGCGCCACCGAAGGGGCCGGCCGGCGCCAGCTCCTGCTGCGTGCCCCAAGCCGGAGGCCAGCCGGCCGAGCTATTTATTCCCTCCCCGGCGTGCCTCAGTCACCATTTCCCCGAGCTACCGACGTGCGCGACTGCTTTTCCCACTGCCATCGCCGCCGCTCGAGTTCCTGCTTGATCAAGCCGATCGCAGCTCCCTCTTTCCATTCCAAGGTCCCAGCAAGGTACTAGCAACCATCCTCCATCCTTCCCATTGATAGAAATCGATTGAAACCGAGTGATATCGGCTGTGCCGAAAGATCAAACTCGGAACTGGAAACCGCCGCACCTCGGGCTCTCGTGGACAGCCCAACCTGGGCGTTGTCACGCCCGAGCCAAGGCACCCTTGGACGCGCAAGTGATCGGTGCTGCTCATCCCCGAGCCACAGCTCGAGTGGTTGCTCACCGGCGGCGAATTTCCACTTTTCCCCTTTCTGTGTGCAGAACGACCCTCGGGTACGATTCTGTTTAATTCGTGCTCTAGAAAGGATTAGAGGGCCTCAGGCCACTCCCACACGAACTAGACACGGTGACGCACAAGTTGCCTTCACAACTCTGGGCCGGAGAACTTCTGTGCCCGGCGTAATTCAAGGTCTACTAATGGCGGAACGCACGGGGGGTATCGGGCGCACGGTGAGGACCTATTTCGGGCCTTCCCCGAGCTGCCCCGAGTTCATGTCGACCTTCTCTGAGGTCCACTGATGCTCCCCGACCGGTTTCCCAAGTAGCTGAGGCACTAGGAGCATCAGCCGACATGGCCGAAGTCGTTCCGATATGGCGGCTCGTCGCCGACCATGCTCCGGCCGTTGTCATGAGCAGCTGACCCTCGGATCATGTTCCCCAAGTAAAAGTAGGCAGGGGCGGCCAGAATCAAGAAGTTTGAAGCTGTACAGCAGCCGGCGGCGAGCTCTCCGGCGAGGTCCCTCGGCGGCGGAGCGCGGGTGTCGCGAGGTTGAAGAAGGGGGTGGACCCCAGCTGTCAGCGGCCGATATTTTGAATCGGGATCCGGCTGCGGCCGGGATCGGGTGTGCTGGCGCGCAAAAGCCTTGTGGGCCGCGGTGTGCTGTCGCTTCGGCGTGCGACGCGTGTCCCCTGGGCCCACGCGCGAGTTTAAACTTTTCCCCGATTTTCAGATTTCCTTCAAACTTCAAATCCTTATAACTTTGGCTAGAAAGCTCCAAATTGAGTGAACCAAATTTTGCTGGATTCAGCTCTTTGAGTACTTTCCAGAAAATCAAGTGTCACTTCATGAGATGTAAAAGCCCAAGAAAAGGGACTTGCAAAAACTTTTATGCACCTCACAACACAACAGTTTTGTTGTGTGTAGATTGTGACATATTGTGAAGAGCAAGTGGCCTCTATCAAAGGAGTGATTAGAAGGGAAAGCCTTCACTTTCACAATGTATGGTTTCTACACTTAAACATGAGAGGTTGAGCTCACCCCTAGAATTTAAAAAGTCTTGGGAAGGTTCAGTCCAAAGCTCATGCAAATTCAACACTTTTTGAGGCACTTTTGAGTTATTTCAAAAAGAGGCCAATTTGAGTGTAAATTCAAATTGCAGCAACTTTCATCATCCAAATTCAAAAGTTAGCTCCATATCTACACTCAGCACATTTTTCTGAGTAAACCCACCAATTTCCAGCCCCATTGGAGCTCATCTTGTCAAGAGTTAAATTTGCTAGAATTCAAAACTGAATTTGAATTTCAGTTTGAATATGAAGCAAACTTGACCAAACAAAGTTTGAATTTGAGAATTCAAATTCAAACAAATACTTGGGAGCTAAGTCTCACATTAAATTGTGAGTAGCTGGTGGGATAATTAACAAAAACAGAAAAGAAATATTAGGGGAAAAGGAGAAAGGGGGAGGCCCACAGGTCAGTGGCACACGGGAGGGGCAGTCGGTTGCTGCAGCCGACCCCGACTTCGCGCGCGAGACAGTGAACGGCGGCGAGCCACCGAGGCAGCGATCGGCCACCTCACAGTGCCAAACCGCGGCTTAAAGGCCAGCGCACAGCCCACGCCGCCTTCCTCCTGCTTTCCAAACGAGAACCCCCCCCTACCGAGTTCCTTCCTCGTTTCCGCGCGAGCACAGAAACGCCGCCCTTTCTGATCGCCGGCGTCCGGCCAGCACAGGCGCGCTCGTGCCCGACGAGCCATACAAGAAAGGACCGCCTTAAGGTGCTGACTCTTCTAGTCCCTACCGTTCTTCATTTCATGGGCTGTCGAGGGAGTATTTCGCCGGGAAAGCTTCGGGTGTCTTGAGACCGAGCTCCCACAAAATCCCAAAATTCGTGGGGGTTAGCTCATCACTGGGCAAACCGAGTCATGCACACGCTCTATACACGGCCACGACCACCTAGGATCAAAAACCAGTAAAAACCGTGGGCTAGGTTGACGGTTCTTTGAAGTTTTCTGAAGCACAGCCGATATCCGGCCTAGGTCGCCGGTGAGGTCATAGTTACCGCCGTTTTCACGAGGATCGGTGTCCATGTCCGTGACCAGCAGGTGTCAGCGGAGCTCCCCGAGCAAACCGCATCGAAAAAGGTGCGTGGGATGCCGAGTTAGACGTCGCCGGTGAGCTCCCGGCCGCTGTTGCCGTTGGGAGCACTGTTCCGGTGGTTGTCAAGTTCTGGGGAGTGCACCACCGTGTTCCTCAGGCCGAGATAGGCACTGGCGGCGAGATTCAGCAAGCTCCGAGGACCGGAACCCGTCTCCGGCGAGAGCTCCGGCGAGCTTGGCGGCGGGGTCGCGCGGGTGGCCGGAGGAGGACGAAGGGGTAGGCCCCACGCGTCAGCGGCTGGAAATAAAGGGGTGGGATTCTCTGTGGTCCGGGATCCAGTGCGGCCGCGCGGGAAGGAGTCTGTGGCCCCGTGTGGCTCGGATCCAGCGGTCGACACGTGTACGTGGACCCACCCGCAGGATTTAAACATTTCTGGAATTTCCAGTTTTAGTGCAAACTTTAGAACCCCATAACTTTTGCTAGGAAGCTCCAAATTTAGTGATTCAAATTGGGTTGGATTCATCTTGCCTAGCTCTGTCCAGAGATACAACCCAATTTGTATGAAACCCATTAATTAATTCTGGAAAATTCTTTAAAGCTTTTCAGCAAAAGAATTTTAGAGGGAGTTTGGTTCATCCAAAAATTCCCAAATTTTGGCAGAATGTTCTTTAGGACATTAGTAAACCCCTGTAAAAGTTTCAGACCATTTGGAGTTGATTTGGTCAGAGCAATTCAAATTTGAAGGTGCTGTGTTCATTTGAATGCAGAAACATTTTCAGAGAATTTCCAAAACTTGGAAATTCAATTCTGGGCAAACCCTGACTCCAAAAATGCTAGGAAAATTCATGCAAACTCTATGAGCTATAATATAAATTGTAGTTCATTAAGTTGAGCATGAACAGGGGTATTACCTCAGAATTAATTCTTCCTTGCTGATTTGCCAAGAGAATTATTCTGAGCAAACCATTCCATGAAAAGTGCTAAGGTTTGGTCCAGAGAGTTTGCTTGTGACAAGGAACTCACACAAAAATTCTCAGCTCCATTGGAGCTTTAGATCACCCCTGTCCTGTTTACCCACTTGAGGGATTAAAATGGAAAAGGGGAAAAACCACTTAGCATTCAACCATGTGATTAAGTCCAAGCCAAACCACCAACACCAGTTCATATTTAAATTCTTAAACAAAGTTCCAGGTATTAGAGGCTGGTTATTAGAACCAATAGTATAAGTCTTACTCTAAACTCACTTTTGCATATAAATTAACATGTAGTATGTCATTAACGTGTAGCCGTTGAAGAAGAGACTCCGGAAGTGCTGGACTTCCTCCTTCCGGACGAAGAACTAACTCCTGACCAGCAGCAACAAGGCAAGCCCCGGTTTGCATTAACCTTTTTATAACTCTTCTTTTGTTTACATGAGTCATGTGAAGTATGATTGTGCATTAGGTGTAGGATGAATGGAACCCCACTTGCATAACCAAAGGTTCCTAAAAGAGTGAGGGTAGTGTCTAAGACCTCGAGTAGACATGCTATGCTTAATGAGTCATAGGACTTCGGTACAAGTCGAGTAGTTGGAATCTACTCGCGAGATAGGCATTAGGACACACGGGTTCGGTTGAGTGACGCGAGATCACTTTAGTAATGAAAATGAGACTAGACAGTGGCTAGGGCGCAACAAGAGGGAGTCTTGTGTGCGCATCCCTGCCCGTGTCGATTGAGGACCGATCCGTGTGCGGCCCTGCTGAACAAGTATTGAACGTACCGAAGGCATATCGGATATATGGGCCCCGATAAACCGATGTAGCCTAAACCTCCGGGCGTCGAGGCATAGCACACCGATTTATAGGTGTAGGTTGAGGGCAGCAAGGTGGAAATCTGCCAACGGGCATAGAGAGATGCTCCGTGTGGGGAACCTCCTGCTCGTTTCGGTGCGACCGGTTCGACGTTTGGGCTGTTGGGTGAAAGGTTGTCCCGTACGACATCGAGTGAGCGTGCTGTGCAGCTCCACGGGTGGGCGTACGTGACGTGCTCTTTGGGTTTTCCCTGCAGGTGTATATCGAGTCGATTCGCCGTCCCTCGCGGTGACGAGTACTGCTTGTTCACTGCGTCGTAACGTAGACTAATGGATGAAATATGTTGATTCAATGATGCTGATTGATATAATTGTATTGCTACATGTGTGCCACCAAATACTGCTTACTAAATTTCAGATTTCATGAACAGTTAACTTATTGCTAAAAGATGAACTAAGGATGAACTTGTAGGCGTGTCGTTTTGCTGAAATGCTACCAACCTATGTCCATTGTACACCTCATGTAGAGTTTCATGCTTAGGTGAGTCGGTTAAGCCTTGCTGAGCCTTCGTGCTCACGGTTGCTGCATAAGTGTTTTTCAGGTGAGGAGCCACCCACGGACTCGGAGTACGAGTCCACCGGCGAGGGTTACCCTCCGTCGGGGACCACGGCTGAGTGGGAGCCGTACACGCCGCGCTGAGCTGAGACGTGCAGCTAGTGTGGGTTGCCCTAGGGCTGGGCAACCGACTTTTGCTAAATAGGCGGGCGTGAGTTGTATAGTGTAGTCTTCCGCTGTGTAATAGAACAATAATTGTAACTGAAGTTTGTACTTATTTGTACAGTTTCAGTTGTTTTTCCCATGTAATATATTGTGTTCTTATGACGTGTGCTGTCGGGTGTCGCATCGCGCGGCATCACCCTCTGCGATCCTGGATGAGCGGATTCCGGTCCGCCACAGCCTGGTATCAGAGCTGCAGTGGGGATAGCACAGTACTAAAGGACTGCATTATGGGAAAAACTTAGGTATACGGTGAGGATTCGGTAGTTGCCCAAGTAAGGACTATATTAGCATAGTTACTTAAAGTGGCAAAGACTAACTTATGTGTTATAATTCTGAATTTCAATTATGTAACGACGCACCTACGCTCTGGTAAGTATGGTAAGGAACGCCACCGAAAGCGGTTCAATTTCGGTTAGCTCTCCCTGACGAGGAACGAGGTTCAGGGATTGATCTCACAGCTTGGTGTGAGACGTTAATATGAACCTTTTGGACTCTTCATGTCCCTGAGTTCATATGAAACGCTGATCCCTAGCGTGCATTAGGCAAGTAAGCGGAGACCCCATCGCGTGGTCAGTAACGCGAAAGTGTGTTCGTCTGGAAATAGCCCAGGAGGACATACGCAGCGCTTGCCATCGGCGTGCCCTGCAGGGCAGTAGGTGGTATCTGTTGGGTTGATAACATTCCCAACCGTGACGACCCGTTCATGACATACTCGGGTTCCCCATCGTGTGGTGTTGAAACACGATCACGTGCCTTGAGACGTGACTTAGCTCAAGGACGGCCGTATGACAATGATACGGGCGTTTGTATTTACTTTCAAATATGGAACTGCCTGAAATGAATAACCATTGAGTGCACCATTATTGTGTGGTTTTCTGCAGGTACTAACCACGTATGTATCCGTGTAGAAAACGTGTGCGAGAGACCGTTTAGTGCCACATTTGAGACGTATATGCCGGTATGATCCGGATAGGATTTTCTTTTGTGAGGAACGTAGTATCGAGATATGGTAGGCATATGCATGAGAATAATGATAACAAGGAATTAAAATCTATAGGTTCAACATTTAGGACCCTGGTTGGGTATAAGAATGGGATAGTGGAGCAGTATAGCCAAAAGTATGAAAAGCAGAGTGCTCTGTTTTGGACAGCAGGTTTGCTGATCTTCAACAGGGCATAACTCACAGGTCTTTTAGCCCAGGGAGGTGTGCTATATAGTTCTGGAAAGGTATTCAAGTACTCTACAACGTTGTTGTAGACTTCCAGAGCTGAAACTCGCCTTAAGATGGCTGAAATCCCAGAGGAATGTAAACTGTCCAGAATCAGGGCAGAGTAAAACACCCTCTGAACTGATCTGTTTTTCAAATATAACTCCCAGTAGAAAAATCTAAAATTGTCATATAATCCATCCTTAGAAAGAGTAGAAGATGTTTGACATCTTTGCAATTCAAAGTTTCTGAAGTTTCAGCACAGAATTTAGTGGAAATCAGGATTGGAAACAGCCACTTCCAAGGGAGGTGCTGTTAAAATTCTTCCAGAAATTCTGCTAACTTGGAATTAACATAACTTTTTAATCTAAGCTGATCTGGGGGCAAATGAGTACTCGTTGGAAAGATACTGAAGTTAACTTGAACTTTGGTATTCAACTTGAGTCATGAAAATGCCCAGAACCAGATCAGAAACTTGGAATAGGTAGCAACTGGTCATTCTGACAGAAGAATGACAGTTGAACTCATTGAAAAGGGTGTTGTACCCTAAGGGTGTTATACGTGATGACAACGCAATAATAATGTCTCGTAGAGACCAAACCCAGTTATGGTGAGCTTCCAAAGAGGGGGTTCATCAAGTTGGATTAAACTAACTTGTGTTTGGTCTGGTAATGGTGTAGCTTGTGCAAAGTTATTACATTATCTGCTTACGAGATATTTCGCATGTTTTGTTGTCATAATGTTTTTCCGCCCAGTTCTATTGGACTGCATGCCAAATGTTGCGGGACTGATGTTTAATGTCGTATGGTTGCAGATGGTTCGTACTAGGACCACGCACGAGGTTGGTGGCTCTAGCCAAGGTGGAGGCGATGACTCCCAGCCACCGGCCTACGACAGCACCCCGCAGCAGCAGCCACCACCGCCGCCTCCGCTTACTCTAGCGGATGTGATAGCGGCATTGGTGGGAGGTCGTGAGGAGCAGACCGACCTGCTCCGCACGATCGTGCAGAATACGTCCCAGGCGGGAGGACGCCAAGAGCGAGGGCCTCGTGAGCCCCGCGAAGTGTCGTACTCGGATTTCATGAGTACGCACCCTCCAGTGTTCACCGAAGCTGAAGAACCACTGGAGGCGGACAACTGGCTGCGGACTATCGAGTCCAAGTTCGGGCTGCTCCAGTGTACGGAGCGGCAGAAGACGCTGTTCGCAGCACAGCAGCTCCACGGTGCCGCTGGTGCGTGGTGGGCGAATTATGTCGCCTCACGTCCGGCTGGCCATGCCGTGGAATGGCAAGAGTTCCGGGAGGCGTTCCGCGCCTATCACATTCCTCCCGGGATCATGAAGAGAAAGTTCCAAGAATTTTTGGAACTGAAGCAGGGCGGGAGGAGTGCCCACGACTACTCCCGTGCCTTCAACCATCTGGCGCAGTATGCGTCAGACTACATCTCCACGGAGGAGAAGAAGAGGGAGCACTTCTATCGGGGGTTACATCCCGAAATGAAGACCCACCTCGTACAATGGAACCGCGGCACATTCAACGATCTAGTCAATGCCGCCATCATGCAAGAGGACGCTCAGCGGGAGTTAGCAGCTGAGCAGAGGAAGCGTAGCGCTCCACCTAGCAGCGGTGGGAGTGGCGCTCCCCAGAAGTACCGTATGGTGTATCGGACACCATCCGGGCAGCAGTGGCAACCACCGGCGCGACCGCAACGGTTCGGGGGACGTCCCTTTCAGGCACCTCCGTTCCGTCCGCCGATGCCACCACCAAGACAACAGCAGCAGCAGACGGTACCCCGGGCGTTTCCACCGCCACAACGCGCCCCAGGTTTTCGTCCACCGATCAGCGGGGGACCGCCCCGTTTCACCTGCTTCACGTGTGGCCAAGCGGGCCACTTTGCGAAGGACTGTCCCCAGGGGCAGCAGAGCAGCGGACAAGCCCAGTTTCAGGGCGGTGCTCGTGGCCGACCTCCGGTGAAGAAGGTTGGTCAGCGGACTGGAGGCGTCCGCAACCTCGACAATGAGGACGCCCCAGAGGGAGACAACGTGCTGGCGGGTACGTTTACTCTCAACCATCAAGCCATAGTCATATTATTTGATTCGGGTGCAACCCACAGCTTTATAAGTGCATCCTATGTGGCTAAACATCAATTGCAAGTCTTCCCAACCGACTGCACTTATATGATATGCTCACCGGGAGGGAAGATTTCAGCTAATATGATGATTCCAAAGGCACCTCTGTGCTTAGGTGGGAAGCTATATCCCACCACCTTGATAATCCTTATGGGACAGAAGATTGATGCAATCTTAGGGATGTCATGGCTGCAATACCATGGCGCTGTCCTAGAGACTCGGACACGGACGGTCCACTTAAATTCTCCATTCCACCGTCCGCATTCCATGATGTTAGACACGCCAGTCCGGGAAGTTTTAGCAATTAATAATGCTGAAGTTCTCAAGTTAGAAGACATCCCCGTAGTCCGGGAGTATCTCGACGTGTTCCCGGACGATCTTCCGGGCATGCCACCTGAGCGGGATGTCGAGTTCAAGATTGAACTTGCACCCGGGACTACGCCCATATCACGGAGACCATACAAGATGGCTCCAAATGAGCTGGCGGAACTGAAAGAACAGCTCAATGATCTGTTGAGCAAGGGTTTCATTAGGCCGAGTTCCTCGCCTTGGGGATGCTCGGCGCTATTCGTGAAGAAAAAGGATGAGACCCTGAGGCTGTGTGTGGATTACCGGCCGCTCAACGCCGTCACCATCAAGAATAAGTACCCACTGCCCCGTATTGACATCTTGTTTGATCAACTTGTGGGGGCAAGTGTATTCTCAAAGATGGACCTTCGCTCTGGATATCACCAAATCAAGATCCGGGCGGAGGATATCCCGAAGACGGCGTTCTCGACGAGATACGGCTTATACGAATATCTCGTCATGTCCTTTGGTCTCACAAATGCTCCAGCCCATTTCATGTATCTCATGAACTCGGTGTTCATGCCGGAGCTGGACAAGTTCGTGGTAGTGTTCATCGACGACATCTTGGTTTACTCCAAGACCGAAGCTGAACATGCCGAACACTTGCGGATCGTTCTTCAACGATTGCGAGACCACAAACTCTATGCTAAGTTCAGCAAATGCGAATTTTGGATCAGCCAAGTGCCATTCTTGGGACATATCATCTCAGCTGAAGGCATTGCGGTTGACCCAAGTAAAATCGAGCAAGTGTTGAAATGGAAAGCTCCCACTTCAGTTCATGAAGTCAGAAGCTTCCTCGGGTTAGCGGGATACTACCGGAGATTCATTCCAAGTTTCTCCAAGCTCGCTAAGCCGATGACAGAGTTGCTGAAGAAAGGGACAAAATATGTTTGGAACACGGCGTGTGAAGGAGCGTTCCGAACACTGGTGAAGCATCTCACAACAGCCCCGGTATTAGCTCAGCCGGATACAACAAAGCCCTTCGACGTGTATTGTGACGCGTCCGGTATTGGACTCGGCTGCGTGTTGATGCAGGAAGGACGCGTGGTCGCTTATGGCTCACGCCAACTTCGGAACCATGAGCAGCACTACCCGACTCACGATCTTGAACTTGCTGCCGTGGTGTTGGCGCTGAAAATGTGGAGGCACTATCTCCTGGGGAACTTGGTGCATCTCTACACCGACCACAAGAGCTTGAAATACATTTTCACCCAGAAGGAGCTGAACATGAGGCAGAGGAGGTGGTTAGAACTGATCAAAGATTATGAGATTGAGATCCATTACCACCCCGGCAAGGCGAATGTGGTTGCCGACGCGCTGAGTCGGAAATCGCATGTCCATCACCTCACCATTACACCGGTGGAGGAGGAAGAGCCAAGTCTATACTTGGTTCCTTATGGATCGCTGTACAACCTTGCCCTCATCCCTACTATTAGGGAGGACATCATTGCAGCTCAGAAAACGGATAAAGGCATGGCACATCTCCGGAGACGGATAGACATTGGAGAAATTAAATGTTTCCGGAAAGATGGTGAGGGGACGTTGTGGTTCAATGACCGCATAGTCGTACCCCGGGATATGGAGTTGAGGAAAAAGATCCTCGATGAAGCTCACTTGTCTAAATACTCCATTCATCCGGGCAGCAACAAAATGTACCAAGATTTGAAAAAGAAATTTTGGTGGACGCGGATGAAGCGGGAGGTAGCTAAGTACGTATCCGAGTGCGATACGTGTAGACGAGTGAAGGCTGACCATATGAAGAAATCAGGGCTGCTGCAACCCCTGAAGATCCCGGCATGGAAATGGGAAGATGTGAGCATGGATTTCATTGTGGGATTACCCCTAACAGCCAACAAGCATGATTCCATATGGGTAATCGTTGATCGGTTAACCAAGACGGCTCACTTCATTCCGGTGAATACACGTTACAATGCCGGCAAATATGCGGAGCTATACATAGCAAAGATTCTCTGCCTATACGGGGTACCCCAGACCATTGTCTCAGATCGAGGTGCATTATTTGTATCTCGCTTTTGGGAGCAGCTACACGCTGCATTGGGTACTAAGTTGATCAGGAGCTCCGCCTATCACCCTCAGACCGATGGTCAGACAGAAAGGGTGAATCAAGTCCTGGAAGACATGTTGAGAGCATGTGCCATCCACCATGGTAGGAATTGGGATGATCACCTACCATTGGCGGAATTCTCGTACAACAACGGTTATCAGGCGAGTATCAAAATGGCACCCTATGAAGCTCTCTACGGTCGTAAATGCCGCACCCCATTAAATTGGTGCGAGTCCGGTGAAAGGGTCACATTCGGAGTTGATGTGGTGAACGACGCCGAAGAGCGCGTTCGGACAATTCAAGCCAATTTGAAGGCCGCTCAATCCCGACAAAAGAGCTACGCTGATAAGAGGCGTAGACCGTTGCACTTTGACGTTGGGGAACACGTGTACCTCCGCGTGTCTCCAATGAAGGGCGTGCACCGATTCGGTGTGAAGGGGAAGCTCGCTCCCCGTTTCATTGGACCCTACGCTATCACCGAGAAGTGTGGACCAGCAGCGTATCGATTGGAGCTACCGGCATCTCTGACTAGTGTCCATGATATTTTCCATGTTTCGCAACTGCGGAAATGCTTGAAGCATACAACTGCTGTTCCTACCGAAGACATCGGCGAGCTGAAGCCGGATCTAACATATAATGAATATCCGGTGGGAATTCTTGATGAGAAAGCCAGAACCACACGCAGCAAAACGTTGTGGTTCTACAAAATACTCTGGAGCAACCACACCGCCGAAGAAGCGACGTGGGAGAGCGAGGAGTTCCTTCGCTCAAATTACCCGGAGTTCATGACTTCTCAACACGGGTAAGTCCCTATTACATTGCTATCTCTTCTTTTATAATCTCGGGACGAGATTCTTTTAAGGGGGGAGGGATGTAAAAGCCCAAGAAAAGGGACTTGCAAAAACTTTTATGCACCTCACAACACAACAGTTTTGTTGTGTGTAGATTGTGACATATTGTGAAGAGCAAGTGGCCTCTATCAAAGGAGTGATTAGAAGGGAAAGCCTTCACTTTCACAATGTATGGTTTCTACACTTAAACATGAGAGGTTGAGCTCACCCCTAGAATTTAAAAAGTCTTGGGAAGGTTCAGTCCAAAGCTCATGCAAATTCAACACTTTTTGAGGCACTTTTGAGTTATTTCAAAAAGAGGCCAATTTGAGTGTAAATTCAAATTGCAGCAACTTTCATCATCCAAATTCAAAAGTTAGCTCCATATCTACACTCAGCACATTTTTCTGAGTAAACCCACCAATTTCCAGCCCCATTGGAGCTCATCTTGTCAAGAGTTAAATTTGCTAGAATTCAAAACTGAATTTGAATTTCAGTTTGAATATGAAGCAAACTTGACCAAACAAAGTTTGAATTTGAGAATTCAAATTCAAACAAATACTTGGGAGCTAAGTCTCACATTAAATTGTGAGTAGCTGGTGGGATAATTAACAAAAACAGAAAAGAAATATTAGGGGAAAAGGAGAAAGGGGGAGGCCCACAGGTCAGTGGCACACGGGAGGGGCAGTCGGTTGCTGCAGCCGACCCCGACTTCGCGCGCGAGACAGTGAACGGCGGCGAGCCACCGAGGCAGCGATCGGCCACCTCACAGTGCCAAACCGCGGCTTAAAGGCCAGCGCACAGCCCACGCCGCCTTCCTCCTGCTTTCCAAACGAGAACCCCCCCCTACCGAGTTCCTTCCTCGTTTCCGCGCGAGCACAGAAACGCCGCCCTTTCTGATCGCCGGCGTCCGGCCAGCACAGGCGCGCTCGTGCCCGACGAGCCATACAAGAAAGGACCGCCTTAAGGTGCTGACTCTTCTAGTCCCTACCGTTCTTCATTTCATGGGCTGTCGAGGGAGTATTTCGCCGGGAAAGCTTCGGGTGTCTTGAGACCGAGCTCCCACAAAATCCCAAAATTCGTGGGGGTTAGCTCATCACTGGGCAAACCGAGTCATGCACACGCTCTATACACGGCCACGACCACCTAGGATCAAAAACCAGTAAAAACCGTGGGCTAGGTTGACGGTTCTTTGAAGTTTTCTGAAGCACAGCCGATATCCGGCCTAGGTCGCCGGTGAGGTCATAGTTACCGCCGTTTTCACGAGGATCGGTGTCCATGTCCGTGACCAGCAGGTGTCAGCGGAGCTCCCCGAGCAAACCGCATCGAAAAAGGTGCGTGGGATTCCGAGTTAGACGTCGCCGGTGAGCTCCCGGCCGCTGTTGCCGTTGGGAGCACTGTTCCGGTGGTTGTCAAGTTCTGGGGAGTGCACCACCGTGTTCCTCAGGCCGAGATAGGCACTGGCGGCGAGATTCAGCAAGCTCCGAGGACCGGAACCCGTCTCCGGCGAGAGCTCCGGCGAGCTTGGCGGCGGGGTCGCGCGGGTGGCCGGAGGAGGACGAAGGGGTAGGCCCCACGCGTCAGCGGCTGGAAATAAAGGGGTGGGATTCTCTGTGGTCCGGGATCCAGTGCGGCCGCGCGGGAAGGAGTCTGTGGCCCCGTGTGGCTCGGATCCAGCGGTCGACACGTGTACGTGGACCCACCCGCAGGATTTAAACATTTCTGGAATTTCCAGTTTTAGTGCAAACTTTAGAACCCCATAACTTTTGCTAGGAAGCTCCAAATTTAGTGATTCAAATTGGGTTGGATTCATCTTGCCTAGCTCTGTCCAGAGATACAACCCAATTTGTATGAAACCCATTAATTAATTCTGGAAAATTCTTTAAAGCTTTTCAGCAAAAGAATTTTAGAGGGAGTTTGGTTCATCCAAAAATTCCCAAATTTTGGCAGAATGTTCTTTAGGACATTAGTAAACCCCTGTAAAAGTTTCAGACCATTTGGAGTTGATTTGGTCAGAGCAATTCAAATTTGAAGGTGCTGTGTTCATTTGAATGCAGAAACATTTTCAGAGAATTTCCAAAACTTGGAAATTCAATTCTGGGCAAACCCTGACTCCAAAAATGCTAGGAAAATTCATGCAAACTCTATGAGCTATAATATAAATTGTAGTTCATTAAGTTGAGCATGAACAGGGGTATTACCTCAGAATTAATTCTTCCTTGCTGATTTGCCAAGAGAATTATTCTGAGCAAACCATTCCATGAAAAGTGCTAAGGTTTGGTCCAGAGAGTTTGCTTGTGACAAGGAACTCACACAAAAATTCTCAGCTCCATTGGAGCTTTAGATCACCCCTGTCCTGTTTACCCACTTGAGGGATTAAAATGGAAAAGGGGAAAAACCACTTAGCATTCAACCATGTGATTAAGTCCAAGCCAAACCACCAACACCAGTTCATATTTAAATTCTTAAACAAAGTTCCAGGTATTAGAGGCTGGTTATTAGAACCAATAGTATAAGTCTTACTCTAAACTCACTTTTGCATATAAATTAACATGTAGTATGTCATTAACGTGTAGCCGTTGAAGAAGAGACTCCGGAAGTGCTGGACTTCCTCCTTCCGGACGAAGAACTAACTCCTGACCAGCAGCAACAAGGCAAGCCCCGGTTTGCATTAACCTTTTTATAAGTCTTCTTTTGTTTACATGAGTCATGTGAAGTATGATTGTGCATTAGGTGTAGGATGAATGGAACCCCACTTGCATAACCAAAGGTTCCTAAAAGAGTGAGGGTAGTGTCTAAGACCTCGAGTAGACATGCTATGCTTAATGAGTCATAGGACTTCGGTACAAGTCGAGTAGTTGGAATCTACTCGCGAGATAGGCATTAGGACACACGGGTTCGGTTGAGTGACGCGAGATCACTTTAGTAATGAAAATGAGACTAGACAGTGGCTAGGGCGCAACAAGAGGGAGTCTTGTGTGCGCATCCCTGCCCGTGTCGATTGAGGACCGATCCGTGTGCGGCCCTGCTGAACAAGTATTGAACGTACCGAAGGCATATCGGATATATGGGCCCCGATAAACCGATGTAGCCTAAACCTCCGGGCGTCGAGGCATAGCACACCGATTTATAGGTGTAGGTTGAGGGCAGCAAGGTGGAAATCTGCCAACGGGCATAGAGAGATGCTCCGTGTGGGGAACCTCCTGCTCGTTTCGGTGCGACCGGTTCGACGTTTGGGCTGTTGGGTGAAAGGTTGTCCCGTACGACATCGAGTGAGCGTGCTGTGCAGCTCCACGGGTGGGCGTACGTGACGTGCTCTTTGGGTTTTCCCTGCAGGTGTATATCGAGTCGATTCGCCGTCCCTCGCGGTGACGAGTACTGCTTGTTCACTGCGTCGTAACGTAGACTAATGGATGAAATATGTTGATTCAATGATGCTGATTGATATAATTGTATTGCTACATGTGTGCCACCAAATACTGCTTACTAAATTTCAGATTTCATGAACAGTTAACTTATTGCTAAAAGATGAACTAAGGATGAACTTGTAGGCGTGTCGTTTTGCTGAAATGCTACCAACCTATGTCCATTGTACACCTCATGTAGAGTTTCATGCTTAGGTGAGTCGGTTAAGCCTTGCTGAGCCTTCGTGCTCACGGTTGCTGCATAAGTGTTTTTCAGGTGAGGAGCCACCCACGGACTCGGAGTACGAGTCCACCGGCGAGGGTTACCCTCCGTCGGGGACCACGGCTGAGTGGGAGCCGTACACGCCGCGCTGAGCTGAGACGTGCAGCTAGTGTGGGTTGCCCTAGGGCTGGGCAACCGACTTTTGCTAAATAGGCGGGCGTGAGTTGTATAGTGTAGTCTTCCGCTGTGTAATAGAACAATAATTGTAACTGAAGTTTGTACTTATTTGTACAGTTTCAGTTGTTTTTCCCATGTAATATATTGTGTTCTTATGACGTGTGCTGTCGGGTGTCGCATCGCGCGGCATCACCCTCTGCGATCCTGGATGAGCGGATTCCGGTCCGCCACATGAGATTCCTTAATTCTCCAGAATTAATTCCTTAAAGTTTAAACTGTTAGGAATTTTAACTGGAGAATCATTTGGAGGAAAATCCTGAAATTTTGCTGAGATGTTCACCAAAATATCCTTGAACTACCATAAAAATTTCAGATCCATTTGAGCTCATTTAGTCCACCTAATGGTGTGATTAGTAAAACTGTTCCAGAGAAAATAGAAAATGTTCAGAAACATTTTCAGAATTTTCTCTGAAATTGTTTAGCTCATATCTTTAGTTAGAGACTTCCAAATTAAGTGAGACCAATTCCATTAGAACCCTCTGAAAATCTAGTTTTCAGAAAGTCATAGTTTGTCTCATGAAAATCCCTAGAACACCCTAAGGGTTCCAATTAAGGTCAAGGACATAATTATTTGTGGAGGGCTCAAATGAGCTTTGCTGCAACTAAAACTTGACCAAGTCTCTGTTTAGGTTGTAACCAAGCCACAGTAAAAGTTTCACAGTCATTAGGTCTATCTAGTAAAGGTTATAGACTTCACAACTTCAAAGTTAATACAAAAGCATTTAATTAATACATACATTGTTCTTATCATGTAGTCGCTAAGGTCGAGGAGGAACCCGAAGTCCTAGACTTCGTTACTCCGGAGGAACAGCTAGCCTACGACCAAGAGCAGCAAGGCAAGCCCCGGTTTGCATTAACCATTTTATAAATTTTTATTGTTTTGAGCACATACTTGTTTTCTTTATGTTGTGCATCAGAGTCTTGTTTGGAAACCCCACTGCATAGCCAAGAAAACCATGGGTTGGGGTTTAGGATTGCAAACCCCGTTAGCCACTGCATTGCTAGGATAGAGTAGGATTCGGTACAAGTCGAGTAGTTGGAACTACTCGCGAGAATAGGCTAGAGGCACATTGCTCGGGTAGAGATAGCACATGATACACATGGCAAGAAAATGAGACCGAGCGGAGAGTAAGGGCAGCAGGACTTTGGGGCCTGTGTGCTGTAGCTCCGCTTGTGTCGATTGAGGACCGAGCCGTGTGCGGGCCTGTTGAACAAGCTAGAACAGTACCGAAGACCTACCGGCTATATGGGAACCGGGAAACTGATGTAACTCGGGTAGCTGGGTATTGAGGCATTGCCCGTCGTTCAGAGGGTAGGTTGAGAGCTCGAGGTGTAAATCAGCTGGCGGCACAGAGATGCGCGTGCAGGGACCTCTTGCTCGGGACGATGGGACCGGTTCAATATTTGGCTAACGGGTGAAAGGTAGTCGCGTACGGCGTCCGTGATGGTTGTTGTAGGCAACATCGAGTACGGGCGTACGTGACGGGTTGTTCGGGTAACCCTGCAGGTGTAAATCGATTATAATCGCCGTCCCTCGCGGTCAGTGAGTACCACTTGTTCACTGTACCGTGACGTAGAAAGAACAGGCTAGTTACATGTTAAAATGTTGCTGATTGAAAGTTGGATATTGATTGTTAATGATATGTTGTAGCTTAGTGCTAACTAAAGTTCTTTTCAACTTTGGGCAAAGTACATGAGAGAAATGCGTTTCTTGTTTGATTGCGGCTCTCTCATGTGCCTTAGCGTAAAGTTCTCCACAACCTGCTGCTAAAACTTGAAAGTAAGGTTCTACTAATTAGGCGAGTCCTTGCAAATGATTTTTACCTCATGCAACCCATCACCCTCATGTAGAAGTTTCATGTTTAGGTGAGACGGGTCAGACTTGCTGAGCCTTCGTGCTCACTGCTTGTGTTTGAAGCTTTTGCAGGGTTCTATGAGGAAGGGACTCCCGAAGAGGAGACGGAACCCCAGGAGGGGAACCCCGTCGAGTGGGAGTCGTGCACGCCGCAGAGTTAGTGTGCGTGTGTGCTAGCAAGGACACGTTCGAGGGCTGAACGTGCACTTGATGCTTAGTCTACGCCCGCGAGTGTGGACTAAACTTATTTTGATGTAAACATGTTAATAAACTTGTTTATGTAATAAAGCTTCCGCTTCCGCTTTGTACCTTTGACGTGTGTTATACGGTGTTGTGCAACGCAGCACCCCTCAGCGTGATCCTGGCTCGACAGGACCAGTGGGGTCGTGTCAAGCCTCATCAAAGATTTTCTTCCGTAACTCCGGGTTTCGGGGTACGACGATCCGGTCCTTGAACCATAGGATGCCGTCTCTGTCCTTCCGGAAACATTTCAACTCCCCACTGTCTACACGTCTCCGTAAATGTGACATGCCCTTGTCATTCTTCTGGGCTGCCGCTATCTCTTCACGGATGGTGGGGATCAAAGCTAGGTTGTAGAGAGCTCCGTGTGGAATCACATGGAGTGGTGGTTCGCTCTCTTCCAATGGTGTGATGGTCAGATTATTGACGTGTGACTTGCGGCTCAGCGCATCTGCCACAACGTTTGCCTTGCCCGGATGATAATGGATCTCTATCTCGTAATCCTTTATCAGTTCTAACCATCTTCGTTGCCTCATGTTTAGCTCCTTCTGAGTGAATATGTACTTGAGGCTTTTGTGGTCGGTATATAAATGTACGAGGTTACCGAGTAGGTAGTGCCTCCACATCTTCAGTGCAAGTACCACAGCAGCGAGCTCCAAGTCGTGAGTTGGATAATTTTGCTCGTGGTTCCTAAGCTGCCGTGATCCATACGCGACCACTCTTCGGTCTTGCATCAGCACACATCCGAGCCCAATGCCGGATGCATCGCAGTACACATCGAACGGTTTTGTTGTGTCTGGCTGCGCCAAAACCGGTGCTGATGTCAGGTGCTTGACTAAAGCCTTGAATGCTGCTTCACATGCTGGACTCCAAACATATTTGGTAGCCTTCTTCAGCAGCTCTGTCATTGGCTTGGCAATCTTCGAGAAGTTCGGAATGAACCTCCGATAATACCCCGCGAGTCCGAGGAAACTCCGTACCTCATGAACAGTTCTCGGGGATTTCCAATTCAGCACTTGCGTGATCTTGCTCGGGTCCACAGCGATACCCTCCGCTGAGATGATATGCCCGAGGAAAGGCACTTGCGATATCCAAAACTTGCATTTTCTGAATTTTGCGTATAACTTGTGGTCCCGCAGCCGTTGCAAGACTATACGCAGATGTTTCTTGTGATCTTCCTCCGACTTGGAGTATACCAGGATGTCGTCGATGAAGACCACGACAAACTTGTCCAGCTCCGGCATGAACACCGAGTTCATTAAATACATGAAGTGAGCTGGAGCATTGGTGAGGCCGAAGGACATGACCAGGTACTCATAAAGTCCGTACCTTGTCGAGAAAGCTGTCTTTGGGATGTCCTCCGCCCTTATCCTAATCTGATGGTACCCGGATCTTAAATCCATCTTGGAAAAGATCTTTGCTTCGACCAACTGATCAAACAACATGTCGATCCGTGGCAACGGGTACTTGTTCTTGATGGTTACGGAATTTAATGGACGGTAGTCCACGCAAAGCCGCAGCGTCTCATCCTTCTTTTTGACAAATAATGCCGAACAGCCCCATGGCGAGGAGCTCGGCCTAATAAAACCCTTCTCCAGAAGGTCCGTGAGCTGAGTCTTCAGTTCAGCCAACTCCTTGGGCGCCATCTTGTACGGCCTTCGGGATATTGGCATGGTTCCCGGTGCGAGTTCAATCTTGTACTCCACCTCTCTATCGGGTGGCATCCCCGGCAAATCGTCCGGGAATACATCAGGGAACTCTCGGACCACTGGAACTCTCGGACCACCGGTTGTGGCTTGATAGACACTTGGAAGTTTTATTTCTGGACTGTCCAGAAATAATGAGTGAGAACCGTGCACCTCTGAGTTTAAGTGCACGACTCGAAGGACGGTGTCTAAAACAGCGCCGTGGCGGGTTAACCACGACATCCCTAGGATGACATCGACCTTCTGCCCCTCTAAGATAATGAGAGACGTGGGGTACACTCTACCCGCTAAGCATAATGGTGCTTTGGAGACCATTACGCTTGCTGAAATCTTCCCACCCGGTGAACAAATTAAATATGGACTATCGGTGGGTAGTATTGGCAAGCTGTGTTTAGCAATGAAAGCTTGGCTAATAAAATTATGCGTGGCACCTGAATCAAATAGTACTATAGCGGGATGCTGGTGGAGTTGGAACATACCCGCAAGGATTGGCTCGCCCTCCGGCACGTCCTCAATGGCAAGCTGGTGGACAGTACCGGGCCTAGGGTTTGCCCGCCGCGCATTAGTATGGTTCCGGGGTTGATTCCTCCCCGGAAACTGTGGTGCCACTCCGCCGCCTTGCCTCTCCGGGCAACTGCTCGCGAAGTGTCCTGGACGGCCACACTTGTAACACGTGGCCGCTGCTGGTGGAGTACTTGGTGGACGAAAGCCCGGCATGCGTTGCGAAGGTGCAAACGCACGCGGCATCGCCCGCTGCTGTTGTTGTTGTTGCGGTGGTGCTGGCAGTGCCGGCCGGAATGCCGGTGAAGAGTACGGCCGACTGCGGAACGGCATCTGCCGTTGTGGTGGCTGCCAGCGTGCACCTGATGGTGGGCGATTCACCATCCAAAACTTCTGAGAAGGACCGCCTCCTTCTCCGCTGCTCTGCGGCGCGCTTCGCTTTCGCTCTGCCGCCGCCAACTCCTTGCCGGAGTCCTCCTGAACAATCGCAGCATCAATTATGTCGTTGAGGCTGCCGCGATTGAACATCGCCAGCTTGTCCTTCAGGAGCGGGTTAAGCCCCTGGTAAAAGTGGTCCCGCCGCTTCTCGTCCGTATCTGCGTGATACGACGCGTAGAGCGCGAGATCGTTGAACGCCCTGGAATATTCCAGCGCGTTCCGGCTCCCTTGTTGCAGGTGTAGGAACTCCTGCGTCTTCCTCTTCATCAAACCGGGCGGTATATGATAGGCCCTGAAGGCCATCCGGAACTCCGCCCAGGTCATCACTCGGTCGGTGGGCTGGGAAGCACAGAAGTTGGCCCACCACGCGCTCGCGGATCCTTGGAGCTGCTGGACCGCGAACTGAGTCTTGCGCTGCTCGCTGATTTGGAGCAGCCCGAACTTCATCTCTATGGCGCGGAGCCAGTTGTCCACGTCAAGTGGTTCATCCGCCCTTGAGAATACAGGGGGATGAGTCGCCAGGAAATCAGAGTAGGAGCTCTGTTGGCGCTCCTCACGATCTTGACATCTCTCTGGGCGAGACGTATTGGCGATGAGAGTCTGCAGCAACTCTGTGTGCTGCTGGTGCGAGCCCGCCATTGCCGCGACAATGTCGGCCAATGTAACCGTTGGCAGTGGCGGTGGCGGTGTTTGCTGTTGCTGCTGCTGCTGTCCCGAGGAGTCCTCGGGAGGCGGTTGGGAGGTCTCTCCCCCTTGGCTAGTACCTCCAACATCAGGGTTGGCACGAGTACGCGTCATTCTGAAATTCAGCACAGCAGCAATTAGCACATGTCTTACTCAAAATTCCATAAACAGCAGTAGGTATTGAAGCGACGCATGATTAACTTGCACAACATTCACATATATTGATAAAGCATAAACTTTATACAAGATACATTATTCTCGGATCTCCGAGAAGTCGTGCCCATGTCGTCACTACCTATACATAAGCTACTGTCTACACGACATGTCACCGATTACAAAAGTTGGGTTACGCTACGCTAGCTGCCCTACTTGGCAACCGTAACCCCCTACTCGGAGTAGAACTCAACCTCCTGTGGGTCGTCCTCCTCCAGTACCTCGGCTGGTGGCTCGGGGTCTACCACCTCTCCTCCCATTCCAGGTTCTCCCATGGCTGGAAGACCCAAGACTACCGGTACGCCCAATACCGGGGGCACGAGGTCCTGCAACGCATGCACCTCGTCCATAGCCTGGTTGTAGTCCTCTTCCCAGCCTTGTCCTTCCTCAATAGCGTCGTCCCGTTCTTGAGCAAGGTCCTCATTCTGCTGGGTTAGGGTCTGCACCAGCTCTTGCAACGCCGCGATGTCAACACGGCTCTTCTTCTTTGCCTTCTTCAGACGACGCAACTGATTGTGTTGTTCATTCAGTCGCTTGATCGTCGGAAGGAGCACATTGCGGAGTGCACTGTGAGCACTCTCAAAATGATCTCCACGGCTTGTGCTCTCCTTGAGCTTGGTGGCGAGATGCTCCGTATGAACAGCTTGGCTGTCCATCACAGCGTTTCCCGCCCTCATTTGGAGGCTGAGGTTGGCCTCCGCGAGGTTGTACCTTGGGCAAGTCGGGTCTGTTGCCTCCAGGTACCTCTCTTCCCACACATGCTGAGCTCGTCCCTCCACCGGAACGAGTGCGTATGGTGTGCCCTCCATAGCCTGCACGTGTAGTTGGCAGAAACGTGATATAGTGTCACGGGCTGCCACTTGCCACATCTCTTCCGGTTGTCTTCCTCTCACCGTGACGGTGAATGGCACCCAACCGGGTGGCATAGGTCCTGCGGAAACCTCGACATGGATCATCCACGTCTTGCTCCCCTCTTCGCCTTCCTCCTTGGCGAAGTATTGCGGCATCTGGTTGTACCCGAAATATTGGAGCATTTGCCACAATGCTTCCGGGTAGCCGCTACGGTCAGAACAGTGGGAAACTACCCACCCGTTCTCCAACCGTTTATCTGCTGCCATCTGTAAAAATATATTTGAGAAATGTCAAATATTTATTTAAACAGTAAACCCTTGAGTTATAACATAAGATATGTCATTGAACCCATAACACTTGGAAACATAGTTCAAATTTTTAAACAATTTGACTGCTGATCTGCTGTTACCATGACAGCCCTGACCAGTTTCCATATCAATCTGATTTAGGCCAGGTTAAAAGCAAACCCAGTCCTGGAGCTCAACATCAAAGTTAAAGTTAACTTCAATAGCTTTCCAGAACGTATTTGGTTGGCCTAAGATCTGTCCTGGTTCAAAAGTTATGAGATGTCAAAGTTAACAGAATTTCTGGGAACAATTGGACAGCACCTCCCTGCCTTAGGTACTGATTTGATCCAACAATCTCAGTTACTTCTGTTCCTAATCTGACAAAACTTTCTGTCACAAAGTTGTAACCCATCTCATAAGCTTTCCAGAACTACCTCATTTTCTATTTTTGGATTTTTATGCAGGGTGTTATGCTTAATTTACAGAGAGTCTTTGCTCCGTCCTGTTTTCTGGACAGTTTCAACTCTACTGCATTTTTCGAGTGGTTAAGGGATGAAACACCTCTGGAACTCAACAGAAAAGTTGTAAAGATCCTCCAAAGCTTTCCAGAAATGTATCCTACGACCCCAACCTCGAAAGAACCCAACCTCTAACCCCTGATTAACTTCAGCCTTGATTCAGCTGAAAACAGAGTGCTCTGTCCTTAACCTCCTATAAGTTGAAAACTTATTAGCTTTGAATATCCTGTTCAAGGGAAGGAGTTACATCAAGTTTTACTACTTTGGATCAAAACTTACGAATTTTTAAATGAAGTTGTTCATTTAGTTGGGTGTGACGTCGATGCGTCACCAGCTTATGTCGGTACTACGTCCTCACAAAGAAAAACCTATACCGGACTTAGCCGGCTTCGTTAGTTCAGTGGCACTACTCGTCACTCGCACCCGAATGCTACACGTCTACCGTTTCGTGGTCAGGCTACCTGCAGAAACTCAAACAATCATCAGACTCGGCTGCACACCGAGCCCGGAATCCATACAGTTTGTACACCCAGCCGTCATCACTCCCCCGGATGTTCTCAAGCCAAACACGCCTTGAGTTACGTGTTCACGTTTCAGACCACGTGACGGGGTCTCCCATGTTGCACCACGCACGCCAGGGACAGACGTTGCTCGAATACCCCAAACGACATGAAGAGTCGTAGAGGATACTAAAGCGGGTCGGGTTACCTGCCACCCGTGGGGCTCCACCCTTCAGCTTGTGCGCACTGGTGGACAGCGCTCACGTGCACCCCCCAAGACATGAATGTCCCGAGATGCACGATTTTCCGACATAACAAATAGGTTAATATGCCACTTTCTATATGCTAATAACATCCTTATACGGGCTACTAACTCGTTCCTCACTGGATTTTTGAAAAAGAAGACCTTTGTACTGTGTTAAACCTCAAGCGAGCTCTGATACCACGCTGACACGACCCCGAGGTCCTGTCAAGCCAGGATCACGCTGAGGGGTGCTGCGTTGCACAACACCGTATAACACACGTCAAAGGTACAAAGCGGAAGCGGAAATTTTATTACATAAACAAGTTTATGAACATGTTTACATCAAAATAAGTTCAGTCTACACTCGCGGGCGTAGACTAAGCATCAAGTGCACGTTCAGCCCTCGAACGTGTCCTTGCTAGCACACACGCACACTAACTCTGCGGCGTGCACGACTCCCACTCGACGGGGTTCCCCTCCTGGGGTTCCGTCTCCTCTTCGGGAGTCCCTTCCTCATAGAACCCTGCAAAAGCTTCAAACACAAGCAGTGAGCACGAAGGCTCAGCAAGTCTGACCCGTCTCACCTAAACATGGAACTTCTACATGAGGGTAATGGGTTGCATGAGGTAAAAATCATTTGCAAGGACTCGCCTAATTAGTAGAACCTTACTTTCAAGTTTTAGCAGCAGGTTGTGGAGAACCTTACGCTAAGGCACATGAGAGAGCCGCAATCAAACAAGAAACGCATTTCTCTCATGTACTTTGCCCAAAGTTGAAAAGAACTTTAGTTAGCGCTAAGCTACAGCATATCATTAACAATCAATGTCCAGCTTTAAATCAGCAACATTTTAACATGTGACTAGCCTGTTCTTTCTACGTCACGGTACAGTGAACAAGTGGTACTCACTGACCGCGAGGGACGGCGATTATAATCGATTTACACCTGCAGGGTTACCCGAACAACCCGTCACGTACGCCCGTACTCGATGTTGCCTACAACAACCATCACGGACGCCGTACGCGACTACCTTTCACCCGTTAGCCAAATATTGAACCGGTCCCATCGTCCCGAGCAAGAGGTCTCTGCACGCGCATCTCCGTGCCGCCAGCCGATTTACACCTCGAGCTCTCAACCTACCCTCTGAACGACGGGCAATGCCTCAATACCCAGCTACCCGAGTTACATCAGTTTCCCGGTTCCCATATAGCCGGTAGGTCTTCGGTACTGTTCTAGCTTGTTCAACAGGCCCGCACATGGCTCGGTCCTCAATCGACACAAACGGAGCTACAGCACACAGGCCCCAAAGTCCTGCTGCCCTTACTCTCCGCTCGGTCTCATTTTCTTGCCATGTGTATCATGTGCTATCTCTACCCGAGCAATGTACCTCTAGCCTATTCTCGCGAGTAGTTCTAACTACTCGACTTGTACCGAATCCTACTCTATCCTAGCAATGCAGTGGCTAACGGAGTTTGCAATCCTAAACCCCAACCCATGGTTTTCTTGGCTATGCAGTGGGGTTTCCAAACAAGACTCTAATGCACAGAATAAAGGAAACAAGTATGTGCTCAAAACAACAAAAATTTGTAAAAATGGTTAATGCAAACCGGAGCTTGCCTTGCTGCTCTTGGTCGTAGGCTAGCTGTTCCTCCGGAGTAACGAAGTCTAGGACTTCGGGTTCCTCCTCGACCTTAGCGACTACATGATATAAGAAATATATGTATCAATTTAAATGCATTTGTATTAATTTTGAAGTTGTGAAGTCTATAACCTTTGCTAGATAGACCTAATGACTGTGAAACTTTTGCTGTGGCTTGGTTACAACCTAAACAGAGACTTGGTCAAGTTTTAGTTGCAGCAAAGCTCATTTGAGCCCTCCACAAATAATTATGTCCTTGACCTTAATTGGAACTTTTAGGGTGTTCTAGGAATTTTCATGAGACAAACTATGATTTTCTGAAAACTAGATTTTCAGAGGGTTCTAATGGAGTTGGTCTCACGTAATTTGGAAGTCTCTAACTAAAGATATGAGCTAAACAATTTCAGAGAAAATTCTGAAAATGTTTCTGAACATTTTCCATTTTCTCTGGAACAGTTTCACTAATCACACCATTAGGTGGACTAAATGAGCTCAAATGGATCTGAAATTTTTATGGTAGTTCAAGGATATTTTGGTGAACATCTCAGCAAAATTTCAGGATTTTCCTCCAAAGGATTCTCCAGTTAAAATTCCTAACAGTTTAAATTTTAAGGAATTAATTCTGGAGAAATAAGGAATTTCATGAAGTGAAACTTGATTTTCTGGAAAGTACTCAGAGAGCTGAATCCAGCAAAATTTGGTTCACTCAATTTGGAGCTTTCTAGCCAAAGTTATAAGGATTTGAAGTTTGAACTAAAACTGAAATTCGGGAAAAAGTTTAAACTCTGGCTTGTGGGCCCCGCACACAGTGCGTCGTCTCCCTCCTCGCGCCAACTGCGCGGCGGCGGCGTTCTCCGGTGACCCTCGCCGGAACTGAGTTCCCGGCCACCCCCCGGCCCGAAACTTGCCGCCTGCCCCTTTTCCGACCCCCTGGACTCGATGGTAGGGTCGCCGGCCGCCGGCGATGACCGGAAACCCATGCGCACCGGTGACAGCACCTGCTAGGGTTCCGGTGAGGTCGGTCCCGCTCTCCCGTGCACCAAATCGACCGGAAATCGGTCGGAGAGCATCAGTAGGGCATGGGAAACACGAACCAGGGCTGGGTGGAAGCTAGAAATACCGGCAACTAGGCTCTCGACGGTGAGCCGAGGTGTTCAGCCATGGCGGCGGGGAAAACAGCCATATCATGGCCGATCCTCGATGGTTTTCTCTAATTCCAGTCCGAGCGTGGGCGCTATCGTGCGTAGAAGCTACTAGGTAACGAGCTTGTCCAACCTTCGTGCATAGAGCACGAATTTCACCCGAAGGTGAGCTCGGTTCTTATGAACTGATCAAGAGTAAATTTGGAAATTCTCGGCCGAGGGTTGATCAATCGCCAAACGGCTTTCGGCTACTCCATCTACATACAATCACGCACCTTTCTCGTGTAGAGAAGAGGACGTGACAACGGCTGTGCCGTGCTGTCCACGGGAGCCCGATCGGCGGCGATGTTTGGCTCGCCGGAGAAATGGCTCGTACAGCTCGAGGAAGCTTGCTCACTGGCCAACACAGAGTCTAGGAGGTTGCTCACGATCTCTTGGTGCCGTTTTGCTGTGGAGGAGGCTGTGCTCGCGTGTGATCGGGCTTGATCAAGCGTGAGCTCGAGCGGCGGTGATGGCAGTGGAAAAACGGCCGAGTATGCCGGCAGCTCGGGGAGTGAGTGATCGGAGCACGCCGGGGAAGGAATAAATAGCCCGGCGGCTGGTCTCCGGCTTGGGGCGCGCAGCAGGAGCTGGCGCCGGCTGCCCCCCTTCGGTGGCGTGCGCACACAGCAGCCGGGAACCGACTGAACTGTTTTTCAGTCGGTTTGTACTGAGGCAGAGGCTGACATGTGGGCCCCACCCCTCCTTTTAACCTCTGAAATTTACTCCTAACAGCTGTGGTAAACAGTGAACCCTATACTACCCTTGGCAATTCAAATTATTCACCCATGAGCCATTTGAATTGATCAAAGTTCAAATGAGGTTAGGCCGCGTCCCTCGGCCTCAAGCTCGCTGACGAGCACCGAGTCTAGCCTGTCCAGCTTGGCGCCGATCGACTCCAGCGCGGGGATCACCTCCGCCACCTTCAACGCAGAAGCCGCGGCCCTCACCGGACTGAAGCCAAGAGGGATCAGGGCGGACCCCGCTCAATCCACGAAGCTCGAGACCGCAAGAGCCTCGGAGGACCGCAAGGCCGAGAGCTCCTCCACCTCGCGGCGGGCTGCCTGCAGGGCCTCCAGGTTTCTCTTGGAGAGTTCCTTCTCCTTGGCCGCCAGGGAGCTCTCCCGAAGATGGAGAGTCTTGGCGAGCCGCTCCAACTCAGAAACCTTGAAGTCGCCGGCCAACTCCCATTCCAAGACCGCGCGGTGTTCGCGGGAGACCTGTTCCTCCCTCAGGTCGAGGTCTGCCTTCAGAATCTCTAGCTCCTCGATCCGAGCTCGAAGGTCATCCTCGCCCGCCGCCAGCTGCGCGGCGACCCTCTCCGCCTCAGCTGCCGTTGAACGCTCCCGTTCCTCAACAGCGAGTTTACGGCGCTCCATCCGCTGCCGTATCTCCTCAGCGTCAGAGAGGCTCTCCTCGGCCTGAGCGTGAGCCTCCAGGGCCTCCCTGTTGATCCGCCGCGATTCGGCGTCCATGTGGTCAACAGCTCGCTTCAACCGGTCGAGGAGCACTTCCCTGAAGTCGAGCAACTCCCGCCTGGAGTCGAGCTCGCTCTTGACCTTCGCGGTCCGCTCCCGCAAAAGGTTCCCCCAGGTTAGTAGGCGATCCCGTTCAACTGTATACTCCTCCCGCTCACGACCTAGTGCAGCCAAGACCTGCCGGACGCTCGTCTCGGCAAGCGCGAAGGCGTCAGCCAGGGGCAATGGAGCAACAGAGGCCGGGGCAGTTCCCCCGACCTCCTCCATCACCTCATCCTCAAGGGGAGTCGAAGCACCAGCAACCAAGACGAGACGCCGGTCATGAGAAGCTGCCGCCGGGGCTCTGGCAGCCGGACCTGCCGGGCCCTCTTTGGCTTCAGGCTTCTTGACCTGTGGAGAGGGGTGAGCCGGGGAAGGCGGCGCTGGAGTAGAGGCCGGGCCGCCTGGTGCAGGGACGACCTGCGCTGGCTTGGGGGCCGCGGCGGCCGTCTCGGCAGGAAGAGACGACGCCGCCGCGGAGTCCGGGCACACAGGAACAGGAGAAGTTCGCGCTGGCTTTGGGGCCGCGGCAGTTGTCCCGGGCTCCGAGCGCAATGGCACAGACTCCCCGCAAGTCGGGGATGGCCGGGAAGCACGGACACTCCAGCGGGCTCTGAACCCCGACTTCTGAGCCGGGGTAGGACTCCCATAGCCTGCTGCCGTCACTGGCGGCCGCTCCGCAGTCGCTTGAACTGGCGGAGCAGGGGACGCCCCAGAAGCTCCCCTCAACGCATCAGCCCGGGGCCTCTTCGAGTCACCACCGGAAGGAGTGCCAGGCACCCCAGATTTCCGACTTGGCACAGACGCCGCCTCTGGAGGAGATCAAGCGCGCTTCTTCTCTGGTGGCGGGTTGGAGGCCATGGCGAGGGAGGACTCAAGGGCAAGAGGGCAAAAGCACAAGAGTCCGAGAAGAAACGCTGGGAGGTGCGAAGGGAACCGCAATGCGGGTAAGATCCCCTCTAAAAACCTTCCTAGGAGCAATTCCAGGCGATTCGGAACTCTTCGAATGCACCGCATCGGCAACTGCTTCGGCTCCTAGACCGAGCGCCGATGACAGGTGGACCCAAGCCGCCCGACTGAAGCGGTGGGTCAAGGAGTCAGTCTCCTAAGAAGACAAGCCGGCAAGGCACTTTGGCGGTTCCCGAAGAAGGCGCCGCAACATGAAGAAGTGGCAGTCTTGGGAACCGCCACAGTAAAAAGCAACCATCAAGTGGGCGCACGCTCCCATGATCCTGCGACCGTTCGTGCTCCGGCAGCGGTCAATGCGGGACTTAGAGAAAGTGCGCGGATCAGAAGAGACGGAGGTCCCACCTCGGGCTCGCTTTCTCCCCTGAGATGGGACCGGGGGCCACTGTCGGTACCTGAGATATGGGGTACCCCCGCGCACAGGGGAAAATGCCTGAGGAACTCGCCCTTCTCTGCAGGGAGAGCTTTGAAGGCGCCACGCGTCCGGCGGGGCCGGACCTCCCTCTCCTCAGAGGAGAGCTCCGGGCCCACCACGTGGCATACAGAAGCCGGACCTCCCCCTCCTCGGGCGAGGGGTCCGAAGGTGCCACGTATCCGACGGGGCCGGACCTCCCTCTCCTTAGAGAGGAGGTCCGGGCCCGCCATGTGGCCGAAACAAGCCGAACCTCCCCCTCCGCGGGGAGAGGTCCGGAGGCTCCATGTGCCCCGCGGGCCGGACCCTCCTCCCCTCTGAGAAGGGCTCCGGGCCCGCCACGTGGCCAGAAGAACGGCGCTGCCTGCCCCCGAGCGATAGGCAGCGGGCGTAAAGACGCCCCATACCTTGCTCGTACAAGGTATTCAAGGCCCGCGTCTTCCCAAGACGCGGAGACGCGGAGCACGCCTCTGTCAGGTGCTGTTGCGCCCAGTCGCATCACAGACTGGCTCGTGGTGTCAGAACCTGCCAGCCAATAAACACCGTGACAAGACATCCCATGCCGCTTGCGGCGTCATCAACCACTACGACTAGCATGCGGCATGGGCAGGGCGGCAAGACAGAGACTCGGAAGCCTTCGCCAGAGACAACTACCGGCATAACTGCAGATATGGTAGATAACAGTCAATCTCCCCGGGACCACCTGTCGGGTCCCGGACCCCCTTGTAAGCCACCCGAGTCTTGGACTATAAAAGGCTCGGGTAGGCGACGATAGCAAGGGTTCGCATTTCTGCAACTCATACGCTAGCCATTCATGCCCAAGCTGTAACTCACCCCCAAGCTCAGGACTCCGGCCCTGAGCAGCAAGCAATACAGCGAGCTCCATAGCTCACCGTGGACGTAGAGTTTTACGCTCCGGCGGCCTGAACCACGTAAAACTCACAGTGTCAAGCTCTTACTAACTCGTCCATCCGTGCAAGCTCTCCGCAAGGGACTAGCCCCACCAAAAAAAGAACCTCCGCGGGCTGCCCAGTGCAGGCCCGGGGGAAGTGTCGACCGAACACTTCGACAAACATCCATAGGAGGAAGACAGGCTATACATGGAGGCAACAACCCACCCCATTGTGAAGGGGAGTAGAGCCTACGCGCTTAGGGTATGGAACCAGGCCAAGCTGGACGTAGTCCTGGACCACCCCCTGGGGCTTAGTTGCTCTGAGCGTTGTTCCTGGGCTCTATGGGATCTATTCCAGAAAGAAGAGAAAACCTATCCTACTACTGCCCTAAGGATAGAACTTACGGAGATGTTCAATGTTCCAATGGTTTGGGAGCGGGTCCCCGTCCTCGGTAGAGAGGCGCACGCACCCGGGGCGGCAAACTTTTGTAACTCGGAAGGGACCTTCCCAGCTGGGGGAGAGTTTGTTGGTCCCTTCTTGAGAAAGTATGCGCTGCAGCACCAGGTCGCCTTCCTTGAGCTCCCGAGCACGCACGGTCCTCTAGTGGTAGCGCCGGAGCACCTGCCGGTACCGTACGTTGCAGAGCGTTGCTTGCCATCTTGCCTCGTCGACGAGGTCAATGTCCTCACACCGGAGCTGGTCCTGCGCGGCTTCGTCGTAAGTTCGGACACGGGGAGACCCCATGGTGACTTCTGGGGGAAGCACAGCTTCGGCCCCGTAGACCATGAAGAAGGGTGTCTCCCCTGTGGCCTGGCTCTGAGATGTACGGCTAGCCCACAGTGCGCTCGGAAGCTCGTCCACCCACTTGGCACCACGCTTCTCCAAGCTGGCATAGGTGCGAGTCTTGAGGCCCCGAAGGATCTCGACGTTGGCCCTCTCGACTTGCCCATTGCTCTTTGGATGAGCGACAAAGGCATAGCACACCTGAATGCCAAGGTCTTCGCAGTACTCTTGGAACGCTGCGCTGGTGAACTGGGTCCCGTTGTCGGTGATGATCCTGTTCAGGACCCCGAACCTGCAGACGATCGACTTGATGAACTTGACTGTGGATTGCTTGTTGATGGTGACGACTGGTGCAGCTTCCGGCCACTTGGTGAACTTGTCGATGGCGACGTAGAGGTACCGGTATCCCCCGACGGGTTTGGAGAAAGGCCCCAGGATGTCCAACCCCCATACCGCGAACGGCCACGAGGTCAGGATCATCTGCAACATCTGTGCAGGTATGTGGATCTGCTTGGCATGGAACTGGCACGCCATGCATCTCTTGACCAGCTTGATGGCAACCAGATGAGTTGTCGGCAAGTAAAAGCCATGCTGGAAGGCTTTACCGACCAGCGTGCGTGAGGAAGCGTGATTCCCGCACTCGCCTCCGTGGATCTCTGCGAGCAGGTTGCAGCCTTCCTCCTGGGTTATGCACCGCAATAGGATGCCGTTGGCGCCACGCTGGTAGAGATCCCCTTCTACCAGCGTGTATCTCTTAGCCATCCGCACAATCCGTTCAGCGGATACATGTTCATCAGGAAGGATGTTGTCTTTCAAGTAGTCCCGGACCTCCGTGATCCATGCATCGGGACTGGCTTGAGCTTCTGGATCTTGAGCACTGGGTAGCACGGAGTCCCTAGTGGCGCTTACTATCCTTGGCAGGCATCATGGTTGCAGGGCCGCTGGGACCACCAGCTTCGAGGTGCTGGTCTCGCCCCCTTCGCCCGGCTCAGCAGGCCGGGCTGTGGGCCATGGCAACATCCTCTCGAAGGCTCCTTGGGACACCGGGGCTCCGGTGGAGGCCTTCGTTGAAAGGTCGTCAGCCACGGTGTTGTCGGCGTGCGGTACATGGCACAGGTCCAAGGCATCAAAGTCCTTCTCCAGCATCTGCATGTAGAGGAGGTAGGCAGCCAGTTGTGGGTTGTTGCAGGAGCATTCACCCTTGACTTGCTTGATGATTAGCTGGGAGTCGCCCTTGACCAGCAACTGGCGGACGCCGAGGGATAGCGCCGTCTTCAGGCCAAAGATGAGAGCTTCATACTAGGCCATGTTGTTGGTTTCCTTGAAGTTGAGATGCACCATGTACTTGAACTGCTCCCCCAATGGCATGAGGAGCAGTACGCTGGCTCTGGCCCCCTGCTTCCGCGAGGAGCCATAAAAGTAGAGCGTCCAGTGGGGCTCAGTGAAGACCGGTGCTCGGGGCTCTGGTTCGCCGCCTTCGGTGCCCCCTGGGTTGGTTGGTGTCGGTACCCGCGATATGGGGTACCCCAGCGCACAGGGGAAAATGCCTAAGGATCTCGCCCTTCCCCGCAGGGAGAGCTCCAAAGGCGCCACGTGTCCGGCGGGGCCGGACCTCCCTCTCCTCAGAGGAGAGCTCCGGGCTCGCCACGTGGCCTGCAGAAGCCGGACCTCCCCCTCCGCGGGAGAGAGGTCCGAAGGCGCCACATGTCCAGCGGGGCCGGACCTCCCTCTCCTCAGAGGAGAGCTCCGGGCCCGCCATGTGGCCGACAGAAGCCGGACCTCCCCCTTCGCGGGAAGAGGTCCGAGGGCTCCACGTGTCCTGCGGGGCCGGACCTCCCTCTTCTCTGAGGAGGGCTCCGGGCCCGCCATGTGTCCAGCAGAAGAGCGCTGCCTGCCCCCGAGCGGTAGGCAGCGGGCGTAAAGACACCCCATACCTTGCCCGTACAAGGTATTCAAGGCCCGCACCTTCCCAAGACGCGGAGACGCGGAGCACGCCTCTGTCAGGTGCCGTTGCGCCCAGTCGCCTCACAGACTGGCGCGTAGTGTCAAAACCTGCCAGCCAATAAACACAGCGACAAGACATCCCCTGCCGCCCCCGCCGTCATCAACCACTACGACTAGCAGGCGGCATGGGCAGGGCGGCAAGACGAAGACTCAGAAGTCTTCGCCAGAGACAACTACCGACATAACTGCGGATACAATAGTCGGCAGGCAATCTCCCCGGGACCACCTGTCGGGTCCCGGGCCCCCCTTGTAAGCCACGCGAGCCTTAGACTATAAAAGGCTCGGGTAGGCAACGTTAGCAAGGGTTCACACTCCCGCAACTCATACGGGAGGCATAACTCATCCTCAAGCTCAGGACTCCGGTTCTGAGCATCAAGCAATACAGCGAGCTCCTCAGCTCGCCGTGGACGTAGGGTTTTACGCTCCGGCGGCCTGAACCACGTAAAACTCGCCGTGTCAAGCTCCTCCTTAACTCGTCCCTACGCTCAAGCTCTCCGCAAGTGACTAGCCCCTCCGAAAAAGAACCACCGCGGGCTGCCCATTGCAGGTCCGGGGGAAGTGTCGACCACACACTTCGACATTTGGCGCACCAGGTAGGGGGCTTTTCCCTTGTGCGACGAGTTTCCGCCGACGAAGATGACCAAGCTTCCTTCAGCGGAAAACTCTCCTCCCCCGCGCTCACGGCGAACCGTGACCAGCAGGGAGTACGTGTCGACGCACTCAGGACGGAGTGTGTCGGCGCAAGCTGGTAGCCAGCAGCCGACTCCGGCAATGCAGGCTCCAGCCAGTGTGAGATCTTCTGCAGCGATAAGCATACCCCACAGGGGTGCGCTAGCTGCAGCAAGAGCGCCACTGCGCAATCCACCCACTGGTGACGCGCCTCAGGCAGCGACCCAGCAGTGGATTCGTGAGGTAGACCGTCTCATCGTCGCCGCTGCAAACCCTCAACTTCGACGGGGACGACGCTCCGGCCAACCGGCTGTGTCGCTGACGCGCACGCCAACGGTTGACGGACAGACGGCTGATTCCAGCTCCACAAGGCTTCAGTCGACGGACCTGGGGACAGAGCTGGAACGGTACCTCTTGGGCCAGGATGCCCGGGTGTACCTCGAGCGACGTCGAGAAAGGCGTCGCAACCAAGAGGCTGGCGACAGCGTGACGTCAGCATCGACCCAGCCTGAGGCGCAGACCTTCGTCACACGATCTCTGCCCCAGGCGTATGCCGCGCAGCATATGCCACAGCCATATGCCCTGCAAACGGCGCCCCCGGTCTATGGTGCAGCCTTGCCCATACCGGGGTACACTGTGCCAGCGGCGAATCAAGCGTTCGCGGCACCAACGCCTGCAGCAACAGGGGCAGGGTGTGCGGCCCTGGCGCCCCACCTTCGCTTCGTGAGGTGGCCGCGCAAGTTTCGGCCGCACCTGCCCGAGAAGTACGACGGCAGCGTCAACCCGGCGGAGTTTCTCCAGATCTACTCCACCGCCGTACTTGCTGCAGGAGGGGATGAGGCCATCATGGCCAACTACATCCCCGTCGCCTTGACCGGTCCAGCCCGGTCTTGGCTCATGAACCTCCCCAGGGCTCCATACCTTCCTGGGGAGATCTCTGCTGGCAGTTCATCGCCAACTTCGGCAGTTCCTACACCCGGCCTAGCACGGAGCTCGACCTCCATGCCATCCGGCAACAACCTGGAGAGTCGCTGCGCTCCTTCATCCAGCGGTTCTCCCAGGTGCGGAACACCATCCCACACATCCAGAACGCTTCTGTGGTGGTGGCGTTCCGGCAAGGCGTCCGGGACAAGAAGATGCTCGAGAAGCTCGCGACCAGAGAGGTCCGCGATGTCTCCGAGCTCTTCAGCCTGGCAGACAAGTGCGCCAGAACAGCCGAAGGGCGGAACTGGCACTCACTGCCGACCTCTGAGTCAGGAGGACAGCCCGGGTCTGGCGCTGCTTCCTATAGAAGCAGCATGAAGACCAAGAACCGAGGCAGAGGCAAGATGCAATTGCTGACCGCAGCCCCCGTCGCCGCAGCAGTGGCACCCAATGGAGCTCGGGGGCCACGCCCCGACAAGAGGCAGCGACAGTCACCAGCCCCAGAAGGTGACCAAGACAAGCTATGCCCCGTGCACGGCAACTGTCGCCATACTACTGCCGAGTGCTGGGAGATCCATAAGCTCGTGGAGCACTTCCGCAAAGGGAAGCAGCAGCGGACTGATGCTCCACCCTTCCGCCAGAGGGAGGGCAAGCAGAAGGTCGACGTCCCAGACAGCGTCGACCACCAAGTGGAGTTCCAGGAGCCTCAGCGCGCCGTGAAGGCGGTGCGCAACCATGAGGACTCCAGCACCAGCGATGATGAGCGTCGAAAGAAGCTCTACGTCATATACGGCGGGTCTGCCGACCCCTCGTTCCGAAGCGCAGTTAAGACTCTGCGCCGAGCGGTAGCGTCGGTGGCTCCACTCCCAAGTGCCGCGCCGCACCTCAAGTGGATGGGAACCCCCATCAGCTTTGACGCCTCCGACTGCCCCAGGAACATGGCTGGGGCTGGCCAACTACCGCTCTTGGTAGAACACACCATCGCCAACGTGAGGATGTACCACGTTTTGGTAGATGGCGGAGCTGGGCTGAACCTCATCAGCCGTGCAGCTTTCCAGAAGCTGCAGATCCCGATGGCCAAGCTCACCCCGTCGAGTCCATTCTCAGGGGTAGGGCCGGGACAGGTCGTTCCCTACGGCAACATCAGCCTCCCGGTGACCTTCGGAGCTCCGGACAGCTATCGGACAGAATACATTCTGTTCGACGTAGCGGAGATCGACCTCCCCTTCAACGCCATAATTGGCAGGCCAGCCCTGTACCGATTCATGGCAGTAGCCCACTACGGCTACCTCGTCCTGAAGATGCTTACACCAACAGGCGTCCTCAGGATTCGTGGAGACCGCACTGCTGCAGTGTCGGCCTTGGAAAAACTCCAAGCACTTGCAACAGCTGGAGCACCAGCCCCTGGCAGTGCAGAACCAGACCAGCTTCACCCGAGTGCACGCCACCGTGCCTCCGCCACCGCACCTCGGGTGCAACCCCTCGACGAGGGCGACGTTCCCTTAAAGGTCGTCCAAGTCGGCGCCGAAGCCACCCAGACCACCCGGGTAGCCGGGGGCCTGGATAGCAAATAGGAAGGCGCGCTCGTCACCTTCCTCCGGAACAACGTTGACGTGTTTGCATGGCAGCCGTCACAGATGCCGGGGATCCCTAGGGAGGTGATCGAGCACCACTTAAAGGTCTTCCCCGACGCCCGGCCAGTTCAGCAGAAGCCCCGCAAGCAGTCCATCGAGCGGCAAAACTTCATTCACGAAGAAATCAAGAAGCTGCTGGACGCTGGCTTCATACGGGAAGTCCACCACCCCCGGTGGTTGGCGAACCCCGTCGTTGTCCCGAAGGCCGGCGGGAAGCTCCGGATGTGCATCGACTACACCAGTCTCAATAAGGCATTTCCCAAAGATCCGTTCCCTCTCCCCAGAATAGATCAAATAGTAGACTCAACATCAGGCTGCGATATGCTGTGCTTCCTAGACGCCTACTCGGGTTTCTATCAGATCCCCATGTCTAGGGAAGATGAAGAGCACACCTCCTTCATCACAGTAGATGGCCTCTATTGTTATGTCTCTATGCCTTACGGCCTAAAGAATGCTCTCCCCACCTTTGTCCGTGCAATGCACAAAACCTTTGGAGAGTTAATAAGAGACTTAGTTGAGGTGTACGTCGATGACATTGTTGTCAAGGTCAGGCAGGGTTCATCTTTGTTAGATAACCTAGCCTTAGTTTTTGACAAATTGCGCTCTACGCGCACCAAGCTGAACCCCGACAAATGTGTGTTCGGTGTATCCTCTGGGAAGCTCTTAGGATTCCTGGTCTCGCACCGGGGGATTGAGGCCAACCCAGAGAATATCAAGGCCATCGACTTGATGCGGCCTCCTGCCCGCATCAAAGATGTCCAGAAGATCACGGGATGCCTAGCCGCGCTGAGTCGGTTTATACCGAGGCTAGCAGAGCAGGCACTTCCCTTCTTTAAGCTCCTGCAAAAATCCGGTCCATTTGCCTGGACTTACGAAGCAGAATAGGCTTTCCAGGAGTTGAAGCGACTCCTGACGACCCTACCTATCATGGTAGCCCCTGAGCCCGGAGAGCACCTGCTGCTCTACATCGCGGCGACAACTGAAGTAGTGAGTATGGTCCTCGTCGCAGAGCGTCCGGACATCTCATTTTCACAGCCTGCTCCAGCAGCAGAAGACAGACGCCAGGAAACCCCGCAGGTCCAAGGCGGTCTCCCGGACCTCCAAGACAACCTCCCGGAGGTCCAGGGCAGCCTCCCGGACCCCCAAGACAACCTTCCGAGGGACCGTGGGGACCTCCCGGGGGCCCGACGGAACCTCCCGGAGGTCCAGCAGGACCCTCCGGGGCTCCCGGAGAACCAGCGGGGCCCCACGGAGGGCCAAGATGGCTTAAGGGACTCCGGATTCCATCCCCCGGAAACCCCCCTGGACCCAATCACCTCCAGCGGGCCAGGACCAATGGATGAAGACCTCTCAGACCCAAGAGAGAGGGTTCGAACCATCCAGAGGCCTGTCTACTACATCAGCGAAGTCCTTCATGATGCCAAGACAAGGTACCTAGAAGTCCACAAACTGATGTATGCAGTGCTCGTGGCGTCCAGGAAGCTCCGTCACTACTTTCAGGCCCACCGGGTCTCGGTGGTCACCTCCTATCCGCTGAAGACGATCCTTCACAGCCCCCATGCCACTGGCAGCGTCGCTAAATTGGCAGCGGAGCTGGCGGAGTTCGAGCTGGACTTCCTTCCTCGCCATGCGGTCAAAAGCCAAGCGCTGGCTGACTTCGTGGCAGAGTGGACACCAACGAAAGCTGACCCTGGGGGCCACGAAGACGGTGAACCAGAGCACCGAGCTCCGGTCTTCACCGAGCCCCACTGGACGCTCTTCTTCGACAGCTCCTCGCGAAAGCAGGGGGCCGGTGCCGGCGTACTGCTTCTCATGCCATCGGGGGAGCAGTTTGGGTATATGGTCCGTCTCAATTTCAAGGCAACCAACAACATGGCAGAGTATGAAGCACTCATCTTTGGCCTACAGACAGCCCTGTCTCTGGGCGCTCGCCAGTTGTTGGCACAGGGCGACTCCCAGCTGGTTATCAAACAGGTTAAGGGCGAATGCTCCTGCAATGACCCACAGCTAGCTGCTTATCTGCTTCATGTGCAGATGTTGGAGAAAGACTTCCTCGCCTTGGACCTGTGCCACGTACTGCACGCTGGCAATTCCGCAGCTGACGACCTTTCAACAAAGGCTTCCACCGGAGCCCGTGCCCGAAGGAGTCTTCGAGAGGACGTTGCTCGGCCCACAGCCCGGCCCGCCGAGCCGGGCGAAGGGGGCTGGACTAGCACCTCGAAGCTGGCGGTCCCGGTGGCCCTGCAACCATGGATGCCGCCAAGGATCGTAAGCGTCACTGGGGACTCCGTGCAACCCAGCGCTCAAGATCCGGAAGCTCAAGTCAGACCCAATGCATGGATCACGGAGATCCGAGAATACTTGAAAGACAACATCCTCCCTGATGAACATGCAACCGCTGAACGGATTGTGCGTATGGCTAAGAGATACGTGCTGGTAGAAGGGGATCTCTACCGGCGTGGCGCCAACCACGTCCTATTGCGGTGCATAACCCAGGGGGAAGGCTGCGACTTGCTCGCTGAGATCCATGGAGGCGAATGTGGGAGTCACTTTTCCTCGCGCACGCTTGTCGGTAAAGCCTTGCGGCATGGCTTCTACTGGCCGACAGCACTCTAGGATGCCGTCAAGCTGGTCGAGAGCTGCAAGGCGTGCCAGTTCCACGCCAAGCAGATCCATACACCGGCTCAGGCGGTACAGATGATACCACCCTCGTGGCCGTTTGCCGTATGGGGGTTGGACATCCTGGGACCATTCCCCAGAGCCGTCGGGGGATTCCGGTACCTCTATGTCACCATCGACAAGTTCACCAAATGGCCGGAGGCCACACCAGTTGTCACCATCAATAAGCAATCAGCAGTAAAGTTCATCAAGTCGATTGTCTGCCGGTTCGGGGTCCCGAACAGAATCATCACCGACAACGGGACCCAGTTCACCAGCGCAGCATTCCAAGACTACTGCGAAGACCTCGGCATCCAGGTGTGCTATGCCTCTGTTGCTCACCCAAAAAGCAATGGACAAGTCAAGAGGGCCAACGCCAAGATTCTCCGGGGCCTCAAGACCCGCACCTATGCCAGCCTGAAGAAACATGGTGCCAATTGGGTGGACGAGCTTCCGAGCACACTATGGGCTAACCGGACATCCCAGAGCCGGGCCACCGGAGAGACACCCTTCTTCATGGTGTATGGGGCCGAAGCTGTGCTTCCCCCAGAAATCACCATGAAGTCTCACCGTGTCCGAGCTTACGACGAAGCCGCGCAGGACAACCTCCGGCGCGGAGACATCGACCTCGTCGACGAGGTCCGATTGCATGCAGCACTCCGTAACGCACGGTACAGACAAGCGCTCCGCCGCTACCACCAGAGGTCTGTGCGTGCCCGGGAGCTGCAGGAAGGCGACCTGGTGCTGCGGCGCATACTTTCTTGTGAAGGGACCCACAAACTCTCCCCTCACAAAAGTGTGCCGCCCCGGGTGTGTACGCCTTTCCACCGAGGGTGGGGAGCCACTCCCGAACCCTTGGAACATCGAACATCTCCGTAAGTTCTACCCCTAGAGCAATGTTAGGACAGTCTCTTCTTTTGATAATAGATTCCCTAGTTGGAAACTCCCCCGCTTGAAGCCTCCTCGACGTGTCAGCAGTTTCTTTGGAGACTCCACCACTTGAGGAGAAAGCACACAATGCCTGGGAACCCTCAGCCAGTCGTCGCTCAAGAAGAGTCCAGTCGGGATGATGAACACGAGGCCTCTTGGAGGCGTCACCTCCAGGGGCAAGGCATGCAGGCCCCCTGGGTCCCTGACTTGGTGCAGACGCCGCCGCCGGAGGAGATCGAGCGTGATCCCCCTCTGAAGGCGGGTTAGAAGCCATGGGAGGAGACAAGGCCGCAGAGACTCAAGAAAAGTGCAAGTGCTGGAAGCCTTATAAAGGGTGCCTACCCACATTGCGGCTTCCTTTCACACCTTCCAGGTACAATTCAAGGCGATTCGAAACTCCTCGAGTACGCCGCATCGGCGACCGCTTCGGCTCCAAGAACGAGCGCCGATGACGGGTGGACCCAAGCCGCCCAGCTGAAGCGGTGGGTCAAGGAATCAGCCTCCCAAGAAGACGAGCTGGCAAGGCACTCCGGCGGTTCCCGAAGAAAGCGCCGCAACGTGCAGAAGTGGCAGTCTTGGGAACCGCCGCAGTAAAAGCAACCATCAAGTGGGCGCACGCTCCCACGATCCCGCGACTGTTCGTGCTCCGGCAGCGGTCAATACGGGACTTAGAGAAAGTGCGCGGAACAGAAGAGACGGAGGTCGCACCTCGGGCTCGCTATCTCCCCCAAGATGGGCCCGGGGGCCACTATCGGTACCCGCGATATGGGGTACCCCCGCGCACAGGGGAAAATGCCTAAGGATCTCGCCCTTCTCCGTAGGGAGAGCTCCGAAGGCGCCACGCGTCCGGCGGGGCCGGACCTCCCTCTCCTCAGAGGAGAGCTCCGGGCTCGCCATGTGGCCTGCAGAAGCCGGACCTCCCCCTCCACGGGAGAGAGGTCCGAAGGCGCCACGTGTCCAGCGGGGCCGAACCTCCCTCTACTCAGAGGAGAGCTCCGAGCCCGCCACGTGGTCGACAGAAGCCGGACCTCCCCCTCCGCGGGAAGAGGTCCGAGGGCTCCACATGTCCTGTAGGGCCGGACCTCCCTCTTCTCTGAGGAGGGCTCCGGGCCCGCCACGTGTCCAGCAGAAGAGCGCTGCCTGCCCCCAAGCGGTAGGCAGCGGGCGTAAAGACGTCCCATACCTTGCCCGTACAAGGTATTCAAGGCCCGCGCCTTCCCAAGACACGGAGACGCGGAGCACGCCTCTGTCAGGTGCCGTTGCGCCCAGTCGCCTCACAGACTGGCGCACAGTGTCAGAACCTGCCAGCCAATAAACACAGCGACAAGACATCCCCTGCCGCCCCCGCCGTCTTCAACCACTACGACTAGCAGGCGGCATGGACAGGGCAGCAAGACGAAGACTCAGAAGCCTTCACCAGAGACAACTACCGACATAACTGCGGATACAATAGTCGGCAGGCAATCTCCCTGGGACCACCTGTCGGGTCCCGGGCCCCCCTTGTAAGCCACGCGAGCCTTGGACTATAAAAGGCTCGGGTAGGCAACGTTTGCAAGGGTTCGCACTCCCGCAACTCATACGCGAGGCATAACTCATCCTCAAGCTCAGGACTCCAGTTCTGAGCAACAAGCAATACAGTGAGCTCCTCAGCTCGCCGTGGACGTAGGGTTTTACGCTCCGGCGGCCTGAACCACGTAAAACTCATCGTGTCAAGTTCCTCCTTAACTCGTCCCTGCGCTCAAGCTCTCCGCAAGTGACTAGCCCCTCCAAAAAAAACCTCCGCGGGCTGCCCAGTGCAGGTCCGGGGGAAGTGTCGACCACACACTTAGGCAGTTGGTGATGGCATCTACTCAGCTACGAAGTCAGCCAGTGCTTGGCTCTTGACCACCTGACGTGGTAGGAAGTCCAGCTCGAACTCCGCCAGCTCCGCGGCCCACTTGGCGACGTTGCCAGTCGCGTTGGGGCTGTGAAGGATTGTCTTCAGCGGGTAGGAGGTGACCAACGAGATCCGGTGGGCTTGGAAGTAGTGCCGGAGCTTCCTGGATGCCACGATCACTGCATAGAGCAGTTTATGAACCTCCAAGTACCTCGTTTTGGCATCGTGGAGGACTTTTCTGATGTAGTATACGGGCCTCTGGATGATTCGGACCCTCCCTGGGGGATCTGGGGCATCTTCCTCCATTGGCATTGTGATACCCTCATCTCTGGTTTCTGCATGTATTCATATTTCATGTAGAGAAAACATTTTAAAAGAAGTAGGAACAGAGAAATTATCAAAAAGATAGCCAGTAAGAGCTGAATCCAGTTCACAGAGAGCACCGAAGACAACTTCCGCGGCCCGCTGGCCATGTGGCGTGTTCGGAGCTCATCCCTGGAAAGTAGGGAGAGGTCCGCCGCTAAACTGACTACGTGGCAGGGTCGGGGCTCATCTCCGCTAAGAGGGAGAGGTCCGACCTTGAGGAACACGTGTTGCTCGGAGCTAGCCTCTACGGATGAAGCAAAGGCATTTCCGCAGGACACATGTCACCTTCGGAGCTAGTCACCATGGAAATCAGAGGACCGGTCGCACGGGATACGTGTCGATCTCGGAGCTCACCTCCAAGAGGTTCGGTTCCAGTGAACACATGTCGCCACCGGAGCTTATCTCCGGGACGTCCGTCACTGTTGGACACGTGTCGACCTCGGAGCTTGTCTCTGAGAAGAGAGGAAAGGTCTGGCACTGACACGTGGCGTGTGCGGAGCCACCTTCGAGTAAGAGAGGAGGTCCCGACCGCCAGGATAAATGGCGCACGCGGAGCTCACCTCCGAAGGAGAGGGAAGTCTTGCTCACTTGACACGCGGCACAACCGGAGCTCGTCCCTGCGGAGAGGGAAAGACCAGGACCCGGTGGACATGTGGAGCCTCCGGAGCTCATCACCGAGGAGGTAACGAGTTCTGGAGCGGTTTTTGGATTCTGTACGCGTAGAAATACCGGAACAGAAACCGACCTGAATTCCAAAATGATACCGCACCAAATCAACTAAAGATAAGTTGTAAGATTCAACGACAGATTTGAACAGGACTCTTATTCGGGATACAATCAGATTAGGACTCTTCTCTTCCCGATTATAAATAGAACCCAGAACCTCTGGCCAAAACCACAAACTTCTTTTCCAACTCCTGAGCCGACGACTTAGAGCCCTAGTCCCAACCCGCCGAGTAAACCATCGCTGGAGTGCAGCAAGGAAGATCGCCGGAGGAAAGCCCAACGATCTGAGGAGGACCTCGAGACCGAGAAGAACGTAAGGTTGGTCTCCAATACCACCTTATGACATCGTTGTGTTTTCTTTGCATCTGTTCTTTGGTTCCTTTCGAGCAGAAGCCTTCTCGTGGACAGATCACTTGATGATCAGGTTGATCTAAAGACAAGATCATCGCCACATCCACCTTTGATCCGAACACCTCTGTTCATCATAAAATCCATGCAAGCCATGCAAGAACACGTACAAACCAATCTAATAAAACTAATCATAGGATAGCATGCATATGCATCGTCGCATATAGTTTAAAGTTTGTGCATGATATTGATTGCTGCGAATCTTGTGTGCACGTGATCCTACATAGCAGGACGAGCTCAGGGAGCTGTCTACGACGAGCTGCAGCTACAAGGTTTTGAGATCCAAGAACAACCGGAACCACAAGAACAAGGCAAGTGCTCCTTGACCATATTGATCCTATGTTTTGGGTGAAACTGTTTTGTTTTGCAAAAAGGTGTGTGTGCTGAGTCAAACATGATGGGAAACCCTTTTTATAGGAGTTTACTAGTGTTGGTTAAACCACCCTTGTCGCCAGGGAAGTTTATGAGTCGGGTATGGTTTTTACTTTTATGCTTCGCTGAGTCCATGGGATTGGGAAGAGAGATAGATGTGTCTAGCTAACTGCACTCGTAATGATAATGAGGAACTGATGATGTTAATGAACATGGATTGGAGGGAGATCTAGGCAAGACTGGGTTTGTGAATGAGGTAGAATGAGATGGTGGTTTACTTGCCGTAGATCTAAGGACCGGTTCATGCATGCACATGCCAGGATAACAGTGCCACCACAAGGCCAAGTATGGGTGCGGCTTAGTTGAGTGATTAGGTAAGTTGCTAGAGTGTTATGGACTGTGGAAGGCGCGGGGAATGGGAGTCGAGTGAGGACTGTCCTGGGAACTGCATGGCACAAGAGGGGGCCCATGGGTGGGAGAATTGGAGATTCTAGCCTGCCGATGAAACCTTAGTGAGTCCATACATCTAGTAGCCCCTTTGTAAAGGCTATTTTGTGATCCCTTGACCATACACCGACGGTTGTGTACTGGTATAATGGAGGTTCTGCAGTCGCCGACGGGTGACGAAATCACAAACTTGTGGGTAAAGAGGTGCAAACTCTGCAGGGTTCTTAAAACTATCATGATAGCCGAGTCTACGGTCATGAGCGCCTGGCCAACTGCCATGATTAGTTGGGATGGTTATTGGGATGGTTCTTGGTTATGGTTATTGATTATGGTTATGGTTTGGTTTTGGGACTGTTGAGTCCGGGTGACAAGATGGTTGCATGACTGTTGAGTCATGGCAACGAGATTGGTCTCAGTGTGAGATGAAGTTATTTATGAGATAAGATGGTAGCGAATACGAGAAGGTATTCGTGAGATGGTAGCGAATACGAGGAGGTATTCGTGAGCAAGAATGAAGTTGGTTAATGTTCGGGTGGAACATGGAAAGTGATGGAGGTATGTTGGTAATTTAATACATGCTAGGATTACATTCATCTAAAGTTAAGTTGCTGTTTTATCATGGTTTTATAAATCCGCTTTTCTGCAAATGAGTCTTTTTATATCTACCTTGTTATGAGCTACATATCATGTTTTTCCTGCACTTGCTGAGTACATCATTGTACTCAAACTTGAATTATTATTTCATCATCAGCAGCAGAAGGAGATTTCTATGGAGACCAAGTGGAGCATTAGGCGCGTAATCTGTTCTCAGCCTTGCCTGTGGAGGGAGTAGAGATAGAGCCACTTCTGCTTAGATTTACTTCCGCATTAGAATAAAGACTTACGCTGCATAGAAATAAAGACTTCCGCTGTGAGCATGAGTCCAAGACTCATGAGACATTGTAATAAACTCTGTTATTCGTGGTTATATATATTCTGAATTCAGTTTGTCGAATATATGTGTATGTGTGATGAATATCCTGGGCACACATATGCATTAGTTCTCGGTTCTGTGGTTTTCCACAGAATTGAGGGCGTCACAGATTGGTATCAGAGCCACGGGTTGACAGTAGGTTACACGCCTAGATAGAATCTCAGATTGATATTAGAGCCACGGGTTGGCAGTAGGTTACACACCTAAATAGGAATCACAGATTGGTATCAGACACAGATTGGTAGCTAAGCCACGCTGACCATAGGAAGCACCCTAGGACGCTTAGATTGGCCTTGAAACTACCTTGACATAGGAAGCCATCCTTGAATAGGAGTTGTGTGAGCCCTTGTGATAATTGTTTGTGATTATATGCTTAGTGTGAGTTGTGGGACGTCTCAAAACGTTGTCCATATCCACACGTAGGTAGAAAGAGGTGTGAGATGGTTCGGCACTTGTTCACATCCTCATATGGGCTAGTATATATATATAGTCCAACTCACCTTGATGCATATAGTTGAGGAAAACTACCTAACTTTCTAACCTACTATTCTATTGCAATCTCTCTCACAGATGGTGAGAGGAAACGCCGGCCAAAGGAACGCCCGTGATAACCAAGAGGATTACCACGATGAAGTTCCTGTTAACCCCGGAGCTGGTGAGAACAACCTGAAACGGCTGATGGCCATGCAGAATCAGCTTATGCAAACCATGATCCAAACTTTGGGTCAGTTGCAGGCCAACAACAACCCCGTTCCGGCACCACCGCCACCACCACCGCCGGCTCATAACAGGTTGGGAGAGTTCATGAGGACTCGACCACCCACCTTTGCTCAAGCCAACGACCCCATGGAGGCCGACGATTGGTTGAAATCCATGGAGGAGAAGCTTGCCATTGTTCAGTGCAATGACCAAGAAAAGGTTCTCTTTGCGTCACACCAACTTATGGGAGCTGCCGCTGACTGGCGGGATGCCCTATGCAACGCCCATGTCAACCCGGAGACAATCACTTGGACTGAGTTCAAGGAGAGTTTCCGCTCTCATTACATCCCTGCTGGTGTAATGATGCTCAAGAGACAGGAATTTGAAGGTCTCCGCCAAGGACAGAGAAGTGTGAATGAGTACCTCAACAAGTTCACGCTACTGTCCTGGTATGCCCCCGAGGATGTCAACTCAGATCAGAGGAAGCAGTACCTGTTCATTAGAGGGTTGAACAATGAGATCCAGGTTCAACTCCTCAACAATGACTACGTGAGCTTCCAGAAGCTGGTTGACAAGGCTATAGTGGTCGAAAGCAAGATCAAAGAAATCGAGCGAAAGGGTAAGAGGAAGATGCAATACCACCCCGAAGGGAGCAATGTACAACCTTGGTACATGCCCCCAGCCACACCACAGTATAGATCAACCACTCCTGCATACCGCCCTGGTCAGTCACAACAGCAACAACTCGTTGCACCAGCACCTCGCGTGCCCATGCCTCCTGCGTCCCGTCCCAACATGGGCGCCCCTTCTCAAAACCCCCGCCCCAACATACCTGCTGCCGTGGGCAACAGGGCATGCTTTGCCTGCGGGGAACTGGGACACTTTGCGAACTAGTGCCCGAGGAGAGGCCCTGGACAGCAAGGTAACGTGCCCAAGCAGAACCCACGACCGAACGGAGGGGACAATCAAGGAAACCGTGGACAGCAGAACTATGCTCGCAGCAACGTGAACCATGTCTCTGCTGAGGAAGCACAACAGGCTGAGGACGTCGTAATTGGTATGTTCCTTGCCAACTCCAACCCAGCCACCATCTTATTTGATTCTGGAGCATCACATTACTTCATATCATCCAAGTATGTTGCCAAACATCACCTACCCGTATCCCACTTAGAATGTGCTATGTTAGTTAATTCTCCCGGAGGAGAAATGAGGACTAATATAGTATGTCCGAAAGTAAGCCTTAAAATAAGGGGGTAGACTTCCTTGCCAACCTTATTGTCTTGAATTCCCAAGGGATTGACATTATACTCGGGATGGATTGGTTAAGCAAGCACAACGGCGTAATCCATTGTGCTGAAAGAAGCGTGCAGTTGACAAATGAGCATGGCATCCGTGTCGAGTTTGAGTCAGCCCAACAAACCACTGAAAAGGCAAATTTGAACCACGTTGAAGGAGCAACACTGGACAGCATTCCGGTGGTTCAGGAATTTTTGGACGTGTTCCCAGAAGAGCTTCCAGGTATGCCCCCTGATCGGGACATTGAGTTTGCCATAGATTTGGTATCTGGAACTGCACCCATAGCCAAGAGACCCTATAGGATGCCCATCAATGAACTAGTAGAACTCAAGAAGCAAATTCAAGAGCAGTTGGAGAAGGGTTTTATACGCCCAAGCTCGTCACCATGGGGAGCTCCTAAGCTCTTCGTAGACAAGAAGGATGGAACCCAAAGGATGTGCGTGGACTATAGGTCTCTCAACGAGGTAACAATCAAGAACAAATACCCTCTGCCCCGTATAGAGGACCTATTCGACCAAATGAAAGGAGCCCGAGTGTTCTCCAAGATTGATCTTCGGTCAGGATACTTCCAGCTGAATATTAAGCCCTCCGATATACCCAAGACAGCCTTTCGAACACGGTATGGTTCGTATGAATATACCGTCATGTCTTTTGGATTAACAAATACACCCGCATACTTCATGTACCTCATGAACAAGGTTTTCATGGAGTACTTGGATAAGTTCGTCGTGGTTTTCATCGACGACATTATGGTGTATTCAAAAAGTGAGGAGGAGCATGAAGAACATTTGAAATTGACCTTGCAGAAATTGCGTGAGCATCAATTGTATACCAAGCTTAACAAGTGTCAATTTTGGCTAAAGGAAATATCTTTCCTAGGCCACATTATCTCCAAGGAAGGGGTATCGGTTGATCCCGAAAAAGTGAGAGATGTTCTGAAGTGGGACCAACCGCAGAGCGTGAGGGATATTTGGAGTTTTCTTGGGATGGCTGGATACTATCGATGCTTCATTAAAGACTTCTCTAAGATAGCAAAGCCTATGACGGAGTTGCTAATGAAGGGAAAAGTCTTCCAATGGACACCAGCATGCCAAGAGAAGTTTTGAGGAACTCAAGAAAAGGCTAACCACAGCACCGGTTCTGGTATTGCCGGACATAAGTAAGAGCTTTGACATATGTTGTGACGCATCCAGACAGGGGCTCGGATGTGTGCTCATGCAAGAAGGACAAGTGGTAGCCTATGCCTCACGACAATTAAAGAAGCACGAGCTCAATTATCCTACACATGACTTGGAGCTAGCAGCAGTAGTGCATGCATTGAAGATTTGGAGACATTATATCCTTGGTCATCGATGTGAGATCTATACGGATCATAAATGTCTCAAGTACATATTTACACAAACGGACTTGAATTTGAGGCAACGTCGATGGTTGGAACTCATCAAGGATTACGATGTTGGAATCAACTACCACCCTGGAAAGGCCAATGTAGTAGCTGATGCATTGAGCTAAAAGGGAGCATGTCACCAACTCACGGTTCGGAAGTTACCACCCGAACTACGTAAGGAGTTCGAATGGTTACACCTCGGATTCTTGAACAACATAGAAATAATGGAGATCCACTCTTCATTAGAGCAAGAGATAAGAGAGGGCCAAGCAATGGATGAGGAGATCAAGGAGATCAAAGAAAGGATCCAACGAGGAATAGAGAAGGATTTCAAGGAGGATGAGAAGGGTACTCTTTGGCTAGGAAAAAGGATTTGTGTGCCTAATGTGAAGCACCTCCGCGACATGATATTGAAAGAGGCACATGATTCACCCTATTCCATACATCCCGGAAGTACCAAAATGTATAAGGACTTGAAGACTTGTTATTGGTGGGATGGTATGAAAAGGGATATAGCCGAATATGTTGCCCTATGCGACACATGCCAACGGGTGAAGGCCGAACATCAAAGACCCACTGGATTGTTGCAACCTTTGAAGGTACCCGAGTGGAAGTGGGAGGATATCAGTATGGATTTCATCGTCGGATTGCCATGTACTCAGTCGGGTTATGACTCCATCTGGGTTATCGTGGACCGATTGATGAAAACAACCCATTTTCTCCCCATAAGGGCCAAGTACAACGTTCCACAATTAGCCGAGTTGTACATGGAGCTGATCGTGTGCCGTCATGGAGTCCCAAAGAGGATAGTCTCAGATCGAGGTTCTCAGTTTACCTCTAGATTCTGGAGGAAGCTGCAGAAACCCATGGGTACACGACTGGATTTTAGCTCCGCCTATCACCCACAAACTGATGGACAAACCGAAAGAACAAACCAGATTTTGGAAGACATGTTGAGAGCTTGTGCCTTGAAACGTGGGCGTAGTTGGGATAGGAGTTTACCGTACACCGAATTCTCCTATAACAACAGCTATCAAGCTAGCTTGAAGATGTCGCCTTTCAAAGCATTATATGGTAGGCGGTGTAGAACACCACTGTTCTGGAACGAGACCGGACAAAACCAGGTGTTTGGACCCGAAGTGCTACAAGAAGCTGAAAAGCAAATCCAAACGGTATGGGAGAACCTAAATGCTGCCCAGTCACGACAAAAAGGCTATGCGGACAATAGGCGAAGGAATTTGACTTTCGAAATAGGAGACTTCGTATACCTTAAGGGATCGCCTATCCGAGGCCAACGACGTTTCAACGTCAAAGGCAAGCTAGCACCTCGCTACATCGGACCATTTAAGATTTTGGACAAGCGAGGAGAAGTAGCCTATCAACTAGAGCTCCCAACGCACCTCTCTGACGTACACAATGTGTTTCATGTATCCCAGCTCAAGAAATGCTTGAGAGTACCAGGGGAACGAATACCAATGTAAGAGCTTGAACTTCAAGAGGACCTGACTTACAAGGAGCACCATGTCCGAATTTTGGACGTAAAGGAAAGGGTCACCAGAAACAAAGTGATCCGATGGTGCAAGGTACAATGGAGCCATCACACCGAAGTTGAAGCCACATGGGAGCGTGAAGAAGACATCAAGGCAGAGTTTCCTCATCTGTTCTATACTAACGAATATCGAGGGCGAGATTCAATTTAAGGGGGTAGATTTGTGACACCCTCATCTCTGGTTTCTGCATGTATTCATATTTCATGTAGAGAAAACATTTTAAAAGAAGTAGGAACAGAGAAATTATAAAAAAGATAGCTAGTAAGAGCTGAATCCAGTTCACAGAGAGCACCGAAGACAACTTCCGCAGCCCGCTGGCCACGTGGCGTGTTCGGAGCTCATCCCTGCAAAGTAGGAAGAGGTCCGCCGCTAAACTGACTACGTGGCAGGATCGGGGCTCATCTCCGCTAAGAGGGAGAGGTCCGACCCTGAGGAACACGTGTTGCTCGGAGCTAGCCTCTGCGGATGAAGCAAAGGCATTTCCGCAGGACACATGTCACCTTCAGAGCTAGTCACCATGGAAATCAGAGGACCGGTCCCACGGGATACGTGTCGATCTCGGAGCTCACCTCCAAGAGGTCTGGTTCCATTGAACACATGTCACCACCGGAGCTTATCTCCGGGAAGTCCATCACTGTTGGACACGTGTCAACCTCGGAGCTTGTCTCTGAGAAGAGAGGAAAGGTCCGGCACTGACACGTGGCGTGTGCGGAGCCACCTTCGAGTAAGAGAGGAGGTCCTGACCACAAGGATACGTGGCGCACGCGGAGCTCACCTCCGAAGGAGAGGGAAGTCTTGCTCACTTGACACGCGGCACAACCGGAGCTCATCCCTGCGGAGAGGGAGAGACCAGGACCCGGTGGACACGTGGAGCCTCCGGAGCTCATCACCGAGGAGATAATGAGTTCTGGAGCGGTTTTTGGATTCTGTACGCGTAGAAATACTGGAACAGAAACTGACCTGAATTCCACAATGATACCACACCAAATCAATTAAAGATAAGTTGTAAGATTCAACGACAGATTTGAACAGGACTCTTATTTGGGATACAATAAGATTAGGACTCGTCTCTTCCCGATTATAAATAGAACCCAGGACCTCTAGCCGAAACCACAAACTTCTTTTCCAACTCCTGAGCCGACGACTTAGAGCCCTAGTCCCAACCCGCCGAGTAAACCATCGCCGGAGTGCAGCAAGGAAGATCGCCGGAGGAAAGCCCAACGATCTGAGGAGGACCTCGAGACCGAGAAGAACGTAAGTTAGGTCTCCAATACCACCTTACGACATCGTTGTGTTTTCTTTGCATCTGTTCTTTGGTTCCTTTCAAACAGAAGCCTTCTCGTGGAAAGATCACTTGATGATCAGGTTGATCTAAAGACAAGATCATCGCCACGTCCACTTTTAATCCGAACACCTCTGTTCATCATAAAATCCATGCAAACCATGCAAGAACACGTACAAACCAATCTAATAAAACTAAACATAGGATAGCATGCATATGCATCGTCGCATATAGTTTAAGGTTTGTGCATGATATTGATTGCTGCAAATCTTGTGTGCACGTGATCCTACATAGCAGGACAAGCTCAGGGAGCTGTCTACGACGAGCTGCAGCTACAAGGTTTTGAGATCCAAGAACAACCGGAACAGCGAGAACAAGGCAAGTGCTCCTTGACCATATTGATCCTATGTTTTGGGTGAAACTGTTTTGTTTTGTGAAAAGGTGTGTGTGCTGAGTCAAACACGATGGGAAGCCCTTTTTATATGAGTTTACTAGTTTTGGTTAAACCACCCTTGTCGCCAGGGAAATTTATAAGTCAGGTATGGTTTTTTACTTTTATGCTTCGCTGAGTCCATGGGATTGGGAAGCGAGATAGATGTGTCTAGCTAACTGCACTCGTAATGATAATGAGGAATTGATGATGTTAATGAACATGGATCAGAGGGAGATCTAGGCAAGCTTGGGTTTGTGAATGAGGTAGCATGAGATGGTGGTATACTTGCCGTAGATCTAAGGACCGGTTCATGCATGCACATGCCAGGATAACAGTGCCACCACAAGGCTAAGTATCGGTGCGGCTTAGCTGAGTAATTAGGTAAGTTGCTAGAGTGGCGCGGGGAATGGGAGTCGAGTGAGGACTTCCCTGGGAATTGCATGGCACAAGAAGGGGCCCGTGGGTGGGAGAATTGTTGATTCTAGCCTGCCGGTGAAACCTTAGTGAGTCCATACATCTAGTAGCTCCTTTGTAAAGGCTATTTTGTGAACTCTTGACCATACACCGACGGTTGTGTACTGGTGTCGAAGTGTGTGGTTGACACTTCCCCTAGACCTGCACTGGGCAGCCCGCGGAGGTTCTTTTTCGGAGGGGCTAGTCACTTGCGGAGAGCTTGAGCGTAGGGACGAGTTTGGGAAGAGCTTGACACGGCGAGTTTTACGTGGTTCGGGCCGCCGGAGCGTAAAACCCTACGTCCACGGCGAGCTGAGGTGCTCGCTGTATTGCTTGTTGCTCAGAACCGGAGTCCTGAGCTTGAGGGTGAGTTACACCTAGGGTATGAGTTGCTGGAGAGCGAACCCAGGGTGCAAATGGCTAGAGTGCGAACCCTTGCTAACGTTGCCTACCCAAGCCTTTTATAGTCCAAGGCTCATGTGGCTTACAAGGGGGACCCGGGACCCGACAGGTGGTCCCGGGGAGATTGCCTGCCGACTATCGTATCTGCAGTTATGTCGGTAGTTGTCTCTGGCGAAGGCTTCTGAGTCTTCGTCTTGCTGCCCTGCCCATGCCGCCTGCTAGTCATAGTGGTTGATGACGGCGGAGGCGGCAGGGGATGTCTTTCGCTGTGTTTATTGGCTGACAGGTTCTGACACCGCGTGCCAGTCTGTGATGCGACTGGGCGCAACGGCACCTGACAGAGGCGTGCTCCGCATCTCCGCGTCTTGGGAAGGCGCGGGCCTTGAATACCTTGTACGGGCAAGGTATGGGGCGTCTTTATGCCCGCTGTCTACCGCTCGGGGGCAGGCAGCGCTCTTCTGCTGGACACGTGGCGGGCCCGGAGCCCTCCTCAGAGGAGGGGGTGGTTCGGTCCCGTAGGACACGTGGAGCCTTCGGACCTCTCCCCGCGGAGGGGGAGGTCCGGCTTCTGTTGGCCACGTGGCGGGCCCGGAGCTCTCCTCTGAGGAGAGGGGGGCCCGGCCCTGCTGGACACGTGGAGCCTTCGGGCCTCTCCCCGGTGGAGGGGGGAGGTCCGGCTTATGCAGGCCACGTGGCGAGCCCGGAGCTCTCCTCTGAGGAGAGGGAGGTCCGGCCCCGCTGGACGCGTGGCGCCTTCAGAGCTCTCCCTGCGGAGAAGGGCGAGATCCTTAGGCATTTTCCCCTGTGCGCGGGTGTCAGTACCCGCGATATGGGGTACCCCCGCGCACAGGGGAAAATGCCTAAGGAACTCGCCCTTCTCCGGAGGGAGAGCTCCGAAGGCACCACGCGTTAGGCGGGGCCGGACCTCCCTCTCCTCAGAGGAGAGCTCCGGGCTCACCGCGTGGCCTGCAGAAGCCGGACCTCCCCCTCCGCGGGAGAGAGGTCCGAAGGCGCCACGTGTCCAGCGGGGCCGGACCCCCCCTCTCCTCAGAGGAGAGCTCCGGGCCCGCCACGTGGCCGTCAAAAGCCAGACCTCCCCCTCCGCGGGGAGAGATCCGAAGGCTCCACGTGTCCTGCGGGGCCAGACCCCCTCTCCTCTGAGGAGGGCTCCGGCCCCGCCACGTGTCCAGCAAAAGAGCGCTGCCTGCCCCCGAGCGGTAGGCAGCGGGCGTAAAGACGCCCCATACCTTGCCCGTACAAGGTATTCAAGGCCCACGCCTTCCCAAGACGCGGAGACGCGGAGCACGCCTCTGTCAGGTGCCGTTGCGCCCAGTCGCATCACAGACTGGCGCGCGGTGTCAGAGCCTGCCAGCCAATAAACGCAGCGACAAGACATCCCATGCCGCCCCCGCCGTCATCAACCACTACGGCTAGCATGCGGCATGGGCAGGGCGGCAAGACGAGGACTCAGAAGCCTTTGCCAGAGACAACTACCGACATAACTGCGGATACAATAGTCTGCAGGCGATCTCCCCGGGACCACTTGTCGGGTCCCGGGCCCCCCTTGTAAGCCACATGAGCCTTGGACTATAAAAGGCTTGGGTAGGCAATGTTAGCAAGGGTTCACACTCCGGCAACTCATACGCTAGACATCAGTCATCCCCAAGCTCAGGACTCCGGTTCTGAGCAACAAGCAATGCAGCGAGCTCCATAGCTCGCCGTGGATGTAGGGTTTTACGCTCAGGCGGCCTGAACCACGTAAAACTCGCCGTGTCAAGCTCTTCCTAACTCGTCCATACGCTCAAGCTCTCCGCAAGCGACTAGCCCCACCGAAAAAAGAACCTCCGTGGGCTGCCCAGTGCAGGCCCAGGGGAAGTGTCGACCGCACACTTCGACAGCGGGGGTACCCCATATCGCGGGTACCGACAGTGGCCCCCGGGCTCACCTCGGGGGAGGTAACGAGCCCGAGGTGAGGCCTTCTCCTACCCGCGCACTTTCTTGCTTTGAGTATTCCCTGTGCTGGCAGGGTCTTGACGGCTTCGGACTTCAGCCTCTTAGGAGTGGGTGAAGCCTGGTATCGGAGCTCGGCCCGGCTGTGGGGGCGGAGGTCCGGAAGTCATCGGAGCTCAGGTCCACGAAGGGCGTGAGGTCCGGCATCAGGGCTCGCCTCTGAAAGGAGGGCCAGGGCTGGCATCGGAGCTCGGCCCAGCTGTGGGGGCGGAGGTCCGGAAGTCATCGGAGCTCAGGCCAGCGAAGGGCGTGAGGTCCGGAGGTCATCGGATATCAGGCCAGCAAAGGGCGTGAGGTCCGGCATCAGCGCTCGCCTCTGAAAGGAGGGCGAGGGCTGGCCTCTGAGCTCGGCCCAGCTGTGGGGGCGGAGTCTGGAAGTCATCGGAGCTCAGGCCAACGAAGGGCCTGAGGTCCGGCATCAGCGCTCGCCTCTGAAAGGAGGGGGAGGGCTGGCCTCGGAGCTCAGCCTGGCTGTGCAGGCGGAGGTCCGGAAGTCATCGGAACTCAGGCCAGCGAAGGGCGTGAGGTCCGGAGGTCATCGGAGCTCAGGCCAGCGAAGGGTGTGAGGTCCGGCATCAGCGCTCGCCTCTGAAAGGAGGGCGAGGGCTGGCCTCGGAGCTCGGCATGGCTGTGGAGGCGGAGTCCGGAAGTCATCGGACCTCAGGCCAACGAAGGGCGCGAGGTCCGGCATCAGCGCTCGCCTCTGAAAGGAGGGCGAGGGCTGGCCTCGGAGCTCGGCCTGGCTGTGGAGGCGGAGGTCCAGAAGTCATCGGAACTCAGGCCAGCAAAGGGCGTGAGGTCCGGAGGTCATCGGAGCTCAGGACAGCGAAGGGCGTGAGGTCCGACATCAGCGCTCGCCTCTGAAAGGAGGGCAAGGGCTGGCCTCAGAGCTCGGCCTGGCTGTGGAGGCAGAGGTCCAGAAGTCATCGGACCTCAGGTCAGCGAAGGGCGTGAGGTCCGGAGGTCATTGGAGCTCAGGCCAACGAAGGGCGTGAGGTCCGGCATCAGCGCTCGCCTCTGAAAGCAGGGCGAGGGCTGGCCTCGGTGCTCGGCCTGGCTGTGGAGGCGGAGTCCGGAAGTCATCGGAGCTCAGGCCAACAAAGGGCGTGAGGTCCGGCATCCGCGCTCGCCTCTGAAAGGAGGGCGAGGGCTGGCCTCGGAGCTCGGCCTGGCTGTGGAGGCGGAGTCCGGAAGTCATCGGAACTCAGGCCAGTGAAGGGCATGAGGTCCGGAGGTCATCGGAGCTCAGGCCAGCGAAGGGCGTGAGGTCCGGCATCAGCGCTCGCCTCTGAAAGGAGGGCAAGGGCTGGCATCGGAGCTCGGCCAAGCTGTGGGGGCGAAGTCCGGCACTGCTCAGTGGTCCCCCCTTTCCTGTCCCTTAGTCTCATTTGGCTTACTGTCCCAGGCCGGAATGTGGAGCTTGGGGAATCCAGTGCACTTGGTCCCGGAGGTCTGGCCCCAGCCCCAGTCAGGGTGTAACCGTCCGGCCCCCTGGTACTCAGACCGTAGCGCTGGGGGGCAGAGTGCGCATGCTTTGGGTGCAAGACCGGGCAAAGCAAGGCTCCTGAACCCCCGGTCTAGCGTAGGTCTTTTCTCGGAGGAGACCAACTGGCGGTATAGTACCCTTACAGGGGGAGATCCAAAAGGCCACCGGGCCTCTGGCAGGTACCCCAAGCACTACCGCCTTCGGCAGGACGGCAAATATCGTCTATGCATGAGAGCAGGAAAGAGGAACCGAGTGTACAATGGACGCACACTGTCGAAGTATGTGGTCGACACTTCCCCCGGACCTGCACTGGGCAGCCCGCGGAGGTTCTTTTTTGCAGAGGCTAGTCACTTGCGGAGAGCTTAAGCATATGGACGAGTTAAGGAGGAGCTTGACACGGCGAGTTTTACGTGGTTCAGGCCGCCGGAGCATAAAACCCTACGTCCACGGCGAGCTGAGGAGCTCGCTGTATTGCTTGTTGCTCAGAACCGGAGTCCTGAGCTTGGGGATGAGTGATGTCTAGCGTATGAGTTGCTGGAGAGCGAACCCCTGCTAACGTTGCCTACCCGAGCCTTTTAAAGTCCAAGGCTCGTGTGGCTTACAAGGGGGGCCCGGGACCCGACAGGTGGTCCCGGGGAGATTGCCTGCAGACTATCGTATCCGCAGTTATGTCGATAGTTGTCTCTGGCGAAGGCTTCTGAGTCTTCATCTTTCCGCCCAGCCCATGCCGCCTGCTAGCCGTAGTGGTTGATGACGGCGGGGGCGGCAGGGGATGTCTTGTCGCTGCGTCTATTGGCTGGCAGGCTCTGACACCGCGCGCCAGTCTGTGTTGCGACTGGGCGCAACGGCACCTGACAGAGGCGTGCTCCGCGTCTCCGCGTCTTGGGAAGGCGCGGGCCTTGAATACCTTGTACGGGCAAGGTATGCGGTGTCTTTACGCCCGCTGCCTACCGCTCGGGGGCAGGCAGCGCTGTTCTGCTGGACACGTGGCGGGCCCGGAGCCCTCCTCAGAGGAGAGGGGGGTCTGGCCCCGTAGGACACGTGGAGCCTTCGGACCTCTCCCCGCGGAGGGGGAGGTACGGCTAGTGTCGGCCACGTGGCAAGCCCGGAGCTCTCCTCTGAGAAGAGGGAGGTCCGGCCCTGCTGGACACGTGGCGCCTTCGGATCTCTCTCCCGTGGAGGGGAAGGTCCGGCTTCTGCAGGCCACGTGGCGAGCCCGGAGCTCTCCTCTGAGGAGAGGGAGGTCCGGCCCCGCTGGACACGTGGCGCTTTCGGAGCTCTCCCAGCGGAGAAGGGCGAGATCCTTAGGCATTTTCCCCTGTGCGCGGGGGTACCCCATATCACGGGTACCGACAGTGGCCCCCGGGCCCATCTTGGGGGAGATAGCAAGCCCGAGGTGGGACCTCCGTCTATTCTGTTCCGCGCACTTTCTCTAAGTCCCGCATTAACCGCTGCCGGAGCACGAACAGTCGCGGGATCGTGGGGGCGTGCGCCCACTTGATGGTTGCCTTTACTGCGGCGGTTCCCAAGGCTGCCATTCCTGTACGTCGCGGCGCTTTCTTCCGGAACCGCCGAAGCGCCTTGCCGGCTTGTCTTCCAGGGAGACTGACTCCTTGACCCACCGCTTCAGTTGGGCGGCTTGGGTCCACCTGTCATCGGTGCTCGGTCTCAGAGCCAATGCGGTTGCCGATGCGATGTATTCGAAGATTTTCAAATCACCTCAAATCTTTCCTGGAAAGTTTTAAAAGGGGATCTCACCCGCACCGCGGCTTCCCTTCGCATTTCCTAGCGCTCGTTCTTCCCTTGAACTCTTGCGCCTCGGCTTTCCTGTCCTTGTGCTCTCTTCCGCCATGGCTTCCAACTTGCTCCCGACGCGTCTCGTTCGTTCCTCCGAGCTTGGGCCAGTGCGCAGGCTGTTGGGCTGGCGCACGGAGGAACAGAAACGCTGGCTCTGCCAGGGATCTCTCCCCCTGATCCTGGAAAAGGGGGAGATGGTCTTCTTCACTGCCTATGCTCTGGCGGGGTTCGTCCCGCCAATTTCTTCCTTCTTTGTCACACTGCTGGAGACGTATGGGCTCCAGCTCCACCATCTCTCTCCCAACTCCTTCGAAATGGCCGCTGTCTTCGTCCACTTCTGCGAGATGTTTGTGGGGGTGCACGCTTCTTTGACGCTCTTCCGCTACTTCTTTGTGTTGCGGACGACTGGGCGCGGCTCGAAGACCCAGATGGGGGCGTACTACTTCCAACATCGCTGCAAGGACCCAAAGGTCTCTGGGTACCTTCTGCCCTTCAGCGCATCAAGATGGGAAAACTGGAGGGAGAGTTGGGTGGTAGTGCAGACCGACGAGCACGATCGCCTACAACTCCCGACCGCTAGCCCAACCACCGATCGTCGCTTCTAGGAGGAGATCCCTGAGCTGGAGCAGGAGTACGCCCCGGTGTTGGAGCGGATCCGGTTCTTGGCCAACAAGGGGCTGACGTCCCTGATGGTGCTGATGGACTTCATGTCGCGCTGTATTGCGCCCTTGCAGCAGGGCAGTCGCCCAGCGTGGTACTATACTGGCGAGCAGGACTGTACCAGGCTGGAGAGGGGCCCTGGCTCTGATCCTTCCGACGAGGAGCTGTACGAAATGGTGGGCAAGGTGAGCGGCGACTACATTCCCAGTGGTGACCCCGCCCTTCCACCCTCTGCTACCCCCCTCTTCCTAGAGCCATAGAGGAGGTCAGAGCTCCTGCAGAAGATGCCAAACCTCGACGACATCGGGATCGCTGTCCGGCAGGTCGGGGATGCCTTCCGGGGTATCACGATCCCAGGAACCGAGCGCTCCAGATCGGGGCACGAGGCGTCTGCTGCTGCCCAACCCTTCCCAAGAGCCGACGGAACTCAAGCCGCCGACAAGGGGAAGGGGAAGGAGCCGGCCCCCGGGCATCCAGAGAAGAAACGCGCCCGGTCTCCTTCGAGGGCGCCGCCTGCGCCGAGTCAGGGTGCCAGAGCACCCTTGCACCCATCTCCCGGGGGTGCTGGTCCATCGGGTGGCGACCCGAAGAGGCCCCGGGTGTCCCACCCCAGCGGGTCTCTCCCCGGACAGCGGCAGTCCGAAGTAACCCAAGCGCCTCGTCATCCTTCCCCAAGCGGAGGGGCTTCTAGGACGGATGCTGGTGGGGCAACGCCGGGGAGTGTGCCGGGGGTCCAGGCGCCACGTCCCACGACCATTCCAACCGCAGGTCCTGGCGGTTCACTTACAGCCCAGAGGCCGGTGCTACAAGCCCGTTGGAGCGCTCATGTCGCCCAGTAAGTGTTGCTCCTTCTGGCTTGTAGGAGCAGCGTTCTCATCTCCTCTCTTAGCCTGAGAGCTTTCTTTCCTTGCAGGGACCGACCGGCTGCCGGGGGCGGGCCCCTTACCCGGCCGTCTCCAACTGACGGAGGCTCCGCGCCTCAGCATCTGGGAACCGTGGTGGCTCCCATGGCCCCCAAGTCGACGGGGGCTACCTCCGTGCCGGCGGGTTCACCCTCCGCGGTGGCTGCATCCGCACCTGTCTTCCCTCCTTTACTAGCCAAGAAATCCGGTCCTGAGACTGGGAGGGCCGCTGCAGGTGCACCTGCTGGCCCCCTGGCTTCCTTAGGGCAGCGTCCCACTCCGGTTGCTGAGGCACCAGCGCCTCCGCCGGTCTTAGACTCGACAGGGGGGGTCAGGTGTGTGACTCCTGCCCCCTCTGTCCCGGCGCCCGTGTGGGATGCCTTGGGGCGTGTCCAGACCAGCGCCCGACAGCTCCAGGCCGCCTTCGAGCAGGAGCGGGGGGCGCTGGCCGGCGAGAGGGAACGCCTTCTCAGCTGGCAGCAGCGGGCCCAGGAGGCTAGGGCGGATCTTGACTCGAGGCAGTCAAGGCTTGAGGCCATGAGTGCTCTGCTTGATACTCGGAAGAAGGCCATTAGCCGCTTGGAGTCAGAGACCCGGCGGTTTCGTGGTTCCTACCACGAGGCCCTGGCCCATGTTGAAGCCAAAGCCGAGGAGCGTTCTGCCGCCGCGGAGGATTTGCGGCTGCAGGTAGCTCGTAGAGAGTGCGCCGTCGCCGATCGGGAACGCGCTGCAGCGGCCGAGGAGGAGAAGACCACCGCCCGGCTGAGAGCCAAAGTGGGGGAGCTGAGGGTTTGGACCGAGGCGCTGGAGCTCCGTGAGTCGGCTGCTGCCGCGAGGGAGGAGCAGTTCTCCCAGGAGCGCCAGGTGGCGATGGATCGCGAGCTGGCGGCTCGCCAAGAGGTAGAGAAGCTCCAGTCTTTGCTGTCCGCCGAGGCCCAGGCGGTCTGGGGCTTTATTGCCAAGGAGGGGTCCGCCTAGGCTCCTCTTGGTTTCAGCCCTGTGCGGATGGAGGCTCCGGCGCGGCAGATGTCCAAAGCAATCCCGGCACTTGAGTCCATCGGCGACAAGCTGGGTCGGCTTGAAGCGGTGATCGCCGACGAGCTTGGAGTGGAAGGACGGGGCCTGGCGAAGGAGGTCGCTATGCACGTACTGGCGTGCTTCCGGAGCCAAGACCCTTTGTCGGTACCCACGATATGGGGTACCCCGCGCATAGGGGAAAATGCCTAAGGATCTCGCCCTTCTCCGCAGGGAAATCTCCGAAGGCGCCACGTGTCCAGTGGAGCCGGACCTCCCTCCCCTCAGAGGAGAGCTCCGGGCTCGCCACGTGGCCTACAGCAGCCAGACCTCCCCCGTCCGTGGGGAGAGCTCCGAAGGTGCCACATGTCCCGCGGGGCCGGACCTCCCCCTCCTTAGAGGAGAGCTCCGGACCCGCCACGTGGCCTAAAGCAGCCAGAACACCCCCCTCCATGGGGAGAGCTCCGAAGGTGCCACATGTCCCGCGGGGCCGGACCTACCCCTCCTTAGACGAGAGCTCCGGACCCCCCACGTGGCCGACAGAAGCCAGACCTCCCCCCTCCGCAGGGGAGAGGTCCGAAGGCTCCACGTGTCCTGCGGGGCCGGACCTCCCCTTACTCAGAAGAGAGCTCCGGGCCCGCCACGTGTCCAGCAGACAGCGCTGCCTGCCCCCAGGCGGTAGGCAGCGGACGTAAAGACGCCCCATACCTTGCCCATACAAGGTATTCAAGGCCCGCGTATTCCCAAGACGCGGAGACGCGGAGCACGCCTATGTCAGGTGCCGTTGCGCCCAGTCGCATCACAGACTGGCGCGCAGTGTCAAAGCTTGCCAGCCAATAAACGCAGCGACAAGACATCCCATGCCGCCCCCGCCGTCATCAACCACTACGACTAGCATGCGCCATGGGCAGGGCTGCAAGACGAAGACTCAGAAGCCTTCGCCAGAGACAACTACCGGCATAACTGCAGATACGGTAGATAACAGTCAATCTCCCCGGGACCACCTGTCGGGTCCTGGGCCCCCCTTGTAAGCCACCCGAGTCTTGGACTATAAAAGGCTCGGGTAGGCGACGTTAGCAGGGGTTCGGACTCCTGCAACTCATACGCTAGCCATTCACCCCCAAGCTGTAACTCATCCTCAAGATCAGGACTCCGGTTCTGAGCAGCAAGCAATACAGCGAGCTCCATAGCTCGCCGTGGACGTAGGGTTTTACGCTCCGGCAGCCTGAACCACGTAAAACTCACCGTGTCAAGCTCTTACTAACTCGTCCATATGCTCAAGCTCTCCGCAAGGGACTAGCTCCACCGAAAAAAGAACCTCCGCGTGCTGCCCAGTGCAGGCCCGGGGGAAGTGTCGACCGAACACTTCGACATTTGGCGCTGTCGGTACCCGCGATATGGGGTACCCCCGCGTACAGGGGAAAATGCCTAAGGATCTCGTCCTTCTCCACAGGGAAAGCTCCAAAGGCGCCACATGTCCCGCGGGGCCGGACTTCCCTCCCGTCAGAGGAGAGCTCCAGGCTCGCCACGTGGCCTACAGCAGCCAGACCTCCCCCCTCCGTGGGGAGAGCTCCGAAGGTGCCACATGTCCCGCGGGGCCAGACCTCCCCCTCCTCAGAGGAGAGCTCCGGACCCGTCACGTGGCCGATAGAAGCCGGACCTCCCCCCTCCGCGGGGGAGAGGTCCAAAGGCTCCACGTGTCCTGCGGGGCCGGACCTTCCCCTCCTCAGAGGGGAGCTCCTGGACCGCCACGTGTCCAGCAGACAGTGCTGCCTGCCCCCGAGCGATAGGCAGCGGGCGTAAAGACGCCCCATACCTTGCCCGTACAAGGTATTCAAGGCCCGCGCCTTCCCAAGACGCAGAGACGCGGAGCACGGCACTGTCAGGTGCCGTTGCACCCAGTCGCATCACAGAATGGCGCGCAGTGTCAGAGCCTGTCAGCCAATAAACGCGGCGACAAGACATCCCATGCCGCCCCCGCCATCATCATCCACTATGACTAGCATACGGCATGGGCAGGGCGGCAAGACGAAGACTCAGAAGCCTTCGTCAGAGACAACTACCGGCATAACTGCGGATACGATAGTCTGCAGGCAATCTCTCAGGGACCACCTGTCGGGTCCCGGGCCCCCCTTGTATGCCACACGAGCCTTGGACTATAAAAGGCTCGGGTAGGCAACGTTAGCAGGGGTTCGCACTCCCGCGACTCATACGCTAGCCATTCACCCCCAAGCTGTAACTCATCCTCAAGCTCAGGACTCCGGTTCTGAGCAGCAAGCAATACAGCGAGCTCCATAGCTCGCCGTGGACTTAGGGTTTTACGCTCCGGTGGCCTGAACCATGTAAAACTCGCCGTGTCAAGCTCTTACTAACTCGTCCATATGATCAATCTCTCCGCAAGGGCCTAGCCCCACCGAAAAAAGAACCTCCGCGGGCTGCCCAGTGCAGGCCCGGGGGAAGTGTCGACCGAACACTTTGACATTTGGCGTGCCAGGTAGGGGGCTTTTCCCTTGCGCGACGAGTTTCCGCCGACGAAGATGACCAAGCTTCCTTCAGCGGCAAACTCCCCTCCCCCGCATTCATGGCGAACCGTGACTAGGGGGGAGTACATGTCGACACACTCAGGACGGAGTGTGTCGGCTCAAGCTGGGAGCCAGCAGCCGGCTCTGGCAGCGCCGACCCCGGCCATGCAGGCTCCAACCAGCGTCAGGTCTTCAGTAGCGCTGGGCGTACCCGGTGGGGTGCGCTAGCTGCAGCAAGAGCGCTACTGCACAGTCCGCCTGCTGGGGACGCGCCTCAGGCAGCGACCCAGCAGTGGATTCGCGAGGTAGACCATCTCGTCGCCGCCGCAAACCCTCGACTTCGGCGGGGACGACGCTCCGGCCAACCGGCTGTGTCGCTGATGCGCACACCAATGGTTGGCGAGCAGACGGAAGATTCCAGCTCCACCAGGCTCCAGTCGACGGATCTGATGACAGAGCTGGAACGGTGTCACTTGGGCCATGATGCCTGGGTATACCTCGAGCAACACCGAGAAAGGCGTCGCAACCAAGAGGCTGGCGACAAACTCTCCTCCCCCGCGTTCGCGGCGAACCGTTACCAGGGGGGAGTACATGTCGACATACTCAGGACGGAGTGTGTCGGCGCAAGCTGGGAGCCAGCAGCCGGCTCTGGCAGCGCCTACCCCGGCAATGCAGGCTCCGACCAGCATGAGATCTTCTGCAGCGATAAGCAAACCCCACAGGGGAGCGCTAGCTGCAGCAAGAGCGCTACTGCGCAACCCACCTGCTGGGGACGCACCTCATTCGGTAACCCAGCAGTGGATACGTGAGGTAGACCGCCTCGTCGTCGCCACCGCAAATCCTCGAATTCGGCGGGGACGACGCTCCGGTCAACCGGCTGTGTCGCTGACGCGCACGCCAACGGTTGACGGGCAGACGGCGGACTCCAGCTGCACCAGGCTTCCGTCGACGGATCTGAGGGCAGAGCTGGAGCGATGCCGCCTGGGCCAAGATGCCCGAGTGTTCCTCGAGCGACGTCGAGAAAGGCGTCGCATCCAAGAGGCTGGCGACAGCATGACGTCGGCCTCGACCCAGCCTGAAGGGAAGATCTTCGCCACGCGAGCTCTGCCCCAGGCGTACGCCGCGCAGCATATGCCACAGCCATATGTCCTGCAACGGCGCCCTCGGTCTATGGAGCAGCCTTGCTCATACCGGGGTACACTGTGCCAGGTGCGAACCAAGCGTTCGCGGCACCAATACCTGCGGCAACAGGAGCAGGATGTGCGGCCCTTGCGCCCCACCTTCGCTTCGCGCGGTGGCCTTGCAAGTTTTGGCCGCACCTGCCCGAAAAGTACGACGGCAGCGTTAACCCGGCGGAGTTCCTCCAGATCTACTCCACCGCCGTACTTGCAGCAGGAGGGGATGAGGCTGTCATGGCCAACTACTTCCCCGCCGCCTTGACTGGCCCTGCCCGGTCTTGGCTCATGAACCTCCCTCAGGGTTCCATAACTTCCTGGGGAGAGCTCTGTCGGCAGTTCATCGCCAACTTCGGCAGCTCCTACACCCGTCCCGGCACGGAGCTTGACCTCCACGCTATCAAGCAACAACCCGGGGAGTCGCTACGCTCTTTCATCCAGCGGTTTCCCAGGTACGCAACACCATCCCGCATATTCAAAGTGCTTCTGTGGGGGTAGCGTTCCGGCAGGGTGTCCGGGACGAGAAGATGCTTGAGAAGCTTGCAACCAGAGAGGTCTGCGATGCCTCTGAGCTCTTCAGCCTGGCGAACAAGTGCGCCAGAGCAGCCGAAGGGCGGAATTGGCACTCACTGCCAGCTTCCGAAGCCAGAAGACAGCCCGAAGACGGCGGAGTTCAAGCTGAGCTTCAGACCACGTAAGACAGCCAAGAGCCAAGCACTGGCTTACTTTGTGGCTGAGTGGACGCCAACGATGGCTGACCCAGGGGGCTGCGAAGACGGTGAACCAATGTACCGAGCTCCGGTCTTCACCGGGCCTCACTGGATGCTCTTCTTCGACGGCTCCTCGCGAAAGCAGGGGGCCAGTGCCAGCGTACTGCTTCTCATGCCATCGGGGGAGCAGTCTGGGTACATGGTGCGTCTCAATTCCAAGGCAACCAACAACTTGGCAGAGTATGAAGCACTCATCTTTGGCCTAAAAGACAGTCCTGTCTCTGGGCGCTCGCCAGTTGTTGGCGCAGGGCGACTCCCAGCTAGTTATCAAGCAAGTTAAGGGTGAATGCCCCTGCAATGACCCACAGCTAGCTGCTTATCTGCTCCACGTGCAGATGTTGGAGAAAGACTTCCTCGCCTTGGACCTGCGCCATGTACCGCACGCTGTCAAGGCCGCAGCTGATGACCTCTCAACAAAGGCCTCCATCAGAGCCCCTGCGCCTGAAGGAGTCTTCGAGAGGACGTTGCTGCGGTCCACAGCCCGGCCCGCCGAGCCGGGCGAATGGGGCTGAATCAGTGCCACGAAGCTAGGCAGTCCCGACAGCCATGGATGCCGCCAAACGATCGTAAGCGTCACTGGGGACTCCGTGCAACCCAGGGCTCAAGATCCAGAAGCTCAAGTAGTCCCGATGCATGGACCACGGAGGTCCGGGACACCTTGAAGGACATCCTTCCTGATGAACATGCATTCGCTGAACGGGTGGTGCGGATGGCTAAGTGCTACGCGCTGGTATCTTTACTGGCGTGGCGCCACGACATCCTATTGCGGTGCATAACCCAGGAGGAAGGCTGCGAATAGCTTGCAGTAGTCCAAGGAGGCGAGTGCTGGGAACGCTCATCGTCCCGCACGCTGGTCGGTTAAGCCACCCGGCCTGGCTCCTACTGACCGAGAGCCACCTGGACGCCGTCAAACCGGTTAGGATGCAATGCGTGCCAGCTCCACGCCAAGCAGACCCACACAACCGGTGCAGACGCGCACCCAAAGCCGTCGGGGGATACCGGCTCCTCCATGTCGAGGGCCAGCCGGACTTCCCAGGGCCGGGTCACGGGAACTACCCTTCCACATGGTATGCGGGGCCGAAACCGTGCTTCCCCCTGAGATCGCCATGGGGGTCCCCCCGTGTCCGGCGTACGACGAAGCCACGCATGACCCGCTCTGTGTGAAGACAGGCGCTCCGACGCCACCCCAGTAAGTTCACCATGCTTACTTAGGTGTTTATTTAAATGACGCATTAATTTATATGAACACCTCCCCACGCTCTAGACAGTGTGCGTCCATTCTACACTCGGTTCCTCTTTCCTGCTCTCATGCATAGTCGATATTTGCCGTCCTGCCGAAGGCGGTAGTGCTTGGGGTACCTGCCTGAGGCCCGGTGGCCTTTTGGATCTCCCGCTGTAAGGGTTCTGTACCGCCAGTTGGTCTCCTCCAAGAAAAGACCTACGCTAGACCGGGGGGTCAGGAGCCTTGCTTTTTCCGGTCTTGCACCCAAAGCTTGCGCACTCTGCCCCCCGGCGCTGCGGTCTGAGTACCAGGGGGCCGGACGGTTACACCCTGACTGGGGCTGGGGACGGACCTCCGGGACCAAGTGCACTGGATTACCCAAGCCCCGTATTCCGGCCTGGACAGTAAGCCAAATGAGACTAAGGGACAGGAAAGGGGGGGGGACCACTGAGCAGTTCGGGACCTCCGCCTCCACAGCTAGGCCGAGCTCCGAGGCCAGCCCTCGCCCTCCTTTCAGAGGCGAGCGCTGATGCCGGACCTCACGCCCTTCGTTGGCCTGAGCTCCGATGACTGCCGGACTCCGCCTCCGCAGCCAGGCAGAGCTCCGAGAACAGCCCTCGCCCTCCTTTCAGAGGGTAGCGCTGATGCCGGACCTCACGCCCTTCGCTGGCCTGAGTTCCGATGACTTCCGGACCTCCGCCCCCATAGCTGGGCCGAGCTCCGATGCTAGACCTCGCCCTCCTTTCAGAGGTGAGCCCTGATGACGGACCTCACGCCCTTCGTGGACCTGAGCTCCGATGACTTCCGGACCTCCGCCCCAACAGCCGGGACGAGCTCCGATGCCAGGCTTCACCCTCTCCTAAGAGGCTGAACTCCGAAGCCGTCAAGACCCTGCCACCACAGGGAGTACTCAAGACAAGAAAGTGCGCGGGTAGGAGAAGGCCTCATCTCGGGCTCGTTACCTCCCCCGAGGTGAGCCCGGGGGCCACTGTCGGTACCCGCGATATGGGGTACCCCCGCGTACAGGGGAAAATGCCTAAGGATCTCGTCCTTCTCCGCAGGGAAAGCTCCTAAGGCGCAACATGTCCCGCGGGGCCGGACCTCCCTCCCGTTAGAGGAGAGCTCCGGGCTCGCCACGTGGCCTACAGCAGCCAGACCTCCCCACTCCGTGGGGAGAACTCCGAAGGTGCCACATGTCTCGCGGGGCCGGACCTCCCCCTCCTCAGAGGAGAGCTCCGGACCCGTCAAGTGGCCGACAGAAGCCGGACCTCCCCCCTCCGCGGGGGAGAGGTCCGAAGGCTCCACGTGTCCTATGGGGCCGGACCTCCCCCTCCTCAGAGGGGAGCTCCGGGCTCACCACATGTCCAGCAGACAGCGCTGCCTGCCCCCGAGCGATAGGCAGCGGGCATAACGACGCCCCATACCTTGCCCGTACAAGGTATTCAAGGCCCGCGCCTTCCCAAGATGTGGAGACGCGGAGCACGCCACTGTCAGGTGCCGTTGCGCCCAGTCGCATCACAGACTGGCGCGCAGTGTCAGAGCCTGCCAGCCAATAAACGTGGCGACAAGACATCCCATGCCGCCCCCGCCGTCATCATCCACTACAACTAGCATACGGCATGGGCAGGGCCGCAAGACGAAGACTCAGAAGCCTTCGTCAGAGACAACTACCGGCATAACTGCGGATACGATAGTCTGCAGGCAATCTACCCAGGACCACCTGTCGGGTCCCGGCCCCCCTTGTAAGCCACACGAGCCTTGGACTATAAAAGGCTCGGGTAGGCAACGTTAGCAGGGGTTCGCACTCCCGCAACTCATACGCTAGCCATTCACCCCCAAGCTGTAACTCATCCTCAAGCTCAGGACTCCGGTTCTGAGCAGCAATCAATACAGCGAGCTCCATAGCTCGCCGTGGACGTAGGGTTTTACGCTCCGGCGGCCTGAACCACGTAAAACTCGCCATGTCAAGCTTTTACTAACTCGTCCATATGCTCAAGCTCTCCGCAAGGGCCTAGCCCCACCAAAAAAAGAACCTCCGCGGGCTGCCCAGTGCAGGCCCGGGGGAAGTGTCGACCGAACACTTCGACAGGCGCGCCAGGAAGGGGAGCTTTTCCCTTGCGCGACGAGTTTCCGCCGATGAAGATGACGAAGCTTCCTTCAGCGGCAAACTCCCCTCCCCCGCGTTCGCGGTGAACCGTGATCAGGGGGGAGTACATGTCGACACACTCAGGACGGAGTGTGTCGGCGCAAGCTGGGAGCCAGCAGCCGGCTCTGGCAGCGCCGACACCGGCAATGCAGGCTCCAACCAGCGTCAGGTCTTCAGTAGCGATGGGCGTACCTGGTGGGGGTGCGCTAGCTGCAGCAAGAGCGCTACTGCACAATCCGCCTGCTGGGGACGCGCCTCAGGCAGCGACCCAGCAGTGGATTCGCGAGGTAGACCGTCTCGTCGTCGCCGCCGCAAACCCTCGACTTCGGCGGGGACGACGCTCCGGCCAACCGTCTGTTTCGCTGATGCGCACGCCAATGGTTGGCGAGCAGACGGCAGATTCCAGCTCCACCAGGCTCCAGTCAACGGATCTGAGGACAGAGCTGGAACGGTGTCACTTGGGCCAAGATGCCCGGGTATACCTCGAGCAATGCCGAGAAAGGCGTCGCAACCAAGAGGCTGGAGACAAACTCTCCTCCCCCGCGTTCGCGGCGAACCGTGACCAGGGGGGAGTACATGTCGACACACTCAGGACGGAGTGTGTCGGCGCAAGCTGGGAGCCAGCAGCCGGCTCTGGCAGCGCCGACCCCGGCGATGCAGGCTCCGACCAGCATGAGATCTTCTGCAGCGATAAGCGAACCCCACAGGGGTGCGCTAGCTGCAGCAAGAGCGCTACTGCGCAACCCAGCTGCTGGGGACGCACCTCATTCAGTAACCCAGCAGTGGATACGCGAGGTAGACCGCCTTGTCGTCGCCGCTGCAAACCCTCGACTTCGGCGGGGACGACGCTCCGGTCAACCGGCTGAGTCGCTGACGCGCACGCCAACGGTTGACGGGCAGACGGAGGACTCCAGCTCCACCAGGCTTCCGTCGACAGATCTGAGGGCAGAGCTGGAGTGATGCCACTTGGGCCAAGACGCCCGAGTGTTCCTCGAGCGACGTCGAGAAAGGCGTCGCATCCAAGAGGCTGGCGACAGCATGACGTCGGCCTCGACCCAGCCTGAAGGGCAGATCTTCGCCACGCGAGCTCTGCCCCAGGCGTACACCGCACAGCATATGCCACAATCATATGCCCTGCAAACGGCGCCCTCGGTCTATGGAGCAGCCTTGCCCATACCGGGGTACACTGTGCCAGCGGCGAACCAAGCGTTCGCGGCGCCAACACCTGCAGCAACAGGAGCAGGATGTGCGGCCCTGGCGCCCCACCTTCGCTTCGCGAGGTGGCCGCGCATGTTTCGGCTGCACCTGCCTGAAAAGTACGACGGCAGCGTCAATCCGGCAGAGTTCCTCCAGATCTACTCCACCGCCGTACTTGCCGTAGGAGGGGATGAGGCTGTCATGGCCAACTACTTCCCCGTCGCCTTGACCGGCCCAGCCCGGTCTTGGCTAATGAACCTCCTTCAGGGTTCCATAACTTCCTGGGGAGAGCTCTGCCGGCAGTTCATCGCCAACTTCGGCAGCTCCTACACCCGCACATTCGAAGTGCTTCTGTGGTGGTAGCATTCCGGCAGGGTGTCCGGGACGAGAAGATGCTTGAGAAGCTTGCGACCAGAGAGGTCTGCGATGCCTCTGAGCTCTTCAGCCGGGCGGACAAGTGCGCCAGAGCAGCCGAAGGGCGGAATTGGCACTCACTGCCAGCTTCCGAAGCCGGAAGACAGCCCGAAGATGGCGGAGTTCAAGCTGAGCTCCAGCCACGTCAGACAGCCAAGAGCCAAGCACTGGCTGACTTTGTGGCTGAGTGGACGCCAACGAAGGCTGACCCAGGGGGCCGCAAAGACGGTGAACCAATGTACCGAGCTCCGGTCTTCACCGGGCCTCACTGGACGCTCTTCTTCGACGGCTCCTCATGAAAGCAGGGGGCCAGTGCCGGCGTACTGCTTCTCATGCCATCGGGGGAGCAGTCTGGGTACATGGTGCGTCTCAATTCCAAGGCAACCAACAACTTGGCAGAGTATGAAGCACTCATCTTTGGCCTAAAAGACAGTCCCGTCTCTGGGCGCTTGACAGTTGTTGGCGCAGGGCAACTCCCAGCTAGTTATCAAGCAAGTTAAGGGTGAATGCCCCTGCAATGACCCACAGCTAGCTGCTTATCTGCTCCACGTGCGGATGTTGGAGAAAGACTTCCTCGCCTTGGACCTGCGCCATGTACCGCGCGCTGGCAAGGCCGCAGCTGACGACCTCTCAACGAAGGCCTCCATCGGAGCCCCTGCGCCCGAAGGAGTCTTCGAGAGGACGTTGCTGCGGTCCACAGCCTGGCCCGCTGAGCCGGGCGAAGGGGTCTGAACCAGTGCCTCGAAGCTAGGCAGTCCCGGCAGCCATGGATGCCGCCAAAGGATCGTAAGCATCACTGGGGACTCCGTGCAACCCAGGGCTCAAGATCCAGAAGCTCAAGTAGTCCCGATGCATGGACCACGGAGGTCCGGGACTCCTTGAAGGACATCCTTCCTGATGAACGTGCATTCGCTGAACGGGTGGTGCGGATGGCTAAGTGCTACGCGCTGGTATCTTTACTGGCGTGGCGCCCCGACATCCTATTGTGGTGCATAACCCAGGAGGAAGGCTGCGAATAGCTCGCAGTAGTCCAAGGAGGCGAGTGCTGGGAACGCTCATCATCCCGCACGCTGGTCTGTTAAGCCACCAGGCATGGCTCCTACTGACCGAGAGCCACCAGGACGCCGTCAAACCGGTTAGGGATGCAATGCGTGCCAGGTCCACGCCAAGCAGACCCACACAACTGGTGCAGACGCGCACCCAGAGCCGTCGGAGGATACCGGCTCCTCCATGTCGAGGGCCAGCCGGACTTCCCAGGGCCGGGTCACGGGAACTACCCTTCCACATGGTATGCGGGGCCGAAGCCATGCTTCCCCCTGAGATCGCCATGGGGGTCCCCCCGTGTCCAGCGTACGACGAAGCCACGCATGACCCGCTCTGCATGAAGACAGGCGCTCCGACGCCACCCCAGTAAGTTCACCATGCTTACTTAGGTGTTTATTTAAATTACGCATTAATTTATATGAACACCTCCCCACGCTCTAGGCAGTGTGCGTCCATTGTACACTCGGTTCCTCTTTCCTGCTCTCATGCATAGTCGATATTTGCCGTCCTGCCGAAGGCGGTAGTGCTTGGGGTACCTGCCAGAGGCTCGGTGGCCTTTTGGATCTCCCCCTGTAAGGGTACTGTACCGCCAGTTGGTCTCCTCCGAGAAAAGACCTACGCTAGACCGGGGGGTCAGGAGCCTTGCTTTGCCCGGTCTTGCACCCAAAGCTTGCGCACTCTGTCCCCCGGCGCTACGGTCTGAGTACCAGGGGGCCGGACGGTTACACCATGACTGGGGCTGGGGCCAGACCTCCGGGACCAAGTGCACTGGATTACCCAAGCCCCATATTCCGGCCTGGGACAGTAAGCCAAATGAGACTAAGGGACAGGAAAGGGGGGACCACTGAGCAGTTCCGGACCTCCGCCCCCACAGCTGGGCTGAGCTCCGAGGCCAGCCCTCACCCTCCTTTCAGAGGCGAGCGCTGATGCCGGACCTCACGCCCTTCGCTGGCCTGAGCTCCGATGACCTCCGGACCTCACGCCCTTCGCTGGCCTGAGCTCCGATGACTTCCGGACTCCGCCCCTGTCGGTACCTGAGATATGGGGTACCCCCGCGCACAGGGTAAAATGCCTAAGGTGCTCGCCCTTCTCCGAAGGGAGAGCTCCGAAGGCGCCACGCGTCTGGCGGGGCCGGACCTCCCTCTCCTCAGAGGAGAGCTCCGGGCCCGACACGTGGCGTACAGAAGCTGGACCTCCCCCCTCCGTGGGAGAGAGGCCCGATGACGCCACGCGTCCAGCGAGGCCGGACCTCCCTCTCCTCAGAGGTGAGCTCCAGGCCCGCCACGTGGCATGCAGAAGTCGGACCTCCCCCTCCGTGGGAGAGAGGTCCGAAGGCGCCACGCGTCCAGCGGGGCCGGACCTCCCTCTCCTCAGAGAAGAGCTCCGGGCCCGCCACGTGGCTGGAAGAAGGGTGCTGCCTGCCCCCGAGCGGTAGGCAGCGGGCGTAAAGGCGCCCCTCACCTTGCCCGTACAAGGAATTCAAGGCCCGCGTCTTCCCAAGACGCGGAAACGCGGAGCACGCACCTGTCAGGTGCCGTTGCGTCCAGTCGCATCACAGACTGGCGCGTGGTGTCAGAACCTGACAGGTAATAAACGCCGCGACAAGACATCCCATGCCGCCTGCGCCGTCATCAACCACTACGACTAGCGCACGGCATGGGCAGGGCGGCAAAAGGAAGACTCAGAAGCCTTCGACCGGAGGCAACCACCGGCATAACTACAGATACGTAGATAGTAGACAATCTTCTCGGGACCACCTGTCGGGTCCCGTCTTCCCTTGTAAGCCGCCCGAGCCTTGGACTATAAAAGGCTCGGGTAGGCGTCGATAGCAAGGGTTCGCATTCTGCAACTCATACGCTAGCCATACACTCTCAAGCTGTAACTCACCCCCTAGCTCAGGCCCCCGGCCCTGAGCAGCAAGCAATACAGCGAGCTCCATAGCTCGCCGTGGACGTAGGGTTTTACGCTCCGGCGGCCTGAACCACGTAAAACTTCCCGTGTCAAGCTCTCACTAACTCATCCATTCGCGCAAGCTCTCCGCTAGGAACTAGCCCCTCCGAAAAAAGAACCTCCGCGGGCTGCCCAGTGCAGGCCCGGGGGAAGTGTCGATCGCACACTTCGACATTTGGCGCGCCAGGTAGGGGGGCTTTTCCCCTAGCGCGACGAGTTTCCGCCAACGAAGATGACCAAGCTCCCTTCGGCGGCAAGTTCACCTCCCCCGCCTCCGCGGCAAGCCGCGGATAGGGGGGAGTACAAGCCAACACACTCAGGACGGAGTGTGTCAGTACAAGCTGGGAGCCAGCAACCGGCTCTGGCAGCGCCGACCCCGGCAATGCAGGCTCCAACCAGCGTCATATCTCTAGTAGCGCCGGGCGTACCCGGAAGGGGTGCGCTAGCTGCAGAAAGAGCGCTACTGCACAATCCGCCCGCTGGAGGCGCGCCTCAGGCAGCGACCCAGCGGTGGATTCTCGAGGTAGACCATCTTGTCGTCGCTGCCGCAAGCCCACGACTCCGGCGGAGACGACACTCCAACCAGCCGGCCGTGTCGCTGATACGCACGCCGATGGCTGATGAACAGACGGCAGATTCCAGCTCTGCCAGCCCTCAATCGACGGATCTGAGGACAGAGCTGGAGCGGTGTCGCTCGGGTCAAGATGCCCGGGTATACCTCGAGCAACGCCGAGAAAGGCGTCGCTACCAAGGAGCTGACGACAGCATGACGTCGGCCTCGACCCAGCCTGAAGGGCAGACCTTCGCCATGCGACCTCTGCCCCAGGCCTGCGCTGTGCAGAATATGCCACAGTCATATGTACTGCAGATGGCGCCCCCGACCTACGGTTTAGCTTTGCCTGTACCGGGGTACACTGTGCCTGGTGCGAACTCAGCGTTCGCGGCACCAGAACCTGCGGTGACGGAAGCAGGATGTGCAGCCCTCGCGCCCCATCTTCGCTTTGCAAAGTGGCCGCGCAAGTTTCGGCCACACCTGCCCGAGAAGTACGACGGCAGCGTCAACCCGGCGGAGTTTCTCCAGATCTACTCCACCGCCGTACTTGCCGCAGGAGGGAATGAAGCCGTCATGGCCAATTACTTCCCTGTCGCCTTGACCGGTCCAGCCCGGTCTTGGCTCATGAACCTCCCCCAAGGTTCCGTCACCTCCTGGGGAGAGCTTTGCCGACAGTTCGTAGCCAACTTCGGCAGCTCCTACACCCGGCCTGGCACGGAGCTCGACCTCCACGCCGTCCAGCAGCAGCCTGGGGAGTCGCTGCGCTCTTTCATCCAGCGGTTCTCCCAGGTGCGGAACACCATCCCACACATTCAAAATGCTTCTGTGGTGGTGGCGTTCCGGCAAGGCGTCCGGGACAAGAAGATGCTCGAGAAGCTCGCGACCAGGGAGGTCCGCGACGTCTCAGAGCTCTTCAGCTTGGCGGACAAATGCGCCAGAGCTGCCAAAGGACGGAACTGGCACTTGCTGCCATCCTCCGAGTCAGGGGGACTGCCCGGATCCAGTCCTACTCCCTGTGGAAGCAGCAGGAAGGCCAAGGGCCGAGGCAGAAGCAAGATAGAGTCACCGACCGCAGTCCCAGTCGTCACTGCAGCGACGCTCGGTGGGGCTCGGGGGCCGCGCCCCGACAAGAAGCAGCGAAGATCACCAATCCCAGAAGGTGATAAAGACAGTATGTGCCCCGTGCACGGCAGCTGTCGCCACACTGCTGCCGAGTGCCGGGAGATCCGAAGGCTCGCAGAGCGTTTCCGCAAGGAGAAGCGGCAGCGGGCTGATGACCTGCCCTTCCGTCCAAAGGAAGGTGAGCAGAGGGTGGATGTTCCAGATAACATCGACCACCAGAGGAGATCCGGGAGCCTCCGCGTGTCGTGAAGGCGGCACACAATCACGAGGATTCCGACTCCAGCGGCGATGAGCGTCGGAAGAAGCTCTACGTCATATATGGCGGGTCCGCCGACCCCTCGTCGCGAAGCGCAGTCAAGACTCTGCGCCGAGCGGTAGCGTCGGTGGCGCCACTCCCAAGTGCTGCACCGCACCTAAAGTGGATGGGGATCCCCATCAGCTTTGATGTCACCGACTGCCCCAGGAACATGGCTGGGGCCGGCCAGCTGCCGCTCCTGGTGGCCCCTACCATCGCCAACGTGAGAATGTACCACGTTTTGGTGGATGGAGGGGCTGGGCTGAACCTCATCAGCCATGCAGCTTTCCAGAAGCTGCAGATCCCGATGGCCAAGCTCACCCCGTCGAGTCCGTTCTCAGGGGTAGGGCCGGGACAGGTTATCCCCTACGGCAGCATTAGTCTCCCGGTGACCTTCGGGGCCCCGGACAGCTATCGAACAGAGTACATCTGGTTCGACGTAGCGGAGATAGACCTCCCCTTCAACGCCATTATCGGCAGGCCAGCCCTGTACCGGTTCATGGCTGTAGCCCATTACGGCTACCTTGTCCTGAAGATGCCAACGCCGACAGGTGTTCTCAGGATTCATGGGGACCGCACTGCTGCAGTGTCGGCCCTGGAGAAGCTCCAAGCACTCGCGACAGCTGGGGCCTCAGCCCCCGGCAATACGGAATCGTACCAGCTCCGCCCGTGTGCACGTCACCGTGCTTCCACCACAGAACCCCGGGTGCAACCTCTCGACGAGGGCGGCGTCCCCTTAAAGGTCATCCAAGTCGGCGCCGAAGCTACCCAGACCACCCGGGTAGCCGGGGGCCTGGATAGTAAATAGGAAGGCGCGCTCGTCACCTTCCTCCGGCACAACGTCGACGTGTTTGCATGGCAGCCGTCACAGATGCCGGGGATCCCCAGGAAGGTGATCGAGCACCACTTGAAAGTCTTCCCCGACGCCCGGCCGTTTCAACAGAAGCCCCGCAAGCAGTCCATTGAGCGGCAGAACTTCATCCGTGAGGAAGTCAAGAAGCTGCTGGACGCTGGCTTCATACGGGAGGTCCACCACCTACGATGGTTGGCGAACCCCGTTGTTGTCCCGAAGGCCGGCGGGAGGCTCCGGATGTGCATCGACTACACCAGTCTCAATAAGGCATGTCCTAAAGATCCATTCCCTCTCCCTAGAATAGACCAAATAGTAGACTCAACGTCAAGCTGTGATATGCTGTGCTTCCTAGACGCCTATTCGGGTTTCCATCAGATCCCCATGTCTAGGGAGGACGAGGAGCACACCTCCTTCATCACAGTGGACGGCCTTTATTGCTATGTGTCTATGCCTTACGGCCTAAAGAATGCACTCCCCACCTCTGTGCGGGCAATGCACAAAACCTTTGGGGAGTTAATAAGAGACCTGGTTGAGGTGTATGTCGATGACATAGTTGTCAAGGTCAAGCAGGGTCCGTCCCTGCTAGATAACCTAGCCCTAGTCTTTGACAAGTTGCGCTCTACACGCACCAAGCTGAACCCAGATAAATGTGTGTTCGGCGTGTCCTCTGGGAAGCTCTTAGGGTTCCTGGTCTCGCACCGGGGGATTGAGGCCAACCCAGAGAAGATCAAGGCCATCGACTTGATGCGGCCCCCTGCCCGCGTCAAAGATGTCCAGAAACTCACAGGATGCCTAGCCGCGCTGAGTCGGTTTATACCGAGGCTAGCAGAGCGGGCACTCCCTTTCTTTAAGCTACTGCGCAAGTCAGGCCCCTTTGCCTGGACTGACGAAGCGGAAGAGGCTTTCCAGGAGTTGAAGCGACTCCTGACGACCCTACCAGTCATGGTAGCCCCTGAGCCCGGAGAGCACCTGTTGCTCTACATCGCGGCGACAACTGAAGTAGTGAGTATGGTCCTCGTCGCAGAGCGGCCGGACCCCTCATCTTCACAACCTGCTCCGGTAGCAGAAGACAGACGCCAGGAGGCCCCGCAGGACCAAGACGGTCTCCCGGGCCTCCAAGGCAACCTCCCGGAGGTCCAGGTCAGCCTCCCGGAGGTCCTGGGCAGTCCCCCGGACCTCCAAGATAAACCCCCGGGGGCCCCGCGGGACTCCCCGGGGGCCAAATGGGACCTCCCAGAGGTCCCCCAAGACCCCCCGGGGCTCCCGAACAATCAAGATAGCTTAAGGGCCTCCGGGTCCCAGCTCCCGGAGGCCCCCGCGGGTCCGCCCACCTCTAGAGGGCCAATGGACGAGGACCTCCCAGACCTGAGAAAGAGGGTTCGAACCGTACAGAGGCCTGTCTACTACGTCAGCGAAGTACTTCATGATGCCAAGACAAGGTACCTGGAAGTCCACAAGCTGCTGTATGCGGTGCTCGTTGCCTCCAGGAAGCTCCGCCATTACTTCCAGGCCCACCGGGTCTCGGTAGTCACCTCGTATCCACTGAAGAAAATTCTTCACAGCCCCCATGCGACAGGCAACGTTGCTAAATGGGCGGCGGAGCTAGCGGAGTTTGAGCTGGACTTTCTCCCACGCCATGCAGTCAAGAGCCAAGCACTGGCTGACTTTGTAGCGGAGTGGACACCAACGGAGGCTGACCCAGGGGGCCATGGGGGCGGAGAACCGGAGCACCAAGCTCCGGTCTTCACCGAACCCCACTGGACACTCTTCTTCGACGGCTCCTCGCGAAAGCAGGGGGCCGGTGCCGGCGTACTGCTCCTCATGCCATCGGGGGAACAGATTGGGTATATGGTGCGTCTCAATTTCAAGGCAACCAACAACATGGCGGAGTATGAAGCACTCATCTTTGGCCTGCAGACAGCCCTGTCTTTAGGCGCTCGCCAGTTGTTGGCATAGGGCGACTCCCAGCTGGTCATCAAGCAAGTCAAGGGCGAATGCTCCTGCAATGACCCCCAGCTAGCTGCATATCTGCTTCACGTGCGGATGTTGGAGAAAGAATTCCTCGCCTTGGACCTGCACCACGTACCGCGCGCCGGTAATACCGCAGCCGACGACCTTTCAACGAAGGCTTCCACCGGAGCCCCTGTGCCCGAAGGAGTCTTTGAGAGGACGTTGCTGCGGCCCACAGCCCGGCCCGCCGAGCCGGGCGAAGGGGGATTGACCAGCACCTCGAAGCTGGCGGTCCCGGTGGCCCTACAACCGTGGGCGCCGCCAAGGATTGTAAGCGTCACTGGGGACTCCGTGCAACCCAGCGCTCAAGATCCAGAAGCTCAAGTCAGACCCGATGCATGGATCACGGAGATCTGGGACTACTTGAAGGACAATATCCTCCCTGATGAACATGCAACCGCTGAACGGATTGTGCGTATGGCTAAGAGGTACGTGCTGGTAGAGGGGGATCTCTACCGGCGTGGCGCCAACCACATCCTATTGCGGTGTATAACCTAGGGGGAAGGCTGCGACTTGCTCGCTGAGATCCATGGAGGCGAATGCGGAAGTCATTCTTCCTCACGCACGCTTGTCGGTAAAGCCTTCCGGCATGGCTTCTACTGGCCGACAGCACTCCAGGATGCCGTCAAGCTGGTCGAGAGCTGCAAGGCGTGCCAGTTCCACGCCAAGCAGATCCATACACCGGCTCAGGCGGTACAGATGATCCCGCCCTCGTGGCCGTTTGCCGTGTGGGGGCTGGACATCCTGGGGCCATTCCCCAGAACCGTCGGGGGGTTCCTGTACCTCTATGTCGCCATCGGCAAGTTCACCAAGTGGCCGGAAGCTACACCAGTTGTCACCATTAATAAACAATCAGCAGTAAAATTCATCAGATCCATTGTCTGCCGGTTCGGGGTCCCAAACAGGATCATCACTGACAATGGGACCCAGTTCACCAGCGCAGCATTTCAAGACTACTGCGAGGACCTTGGCATTCAGGTATGCTATGCCTCGGTCGCTCATCCGAAGAGCAATGGGCAAGTCGAGAGGGCCAATGCGGAGATTCTCCGGGGACTCAAGACTCGTACCTTCGCCAGCCTGAAGAAACATGGTGCCAATTGGGTAGATGAACTTCCGAGCACGCTATGGGCTAACCGGACATCCCAGAGCCGGTCCACCGGGGAGACACCCTTCTTCATGGTGTACGGGGCCGAAGCTGTACTTCCTCCAGAAATCACCATGAAGTCTCACCGTGTCCGGGCTTACGACGAAGCCGCGCAGGACAACCTCCGGCATGGAGAAATCGACCTCGTCGACGAGGTCCGATTACATGCGGCACTCCGTAACACACGGTACAGACAGGCGCTTCGGCGCTACCACCAGAGGTCTGTGCGTGCCCGGGAGCTGCAGGAAGGTGACCTGGTGTTGCGGCGCATACTTTCTCGCGAAGGGGCCCACAAACTCTCCCCTAGTTGGGAAGGCCCCTTCCGAGTCATGAAAGTATGCCGCCCCGGGTGTGTGCGCCTTTCCACCGAGGATGGGGACCTGCTCGCGAATCCTTGGAACATAGAACACCTCCGTAAGTTCTACCCCTAAGAGCAAAAATAGGTCAGTACTTTCTTTTCGCAATGAACCCCATAGAGTCCAGGAGCAGCGCTCGGAGCAGCTAAACCCCAGGGGACGGTCCAGGACTACGTTCAGCTTTGCCTGGTTCCGACTCCAAGCGCGTAGAGTCTTGCTTCCCCTCTTAATGGGGTGGGTCGTGGCCTCCATGTTTAGCCTGCCTTCCTCCTATGGAAGGTTGTGTGAAAAGAAGTCTGCCCTACTTTGCTCTTTCCTTGTACTCATTTGAATTGTGAATTGAGTTATTTTTTTTATCACCCTTGCAGTACATGGCTGCCGTGTGCTCAGCTCCCCCTCTCTATAAACCCCCAAGCATCAAGCGTATGGTTGGGGGCTGTAAGTCAAATAAGACTGTAAAGCAAGGGAGGGGGAGCCCCCAAGGAGAATTACGTTTCCCCTACCTGTGTGCAGGACTTCCAGGTTGCGGCAACGGGGACTGCGTGAAGTAGGGGGAAATGAGCTACCAACTACTTCGACCCAGGGCTAGAGGGGGCGGGACCCAGGGGTCCCACGAGTCCAGCAGGCCCGGAACTCTCCCCTTCCTTGAGAGGGGCTCCGGGCTCACCATGTGGCAGACGGAAGCCGGACCTCCCCCCGTGGTGGAAGAGCTCCGAAAGCCCTGCGTGCTCAATATGGCCGGGGCTCCCATCCCCGCAGTAAGAGCAATCATCAAGTGGGCGCATGCTCTCACGACCCCGCAGCCGTTCGTGCTCCGGCAGCGGTCAAGTCGGGACTTAGAGAAAGTGCGCGGATCAGAAGATACGGAGGTCCCACCTCGGGCTCGCTATCTCCCCCGATATGGGCCCGGAGGCCACTGTCAGTACCTGAGATATGGGGTACCCCCGCGCACAGGGTAAAATGCCTAAGGTGCTCGCCCTTCTCCGCAGGGAGAGCTCCGAAGGCGCCACGCGTCTGGCGGGGCCGGACCTCCCTCTCCTCAGAGGAGAGCTCCGGGCCCGACATGTGGCGTACAGAAGCTGGACCTCCCCCCTCCGTGGGAGAGAGGCCCGAAGACGCCACGCGTCCAGCGAGGCCGGACCTCCCTCTCCTCAGAAGTGAGCTCCGGGCCCACCACGTGGCATGCAGAAGTCGGACCTCCCCCTCCGCGGGAGAGAGGTCCGAAGGGGCCACGCGTCCAGCGGGGCCGGACGTCCCTCTCCTCAGAGAAGAGCTCCGGGCCCGCCACGTGGCTGGAAGAAGGGTGCTGCCTGCCCCCGAGCGGTAGGCAGCGGGCGTAAAGGCGCCCCTCACCTTGCCCGTACAAGGAATTCAAGGCCCGCGTCTTCCCAAGACGCGGAAACGCGGAGCACGCGCCTGTCAGGTGCCGTTGCGTCCAGTCGCATCACAGACTGGCGCGTGGTGTCAGAACCTGACAGGTAATAAACGCCGCGACAAGACATCCCATGCCGCCTGCGCCGTCATCAACCACTACGACTAGCGCACGGCATGGGCAGGGCGGCAAAAGGAAGACTCAGAAGCCTTCGACCGGAGGCAACCACCGGCATAACTACAGATACGGTAGATAGTAGACAATCTTCCCGGGACCACCTGTCGGGTCCCGGCTTCCCTTGTAAGCCGCCCGAGCCTTGGACTATAAAAGGCTCGGGTAGGCGTCGATAGCAAGGGTTCGCATTCTGCAACTCATACGCTAGCCATACACTCTCAAGCTGTAACTCACCCCCTAGCTCAGGCCCCCGGCCCTGAGCAGCAAGCAATACAGCGAGCTCCATAGCTCGCCATGGATGTAGGGTTTTACGGTCCGGCGGCCTGAACCACGTAAAACATCCCGTGTCAAGCTCTCACTAACTCGTCCATTCGCGCAAGCTCTCCGCTAGGAACTAGCCCCTCCGAAAAAAGAACCTCCGCGGGCTGCCCAGTGCAGGCCCGGGGGAAGTGTCGATCGCACACTTCGACAGCCCCCATAGCTGGGCCGAGCTCTGAGGCCAGCCCTCGCCCTCCTTTCAGAGGTGAGCGCTGATACCGGACCTCACGCCCTTCGTTGGCCTGATCTCCGATCACTTCCGGACTCCGCCCCCATAGTTGGGCCGAGCTCCGAGGCCAGCCCTCGCCCTCCTTTCAGAGGCGAGCGCTGACGCCGGACCTCACGCCCTTCGCTGGCCTGAGCTCCGATGACTTCCGGTCTCCGCCTCCACAGCCAGGCCGAGCTCCGAGGCCAGCCCTCACCCTCCTTTCAGAAGCGAGTGCTGATGCCGTACCTCACGCCCTTTGCTGGCCTGAGTTCCAATGACTTCCGGACCTCCGCCCCCACAGCTGGGCCGAGCTCCGATGCCAGCCCTTGCCCTTCTTTCAGAGGCGAGCCCGGATGCCGGACCTCACGCCCTTCGTGGACCTGAGCTCCGATGACTTCCGGACCTCCATCTCAACAGCCGGGCCGAGCTCCGATGCCAGGCTTCACCCTCTCCTAAGAGGCTGAACTCCGAAGCCGTCAAGACCCTGCCAGCACAGGGAGTACTCAAGACAAGAAAGTGCGCGGGTAGGAGAAGGCCTCACCTCGGGCTCGTTACCTCCCCCGAGGTGAGCCCGGGGGCCACTGTCGGTACCCGCGATATGGGGTACCTCTGCGCACATGGGAAAATGCCAAAGGATCTCGCCCTTTTCCGCAGGGAAAGCTCCGAAGGAGCCACGTGTCCAGTGGAGCCGGACCTCCCTCCCCTCAGATGAGAGCTCCAGGCTCGCCACGTGGCCTACAGCAGCCAGACCTCCCCCCTCCGTGGGGAGAGCTCCGAAGGTGCCACATGTCCCGCGGGGCCGGACCTCCCCCTCCTTAGAGGAGAGCTCCGGACCAGCCACGTGGCCTACAGCAGCCAGACCTCCCCCCTCCGTGGGGAGAGCTCCGAAGGTGCCACATGTCCCGCGGGGCCAGACCTCCCCCTCCTTAGAGGAGAGCTCCGGACCCGACACGTGGCCGACAGAAGCCGGACCTCCCCCCTCCACGGGGGAGAGGTCCGAAGGCTCCACGTGCCCTGCGGGGCCGGACCTCCCCCTCCTCAGAAGAGAGCTTCGGGCCCGCCACGTGTCCAGCAGACAGAGCTGCCTGCCCCCGGGCGGTAGGCAGCGGACGTAAAGACGCCCCATACCTTGCCCGTACAAGGTATTCAAGGCCCGCGTATTCCCAAGACGTGGAGACGCGGAGCACGCCTCTGTCAGGTGCCGTTGCGCCCAGTCGCATCACAGACTGGCGCGCAGTGTCAGAGCTTGCCAGCCAATAAACGCAGCGACAAGACATCCCATGCCGCCCCCGCTGTCATCAACCACTACGACTAGCATGCGGCATGGGCAGGGCTGCAAGACGAAGACTCAGAAGCCTTCGCCAGAGACAACTACCGGCATAACTGCAGATACGGTAGATAACAGTCAATCTCCCCGGGACAACCTGTCGGGTCCTGGGCCCCCCTTGTAAGCCAGCCGAGTCTTGGACTATAAAAGGCTCGGGTAGGCGACGTTAGCAGGGGTTCGGACTCCCGCAACTCATACGCTAGCCATTCACCCCCAAGCTGTAACTCATCCTCAAGATCAGGACTCCGGTTCTGAGCAGCAAGCAATACAGCGAGCTCCATAGATCGCCGTGGACGTAGGGTTTTACGCTCCGGCGGCCTGAACCACGTAAAACTTGTCGTGTCAAGCTCTTACTAACTCGTCCATACGCTCAAGCTCTCCGCAAGGGACTAGCCCCACCGAAAAAAGAACCTCCGCGGGCTGCCCAGTGCAGGCCCGGGGGAAGTGTCGACCGAACACTTCGACACCCTTCCTTTTCTCTGGGGCCAGTCCGTCTAGGACCCATTGCCGAGCGGGAGGAAGCTGCCAGGGCCGAGGTCGAGGACGTGGCTGCCCTTGTGGCCTCTAGGTTTCATCGGGAGTCCGGGGACTCTTAGGCATCTGCCCCCGTGGCCACAAGGTCCTGTACCTCCTTTTTTATTTTTGTTGAGTCTGTAGCCCAACTCGTGGAGCCTTGTATGAACAGAATCTTGTTTCCTTCTGTGTCTGCATGTCCTAGTCTTCTTCCTGGTTTTTCCTGGCCGAGTCCTTAGCTCCGCAAGGTACTCGGAGGCCTTGACCAATCTCGAAGCTCTGCATAGACACCTTCTCCAGGTTCTTACTATATATTAAGGGCCCCGGAGGTCTCCAGGACCCTCCCCATGAGAATGGGGGGGTCCGGGCCTGCTGGCCACGTGGTGGCCCAGGAGTTCCCCTCTGAGGGGAGGTCCGGGCTTGCGGGGCACGCGGAGCCCTCGGACCTCTCCCCGCGGAGGGAGGAGGTCCGGCTTCTGTAGGTCATGTGGCGGGCCCAGAGCTCCCCCTCAAGGAGGTGGAGGTCCGGCCCCGCTGGACACGTGGGACCTTCGGGCCTCGCCCCTGCGGAAGCGGTGAGGTCTAGGTTCTTTGATCTTACCTTGGGGTTTCGGTCTTGCGCGATCCCGTAGCGGCCCCCTGGTAGGAGCGTTCCATTGGATGGATGTACCTACCATACTCCTGTGTGGAGCTGAGGCCGAGAGGTCCTGCATACAAGTAAGGGAAACGTAATTCTCCTTGGAGGCTCCCCCTCCTCTATCTCATAGTCTTATTTGGCTTACGGTCTCCGTCCACTTATACGGTGCTTGGGGACTACTGTGCGCGATGTGCCGGGGGCTCGGGGTCCCCCTGGCTATCGGCAGGTACCTCCAATGCAACCGCCTTTGGTAGGGCAGCAAATGCCGACTAAAGGTGAGAAAGAGAAGAGGGAGCTGAGCATATGGTGAGCATGCGCTAGAAGTGCAGTCATAAAAATTTAATAAGTAAATTAAATGAGCACTAAAGAAGAGCAACGTAGGACAGGTTTCTTTTCATATAAATTTCCATAGGAGGAAGGCAGGCTAAGTATGGAGGCCACGACCTGCCTCATTAAAAAGGGAAGCAAGACTCTACGAGCTTGGGGTCGGAACCAGGCGAAGCTGAACGTAGTCCTGGACCGTCCCCTGAGGCTTAGCTGCTCCGAGCAATGTTCCTGGATGTCGGTACCTGAGATATGGGGTACCCCCGTGCACAGGGTAAAATGCCTAAGGTACTCGCCCTTCTCCGCAGGGAGAGCTCCGAAGGCGCCACGCGTCCGGCGGGGCCGGACCTCCCTCTCCTCATAGGAGAGCTCTGGGCGCGCCACGTGGCATACAGAAGCCGGACCTCCCCTCCGCGGGAGAGAGGTCCGAAGACGCCACGCGTCCAGCAGGGCCGGACCTCCCTCTCCGCAGAGGAGATCTCCGGGCCCGCCACATGGCATACAGAAGCCGGACCTCCCCCTCCGCGGGGAGAGGTCCGGAGGCTCCACGTGCCCTGCAGGCCGGACCCTTCTCTCCTCAGAGAAGGGCTCCGGACCCGCCACGTGGCCAGAAGAACGGTGCTGCCCGCCCCCGAGCGGTAGGCAGCGGGCGTAAAGGCGCCCCACACCTTGCCCGTACAAGGTATTCAAGGCCCGCGTCTTCCCAAGACGCGGAAACGCGGAGCACGCGTTTGTCAGGTGCCGTTGCGCCCAGTCGCATCACAGACTGGCGCGCGGTGTCAGAACCTGCCAGCTAATAAACGCTGCGACAAGACATCCCATGCCGCCTGCGCTGTCATCAACCACTACGACTAGCGTGCGGCATGGGCAGGGCGGCAAGATGAAGACTCAGAAGCCTTCGACCAGAGGCAACTACCGTCGTAACTACAGATACGGTAGATAATAGACAATCTTCCCGGGACCACCTGTCGGGTCCCGGCACCCCTTGTAAGCCGCCCGAGTCCTGGACTATAAAAGGATCGGGTAGGCGTCGATAGCAAGGGTTCGCATTTTGCAACTCATACGCTAGCCATACACTCTCAAGCTGTAACTCACCCCCAAGCTCAGGCCCCCGGCCCTGAGCAGCAAGCAATACAGCGAGCTCCATAGCTCGCCGTGGACATAGGGTTTTACGCTCCGGCGGCCTGAACTACGTAAAACTCTCCGTGTCAAGCTCTCACTAACTCGTCCATCTGCGCAAGCTCTCCGCTAGGAACAAGCCCCTCTGAAAAAAGAACCTCCGCGGGCTGCCCAGTGCAGGCCCGGGGGAAGTGTCAACCGAACACTTTGACATTTGGCGCGCCAGTGACACGACCCCACTGGTCCTGTCGAGCCAGGATCACGCTGAGGGGTGCTGCGTTGCACAACACCGTATAACACACGTCAAAGGTACAAAGCGGAAGCGGAAGCTTTATTACATAAACAAGTTTATTAACATGTTTACATCAAAATAAGTTTAGTCCACACTCGCGGGCGTAGACTAAGCATCAAGTGCACGTTCAGCCCTCGAACGTGTCCTTGCTAGCACACACGCACACTAACTCTGCGGCGTGCACGACTCCCACTCGACGGGGTTCCCCTCCTGGGGTTCCGTCTCCTCTTCGGGAGTCCCTTCCTCATAGAACCCTGCAAAAGCTTCAAACACAAGCAGTGAGCACGAAGGCTCAGCAAGTCTGACCCGTCTCACCTAAACATGAAACTTCTACATGAGGGTGATGGGTTGCATGAGGTAAAAATCATTTGCAAGGACTCGCCTAATTAGTAGAACCTTACTTTCAAGTTTTAGCAGCAGGTTGTGGAGAACTTTACGCTAAGGCACATGAGAGAGCCGCAATCAAACAAGAAACGCATTTCTCTCATGTACTTTGCCCAAAGTTGAAAAGAACTTTAGTTAGCACTAAACTACAACATATCATTAACAATCAATATCCAACTTTCAATCAGCAACATTTTAACATGTAACTAGCCTGTTCTTTCTACGTCACGGTACAGTGAACAAGTGGTACTCACTGACCGCGAGGGACGGCGATTATAATCGATTTACACCTGCAGGGTTACCCGAACAACCCGTCACGTACGCCCGTACTCGATGTTGCCTACAACAACCATCACGGACGCCGTACGCGACTACCTTTCACCCGTTAGCCAAATATTGAACCGGTCCCATCGTCCCGAGCAAGAGGTCCCTGCACGCGCATCTCTGTGCCGCCAGCTGATTTACACCTCGAGCTCTCAACCTACCCTCTGAACGACGGGCAATGCCTCAATACCCAGCTACCCGAGTTACATCAGTTTCCCGGTTCCCATATAGCCGGTAGGTCTTCGGTACTGTTCTAGCTTGTTCAACAGGCCCGCACACGGCTCGGTCCTCAATCGACACAAGCGGAGCTACAGCACACAGGCCCCAAAGTCCTGCTGCCCTTACTCTCCGCTCGGTCTCATTTTCTTGCCATGTGTATCATGTGCTATCTCTACCCGAGCAATGTGCCTCTAGCCTATTCTCGCGAGTAGTTCCAACTACTCGACTTGTACCGAATCCTACTCTATCCTAGCAATGCAGTGGCTAACGGGGTTTGCAATCCTAAACCCCAACCCATGGTTTTCTTGGCTATGCAGTGGGGTTTCCAAACAAGACTCTGATGCACAACATAAAGAAAACAAGTATGTGCTCAAAACAATAAAAATTTATAAAATGGTTAATGCAAACCGGGGCTTGCCTTGCTGCTCTTGGTCGTAGGCTAGCTGTTCCTCCGGAGTAACGAAGTCTAGGACTTCGGGTTCCTCCTCGACCTTAGCGACTACATGATAAGAACAATGTATGTATTAATTAAATGCTTTTGTATTAACTTTGAAGTTGTGAAGTCTATAACCTTTACTAGATAGACCTAATGACTGTGAAACTTTTACTGTGGCTTGGTTACAACCTAAACAGAGACTTGGTCAAGTTTTAGTTGCAGCAAAGCTCATTTGAGCCCTCCACAAATAATTATGTCCTTGACCTTAATTGGAACCCTTAGGGTGTTCTAGGGATTTTCATGAGACAAACTATGACTTTCTGAAAACTAGATTTTCAGAGGGTTCTAATGGAATTGGTCTCACTTAATTTGGAAGTCTCTAACTAAAGATATGAGCTAAACAATTTCAGAGAAAATTCTGAAAATGTTTCTGAACATTTTCTATTTTCTCTGGAACAGTTTTACTAATCACACCATTAGGTGGACTAAATGAGCTCAAATGGATCTGAAATTTTTATGGTAGTTCAAGGATATTTTGGTGAACATCTCAGCAAAATTTCAGGATTTTCCTCCAAATGATTCTCCAGTTAAAATTCCTAACAGTTTAAACTTTAAGGAATTAATTCTGGAGAATTAAGGAATCTCATGAAGTGACACTTGATTTTCTGGAAAGTACTCAAAGAGCTGAATCCAGCAAAATTTGGTTCACTCAATTTGGAGCTTTCTAGCCAAAGTTATAAGGATTTGAAGTTTGAAGGAAATCTGAAAATCGGGGAAAAGTTTAAACTCGCGCGTGGGCCCAGGAGACACGCGTCGCACGCCGAAGCGACAGCACACCGCGGCCCACAAGGCTTTTGCGCGCCAGCACACCCGATCCCGGCCGCAGCCGGATCCCGATTCAAAATATCGGCCGCTGACAGCTGGGGTCCACCCCCTTCTTCAACCTCGCGACACCCGCGCTCCGCCGCCGAGGGACCTCGCCGGAGAGCTCGCCGCCGGCTGCTGTACAGCTTCAAACTTCTTGATTCTGGCCGCCCCTGCCTACTTTTACTTGAGGAACATGATCCGAGGGTCAGCTGCTCATGACAACGGCCGGAGCATGGTCGGCGACGAGCCGCCATATCGGAACGACTTCGGCCATGTCGGCTGATGCTCCTAGTGCCTCAGCTACTTGGGAAACCGGTCGGGGAGCATCAGTGGACCTCAGAGAAGGTCGACATGAACTCGGGGCAGCTCGGGGAAGGCCCGAAATAGGTCCTCACCGTGCGCCCGATACCCCCCGTGCGTTCCGCCATTAGTAGACCTTGAATTACGCCGGGCACAGAAGTTCTCCGGCCCAGAGTTGTGAAGGCAACTTGTGCGTCACCGTGTCTAGTTCGTGTGGGAGTGGCCTGAGGCCCTCTAATCCTTTCTAGAGCACGAATTAAACAGAATCGTACCTGAGGGTCGTTCTGCACACAGAAAGGGGAAAAGTGGAAATTCGCCGCCGGTGAGCAACCACTCGAGCTGTGGCTCGGGGATGAGCAGCACCGATCACTTGCGCGTCCAAGGGTGCCTTGGCTCGGGCGTGACAACGCCCAGGTTGGGCTGTCCACGAGAGCCCGAGGTGCGGCGGTTTCCAGTTCCGAGTTTGATCTTTCGGCACAGCCGATATCACTCGGTTTCAATCGATTTCTATCAATGGGAAGGATGGAGGATGGTTGCTAGTACCTTGCTGGGACCTTGGAATGGAAAGAGGGAGCTGCGATCGGCTTGATCAAGCAGGAACTCGAGCGGCGGCGATGGCAGTGGAAAAACAAGTCGTGTGCGTCGGCAGCTCGAGGAAATGGTGACTGAAGCACGCCGGGGAGGGAATAAATAGCCCGGCCGGCTGGTCTCCGGCTTGGGGCACGCAGCAGGAGCTGGCGCCGGCTGCCCCCTTCGGTGGCGCGCGCGCACAGCTGCCGGGAACCGACTGAACTGTGGTTCAGTCGGTTTGCTTTGAGGCTGAGGCTGACATGTGGGTCCCACTCCTCTTTTAACCTCTGAAATTTATTCCTAACAGCTGTGGTAAACAGTGAACCCTATTCTACCCTTGGCAACTCAAATTATTCACCCAAGAGCCATTTGAATTGATCAAAGTTCAAATGAGGTTTGGTTTGAATGAATTTCAGCACAAGTGCAGTTTGAAATTCAAATAAAGTTTGAATTTCTCCCCCTTAGCTCATGTCAAGATCAACTCCAAATGGAGTGAAAATTGGTGTGTGAGCTCACAAAAATGTGCTGAGCAAGAATATGCCTTCCACTTTTAAATTCAGTGGGTGAAAACAGTTTGAATTTGAATATGTTTTCAAACTGCCCCTTTCCTATCTACACCCAAGATGACCTCAAAAATGTTTTGAATTTGGGTGAAACTTGGCATGGACATCCTTGGCAAAGTGTAGGAGTTTTCATATGTCCAGCCCATCTATATCACATGTGGGAAGTACCACTTTTGCAATGTGTGAGTTTGTTCCCTAATGAGCATGTTGATAATTGTTACTTGCTCTTTATTTGTGTTCATCATTTTTCCTCAAATGAGGTGTGTGGTGTGGGGATGAACACTGCAAATGGGTGTCAAAAACTGAGGCCCTTACATTCCTCCCCCCTTAAAAGAATCTCGTCCCGAGATTATAAGGTGAAAATGAGAGAGAGGACGGTGGAAAAATTACCGGATATGCGACGTGAGAAAGTCGGGGTAGTTAGTGCGAATGAATTCTTCGCTCTCCCATGTCGCTTCATCCATGGAGTGATTACTCCACAGAACCTTGTAGAACCACAACGTACGGTTACGTGTGGTTCGGGCCTTTTCATCAATAATCTGCACCGGTTCCTCCCGATAGGTGAGATCCGGTTGCAGTTCTTCAATGTCTTCCAGCTGAACGGTAGTTGATAGCTTGAGACACTTCCTCAGCTGGGAAATGTGAAAGACGTCGTGCACACCGGAAAGTGCTTCTGGTAATCTTAGCCGGTATGCCACCGATCCACATCTTTCGGTAATCTGGAATGGACCGATGAATCGGGGTGCTAACTTTCCTCTCACCCCAAATCTGTTTACGCCCTTCATTGGAGACACTCGTAGATATACGTGGTCTCCAGCTTCGAATTGTAACGGACGCCTTCTCCGGTCCGCATACTGTTTCTGTCGGGATTGAGCGGCTTTTAGGTTCGCTTGAATTAATCGAACCTTTTCTTCCGCGTTGTTGACAAGATCAATCCCGAAGATAACCCTCTCGCCAGACTCACACCAATTCAATGGTGTGCGGCATTTTCTCCCGTATAGCGCCTCGTAGGGCGCCATCTTGATGCTGGCTTGGTACCCATTGTTGTACGAGAACTCGGCTAACGGCAAGTGATCATCCCAGTTCTTGCCGTGGTCGATAGCGCAAGCTCGTAGCATGTCTTCTAAGATTTGATTTACCCGCTCCGTTTGCCCATCCGTCTGCGGGTGGTAGGCTGAACTACGGATCAGCTTCGTCCCCAAGGCAGCGTGGAGCTGCTCCCAAAAACGGGACACAAATAAAGTGCCCCGGTCCGATACGATAGTACGGGGTACGCCGTATAAGCATAGGATCCGTGAGATGTACAGTTCAGCGTACTTCTTGGCGTTGTAGTTGGTGTTGACCGGGATGAAATGGGCAACTTTGGTGAGCCGATCGACGATCACCCACACAGAATCATGTTTCTGTAAGGTGGTGGGTAAACCGACGACGAAATCCATGCTCACGTCCTCCCACTTCCAGGCAGGAATGCCCAGTGGTTGCAGCAGTCCCGGTTTCCGCATGTGGTCTGCCTTCACCCGTCGACATGTATCACACTCGGACACGTATTTTGCAGTCTCTCGCTTCATCCGTGTCCACCAAAACTTGCTTCTGAGTTCTTGATACATCTTGTTGCTGCCGGGGTGAATAGAAAACTTTGATAAGTGAGCCTCATCAAAGATTTTCTTCCGTAACTCCGGGTTTCGGGGTATGACGATCCGGTCCTTGAACCATAGGACGCCGTCTCCGTCCTTCCGGAAACATTTCAACTCCCCACTGTCTACACGTCTCCGCAAATGTGATATGCCCTTGTCATTCTTCTGGGCTGCCGCTATCTCTTCACGGATGGTGGGGATCAAAGCTAGGTTGTAGAGAGCTCCATGTGGAATCACATGTAGTGGTGGTTCGCTCTCTTCCAACGGTGTGATGGTCAGATTATTGACGTGTGACTTGCGGCTTAGCGCGTCTGCCACAACGTTTGCCTTGCCTGGATGATAATGGATCTCTATCTCGTAATCCTTTATCAGTTCTAACCATCTTCGTTGCCTCATGTTCAGCTCCTTCTGAGTGAATATGTACTTGAGGCTTTTGTGGTCGGTATATAAATGTACGAGGTTACCGAGTAGGTAGTGCCTCCACATTTTCAGTGCAAGTACCACGGCAGCGAGCTCCAAGTCGTGAGTTGGATAATTTTGCTCATGATTCCTAAGCTGCCGTGACCCATACGCGACCACCCTTCGGTCTTGCATCAACACACATCCGAGCCCAATGCCGGATGCATCGCAGTACACATCGAACGGTTTTGTTGTGTCTGGCTGCGCCAAAACCGGTGCTGATGTCAGGTGCTTGACTAAAGCCTTGAATGCTGCTTCACATGCTGGACTCCAAACATATTTGGTAGCCTTCTTCAGCAGCTCTGTCATTGGCTTGGCAATCTTCGAGAAGTTCGGAATGAACCTCCGATAATATCCCGCGAGTCCGAGGAAACTCCGTACCTCATGAACAGTTCTCGGGGATTTCCAATTCAGCACTTGCGTGATTTTGCTCGGGTCCACAGCGATACCCTCCGCTGAGATGATATGCCCGAGGAAAGGCACTTGCGATATCCAAAACTCGCATTTGCTGAACTTTGCGTATAACTTGTGATCCCGCAGCCGTTGCAAGACTATACGCAGATGTTTCTTGTGATCTTCCTCCGACTTGGAATATACCAGGATGTCGTCGATGAAGACCACGACAAACTTGTCCAGCTCCGGCATGAACACCGAGTTCATTAAGTACATGAAGTGAGCTGGAGCATTGGTGAGGCCAAAGGACATGACCAGGTACTCATAAAGTCCGTACCTTGTCGAAAAAGCTGTCTTTGGAATGTCCTCAGCCCTGATCTTAATCTGATGGTACCCGGATCTTAAATCCATCTTGGAAAAGACCTTTGCTTCGACCAACTGATCAAACAACATGTCGATCCGTGGCAACGGGTACTTGTTCTTGATGGTTACGGCATTTAATGGACGGTAGTCCACGCAAAGACGCAACGTTTCATCCTTCTTTTTGACAAATAATGCCGAACAGCCCCATGGCGAGGAGCTCGGCCTAATAAAACCCTTCTCCAGAAGGTCCGTGAGCTGAGTCTTCAGTTCAGCCAACTCCTTGGGCGCCATCTTGTACGGCCTTCGGGATATTGGCATGGTTCCCGGTGCAAGTTCAATCTTGAACTCCACCTCTCTATCGGGTGGCATCCCCGGCAAATCATCCGGGAATACATCAGGGAATTCTCGGACCACTGGAATGTCTTCCAATCTGATGGTTGTGGCTTGATAGACACTTGGAAGTTTTATTTCTGGACTGTCCAGAAATAATGAGTGAGAACCGTGCACTTCTGAGTTTAAGTGCACGACTCGGAGGACGGTGTCTAAAACAGCGCCGTGGCGGGTTAACCACGACATCCCTAGGATGACATCGACCTTCTGTCCCTCTAAGATAATGAGAGACGTGGGGTACACTCTACCCGCTAAGCATAATGGTGCTTTGGAGACCATTACGCTTGCTGAAATCTTCCCACCCGGTGAACAAATTAAATATGGACTATCGGTGGGTAGTATTGGCAAGCTGTGTTTAGCAATGAAAGCTTGGCTAATAAAATTATGCGTGGCGCCTGAATCAAATAGTACTATAGCGGGATGCTGGTGGAGTTGGAACATACCCGCAAGGATTGGCTCGCCCTCCGGCACGTCCTCAATGGCAAGCTGGTGGACAGTACCGGGCCTAGGGTTTGCCCGCCGCGCATTAGTAGGGTTCCGGGGTTGATTCCTCCCCGGAAACTGTGGTACCACTCCGCCGCCTTGCCTCTCCGTGCAACTGCTCGCGAAGTGTCCTGGACGACCACACTTGTAACATGTGGCCGCTGCTGGTGGAGTACTTGGTGGACGAAAGCCCGGCATGCGTTGCGGAGGTGCAAACGCACGCGGCATCGCCCGCTGCTGCTGTTGTTGTTGCGGTGGTGCTGGCAGTGCCGGCCGGAATGCCGGTGAAGAATACGGCCGACCGCGGAACGGCATCGACCGCTGTGGTGGCTGCCAGCGCGGACCTGATGGTGGGCGATTCACCATCCGAAACTTCTGAGAAGGACCGCCTCCTTCTCCGCTGCTCTGCGGCGCGCTTCGCTTTCGCTCTGCCGCCGCCAACTCCTTGCCGGAGTCTTCCTGAACAATCGCAGCATCAATTATGTCGTTGAGGCTGCCGCGATTGAACATCGCCAGCTTGTCCTTCAGGAGCGGGTTAAGCCCCTGGTAAAAGTGGTCCCGCCGCTTCTCGTCCGTATCTGCGTGATACGACGCGTAGAGTGCGAGATCGTTGAACGCTCTGGAGTACTCCAGCGCGTTCCGGCTCCCTTGTTGCAGGTGTAGGAATTCCTGCGTCTTCCTCTTCATCAAACCGGCGGTATATGATAGGCCCGGAAGGCCGTCCGGAACTCCGCCCAGGTCATCACTCGGTCGGTGGGTTGTGAAGCACAAAAGTTGGCCCACCACGCGCTCGCGGATCCTTGGAGCTGCTGGACCGCGAACTGAGTCTTGCGCTGCTCGCTGATTTGGAGCAGCCCGAACTTCATCTCTATGGCGCGGAGCCAGTTGTCCGCGTCAAGTGGTTCATCCGCCCTTGAGAATACAGGGGGATGAGTCGCCAGGAAGTCGGAGTAGGAGCTCTGTTGGCGCTCCTCACGATCTTGACGTCTCTCTGGGCGAGACGTATTGGCGATGAGAGTCTGCAGCAACTCTGTGTGCTGCTGATGCGAGCCCGCCATTGCCGCGACAATGTCGGCCAATGTAACCGTTGGTAGTGGCGGTGGCGGGGTTTGCTGTTGCTGCTGCTGCTGCTGTCCCGAGGAGTCCTCAGGAGGTGGTTGGGAGGTCTCTCCCCCTTGGCTAGTACCTCCAACATCGGGGTTGGCACGAGTACGCGTCATTCTGAAATTCAACCCCACAGCCATTAGCACATGTCTTAATCAAAATTCCATAAACAGCAGTAGGTATCGAAGCGACGCATGATTAACTTGCACAACATTCACATATATTGATAAAGCATAAACTTTATACAAGATACATTATTCTCGGATCTCCGAGAAGTCGTGCTCATGTCGTCACTACCTATACATACGCTACTGTCTACACGATATGTCACCGATTACAAAAGTTGGGTTACGCTACCCTAGCTGCCCTACTTGGCAACCGTAACCCCCTACTCGGAGTAAAATTCGACCTCCTGTGGGTCGTCCTCCTCCGGTACTTCTGCTGGTGGCTCTGGATCTACCACCTCTTCTCCCATTCCAGGTTCTCCCATGGCTGGAAGACCCAAGACTACCGGTACGCCCAATACCGGGGGCACGAGGTCCTGCAATGCATGCACCTCGTCCATAGCCTGGTTGTAGTCCTCTTCCCAGCCTTGTCCTTCCTCAATAGCGTCGTCCCGCTCTTGAGCAAGGTCCTCATTCTGCTGGGTTAGGGTCTGCACCAGCTCTTGCAACGCCGCAATGTCAACACGGCTCTTCTTCTTTGCCTTCTTCAGACGACGCAACTGATTGTGTTGTTCATTCAGTCGCTTGATCGTCGGAAGGAGCACATTGCGGAGTGCACTGTGAGCACTCTCAAAATGATCTCCACGGCTTGTGCTCTCCTTGAGCTTGGTGGCGAGATGCTCCGTATGAACAGCTTGGCTGTCCATCACAGCGTTTCCCGCCCTCATTTGGAGGCTGAGATTTGCCTCCGCGGGGTTGTACCTTGGGCAACTCGGGTTTGTTGCCTCTAGGTACCTCTCTTCCCACACATGCTGAGCTCGTCCCTCCACCGGAACGAGTGCGTATGGAGTTCCCTCCATAGCCTGCACGTGTAGTTGGCAGAAACGTGACATAGTGTCACGGGCTGCCACTTGCCACATCCCTTCCGGTTGTCTTCCTCTCACCGTGACGGTGAATGGCACCCAACCGGGTGGCGTAGGTCCTGCAGGAACCTCGACATGGATCGTCCACGTCTTGTTCCCCTCTTCGCCTTCTCCCTTGGCGAAGTATTGCGGCATCTGGTTGTACCCGAAATATTGGAGCATTAGCCACAATGCTCCCGGGTAGCCGCTACGGTCAGAGCAGTGGGAAACTACCCACCCGTTCTCCAACCGTTTATCTGCTGCCATCTGTAAAAATATATTTGAGAAATGTCAAATATTTATTTAAACAGTAAACCATTGAGTTATAACATAAGATATGTCATTGAACCCTTAACACTTGGAAACATAGTTCAAATTTTTAAACAAATTTGACTGCTGATCTGCTGTTCCCATGACAGCCCTGACCAGTTTCCATATCAATCTGATTTAGGCCAGGTTAAAAGCAAAACCAGTCCTGGAGCTCAACCTCAAAGTTAAAGTTAACTTCAATAGCTTTCCAGAAAGTATTTGGTTGGCCTAAGATCTGCTCTGGTTCAAAAGTTATGAGATGTCAAAGTTAACAGAATTTCTGGGAACAATTGGACAGCACCTCCCTGCCTTAGGTACTGATTTGATCCAAGAATTCCAGTTAATTCTGTTCCTAATCTGACAAAACTTTCTGTTACAAAGTTGTAACCCATCTCATAAGCTTCCCAGAACCACCTCATTTTCTATTTTTGGATTTTTATGCAGGAAGTTATGCTTAATTTACAGAGAGTCTACAGAGAGTCTTTGCTCCGTCCTGTTTTCTGGACAGTTTCAACTCTACTGCATTTTTCGAGTGGTTAAGGGATGAAACACCTCTGGAACTCAACAGAAAAGTTGTAAAGCTCCTCCAAAGCTTTCCAGAAATGTATCATACGACCCCAACCTCGAAAGAACTCAACCTCTAACCTCTGATTAACTTCAGCCTTGATTTAGCTGAAAACAGAGTGCTCTGTCCTTAACATCCTATAAGTTGAAAATTTATTAACTTTGAATATCCTGTTCAAGGAAAGGAGTTACATCAAGTTTTACTACTTTGGATCAAAACCTTCAAGTTTTTAAATGAAGTTGTTCATTTAGTTGGGTGTGACGTCGAGGCGTCACCAGATTATGTCGGTACTACGTCCTCACAAAGGAAAAACCTATACCGGATTTAGCCGGCTTCGTTAGTTCAGTGGCACTACTCGTCACTCGCACACGGATGCTACACGTCTACCGTTTCGTGGTAAGGCTACCTGCAGAAACTCAAACAATCATCAGACTCGGCTGCACACCGAGCCCGGAATCCATACAGTTTGTACACCCGGCCGTCATCACTCGCCCGGATGTTCTCAAGCCAAACACGCCTTGAGTTACGTGTTCACGTTTCAGACCACGTGACGGGGTCTCCCATGTTGCACCACGCACGCCAGGGACAGACGTTGCTCGAATACCCCAAACGACATGAAGAGTCGTAGAGGATATCAAAGCGGGTCGGGTTACCTGCCACCCGTGGGGCTCCACCCTTCAGCTTGTGCGCACTGGTGGACAGCGCTTACGTGCACCCCCCAAGACATGAACGTCCCGAGATGCACGATTTTCCGACATAACAAATAAGTTAATAAGCCACTTTCTATATACTAATAACATCCTTATACGGGCTACTAACTCGTTCCTCACTGGATTTTTGAAAAAGAAGACCTTTGTACTGTGTTAAACCTCAAGCGAGCTCTGATACCACGCTGACACGACCCCACTGGTCCTGTCGAGCCAGGATCACGCTGAGGGGTGCTGCGTTGCACAACACCGTATAACACACGTCAAAGGTACAAAGCGGAAGCGGAAGCTTTATTACATAAACAAGTTTATTAACATGTTTACATCAAAATAAGTTTAGTCCACACTCGCGGGCGTAGACTAAGCATCAAGTGCACGTTCAGCCCTCGAACGTGTCCTTGCTAGCACACACGCACACTAACTCTGCGGCGTGCACGACTCCCACTCGACGGGGTTCCCCTCCTGGGGTTCCGTCTCCTCTTCGGGAGTCCCTTCCTCATAGAACCCTGCAAAAGCTTCAAACACAAGCAGTGAGCACGAAGGCTCAGCAAGTCTGACCCATCTCACCTAAACATGAAACTTCTACATGAGGGTGATGGGTTGCATGAGGTAAAAATCATTTGCAAGGACTCGCCTAATTAGTAGAACCTTACTTTCAAGTTTTAGCAGCAGGTTGTGGAGAACTTTACGCTAAGGCACATGAGAGAGCCGCAATCAAACAAGAAACGCATTTCTCTCATGTACTTTGCCCAAAGTTGAAAAGAACTTTAGTTAGCACTAAACTACAACATATCATTAACAATCAATATCCAACTTTCAATCAGCAACATTTTAACATGTAACTAGCCTGTTCTTTCTACGTCACGGTACAGTGAACAAGTGATACTCACTGACCGCGAGGGACGGCGATTATAATCGATTTACACCTGCAGGGTTACCCGAACAACCCGTCACGTACGCCCGTACTCGATGTTGCCTACAACAACCATCACGGACGCCGTACGCGACTACCTTTCACCCGTTAGCCAAATATTGAACCGGTCCCATCGTCCCGAGCAAGAGGTCCCTGCACGCGCATCTCTGTCCCGCCAGCTGATTTACACCTCGAGCTCTCAACCTACCCTCTGAACGACGGGCAATGCCTCAATACCCAGCTACCCGAGTTACATCAGTTTCCCGGTTCCCATATAGCCGGTAGGTCTTCGGTACTGTTCTAGCTTGTTCAACAGGCCCGCACACGGCTCGGTCCTCAATCGACACAAGCGGAGCTACAGCACACAGGCCCCAAAGTCCTGCTGCCCTTACTCTCCGCTCGGTCTCATTTTCTTGCCATGTGTATCATGTGCTATCTCTACCCGAGCAATGTGCCTCTAGCCTATTCTCGCGAGTAGTTCCAACTACTCGACTTGTACCGAATCCTACTCTATCCTAGCAATGCAGTGGCTAACGGGGTTTGCAATCCTAAACCCCAACCCATGGTTTTCTTGGCTATGCAGTGGGGTTTCCAAACAAGACTCTGATGCACAACATAAAGAAAACAAGTATGTGCTAAAAACAATAAAAATTTATAAAATGGTTAATGCAAACCGGGGCTTGCCTTGCTGCTCTTGGTCGTAGGCTAGCTGTTCCTCCGGAGTAACGAAGTCTAGGACTTCGGGTTCCTCCTCGACCTTAGCGACTACATGATAAGAACAATGTATGTATTAATTAAATGCTTTTGTATTAACTTTGAAGTTGTGAAGTCTATAACCTTTACTAGATAGACCTAATGACTGTGAAACTTTTACTGTGGCTTGGTTACAACCTAAACAGAGACTTGGTCAAGTTTTAGTTGCAGCAAAGCTCATTTGAGCCCTCCACAAATAATTATGTCCTTGACCTTAATTGGAACCCTTAGGGTGTTCTAGGGATTTTCATGAGACAAACTATGACTTTCTGAAAACTAGATTTTCAGAGGGTTCTAATGGAATTGGTCTCACTTAATTTGGAAGTCTCTAACTAAAGATATGAGCTAAACAATTTCAGAGAAAATTCTGAAAATGTTTCTGAACATTTTCTATTTTCTCTGGAACAGTTTTACTAATCACACCATTAGGTGGACTAAATGAGCTCAAATGGATCTGAAATTTTTATGGTAGTTCAAGGATATTTTGGTGAACATCTCAGCAAAATTTCAGGATTTTCCTCCAAATGATTCTCCAGTTAAAATTCCTAACAGTTTAAACTTTAAGGAATTAATTCTGGAGAATTAAGGAATCTCATGAAGTGACACTTGATTTTCTGGAAAGTACTCAAAGAGCTGAATCCAGCAAAATTTGGTTCACTCAATTTGGAGCTTTCTAGCCAAAGTTATAAGGATTTGAAGTTTGAAGGAAATCTGAAAATCGGGGAAAAGTTTAAACTCGCGCGTGGGCCCAGGAGACACGCGTCGCACGCCGAAGCGACAGCACACCGCGGCCCACAAGGCTTTTGCGCGCCAGCACACCCGATCCCGGCCGCAGCCGGATCCCGATTCAAAATATCGGCCGCTGACAGCTGGGGTCCACCCCCTTCTTCAACCTCGCGACACCCGCGCTCCGCCGCCGAGGGACCTCGCCGGAGAGCTCGCCGCCGGCTGCTGTACAGCTTCAAACTTCTTGATTCTGGCCGCCCCTGCCTACTTTTACTTGAGGAACATGATCCGAGGGTCAGCTGCTCATGACAACAGCCGGAGCATGGTCGGCGACGAGCCGCCATATCGGAACGACTTCGGCCATGTCGGCTGATGCTCCTAGTGCCTCAGCTACTTGGGAAACCGGTCGGGGAGCATCAGTGGACCTCAGAGAAGGTCGACATGAACTCGGGGCAGCTCGGGGAAGGCCCGAAATAGGTCCTCACCGTGCGCCCGATACCCCCCGTGCGTTCCGCCATTAGTAGACCTTGAATTACGCCGGGCACAGAAGTTCTCCGGCCCAGAGTTGTGAAGGCAACTTGTGCGTCACCGTGTCTAGTTCGTGTGGGAGTGGCCTGAGGCCCTCTAATCCTTTCTAGAGCACGAATTAAACAGAATCGTACCCGAGGGTCGTTCTGCACACAGAAAGGGGAAAAGTGGAAATTCGCCGCCGGTGAGCAACCACTCGAGCTGTGGCTCGGGGATGAGCAGCACCGATCACTTGCGCGTCCAAGGGTGCCTTGGCTCGGGCGTGACAACGCCCAGGTTGGGCTGTCCACGAGAGCCCGAGGTGCGGCGGTTTCCAGTTCCGAGTTTGATCTTTCGGCACAGCCGATATCACTCGGTTTCAATCGATTTCTATCAATGGGAAGGATGGAGGATGGTTGCTAGTACCTTGCTGGGACCTTGGAATGGAAAGAGGGAGCTGCGATCGGCTTGATCAAGCAGGAACTCGAGCGGCGGCGATGGCAGTGGAAAAACAAGTCGTGTGCGTCGGCAGCTCGAGGAAATGGTGACTGAAGCACGCCGGGGAGGGAATAAATAGCCCGGCCGGCTGGTCTCCGGCTTGGGGCACGCAGCAGGAGCTGGCGCCGGCTGCCCCCTTCGGTGGCGCGCGCGCACAGCTGCCGGGAACCGACTGAACTGTGGTTCAGTCGGTTTGCTTTGAGGCTGAGGCTGACATGTGGGTCCCACTCCTCTTTTAACCTCTGAAATTTATTCCTAACAGCTGTGGTAAACAGTGAACCCTATTCTACCCTTGGCAACTCAAATTATTCACCCAAGAGCCATTTGAATTGATCAAAGTTCAAATGAGGTTTGGTTTGAATGAATTTCAGCACAAGTGCAGTTTGAAATTCAAATAAAGTTTGAATTTCTCCCCCTTAGCTCATGTCAAGATCAACTCCAAATGGAGTGAAAATTGGTGTGTGAGCTCACAAAAATGTGCTGAGCAAGAATATGCCTTCCACTTTTAAATTCAGTGGGTGAAAACAGTTTGAATTTGAATATGTTTTCAAACTGCCCCTTTCCTATCTACACCCAAGATGACCTCAAAAATGTTTTGAATTTGGGTGAAACTTGGCATGGACATCCTTGGCAAAGTGTAGGAGTTTTCATATGTCCAGCCCATCTATATCACATGTGGGAAGTACCACTTTTGCAATGTGTGAGTTTGTTCCCTAATGAGCATGTTGATAATTGTTACTTGCTCTTTATTTGTGTTCATCATTTTTCCTCAAATGAGGTGTGTGGTGTGGGGATGAACACTGCAAATGGGTGTCAAAAACTGAGGCCCTTACAGCCAGGAAGGGGGCTTTTCCCCTAGCGCGACGAGTTTCCGCCGACGAAGATGACCAAGCTCCCTTCAGCGGCAAACTCTCCCCCCCCACGTTCACGGCGAACCGTGACCACTGGGGAGTACATGTCGACACACTCAGGACGGAGTGTGTCGGCACAAGCGGGTAGCCAGCAGCCGACTCCGGCAACGCCGACTCCGGCTATGCAGGCCCCGACCAGTGTGAGGTCTTCGGCAGCGCTGAGCGTACACCATTGAGGTGCGCTAGCTGCAGCAAGAGCGCTGCTGCGCAACCCACCTGCGGGGGATGCGCCCCATTCAGCGACCCAGCAATGGGTCCACGAGGTGGACCGCCTCGTCGTCGCCGCCGTGAACCCTCGGTTTCGGCGAGGACGGCGCCCAGGGCAACCGGCTGTGTCGCTGACGCGCACACCCACGGTTGACGGGCTAACGGCGGATTCCAGCTCCTCCAGGCTCCTGTCGACGGACCTGCGAAGGGAACTGGAACGGTGCCACTTGGGGCAGGACGCCCGGGTGTACCTCGAGCGACGCCTAGAAAGGCGTCGAAACCATGAGGCAGGCGACAGCATGTCGTCGGCCTCGACACAACCAGAAGGGCAGGTCTTCGCCATGCGAGCCCCGCCTCAGGCATATGCTGCGCAGCATATGCCACAACCATATGCGCCGCAAGTAGCGGCCCTAGACTATGGTGCAGCCTTGCCCATGCCGGGATACGCAGCGCCAGGTGCGAACCAAGCGTTTGCAGCGCCTATACCTGCGGCAGCAGGTGCAGGATGTGCGGCCCTTGCACCTCACCTTCGCTTCGCAAGGTGGCCACGCAAATTCCGCCCGCACCTGCCCGAGAAGTACGATGGCAGCGTCAACCCAGCAGAGTTCCTCCAGATCTACTCCACCGCCGTACTAGCCGCGGGAGGGGACGAGGCTGTCATGGCCAACTACTTCCCCGTCGCGTTGACCGGCCCAGCTCGGTCTTGGCTCATGAACCTACCTCAGAGGTCCATAACCTCCTGGGGGGAGCTCTGCCGGCAGTTCGTCGCCAACTTCGGCAGCTCCTACACCCGTCCCGGCACGGAGCTCGACCTCCACGCTGTCAAACAACAACCTGGGGAGTCGCTGCGCTCTTTCATCCAGCGGTTCTCTCAGGTGCGCAACACCATCCCGCATATCCAAAGCGCCTCTATGGTGGTGGCGTTCTGACAGGGTGTCCGGGACGAGAAAATGCTTGAGAAGCTCGCGACCAGAGAGGTCCGCGACGTCTCGGAGCTCTTCAGCCTGGCGGACAAGTGCGCCAGAGCAGCCGAAGGGCGTAACTGGCACGCTCTGCCGACCTCCGAGTCAGGAGGACAGCCCGGGTCCGGTGCGGCTGCCTATGGGGGTGGCAAGAAGATCAAGAACCGGGGGAGTGGCAAGATGAAGTCACCATTCATGGCCCCTGTCGCCGCAGCTGCGACGACCAGTGGAGCTCGGGGGCCATGCCCCGACAAGAGGCAGCGGCAATCACCGGCCGCGGACAGTGGCCAAGGCGGGCTATGCCCCGTGCATGGCCCCTGCAACCATACTGCTGCCGAGTGCTGGGAGATCCAGAAGCTCGCAGAGCGCTTCCGCAATGGAAGACAGCAGAGGGCTGAAGCACCGCCCTACCCTCAGAGGGATGGCAAACAGAAGGCCGATGCCCCAGTTACCGCTGCCCACCAGGTGGGGTTCCAGGAGCCTCAGCGTGTCATAAAGACAGTGCATGACGGTGAGGACTCCAGTTCCGACGGTGACGGGCCAGGGCGTTAGCCAGCTACGGCACGCCTCCGTGCCTCGAACATACCTCTCGGGGGCCGCCTAAGGTCCGTCAACCCCTTGAAGGCCTTGCCAGAAGGGGAAGACGCCTTAGGTCTTCCAAGACGAGCCCGGGTCCACCTACCCCTTGAAGGCCCTAGCCAGAAGGGGGGAACTCCCCGGGGGCCCCCGAGAGAAGCCACGCAGGACCTGATCCAGCGTGAAGATAACAAATTCGACAAGACTCGGCTTGCAGGGAACACCCCACAACGCACGGTCTCGGCTAGTGCTCTAAGCACTACCGCCAAAGAACCAAACGCGACGGGGGCCCGCAAGAGGGCAACCTGGTGAAGCGGCACGCTACATTCCAAGAAGGACCCATAAGCTCTCCCTCAGCAGGGAAGGTCCCTTCCGAATCATGAAAGCTGCCGCCCCAGGTACGCATGCCTTTCAACAGAGAGTGGGATCCATTCCCAAAAAAATCCTTGCCATGAAGCAACACTGTAAGTCCTACTTACTGAGCATCGGTAGAACAGGGTTATTCACTTCTGTAATAGACCCCATAGAATTTAGGAACAGAGCTCGGGGTAGCTAAGTCTCAAGGGACGGTACAGGACTACGTCCAGTTTAGCCTGGTTCTGACCCTAAGCGCGTAGAGTCTTGCTTCCCTTGTAGACGAGGCGGAACATTGCCCCCATGTACAGCCAGAATTCCACCTATGGGCACGAATACAGAGACCTGTTCTACTTAGCTCCCTCTCATGCGCTCATTTAAATTATGCATTAATTTTTATGATCGCACTATCTCTGTATGTTCATCATACATCTAGCTCCCCCTCTCCTGCGCTCATCCATAGTCGGCATTTGCTATCCTCCCGAAGGCGGCTGCGCTTGAGGCACCTGCCGATGGCCGAGTGAGTCTCTCGGGCCTCCCCCAGTCAGGTGTTGCGGTGCCAGTTGGTCACCTCCAGGAAAGGCCAGCGTTGTGCATGGGGGTCCAGGGTGCGTATCCAGCTTAGCCGGCCCAGTGCCCAAAGCATGCGCATCCTGCTCTCCGGAGGTCCAGGTGAGTACGTCCGCTTTGCCTGGTCATGAACCCAAAGCGCGTGCACTCTGCTTCCCCAGCGCATGGCCCGGTACTAGGGATTGGACGGCCGTACCCGGACCTCGGAGGGAGCCGGAGCTCCGGCGCCTCGTGCACAGAATTTCCCAAGCCCCGTATAGCGGGTCAGGACCATAAGACAGATAAGACTAGGAGACGGGAGGGGAGGACCCCCCGAGGAGAATTACGTTTCCTCTGCCTGTGTGCAGGACCTTCAGGTTACGGCAACAGGGACTGCATGAAGCGGGGGGGGAAGGAGCTACCAGCTACTCCGGCCTGGGACTGGAAGGACCGGGACCTGCCCCTCCAGCAGGGGCGGGGCCCGGGGGCCCCACGTGTCCAGCGGGCCCGGAACTCTCTCCTTCCTTGAGGAGGGCTCCGGGCTCGCCACGTGGCAGGCAGGAACCGGACCTCCCCCCTCAGCGGGAGGGCTCCGAAAGCCCTACGTGTCCAACATGACCGGAGCTCCCGTCTCTTGAGGAGGAGCTCCGTACCCGCCACGTGGCAGGCAGATTTGGAGCCCCCCATAGGGCGAGGTTCGGAGACCTCCGGGGGCCCCTAACACGGTTAGGACCCGGGGAGGGTGTCTGTGCGAAGCTCCGAGATTGGAAATGGCTTCTGAGTACCTTGCGGAGCTAAGGACTCAGCCAGGCAAAGCCAAGAAGGAGGGAAAAAGCATCACAGACACAAGCATCCAAGAGAGTCAAATTAAGCAAGGCTCCATGAGCTGGACTACAGACTCGATAAAAAAAGGGAGAAACAAGTCCTAAGGACCTCCCGGCTCTCGCCAGAACCTTGCGGCTACAAGGGCGGCCACATCCTCGACTTCAGCCCTGGCAGCTTCCTCCCGCTCCGCGGCTGGGCCCTCTCTCGCAGGCTCCAGCGAGAAAGAGGGGTCGCGGCTCTTGAAGCATGCCAGCACATGCGAGGTGACCTCTAAAGCTAAGCCGCGGCCCTCGGCTTCAAGCTCACTGGCGACCACCGAGTCGAGTCTGTCCAGCTTGGCGCCGATCGACTCCAATGCAGGGGTCACCTCTGCAAACTTCAATGCGGGAGTTGCGGCCCTCACCGGACTGAAGCCAAGAGGGATCAGAGCGGACCCCGCTCGATCCACGAAGCTTGAGACAGCAAGGGCCTCGGAGGACCATAAGGCTGAGAGCTCCTCCACCTCGTGGCGGGCCGCCTGCAGAGCCTCCAGGTTCCTCTCGGAGAATTCCTTCTCCTTGGCCGCCAGGGAACTCTCCTGAAGGTGGAGAGTCTTGGCTAGCCGCTCCAACTCAGCGGCCTTGAAGCCGGCAGTCAACTCCCGGTCCAAGACCGCCCGGCGATCATGGGAGACCTGTTCCTCCCTCAAGTCAAGGTCTGCCTTCAGAATCTCCAACTCCTCCATCCGAGCTCGGAGGTCATCCTTACCCGCGGCCAGCTGCGCGGTGACCCTCTCTGCCTCAGCTGCCACGGAACGCTCCCGCTCCTCAACGGCGAGTTCACGGCGCTCCAACCGCTGCCGTATTTCCACAGCAGCAGAGAGGCTCTCTTCGGCCCGGGCGTGTGCCTCCAGGGCCTCCCTGTTGATCCGCCGTGACTGGGTGTCCATGCGGTCAACAGCCCGCTTCATCCGGTCGACGAGCGCTTCCCTGAAGTCGAGCAACTCCCGCCTGGAGTCGAGCTCGCTCTTAACCTTCGTGGTCCTCTCCCGCAAAAGGTTCCCCCAGATGAGGAGGCGGTCCCGTTCAACCGTATACTCCTCCCGCTCGCGCCCTAGCGCAGCCAAGACCTGCCGGACGCTCGACTCGGCAAGCGCGAAGGCGTCCGCCAGAGGCAATGGAGCAACAGAGGCTGGGGCAGTCCCTCCGACCTCCTCCATTACCTCGTCCTCAGGAAGAGCCGACGCACCAGCAGCCGAGACGAGACGCCGATCAGGAGAAGCTGGCTCCGCGGCTCTGGCAGCCAGGCCAGCCGGGCTCTTTTCAGCTTCTGGCCCCTTGACCTGAGGAGGGGGACGAGCCGCGGAAGGCGGTGCTGGAGAAGAAGCCAGGCCGCCTAATGCAGGATCAACCTGTGCTGGCTCGGGGGCCGCGGTGGCTGTCTCAGAAGGAAGAGACGACGCCGCCGCGGAGTCCGGGCACACCGGAACAGGAGAAGTCCGCGCTGGCCTGGGGGCCGCGGCAGTTGCCCCTGGCTCCGAGCGCATCGGCACAGATTCCCCGCAAGACGGGGAAGGGCGGGAAGCGCGGACACTCCAGCGGGCTCTAAACCCCGACTTACGAGCCGGGGTAGGATTTCCAGAGCCCGCTACCGTCTCCGACGGCCGCTCCGCAGTCGCTTGGACTGGAGGAACAGGGGACGCCCCAGAGGCTTCCCCCAGCGCATCAGCCTGGGGCCTCTTCGAGTCGCCACCGGAGGGAGTGTCAGGCACCCCAGAATCCCGACTTGGCACCGACGCCGTTGCTGGAGGAGATCGAGCGCGTTTCTTCTCTGGCAGCGGGTTGGAAGCCATGGCAAGGGAGAACTCAAAGGCAAGAGAGCAAAAGCACAAGAGTCCGAGAAGAAACGCAGAGAAGTGCGAAGGGAAGCTACAATGTGGGTAAGACCCCCTCTAAAAAGCTTCCCGGTGCAGTTCCAAGCGATTCGGAACTCTTCGAATACCCCGCACCCACAACCGCTTCGGTTCCTAGACCGAGTGCCGATGACGGGTGGGCCCAAGCCGCTTAGCTGAAGCGGTGGGGTCAAGCAGTCAGTCTCCTAAGAAGATGAGCCGGCAAGGCACTTCGGCGGTTCCCGAAGAAAGCGCCGCAACGTGCAGGAGTGGCAGTCTTGGGAACCGCCGCAGTAAAAGCAATCATCAAGTGGGCGCACGCTCTCACGATCCCATGGCCGTTCGTGCTCCGGCAGCGGTCAATTCGGGACTTAGAGAAAGTGCGCGGATCGGAAGAGACGGAGGTCCCACCTCGGGCTCGCTATCTCCCCCGAGATAGGCCCGGGGGCCACTCTCGGTACCTGAGATATGGGGTACCCCCGCGCACAGGGTAAAATGCCTAAGGTACTCGCCCTTCTCCGCAGGGAGAGCTCCGAAGGCGCCACGCGTCCGGCGGGGCCGGACCTCCCTCTCCTCAAAGGAGAGCTCCGGGCCCGCCACGTGGCATACAGAAGCCGGACCTCCCCCACCGCGGGAGAGAGGTCCGAAGACGCCACGCGTCCAGCGGGGCCGGACCTCCCTCTCCGCAGAGGAGAGCTCCGGTCCCGCCACGTGGCATACAGAAGCCGGACCTCCCCCTCCGCGGGGAGAGGTCCAGAGGCTCCACGTGCCCTGCAGGCCGGACCCTTCTCTCCTCAGAGAAGGGCTCCGGACCCGCCACGTGGCCAGAAGAACGGTGCTGCCCGCCCCCGAGCGGTAGGCAGCGGGCGTAAAGGCGCCCCACACCTTGCCGGTACAAGGTATTCAAGGCCTGCGTCTTGCCAAGACGCGGAAACGCGGAGCACGCGTCTGTCAGGTGCCGTTGCGCCCAGTCACATCACAGACTGGCGCGCGGTGTCAGAACCTGCCAGCTAATAAACGCAGTGACAAGACATCCCATGCCGCCTGCGCCGTCATCAACCACTACGACTAGCGTGCGGCATGGGCAGGGCGGCAAGATGAAGACTCAGAAGCCTTCGACCAGAGGCAACTACCGGCGTAACTATAGATACGGTAGATAATAGACAATCTTCCCGGGACCACCTGTCGGGTCCTGGCACCCCTTGTAAGCCGCCCGAGTCCTGGACTATAAAAGGCTCGGGTAGGCGTCGATAGCAAGGGTTCGCATTTTGCAACTCACACGCTAGCCATACACTCTCAAGCTGTAACTCACCCCCAAGCTCAGGCCCCCGGCCCTGAGCAGCAAGCAATACAGCAAGCTCCATAGCTCGCCGTGGACGTAGGGTTTTACGCTCCGGCAGCCTGGACCACGTAAAACTCTCCGTGTCAAGCTCTCACTAACTCGTCCATCTGCGCAAGCTCTCCGCTAGGAACTAGCCCCTCTGAAAAAAGAACCTCCGCGGGCTGCCCAGTGCAGGCCCGGGGGAAGTGTCGACCGAACACTTCGACACTGGACTTTATGGAATTTATTATAAAAAGAAGAGTCTGTCCTATTGTTGCTCTAGGGGTAGAACTTACGGAGATGTTCTGTGTTCCGAGGGTTCGGGAGCGGGTCCCCATCCTCGGTTCTGGGGAATGGTCCCAGGTCCCAGGATGTCCAGCCCCCGTACGGCAAATGGCCATGTGGACGGGATCATCTGTACCGTCCAAGCCGATGTATGGATCTGCTTGGCGTGGAACAGGCACGCCTTGCAGTTCTCGACCAGCTTGACGGCATCCTGGAGTGTTGTCGGCTAGTAGAAGCCATGCCGGAAGGCTTTACCGACAAGCGTGCGTGAGGAAGAGTGACTCCCACGTTCGCCTCCATGGATCTCAGCGAGCAAGTCACAGCCTTCCCCCTGGGTTATGCACCGCAATAGGACGCGGTTGGCGCTGCGTCGGTAGAGATCCCCTTCTACCAACACGTGTCTCTTAGCCATACGCACGATCCGTTCAGCGGATACACGTTCATCAGGGAGGATATTGTCTTTCAAGTAGTCCCGGATCTCCGTGATCCATGCATCGGGTCTGACTTGAGCGTCTGGATCTTGAGCGCTGGGTTGCACGAAGTCCCCAGTGACGCTTACGATCCTTGGCGGCATTCATGGCCGCCGGGACCGCCAGCTTCGAGGTGCTGGTCTAGCCCCCTTGGCCCGGCTTGGCGGGCCGGGCTGTAGGCCGCGGCAACGTCCTCTCGAAGCCTCCTTCGGGCACAGGGGCTCCGGTGGGGGCCTTCGTTGAGAGGTCGTCAGCTGCGGCCTTGCCAGCGCGTGGTACATGGCGCAGGTCCAAGGCGAGGAAGTCTTTCTCCACCATCTGCACATAAAGCAGATGAGCAGCTAGCTGTGGGTCACTGCAGGAGCATTCACCCTTAACTTGCTTGATAACTAGCTGGGAGTCGCCCTGTGCCAACAACTGGCGAGCGCCTAGAGACAGGGCTATCTTTAGGCCAAAGATGAGTGCTTCATACTCTGCCATGTTGTTGGTTGCCTTGGAATTGAGACGCACCATATACCCAGACTGCTCCCCCGATGGCATGAGGAGCAGTACGCCAGCACCGGCCCCCTGCTTTCGCGAGGAGCCATCGAAGAAGAGCGTCCAGTAAGGCCCGGTGAAGGCCAGAGCTCGGGGCCCTGGTTCACCATCTTCATGGCCCCCTTGGTCAGCCTGCGTTGGCATCCACTCAGCCACGAAGTCAGCCAGTGCTTGGCTCTTGACTGCGTGACGAGGAAGGAGGTCTAGTTCAAACACCAGTAGCTCCGCTGCCCATTTGGCGACACTGCCCTTCACGTGGGGGCTGTGAAGGACAGCCTTCAGCGGATAGGAGGTGGCCACCGAGACCCGGTGGGCTTGGAAGCAGTGGCGGAGCTTCCTGGACGCCACGAGTACTGCATACAGCAGCTTACAGACCCCCAGGTACCTTGTCTTGGCGTCATGGAGGACCTCGCTGATGTAGTAGACAGGCCTCCCGATGATCCGGACCCTCCCTCCCAGGTCAGAGATATCTCCATCCATGGCTCAGGCCCGCGGGAGGTGGGTGGGCCCGGGGAGGCCGCCGGGAGCTGATACTCGAAGGCTCCCAGGCTGTCTTGGACCTCCGGGTGATCCTGCTGATTTCCCGGGACCTCCGGGAGGTCCCGTTGGACATCCTGGAGGCTCTGTTGGACCTCCGGGGGGGTCCCGTTGCACCTCCGGGAGGTCCTGCTGGTCCTCCGGGAGGTTGTTTTGGAGACCCGGGGGTCGTCTTGGACCTCCGGGGTTTCCTGGCGCCTGTTTCCCGATACCGGAGCAGGCTGTGGCGACAAGGGATCCGGCCGCTCTGCGATGAGGACCATACTCACCACTGCAGCCGTTGCCGCGGTGTAGAGCAACGGATGCTCTTCGGGCTCGGGGGCTACCATTACGGGTAGGGTCATCAGGAGTTGCTTCAGCTCCTGGAGAGCTTCTTCTGCTTCGTTGGTCCGAGCAAATGGCCCGGATTTGCGCAGGATCTTAGAGAAGGGGAGCGCTCGCTCTGCTAACCTCGGTATAAACCGACTCAGCATGGCTAGGCATCCCGTGAGTTTCTGGACTTCTTTGATGCGGGCGGGGGGGCGCCTCAAGTCGATGGCTTTGATCTTCTCTGGGTTAGCCTCAATTCCTCGGTGTGAGGCCAGGAATCCTAAGGGTTTTCCAGAGGATACACCGAACACACACTTGTCGGAAAGACAAAGACTAGGGCCAAGTTATCTAGTAGGGATGAACTCTGCCTGACCTTAACAATAATGTCATCGACATACACCTCAACTGAGTCTCTTATCAGCTCTCCGAAGGTCTTGTGCATTGTACGTACGAAGGTAGGGAGAGCGTTCTTTAGGCCATAAGGCATAGAGACATAACAGTACAGACCATCTACTGTGATGAAGGAGGTGTGCTCTTCATCTTCTCTAGACATAGGGATCTGGTGGAAACCCGAGTAAGCGTCTAGGAAGCACAACATATCGCAGCCTGACGTCGAGTCTACTATTTGATCTATTCTAGGGAGAGGAAATAGATCTTTAGGACATGCCTTATTGAGACTGGTGTTGTCGATGCACATCCGGAGCAGTCCACCGGTCTTTGGGACAACAACAGGGTTCGCCAACCACCGGGGGTGGCGGACTTCCCGTATGAAGCCTGCGTTCAGCAGCTTCTTGATTTCTTCGCGGATGAGGCTTTGCTGCTCGGTGGACTGCTTGCGAGGCTTCTGTCGGACTGGCCGGTCATCGGGGAAGACCTTTAGGTGGTGCCCGATCACCTCCCTAGGGATCTCTGGCATCTGCGACGGCTGCCATGCAAACACATCGACATTGTGCCGGAGGGAGGTAACGGGCGTGCCTTCCTATTTGCTATCCAGGTCCCCGGCTACCCGGGTGGTCTGGGTGGTATCGGCGCCGATTTGGACGAGCCTCAATGGGACGTCGCCCTTGTCGAGGGGTTGCACATGGGGTGCTGTGGTAGAGGCACGGTGGCGTGCACTCGGGTGGAGCCGGTTTGGTTCTGCACTGCCTAGGGTTGGTGCTCTAGCTGTTGTAAGCGCTTGGAGCTTTTCCAAGGCTAACACTGCGGCAGTACGGTCTCCATGAATCTTGAGGACGCCTGTTGGTGTAGGCATCTTCAAGACAAGGTAGCCGTAGTGGGCTACTGCCATGAACCGGTACAGGGCTGGCCTGCCAATTATGGCATTGAAGGGGAGGTCGATCTCCGCCACGTCGAACAGAATGTACTCTGTCCGATAGCTGTCCGGTGCCCCAAAGGTCACCGGGAGGCTGATGTGGCCGTAGGGAACGACCTGTCCCGGCCCTACCCCTGAGAACGTGCTCAATGGGGTGAGCTTGGCCATCGTGATCTGCAGCTTCTGGAAAGCTGCACGACTGATGAGGTTCAGTCCAGCCCTGCCATCCACCAAAACGTGGTACATCCTTACGTTGGCGATGGTGGGGGCCACTGTCGGTACCCACGATATGGGGTACCCCCGCGCACAGGGGAAAATGCCTAAGGATCTCGCCCTTCTCCGCAGGGAAAGCTCCGAAGGCGCCATGTGTCCAGTGGGGCCGGACCTCCCTCTCCTCAGAGGAGAGCTCCGGGCTCGCCACGTGGCCTACAGCAGCCAGACCTCCCCCCTCCGTGGGGAGAGCTCCGAAGGTGCCACATGTCCCGCGGGGCCGGACCTCCCTCTCCTCAGAGGAGAGCTCCGGGCCCGCCACGTGGCCGGCAGAAGCCGGATCTCCCCCTCTGCAGGGAGAGGTCCGAAGGCACCACATGTCCTGCGGGGCCGGACCTCCCTCTCCACTGAGCAGGGCTCCGGGCCCGCCACGTGTCCAGCAGAACAGCGCTGCCTGCCCCCGAGCGGTAGGCAGCGGGCGTAAAGACGCCCCATACCTTGCCCGTACAAGGTATTCAAGGCCCGTGCCTTCCCAAGACGCGGAGACGCAGAGCACGCCTCTGTCAGGTGCCGTTGCGCCCAGTCACATCACAGACTGGCGCGCGGTGTCAGAGCCTGCCAGCCAATAAACACAGCGACAAGACATCCCATGCCGCTCCCGCCGTCATCACCCACTACGACTAGCATGCGGCATGGGCAGGGCAGCAAGACGAAGACTCAGAAGCCTTCGCCAGAGACAACTACCGACATAACTGTGGATATGGTAGTCTGCAGGCAATCTCCCCGGGACCACCTGTCGGGTCCCGGGCCCCCCTTGTAAGCCACTCGAGCCTTGGACTATAAAAGGCTCGGGTAGGCAACAGAAGCAAGGGTTCGAACTCTGTTGGTTCGCACTCTAGCCATTCGCACCCGGGGTTCGCACTCTAGCCATTCAACCCAAGCTGTAACTCATCCTCAAGCTCAGGACTCCGGTTCTGAGCAGCAAGCAATACAGCGAGCTCCATAGCTCGCCGTGGACGTAGGGTTTTACGCTCCGGCGGCCTGAACCACGTAAAACTCGCCGTGTCAAGCTCTTACTAACTCGTCCAACGCTCAAGCTCTCCGCAAGGGACTAGTCCCACCGAAAAAAGAACCTCCGCGGGCTGCCCAGTGCATGCCCGGGGGAAGTGTCGACCAAACACTTCGACATTTGGTACGCCAGGTAGGGGACTTTCCCTTGCGCGACGAGTTTCCGCCGACGAAGATGACCAAGCTTCCTTCAGCGGCAAACTCTCCTCCCCCGTGTTCGCGGCGAACCGTGACCAGGGGGAAGTACATGTCGACACACTCAGGACGGAGTGTGTCGGCGCAAGTTGGGAGCCAGCAGCCGGCTCTGGCAGCGCCGACCCCGGCAATGCAGTCTCCAACCAGCGTCAGGTCTTCAGTAGCGCTGGGCGTACCCGGTGGGGGTGCGCTAGCTGCAGCAAGAGTGCTACTGCACAATCCGCCTGCTGGGGACGCGCCTCAGGCAGGACCCAGCAGTGGATTTGCGAGGTAGACCGTCTCGTCGTCGCCGCCGCAAACCCTCGACTTCTGCGGGGACAACGCTCCGGCCAACCGGCTGTGTCGCTGATGCGCACGCCAATGGTTGGCGAGCAGACGGCAGATTCCAGCTCCACCAGGCTCCAGTCGACGGATCTGAGGACAGAGCTGGGACGGTGTCACTTGGGCCAAGATGCCCGGGTATACCTCGAACAACGTCGAGAAAGGCATCGCAACCAAGAGGCTCGCGACAAACTCTCCTCCCCCGCGTTCGTGGCGAACCGTGACCAGGGGGGAGTACATGTCGACACACTCAGGACGGAGTGTGTCGGCGCAAGCTGGGAGCCAGCAGCCGGCTCTGGCAGTGCCGACCCCGGCGATTCAGGCTCCGACCAGCATGAGATCTTCTGCAGCGATAAGCAAACCCCACAGGGGTGCGCTAGCTGCAGCAAGAGCGCTACTGTGCAACCCACCTGCTGGGGACGCACCTCATTCGGTAACCCAGCAGTGGATACGCGAGGTAGACCGCCTCGTCATCGCCGCTGCAAACCCTCGACTTCGGCGGGGACGACGCTCCGGTCAACCGGCTGTGTCGCTGACGCGCACGCCAACGGTTGACTGGCAGACGGCGGACTCCAGCTCCACCAGGCTTCCATCGACGGATCAGAGGGCAGAGCTGGAGCGATGCCGCTTGGGCCAAGATGCCCGAGTGTTCCTCGAGCGACGTCGAGAAAGGCGTCGCATCCAAGAGGCTGGCAACAGCATGACGTCGGCCTCGACCCAGCCTGAAGGGCAGATCTTCGCCATGCGAGCTCTGCCCCAGGCGTACGCCGCGCAGCATATGCCACAACCATATGCCCTGCAAACGGCGCCCTCGGTCTATGGAGAAGCCTTGCCCATACCGGGGTACACTGTGCCAGCGGCGAACCAAGCGTTCGCGGCGCCAACACCTGCAGCAACAGGAGCAGGATGTGCGGCCCTGGCGCCCCACCTTCGCTTCGCGAGGTGGCCGCGCAAGTTTCGGCCGCACCTGCCCGAAAAGTTTGACAGCAGCATCAACCTGGCAGAGTCCCTCCAGATCTACTCCACCGCCATACTTGCCGCAGGAGGGGATGAGGCCGTCATGGCCAACTACTTCCCCGTCGCCTTGACCGGCCCGGTCCGGCCTTGGCTCATGAACCTCCCTCAGGGTTCCATCGCCAACTTCGGCAGCTCCTACACCCGTCCCGGTACGGAGCTTGACCTCCACGCCATCAAGCAACAATCTGGGGAATCACTGCGCTCCTTCATCCAGCGGTTCTCCCAGGTACGCAACACCATCCCGCATATTCAAAGTGCTTCTGTGGTGGTGGCGTTCCGACAGGGTGTCCGGGACGAGAAGATGCTTGAGAAGCTTGCGACCAGAGAGGTCTGCGATGCCTCTGAGCTCTTCAGCCTGGCGGACAAGTGCGCCAGAGCAGCCGAAGGGCGGAATTGGCACTCACTGCCATCTTCCGAAGCCGGAAGATAGCCCGAAGACGGTGGAGTTCAAGCTGAGCTCCCGACCACGTCAGACAGCCAAGAGCCAAGCACTGGCTGACTTCGTGGCTGAGTGGACACCAACGAAGGCTGACTCAGGGGGCCGCGAAGACGGTGAACCAAAGTACCAAGCTCCGGTCTTCACCGGGCCTCACTGGACGCTCTTCTTCGATGGCTCCTCGAGAAAGCAGGGGGCCGGTGCCAGCGTACTGCTTCTCATGCCATCGGGGGAGCAGTCTGGGTACATGGTGCGTCTCAATTCCAAGGCAACCAACAACTTGGCAGAGTATGAAGCACTCATCTTTGGCCTAAAAGACAATCCTGTCTCTGGGCGCTCGCCAGTTGTTGGCGCAGGGCAACTCCCAGCTAGTTATCAAGCGAGTTAAGGGTGAATGCCCCTGCAACGACCCACAGCTAGCTGCTTATCTGCTCCACGTGCAGATGTTGGAGAAAGACTTCCTTGCCTTGGACCTGCACCATGAACCGCGTGCTGGCAAGACCGCAACTGACGACCTCTCAACGAAGGCCTCCATCGGAGCCCCTGCACCCGAAGGAGTCTTCGAGAGGACGTTGTTGCAGTCCACAGCCCGGCCCGCCGAGCCGGGCGAAGGGGGCTGAACCAGTGCCTCGAAGCTAGGCAGTCCCGGCGGCCCTGCAGCAATGGATGCCGCCAAAGGATCGTAAGCGTCACTGGGGACTCCGTGCAACCCAGCGCTCAAGATCCAGAAGCTCAAGTAGTCCCGATGCATGGACCACGGAGGTCCGGGACTCCTTGAAGGACATCCTTCCTGATGAACGTGCACTCGCTGAACGGGTGGTGCGGATGGCTAAGTGCTACACGCTGGTATCTTTAATGGCGTGGCGCCACGACATCCTATTGCGGTGCATAACCCAGGAGGAAGGCTGCGACTAGCTCGCAGTAGTCCACGGAGGCGAGTGCTGGGAATGCTCATCGTCCCGCACGCTGGTCGGTTAAGCCACCCGGCATGGCTCCTACTGACCGAGAGCCACCTGGACGCCGTCAAACTGGTTAGGGATGCAATGCGTGCCAGGTCCACGCCAAGCAGACCCACACAACCGGTGCGGACGCGCACCCAGAGCCGTCGGGGGATACCGGCTCCTCCATGTCGAGAGCCAGCCGGACTTCCCAGGGCCGGGTCATGGGAACTACCCTTCCACATGGTATGCGGGGCCAAAGCCAAGCTTCCCCCTGAGATCGCCATGGGGGTCCCCCCGTGTCCAGCATACAACGAAGCCACGCATGACCCAATCTGCGTGAAGACAGGCGCTCCGACGCAAACCCAGTAAGTTCACCATGCTTACTTAGGTGTTTATTTAAATTACGCATTAATTTATATGAACACCTCCCCACGCTCTAGACAGTGTGCGTCCATTGTACACTCGGTTCCTCTTTCCTGCTCTCATGCATAGTCGATATTTGCCGTCCTGCTGAAGGCGGTAGTGCTTGTGATACCTGCCAGAGGCCCGGTGGCCTTTTGGATCTCCCCCTGTAAGGGTACTGTACCGCCAGTTGGTCTCCTCCGAGAAAAGACCTACGCTAGACCGGGGGGTCAGGAGCCTTGCTTTGCCCGGTCTTGCACCCAAAGCATGCACACTCTGCCCCCCAGCGCTACGGTCTGAGTACCAGGGGGCCGGACGGTTACACCCTGACTAGGGCTGGGGCCAGACCTGCGGGACCAAGTGCACTGGACTACCCAAGCCCTGTATTTTGGCCTGGGACAGTAAGCCAAATGAGACTAAGGGACAGGAAAGGGGGGACCACTGAGCAATGCCGGACTTCGCCCCCACAGCTGGGCCGAGCTCCGATGCCAGCCCTTGCCCTCCTTTCAGAGGTGAGCGCTGATGCCGGACCTCACGCCCTTCGCTGGCCTGAGCTCCGATGACCCCCGGACCTCACGCCCTTCACTGGCCTGAGTTCCGATGACTTCCAGACCTCCGCCTCCACAGCCAGGCCGAGTTCCGAGGCCAGCCCTCGCCCTCCTTTCAAAGGCGAGCGCCAATGCCGGACCTCACGCCCTTCGCTGGCATGAGCTCCAATGACTTCCGTACCTCCGCCCCCGCGGCTGGGCCGAGCTCCGAGGCCAGCCCTCGCCCTCCTTTCAGAGGCAAGCGCTGATGCCGGACCTCACGCCCTTCGTTGGCCTGAGCTCCAATGACTTCCGGACTCCGCGTCCACAGCCGGGCCGAGCTCTGAGGCCAGCCCTCGCCCTCCTTTCAGAGGCGAGTGCTGATGCCAGACCTCACGCCCTTGCTGGCCTGAGCTCCGATGACTTCCGGACCTTCGCCCCCACAGCTGGGCCAAGTTCCGAGGTCAGCCCTCGCCCTCCTTCAGAGGCGAGCGCTGATGCCGGACCTCACGCCCTTCGCTGGCCTGAGCTCCGATGACTTCTGGACCTTCGCCCCCACGGCTGGGCCATGTTCCGAGGCCAGCCCTCGCCCTCCTTTCAGAGGCGAGCGCTGATGCCGGACCTCACGCCCTTCGCTGGCCTGAGCTCCGATGACCTCCGGACCTCACGCCCTTCGCTGTCCTGAGCTCTGATGACTTCCGGATCTCCGCCCCCACAGCTGGGCCGAGCTCCGATGCCAGCCCTCGCCCTCCTTTCAGAGGCGAGCCCTGATGCCGGACCTCACGCCCTTCGTGGACCTGAGCTCCGATGACTTCCGGACCTCCGCCACCACAGCCGGGCCGAGCTCCGATGCCAGGCTTCACCCTCTCCTAAGAGGCTGAACTCCGAAGCCGTCAAGACCCTGCCAGCACAGGGAGTACTCAAGATAAGAAAGTGCACGGGTAGGAGAAGGCCTCACCTCGGGCTCGTTACCTCCCCCGAGGAGAGCCCGGGGGCCACTGTCGGTACCCGCGATATGGGGTACCCCCGCGCACAGGGGAAAATGCCTAAGGATCCCGCCCTTCTCCGCAGGGAAAGCTCCGAAGGCGCCACGTGTCCAGTGGGGCCGGACCTCCCTCTCCTCAGAGGAGAGCTCCGGTCTCGCCACGTGGCCTACAGCAGCCAGACCTCCCCCCTCCGTGGGGTGAGCTTCGAAGGTGCCACATGTCCCGCGGGGCCGGACCTCCCTCTCCTCAGAGGAGAGCTCCGGGCCCGCCACGTGGCTGGCAGAAGCCGGATCTCCCCCTCTGCAGGGAGAGGTCCGAAGGCACCACATGTCCTGCAGGGCCGGACCTCCCTCTCCACTGAGGAAGGCTCCGGGCCCGCCACATGTCCAGCAGAACAGCGCTGCCTGCCCCCGAGCGGTAGGCAGCGGGCGTAAAGACTCCCCATACCTTGCCCGTACAAGGTATTCAAGGCCCGCGCCTTCCCAAGATGCGGAGACGCGGAGCACGCCTCTGTCAGGTGCCGTGCGCCCAGTCACATCACAGACTGGCACGCGGTGTCAGAGCCTGCCAGCCAATAAACGCAGCGACAAGACATCCCATGCCGCTCCCGCTGTCATCACCCACTACAACTAGCATGCGGCATGGGCAGGGCAGCAAGACGAAGACTCAGAAGCCTTCGCCAGAGACAACTACCGACATAACTGCGGATACGGTAGTCTGCAGGCAATCTCCCCGGGACCACCTGTCGGGTTCCGGGCCCCCCTTGTAAGCCACTCGAGCCTTGGACTATAAAAGGCTCGGGTAGGCAATGGAAGCAAGGGTTCGAACTCTGTTGGTTCACACTCTAGCCATTCGCACCCGGGGTTCGCACTCTAGCCATTCACACCCAAGCTGTAACTCATCCTCAAGCTCAGGACTCCGGTTCTGAGCAGCAAGCAATACAGCGAGCTCCATAGCTCGCCGTGGACGTAGGGTTTTACGCACCGGCGGCCTGAACCACGTAAAACTCGCCGTGTCAAGATCTTACTAACTCGTACATACGCTCAAGCTCTCCGCAAGGGACTAGCCCCACCGAAAAAAGAACCTCCGCGGGCTGCCCAGTGCAGGCCCGGGGGAAGTGTCGACCGAACACTTCGACAGCCACCAAGAGCTGTAGTTGGCCGGCCCCAGCAATGTTCCTGGGGCAGTCGGTGGCATCGAAGCTGATGGGGGTTCCCATCCACCTGAGGTGCGGTGCTGCACTCGGGAGGGGATCCACCGACGCTACCGCTCGGCGCAAGGTCTTAGCCGCGCTTCTGGACGAGGGGTCAGCGGACCCACCGTAGATGATGTAGAGCATCTTCCGGTGCTCGTCATCACTGGAACTGGAGCTCTCATGATTGCGCACCGCCTTCACGGCGCGCTGAAGCTCCTGGAACTCCACCTGGTGGTCGACGTCGTCTGGGGCGTCGACCTTCTGCTTGCCCTCCCTTTTGACGGTAGAGTGGGGCATCAGTTAGAAGCTGCTTCCCTTTCCGGAAGCGCTCCACGAGCTTCTGGATTTCCCGGCACTCGGCAGCAGTATGGTAACCGGTGCCGTGCACGGGGCATAGCTCGCCCTGGCCTCCGTCTGGAGCCGGTGATTGTCTCGGCCCCCGAGCTCCACTGGCGCCGCTGCTGCGGCAACGGGGGCCATGGCTGGCAGTTTCATCTTGCCACCGACCCTGTTCTTGATCTTCCTGCCACTTCCATAGGAAGCGGCGCCAGATCCTGGCTGCCCCCCTGGCTCGGAGGCTGGCAGTGAGTGCCAGTTTCGCCCTTCAGCTGCTCTGGCACACTTGTCCGCCAGGCTGAAGAGCTCCGGGACGTCGCGGACCTCCCTAGTCGCGAGCTTCTCGAGCATCTTCTTGTCCCGAACGCCTTGTCAGAATGCCACCACCACAGAAGCGTTCTGAATGTGTGGGATGGTGTTCCGCACCTGGGAAAACCGCTGGATGAAGGAGCGCAGCGACTCCCCTGGTTGTTGCTGGATGGCGTGGAGGTCGAGCTCCGTGCCAGGCCGGGTGTAGGAACTGCTGAAGTTGGCGACGTACTGCCGGCAGAGCTCCCCCAGGAGGTTATGGAACCCTGGGGTAGGTTCATGAGCCAAGACCGGGCTGGGCCGGTCAAGGCGACGGGAAAATAGTTGGCCATGATGGCCTCATCCCCTCCTGCGGCAAGTACGGCAGTGGAGTAGATCTGGAGAAACTCCGCTGGGTTGACGCTGCCATCTTACTTCTCGGGCAGGTGTGGCCGGAACTTGCGCGGCCACCTCGCGAAGTGAAGGTGGGGTGCCAGGGCCGCACATCCTGCCCCTGTTGCCGCAGGTGTTGGTGCCGTGAACGCTTGATTCGCCATCGGCACAGTGTATCCCGGTATGGGTAAAGCTCCTCCATAGACCGGGGACGCCGTTTGCAGGGCATATGGTTCTGGCATATGCTGCGCGGCGTATGCCTGGGGCAGAGCTCGCGTGGCGAAGATCTGCCCTTCAGGGTGGGTCGAGGCCGACGTCATGCTGTCGCCAGCCTCTTGGATGCGACGCCTTTCTCGACGTCGCTCGAGGAACACTCGGGCATCTTGGCCCAAGGGGCATCGCTCCAGCTCTGCCCTCAGGTCCGTCGACGGAAGCCTGGTGGAGCTGGAGTCCGCCGTCTGCCCGTCAACCGTTGGCGTGCGCATCAGCGACACAGCCGGTTGACCGGAGTGTCGTCCCCGCTGAAGTCGAGGGTTTGCGGCGGCGACGACGAGACGGTCTACCTCGCGAATCCACTGCTGGGTCGCTGCATGAGGCGCGTCCCCAGCAGGCGGATTGTGCAGTAGTGCTCTTGCTGCAGCTAGCGCATCCCCGTGGTGTACGCTCAGCGCTGCAGAATATCTGACGCTGGTTGGAGCCTGCATTGCCGGAGTCGGCGTTGCCGGAGTCGGCTGCTGGCTCCCAGCTTGCACCGACACACTCCGTCCTGAGTGCGTCGACATGTACTCCCCGCTGGTCACGGTTCGCCGTGAACGCGGAGGTGGAGAGTTTGCCGCTGAAGGAAGCTTGGTCATCTTCGTCGGCGGAAACTCGTCGCGCAAGGGAAAAACCCCCTACTTGGCGCGCCAAATGTCGAAGTGTGTGGTCGACACTTCCCCCGGACCTGCACTGGGCAGCCCACGGAGGTTCTTTTTCGGAAGGGCTAGTCACTTGCGGAGAGCGTAAGCGTATGGACGAGTTAAGTAGGAGCTTGACACGGCGAGTTTTACGTGGTTCAGGCCGCTGGAGCGTAAAACCCTATGTCCACGGCGAGCTGAGGAGCTCGCTGTATTGCTTGTTGCTCAGAACCGGAGTCCTGAGCTTGGGGATGAGTGATGTCTAGCATATGAGTTGCTGGAGAGCGAACCCCTGCTAACGTTGCCTACCCGAGCCTTTTATAGTCGAAGGCTCGTGTCGGTACCTGCGATATGGGGTACCCCCGCGCACAGGGGAAAATGCCTAAGGAACTCGCCCTTCTCCGCAGGGAGAGCTCTGAAGGCGCCACGCGTCTGGCAGGGCCGGACCTCCCTCTCCTCAGAGGAAAGCTCCAGGCCTGCCATGTGGCATACAGAAGCCGGACCTCCCCCTCCGCGGGAGAGAGGTCCGAAGGTGCCACGTGTCCGGCGGGGCCGGACCTCCCTCTCCTCAGAGAGGAGCTCCCGGCTCGCCACGTGGCCGACAGAAGCCGAACCTCCCCCTCCGCGGGGACAGGTCCGAAGGCTCCACGTGTCCTGCGGAGCCAGACCCCCCTCTCTTCTGAGGAGGGCTCCGGGCCCGCCACGTGGCCAGCAGAACGGTGCTGCCTGCCCCCGAGCGATAGGCAGTGGGCGTAAAGATGCCCCATACCTTGCCCGTACAAGGTATTCAAGGCCCGCGTCTTCCCAAGACGCGGAGATGCGGAGCACGCCTCTGTCAGGTGCCGTTGCGCCCAGTCGCATCACAGACTGGCGTGCAGTGTCAGAGCCTGCCAAGCCAATAAACGCAGCGACAAGACATCCCATGCCGCCCCCGCCGTCATCATCCACTACAACTAGCATGCGGCATGGGCAGGGCTGCAATACGAAGACTCAGAAGCCTTCGCCAGAGACAACTACCGGAATAACTGCAGATACGGTAGATGACAGTCAATCTCCCCGGGACCACCTGTCGGGTCCCGGGCCCCCCTTGTAAGCCACCCGAGTCTTGGACTATAAAAGGCTCGGGTAGGCAACGTTAGCAGGGGTTCGCATTCCCGCAACTCATACGCTAGACATCTCTCATCCCCAAGCTCAGAACTCCGGTTCTGAGCAACAAACAATACAGCGAGCTCCATAGCTCGCCGTGGACGTAGGGTTTTACGCTCCGGCGGCCTGAACCACGTAAAATTCGCCGTGTCAAACTCTTACTAACTCGTCCATACGCTCAAGCTCTCCGCAAGGGTCTAGCCCCACCGAAAAAAGAACCTCCGCGGGCTGCCCAGTGCAGGCCCGGGGGAAGTGTCGACCGAACACTTCGACATTTGGCGCGCCAGGTAGGGGACTTTTCCCCTGCGCAACGAGTTTCCGCCGACGAAGATGACCAAGCTTTCTTCAGCGGCAAACTCTCCTTCCCCGCTTCCGCGGCAAACTGCGACCAGGGGGGAGTACATGTCAACACACTCAGGACAAAGTGTGTCGGTACAAGCTGGGAGCCAGCAACCGGCTCTGGCAGCGCCGACCCCGGCAATGCAGGCTCCAACCAGCGTCAGGTCTTCAGTAGCGCTGGGCGTACCCGGTGGGTGTGCGCTAGCTGCAGCAAGAGTGCTACTGCACAATCCGCCTGCTGGGGACGCGCCTCAGGCAGCGACCCAGCAGTGGATACGCGAAGTAGACCGTCTCGTCGTCGCCGCCGCAAACCCTCGACTTCGGCGGGGATGACACTCCGGTCAACCGGCAGTGTCGCTGACACGCACGCCCACGGTTGACGGGCAGACAGCGGACTCCAGCTGCACCAGGCCCCCGACGACGGACCTGAGAACAGAGCTGGAGCGATGCCACTTGGGCCAAGATGCTCGAGTGTTCCTCGAGCGACGTCGAGAGAGGCGTCGCATCCAAGAGGCTGGCGACGGCATGACGTCAGTCTCGACTCAGCCTGAAGGGAAGATCTTCGCCACGCGAGCTCTGCCCCAGGCACACGCCACGCAGCATATGCCACAACCATATGTGCTGCAAACGGCGTCCCTGGTCTATGGCGCAGCCTTGCCCATACCGGGGTACACAGTGTCAGGTGCGAACCAAGCTTTCTCGGCACCAATACCTGCGGCAGCAGGGGCAGGATGTGCGGCTCTTGCACCCCTTCGCTTCGCGAGGTGGCCGCGCAAGTTTCGGCCGCATCTGCCCGAGAAGTACAACGGCAGAGTCAACCCGGCGGAGTTCCTCCAGATCTACTCCACCGCCGTACTTGCCGCAGGAGGGGATGAGGCCGTCATGGCCAACTATTTCCCTTTCGCCTTGACCGGCCCAGCCCGTTCTTGGCTCATGAACCTACCCCAGAATTCCATAACCTCCTGGGGAGAGCTCTGCCGGCAGTTCGTCGCCAACTTCGGCAGTTCCTACACCCGGCCTGGCACGGAGCTCGACTTCCACGCCATCCAGCAACAGCCAGGGGAGTCGCTACTCTCCATCATCCAACGGTTCTCCCAGGTGCGGAACACCATCCCACACATCCAAAACGCTTCTGTGGTGGTGACGTTCCGACAAGGCGTTCGGGACAAGAAGATGCTCGAGAAGCTCGCGACTAGGGAGGTCCGCGACGTCTCGGAGCTCTTCAGCCTGGCAGACAAGTGTGCCAGAGCAGCCGAAGGGCGGAGCTGGCACTCACTGCCAGCCTCCGAGCCAGGGGGTCAGCTGGGATCTGGCGCCGCTTCCTACGGAAGCGGCGGGAAGATCAAGAACAGGAGCGGCGGCAGGATGAAGCCGCCAGTCGCGGCCCCCGTTGCTGCAACAGCGGCGCCCAGAGGAGCTCGGGGGCCGCGCCCCGACAAAAGGCCGCGACAATCACTGGCTCCAAGCGGAGACCAGGGTGAGTTATGCCCCGTGCACGGCACGAGTTACCATACTGATGCCGAGTGCCAGGAAATCTAGAAGCTCGCGGAGCGCTTCCGGAAAGGGAAGCAGCTCCTAACTGATGCCCCACCATACCGTCAAAGGGAGGGCAAGCAGAAGGTCGATGCCCCAGACGACGTCGACCGTCAGGTGGAGTTCCAGGAGCTTCAGCGCGCCGTGAAGGCGGTGCGCAATCATGAGAGCCCCAGCTCCAGCGATGACGATCACCGGAAGATGCTCTACGTCATCTTTGGCGTGTCCGCTGACCCCTTGTCCCGAAGCGCAGCTAAGGCCTTGCGCCGAGCGGTAGCGTCGGTGGCTCCTCTCCCGAGTTCAGCACCGCACCTCAGGTGGATGGGAACCACCATCAGCTTCGATGCCACTGACTGCCCCAGGAACATGGCTGGGGCCGGCCAACTACCGCTCGTGGTGGCCCCCACCATCGCCAACGTGAGGATGTACCACGTTTTGGTGGATGCCGAGGCTGGACTGAACCTCATCAGTCGCGCAGCCTTCCAGAAGCTGCAGATCCCGATGGCCAAGTTCACCCCATCGAGCCCGTTCTCAGGGGTAGGGCCGGGACAGGTCGTTCCCTACGGCCACATCAGTCTCCCGGTGACCATTGGGGCACCGGACAGCTACCGGACAGAGTACATTCTGTTCGACGTGGCCGAGATCGACCTCCCCTTCAACGCCATAATTGGCAGGCCAGCCCTGTAACGATTCATGGCAGTAGCCCACTACGGCTACCTTGTCTTGAAGATGCCTACACCAACAGGCGTCCTCAAGGTTTGTGGAGACCGTACTGCCGCAGTGTTAGCCTTGGAAAAGCTTCAGGCGCTTACAGCAGCTAGAGCACCAACCCCAGGCAGTGCAGAACCAAACCAGCTCCACCCAAGTGCACGCCACCGTGCCTCTACCACAGCACCCCATGTGCAACCCCTCGACGAGGACGACGTCCCCTTGAAGCTCGTCCAAATCAGCGCCGATGCCACCCAGACCACCCGGGTAGCCGCGGGCCTGGATAGCAAATAGGAAGGCGCGCTCGTTACCTCCCTCCGGCACAATGTCGATGTGTTGCATGACAGCCGTCGCGGATGCCAGAGATCCCTAGGGAGGTGATTGGGCACTAATTAAAGGTCTTCCCCGACGCCCGGCCAGTCCGACAGGACGGAAAGTCCGCCACCCCCGGTGCTTGGCGAACCCTGTTGTTGTCCCAAAGGCCGGCGGGAAGCTCCGGAAGTGCATCGTCTACACCAGTCTCAATAAGGCATGTCCTAAAAACCTATTTTCTCTCCCTATGATAGATCAAATAGTAGACTCGATTCCAGGCTGCGATATGCTGTGCTTCATAGATGCTTACTCGGGTTTCCACCAGACCCCTATGTCTAGAGAAGATGAAGAGCACACCACCTTTGTCATAGTAGTCAGTCTGTACTGTTATGCCTCTATGCCTTATGGTCTAAGGAACGCTCTCCCTACCTTCGTACGTGCAATGCACAAGACCTTAGGAAAGCTAAGGAGAGACTCAGTTGAGGTGTGTGTTGAAGACATTGTTGTTAAGGTCAGGCACAGCTCATCCCCACTAGATAACCTGGCCTTAGTCTTCGTCCTTCCGACAAGTGTGAGTTCAGTGTATCCTCTGGAAAACCCTTAGAATTCCTGGCCTCACGCCGAGAAACTGAGGCTAACCCAGAGAAGATCAAAGCCATCGGCTCGAGGCGGCCTCCCGCCCGCAATGAAAAATCGTGGGATGCCTAGCTGCGCTGAGTCGGTTTATATCGAGGTTAGCAAAGCGAACGCTCCACTTCTCTAAGCTTGGACCGACAAAGCGGAGGAAGCTCCCCAGGAGCTGAACCAGCTCCTGATGACCCTACCCGTAATGGTAGCCCCCGAGCCCGAAGAGCATCTGTTGCCCTACATCGCGGCGACGGCTGCAGTGGTGGGTACGGTCCTCGCCGCAGAGCGGCCGGACCCCTCATCGCCGCAACCTGCTCCGGTATCGGGGAACAAGCGCCAGGAAACCCCGGAGGTCCGAGACGACCCCCCGGGTCTCCAAGGCAACCCCCCGGAGGTCCAAAACGGATCCCAGACCCCCGACACAACCTCCCGGAGGACCAGCAGAACCTCCCGGAGGCGCAACGGGACCTCCCGGACGTCCAATGGGACCCCCAGAGCTCCCGGGAAGTCAGCGGGACCTCCCGGAGGTCCAAGACAGCCTGGGGACCTCTGAGTATCAGCTCCCGGTGGCCTTCCCAGGCCCGCGGGAGGTTCTGTCTACTTCATCAGCGCCACCACCACAAGTGGACGCCAACGCAGGACTGACCCAGGGGGCCATGAAGACGGTGAACCAGGGCCCCGAGCTCTGGCCTTCACCGGGCCTCACTGGATGCTCTTCTTCGACGGCACCCTACGAAAGCAGGGGGCCGGTGCTAGCGTACTGTTCCTCATGCCATTGGGGGAGCAGTCTGGGTATATGGTGCATCTCAATTCCAAGGTAACCAGCAACATGGCAGAGTATGAAGCACTCATCCTTGGCCTAAAGACGGCCCTGTCTCTAGGCGCTCGCCAGTCGTTGGCACATGCTAGCTATCAAGCAAGATGGTGGAGAAAGACTCCCTCGCCTTGGACCTGCGCCACGTACCGCGTGCTAGCAAGGCTGCAGCTGACGACCTCTCCACGAAGACCCCCACCGGAGCACCTGTGCCCGAAGGGGGCTTCGAGAGGACGTTTCCGTGGCCCACAGCCCGGCCCGCCGAGCCGGGCGAAGGGGGCTAGACCAGCACCTCGAAGCTGGCGGTCCCGGCGGCCATGGATGCCGCCAAGGATTGTAAGCGTCACTGGGGACTCCGTGCAACCCAGCGCTCAAGATCCAGATGCTCAAGTCAGACCCGATGCATGGATCATGGAGATCCGGGACTACTTGAAAGACAATATCCTCCCTAATGAACGTGTATCCGCTGAACGGATCGTGCGTATTGCTAAGAGACACGTGACGGTAGAGGGGGATCTCTACCGACGCGGCACCAACCGCGTCCTATTGCGGTGCATAACCCAGGGGGAAGGCTGCGACTTGCTCGCTGAGATCCATGGAGGCGAATGTGGGAGTCACTCTTCCTCACGCACGCTTGTCGGTAAAGCCTTTCGGCATGGCTTCTACTAGCCGACAGCACTCCAGGATGCCGTCAAACTGGTCGAGAGCTGCAAGGCGTGCCTGTTCCACGCCAAGCAGATCCATACACCGGCTTGGACGATACAGATGATCCAGCCCACATGGCCATTTGCCGTACGGGGGCTGGACATCCTGGGCCTGGGACCATTCCCCAGAACCGAGGATGGGGACCCGCTCCCGAACCTTCGGAACACAGAACACCTCTGTAAGTTCTACCCCTAGAGCAACAATAGGACAGACTCTTCTTTTTATCATAAATTCCATAAAGTCCAGGAACAGTGCTCGGTGCAGCTAAGCCTCAGGGGACGGTCCAGGACTACGTTCAGCTTCGCCTGGTTCCGACCCCAAGCGCGTAGAGTCTTGCTTCCCTTGAGGTGGGTCGTGGCCTCCATACTCAGCCTGCCTTCCTCCTATGGAAATTTATATGAAAAGAAACCTGTCCTACGTTGCTCTTCTTTGGTGCTCATTTAATTTACTTATTAAATTGTTATGGCTGCACTACTAGCGCGTGCTCACCATGCGTTCAGCTCCATCTTCTCATTCTCACCTTTAATCGGCATTTGCTGCCCTACCAAAGGCGGTTGCATTGGAGGTACCGGCCGAGAGCCAGAGGGGGCCCTGAGCCCCCGGCACTTCGCGCACGATAGTTCCCAAGCGCCGTATAGGTGGACAGGGACCGTAAGTCAAATAAGACTAGGGGGGCCCCCAAGGTGAATTACGTTTCCCTTACTTGTGTGCAGGACCTCTTGGCCTCAGCTCCCCGCAGGAGTATGGTAGGCACATCCATCCAATGGAACGCACCTACCAGGGGGCCGCTACGGGATCGCGCAAGACCGAAACTCCAAGGTAAGATCAAAGAACTAGACCTCACCGCTTCCGCAGGGGCGAGGCCCGAAGGTCCCACGTGTCCAGCGGGGCCAGACCATCAACCTCCTTGAGGGGGAGCTCCGGGCCCGCCACGTGGCCTACAGAAGCCGGACCTCCTCCCTCCGCGGGGAGAGGTCCGAGGACTCCACGTACCCCGCAAGCTCGGACCTCCTCTCAGAGGGGAGCTCTGGGCCCGCCACGTGGAGGGGAGCTCCGGGCCCGCCATGTGGCCAACAGGCCTGGACCCCCCCTCCCCCTGTTCTCGTGAGGCGGGTCCTGGAGACCTCCGGGGCCCTTAGTATGCAGTGAGGACCCGGAGAAGGTGTCTATGCATAGCTTCGAGATTGGTCAAGGCCTCCGAGTACCTTGCGGAGCTAAGGACTCGAACAGGAAAAACCAGGAAGAAGACTAGGACATGCAGACACAGAAAGAAACAGGAGTCTGTTCATACAAAGGCTCCACGAATTGGGCTACAGACTCAACAAAAATAAAAAAGGAGGTACAGGGCCTTGTAGCCACGGGGGTAGATGCCTAAGAGTCCCCGGACTCCCGATGAAACCTAGAGGCCACGAGGGCAGCCAAGTCCTCGACCTCGGCCCTGGAAGCTTCCTCCCGATCGGCAACGGGTGCTAGGCGGACTGGCCCCAGAGCAAAGGAAGGGTCTCGGCTCCGGAAGCACGACAGTACGTGCATAGCGACCTCCTTCGCAAGGCCCCGACCTTCCGCTTCAAGCTCGTCGGCGATCACTGCTTCGAGCCGACCCAGCTCCTCGCCGATGAACTCAAGTGCCGGGATCACTTCGGACATCGGCCGCGCCGGAGCCTCCACCTGCACAGGGCTGAAACCAAGAGGAGCCAAGGCGGAACCCGCCTTGGCAATAAAGCCCCAGACTGCCCGGGCCTCGGCAGACCACAAGGACTGGAGCTTCTCTACCTCTTGGCGAGCCGCCAGCTCGCGGTCCATCGCCGCCTGGCGCTCCTGGGAGAACTGCTCCTCCCTCGCGGCAACAGCCGACTCACGGAGCTCCAGCTCCTCGGTCCGAGCCCATAGCTCCTCCACTTTGGCTCTCAGCCGGGCGGTGGTCTTCTCCTCCTCAGCCGCTACAGCGCGTTCCCGATCGGTGACGGCGCACTCTCGACGGGCTACCTGCAGCCGCATCTCCTCCGCGGCGGCGGAACGCTCCTCGGCTTTGGCTTCAACGTGGGTCAGAGCCTCGCGGTAGGAGGCACGGAGCCGTCGGGTCTCTGACTCCAAGCGGCTAATGGCCTTCTTCTGAGTGCCAAGCAGAGCACTCATGGCCTCAAGCCTTGACTGCCTCGAGTAAAGGTCCGCCTTAGCCTTCTGGGCCCGCTGCTGCCAGCTGAGAAGGCGTTCCCTCTCGCCGGCCAGCGCCCCCCGCTCCTGCTCAAAGGCGGATTGGAGCTGCCGGGCGCTGGTCTGGACACGCCCCAGGGCATCCCACACGGGCGCCGGGACAGGGGGGACAGGAGTCACGCCACTGACCCCCCCTGTCGAGTCTAAGACCGGCGGAGGCGCCGGTGCCTCAGCAACCAGAGTGGGGCGCTGCCCTAAGGAGGCCAGGGGGCCAGCAGGCGCACCTACAGCGGCCCTCCCAGCCTCAGGACCGGACTTCTGGACTGGTGAAGGAGGGCGGATAGGAGCGGATGCGGCCACCACGGAGGGTGAACTCGCCGGCGCAGAGGCAGCCCCCGCAGATTTGGGGACCATGGGTGCCGCCACGGTTCCCAGACGCTGAGGCGCGGAGCCTCCGCCGGTTGTAGGCGGCCGGGTAAGAGGCCCACCCCCGGCAGCTGGTCGGTCCCTGCAAGAAGAGAAAGCTCTTAGGCTAAGAGAGGAGACGAGAGTACTGCTCCTACAAGCCAGAAGGAGCAACACTTACTGGGCGGCATGAGCGCTCCAACGGGCCTGCAGCACCAGCCTCTGGGCTGTAACTGAACCTCCGGGACCAGCGGTTGGAACGGTCGCGGGATGTGATGCCTGGAACCCCGGCACACTCGCCGGCGTCGCCCCACCAGCATCTGTCCTGGAAACCCCTCCGCTTGAGGAAGGATGACGAGGTACTTGGGCTACTTCGGACGGCCGCTGTCCGGGGAGAGACCCGCTGGGGAGGGACACTCGGGGTCTCTTCGGGTCGCCACCCGATGGACCGGCACCCCCGGGAGATGGGAGCAAGGTAGCTCCGGCACCCTGACTCGGCGCAGGCGGCGCCCTCGGAGGAGACCGGACACGTTTCTTCTCTGGATGCCCGGGGGCCGGCTCCTTCCCCTTCCCTTTGTCGGCGGCTTGGGTCCCGTCGGCTCTTGGGAAGGGTTTGACAGCAGCAGACGCCTCGTGCCCTGATCCAGAGCACTCGGTTCCCGGGCGCCCGGTTCCTGGAATTATAATTCCCCGGAAGGCATCCCCGACCTGCCGGACGGCGATCCCGATGTCGTCAAGGTTCGGCATCTTCCGCAGGAGCTCTGACCTCCTCTGTGGCTCCAAGAAGAGGGGAGTGGCAGAAGGTGGAAGGGCGGGGTCGCCACTTGGAATGTAGTTGCCGCTCACCTTGCCCACCATCTCGTTCAGCTCCTCGTCGGAAGGGTCAGAGCCGGGGCCCCTCTCCAGCCTGGTACAGTCCTGCTCCCCAGTATAGTACAACGCTGGGCGACTGCGCTGCTGCAAGGGTGCAATACGACGCGACATGAAGTCCATCAGCACCATCAGAGAAGTCAGCCCCTCATTGGCCAAGAACCGGATCCGCTCCAAGACCGGAGTGTACTCCTGCTCCAGCTCAGGGATCTCCTCCCAGAAGCGACGATCGGTGGTTGGGCTGGTGGTCGGGAGTTGAAGGCGATCGAGCTCATCGGTCTGCACTACCACCCAGCTCTCCCTCCAGTTTTCCCACCTTGATGCGCTAAAGGGCAGAAGGTACCCAGAGACCTTTGGGTCCTTGCAGCGATGCTGGAAGTAGTATGCCCCCATCTGAGTCTTCGAGCCGCGCCCAGTCGTCCGCAACACGAAGAAGTAGCGGAAGAGTATCACAGAGGCGTGCACCCCCACAAACATCTCGCAGAAGTGGACAAAAACAGAAGCCATTGCGAAGGAGTTGGGAGAAAGATGGTGGAGCTGGAGCCCATATGTCTCCAGCAGTGTGACAAAGAAGGAAAAAATCGGCGGAACGAACCCCGCCAGAGCATAAGCAGTGAAGAAGACCATCTCCCCCTTTCCCAGGGTCAGGGGGAGAGATCCCCGGCGAAGCCGGTGTTTCTGTTCCTCTGTGCGCCAGCCCAGCAGCCTGCGCACTGGCCCAAGCTCGGAGGAACGAACGAGGCGCGTCGGGAGCAAGTTGGAAGCCATGGCGAAAGAGAGCACAAGGACAGGAAAGCCGAGGCGCAAGAGTTCAAGGGAAGAACGAGCACTAGGAAATGCAAAGGGAAGCCGCGATGCGGGTAAGATCCCCTTTTAAAACTTTCCAGGAATGATTTGAGGTGATTCGAAAATCTTCGAGTACGTCGCATCGGCGACCGCGTTGGCTCCGAGACCGGGCGCCGATGACAGGTGGACCCAAGCCGCCCAACTGAAGTGGTGGGTCGAGGAGTCAGTCGCCCCAGAAGACAAGCCGGCAAGGCGCTTTGGCGGTTCCGGAAGAAAGCGCTGTGGCGTACAGGAATGGCAGCCTTGGGAACCGCCGCAGTAAAAGCGACCATCAAGTGGGCGCACGCTCCCATGATCCCGCGGCCGTTCGTGCTCCGGCAGCGGTCAATGCGGGACTTAGAGAAAGTGCGCGGATCAGAAAAGACGGAGGTCCCACCTAGGGCTCACCATCTCCCCCGAGATGGGCCCGGGGGCCACTGTCGGTACCTGCGATATAGGGTACCCCCGCGCACAGGGGAAAATGCCTAAGGAACTCGCCCTTCTCCGCAGGGAGAGCTCCAAAGGCGCCACGCGTCCGGCGGGGCCGGACCTCCCTTTCCTCAGAGGAAAGCTCCGGGCCCGCCACATGGCATACAGAAGCCGGACCTCCCCCTCCGCGGGAGAGAGGTCCGAAGGTGCCACGTGTCCGGCGGGGCCGGACCTCCCTCTCCTCAGAGAGGAGCTCCCGGCTCGCCACGTGGCCGACAGAAGCCGAACCTCCCCCTCCGCGGGGAGAGGTCCGAAGGCTCCACGTGTCCTGCGGAGCCGGACCCCCCCTCTCTTCTGAGGAGGGCTCCGGGCCCGCCACGTGGCCAGCAGAACGGCGCTGCCTGCCCCCAAGCGATAGGCAGCGGGCGTAAAGATGCCCCATACCTTGCCCGTAGAAGGTATTCAAGGCCCGCGTCTTCCCAAGACGCGGAGACGCGGAGCACGCCTCTGTCAGGTGTCGTTGCGCCCAGTCGCATCACAGACTGGCGCGCAGTGTCAGAGCCTGCCAAGCCAATAAACGCAGCGACAAGACATCCCATGCCGCCCCCACGGTCATCATCCACTACGACTAGCATGCGGCATGGGCAGGGCTGCAAGACGAAGACTCAGAAGCCTTCGCCAGAGACAACTACCGGCATAACTGCAGATACTGTAGATGACAGTCAATCTCCCCGGGACCACCTGTCGGGTCCCGGGCCCCCCTTGTAAGCCACCCGAGTCTTGGACTATAAAAGGCTCGGGTAGGCAATGTTAGCAGGGGTTCGCACTCCTGCAACTCATACGCTAGACATCTCTCATCCCCAAGCTCAGAACTCCGGTTCTGAGCAACAAGCAATACAGCGAGCTCCATAGCTCGCCGTGGACGTAGGGTTTTATGCTCCGGCGGCCTGAACCACGTAAAACTCGATGTGTCAAGCTCTTACTAACTCGTCCATACGATCAATCTCTCCGCAAGGGTCTAGCCCCACCGAAAAAAGAACCTCCGCGGGCTGCCCAGTGCAGGCCCGGGGGAAGTGTCGACCGAACACTTCAACAGCTCGTGTGGCTTACAAGGGGGGCCGGGACCCGACAGGCGGTCCCGGGGAGATTGCCTGCAGACTATCGTATCCTCAGTTATGTCGGTAGTTGTCTCTGGCGAAGGCTTCTGAGTCTTCGTCTTGCCGCCCTGCCCATGCCGCCTGCTAGCCGTAGTGGTTGATGACGGCGGGGGCGGCAGGGGATGTCTTGTCGCTGCGTTTATTGGCTGGCAGGCTCTGACACCGCGCGCCAGTCTATAATGCGACTGGGCGCAACGGCACCTGACAGTGGCGTGCTCCGCGTCTCCGCATCTTGGGAAGGCGCGGGCCTTGAATACCTTGTACGGGCAAGGTATGGGGCATCTTTACGCCCGCTGCCTACCGCTCAGGGGCAGGCAGCGCTGTTCTGCTGGACACGTGGCGGGCTCGGAGCCCTCCTCAGAGGAGAGGGGGTCCGTCCCCGTAGGACACGTGGAGCCTTCGGACCTCTCCCCGCTGAGGGGGAGGTCCGGCTTCTGTCGGCCACGTGGCAAGCCCGGAGCTCTCCTCTGAGAAGAGGGAGGTCCGGCCCCGCTGGACACGTGGCGCCTTCGGACCTCTCTCCCGCGGAGTGGGAGGTCCGGCTTCTGCAGGCCACGTGGCGAGCCCGGAGCTCTCCTCTGAGGAGATGGAGGTCCGGCCCCGCTGGACACGTGGCGCCTTTGGAGCTCTCCCTGCGGAGAAGGGCGAGATCCTTAGGCATTTTCTCCTGTGCGCGGGGGTACCCCATATCGCGGGTACCGACACACACTATCTAGAGCGTGGGGAGGTGTTCATATAAATTAATGCGTAATTTAAATAAACACCTAAGTAAGCTTGGTGAACTTGCTGGGTAGCGTCGGAGCGCCTGTCTTCACGCAGAGCGGGTCATGCGTGGCTTTGTCGTACGCCGGACACGGGGGGACCCCCATGGTGATCTCAGAGGGGAGCATGGCTTTGGCCCCGCATACCATGTGGAAGGGTAGTTCCCGTGACCCGGCCCTGGGAAGTCCGGCTGGCCCTCGTCATGGAGGAGCCGGTATCCCCCGACGGATCTGGGTGCGCGTCTGCACCGGTTGTGTGGGTCTGCTTGGCATGGACCTGGCACGCATTGCATCCCTAACCGGTTTGACGGCGTCCAGGTGGCTCTCGGTCAGTAGGAGCCATGCCGGTTGGCTTATCCGACCAACGTGCGGGACGATGAGCGTTGCCAGCACTCGCCTCCATGGACTACTGCGAGCTAGTCGCAGCCTTCCTCCTGGGTTATGCGCTGCAATAGGATGTCGTGGCGCCACGCCAGTAAAGATACCAGCGCATAGCACTTAGCCATCTGCACAATCCGTTCAGCGAATGCACGTTCATCAGGAAGGATGTCCTTCAAGGAGTCCCGGACCTCCGTGGTCCATGCATCGGGACTACTTGAGCTTCTGGATCTTGAGCGCTGGGTTGCACAGAGTCCCTAGTGACGCTTACGATCCTTTGGCGGCGTCCATGGCTGCAGGGCCGCCGGGACTGCCTAGCTTCGAGGCACTGGTTCAGCCCCCTTCGCCCGGCTCGGCGGGCCAGGCTGTGGGCCGCAGCAACATCCTCTCGAAGACTCCTTCGGGCGCAGGGGCTCCGGTGGAGGCCTTCGTTGAGAGGTCGTCAGCTGCGGCCTTGCCAGCGCGCGGTACATGGCGCAGGTCCAAGGCGAGGAAGTCTTTCTCCAACATCCGCACGTGGAGCAGATAAGCAGCTAGCTGTGGGTCATTGCAGGGGCATTCACCCTTAACTTGCTTGATAACTAGCTGGGAGTCGCCCTGCGCCAACAACTGGCGAGCGCCCAGAGACAGGACTGTCTTTTAGGCCAAAGATGAGTGCTTCATACTCTGCCAAGTTGTTGGTCGCCTTGGAATTGATATGCACCATGTATCCAGACTGCTCCGCCGATGGCATGAGAAGCAGTACGCCGGCACCGGCCCCCTGTTTCACGAGGAGCCGTCGAAGAAGAGCGTCCAGTGAGGCCCGGTGAAGACCGGAGCTCATTGCTTTGGTTCACCGTCTTCACGGCCCCCTGGGTCAGCCTTCGTTGGCGTCCACTCAGCCACGAAGTCAGCCAGTGCTTGGCTCTTGGCTGTCTGATGTGGTCGGGAGCTCAGCTTGAACTCCGCCGTCTTCGGGCTGTCTTCCGGCTTCGGAAGCTGGCAGTGAGTGCCAATGACGCCCGTCTTCTGCCCCGGCGCGCTTGTCCGCCAGGCTGAAGAGCCCCGAGATGTCTTGCACCTCCCTGGTGGCCAACTTCTGGAGCATCTTCTTGTCCCTCACACCTTGCCGGAATGCGACCACCGCTGATGCAATCGGGATGTGGGGGATGGTGTTGCGTACCTGGGAGAACCGCTGGACGAAGGAGCACAGCGAATCCCCAGGTTGTTGCTGGATGGCGTGGAGGTCGAGCTCCGTGCCAGGCCGGGTGTAGGAACTGCCGAAGTTGGCGGTGAACTGCCGGCAGAGCTCTCCCCAGGAAGTTATGGAACCCTGAGGGAGGTTCATGAGCCAAGACCGGGCTGGGACGGTCAAGGCGACGGGGAAGTAGTTGGCCATGACGGCCTCATCCCCTCCTGCGGCAAGTACGGCGGTGGAGTAGATCTGGAGGAACTCCGCCCGGTTGATGCTGCCGTCGTACTTCTCGGTCAGGTGCGGCCGAAACTTGCGCGGCCACCTCGCGAAGCGAAGGTGGGGCACCAGGGCCGCACATCCTGCCCCCGCTGCTGCAGGAATTGGTGCCGCAAACACTTGGTTTGCCGCTGGCACAGTGTACCCTGGTATGGGCAAGGTTGCGCCATAGACCGGGGGCGCCGCTTGCAGAGCATATGGCTGTGGCATATGCTGCGCGGCGTATGCCTGGGGCAGAGATCGCGTGGTGTAGGTCTGCTCTTCAGGCTGGGTCGAGGCCGACGTCATGCTGTCGCCAGCCTCCTTGTTGCGACGCTGTCGAAGTGTTCGGTCGACACTTCCCCCGGGCCTGCACTGGGCAGCCCACGGAGGTTCTTTTTTCGGTGGGGCTAGACCCTTGCGGAGAGCTTGAGCGTATGGACGAGTTAGTAAGAGCTTGACACGGTGAGTTTTACGTGGTTCAGGGCGCCGGAGCGTAAAACCCTACGTCCACGGCGAGCTATGGAGCTCGCTGTATTGCTTGCTGCTCAGGACCGGAGTCCTGAGCTTGAGGATGAGTTACAGCTTGGGGGTAAATGGCTAGCGTATGAGTTGTGGGAGTGCGAACCCCTGCTATCGTCGCCTACCCGAGTCTTTTATAGTCCAAGCCTCGGGTGGCTTACAAGGGGGGCCCGGGACCCGACAGGTGGTCCCGGGGAGATTGACTGTGATCTACCGTATCTGCAGTTATGCCGGTAGTTGTCTCTGGCGAAGGCTTCTGAGTCTTCGTCTTGCAGCCATGCCCATGCCGCATGCTAGTCGTAGTGGATGATGACGGCGGGGGCGGCATGGGATGTCTTGTCACTGCATTTATTGGCTTGGCAGGCTCTGACACTGCGCGCCAGTCTGTGATGCGACTGGGCGCAACGGAACCTGACAGAGGCGTGCTCCACGTCTCCGCGTCTTGGGAAGACGCGGGCCTTGAATACCTTGTACGGGCAAGGTATGGGGCGTCTTTACGCCCGCTGCCTATCGCTCGGGGGCAGGCAGCGCCGTTCTGCTGGCCACGTGGCAGGCCCGGAGCCCTCCTCAGAAGAGAGGGGGGTCCGGCTCCGCAGGACACGTGGAGCCTTCGGACCTCTCCCCGCGGAGGGGGAGGTTCGGCTTCTGTCGGCCACGTGGCGAGCCAAGAGCTCCTCTCTGAGGAGAGGGAGGTCCGGCCCCGCCGAACACGTGGCACCTTCGGACCTCTCTCCCGCGGAGGGGGAGGTCCGGCTTCTGTATGCCACGTGGCGGGCCCGGAGCTTTCCTCTGAGGAGAGGGAGGTCCGGCCCCGCCGGACGCGTGGCGCCTTCGGAGCTCTCCCTGCGGAGAAGAGCGAGTTCCTTAGGCATTTTCCCCTGTGCGCGGGGGTACCCCATATCGCAGGTACCGACAGTGGCCCCCGGGCCCATCTCGGGGGAGATGGTGAGCCCGAGGTGGGACCTCCGTCTCTTCTGATCCGCGCACTTTCTCTAAGTCCCGCATTGACCGCTGCCGGAGCACGAACGGCCGCGGGATCGTGGGAGCGTGCGCCCACTTGATGGTTGCTTCCACTTTCGGGAGAGCTCCCTGGCGGCCAAGGAGAAGGAATTCTTTTAGATAAACCTAGAGGCCCTGCAGGCAGCCCGCCGTGAGGTGGAGGAGCTCTCGGCCTTGCGGTCCTCCGAGGTGCATGCGGTCTCAAGCTTCGTTGATCGAGCGGGGTCCGCCCTGATCCCTCTTGGCTTCAGTCCGGTGAGGGCAGCGGCTCCTGCGTTGAAGGTGGCGGAGGTGATCCCCGCGCTGGAGTCAATCGGCGCCAAGCTGGACAGGCTAGACTCGGTGGTCGCCAGCAAGCTTGAGGCCGAGGGACGCGGCCTGGCCTTAGAGGTCGCCTCACATGTGCTGGCATGCTTCAAGAGCCGCGACCCTTCTTTCTCCCTGGAGCCAACGAGAGAGGGCCCAGCCGCGGAGCGGGAGGAAGCTGCCAGGGCTGAAGTCGAGGATGTGGCCGCCCTTGTAGCCGCTAGGTTCCGGCGTGAGCCGGGGGGTCCTTAGGACCTGTTTCTCCCTTTTTATTGAGTCTGTAGTCCAGCTCATGGAGCCTCGCATGAATAGACTCTCTTGGATGTTTGTGTCTGTGATGCTTTTTCCCTCCTTCTTGGCTTTGCCTGGCTGAGTCCTTAGCTCCGCAAGGTACTCAGAGGCCTTCTCCAATCTCGGAGCTCTGCACAGATACCTTCCCCGGGTCCTAACTGTGTTAGGGGCCCCCGGGGGTCTCTGGATATCGCCCTATGGGAGGTCCAGATCTGCCGGCCACGTGGCGGGTCCGGAGCCCCTCCTGAGGAGGCGGGAGCTCTGGCCCTGCTGGACACGTAGGGCTTCCGGAGCCCCCCCCCACCGAGGGGGAGGTCCGGTTTCCGCCTTCCACGTGGCGAGTCCGGAGCCCCCCTCAGGGGAGGCGGGAGCTCCGGGCCCGCTGGACACGTGGGGCCTTTGGTCCTCGCCCCTGCTGAAGAGGCGGGACCGGTCCTTCCAGCCCTAGGCCGGAGTAGTTGGTAGCTCCTTTCCCCCCGCTTCGTGCAGTCCCCGTTGGTGTAACCTGGAGGTCCTGCACACAGGCAGAGGAAACGTAATTCTCCTCGGGGGGTCCTCCCCTCCCGTCTCCTAGTCTTATTCGGCTTACGATCCTGATCCGTTATACGGGGCTTAGGCAATTCTGTGCGCGAGGCGCCGGAGCTCCGGCTCCCTCCGAGGTCCGGGTACGGCCGTCCGATCCCTAGTACCGGGCCGTGCACCGGGGAAGCAGAGTGTACGTGCTTTGGGTTCATGACCAGGCAAAGCGGTTGTACTCCCCTGTACCTCCGGAGGGTAGGATGCGCACGCTTTGGGCTCGGAGCCGGCTAAGCGAGATACGCACCCTGGACCCCCCATGCACAACGCAGGCCTTTCCTGGAGGTGACCAACTGGCACCGCAACACCTGACTGGGGGAGGCCCGAGAGACTCACTCGGCCATCGGCAGGTGCCTCAAGCGCAACCGCCCTCGGTAAGATAGCGAATGCTGACTATGGATGAGTGCGGGAGAGAGGGAGCTAGATGTACGATGAACATACATAGATAGTGCGATCATAAAAATTAATGCATAATTTAAATGAGCGCATGAGAGAGAGCAAAGTAGAACAAGTTTCTGTGTTCATGCACATAGGTGGAATTCTGGCTGTACATGGAGGCAATGATCCGCCTCGTCTACAAGGGAAGCAAGACTCTACGCGCTTAGGGTCGGAACCAGGCTAAGCTGGACGTAGTCCTGTACCGTCCCTTGGGACTTAGCTGCCCCAAGCGCTGTTCCTAAATTCTATGGGATTTATTACAGAAGGGGATGACCCTGTTCTACTAATGCTCGGGGAGTAGGACTTACAGTGTTGTTCCATGCTAAGGGTTTTGGGAACGGATCCCACACTCGGTTGAAGGGCATGTGTACCTGGGGCAGCCGCTTTCGTGATTCGGAAGGGACCGTCCCGGCTTGGGGAGAGTTTATAGGTCCTTCTCGGGAAAGTGCGTGCCGCGACACCAAGTTGCCCTTCTGCAGGTCCCTGACGCGTTTGGTTCTTTGGCGGTAGTGCTAGAGCAGTAGCCGAGACCGTGCGTTGTGGGGGTGTTACTTGCAGCCGAGTCTCCTCGACGAGGTTGTCATCTTCACGCTGGATCAGGTCCTGCGCGGCTTCTCCTGGGCGCCCCCGGGGAGTTCTCCCCTTCTGGCTAAGGCCTTCAAGGAGTAGGTGGACCCGGGCTCGTCTTGGAAGACCTAAGGCGTCTTCCCCTTCTGGCAAGGCCTTCAAGGGGTCGACAGACCTTGGGCGCCCCTGGGAGGTATGACCGAGGCACGAAGGCGTGCCCTCGGGTGAGGCTGGCCCGACCATGCACCATTGTGATCGGTGCTTGGGCTGCTGCGACTACTTGGGGCTTCTCCAAGGTTGACGCCGCAGCAGTGCAGCCTCCACTGACCCGGGACGGCAGCCACAGCCGGCTACCGCCTCGGCCCGTCACCATCGGAGCTGGAATCCCCACCGTTATGCACTGTCTTTATGACACGCTGAGGCTCCTGAAACCCCACCTGGTGGGCGGCGCTGACTGGAGCGTCGACTTTCTGCTTGCCATCCCTCTGAGGGTGGAGCGGCGCTTCAGCTCTCTGCTGTCTTCCTTTGCGGAAGCGCTCCGCGAGCCTCTGGATATCCCAGCACTCGGCAGCAGTATGGTTGCCGGCACCATGCATGGGGCATAGCCCGCCCTGATCACTATCTGGGGCTGGTGACTGCCGCTGCCTTTTGTCGGGGCGTGGCCCCCGAGCTCCACTAGTCGTCGCTGCTGCGGCGACGGGAGCCGCGGATGATGACTTCATCCTGCCACTCCCCCGGTTCTTGGCCTTCTTGCCACCTCCATAGGCAGCAGCGCCGGACCCGGGCTGTCCTCCTGACTCGGAGGTCGGCAGAGAGTGCCAGTTCCGCCCTTCAGCTGCTCTGGCGCATTTGTCCGCCAGGCTGAAGAGCTCAGAGACGTCGCGGACCTCTCTGGTCGCGAGCTTCTCAAGCATTTTATCGTCCTGGACACCCTGCCGGAACGCCACCACCACAGAAGCACTTTGAATATGCGGGATGGTGTTGCGTACCTGGGAGAACCGCTGGTTGAAAGAGCGCAGCGACTCCCCAGGTTGTTGCTTGATGGCGTGGAGGTCAAGCTCCGTGCCGGAACGGGTGTAGGAGCTGCCGCAGTTGGCGATGAACTGCCGGCAGAGCTCTCCCCAGGAAGTTATGGAACCCTGAGGGAGATTCATGAGCCAAGACCGGGCTGGGCCGGTCAAGGCGACGGGGAAGTAGTTGGCCATGATAGCCTCATCCCCTCCTGCTGCAAGTACGGCGGTGGAGTAGATCTGGAGGAACTCCGCCGGGTTGACGCTGCCGTCGTACTTTTCGGGCAGATGCGGCCGAAACTTGCGCGGCCACATCGCGAAGCGAAGGTGAGGTGCAAGAGCCGCACATCCTGCCCCTGTTGCTGCAGGTATTGGTGCCGCGAATGCTTGGTTCACACCTGGCACAGTGTACCCCGGTATGTGCAAGGCTGCTCCATAGACCGGGGATGCCGCTTGCAGGGCATATGGTTGTGGCATATCCTGCGCGGCGTATGCCTGGGGCAGAGCTCGCGTGGCGAAGATCTGCCCTTCAGGCTGGGTCGAGGCAGACGTCATGCTGTCGCCAGCCTCTTGGGTGTGACACCTTTCTCGATGTCGCTCGAGGAACACTCGGGCATCTTGGCTCAAGTGGCATCGCTCCAGCTCTGCCCTCAGGTCCGTCGACGGAAACCTGGTGGAGCTGGATCCCGCCGTCTGCCCGTCAACCGTTGGCGTGCGCGTCAGCGACACAGCCGGTTTGTAAGGGCCTCAGTTTTTGACACACATTTGCAGTGTTGATCACCACACCACACACCTCATTTGAGGAAGGATCATGAACACAAATGAAGAGCAAGTAACAATTATCAACATGCTCATTAGAAAACAAACTCACATATTGCAAAAGTGGTATTTCCCATATGTGATATAGATGGGCTGGACATATGAAAACTCCTACACTTTACTAAGGATGTCCATGCCAAGTTTCACCCAAATTCAAAACCCTTTTGAGGTCATTTTGGGTATAGTTAGGAAGAGGGCAGTTTGAAACCATATTCAAATTCAAACTGTTTTTATCCCATGAATTTAAAAGTGGGAGGCATATTCTTACTCAGCACATTTTTGTGAGCTCACACACCAATTTTCACTCCATCTGGAGTTGATCTTGACATGAGCTAAGTGGGACGAATTCAAACTTTGTTTGAATTCAAAACTGAACTTGTGCTGGAATTCACTCAAACCAAACCCAATTCGAATCCTATTCAATTCGAATGGCTCAAGGGTGAATAATTTGAATCACCAGGGGTATTATAGGGTTCACTGTTCACTACAGTGATTAGGAGTAAATTTCAGAGGTTAAAACCCCAGGTGGGACCCACATGTCATAGAGGGAAGAAGGAGAAACTTGCAACCAAAGTCAGAGTCTCGGTGGGAAATTCCACCGAGCAGCTGTCGGCTGTGCCACCGAGCAGCTACCGGCGCCACCAGCTGCTTCCCTCTCCGCGCGCTGGCACCCAGGGCGGCTTGCTCGCGCCCCCACGCGACCGGCACCGCCTCAGCCGAGCAGGAGTCGGCCGGCTTTATCTTCTCGCGGGCAAACCCGAGCAGCGGCATTGTTTCTCGCCGCAGCTCTCTGCTCAATCGGGAAAACCAGCAAAACAATCTCCTTCGTTCCTAAGCTGCTAGACAGCCACCGGAGGTCGCACACCACCCTCCCAACGCATGGACCACCGGGTTTCGGCCCCTGTTCCCGTGACCAACGTCGACAGCCGCAGTTTAGCTGAAGGACGGCGATCGGTCTCACGCGGGCAGCACGCTGCAACCACTTCCACGGCCGAGCAAGGGCGGCAACAGGAGCGCACGGACTCCACACTGCTTCCACCTGAAGCTCAAGCCACGCCGTGAACTCTCGCCGGCGAATTCTCAGTTTTTGCTCCGGTAACCTTAAACTGAGCTTCCGGTACGGTTTCTTTAAATTCTCGCTCTATGATCTTTCGGAGGTCATCAAATCTTGCACATAGACGCTGGACTAGCCAGAGATTAAGTTCTTTTCTGCATCCGTAGCGTGAAACTGTCCGGGAGTGACGAATTTCAAGCTCGATCGAGGGCGGCCATGGCGGGCACGATCGGTCACACGGTGCCGACCGACTTGCCGCCATCCCTAAACCCTTTAGACACCTTGTCGAGCTTCCTGGAGGTACACTGATGCTGTAGGACCGTTTGTTCGAGGTGTTGGCGGGTTAGAACCCACGGTCGACAGCGCCGAACCTCAACCGAGGCCGCGGCACGTCGCCGAGCTATTTCCGGTTACCCCCAGCCCGACCTGACACCACCGACGTGTTCCTCGACGTCGACAACCCCCAGGCGGCGAGTTTCAGACCACGGGAGGTCCGGCAGCGGCGATCCGGCGAGCCCCGAGTCTGCTCCGGCGAGGTCGGCGGCGCGGGCGCGAGAGAACGGCGGGAGGAAGAAGAAGCCGGCTGGCCCATGTGTCAGCGGCTGAAGAATTTAAATCGGGATCGGGTGTGGCCGGGGATCGGTTGTGCTGGCGCGCAAATACCCTGCAAGCTCCGGTGTGCCGGACACCTCCGCGCTCGACACGTGTAGTATCTCCGGTGTACCGGACACCTCCGCGCTCGACACGTGTCCCCACGGCCCCGAGAGTTTAAACTTTTCCCCGATTTTCAGAATTCATCCAAACTTCAAGTCCTCATAACTTTGGCTAGAAAACTCCAAATTGAGTGAACCAAATTTTGCTGGATTCAGCTCTTTGAGTGCTTTCCAGCAAATCAAGTTTCATTTCACGAAACTCCTTATTTTCTCCAGAGTTAATTCCTCAAAATTTAAACTGTTAGGAATTTTAACTGGAGGATCCTTTGGAGAAAAATCCTGAAATTTTGCTGGGATGTTCACCAAAATATCCCTGAACTACCATAAAAATTTCAGATCCATTTGAGCTCATTTAATCCGCCTAATGGTGTGATTAGTGAAACTGTTCCAGAGAAAATAGAAAATGTTCAGAAACATTTTCAGAATTTTCTCTGAAATTGTTTAGCTCATATGTTTAGTTAGGAACTTCCAAATTAAGTGAGACCAATTCCATTAGAACCCTCTGAAAAGCTAGTTTTCAGAAAGGCATAGTTTGTTTCATGGAAATCCTTAGAACACCCTAAAATCCTTCAATTTAGGTCAAGTACATAATTAATTGTGGAGGGCTCAAATGAGCTTTGCTGCAACTAAAACTTGACCAAGTCTCTGTTTAGGTTGTAACCAAGCCACAATAAAAGTTTCACAGTCATTAGGTCTGTCCAGCAAAGGTTATAGACTTCACAACTTCAGACTTAATACAAATGCAATAAATTAATACATGCATTGTTTCTATCATGTAGTCGCTAAGGTCGAGGAGGAACCCGAAGTCCTAGACTTCGTTACTCCGGAGGAACAGCTAGCCTACGACCAAGAGCAGCAAGGCAAGCTCCGGTTTGCATTAACCTTTTTACAAATTTTTATTGTTTTGAGCACATACTTGTTTCCTTTATTCTGTGCATTAGAGTCTTGTTTAGAAGCCCCACTGCATAACCAAGAGAACCATGGGTTGGGTTTAGGATTGCAAACCCTGTTAGCTACTGCATTGCTAGGATAGAGTAGGATTCGGTACAAGTCGAGTAGTTGGAACTACTCGCGAGAATAGGCTAGAGGCACATTGCTCGGGTAGAGATAGCACATGATACACATGGCAAGAAAATGAGACCGAGCGGAGAGTAAGGGCAGCAGGACTTTGGGGCCTGTGTTGTAGCTCCGCTTGTGTCGATTGAGGACCGAGCCGTGTGCGGGCCTGTTGAACAAGCTAGAACGGTACCGAAGACCTACCGGCTATATGGGAACCGGGAAACTGATGTAACTCGGGTAGCTGGTTATTGAGGCATTGCCCGTCGTTCAGAGGGTAGGTTGAGAGCTTGAGGTGTAAATCGGCTGGCGGCACGGAGATGCGCGTGCAGAGACCTCTTGCTCGGGACGATGGGACCGGTTCAATATTTGGCTAACGGGTGAAAGGTAGTCGTGTACGGCGTCTGTGATGGTTGTTGTAGGCAACATCGAGTACGGGCGTACGTGATGGGTTGTTCGGGTAACCCTGCAGGTGTAAATCGATTATAATCGCCGTCCCTCGCGGTCAGTGAGTACCACTTGTTCACTGTACCATGACGTAGAAAGAACAGGCTAGTTACATGTTAAAATGTTGCTGATTGAAAGATGGACTTGATTGCTAATGACTTGCTGTAGTTTAGAGCTAACTAAAGTTCATTTCAACTTTGGGCAAAGTACATGAGAGAAATGCGTTTCTTGTTTGATTGCGGCTCTCTCATGTACCTTAGCGTAAGGTTCTCCACAACCTTCTGATAAAACTTGAAAGTAAGGTTCTAGGCGAGTCCTTGCAAATGATTTTTACCTCATGTAACCCATTACCCTCATGTAGAAGTTCCATGTTTAGGTGAGACGGGTCAGACTTGCTGAGCCTTCGTGCTCACTGCTTGTGTTTGAAGCTTTTGCAGGGTTCTATGAGGAAGGGACTCCCGAAGAGGAGACGGAACCCCAGGAGGGGAACCCCGTCGAGTGGGGGTCGTGCACGCCGCAGAGTTAGTGTGCATGTGTGCTAGCAAGGGCACGTTCAAGGGCTGAACGTGCACTTGATGCTTAGTCTACGCCTGCGAGTGTAGACTGAACTTATTTTGATGTAAACATGTTCATAACTTGTTTATGTAATAAAATTTCTCTTCCGCTTTGTACCTTTGACGTGTGTTATACGGTGCTGTGCAACGCAGCACCCCTCAGCGTGATCCTGGCTCGACAAGACCAATGGGGTCGTGTCAGCGTGGTATCAGAGCTCGCTTGAGGTTTAACACAGTACAAAGGTCTTCTTTTTCAAAAATCCAGTGAGGAACGAGTTAGTAGCCCGTATAAGGATGTTATTAGCATATAGAAAGTGGCATATTAACCTATTTGTTATGTCGGAAAATCGTGTATCTCGGGACGTTTATGTCTTGGGGGGTACACGTAAGCGCTGTCCACCAGTGCGCACAAGCTGAAGGGTGGAGCCCCACGGGTGGCAGGTAACCCGACCCGCTTTGATATCCTCTATGACTCTTCATGTCGTTTGGGGTATTCGAGCATCGTCTGTCCCTGGCGTGCATGGTGCAACTTGGGAGACCCCGTCACGTGGTCTGAAACGTGAACACGTAACTCAAGGCGTGGTTGGCTTGAGGACATCCGGGCGAGTGATGACGGCCGGGTGTACTAACTGTATGGATTCCGGGCTCGGTGTGCAGCCGAGTCTGATGATTGTTTGAGTTTCTGCAGGTAGCCTGACCACGAAATGGTAGACGTGTAGCATCCGTGTGCGAGTGATGTTTAGTGCCACTGAAATAACGAAGCCGGCTAAGTCCGGTATAGGTTTTTCTTTGTGAGGACGTAGTACCGACATGATCTGGTGACGCATCGACGTCACACCCAACTAAATGAACAAATTCAATTAAAACTTGAAAGTTTTGATCCAAAGTAGTAAAACTTGATGTAACTCCTTCCCTTGAACAGGATATTCAAAGTTAACAAGTTTTCAACTTATAGGTTGTTAAGGACAGAGCACTCTGTTTTTAGCTGAATCAAGACTGAAGTTAATCAGAGGTTAGAGGTTGAGTTCTTTCGAGGTTCGGGTCGTATGATACATTTCTGGAAAGCTTTGGAAGAGCTTTACAACTTTTATGTTGAGGTCCAGAGGTGTTTCATCCCTTAACCAATCGAAAAATGCAGTAGAGTTGAAACTGTCCAGAAAACAGGGCAGAGCAAAGACTCTCTGTAAACTCTCTGTAAATTAAGCATAACTTCCTGCTTAAAAATCCAAAAAATAGGAAATGAGGTAGTTCTGGAAAGCTTATGAGATGGGTTACAACTTTGTAACAGAAAGTTTTGTCAGATTAGGAATAGAATTAACTGAGATTCTTGGATCAAATCAGTACCTAAAGCAGAGAGGTGCTGTCCAATTTTCTCCAGAAATTCTGTTAACTATGACATCTCATAACTTTTGAACCAGGACAGATCTTAGGCCAAGCAAATACTTTCTGGAAAGCTATTGAAGTTAACTTTAACTTTGATGTTGAGCTCCAGAATTGGTTTTGCCTTCAACATGGCCTAAATCAGGTTGAAATGGAAACTGGTCAGGGCTGTCATGGGAACAGCAGATCAACAGTCAAATTTGTTTAAAAATTTGAACTATGTTTCCAAGTTTTATGGGTTCAATGACATGTCTTATGTTATAACTCAATGGTTTACTGTTTAAATAAATATTTGACATTTCTCAAATATATTTTTACAGATGACAACAGATAAGAAGTTGGAGAACGGGTGGGTGATGTCCCACTGTTCTCACCGTAGCGGCTACCCGGAAGCATTGTGGCAAATGCTCCAATATTTCGGGTACAATCAGATGTCGCAGTACTTCGCCAAGGAAGAAGGCGAAGAGGGGAACAAGACGTGGATGATCCATGTCGAGGTTCCTGCAGGACCTATGCCACCCGGTTGGGTGCCATTCACCGTCACGGTGAGAGGAAGACAACCGGAAGGGATGTGGCAAGTGGCAGCCCGTGACACTATGTCACGTTTCTGCCAACTACACGTGCAGGCTATGGAGGGCACTCCATACGCACTCGTTCCGGTGGAGGGACGAGCTCAGCATGTGTGGGAAGAGAGGTACCTGGAAGCAACGGACCCAAGTTGCCCAAGGTACAACCCCGCGGAGGCAAATCTCAGCCTCCAGATGAGGGCGGGAAACGCCGTGATGGACAGCCAAGCTGTTCATATGGAGCATCTCGCCACAAAGCTCAAGGAGAGCACAAGCCGTGGAGATCATTTCGAGAGTGCTCACAGCGCACTCCGCAATGTGCTCCTTCCGACGATCAAGCGACTGAATGAACAGCACAATCAGTTGCATCGTCTGAAGAAGACGAAGAGAAAAAGCCGTGTCGACATCGCGGCGTTACAAGAACTGGTGCAGACCCTAACCCAGCAGAATGAGGACCTTGCTCAAGAGCGGGACGACGCTATTGAGGAAGGACAAGGCTGGGAAGAGGACTACAACCAAGCTATGGACGAGGTGCATGCTTTGCAGGACCTCGTGCCCCCGGTGTTAGGCGTACCGGTGGTCTTGGGTCTTCCAGCAATGGGAGAACCCGGAATGGGAGAAGAGGTGGTAGATCCAGAGCCACCAGCAGAGGTACCGGAGGAGGACGACCCACAGGAGGTCGAGTTCTACTCTGAGTAGGGGGTTACGGTTGCCAAGTAGGGTAGCTAGGGTACTCTAACCCAACTTTTGTAATTGGTGACATGTCGTGTATATAGTAGCGTATGTATAAGTAGTGACGACATGAGCACGACTTCTTAGAGACCCGAGAATAATGTATCTTGTATAAAGTTTATGCCTTATCAATATATGTGAATGTTGTTCAAATTAGTCATGTGTCACTTCAATACCTACTGTTGCTTATGGAATTTTAAGTAAGACATGTGCTAATTGCTGCTGTTTTAAATTTCAGAATGACGCGTACTCATGCCAACCCTGACGTTGGGGGTACCAGTCAAGGGGGAGAGACCTCCTAACCACCTCCCGAGGACTCCTCGGGACAGCAGCAGCAACAGCAACAGCAAACACCGCCACCGCCACTGCCAACGGTTACATTGGCCGACATCGTCGCGGCAATGGCGGGCTCGCATCAGCAGCACACGGAGTTGCTGCAGACTCATCGCCAATACGTCTCGCCCAGAGAGACGTCAAGATCGTGAGGAGCGCCAACAGAGCTCCTACTCTGACTTCCTGGCGACTCATCCCCCTGTATTTTCAAGGGCGGATGAACCACTTGACGCGGACAACTGGCTCCGCACCATAGAGATGAAGTTCGGGCTGCTCCAAATCAGCGAGCAGCGCAAGACTCAGCTCGCGGTCCAGCAGCTCCAAGGATCCGCGAGCGCGTAGTGGGCCAACTTCTGTGCTTCACAACCCACCGACCGAGTGATGACCTGGACGGAGTTCCGGACGGCCTTCAGGGCCTATCATATACCACCAGGTCTGATGAAGAGGAAGACGCAGGAGTTCTTACACCTGCAACAAGGGAGCCGGAACGCGCTGGAATACTCCAGGGCGTTTAACGATCTCACGCTATATGCGTCGTATCATGCTGATACCGACGAGAAGCGGCAAGACCACTTTTACCAGGGGCTTAACCCGCTCCTGAAGGACAAATTGGCGATGTTCAATCGCGGCAGCCTCAACGACATCATTGATGCTGCGATTGTTCAGGAGGACTCCGGCAAGGAGTTAGCGGCGGCGGAGAGAAAGCGAAGCGCGCCGCAGAGCAGTGGAGAAGGAGGCAGTCCTTCCAGAAGTTTCGGATGGTGAATCACCCACCATCAGGTCCACGCTGGCAACCACCACAGCGGTCGATGCCGTTCCGCAGTCGGCCGTACTCTTCACCGGCATTCAGGCCGGCACTGCCAGTACCACCGCAACAACAACAGCAGCAGCGGGTGATGCCGCGTGCGTTTGCACCTCCGCAACGCATGCCGGGCTTTCGTCCACCGAGCGCTACACCAGCAGCGGCCACATGTTACAAGTGTGGTCGTCCAGGACACTTCGCGAGCAGTTGCCCGGAGAGGCAAGGCGGCGGAGTGGCACCACAGTTTCCGGGGAGGAATCAACCCCGGAACCCTACTAATGCGCGGCGGGCAAACCCTAGGCCCGGCACTGTCCACCAACTTGCCATTGAGGACGTGCCGGAGGGCGAGCCAATCCTTGCGGGTATGTTCCAACTCCACCAGCATCCCTATATAGTACTGTTTGATTCAGGCGCCACGCATAATTTTATTAGACAAGCTTTCATTGCTAAACACAGTTTGCCAATACTACCTACCGATAGTCCATATTTAATTTGTTCACCGCATGGGAAGATTTCAGCAAGTGTAATGGTCTCCAAAGCACCATTATGCTTAGCGGGTAGAGTGTACCCCACGTCTCTCATTATCTTAGAGGGACAGAAGGTCGATGTCATCTTAGGGATGTCGTGGTTAACCCGCCACGGCGCTGTTTTAGACACCGTCCTCCGAGTCGTGCACTTGAACTCAGGAGTGCACGAGTCTCACTCATTATTTCTGGATAGTCCGGAAATAAAACTTCCAAGTGTCTATCAAGCCACAACCATCAGATTGGAAGATATTCCGGTGGTCCGAGAGTTCCCTGACGTATTCCCGGATGATTTGCCGGGGATGCCGCCTGATAGAGAGGTGGAGTTCAAGGTTGAACTTGCACCGGGAACCATGCCAATATCCCGAAGGCCGTACAAGATGGCACCCAAGGAGTTGGCTGAACTGAAGACTCATCTCACGGACCTTCTGGAGAAGGGTTTTATTAGGCCGAGCTCCTCGCCATGGGGCTGTTCGGCATTATTTGTCAAGAAGAAGGATGAGACGTTGCGGCTTTGCGTGGACTACCGTCCATTAAATGCCATAACCATCAAGAACAAGTACCCGTTGCCACGGATCGACATGTTGTTTGATCAGTTGGTTGAAGCAAAGATCTTTTCCAAGATGGACTTAAGATCCGGGTACCATCAGATTAAGATAAGGGCGGAGGACATTCCAAAGACAGCTTTCTCGACAAGGTACGGACTTTATGAGTACCTGGTCATGTCCTTCGGCCTCACCAATGCTCCAGCTCACTTCATGTACTTGATGAACTCGGTATTCATGCCGGAGCTGGACAAGTTTGTCGTGGTCTTCATCGACGACATCCTGGTATATTCCAAGTCGGAGGAAGATCACAAGAAACATCTGTGTATAGTCTTGCAACGGCTGCGGGACCATAAGTTATACGCAAAATTCAGCAAATGCGAGTTTTGGATATCGCAAGTGCCTTTTCTCGGGCATATCATCTCAGCGGAGGGTATCGCTGTGGACCCGAGCAAGATCACTCAAGTGCTGAATTGGAAATCCCTGAGAACTGTTCACGAGGTACGGAGTTTCCTCGGACTCGCGGGATATTATCGGAGGTTCATTCCGAACTTCTCGAAGATTGCCAAGCCAATGACAGAGCTGCTGAAGAAGGCTACCAAATATGTTTGGAGTCCAGCATGTGAAGCAGCATTCAAGGCTTTAGTCAAGCACCTGACATCAGCACCAGTTTTGGCGCAGCTAGACACAACAAAACCGTTCGACGTGTACTGCGATGCATCCGGCATTGGGCTCGGATGTGTGCTGATGCAAGACCGAAGAGTGGTCGCGTATGGATCACGGCAGCTTAGGAACCATGAGCAGAATTATCCAACTCACGACTTGGAGCTCTCTGCCGTGGTACTTGCACTAAAAATGTGGAGGCACTACCTACTCGGTAACCTCGTACATTTATATACCGACCACAAAAGCCTCAAGTACATATTCACTCAGAAGGAGCTGAACATGAGGCAACGAAGATGGTTAGAACTGATAAAGGATTACGAGATAGAGATCCATTATCATCCGGGCAAGGCAAACGTAGTGGCAGATGCGCTGAGCCGCAAGTCACACGTCAACAATCTGACCATCACACTGTTGGAAGAGAGCGAACCACCACTACATGTGATTCCATACGGAGCTCTCTACAACCTAGCTTTGATCCCCACCATCCGTGAAGAGATAGCGGCAGCCCAGAAGAATGACAAGGGCATGTCACATTTGCGGAGACGTGTAGATAGTGGGGAGCTGAAATGTTTCTGGAAAGACGGAGACGGCGTCCTATGGTTCAAGGACCGGATCGTCGTACCCCGTAACCCAGAACTACGGAAGAAGATCTTTGATGAGGCTCACTTATCAAAGCTCTCTATTCACCCTGGCAGCAACAAGATGTATCAAGAACTCAGAAGCAAGTTTTGGTGGACACGGATGAAGCGAGAGACTGCAAAATACGTGTCCGAGTGTGATACATGTCGAAGGGTGAAGGCAGACCACATGGGGAAACCGGGACTGCTACAACCTCTGGGCGTTCCTGCCTGGAAGTGGGAGGACGTGAGCATGGATTTCACCGTCGGTTTACCCACCACCTTGCAGAAACATGATTCTGTGTGGGTGATCATCGATCGGCTCACCAAAGTTGCCCATTTCATCCCGGTCAACACCAACTACAACGCCAAGAAGTACGCTGAACTGTACATCTCACGGATCCTATGCTTGTACGGCGTACCCCGTACCATCATATCGGATCGGGGCACTTTATTTGTGTCCCGTTTTTGGGAGCAGCTGCACGCTGCCTTGGGGACGAAGGTGATCCGTAGTTCAGCCTACCACCCGCAGACGGATGGGCAAACGGAGTGGGTAAATCAAATCTTAGAAGACATGCTACGAGCTTGCGCTATCGACCACGGCAAGAATTGGGATGATCACTTGCCGTTAGCTGAGTTCTCGTACAATAATGGGTACCAAGCCAGCATCAAGATGGCACCTTACGAGGCGCTATACGGTAGGAAATGCCGCACACCATTGAACTGGTGTGAGTCTGGGGAAAGGGTTACCTTCGGGATTGACCTTGTCAACAACGCGGAAGAAAAGGTTCGACTGATCCAAGCGAACCTAAAAGCCGCCCAATCCCGTCAGAAACAGTATGCGGACCGGAGAAGGCGCCCATTACAATTCGAAGTTGGAGATCACGTATATCTACGGGTGTCTCCAATGAAGGGCGTAAACAGATTTGGGGTGAGAGGAAAGTTGGCACCCCGATTCATCGGTCCATTCCAGATTACCGAAAGATGTGGATCAGTGGCATACCGGTTGAAATTACCAGAAGCACTTTCCGGTGTGCACAACGTCTTTCACATTTCCCAGCTGAGGAAGTGTCTTAAGCTATCAACTACCGTTCAGCTGGAGGATATTGAAGAACTGCAACTGGATCTCACCTATCGGGAGGAACCGGTGCAGATTATTGATGAAAAGGCCTGAACCACACACAACCGTACGTTGTGGTTCTACAAGGTTCTATGGAGTAATCACTCCATGGACGAAGCGACATGGGAGAGTGAAGAATTCCTTCGCACTAACTACCCCGAATTTTTCATGTCGCATATCCGGTAATTTTCCACCGTCCTCTCTCTCATTTTCACCTTATAATCTCGGGACGAGATTCTTGTAAGGGGGGAGGAATGTAAGGGCCTCAGTTTTTGACACACATTTGCAGTGTTCATCACCACACCACACACCTCATTTGAGGAAGGATCATGAACACAAATGAAGAGCAAGTAACAATTATCAACATGCTCATTAGAAAACAAACTCACATATTGCAAAAGTGGTATTTCCCATATGTGATATAGATGAGCTGGACATATGAAAACTCCTACACTTTACTAAGGATGTCCATGCCAAGTTTCACCCAAATTCAAAACCCTTTTGAGGTCATTTTGGGTATTGTTAGGAAGAGGGCAGTTTGAAACCATATTCAAATTCAAACTGTTTTTATCCCATGAATTTAAAAGTGGGAGACATATTCTTACTTAGCACATTTTTGTGAGCTCACACACCAATTTTCACTCCATCTGGAGTTGATCTTGACATGAGCTAAGTGGGACGAATTCAAACTTTGTTTGAATTCAAAACTGAACTTGTGCTGGAATTCACTCAAACCAAACCCAATTCGAATCCTATTCAATTCGAATGGCTCAAGGGTGAATAATTTGAATAACCAGGGGTATTATGGGGTTCACTGTTCACTACAGTGATTAGGAGTAAATTTCAGAGGTTAAAACCCCGGGTGGGACCCACATGTCATAGAGGGAAGAAGGAGAAACTTGCAACCAAAGTCAGAGTCCCGGTGGGAAATTCCACCGAGCAGCTGTCGGCTGTGCCACCGAGCAGCTACCGGCGCCACCAGCTGCTTCCCTCTCCGCGCGCTGGCGCCCAGGGCGGCTTGCTCGCGCCCCCACGCGACCGGCACCGCCTCAGCCGAGCAGGAGTCGGCCGGCTTTATCTTCTCGTGGGCAAACCCGAGCAGCGGCATTGTTTGTCGCCGCAGCTCTCTGCTTAATCGGGAAAACCAGCAAAACAATCTCCTTCGTTCCTAAGCTGCTAGACAGCCACCGGAGGTCGCACACCACCCTCCCAACGCCTGGACCACCAGGTTTCGGCCCCTGTTCCCGTGACCAACGTCGACCGCCGCAGTTTAGCTGAAGGACGGCGATCGGTCTCACGCGGGCAGCACGCTGCAACCACTTCCACGGCCGAGCAAGGGCGCCAACAGGAGCGCATGTACTCCACACTGCTTCCACCTGAAGCTCAAGCCACGCCGTGAACTCTCGCCGGCGAATTCTCAGTTTTTGCTCCGGTAACCTTAAACTGAGCTTCCGGTACGGTTTCTTTAAATTCTCGCTCTATGATCTTTCGGAGGTCATCAAATCTTGCACATAGACGCTGGACTAGCCGGCGATTAAGTTCTTTTCTGCATCCGTAGCGTGAAACTTTCCGGGAGTGATGAATTTCGAGCTCGATCGAGGGCGGCCATGGCGGGCACGATCGGTCACACGGTGCCGACCGACTTGCCGCCATCCCTAAACCCTTTAGACACCTTGTCGAGCTTCCTGGAGGTACACTGATGCTGTAGGACCGTTTGTTCGAGGTGTTGGCGGGTTAGAACCCACGGTCGACAGCGCCGAACCTCAACCGAGGCCGCGGCACGTCGCCGAGCTATTTCTGGTCACCCCCAGCCCGACCTGACACCACCGACGTGTTCCTCGACGTCGACAACCCCCTGGCGGCGAGTTTCAGACCATGGGAGGTCCGGCAGCGGCGAGCCGGCGAGCCCCGAGTCTGCTCCAGCGAGGTCGGCGGCGCGGGCGCGAGAGAACGGCGGGAGGAAGAAGAAGCCGGCTGGCCCACGTGTCAGCGGCTGAAGAATTTAAATCGGGATCGGGTGTGGCCGGGGATCGGTTGTGCTGGCACGCAAATACCCTGCGAGCTCCAGTGTGCCGGACACCTCCGCGCTCGACACGTGTGGTATCTCCGGTGTGCCGGACAACTCCGCGCTCGACACGTGTCCCCACGGCCCCGAGAGTTTAAACTTTTCCCCAATTTTCAGAATTCATCCAAACTTCAAGTCCTCATAACTTTGGCTAGAAAACTCCAAATTGATTGAAACAAATTTTGCTGGATTCAGCTCTCTGAGTGATTTCCAGCAAATCAAGTTTCACTTCACGAAACTCCTTATTTTCTCCAGAGTTAATTCCTCAAAGTTTAAACTGTTAGGAATTTTAACTGGAGCATCCTTTGGAGAAAAATCCTGAAATTTTGCTGGGATGTTCACCAAAATATCCCTGAACTACCATAAAAATTTCAGATCCATTTGAGCTCATTTAATCCGCCTAATGGTGTGATTAGTGAAACTGTTCCAGAGAAAATAGAAAATGTTCAGAAACATTTTCAGAATTTTCTCTGAAATTGTTTAGCTCATATGTTTAGTTAGGAACTTCCAAATTAAGTGAGACCAATTCCATTAGAACCCTCTGAAAAGCTAGTTTTCAGAAAGGCATAGTTTGTTTCATGGAAATCCTTAGAACACCCTAAAAGCCTTCAATTTAGGTCAAGTACATAATTAATTATGGAGGGCTCAAATGAGCTTTGCTGCAACTAAAACTTGACCAAGTCTCTGTTTAGGTTGTAACCAAGCCACAATAAAAGTTTCACAGTCATTAGGTCTGTCCAGCAAAGGTTATAGACTTCACAACTTCAGACTTAATACAAATGCAATAAATTAATACATGCATTGTTTCTATCATGTAGTCGCTAAGGTCGAGGAGGAACCCGAAGTCCTAGACTTTGTTACTCCGGAGGAACAGCTAGCCTACGACCAAGAGCAGCAAGGCAAGCTCCGGTTTGCATTAACCTTTTTACAAATTTTTATTGTTTTAAGCACATACTTGTTTCCTTTATTCTGTGCATTAGAGTCTTGTTTAGAAGCCCCACTGCATAGCCAAGAGAACCATGGGTTGGGTTTAGGATTGCAAACCCTGTTAGCTACTGCATTTCTAGGATAGAGTAGGATTCGGTACAAGTCGAGTAGTTGGAACTATTCGCGAGAATAGGCTAGAGGCACATTGCTCGGGTAGAGATAGCACATGATACACATGGCAAGAAAATGAGACCGAGCGGAGAGTAAGGGCAGCAGGACTTTTGGGCCTGTGTGTTGTAGCTCCGCTTGTGTCGATTGAGGACCGAGCCGTGTGCGGGCCTGTTGAACAAGCTAGAACAGTACCGAAGACCTACCGGCTATATGGGAACCGGGAAACTGATGTAACTCGGGTAGCTGGTTATTGAGGCATTGCCCGTCGTTCAGAGGGTAGGTTGAGAGCTTGAGGTGTAAATCAGCTGGCGGCACGGAGATGCGTGTGCAGAGACCTCTTGCTCGGGACGATGGGACCGGTTCAATATTTGGCTAACGGGTGAAAGGTAGTCGCGTACGGCGTCGTGATGATTGTTGTAGGCAACATCGAGTACGGGCGTACGTGACGGGTTGTTCGGGTAACCCTGCAGGTGTAAATCGATTATAATCGCCGTCCCTCGCGTTCAGTGAGTACCACTTGCTCACTGTACCGTGATATAGAAAGAACAGGCTAGTTACATGTTAAAATGTTGCTGATTGAAAGATGGACTTGATTGCTAATGACTTGCTGTAGTTTAGAGCTAACTGAAGTTCATTTCAACTTTGGGCAAAGTACATGAGAGAAATGCGTTTCTTGTTTGATTGCGGCTCTCTCATGTACCTTAGCATAAGGTTCTCCACAACCTGCTGCTAAAACTTGAAAGTAAGGTTCTACTAATTAGGCGAGTCCTTGCAAATGATTTTTACCTCATGTAACCCATTACCCTCATGTAGAAGTTCCATGTTTAGGTGAGACGGGTCAGACTTGCTGATCCTTCGTGCTCACTGCTTGTGTTTGAAGCTTTTGCAGGGTTCTATGAGGAAGGGACCCCCGACGAGGAGACGGAACCCCAGGAGGGGAACCCCGTCGAGTGGGAGTCGTGCACGCCGCAGAGTTAGTGTGCATGTGTGCTAGCAAGGGCACGTTCAAGGGCTGAACGTGCACTTGATGCTTAGTCTACGCCCGCGAGTGTAGACTGAACTTATTTTGATATAAACATGTTCATAACTTGTTTATGTAATAAAATTTCGCTTCCGCTTTGTACCTTTGACGTGTGTTATACGGTGCTGTGCAACGCAGCACCCCTCAGCGTGATCCTGGCTCGACAAGACTAATGGGGTCGTGTCACGGTTGGCCGGAGCGTCGCCCCCGCTGAAACCGAGGGTTTGCGGCGGCGACGACGAGGCGGTCCACCTCGCGGACCCACTGCTGGGTCGCTGAGTGGGGTGCATCCCCAGCAGGTGGATTGCGCAGTAGCGCTCTTGCTGCAGCTAGCGCACCCCCATGGTGTACGCTCAGCGCCGCAGAAGATCTCATGCTGGTTGGAGCCTGCCTTGCCGGAGTCTGCATCGCCGGAGTCGGCTGCTGGCTACCAGCTTGTGCCGACACACTCTGTCCTGAGTGCGTCGACATGTACTCCCCGCTGGTCACGGTTCGCCGTGAACGCGGAGGAGGAGAGTTTGCCGCTGAAGGAAGTTTGGTCATCTTCGTCGGCGGAAACTTGTCGCGCAAGGGAAAATCCCCCTACCTGGCGCGCCAAATGTCGAAGTGTTCGGTCGACACTTCCCCCGGGCCTGCACTGGGCAGCCCGCGGAGGTTCTTTTTTCGGTGGGGCTAGACCCTTGTGGAGAGCTTGAGCGTATGGACGAGTTAGTAAGAACTTGACACGGCGAGTTTTACGTGGTTCAGGCCGCCGGAGCGTAAAACCCTACGTCCACGGCGAGCTATGGAGCTCGCTGTATTGCTTGCTGCTCAGGACCGGAGTCCTAAGCTTGAGGATGAGTTACAGCTTGGGGGTGAATGGCTAGCGTATGAGTTGTGGGAGTTTGAACCCCTGCTATCGTCACCTACCCGAGTCTTTTATAGTCCAAGACTCGGGTGGCTTACAAGGGGGGCCCAGGACCTGACAGGTGGTCCCGGGGAGATTGACTGTGATCTACCGTATCTGCAATTATGCCGGTAGTTGTCTCCGGCGAAGGCTTCTGAGTCTTTGTCTTGCAGCCCTGCCCATGCCGCATGCTAGTCGTAGTGGATGATGACGGCGGGGGCGGCATGGGATGTCTTGTCGCTGCGTTTATTGGCTTGGTAGGCTCTGACACTGCGCGCCAGTCTGTGATGCGACTGGGCGCAACGGCACCTGACAGAGGTGTGCTCCACGTCTCCGCGTCTTGGGAAGACGCGGGCCTTGAATACCTTGTACGGGCAAGGTATGGGGCGTCTTTACGCCCGCTGCCTATTGCTCGGGGGCAGGCAGCGCCGTTCTGTTGGCCACGTGGCGGGCCCGGAGCCCTCCTCAGAAGAGAGGGGGGTCCGGCTCCGCAGGACACGTGGAGACTTCGGACCTCTCCCTGCAGAGGGGGAGGTTCCGCTTCTGTCGGCCACGTGGCGAGCCGGGAGCTCCTCTCTGAGGAGAGGAAGGTCCGGCCCTGCCGGACACGTGGCACCTTCGGACCTCTCTCCCGCGGAGGGGGAGGTCCGGCTTCTGTATGCCACATGGCGGGCCCGGAGCTTTCCTCTGAGGAGAGGGAGGTCTGGCCCCGCCGGACGTGTGGCGCCTTCGGAGCTCTCCCTGCGGAGAAGGGCGAGTTCCTTAGGCATTTTCCCCTATGCGCGGGGGTACCCCATATCGCAGGTACCGACAGACGCCTTTCTCGACGTCGCTCGAGGTACACCCGGGCATCCTGGCCCAAGTGGCACCGTTCCAGCTCTGTCCTCAGGTCCGTCAACTTGGGCCTGGTGGAGCTGTAATCCGCCGTCTGCCCGTCAACCGTTGGCGTGCGCGTCAGCGACACAGCCGGTTGGCCGGAGCGTCATCCCCGTCGAAGTCGAGGGTTTGCGGCGGCGACGACGAGACGGTCTACCTCGCGAATCGACTGCTGGGTCGCTGCCTGAGGCGCGTCCCCAGCAGGCGGATTGCGCAGTAGTGCTCTTGCTGCAGCTAGCGCACCCTCGTGGGGTACGCTCAGCGCCGCAGAAGATCTGAAGCTGGTTGGAGCCTGCATTGCCGGAGTCGGCGTTGCCGGAGTCGGCTGCTGGCTTCCAGCTTGCGCCGACACACTCCGTCCTGAGTACGTCGACATGTATTCCCCGATGGTCACGGTTCGCCGTGAACGTGGGGGAGGAGAGCTTGCCGCTGAAGGAAGCTTGGTCATCCTCGTCAGCAGAAACTCGTCGCGTAAGGGAAAAGCCCCCTACCTGGCGCGCCAAATGTCGAAGTGTGTGGTCGACACTTCCCCCGGACCTGCACTGGACAGCCCGCGGAGGTTCTTTTTCGGAGGGGCTAGTCACTTGCGGAGAGCTTGAGCGTAGGGACGAGTTTGGGAAGAGCTTGACACGGCGAGTTTTACGTGGTTTGGGCCGCCGGAGCGTAAAACCCTACGTCCATGGCGAGCTGAGGTGCTCGCTGTATTGCTTGTTGCTCAGAACCGGAGTCCTGAGCTTGAGGGTGAGTTACACCTAGGGTATGAGTTGCTGGAGAGCGAACCTAGGGTGCAACTGGCTAGAGTGCGAACCCTTGCTAACGTTGCCTACCCGAGCCTTTTATAGTCCAAGGCTCGTGTGGCTTACAAGGGGGACCCGGGACCCGACAGGTTGTCCCGGGGAGATTGCCTGCCGACTATCGTATCTGCAGTTATGTCGGTAGTTGTCTCTGGCGAAGGCTTCTGAGTCTTCGTCTTTCTGCCCTGCCCATGCCGCCTGCTAGTCGTAGTGGTTGATGACGGCGGAGGCGGCAGGGGATGTCTTGTCGCTGTGTTTATTGGCTGGCAGGTTCTGACACCGCGCGCCAGTCTGTGATGCGACTGGGCGCAACGACACCTGACAGAGGCGTGCTCCGCGTCTCCGCGTCTTGGGAAGGCGCGGGCCTTGAATACCTTGTACGGGCAAGGTATCGGGCATCTTTATGCCCGCTGCCTACCGCTCGGGGGCAGGCAGCACTCTTCTGCTGGACACGTGGCGGGCCCGGAGCCCTCCTCAGAGGAGGGGGTGGTCCGGTCCTGCAGGACACGTGGAGCCTTCGGACCTCTCCCCGCGGAGGGGGAGGTCCGGCTTCTGTTGGCCACATGGCGGGCCTGGAGCTCTCCTCTGAAGAGAGGGAGGCCCGGCCCCGCTGGACACGTGGAGCCTTCGGGCCTCTCCCCGGCGGAGGGGGGAGGTCCGGCTTATGCAGGCCACGTGGCGAGCCCGGAGCTCTCCTCTGAGGAGAGGGATGTCCGGCCCCGCTGGACGCGTGGCGCCTTCGGAGCTCTCCCTGCGGAGAAGGGCGAGATCCTTAGGCATATTCCCCTGTGCGCGGAGGTACCCCATATCGCGGGTACCGACAACTGGTATAATGGAGGTCCTGCAGTCGTCGACGGGTGACGAAATCACAAACTTGTGGGTAAAGAGGTGCAAACTCTACAGGGTTCTTAAAACTATCATGATAGCCGAGCTTACGGGCACGAGCGCCTGGCCAACTGCCATGATTAGTTGGAATGGTTATTGGGATGGTTCTAGGTTATGGTTATGGTTTGGTTTTGGGACTGTTGAGTCCGGGTGACAAGATGGTTGCATGACTGTTGAGTCATGGCAACGAGATTGGTCTCGGTGTGAGACGAAGTTGTTTATGAGATAAGATGGTAGCGAGTACGAGAAGGTATTCGTGAGGTGGTAGCGAACACGAGGAGGTATTCGTGAGCAAGAATGAAGTTGGTTAATGTTCGGGTGGAACATGGAAAGTGATGGAGGTATGTTGGTAATTTAATACATGCTGGGATTAAATTCATCTAAAGTTAAGTTGCTGTTTTATCATGGTTTTATAAATCTGTTTTTCTGCAAATGAGCCTTTTTATACCTACCTTGTTATGAGCTACATATCATGTTTTTCCCACACCTGCTGAGTACATCATTGTACTCAAACTTGCATTATTATTTCATCATCAGCAGCAGAAGGAGATTTCTATGGAGACCAAGTGGAGCATTAGGCGCGTAATCTGTTCTCAACCTTGCCTGAGGAGGGAGTAGAGATAGTGCCACTTCTGCTTAGATTTGCTTCCGCATTAGTTAGATTGCTTCCGCATTAGAATAAAGACTTCTGCTACATAGAAATAAAGATTTCCGCTGTGAGCATGAGTCCAAGACTCATGAGACATTGTAATAAACTCTGTTATTTGTGGTTATATATATTTTGAATTCAGTTTGTGGAATATATGTGTATGTGTGATGAACATCCTAGGCACACATATGCATTAGTTCTCGATTCCGTGGTTTTCCACAGAATTGAGGGTGTCACAGGCGTGCGCCGACAGGAGGTCCCCAGGTCCAGGGCTGCCTCCAGGAGCTGGGAGCCGGGGGCTTCTCGGACGTCTTGGACCTTTGGGAGGCCGTCTTGGACCTTCGGGAGGTCCCCTTGGACCTCCGGTAGGTCGTCTTGAACCTTCAGGAGGTCGTCTTGGACCTCCGGGAGGTCGTCTTGGGCCTCCGGGAGGTCCCCTTGGACATCCGGGAGGTTGTCTTGGACTTCCGGGAGGTCCCTTTGGACCTCCGGGAGGTTGTCTCGGACTTCCGGGAGGTCCCCTTGGACCTCCGGGAAGTTGTCTTTGGTCTCTGGGGCTTGGGCCTCAGAGATCTCCTGGCTGTCGGGACCCCCCATGGGGTCGGGACAGCCTCGGTGCTTGACTTCTGCTGCTGGAGCAGGTTGCAGTGGCGAGGGCTCCGGCCGCTCTGCGACTAAGACCATGCTCACTACTTCTGTTGTCGCCGCGATCTAGAGCAGTAGGTGCTCACCGGGATCAGGGGCTACCATGATAGGCAGCGTCGTTAGGTGTTGCTTCAACTCCTGGAATGCTTCTTCTGCTTCTTCGGTCCAAACAAATGGACCGGCTTTGCGCAGGAGCTTGAAGAAGGGAAGAGCTCGCTCAGCTAGTCTCGGTATGAACCGACTGAGCGCAGCTAGACATCCCATGAGCTTCTAGACATCCTTGATGCGAGCCGGGGGTCGCATCAGCTCGATGGCCTTGATCTTCTCCGGGTTGGCTTCGATCCCTCTGTGTGAGACCAGGAATCCAAGGAGCTTTCCAGAGGATGCACCGAACACACACCTGTCCGGGTTTAGCTTAGTGCACGTGGAGCACAACTTGTCAAAGACTAGAGCTAGGTTATCTAACAAGGATGAGCTATGTCTGACTTTGACAACGATGTCATCGACATACACCTCTACTAAGTCTCGAATTAGCTCTCCAAATGTTTTATGCATAGCGCGTACAAAAGTGGGGAGAGAATTTTTCAGACCATAAGGCATGGAGACATAACAATATAGGCCATCTACAGTTATAAAAGCAGTGTGTTCCTCATCTTCTCTAGACATTGGTATTTGGTGGAAGCCTGAGTAGGCGTCTAGGAGGCATAACATATCACAGCCTGATGTAGAGTCTACAATTTGATCTATTCTAGGGAGAGCGAACGGATCTTTGGGGCATGCCTTATTGAGACTGGTGTAGTCGATGCACATCCGGAGCTTCCCGCCGGCCTTCAGGACAACAACAAGATTCGCCAACCACTGGGGGTGGTGGACCTCCCGTATGAAGCCAGCATCAAGCTGCTTCTTGATTTCTTCACGGATGAAGTTCTGCTGCTCGATGGACTGCTTCCGGGGCTTCTTCTGGATCGGCCGAGCGTCGGGGAAGATCTTCAGATGGTGCTCAATCACCTCCCTAGGGATCCCGGGCATCTGTGACGGTTGCCATGCAAACACGTTCACATTGTCCCGGAGGAAGGTGATGAGTGCGCCTTCCTATTTACTGTCCAGGCCCCCGGCTATCCGGGTGGTCTGAGCAGCTTCGGCGCTGACTTGGACGACCTTCAGGGGGACGTCGCCTTCGTCCAGGGGTCGCACTTGGGGTGCAGAGGTCGAGGCACGGTGGCGTGCACTCGGGTGGAGCTGGCCCGGTTCTGCACCGCCAAGGGCAGGTGCTCAGGCTGCTGCAAGTGCTTGGAGCTTCTCCAAGGCTGACACTGCAGCAGTGCGGTCTCCACGGACCCTGAGGATGCCGGTAGGTGTAGGCATCTTCAGGACGAGGTAGCCGTAGTGGGCTACTGCCATAAACCTGTACAGGGCAGGCCTGCCGATGATGGCGTTGAAGGGGAGGTCGACCTCCGCCATGTCGAACAGAATGTATTCTGTCCTTTAGTTGTCCGGTGCTCCGAAGGTCACCGGAAGGCTGATGTTGCCGTACGGGACGACTTGTCTCGGCCCCACCCCTGAGAACGGGCTCGAGGGGGTAAGCTTGGCCATCGGAATCTGCATCTTCTGGAGAGCTGCACGGCTGATGAGGTTGAGGACGGCCCCACCATCCACCAGGACGTGGTACATCTTCACGTTGGCGATGGTGGGAGCTACCAAGAGAGGTAGATGTCCGGCTCCAGCCACGTTGCCGAAGTGTTCGGTCGACACTTCCCCCGGGCCTGCACTGGGCAGCCCGCGGAGGTTCTTTTTTCGGTGGGGCTAGACCCTTGCGGAGAGCTTGCGCGGATGGACGAGTTAGTAAGAGCTTGACACTGTGAGTTTTACGTGGTTCAGGCCGCCGGAGCGTAAAACCCTATGTCCACGGCGAGCTATGGAGCTCGCTGTATTGCTTGCTGCTCAGGGCCGGAGTCCTGAGCTTGGGGGTGAGTTACAGCTTGGGTGTGAATGGCTAGCGTATGAGTTGCGGAGTTCCGAACCCTTGCTATCGTCGCCTACCCGAGCCTTTTATAGTCCAAGACTCGGATGGCTTACAAGGGGGGCCCGGGACCTGACAGGTGGTCCCAGGGAGATTGACTGTTATCTACCGTATCTGCAGTTATGCCGGTAGTTGTCTCTGGCGAAGGCTTCCGAGTCTCCGTCTTGCCGCTCTGCCCATGCCGCATGCTAGTCGTAGTGGTTGATGACGGCGCAGGCGGCATTGGATGTCTTGTCACGGTGTTTATTGGCTGGCATGTTCTGACACCGCGCGCCAGTCTGTGATGCGACTGGGCGCAACGGCACCTGACAGAGGCGTGCTCCGCGTCTCCGTGTTTTGGGAAGACGTGGGCCTTGAATACCTTGTACGGGCAAGGTATGGGGCGTCTTTACGCCCGCTGCCTACCGCTCGGGGGCAGGCAGCGCCGTTCCGCTGGCCACGTGGCGGGCTCGGAGCCCTTCTCAGAGGAGAGGAAGGTCCGGCCCCGCGGGGCACGTGGAGCCTTCGGACCTCTCCCCACGGAGGGGGAGGTTCGGCTTCTGTCGGCCACGTGGCGGGTCCGGAGCTCCTCTCTGAGGAGAGGGAGGTCTGGCCCCGCCAGATACGTGGCACCTTCGGACCTCTCTCCCGCGGAGGGGGAGGTCCGGCCTCTGTATGCCACGTGGTGGGCCCGGAGCTCTCCTCTGAGGAGAGGGAGGTCCGGCCCCGCCGGACGCGTGGCGCCTTCGGAGCTCTCCCTGCGGAGAAGGGCGGGTTCCTTAGGCATTTTCCCCAGTGCGCGGGGGTACCCCATTCGCAGGTACCGACAGTGGCCCCCGGGCCCATCTCGGGGGAGATAGCGAGCCTGAGGTGGGACCTCCGTCTCTTCTGATCCGCGCACTTTCTCTAAGTCCCGCATTGACCGCTGCCGGAGCACGAACGGTCGCAGGATCGTGGGAGCGTGCGCCCACTTGATGGTTGCTTTTACTGCGGCAGTTCCCAAGACTGCCACTTCTGCATGTGCGGCGCTTTCTTCGGGAACCGCCAAAGTGCCTTGCTGGCTTGTCTTCTTAGGAGACTGACTCCTTGACCCACCGTTTCAGTCGGGTGGCTTGGGTCCACCTGTCATCGGCGCTCGGTCTAGGAGCCGAAGCGGTTGCCGATGTGGTGTATTCGAAGAGTTCCGAATTGCCTGGAATTGCACCTGGGAAGGTTTTTAGAGGGGATCTTACCCGCATTGCGGCTTCCCTTTGCACCTCCCAGCGTTTCTTCTCGGACTCTTGTGCTTTTGCCCTCTTGCCCTCGAGTCCTCCCTCGCCATGGCCTCCAACCCGCCACCAGAGAAGAAGCGTGCTCGATCTCCTCCTGTGGCGGCGTCTGTGCCAAGTCGGGAATCTGGGGTGTCTGGCACTCCTTCCGGTGGCGACTCAAAGAGGCCCCGGGCTGATGTGTTGAGGGGAGCTTCTGGGGCGTCCCCTGCTCCGCCAGTTCAAGCGACTGCGGAGCGGCTGTCAATGACGGCAGCGGGCTCTGGGAGTCCTACCCCGGCTCGGAAGTCGGGGTTCAGAGCCCGCTGGAGTGTCCGCGCTTCCCGGCCATCCCCGACTAGCGGGGAGTCTGTGCCGTTGCGCTCGGAGCCTGGGACAACTGCCGCGGCCCCCATACCAGTGCGAGCTTCTCCTGTTCCGGTGTGCCCGGACTCCGCGGCGGCGTCATCTCTTCCTGCCGAGACGGCCGCCGCGGCCCCCAAGCCAGCGCAGGTCGACCCTGCACCAGGCGGCCCGTCCTTTATTCCAGCGCCGCCTTCCCCGGCTCGCCCCTCTCCACAGGTCAAGAAGCCTGAAGCTAAAGAGGGCCCGGCAGGTCCGGCTGCCAGAGCCCCGGCGCCAGATTCTTCTGACCAGCGTCTCATCTTGGTTGCTGGTGCATCGACTCCTCTTGAGGAAGAGGTGATGGAGGAGGTCGGGGGAACTGCCCCGGCCTCTGTTGCTCCATTGCCCCTGGCAGATGCCTTCGCGCTTGCCGAGACGAGCGTCCGGCAGGTCTTGGCCACACTAGGTCGCGAGCGGGAGGAGTATACAGTTGAACGGGATCGCCTCCTCACTTGGGGGAACCATTTGCGGGAGCGGACCGCGAAGGTCAAGAGCGAGCTCGACTCCAGGCAGGAGTTGCTCGACTTCAGGGAAGTGCTCCTCGACCGGCTGAAGCGGGCTGTCAACCGTATGGACGCCGAATCACGGCGGATCAACAGGGAGGCCCTGGAGGCTCACGCCCGGGCCGAGGAGAGCCTCTCTGCCGCTGAGGAGATACGGCAGCGGATGGAGCGCTGTAAACTCGCCGTTGAGGAACGGGAGCGTTCCACGGCAGCCGAGGCGGAGAGGGTCACCACGCAGCTGGCGGCGGGCGAGGATGACCTTCGAGCTCGGATCTAGGAGCTAGAAATTCTGAAGGCAGACATCGACCTGAGGGAGGAACAGGTCTCCCGTGAACGCCGGGCGGTCTTGGAACGGGAGTTGGCCGCCGACTTCAAGGCTTCTGAGTTGGAGCGGCTCGCCAAGACTCTCCACCTTCGGGAGAGCTCCCTGGCGGCCAAGGAGAAGGAATTCTCCGAGAGAAACCTAGAGGCCCTGCAGGCAGCCCGCCGCGAGGTGGAGGAGCTCTCGGCCTTGCGGTCCTCCGAGGCTCTTGCGGTCTCAAGCTTCATTGACCGAGCGGGGTCCGCTCTGATCCCTCTTGGCTTCAGTCCGGTGTGGGCAGCGGCTCCTGCGTTGAAGGTGGCGGAGGTGATCCCCGCGCTGGAGTCGATCGGCGCCAAGCTGGACATGCTAGACTCGGTGGTCGCAAGCGAGCTTGAGGCTGAGGGACGCGGCCTAGCCTTAGAGGTCGCCTCACACGTGCTGGCATGCTTCAAGAGCCGCGACCCCTCTTTCTCGCTAGAACCAGCGAGGGAGGGCCCGCCGCGGAGCAGGAGGAAGCTGCCAGGGCTGAAGTCGAGGATGTGGCCGCCCTTGTAGCCGCAAGGTTCCGGCGAGAGCCGGGAGGTCCTTAGGACTTGTTTCTCCCTTTTTATCGAGTCTGTAGTCCAGCTCATGGAGCCTCGCATAGTTTGACTCTTTTAGATATTTGTGTCTGTGATGCCTTTTCTCTCCTTCTTGGCTTTGCCTGACTGAGTCCTTAACTCCGCAAGGTACTCAGAGGTTTTTTCCAATCTCGGAGCTCTGCACAGACACCTTCCCCGGGTCCTAACCGTGTTAGGGGCCCCCGGGGGTCTCCGGATCTCGCCCTATGGGGAGCTCCAATTCTGCCTGCCACGTGGCGGGTCCGGAGCCCCTCCCTAGGAGGCGGGAGCTCTGGCCCTGCTGGACACGTAGGGCTTTCGGAGCCCTCCCACCGGGGGGGAGGTCCGGTTTCCGCCTGCCACGTGGCGAGTCCGGAGCCCCCTCAGGGGAGGCGAGGGCTCCGGGCCCGCTGGACACGTGGGGCCTTCGGGCCTCGCCCCTGCTGAAGGGGCGGGACCCGGTCCTTCCAGTCCTAGGCCGGAGTAGTTGATAGCTCCTTCCCCCCCTGCTCCATGCATTCTCCGTTGCCGTAACCTGGAGGTCCTGCACACAGGCAGAGGAAACGTAATTCTCCTCGGGGGGTCCTCCCCTCCCGTCTCCTAGTCTTATTCGTCTTACGATCCTGATCCGTTATACGGGGCTTGGGCAATTCTGTGCTCGAGGCGCCGGAGCTCTGGCTCCCTCCGAGGTCCGGGTACGGTCGTCCGATCCCTAGTACCGGGCCGTGCGCTGGGGAAGCAGAGTGCACGTGCTTTGGGTTCATGACCAGGCAAAGCGGTTGTACTCCCCTGTACCTCCGGAGGGCAGGATGCGTACGCTTTGGGCTCATGGCCTGCTAAGCGGGATACGCACCCTGGACCCCCCATGCACAACGCAGGCCTTTCCTGGAGGTGACCAACTGGCACCGCAACACCTGACTGGGGGAGGCCCGAGAGACTCACTCGACCATCGGCAGGTGCCTCAAGCGCAGCCGCCCTCGGTAGGATAGCGAATGCTGACTATGGATGAGCGCGGGAGAGGGGGAGCTAGATGTACGATGAACATACATAGATAGTGCGATCATAAAAATTAATGCATAATTTAAATGAGCGCATGAGAGAGAGCTAAGTAGAACAGGTTTCTGTGTTCATGCTCATAGGTGGAATTCTGGCTGTACATGGAGGCAATATTCCGCCTCGTCTACAAGGGAAGCAAGACTCTACGCACTTAGGGTCGGAACCAGGCTAAACTGGACGTAGTCCTGTACCGTCCCTTGAGACTCAGCTGCCCCAAGCTCTGTTCCTAAATTCTATGGGATTCATTACAGAAGGGAATGACCCTGTTCTACTGATGCTCGGGGAGTAGGACTTACAGTGTTGCTCCATGCCAAGGATTTTGGGAACGGATCCCACACTCGGTTGAAAGGCATGTGTACCTGGGGCGGCAGCTTTCATGATTCAGAAGGGACCTTCCCTGCTGGGGGAGAGTTTATTGGTCCTTCTCGGGAAAGAGCGTGCCGCGACACCAGGTTGCCCTTCTGCAGGTCCCTGATGCGTTAGGTTCTTTGGCGTTAGTGCTTAGAGCATCAGCCGAGACCTTGCATTGTGGGGTGTTACCTGCAGCCGAGTCTCGTCGACGAGGTTGTTATCTTCACGCTGGATCAGGTCCTGCGCGGCTTCTCCTTGGGGCCCCCGGGGAGTTCTCCCCTTGTGGCTAAGGCCTTCAAGGGGTAGGTGGACCCGGGCTCGTCTTAGATGACCTAAGGCGTCTTCCCCTTCTGGCAAGGCCTTCAAGGGGTTGACAGACCTTGGGCGGCCCCCGGGAGGTATGTCCAAGGTGCGGAGGCGTGCTCTCGGGTGACGCTGGCCCGACCTCGCACCATTGTGGTCGGTACTTGGGCTGCTGCGACTACTTGGGGCTTCTCCAAGGTTGACGCCGCAGCAGTGCAGTCTCCACTGACCGGGGATGGCAGCCACAGCCGGCTACCGCCCTGGCCCGTCACCGTCGAAGCTGGAGTCCTCACCGTTATGCACTATTTTTATGACACGCTGAGGCTCCTGAAACCCCACCTGATGGGCGGCGGTGACTGGGGCATCGACCTTCTGCTTGCCATCCCTCTGGGGGTAGGGTGGTGCTTCAGCTCTCTGCTGCCTTCCTTTGCGGAAGCGCTCTGCGAGCCTCTGGATATCCCAGCACTCGGCAGCAGTATGGTTGCCGGCGCCATGCACGGGGCATAGCCCGCCCTGGTCACTATCTGGGGCCGGTGACTGCCGCTGCCTTTTGTCGGGGCGTGGCCCCCATGCTCCACTAGTCGTCGCTGCTGCGGCGACGGGAGCCGCGAACGATGACTTCATCTTGCCACTCCCCCGGTTCTTGGCCTTCTTGCCACCCCCATAGGCAGCAGCGCTGGACCCGGGCTGTCCTCCTGACTCAGAGGTTGGCAGAGAGTGCCAGTGTAAGGGCCTCAGTTTTTAACACACAATTGAGGTGTTCATCACCACACCACACACCTCATTTGAGGAAAGATGATGAACACAAATGAAGAGCAAGTAACAATTATCAACATGCTCATTAGAAAACAAGCTCACATATTGCCAAAGTGGTATATCACACATGTGATATAGATGGGCTGGACATGTGAAAACTCCTACATTTTGCTAAGGATGTCCATGCCAGGTTTCACCCGAATTCCAAACCTTTTTGAGGTCATTTTGGGTATAGTTAAAAAGAGGGCAGTTTGAAACCATATTCGAATTCAAACTGTTTTTATCCCATGAATTTAAAAGTGGGAGGCATATTCTTACTCAGCACATTTTTGTGAGCTCACACACCAATTTTCACTCCATTTGGAGTTGATCTTGACATGAGCTAAGTGGGAGAAATTCAAACTTTATTTGAATTTCAAACTGAACTTGTGCTGAAATTCATTCAAACCAAACCTCATTTGAACTTTGATCAATTCAAATGGCTCATGGGTGAATAATTTGAATTGGCAAGGGTAGTATCGGGTTCACTGTTTACAACAGTGATTAGGAGTAAATTTCAGAGGTTAAAACTGGAAGTGGGACCCACATGTCAGCCACTGCTCAGATCAAACCGACTGAGACTTTTTCACTCGGGTCGCCAAGCCGCAGCGGTGATCGCCACCGAGGGCAGCCGCCGTGCCAGCAGCTGCTTGCCCACGCGCGGGCGTGAGGCGGTGCAGAGCCTTCTTAAGGCGCCTGCCCCCCTCCCCGACCGAGGCACCGCCGTTCTTCCCCGCAAGAACTCAGCGCCGGCCAAAAATTTCTGCAGCTCGGAATCGATCAGAGAACGCCGATCGCAGCTCCCTCCGTCCACTCCAGAGCCCCAGCAAGGTACTAGAGACCTTCCTCCGTCCTCCCCGTTGCTAGAATTCGGTTGAAACCGATTGATATCGGCTGTGCCGAAAGATCAAATTCGGGACTTGGAACCGCCGCACCTCGGGCTCTCGTGGACAGCCCAACCAGGGCGTTGTCACGCCCGAGCAAAGGCACCCTTGGACATGCTGGTGACCGGTGCTGCTCATCCCCGAGCCACAGCTCGAGTGGTTGCTCACCGGCGGCGAATTTCCACTTTTCCCCTTTCTGTGTGCAGAACGACCTTCGGGTACGATTCTGTTAAATTCGTGATCTAGAAAGGATTAGAGGGCCTCAAGCCACTATCACACGAGCTATACACGGTAACGCACAAGTTGCCTTCACAACTCTGGGCCGGAGAACCTCTGTACCCGGCGTAATTTGAGGTCTACCAATGGCGGAATGAACAGGCGGCATCGGACGCACGGTGAGGACCTATTTCGGGCCTTCCCCGAGCTGTCTCGAGCTCATGTCGACCTTCTCTGAGGTCCACTGATGCTCCCCGACCGGTTTCCCAAGTAGTTGAGGTGCTAGGGAAGTCAGCCGACATGGCCGAAGTCGTTCCGAGGTGGCGGCTCGTCGCCGACCATGCTCCGGCCATTGTCATGAGCAGCTGACCCTAGAATCCTGTTCACCGAGTAAAAGTAGGCAGGGGCGGTCAGGATCGAGAAGTTTGGAGCTGTACAGCAGCCAGCAGCGAGCTCTCCGGCGAGGTCCCTTGGCTGCGGAGCGCGGGCGTCGCGAGGTTGAAGAAGGGGTGGACCCCAGCTGTCAGCGGGAGATATTTTGAATCGGGATCCGTCTGCGGCCGGGATCGGGTGTGCTGGCACGCAAAATCATTGTGGGCCACGGTGTGCTGTCGCCCCGGCGTGCGACGCGTGTCCCCTGGGCCCACGCGCGAGTTTAAACTTTTCCCCGATTTTCAGATTTCCTTCAAACTTCAAATCCTCATAACTTTGGCTAGAAAGCTCCAAATTGAGTGAACCAAATTTTGCTGGACTCAGATCTCCGAGTACTTTCCAGAAAATCAATTTTCACTTCATGAAAACCCTTAATTTTCCAGAATTAATTCCTCAAAGTTTAAACTGTTAGGAATTGTAACTGGAGAATCCTTTGGAGTAAAATCCTGAAATTTTGCTGGGATGTTCACCAAAATATCCCTGAACTACCATAAAAGTTTCAGATCCATTGGAGCTCATTTGATCCACCTAATGGTGTGATTAGTGAAACTGTTCCAGAGAAAATAGAAAATGTTCAGAAACATTTTCAGAATTTTCTCTGAAATTGTTTAGCTCATATCTTTAGTTAGGAACATCCAAATTAAGTGAGACCAACTCCATTAGAACCCTATGAAAATCTAGTTTTCAGAAAGTCATAGTTTGTTTCATGAAAATCCCTAGAACACCCTAAGAGTTCCAATTAAGGTCAAGGACATAATTAATTGTGGAGGGCTCCAATGAGCTTTACTGCAACTAAAACTTGACCAAATCTCTGTTTAGGTTGTAACCAAGCCACACTAAAAGTTTCACAGTCATTAGGTCTGTCTAGCAAGGGTTATAGACTTCACAACTTCAAAGTTAATACAAATGCATTTAAATTGATACATATATTGCTCTTATCATGTAGTTGCTAAGGTCGAGGAGGAACCCGAAGTCCTAGACTTCGTTACTCCGGAGGAACAGCTAGCCTACGACCAAGAGCAGCAAGGCAAGCTCCGGTTTGCATTAACCTTTTTACAAATTTTTATTGTTTTGAGCACATACTTGATTATTTTATTCTTTGCATTAGAGTCTTATTTGAAAACCCAATTGCATAGCTAAGAAAACCTTGGGTTGGTTTTAGGATTTCAAACCCCGTTAGTTACTGCAATGCTAAGATAGTGTAGGATTCGGTACAAGTCGAGTAGTTGGAACTACTCGCCAGCATAGGCTAGACGCACTCGACTCGGGTAGTGATAGCGCATGAAACACATGGCAAGAAAATGAGACCAAGCGGAGGGTAAGGACAGCAGGACTTTGGGGCCTGTGTGCTTTAGCTCCGCTTGTGTCGATTGAGGACCGAGCCGTGTGCGGGCCTGTTGAACAAGCTAGAACAGTACCGAAGACCTACCGGCTATATGGGAACCGGGAAACTGATGTAACTCGGGTAGCTGGGTGTTGAGGCAAAGCTGGTCGTTCAGAGGGTAGGTTGAGAGCTCGAGGTGTAAATCGGCTGGCGGCACTGAGATGCGCGTGCAGAGACCTCTTGCTCGGGACGATTGGACCGGTTCAACATTTGGCTAACGGGTGAAAGGTAGTCGCGTACGGCGTCCGTGATGGTTGTTGTAGGCAACATCGAGTACGGGCGTACGTGACGGGTTGTTCGGGTAACCCTGCAGGTGTAAATCGATTATAATCGCCGTCCCTCATGGTCAGTGAGTACCACTTGTTCACTGTACCGTGACGTAGAAAGAACAGGCTAGTCACATGTTAAAATGTTGCTGATTGAAAGCTGGACATTGATTGTTAATGATATGCTGTAGCTTAGAGCTAACTAAAGTTCTTTTCAACTTTGGGCAAAGTACATGAGAGAAATGCGTTTCTTGTTTGATTGCGGCTCTCTCATGTGCCTTAGCGTAAGGTTCTCCACAACCTGCTGCTAAAACTTGAAAGTAAGGTTCTACTAATTAGGCGAGTCCTTGCAACTGATTTTTACCTCATGTAACCCATTACCCTCATGTAGAAGTTCCATGTTTAGGTGAGACGGGTCAGACTTGCTGAGCATTCATGCTCACTGCTTGTGTTTGAAGCTTTTGCAGGGTTCTATGAGGAAGGGACTCCCGAAGAGGAGACGGAACCCCAGGAGGGGAACCCCGTCGAGTGGGAGTCGTGCACGCCGCAGAGTTAGTGTGCGTGTGTGCTAGCAAGGACACGTTCGAGGGCTGAACGTGCACTTGATGCTTAGTCTATGCCTGCGAGTGTAGACTGAACTTATTTTGCTGTAAACATGTTCATAAACCTGTTTATGTAATAAAATTCTCGCTTCCGCTTTGTATCTTTGACGTGTGTTATCCGGTGCTGTGCAACGCAGCACCCCTCAGCGTGATCCTGGCTCGACAGGACCAATGGGGTCGTGTCAGCGCTGGTATCAGAGCTCGCTTGAGGTTTAACACAGTACAAAGTTCTTCTTTTTCAAAAATCCAGTGAGGAACGAGTTAGTAGCCCGTATAAGGATGTTATTAGCATATAGAAAGTGGCATATTAACCTATTTGTTATGTCGGAAAATCGTGTATCTCGGGACGTTTATGTCTTGGGGGGTACACGTAAGCGCTGTCCACCAGTGCGCACAAGCTGAAGGGTGGAGCCCCACAGGTGGCAGGTAACCCGACCCGCTTTAGTATCCTCTACGACTCTTCATGTCGTTTGGGGTATTCGAGCAACGTCTGTCCCTGGTGTGCGTGGTGCAACATGGGAGACCCTGTCACGTGGTCTGAAACATGAACACGTAACTCAAGGCGTGGTTGGCTTGAGAACATCCGGGCGAGTGATGACGGCCGGGTGTACGAACTGTATGGATTCCGGGCTCGGTGTGCAGCCGAGTCTGATGATTGTTTGAGTTTCTGCAGGTAGCCCGACCACGAAACGGTAGACGTGTAGCATCCGTGTGCGAGTGACGAGTAGTGCCACTGAACTAACGGAGCCGGCTAAGTCCGGTATAGGTTTTTCTTTGTGAGGACGTAGTACCGACATAATCTGGTGACGCTTCGATGTCACACCCAACTAAATGAACAAATTCATTTAAAACTTGAAAGTTTTGATCCATAGTAGTAAAACTTGATGTACCTCCTTCCCTTGAACAGGACATTCAAAGTTAACAAGTTTTCAACTTATAGGTTGTTAAGGACAGAGCACTCTGTTTTCAGCTGAATCAAGGCTGAAGTTAATCAGAGGTTAGAGGTTGAGTTATTTCGAGGTTGGGGTCATATGATACATTTCTGGAAAGATTCGGAAGAGCTGTACAACTTTTCTGTTGAGTTCCAGAGGTGTTTCATCCCTTAACCACTCGAAAAATGCAGTAGAGTTGAAATTGTCCAGAAAACAGGACAGAGTAAAGACTCTCTGTAAATTGAGCATAACTTCCTGCATAAAAATCCAAAAATGGAAAATGAGGTAGTTCTGGAAAGATTATGAGATGGGTTACAACTTTGTAACAGAAAGTTTTGTCAGATTAGGAACAGAATAACTGGGATTCTTGGATCAAATCAGTACCTAAGGCAGGGAGGTGCTGTCCAATTGTTTCCAGAAATTCTGTTAACTTTGACATCTCATAACTTTTGAACCAGGACAGATCTTAGGCCAAGCAAACCCTTTCTGGAAAGCTATTGAAGTTAGTTTTAACTTTGATGTTGAGCTCCAGAATTGGTTTTGCTTTTAACATGGCCTAAATCAGGTTGAAATGGAAACTGGTCAGGGCTGTCATGGGAACAGCAGATCAGCAGTCAAATTTGTTTAAAATTTGAACTATGTTTCCAAGTTTTATTTGTTCAATGACATATCTTATGTTATAACTCAATGGTTTACTGTTTAAATAAATATTTGACATTTCTCAAATATATTTTTACAGATGACAGCAGATAAGAAGTTGGAGAACGGGTGGGTGATGTCCCACTGTTCTCACCGTAGCGGCTACCCGGAAGCATTGTGGCAAATGCTCCAATATTTCGGGTACAATCAGATGCCGCAGTACTTCGCCAAGGAAGAAGGCGAAGAGGGGAACAATACGTGGACGATCCATGTCGAGGTTCCTGCAGGACCTATGCCACCCGGTTGGGTGCCATTCACCGTCACGGTGAGAGGAAGACAACCAGAAGGGATGTGGCAAGTGGCAGGCCGTGACACTATGTCACGTTTCTGCCAACTACACGTGCAGGCTATGGAGGGCACTCCATACGCACTCGTTCCGGTGGAGGGACGAGCTCAGCATGTGTGGGAAGAGAGGTACCTGGAGGCAACGGACCCGAATTGCCCAAGGTACAAACCCGCGGAGGCAAATCTCAGCCTCCAGATGAGGGCGGGAAACGCCGTGATGGACAGCCAAGCTGTTCATACGGAGCATCTCGCCACAAAGCTCAAGGAGAGCACGAACAGTGGAGACCATTTCGAGAGTGCCCACAGCGCACTCCGCAATGTGCTCCTTACGACGATCAAGCGATTGAATGAACAACACAATCAGTCGCGTCGTCTGAAGAAGGCAAAGAAGAAGAGCCGTGTTGACATCGCGGCGTTGCAAGAGCTGGTGCAGACCCTAACCCAGCAGAATGAGGACCTTGCTCAAGAGCGGGACGACGCGATTGAGGAAGGACAAGGCTGGGAAGAGGATTACAACCAGGCTATGGACGAGGTGCATGCTTTGCAGGACCTCGTACCTCCGGTATTGGGCGTACCGGTGGTCTTGGGCCTTCCAGCAATGGGAGAACCCGGGATGGGAGAAGAGGTGGTAGACTCAGAGCCACCAGCAGAGGTACCGGAGGAGGACGACCCACAGGAGGTCGAGTTCTACAACGAGTAGGGGGTTACGGTTGCCAAGTAGGGCAGCTAGGGTAGCGTAACCCAACTTTTGTAATCGGTGACATGTCGTGTAGACAGTAGCGTATGTATAGGTAGTGACGACATGAGCACGACTTCTCGGAGATCCGAGAATAATGTATCTTGTATAAAGTTTATGCTTTATCGATATATGTGAATGTTGTGCAAATTAATCATGCGTCGCTTCAATACCTACTGTTGCTTATGGAAATTTTTAGTAAGACATGTGCTAATCGCTGCTGTTTTGAATTTCAGAATGACGCGTACTCGTGCCAACCCTGACGTTGGGGGTACCAGTCAAGGGGGAGAGACCTCCCAACCACCTCCCGAGGACTCCTCGGGACAGCAGCAGCAACAGCAAACCCTGCCACCGCCACTGCCAACGGTTACATTGGCCGACATTGTCGCGGCAATGGCGGGCTTGCATCAGCAGCACACAGAGTTGCTGCAGACTCTCATCGCCAATACGTCTCGCCCAGAGAGACGTCAAGATCGTGAGGAGCGCCAACAGAGCTCCTACTCCGACTTCCTGGCGACTCATCCCCCTGTATTCTCAAGGGCGGATGAACCACTTGACGCGGATAACTGGCTCCGCGCCATAGAGATGAAGTTCGGGCTGCTCCAGATAAGCGAGCAGCGCAAGACTCAGTTAACGGTCCAGCAGCTCCAAGGATCCGCGAGCGCGTGGTGGGCTAACTTCTGTGCTTCACAGCCCACCGACCGAGTGATGAACTGGGCGGAGTTCCGGACGGCCTTCAGGGCCTATCATATACCGCCAGGTCTGATGAAGAGGAAGACGCAGGAGTTCTTACACCTGCAACAAGGGAGCCGGAACGCGCTGGAATACTCCAGGGCATTTAACGATCTCGCGCTATATGCGTCGTATCATGCTGATACTGACGAGAAGCGGCGGGACCATTTTTACCAGGGGCTTAACCCGCTCCTGAAGGACAAGTTGGCGATGTTCAATCGCGGCAGCCTCAACGACATCATTGATGCTGCGATTGTTCAGGAGGACTCCGGCAAGGAGTTGGCGGCGGCAGAGCGAAAGCGAAGCGCGCCACAGAGCAGCGGAGAAGGAGGCGGTCCTTCTCAGAAGTTTCGGATGGTGAATCGCCCACCATCAGGTCCACGCTGGCAGCCACCACAGCGGTCGATGCCGTTCCACAGTCGGCCGTACTCTTCACCGGCATTCCGGCCGGCACTGCCAGCACCACCGCAACAACAACAACAGCAACGGGCGATGCCGCGTGCGTTTGCACCTCAGCAACGCATGCCGGGCTTTCGTCCACCGAGCACTCCACCAGCAGTGGCCACATGTTACAAGTGTGGTCGTCCAGGGCACTTCGCGAGCAGTTGCCCGGAGAGGCAAGGCGGCAGAGTGGCACCACAGTTTCCGGGCAGGAATCAACCCTGGAACCCTACTAATGCGTGGCGGGCAAACCCTAGGCCCGGCACTGTCCACCAGCTTGCCATTGAGGACGTGCCGGAGGGCGAGCCAATCCTTGCGGGTATGTTCCAACTCCACCAGCATCCCGCTATAGTACTATTTGATTCAGGCGCCACGCATAGCTTCATTAGCCAAGCTTTCATTGATAAATATAGCTTGCAAATACTACCCACCGATAGTCCTTATGTGATCTGTTCACCGGGTGGGAAAATTTCAGCAAGCATGATGGTCCCAAAAGCGCCATTGTGCTTAGAGGGTAGAGTTTACCCTACGTCTCTCATAATCTTAGAGGGACAAAAGGTCGATGTCATCTTAGGGATGTCGTGGTTAAACCGCCACGGCGCTGTTTTAGACACCGTCCTCCGAGTCGTGCACTTGAACTCGGAAGTGCACGAGTCTCACTCATTATTTCTGGACAGTCCAGAAATAAAACTTCCAAGTTTCTATCAAGCCACGACCATCAGATTGGAGGATATTCCAGTGGTCCGAGAGTTCCTGATGTATTCCCGGACGATTTGCCAGGGATGCCGCCTGATAGAGAGGTGGAGTTCAAGATTGAACTCGCACCGGGAACCATGCCGATATCCCGAAGGCCGTACAAGATGGCGCCCAAGGAGTTGGCTGAACTGAAGACTCAGCTCACGGACCTTCTGGAGAAGGGTTTTATTAGGCTGAGCTCCTCGCCATGGGGTTGTTGGCATTATTTGTCAAGAAGAAGGATGAGACGTTGCGGCTTTGCGTGGACTATCGTCCATTAAATACCGTAACCATCAAGAACAAGTACCCGTTGCCACGGATCGACATGTTGTTTGATCAGTTGGTTGAAGCAAAGATCTTTTCCAAGATGGATTTAAGATCCGGGTACCATCAGATTAAGATAAGGGCTGAGGACATTCCGAAGACGGCTTTCTCGACGAGGTATGGACTTTATGAGTACCTGGTCATGTCCTTCGGCCTCACCAATGCTCCAGCTCATTTCATGCACTTGATGAACTCGGTACTCATGCCGGAGCTGGACAAGTTTGTCGTGGTCTTCATCGACGACGTCCTGGTATATTCCAAGTCGGAGGAAGATCACAAGAAACATCTGCGTATAGTCTTGCAACGGCTGCGGGATCACAAGTTATACGCAAAATTCAGCAAATGCAAGTTTTGGATATCGCAAATGCCTTTCCTCAGGCATATCATCTCAGCGGAGGGTATCGCTGTGGACCCGAGCAAGATCACTCAAGTGCTGAATTGGAAATTGTGACACCCTCATCTCGGGTGTCGGCATATGTTCGTATCCTATGAAACAGAAACATTTTAATGGAAAATAGGGACAGAAAGAGTTATCAAAAGAATAGCCAATAAAGCCCTTAGAGTGCGTCGAAGGCAACTTCCGCGGCCAGCAGGCCACGTGGCGTGATCGGAGCTCATCCCTGCGAAGTGGGGAGAGGCCGCCGCCAAGCTGGCTACGTGGCAGGCTCGGGACACATCTCTGCAAAGGGGAGAGGTCCGATCCTGTGGGACACGTGTTGCCCACGGAGCTAGCCTCTGCGAAACAAGCAAAGGCATTTCCGCAGGACACGTGTCATCCTCAGAGCTAGTCCTCGCGGAAATCAGAGGACTATCCGCGCGGGGTACGTGTCGATCTCAGAGCTCACCTGCGAGAGGTCCTGTTCTATTGGACACGCGTCGACCGCGGGGCATGTCCCTGAGGAAAGAAGAAGAGGAAGACCGGCGCCAACACGTGGCGTGCATGGAGCTCATCTCCGAAGAAGAGGAAGGTCTCGCTCGTGACACACGGCACAACCGGAGCTCATCTTTGCGGGAGAAGAGATACCAGGCCCGGAGGACACGTGGAACTTCCGGAGCTCTTCACCATGGAAGTAACGAGTCTGGAGCGGTTTTTACGCGTAAAGATACCGGTACGCAACGGAAACCGATCTAAACTCCACGATGTTACCGAAGATAAGACGTCAGGATCTAACAAAGATCTGAAAAAGACTCTTATTCGGGATCCAATCAGATTAGGACTCTTCTCTTCCCGATTATAATTAGAACCCAAAACCTCTGGCCAAAACCACAAACTTCTCTTTCAACTCCTGACCCGACGACTTAGAGCCCTAGCCCTAACTCGCCGAGCAAAACATCGCCGAAGCACAACAAGGGAGATCATCGGAGGAGGACCTCGAAGACAAGAAGAACGTGAGGTAGGATTTCAATACCACCTTACGACGTCATGGTGTTCATCTCTTTGCGTCTGTTCTTCGATTCCTTTCGAACAGAAGCCTTTTCATGGGCAGAACACTCGATGATCAGTTTGATCTAAAGACAGGATCATCGCCCCGTTCGTCTTTGATATGAACACCTCTGACCATGCAAGCCATGCAAGAACACGTACAGATCAATCTAATAAAAGACTAATCGTAGGATAGCATGCATGTGCATCTAGTTTAAGGTTTGCGCATGATATTGATTGCTGTGAATCTTGTATGCACGTGAATCCTACATAGCAGGACAAACTCAGGAAGCTGTCTACGACGAGCTGCAGCAACAAGGTTTTGAGAATCAAGGACAACCGGAACCGCAAGAACAAGGCAAGTGCTCCTTGACCATGTTGATCCTATGTTTTGGGTAAAACTGTTTTGTTTTGCGAAAAGGTGTGCGTGCTGAGTCAAACATGATGGGAAACCCTTTTTTATAGGAGTTTACTAGTTTTGGTTAAACCATCCTTGTCGCTTGGGAAGTTTATGAGTCGGGTATGGTTTTTGCTTTATGCTTCGCTGAGTCCATGGGATTGGGAAGCGAGATAGATGTGTCTAGCTAACTGCACTCGTAATGATAATGAGAAACTGATGAGGTTAATGAACATGGATCGGAGGGAGATCTAGGCAAGCCTGGGTTTGTGAAGGAGGTAGCATGAGATGGTGGTTTTACTTGCCGTAGATCTAAGGACCGGCTCATGCATGCACATGCCAGGATAACAGTGCCACCACAAGGCCAAGTATGGGTGCGGCTTAGCTGAGTAATTAGGTAAGTTGCTAGAGTGTTATGAACTGTGGAAGGCGCGGGGAATGGGAGTCGAGTGAGGACTGCCCTGGGAACTGCATGGCACAAGAGGGGGGCCGTGGGTGGGAGAATTGGAGATTCTAGCCTGCCGGTGAAACCTTAGTGAGTCCATACATCTAGTAACCCCTTTGTAAAGGCTATTTTGTGATCTCTTGACCATACACCGACGGTTGTGTACTGGTATAATGGAGGTTCTGCAGTCGCCGACGGGTGACGAAATCACAAACTTGTGGGTAAAGAGGTGCAAACTCTGCAGAGTTATTAAAACTATCATGATAGCCGAGCTTATGGTCACGAGCACCTGGCTAAACTGCCATGATTAGATGGGATGTTTACTGGGATGGTTATTGGAATGGTCATTGGGAAGGTTCTTGGTTATGGATATTGATTGTGGTTCGGTTTGAGACTGTTGAGTCCGGATGATGAGATGTTTGCATGACTGGTGGGTCATAACATGAGATTGGTCTCAGTGCGAGACGAGGTTGTTTTATGAGATGAGATGGTAGCGAATACGAGGAGATATTCGTGAGTATGAGTAAAGGATTGGTTAATGTTCGGATGGAACATGGGAAGTGATGGAGGTATGTTGGTAATTTAATACATGCTGGGACTACATTCATCTAAAGTTAAGTTGTTGTTTTATCATGATTTTATAAATTTGCTTTTCTGCAAATAAGCCTTTTATACCTACCTTGTTTATGAGCTGCATATCATGTGTTATTCCCGCACTTGCTGAGTACATCATTGTGCTCAAACTTGCATTATTATTTCTTCATCAACAGCAAGAGAAAACTACTATGAAGATCAAGTAGAGCATTATGGCGTGTGATCTGTTCTCAACCTTGCCTGTGGAGGGAGTAGAGATGGAGCCACTTCTGCTTAGTTTTGCTTTCGCATTAGTTTTTGCTTCCGCATTTAGATAAAGATTTCCGCTGCGTAGAAATAAAGACTTCCGCTGTGAGCATGAGTCCAAGACTCATGAGGTGATTGTAATAAACTCTGTTATTCGTGGTAATATATAATCTGAATTCAGTTTGTGGAACGTATGTGTATGTGTGATGAACATCCTGGGCACACATATGCATTAGTTCTCGGTTCCGTGGTTTTCCACAGAATTGAGGGTGTCACAGAAATCCCCGAGAACTGTTCACGAGGTACGGAGTTTCCTCGGACTCGCGGGATATTATCGGAGGTTCATTCTGAACTTCTCGAAGATTGCCAAGCCAATGACAGAGCTGCTGAAGAAGGCTACCAAATATGTTTGGAGTCCAACATGTGATGCAGCATTCAAGGCTTTAGTCAAGCACCTGACATCAGCACCGGTTTTGGCGCAGCCAGACACAACAAAACCGTTCGATGTGTACTGCGATGCATCCGGCATTGGGCTCGGATGTGTGCTGATGCAAGACCGAAGAGTGGTCGCGTATGGATCACGGCAGCTTAGAAACCATGAGCAGAATTATCCAACTCACGACTTGGAGCTCGCTGCCATGGTACTTGCACTAAAAATGTGGAGGCACTACCTACTCGGTAACCTCGTACATTTATATACCGACCACAAAAGCCTCAAGTACATATTCACTCAGAAGGAGCTGAAAATGAGGCAACGAAGATGGTTAGAACTGATAAAGGATTACGAGATAGAGATCCATTATCATCCGGACAAGGCAAACGTAGTGGCAGATGCGCTGAGCCGCAAGTCACACGTCAACAATCTGACAATCGCACCGTTGGAAGAGAGCGAACCACCACTACATGTGATTCCATACGGAGCTCTCTACAACCTAGCTTTGATCCCCACCATCCGTGAAGAGATAGCGGCAGCCCAGAAGAATGACAAGGGCATGTCACATTTGCGGAGACGTGTAGATAGTGGGGAGCTGAAATGTTTCCGGAAAGACGGAGACGGCGTCCTATGGTTCAAGGACCGGATCGTCGTACCCCGTAACCGGGAATTACGGAAGAAAATCTTTGATGAGGCTCACTTATCAAAGTTTTCTATTCACCCCGGCAGCAACAAGATGTATCAAGAACTCAGAAGCAAGTTTTGGTGGACACGGATGAAGCGAGAGACTGCAAAATACGTGTCCGAGTGTGATACATGTCGAAGGGTGAAGGCAGACCACATGCGGAAACCGGAACTGCTACAACCACTGGGCGTTCCTGCCTGGAAGTGGGAGGACGTGAGCATGGATTTCATCGTCGGTTTACGCACCACCTTGCAGGAACATGATTCTGTGTGGGTGATCGTCGATCGGCTCACCAAAGTTGCCCATTTCATCCCGGTCAACACCAACTACAACGCCAAGAAGTACGCTGAACTGTACATCTCACGGATCCTATGCTTATACGGCGTACCCCGTACTATCATATCGGATCGGGGCACTTTATTTGTGTCCCGTTTTTGGGAGCAGCTACACGCTGCCTTCGGGACGAAGCTGATCCGTAGTTCAGCCTACCACCCGCAGACGGATGGGCAAACGGAGCGGGTAAATCAAATCTTAGAAGACATGCTACGAGCTTGCGCTATCAACCACGGCAAGAATTGGGATGATCACTTGCCGTTATCCGAGTTCTCGTACAACAATGGGTACCAAGCCAGCATCAAGATGGCGCCCTACGAGGCGCTATACGGAACAAAATGCCGCACACCATTGAACTGGTGTGAGTCTGGCAAAAGGGTTACCTTCGGGATTGACCTTGTCAACAACGCGGAAGAAAAGGTTCGACTAATTCAAGCGAACCTAAAAGCCGCTCAATCCCGTCAAAAACAGTATGCGGACCGGAGAAGGCGCCCATTACAATTCGAAGTTGAAGATCACATATACCTACGGGTGTCTCCAATGAAGGGCGTAAATAGATTTGGGGTGAGAGGAAAGTTAGCACCCCGATTCATCGGTCCATTCCAGATTACCGAAAGATGTGGATCAGTGGCATACCGGCTGAAATTACCAGAAGCACTTTCTGGTGTGCACGACGTCTTTCACATTTCCCAGCTGAGGAAGTGTCTCAAGCTATCAACTACCGTTCAGCTGGAAGACATTGAAGAACTGCAACCGGAGCTCACCTATCGGGAGGAACCGGTGCAGATTATTGATGAAAAGGCCCGAACCACACGCAACCGTACGTTGTGGTTCTACAAGGTTCTATGGAGTAATCACTCCATGGACGAAGCGACATGGGAGAGTGAAGAATTCCTTCGCACTAACTGCCCCGAATTTTTCACGTCGCATATCCGGTAATTTTCCACCGTCCTCTCTCTCATTTTCACATTATAATCTCGGGACGAGATTCTTTTAAGGGGGGAGGAATGTAAGGGTCTCAGTTTTTGACACACAATTGAGGTGTTCATCACCACACCACACACCTCATTTGAGGAAAGATGATGAACACAAATGAAGAGCAAGTAACAATTATCAACATGCTCATTAGAAAACAAGCTCACATATTGCAAAAGTGGTATTTCACACATGTGATATAGATGGGCTGGACATGTGAAAACTCCTACATTTTGCTAAGGATGTCCATGCCAAGTTTCACCCAAATTCCAAACCTTTTTGAGGTCATTTTGGGTATAGTTAGAAAGAGGGCAGTTTGAAACCATATTCAAATTCAAACTGTTTTTATCCCATGAATTTAAAAGTGGGAGGCATATTCTTACTCAGCACATTTTTGTGAGCTCACACACCAATTTTCACTCCATTTGGAGTTGATCTTGACATGATCTAAGTGGGAGAAATTCAAACTTTATTTGAATTTCAAACTGAACTTGTGCTGAAATTCATTCAAACCAAACCTCATTTGAACTTTGATCAATTCAAATGTCTCATGGGTGAATAATTTGAATTGCCAAGGGTAATATGAGGTTCACTGTTTACAACAGTGATTAGGAGTAAATTTCAGAGGTTAAAACTGGAAGTGGGACCCACATGTCAGCCACTGCTTAGATCAAACCGACTGAGACTTTTTTCACTCGGGTCGCCGAGCCGCAGCGGTGATCGCCACCGAGGGCAGCCGCCGCGCCAGCAGCTGCTTGCCCACACGTGGGCGTGAGGCGGTGCAGGGCCTTCTTAAGGCACCTGCCCCCCTCCCCGGCCGAGGCACCGCCGTTCTTCCCCGCAAGAACTCAGCACCGGCCAAAAATTTCCGCAGCTCGGAATCGATCAGAGAATGCCGATCGCAGCTCCCTCTGTCCACTCCAGAGCCCCAGCAAGGTACTAGAGACCTTCCTCCGTCCTCCCCGTTGCTAGAATTCGGTTGAAACCGATTGATATCGGCTGTGCCGAAAGATCAAATTCGGGACTTGGAACCGCCGCACCTCGGGCTCTCGTGGACATCCCAACCAGGGTGTTGTCACGCCCAAGCCAAGGCACCCTTGGACGCGCTGGTGACCGGTGCTGCTCATCCCCGAGCCACAGCTCGAGTGGTTGCTCACCGGCGGCGAATTTCCACTTTTCCCCTTTCTGTGTGCAGAACGACATTCGGGTACAATTCTGTTAAATTCGTGCTCTAGAAAGGATTAGAGGGCCTCAAGCCGCTCTCACACGAGCTAGACACGGTAACGCACAAGTTGCCTTCACAACTCTGGGCCGGAGAACCTCTGTACCCGGCGTAATTTGAGGTCTACCAATGGCGGAATGAACGGGCGGCATCGGACGCACGCTGAGGACCTATTTTGGGCCTTCCCCGAGCTGTCTCGAGCTCATGTCGACCTTCTCTGAGGTCCACTGATGCTCCCCGACCGGTTTCCCAAGTAGTTGAGGTGCTAGGGAAGTTAGCCGACATGGCCGAAGTCGTTCCGAGGTGGCGGCTCGTCGCCGACCATGCTCCGGCCATTGTCATGAGCAGCTGACCCTAGAATCCTGTTCCCCAAGTAAAAGTAGGCAGGGGCGGCCAGGATCGAGAAGTTTGGAGCTGTACAGCAGCCGGCGGCGAGCTCTCCGGCGAGGTCCCTCGGCGGCGGAGCGCGGGCGTCGCGAGGTTGAAGAAGGGGTGGACCCCAGCTGTCAGTGGGAGATATTTTGAATCGGGATCCGGCTGCGGCCGGGATCGGGTGTGCTGGTGCGCAAAATCATTGTGGGCCACGGTGTGCTGTCGCCCCGGCATGCGACGCGTGTCCCCTGGGCCCACGTGCAAGTTTAAACTTTTCCCCGATTTTCTGATTTCCTTCAAACTTCAAATCCTCATAACTTTGGCTAGAAAGCTCCAAATTGAGTGAACCAAATTTTGCTGGATTCAGCTCTCCGAGTACTTTCCAGCAAATCAAGTTTCACTTTATGAAAACCCTTAATTTTCCAGAATTAATTCCTCAAAATTTAAACTGTTAGGAATTTTAACTGGAGAATCCTTTGGAGGAAAATCCTGAAATTTCGCTGGGATGTTCACCAAAATATCCCTGAACTACCATAAAAATTTCAGATCCATGGGAGCTCATTTGATCCACCTAATGGTGTGATTAGTGAAACTGTTCCAGAGAAAATAGAAAATGTTCAGAAACATTTTCAGAATTTTCTCTGAAATTGTTTAGCTCATATCTTTAGTTAGGAACATCCAAATTAAGTGAGACCAACTCCATTAGAACCCTCTGAAAATCTAGTTTTCATAAAGTCATAGTTTGTTTCATGAAAATCCCTTGAACACCCTAAGAGTTCCAATTAAGGTCAAGGACATAATTAATTGTGGAGGGCTCCAATGAGCTTTAATGCAACTAAAACTTGACCAAATCTCTGTTTAGGTTGTAACCAAGCCACAGTAAAAGTTTCACAGTCATTAGGTCTGTCTAGCAAGGGTTATAGACTTCACAACTTCAAAGTTAATACAAATGCATTTAAATTGATACATATATTGCTCTTATCATGTAGTCGCTAAGGTCGAGGAGGAACCCGAAGTCCTAGACTTCGTTACTCCGGAGGAACAGCTAGCCTACGACCAAGATCAGCAAGGCAAGCTCCGGTTTGCATTAACCTTTTTACAAATTTTTATTGTTTTGAGCACATACTTGATTATTTTATTCTTTGCATTAGAGTCTTGTTTGAAAACCCAATTGCATAGCTAAGAAAACCTTGGGTTGGTTTTAGGATTTCAAACCCCGTTAGTTACTGCAATGCTAAGATAGTGTAGGATTCGGTACAAGTCGAGTAGTTGGAACTACTCGCGAGCATAGGCTAGAGGCACTCGACTCGGGTAGTGATAGCACATGAAACACATGGCAAGAAAATGAGACCAAGCGGAGGGTAAGGGCAGCAGGACTTTGGGGCCTGTGTGCTGTAGCTCCGCTTGTGTCGATTGAGAACCGAGCCGTGTGCGGGCCTGTTGAACAAGCTAGAACAGTACCGAAGACCTACCGGCTATATGGGAACCGGGAAACTGATGTAACTCGGGTAGCTGGGTGTTGAGGCATAGCTGGTCGTTCAGAGGGTAGGTTGAGAGCTCGAGGTGTAAATCGGCTGGCGGCACTGAGATGCGCGTGCAGAGACCTCTTGCTCGGGACGATTGGACCGGTTCAACATTTGGCTAACGGGTGAAAGGTAGTCGCGTACGGCGTCCGTGATGGTTGTTGTAGGCAACATCGAGTACGGGCGTACGTGACGGGTTGTTCGGGTAACCCTGCAGGTGTAAATCGATTATAATCACCGTCCCTCGCGGTCAGTGAGTACCACTTGTTCACTGTACCGTGACGTAGAAAGAACAGGCTAGTCACATGTTAAAATGTTGCTGATTGAAAGCTGGACATTGATTGTTAATGATATGCTGTAGCTTAGAGCTAACAAAAGTTGTTTTCAACTTTGGGCAAAGTACATGAGAGAAATGCGTTTCTTGTTTGATTGCGGCTCTCTCATGTGCCTTAGCGTAAGGTTCTCCACAACCTGCTGCTAAAACTTGAAAGTAAGGTTCTACTAATTAGGCGAGTCCTTGCAACTGATTTTTACCTCATGTAACCCATTACCCTCATGTAGAAGTTCCATGTTTAGGAGAGATGGGTCATACTTGCTGAGCCTTCGTGCTCACTGCTTGTGTTTGAAGCTTTTGCAGGGTTCTATGAGGAAGGGACTCCCGAAGAGGAGACGGAACCCCAGGAGGGGAACCCCGTCGAGTGGGAGTCGTGCACGCCGCAGAGTTAGTGTGCGTGTGTGCTAGCAAGGACACGTTCGAGGGCTGAACGTGCACTTGATGCTTAGTCTACGCCCGCGAGTGTAGACTGAACTTATTTTGCTGTAAACATGTTCATAAACCTGTTTATGTAATAAAATTTTCGCTTCCACTTTGTACCTTTGACGTGTGTTATCCGGTGCTGTGCAACGCAGAACCCCTCAGCGTGATCCTGGCTCGACAGGACCAATGGGGTCGTGTCAGCCAGTTCCGCCCTTCATCTGCTCTGGCGTATTGTCCGCCAGGCTGAAGAGCTCAGAGACGTCACGGACCTCTCTGGTCGCGAGCTTCTCAAACATTTTCTCGTCCCGGACACCCTGTCGGAACGCCACCACCACAGAAGCACTTTGAATATGCGGGATGGTGTTGCGCACCTGGGAAAACCGCTGGACGAAGGAGCGCAGCGACTCCCCTGGTTGTTGCTGGATGGCGTGGAGGTCGAGCTCCGTGCCAGGCCGGGTGTAGGAACTGCCGAAGTTGGAGACGAACTGCCGGCAGAGCTCTCCCCAGGAGGTTATGGAATCCTGGGGTAGGTTCATGAGCCAAGACCGGGCAGGGACGGTTAAGGCGATGGGGAAATAGTTGGCCATGACAGCCTCATCCCCTCCCGCGGCGAGTACGGCGGTGGAGTAGATCTAGAGGAACTCCGCCGGGTTGACACTGCCGTCGTACTTTTTGGGCAGGTGCGGCCGAAACTTGCGCGGCCACTTCGCGAAGCGAAGGTGGGGTGCAAGAGCTGCACATCCTGCTCCTGTTGCCGCAGGTATCGGTGCCGCGAACGCTTGATTCGCACTTGGCACTGTGTACCCCGGTATGGGCAAGGCTGCACCATAGACCGGGGACGCCATATGCAGGGCATATGGTTGCGGCATATGCTGTGCGGCGTACGCCTGGGGCAGAGCTCGCGTGGTGAAGATCTGCCCTTCAGGCTGGGTTGATGCCGACGTCATGCTGTCGCCAGTCTCTTGGATGCGACGCCTCTCTCGACGTCGCTCGAGAAACACTCGGGCATCTCGGCCCAAGTGGCATCGCTCCAGCTCTGCCCTCAGATCCATCGTCGGAGGCCTGGTGGAGCTGGAGCCCGCTGTCTGCCCGTCAACCGTGGGCGTGCGCGTCAGCGACACTGCCGGTTGACTGGAGCGTCATCCCCTCCGGAGTCGAGGGTTTGCGGCGGCGACGACGAGACGGTCTACCTCGCGAATCCACTGCTGGGTCGCTGCCTGAGGCGCGTCCCCAGCAGGCGGATTGTGCAGTAGCGCTCTTGCTGCGGCTAGCGCACCCCCACTGGGCACGCCTAGCGCTACTGAAGACCTGACGCTGGTTGGAGCCTGCATTGCCGGGGTCGGCGCTGCCACAGACGGTTGCTGGCTCCCAGCTTGTTTTGACACACTCCGTCCTGAGCGTGTCGACATGTACTCCCCCATGGTCACGGTTTGCCGCGTACGCAGGGGGGGAGAGTTTGCCGCTGAAGGAAGCTTGGTCATCTTCGTCGGTGGAAACTCGTCGCGCCAGGGGAAAAGCCCCCTACCTGGCGCGCCAAATGTCGAAGTGTCCGGTCGACACTTTCCCCGGGCCTGCACTGGGCAGCCCGCGGAGGTTCTTTTTTCGGTGGGGCTAGACCCTTGCGGAGAGCTTGCGCGGATGGACGAGTTAGTAAGAGCTTGACACTGTGAGTTTTACGTGGTTCAGGCCGCCGGAGCGTAAAACCCTACCTCCACGGCGAGCTATGGAGCTCGCTGTATTGCTTGCTGCTCAGGGCCGGAGTCCTGAGCTTGGGGGTGAGTTACATCTTGGGTGTGAATGGCTAGCGTATGAGTTGCGGAGGCCCGAACCCTTGCTATCGTCGCCTACCCGAGCCTTTTATAGTCCAAGACTCGGATGGCTTACAAGGGGGGCCCGGGACCCGACAGGTGGTCCCGGGGAGATTGACTGTTATCTACCGTTGCAGTTATGCTGGTAGTTGTCTCTGGCGAAGGCTTCCGAGTCTCCGTCTTGCCGCTCTGCCCATGCCGCATGCTAGTCGTAGTGGTTGATGACGGCGCAGGCGGCATGGGATGTCTTGTCGCGGTGTTTATTGGCTGGCAGGTTCTGACACCGCGCGCCAGTCTGTGATGCGACTGGGCGCAACGGCACCTGACAGAGGCGTGCTCCGCGTCTCCGCGTCTTGGGAAGATGCGGGCCTTGAATACCTTGTACGGGGAAGGTATGGGGCGTCTTTACGCCCGCTGCCTACCGCTCGGGGGCAGGCAGCGCCGTTCCGCTGGCCACGTGGCGGGCTCGGAGCCCTTCTCAGAGGAGAGGAAGGTCCGGCCCCGTGGGGCACGTGGAGCCTTCCGACCTCTCCCCGCGGAGGGGGAGGCTCAGCTTCTGTCGGCCACGTGGCGGGTTCGGAGCTCCTCTCTGAGGAGAGGGAGGTCTGGCCCCACCAGATACGTGGCACCTTCGGACCTCTCTCCCGCGGAGGGGGAGGTCCGGCCTCTGTATGCCACGTGGCTGGCCCGGAGCTCTCCTCTGAGGAGAGGAAGGTCCGGCCCCGTCGGACGCATGACGCCTTCGGAGCTCTCCCTGTGGAGAAGGGCGAGTTCCTTAGGCATTTTCCCCTGTGCGCGGGGGTACCCCATATCGCAGGTACCGACACACGTTCTTGGGGCAGTCGGAGGCGTCGAAGCTGATGGGGGTCCCTACCCACTTGAGGTGCGGCGCTGCGCTTGGGGTAGGAGCCACCGACGCCACTGCTCGGCGCAGGGTCTTGACTGCATTCCGGGACGAGGGGTCTGAGGACCCTCCGTAGATGACATGGAGCGCCTTCCGGCGCTCGTCTTCACTGGAGCTGGAGTCCCCACGGTTGCGGACCGTCTTCACGGTGCGCTGGGGCTCCTGGTACCCCATCTCTTGGTCGCCGTTGTCCCGGGGGGTCGACCTTCTATTTTCCCTCCCTCTGGCGGAAGGGAGGAGCATCTGCGCGCGGCTGCTTCCCCTCGCAGAAGCGCTGCGTGAGCTTCTTGATCTCCCGGCACGCACCAGCAGTGTGGCTTCTGGTGTTGTGCACCGGGCACGGCTCTCTTCGGTCACCGCCTTCGGGTGACTGCCGTGGCCTCTTGTCGGGGCGCGGCCCCCGAGCTCCGCTGGGTGCTACAGTTGCAGCAATGGGAGCTCTGGTCGGCGGCTTATCTTGCCACCGCCTTTCTTCTTGATCTTCTTGCTGCTCCCATGGGAAGCAGCACTAGCTCCGGGCTGTCCTCCTGCATCGGAGGCTGGCTGTGTGTGCCAACTGCGCCCTTCTGCTGCTCTGGTGCACTTGTCTGCCAGAATGAAGAGCTCCGAGACGTCGCGCACCTCCCTGGTGGCCAACTTCTCGAGCATCTTCTCGTCCCTCACACCCTGTCGAAACGCCACCACCACTGATGCATTCTGGATGTGGGGGATGGTGTTCCACACCTGGGAGAACCGCTGGATGAAGGAGCGTAGGGATTCTTCAGGTTGTTGTCGGATGGCGTGGAGTTCAAGCTCTGTTCAGGGACGGGTGTAGGAGCTGCCGAAGTTCGCCGTGAACTGTTGACATAGCTCTCCCCAGGAGGTTATGGAACCCTGGGGGAGGTTCATGAGCCATGACCGGGCCAAGCCGGTCAAGGCAACGGGGAAGTAGTTGGCCATGACGGCCTCATCCCCTCCTGCTGCTAGGATGGCAGTGGACTAGATCTGCGGAAAATCCGCCGGGTTGACGCTTCCGTCGTACTTCTCCGGCAGGTGCGGCCGGAACTTGTGCGGCCACCTTGCAAAGCGAAGGTGGGACGCCAGGGCAGCACACCCTGCGCCTTCTGCTGCAGATCTTGGTGCCGCGATCCCCTGGTCCGCTGTTGGCATGGTGTACCCCGGCATTGGCAATGGTGCACCATACACCGGGGGCGCCGACTGCATGGCATATGGCTGCTGCATATGCTGCGTGGCATACGCCTGGGGCAGAGGTCGCTTGGCGAACGTCTGCAGCCCAGGCTGAGTCGAGGCGGTCGACATGCTGTAGTCGGCCTCGTGGTTGTGACGCTTTTCCCGTCGCCGCTCGATGGTCACGCGGGCATCCTCGCCCAAGTGACGTTGCTCCAGCTTTGACCTCAGGTCCGCCATTGGGAGCCTGGTAGAGCGGGAGTCTGCCGTCTGCCCGTCAACCGTTGGCGTGCGCGACAGCGACACATCCGGTGGACTGGGGCATCTTCCCCGCCGTAGCGGAGGGTTGGCGGCAGCGACGACGAGGCGGTCGACGTCGCGAATCCACTGCTGGGTGGCCCCCTGGGGAGCGTCCACAGCAGGTGGATTGTGTAGGAGTGCTCGTGCTGAAGCTAGTGTACTCCCTTGAGTAACACTTGGCGCCGCAGCAGATCTTGGGCTTGCAGGAGTCCGCGTTGTTGGAGTTCGCTGTGGGCTCCCGTCCTGTCCCGATACACTCCTCCCTGAGTGCGTCGAGACGTAAGCCTTGCTGGTCATCGTTCGATGGGAACGAGGGCGAGGAGAGCTTGCCGCTGACGGAAGCTTGGTCATCTTCGTCGGTGTAGACTCATTGCAAGAGGGAAAAAACACCTACCTGGCGCGTCAAATGTCGAAGCATATGCGGTCGACACTTCCCCCGAGCCTGCTCTGGGCAGCCCGCGGAGGTTCTTTTTCGGAGGGGCTAGTCCTCTCGGAGGGTCTATGCGTTGGTTGAAGAAAGGAGATGATTGGCACAAGTATTTTTATGTGGTTTGGGCCGCCGGAGCCTAAAACCCTACGTCCACGAGAGCAGAGTTGCTTGTTGTATTGCTTCAAGCTTAGAACCGGAGTTCTAAGCCTGGGTATGAGGATTAATTGGCTGGGTTTCCATCCCTTTGTAATGTTGCCTACCCGAGCCTTTTATAGATCAAGGTTCGGACGGCTTACAAGGGGGGCCCCGGGACCCGACAGGTGGCCCCGGGGTGATTTCCTGCCATCTACCATATCTCGCAGTAAATGCCAGTAGCTGTCTTTGGCGGTAGCATCTTAGCCTTCGTCCTGCGCCCTGCCCACGCTGCATGCTAGGCGTAGTGGTTGATGATGGCAGGGGTGGCAGGGCATGTCTTGTCGCAGCATTTATTGGCCTACTGCTCCTGACACTGTGCGCCTGTCTTGACTGTGACTGGTCACAGTGCCTCCTGACAGGCGTGTGCCGTGTCTCCGCGCCATGGGAAGGCGCGGGTCTTTAATGTCGCGTCTTGTGAAGGCGCGGGTCTTTACTCCCGCTGCCTACTGCGCCGAGGCAGGCAGCGCGGCTCTGCTGGCCACGTGGCGGACCCGGAGCTCTCCTTTGAGGAGAGGGGAGGTCCAGCCCCGCTGGACACGTGGAGCCTTCGGAGCTCACCCCCGCAGAGGGGGGAGGTCCGGCTCCTCCGGCCACGTGGCTGGCCCGGAGCCGAGGTCCGGCTCTGCTGAACACGTGGCGCCTTCGGAGCTGACCCCCGCGGAGGGGGGAGGTCCGGCTCCGCCGGCCACGTGGCTGGCCCGGAGCTCTCCTCTGAAAGAAGGGGAGCTCCGGCCCCGTTGGACACGTGGCGCCCTCGGAGCTCACCCCTGCGGAAGGGGCGAGGTCCTTAGGCGGTTTTTTCCTGTGCACGGGGGTACCCGGTATTGAGGGTACCGACAAAGTCGTATACTCCATAGGGAGTAGCTTGCCAAATTGCAGCTAAACTGGAAGGAAATTGTGTCTCCCATAACTCACACTAATCCCTATGTTTCTCTCACATACATAATATTGGAGAACCAGGATAGGAAGATCTAAGGCTCAACTTGAGCTGAAGATTTGCATGTGAGTTTCTGGTCAGATGAAAAGATGCTGCACCAAAATTTAGCATTTTTCGAGGAGTGGTTTATTCAGAACAATTCCTTAAGCAATTAAGCAAAAAGGAATTAATTCTGAAGTAACTTACATGTTCATGCCAAATTTAGTAAACTAAGAGAGCATGCATGAATTTTCCTACGATTTTTGGAGCTAAGGTTTTCCCAAAACTGAATTTTCAAGTTTGGGGCTTTTCTGAAAAAGTTTCTCTATACATTTGAATTCAGTATTTTGCAATCTGAATTCTACTAATCAAATCAACTCTAAATGAGCTGAAAATTTAACAGAAGTTCAATAATATTCTAAGGAATATTCTACCCAAATTTGGAGATTTTTGGATGAACAAAACTCCCTCTAAAATTCTTTTGCTGAAAAGCTTTAAAGAATTTTCCAGAATTAGTTATTGACATTCGTACAAATTGGGTTGCACATTTGGATAGATTTCTTCAACCTGAACCTAACTCAATTTGAATCACCAAATTTGGAGTTTCCTAGCAAAAGTTATGTTCATCTAAAGTTTGAATGAAATCTGCAATTTAAACTAATTCGGGGATATTTTCAAAAGTCTGACCGCGGGCCAGGGGCTACGTGGCGCTTCCTCAGCCAATGCCACACGGGACCACTGAGTTTCACCGCGTAGCCACATTTGGATCCGACACCACAGAAGATCCAACTCAATTCAACCGAGCGGCTGACGTGTGGGGCCGGGCGGAGCTTCTTCCTCCTCTCGCTCCTGTGCGCGCCCTCGCCGCCCCCTTGCCGGAGCTCGCCGGATCACGCTCTACCGACCACATCCCATGCTCATACTTGCCGCCAGCCCATTAATCGACGCGGGGAACACATTGGGGAGGTCACCCCACACCTGTGACGACCCTATCATGGCTAGCGACGGTGCGGCGGCTCGGTTTAACTTCGGCGCTGACGGCCGGTCGTTCTAGCACCCTAACCGCTTGAGAAAAGGGCTCTACAGCACCAGTGGGCGCTAGAGAAGATTGTCAAGCAATTAAACCGGCTCGGGAAAGTCTCTAACTAGGGTTGCACCGTGCAACCGAGGTCTCCCGCCCCGGTCGCCATTGCAAAAGCTGGAAATGGTCCCTCTACCGATGGTTTCTCGCTAGCGTTCCAAAGGAAAAATATTCCTTAGCTAGTCTAGCTCGTGTGTGCCTAATATGGTGAACTCTAACCGAACATTGATCGACAATTTGAAGAAATCTTACCCGCGGGTCGGTTTACACCGGCTGTTAGAAAAATCCGGAATTCATCGGTGACGAGCCACGGTTCGGCTTGATCTTCAAAGCTGAGCAGCACGTGGTCTGGGCGCGTCTGAGGATGCTATTGCTTGGGCGTGAGAAGCTCTCAGTCGGGATGTCCATATGAGCCTCCACCTTCGGTGATTTTTGGTCGCCGTGAGAAAACGAGTTGCTCGGTGTTGGGGAAACCGGTAGCACTCGGTTTTGTGTCAAGGAGGTCGAGGACGATGCCCTGGTGCTGTTTTACCATGCACAGAGGCTTTGCACGCGATGAAACGCCGGCTCACGATCAACCGAGGTGTGGCGGCGGTTGTGTTCAGTTCGTGCGCGAGGGGAGAAGCAGAAACCGAGCCGAATCTTCGTTGTTGGGCAAATGGAACACGCTGAGACTTCAGGAAGCACACGAGCAGCTCACCAGCACGAGAGAATACGTGAGGAGGTGTCCCTCGGCTTGCCGCATGGTGTCGGGCTGAGGAGCCTCGGCTGCTTCGAGTGAAAAAAAGAGGAGCAAAAGACTTAGGTTGCAAGTATACTAGCCCCAATGACAAGTGGGGTCCACCCCTTTTTCCCTCCTTATCTTTCCCACAAATATCTAATTTTTTGTCAGGAGACCAACTCAAATGTGGGGAGCTCACATTTGAATTCCATTTAGAGAATTGACAATGTTTCCTTTCAATTCAAATTTGAATTTGAATTCTTATGCAATACATAGCCCTTTTAGAAAATGGGTAGTAAAACATTTCCAAAATTCATAAAACTTTGCCTCCCCAATAATTTGGACCCGAGGAATTCAAATATGAAATATGATTGTTTATTTGGCTGCTGCAAATGAGAGTTTGAACACAACAGTTTGCATTACTATTGGGTTGCTCTCATTTGAAATTTGAATTGAACAAACTGAGTTCAAAATCTGAATTTTTACCCCCCCCCCTGCACATGAGAGCTTACACATGGGTTTTAAATTAACTTTGTCCCCCCCCCCAAACACTCAAATGATCCTCGGCTAGAGTGGTGGGACACTCATGTGTGTCATCACATGTGGAAAATTTAAACGTCCCAATTTTCATAAACTGGAAACCAAAGGGTGCTCAAACTTCAGTTCATTTGTGTCGAAGTGTTCGGTCGACACTTCCCCCGGGCCTGCACTGGGCAGCCCACGGAGGTTCTTTTTTCGGTGGGGCTAGTCCCTTGCGGAGAGCTTGAGCGTGTGGACGAGTTAGTAAGAGCTTGACACAACGAGTTTTACGTGGTTCAGGCCGCCGGAGCGTAAAACCCTACGTCCATGGCGAGCTATGGGGCTCGCTGTATTGCTTGCTGCTCAGAACCGGAGTCCTGAGCTTGAGGATGAGTTACAGCTTGGGGGTGAATGGCTAGAGTGCGAACCCTTGCTATCGTCGCCTACCCGAGTCTTTTATAGTCCAAGACTTGGGTGGCTTACAAGGGGGGCTCGGGACCCGACAGGTGGTCCCGGGGAGATTGACTGTGATCTACCGTATCTGCAGTTATGCCGGTAGTTTTCTCTGGCGAAGGCTTCTGAGTCTTCGTCTTGCAGCCCTGCCCATGCGGCATGCTAGTCGTAGTGGATGATGACGGCGGGGGCGGCATGGGATGTCTTGTCGCTGCGTTTATTGGCTGGCAGGCTCTGACACCGCGCGCTAGTCTGTGATGCGACTGGGCACAACGGCACCTGGCAGAGGCGTGCTCCGCGTCTCCGCGTCTTGGGAAGACGTGGGCCTTGAATACCTTGTACGGGCAAGGTATGGGGCGTCTTTACGCCCACTGCCTATCGCTCGGGGGCAGGCAGCACCGTTCTGTTGGCCACGTGGCGGGCCCGGAGCCCTCCTCAGAGGAGAGGGGGTCCGGCCCCATGGGACATGTGGAGCCTTCGGACCTCTCCCCACGGAGGGGGGGGTTCGGCTTCTGTTGGCCACGTGGCGGGCCCGGACCTCCTCTCTGAGGAGAGGGAGGTCCGGCCCCGCCGGATACGTGGCACCTTCGGGCCTCTCCCCCGCGGAGGGGGAGGTCCGGCTTCTGTATGCCACGTGGCGGGCCCGGAGCTCTCCTCTGAGGAGAGGGAGATCCGGCCCCACCGGACGCGTGGCGCCTTCGGAGCTCTCCCTGCGGAGAAGGGCGAGTTCCTTAGGCATTTTCCCCTGTGCGCGGGGGTACCCCATATCGCGGGTACCGACAGTGGCCCCCGGGCCCATCTCGGGGGAGATAGCGAGCCCGAGGTGGGACCTCCGTCTCTTCTGATCCGCGCACTTTCTCTAAGTCCCGCATTGACCGCTGCCGGAGCACGAACGACCGCGGGACCGTGGGAGCGTGCGCCCACTTGATGGTTGCTTTTACTGCGGCGGTTCCCAAGACTGCCACTTCTGCATGTTGCGGCGCTTTCTTCCGGAACCGCCGAAGCGCCTTGCCGGCTTGTCTTCTGGGGCGACTGACTCCTCGACCCACGGCTTCAGTCGGGCGGCTTGGGTCCACCTGTCATCGGTGCTCGGTCTAGGAGCCGAAGCGGTTGCCGATGCGGCGTATTCGAAGAGTTTCGAATCGCCTGGAATTATACCTGGGAAGGTTTTAGAGGGGATCTTACTCGCATTGCGGCTTCCCTTCGCACTTCCCAGCGTTTCTTCTTGGACTCTTGTGCCTTTTCCCTCTTGCCCTTGAGTCCTCCCTCGTCATGGCCTCCAACCCGCCACCAGAGAAGAAGCGCGCTCGATCTCCTCCAGCGGCGGCGTCTGTGCCAAGTCGGGAATCTGGGGTGCCTGGCACTCCTTCCGGTGGCGACTCAAAGAGGCCCCGGGCTGATGCGTTGAGGGGAGCTTCTGGGGCATCCCCTGCTCCGCCAGTTCAAGCGACTGCGGAGCGGCCGTCAGTGATGGCAGTGGGCTCTGGGAGTCCTACCCCGGCTCGGAAGTCGGGGTTCAGAGCCCGCTGGAGTGTCCGCGCTTCCCGGGCATCCCCGACTGGCGGGGAGTCTGTGCCGTTGCGCTCGGAACCTGGGACAACTGCCGTGGCCCCCAAGCCAGCGCGAGCTTCTCCTGTTCCGGTGTGCTCGGACTCTGCGGCGGCGTCATCTCTTCCTGCCGAGACGGCCGCCGCGGCCCCCAGACCAGCGCAGGTCGACCCTGCACCAGGCGTCCCGGCCTTTATTCCAGCGCCGCCTTCCCCGGCTCGCCCTTCTCCACAGGTCAAGAATCCAGAAGCTAAAGAGGGCCCGGCAGGTCCGGCTGCCAGAGCCCCGGCGCCAGCTTCTCCTGACCGGCGTCTCGTCTCGGTCGCTGGTGCATCGACTCCTCTTGAGGACGAGGTGATGGAGGAGGTCGGGGGAACTGCCCCGGCCTCTGTTGCTCCATTGCCCCTGGCAGATGCCTTCACGCTTGCCGAGACGAGCGTCCGGCAGGTCTTGGCTGCACTAGGTCGCGAGCGGGAGGAGTATACAGTTCAACGGGATCGCCTCCTCAACTGGGGGAACCTTTTGCGTTAGTGGACCGTGAAGGTCAAGAGTGAGCTCGACTCCAGGCAGGAGTTGCTCGACTTCAGGGAAGTGCTCCTCGACCGGCTGAAGCGGGCTGTCAACCGCATGGACGCTGAATCGCGGCGGATCAACAGGGAGGCCCTGGAGGCACACGCCCAGGCCGAGGAGAGCCTCTCTGCCGCTGAGGAGATACGGCAGCGGTTGGAGCGCCGTAAACTCGCCGTTGAGGAACGGGAGCGTTCCACAGCAGCCGAGGCGGAGAGTGTCGCCGCGCAGCTGGCGGCGGGCGAGGATGACCTTCGAGCTCAGATCGAGGAGCTAGAGATTCTGAAGGCAGACCTCGACTTGAGGGAGGAACAGGTCTCCCGTGAACGCCGGGCGGTCTTGGAACGGGAGTTGGCCGCCGACTTCAAGGCTTCTGAGTTGGAGCAGCTCGCCAAGACTCTCCACCTTCGGGAGAGCTCCCTGGCGGCCAAGGAGAAGGAATTCTCCGAGAGAAACCTAGAGGCCCTGCAGGCAGCCCGCCGTGAGGTGGAGGAGCTCTCGGCCTTGTGGTCCTCCGAGGCTCATGCGGTCTCAAGCTTCGTTGATCGAGCGGGGTCCGCCCTGATCCCTCTTGGCTTCAGTCCGGTGAGGGCAGCGGCTCCTGCGTTAATGGTGGCGGAGGTGATCCCCACGCTGGAGTCGATCGGCGCCAAGATGGACAGGCTAGACTCAGTGGTCGCCAGCGAGCTTGAGGCCGAGGGACGCGGCCTAGCCTTAGAGGTCGCCTCACATGTGCTGGCATGCTTCAAGAGCTGCGACCCCTCTTTCTCGCTGGAACCAGCGAGAGAGGGCCCAGCCGCGGAGCGGGAGGAAGCTGCCAGGGCTGAAGTCGAGGATGTGGCCGCCCTTGTAGCCGCTAGGTTCCGGCGTGAGCCGGGAGATCCTTAGGACTTGTTTCTCTCTTTTTATCGAGTCTGTAGTCCAGCTCATGGAGCCTCGCATAATTTGACTCTTTTAGATATTTGTGTCTGTGATGCCTTTTCTCTCCTTCTTGGCTTTGCCTGACTGAGTCCTTAGCTCCGCAAGGTACTCAGAGGCCTTCTCCAATCCTGGAGCTCTGCACAGACACCTTCCCCGGGTCCTAACTGTGTTAGGGCCCCCGGGGGTCTCCGGATCTCGCCCTATGGGAAGCTCCAGATCTGCCTGCCACGTGGCGGGTCCGGAGCCCCTCCTCAGGAGGCGGGAGCTCTGGCCCTGCTGGACACGTAGGGCTTTCGGAGCCCTCCCACCGGGCGGGAGGTCCGGTTTCCGCCTGCCATGTGTCGAGTCCGGAGCCCCCCTCAGGGGAGGCGAGAGCTCCGGGCCCGCTGGACATGTGGGGCCTTCGGGCCTCGCCCCTGCTGAAGGGGCGGGACCCAGCCCTTCCAGTCCTAGGCCGGAGTAGTTTGTAGCTCCTTTCCCCCCGCTTCATGCAGTCCCCATTGCCGTAACCTGGAGGTCCTGCACACAGGCAGAGGAAACGTAATTCTCCTCGGGGGGTCCTCCCCTCCCGTCTCCTAGTCTTATTCGTCTTACGATCCTGATCCGTTATACGGGGCTTGGGCAATTCTGTGCTCGAGGCGCCGGAGCTCCGGCTCCCTCTGAGGTCCGGGTACGGTCGTCCGATCCCTAGTACCGGGCCGTGCGCTGGGGAAGCAGAGTGCACGTGCTTTGGGTTCATGACCAGGCAAAGCGGTTGTACTCCCCTGTACCTCCGGAGGGCAGGATGTGCACGCTTTGGGCTCGTGGCCTGCTAAGCGGGATACGCACCCTGGACCCCCCATGCACAACGCAGGCCTTTCCTGGAGGTGACCAACTGGCACCGCAACACCTGACTGGGGGAGGCCGGAGAGACTCACTCGGCCGTCGGCAGGTGCCTCAAGCGCGGCCGCCCTCGGTAGGATAGCGAATGCTGACTATGGATGAGCGCGGGAGAGGGGGAGCTAGATGTACGATGAACATACATAGATAGTGTGATCATAAAAATTAATGCATAATTTAAATGAGCGCATGAGAGAGAGCTGAGTAGAACAGGTTTCTGTGTTCATGCCCATAGGTGGAATTCTGGCTGTACATGGAGGCAATGTTCCGCCTCGTCTACAAGGGAAGCAAGACTCTACGCGCTTAGGGTCGGAACCAGGCTAAACTGGACGTAGTCCTGTACCGTCCCTTGAGACTTAGCTGCCCCAAGCTCTGTTCCTAAATTCTATGGGATTCATTACAGAAGGGAATGACCCTGTTCTACTGATGCTCGGGGAGTAGGACTTACAGTGTTGCTCCATGCCAAGGGTTTTGGGAACGGATCCCACACTCGGTTGAAAGGCATGTGTACCTGGGGCGGCAGCTTTCATGATTCGGAAGGGACCTTCCCTGCTGGGGGAGAGTTTATAGGTCCTTCTCGGGAAAGAGTGTGTCGCGACACCAGATTGCCCTTCTGCAGGTCCCTGACGCGTTTGGCTCTTTGGCGGTAGTGCTTAGAGCATCAGCCGAGACCGTGCGCTGTGGGATGTTACCTGCAGCCGAGTCTCGTCGACGAGGCTGTCATCTTCACGCTGGATCAGGTCCTGTGCGGCTTCTCCTGGGCGCCCCCGGGGAGTTCTCCCATTCTGGCTACGGTCTTCAAGGGGTAGGTGGACCCGGGCTCGTCTTGGAAGACCTAAGGCGTCTTCCCCTTCTGGCAAGGCCTTCAAGGGGTTGACAGACCTTGGGCGGCCCCCGGGAGGTATGTCCGAGGCACGGAGGCATGCTCTCGGGTGAGGCTGGCCCGACCTTGCACCATTGTGATCGGTGCTTGGGCTGCCGCGACTACTTGGGGCTTCTCCAAGGTTGACGCCGCACCAGTGCAGCCTCCACTGACCTGGGACGGCAGCCACAGCCGGCTACCGCCCCGGCCCATCACCATCGGAGCTGGAGTCCTCACCGTTATGCACTGTCTTTATGACACGCTGAGGCTCCTGAAACCCCACCTGGTGGGCGGCGCTGACTGGAGCATCAACCTTCTGCTTGCCATCCCTCTGAGGGTAGGGTGGTGCTTCAGCTCTCTGCTGTCTTCCTTTGCGGAAGCGCTCTGCGAGCCTCTGGATATCCCAGCACTCGGCAGCAGTATGGTTGCCGGCGCCATGCACGGGGCACAGCCCGCCCTGGTCACTATCTGGGGCCAGTGACTGCCGCTGCCTTTTGTTGGGGCGTGGCCCCCGAGCTCCACTAGTCGTTGCTGCTGCGGCGACGGGAGCCGTGAACGATGACTTCATCTTGCCACTCACCCGGTTCTTGGCCTTCTTGCCACCTCCATAGGCAGCAGCGCCAGACCCGGGCTGTCCTCCTGACTCGGAGGTCGGCAGAGAGTGCCAGTTCCGCCCTTCAGCTGCTCTGGCGCATTTGTCCGCCAGGCTGAAGAGCTCAGAGACGTTGCGGACCTCTCTGGTCGCGAGCTTCTCAAGCATTTTCTCGTCCCGGACACCCTGCCGGAACGCCACCACCACAGAAGCACTTTGAATATGCGGGATGGTGTTGCGTACCAGGGAGAACCGCTGGATGAAAGAGCGCAGCGACTCCCCAGGTTGTTGCTTGACGGCGTGGAGGTCAAGCTCCGTGCTGGGACGGGTGTAGGAGCTGCCGAAGCTGGCGACGAACTGCCGGCAGAGCTCTCCCCAGGAAGTTATGGACCCCTGAGGGAGATTCATGAGCCAAGACCGTGCTGGGCCGGTCAAGGCGACGGGGAAGTAGTTGGCCATGACAGCCTCATCCCCTCCTGCGGCAAGTACGGCGGTGGAGTAGATCTGGAGGAACTCCGCCGGGTTGACGCTACCGTCGTACTTCTCGGGCAGGTGCGGCCGAAACTTGCGCGGCCACCTCGCGAAGTGAAGGTGGGGTGCAAGGGCCGCACATCCTGCTCCTGCTGCCGCAGGTATTGGCGCTGCGAACGCTTGGTTCGCACTTGGCACCGTGTACCCCGGCATGGGCAAGGCTGCACCATAGACCGGGGGCGCTGCTTGCGGCGCATAGGGTTGTGGCATATGCTGCGCGGCGTATGCCTGAGGCAGGACTCGCGTGGTGAAGATCTGCCCTCCAGGCTGTGTCGAGGCCGACATCATGCTGTCGCCAGCCTCATGGTTGCGACGCCTTTCTCGACGTCGCTCGAGGTACACCCGGGCATCCTGGCCCAAGTGGCACCGTTCCAGCTCCCTTCTCAGGTCCATCGACGGGAGCCTGGAGGAGCTGGAATCCGCCGTCTGCCCGTCAACCGTTGGCGTGCGCGTCAGCGACACAGCCGGTTGACCGGGGCGTCGCCCTCACCGAAATCGAGGGTTCGCGGCGGCGACGACGAGGCGGTCCACCTCACGGACCCACTGTTGGGTCGCTGAATGGGGCGCATCCCCAGCAGGTGGGTTGCGCAGCAGTGCTCTTGCTGAAGCTAGCGCACCCCCATGGTGTACGCTCAGCGCTGCAGAAGATCTCACACTGGTTGGAGCCTGCACTGCCGGAGTCAGCGTTGCCGGAGTCGGCTGCTGGCTACCAGCTTGTGCCGACACACTCCGTCCTGAGTGCGTCGACATGTACTCCCCGCTGGTCACGGTTCGCCGTGAACGCGGAGGGGGAGAGTTTGCCGCTGAAGGGAGCTTGGTCATCTTCGTCGGCGGAAGCTCGTCGCGCAAGGGAAAAGCCCCCTTCCTGGCGCGCCAAATGTCGCAGTGTTCGGTCGACATTTCCCCCGGGCCTGCACTGGGCAGCCCGCAGAGGTTCTTTTTTCGGTGGGGCTAGTCCCTTGCGGAGAGCTTGAGCGTATGGACGAGTTAGTAAGAGCTTGACACGGCGAGTTTTACGTGGTTCAGGCCGCCGGAGCGTAAAACCCTACGTCCACGGCGAGCTATGGGGCTCGCTGTATTGCTTGCTGCTCAGAACCGGAGTCCTGAGCTTGAGGATGAGTTACAACTTGGGGGTGAATGGCTAGAGTGCGAACCCTTGCTATCGTCGCCTACCCGAGTCTTTTATAGTCCAATACTTGGGTGGCTTACAAGGGGGCCCGGGACCCGACAGGTGGTCCCGGGGAGATTGACTGTGATCTACCGTATCTGCAGTTATGCCGGTAGTTGTCTCTGGCGAAGGCTTCTGAGTCTTCGTCTTGCAGCCCTGCCCATGCCACATGCTAGTCGTAGTGGATGATGACGGCGGGGGGGGGGGGGGGCATGGGATGTCTTGTCGCTGCGTTTATTGGCTGGCAGGCTCTGACACCGCGCACCAGTCTGTGACGCGACTGGGCGCAACGGCACCTGACAGAGGCGTGCTCCGCGTCTCCGCGTCTTGGGAAGACGCGGGCCTTGAATACCTTGTACGGGCAAGGTATGGGGCGTCTTTACGCCCGCTGCCTATCGCTCGGGGGCAGGCAGCGCCGTTCTGCTGGCCACGTGGCGGGCCCGGAGCCCTCCTCAGAGGAGAGGGGGTCCGGCCCCGCAGGACACGTGGAGCCTTCGGACCTCTCCCCACGGAGGGGGAGGTTCGGCTTCTGTTGGCCACATAGCGGGCTCGGAGCTCCTATATGAGGAGAGGGAGGTCCGGCCCCGCCGGATTCGTGGCACCTTCGGGCCTCTCCCCCGCGGAGGGGGAGGTCCGGCTTCTGTATGCCACGTGGCGGGCCCGGAGCTCTCCTCTGAGGAGAGGGAGGTCCGGCCCCACCGGACGCGTGGCGCCTTCGGAGCTCTCCCTGCGGAGAAGGGTGAGTTCCTTAGGCATTTTCCCCTGTGCGCGGGGGTACCTCATATTGCGGGTACCGACAATTTGTATTCAAAATTTTTGGGACCTTTACATTCCTCCCCCCTTAATAGAATCTCGTCCCAACATTATAAGGTAAAAATGAGAGAGAGGTCGGTGGAAAATTTCCGGATGTGCGACGTTAAAAAGTCTGGATAGTTGGCGCGAAGAAATCATTCGCTCTCCCATGTCGCTTCATCCTCGGAGTGATTACTCCATAGAACTCTATAGACCCACAACATACAGTTGCGTGTGGTTCGGGCCTTCTCATCAATGGTCTGAACCGGCTCCTCTTTATACGTGAGATCCAGTTTTAGTTCCTCAATATCTCCTAGCTGAACGGTTGTTGAAAACTTGAGGCACTTCCTCAGCTGAGAAATGTGGAAGATGTCATGCACACTGGAGAGTGTCGCTGGTAATTCTAGCTGGTATGCAACGGATCCACATCTTTCCAGAGCCTGGAATGGACCGAAGAATTGAGGTGCCAACTTTCCTCTAACCCCGAATCTGTTCACGCCCTTCATTGGAGACACACGTAGATACATGTGATCCCAAATTTCAAATTGGAGAGGACGTCTTCTCCGGTCCGCATATTGCTTTTGTCGGGATTAGGCGGCTTTTAAGTTCGCCTGAATTAGCCAAACTTTTTCTTCCGCTTTATTGACAAGATCAATCCCGAAGGTGACCCTTTCGCCAGATTCACACTAATTCAGCGGTATGAGGCATTTTCTTCCGTATAGTGTCTCGTAAGGCGCCATATTGATGCTGGCCTGGCACCCATTATTGTACGAAAACTCAGCTAACGGTAAGTGATCATCCCAATTCTTACCGTGTTTGATAGCACAAGTTCGTAATATGTCTTCTAGGATTTGATTTACCCGCTCAGTTTGTCCATCTTTCTACGGGTGGTACGCTGAACTACGGATCAGTTTTGTACCCAAGGCAGCATGTAACTGCCCCAAAAAACGAGACACAAATAAAATGCCCTGATCTGAGATGATAGTGCGGGGTACACCGTTGTCGAAGTGTGTAGCCGACACTTCCCCTGGGCCTACTCTGGGCAGCCCGTGGAGGTTCTTTTTCGGAGGGGCTAGTCACTCACGGAGAGCTTCAGCGTTAGGGATGATTGACGGAGAAGCTTGACACGGGGATTTTTACGTGGTTCAGGCCGCCGGAGCGTAAAACCCTACGTCCACGGTGAGCAGAGATGCTCGCTGTATTGCTTGCTGCTCAGAATCGGAGCCCTGAGCTTGAGGGTGTGTAAGAGGTGAGTCAACAGAGTTTGAACCCTTATGAGTTCGAACTCCTTGTAACGTTGCCTACCGAGCCTTTTATAGTCCAAGGCTTGGGCGGGTTACAAGGTGGGCCCCGGAGACCCGACAGGTGGCCCCGGGGCGATTCCTACCAGCTTCTTTGTCTTGGCGCTGGCGTCGAGGTCCTCGTCCTGCCACCCTGCCCATGCTGCAGGCTAGGTGTAGCGTGCAGCTGTTGGTGATGGCAGGGACGGTAGGGCATGTCTTGTCCGTGTCTTGTCGCTGCCTTCAATGGACTGCAGCTTCTGACACTGTGTGCCTGTCTTGACTGTAACTGGTCACAGTGGCGCCTGCCTGGCGTGCGCCGCGCCTCCGCGTCTTGGGAAGGCGCGGGTCTTGAATGCCTTGTACGGTAAAGGCATGGCGCGCCTTTACTCCTGCTGCCTACCGCACTGGGCGGACAGCGCTGCTCTGCTGGCCACGTGTCGGGCCCGGAGCTCTCCTCTGAGGAGACGAGGAGCTCTGGCCCCGCCCGACACGTGGAGCCTTCGGAGCTCACCCCCGCGGAGGGGGCGAGGTCTGGCCTCCTTGGCCACGTGGCAGGCCCGGAGCTATCCTCCGAGTGGATGGAAGCTCCTGCCCTACTGGACATGTGGCTCCTTCGGAGCTCGTCCCGGCGGAGGGGGCGAAGTCCGGCTTTCTGATCCACGTGGCAGGCCCGGAGCTATCCACTGAGGAGAGGAGAGCTCCGGCCCTGCCGGACACGTGGTGCCTTCGGAGCTTGCCCCTGCAGAGGGGGCGAGGTCCTTAGGCGGTTTCACCCTGTGCGTGGGGGTACCCGGTATTGAGGGTACCGACAGTGGCCCCCGGGCCCACCTCGGGGGAGGTAACGATCACGGGGTGGGGCCTTCTTCTTTCTGCGCACTTCCTTGTCTTGAGTATTCCCTGTGCTGATAGGGTCTCAACGGCTTCGGAGTTCAGCTTTTGAGGAGAGGGTGAACCCTGGCATCGGAGCTCAGCCCTGCTGTGGGGGCGGAGGTCCGGAGGTCATCAGAGCTTAGGCCCACGGAGGGTGTGAGGTCCGGCATCAGGGCTCACCTCTGAAAGGAGGGCGAGGGTTGGCCTCGGAGCTCGACCCAGCTGTGGGGGCGGAGGTCCGGAAGTCATCGGAGCTCAGGACCTTGGAGGGCGTGAGGTCCGGCATCAGGGCTCGCCTCTGAAAGGAGGGCGAGGGCTGGCCTCGGAGCTCGGCCCAGCTGTGCGGGGCGGAGGTCTGAAAGTCATCGGTGCTCAGGCCTACGGAGGGCGTGAGGTCCGGCATCAGGGCTCACCTTTTAAAGGAGGGCGAGGGCTGGCCTCAGAGCTCGGCCCAGCTATGGGGGCAGAGGTCCGGAAGTCATCGGAGCTCAGGCCCACGGAGGGCGTGAAGTCCGGCATCAGGGCTTGCCTCTGAAAGGAGGGCGAGGGCTGGCCTCGGAGCTCGGCCCAGCTGTGGGGGGCGGAGGTCCGGAAGTCATCGGCGCTCAGGCCTAAGGAGGGCGTGAGGTCTGGCATCAGGGATCACCTCTGAAAGGAGGGCGAGGGCTGGCCTTAGAGCTCGGCCCAGCTGTGGGGGCGGAGGTCCGGAAGTCATCGGAGCTCAGGCCCACGGAGGGCGTGAGGTCCGGCATCAGGGCTCGCCTCTAAAAGGAGGGCGAGGGCTAGCCTCGGAGCTCAGCCCAGCTGTGGGGGCGGAGGTCCGGAAGTCATCGGAGCTCAGGCCCACGGAGGGCGTGAGGTCCGGCATCAGGGCTCGCCTCTGAAAGGAGGACGAGGGCTCGCCTCGGAGCTCGGCCCAGCTGTGGGGGCGGAGGTCCGGAAGTCATTGGAGCTCAGGCACACGGAGGGCGTGAGCTCCGGCATCAGGGCTTGCCTCTGAAAGGAGGGCGAGGGCTGGAAGGTCATCGGAGCTCCGCCTCTGAGAAGAGGGGAGGTCCGGCATCGGAGCTCACCCCTGCGGAGGGGTGATGTGCGCCTTCATATCTCAGCCCAGTGTAGGGCGCAAGGTCCGACTTCGGTGTTCACCCCTACTGACAGGGTGGTGACCGACTTCGGAGGCCACCCCTGCGATAGGGGTGTCGTCCGGCATCGGACCTCAGCCCAGTGTAGGGCACACGGTCCGGCTTCGGTGTTCACCCCTGGGGGTGGTGACCGGCTTCGGAGATCGCCCCTGCGATAGGGGTGTCATCCGGCATCGGACCTTAGCCCAGTGTATGGCGCATGGTCCGACTTCGGTGTTCACCCCTGGGGGTGGCGACCGGCTTTGGAGATCGCCCCTGTGATAGGGGTGTCGTCCGGCATCGGACCTTAGCCCAGTGTAGGGCGCACGGTCCGGCTTCGGTGTTCACCCCTGGGGGTGGCGACCGTCTTCGGAGATCGCCCCTGCGATAGGGGTGTCATCCAGCATCGGACCTTAGCCTAGTGTAGGGCGCACGGTCCGGCTTTGGTGTTCACCCCTGGGGGTGGCGACCGGCTTCGGAGATCGCCCCTGCGATAGGGGTGTCATCCGGCATCGGACCTTAGCCCAGTGTAGGGTGCACGATCCGGCTTCGGTGTTTACCCCTGGGGTGGCGACCGGCTTCGGAGATCGCCTGGGTGTCGTCCGGCATCGTACCTTAGCCCAGTGTAGGACGCACGGTCCGGCTTCGGTGTTCACCCCTGGGGGTGGCCACCGGCTTCGGAGATCGCCCCTGCGATAGGGGTGTCATACGGCATCGGACCTTAGCCCAGTGTAGGGCGCACGGTCCGGCTTCGGTGTTCACCCCTGGGGGTGGCGACCGGCTTCGGAGATCGCCCCTGCGATAGGGGTGTCGTCCGGCATCGGACCTTAGCCCAGTGTAGGGCGCACGATCTGGCTTCGGTGTTCACCCCTGGGGGTGGCGACCGGCTTCAGAGATCGCCCCTACGATAGGGGTGTCGTCCGGCATCGGACCTTAGCCCAGTGTGGGGCACAAGGTCCGGCTTCGGAGTTCATCCCTGCAGAAGGGATGAAGTCCGGCATCGAAGCTCGTCTCTGATGAGAGGGAGACGAGGTCCGGCTCTGCTCAGGGGCCCTCCCTTCCCTATCCCTTAGTCTTACTTGGCTTACCGTCCTGGACCTGAATACGGGGCTTGGGTAATCTAGTGCACTTGGTCCCGGAGGTCTGGCCCCCAGCCCTAGTCAGGGTGTAGCCGCCTGGCCCCCTAGTACTCAGACCATAGCGCTGGGGAGGCAGAGTGCGCATGCTTTGGGTGAAGGACCGGGCAAAGCAAGGCTCCAGACCTCCCGGTCTGGCGTAGGTCTTTTCCTGGAAGAGACCAACTGGCGTTACAGTACCCTTACAGGGGGAGGTCCAGAAGGCCCCCGGGCCTCTGGCAGGTACCCCAAGCACTACCGCCTTCGGCAGGATGGCAAATATCTATTATGGACGAGAGTAGGAAAGAGGAACCGTGTGTACAATGGGTGTACACTGTCTAGAGCGTGGGGGTGATCATATAAATTAATGCAAAATTTAAATGAACACCTAAGTAAGCATGGTGAACTTACTGGGGTAGCGCCGGAGCGCCTGTCTTGGGCTCCCATGCACGGACCGGTGGCGCCAGGGCGTCTGCCGGTACCGCGTGATCTGGAGCGGAGGATCGACGGCAGCAGTGTCGAGGTCGTTGACGCCGTGGATCCACTGCTGGGTGGCCCCGTGGAGGGCGTCTTCAGCAGGCGGATAGTCCGGGATCTGTGGCGGCTAGCGTGCTTGCTTGGGAGTCACTCGGTGCTGCGGCAGATCTTGGGCTTGCTGGAGTCGGCGCTGCTGGAGTCGGCTGCTGGCCTCCAGCTTGCACCGACACACTCCGTCCTGAGCGTGTCGAGACGTTGTCCCCGCTGGTCACCGTTCGTCGTGAACGTGGGTGGGGAGAGCTTGTCGCTGACGGAAGCTTCGTCATCTTCGCCAGCAGAAGCTCATCACGCAAGGGAAAAGCCCCCTACCTGGCGCGCCAAATGTCGAAGTGTTGTAGCCGACACTTCCCCCGGGCCTGCTCTGGGCAGCCCGCGGAGGTTCTTTTTTGGAGGGGCTAGTCACTCACGGGGAGCTTCAGCGTTAGGGACGATTGAGGGAGAAGCTTGACACGCGGATTTTTACGTGGTTCAGGCCGCCGGAGCATAAAACCCTACGTCCACGGTGAGCAGAGATGCTCGATGTATTGCTTGCTGCTCAGAACCGGAGCCCTGAGCTTGAGGGTGTGTAAGAGGCGAGTCAACAGAGTTCGAACCCTTATGAGTTTGAACTCCTTGTAACATTGCCTACCAAGCCTTTTATAGTCCAAGGCTTGGGCGGCTTACAAGGTGGGCCCCGGAGACCCGACAGGTGGCCCCGGGGTGATTTCCTACCAGCTTCTATGTCTTGGCGCTGGCGTCGAGGTCCTCGTCCTGCCACCCTGCCCATGCTGCAGGCTAGGTGTAGCGTGCAGCCGTTGGTGATGGCAGGGACGGTAGGGCATGTCTTGTCCGTGTCTTGTCGCTGCCTTCAATGGACTGCAGCTTCTGACACTGTGTGCCTGTCTTGACTGTGACTGGTCACAGTGGCGCCTGCCTAGCGTGCGCCGCGCCTCCGCGTCTTGGGAAGGTGCGGGTCTTGAATGCCTTGTACGGTAAAGGCATGGCGCGCCTTTACTCCTGCTGCCTACCGCACTGGGCAGACAGCGCTGCTCTGCTGGCCACGTGTCGGGCTTGGAGCTCTCCTCTGAGGAGAGGAGGAGCTCTGGCCCCACCGAACACGTGGAGCCTTCAGAGCTCACCCCCGCGGAGGGGGCGAGGTCTGGCCTTCTAGGCCACGTGGCAGGCACAGAGCTATCCTCCGAGGGGAGGGAAGATCCGGACCTACTGGACACGTGGCTCCTTCGGAGCTCGTCCCGGCGGAGGGGGCGAAGTCCGGCCTTCTGGGCCACGTGGCAGGCCCGGAGCTATCCTCTGAGGAGAGGAGAGCTCTGGCCCTGCTGGACACGTAGTGCCTTCGGAGCTTACCCTGCGGAGGGGGCGAGGTCCTTAGGCGGTTTCACCCTATGCGTGGGGGTACCCGGTATTGAGGGTACTGATAACCATATAAGCAAAGAATCCGTGAGATGTACAGTTCAGCATATTTTTTAGCGTTTTAGTTGGTATTGACTGGGATAAAATGGGCAACCTTCGTGAGCCGGTCGATGATCACCCACACTGAATCATGTTTCTAAAATGTTGTGGGTAAATCGACAATGAAGTCCATGCTCACATCCTTCCACTTCCAGGCAGGAATGTCGAATGGTTGCAACAGTCCCGGTTTGTTCATGTGGTCGGCCTTCACCCTTCGGCATGTATCACACTCGGACACGTATTAGCGATTCCTGCTTCATCCATGTCCACTAAAATTTACCTCTGAGTTCTTGAGACATCATGTTACTGCCGGGGTGAATAGAAAACTTTGACACGTGAGCCTCGTCAACAATTTTCTTCCTCAATTTCGGGCTACAGGGTATGACGATCCTGTCCTTGAACCACAGGATGTTGTCTCCGTCTTTCCGGAAACATTTCAGTTCCCCACTATCTACACGTCTCCATAAATGCGACATGCCCTTGTCAAGTTTCTGAGCTGCCGCTACCTCTTCACGGATGGTGGAGATAAGAGCTAGGTTGTAGAGAGCTCCATGTGAAACCACATACAAAGGTGGTTCACTCTCTTCCAACAAGATGATGGTCAGATTATGTACGTGTGACTTGCGACTCAGCGCATGCATGCGCCACCACGTTCGCTTTGCCGTGGTGATAATGGATTTCTATTTCATAATATTTTATCAGCTCTAACCATCTTCTTTGCCTCATGTTCAACTCCTCCTGAGTGAATATGTACTTGAGGCTCTTGTGGTCGGTATATAAATGTATGAGGTTACCAAGTAGGTAGTGCCTCCACATCATGAGTGCGAGTACCACGGCAGCAAGTTCTAAGTCATGAGTTGGATAGTTTTGCTCATGATTCCGGAGCTGCCATGATCCATACGCGACCACCCTTCGGTCTTGCATCAGCACACATTCGAGCCCAATGCCGGATGCATCGCAGTACACATCAAATATTTTTGTTGTGTCTGGCTGCGCTAAAACCGGTGCTGATGTTAGGTGCTTCACTAAAGCCTTGAATGCTGCTTCACATGCTGGACTCCAAACATATTTGGTAGCCTTCTTCAGCATCTCTATCATAGGCTTGACAATCTTCGAGAAGTTCAGAAGGAACCTCCGATAATATCCCGCGAGTACGAGGAAACTCCGTACCTCGTGGACAGACCTCGGGGATTTCCAATTCAGCACTTGTGTAATCTTGTTCGGGTCTACAGTGATGCCCTCCGCTGAGATAATATGCCCCAGGAAAGGTACTTGCGATATCCAGAATTCGCACTTGCTGAATTTCACGTATAGCTTGTGATCCTGCAGCCGTTGCAAAACTATACGCAGGTGCTTCTCATGTTCTTCCTCCGCCTTAGAATAAACCAATATGTCGTAGATCAAGACCACGATAAACTTGTCCAGCTCCGGCATGAATATCGAGTTCATCAAGTAGATGAAATGAGCTGGAGCATTGGTGAGGCCGAAGGACATGACAAGGTACTCATAAAGCCAGTACCTCGTCGAGAAAGCCGTCTTCGGGATGTCCTCCGCCCGTATTTTAATCTGATGGTACCCTGATCTTCAGTCCATCTTGGAAAAGATCTTTGCTTTGACCAACTGATCAAACAACATATCGATCCGTGGCAACGGATACTTGTTCTTGATTGTTACAACGTTAAGCGAACGAAAACCACACAAAGCCATAGTTTTTCGTCCTTCTCCTTTATAAACAATGCTTAACAACCCCAAGATGACGAACTCGGTCATATAAAACCTTTGCTCATAAGGTCATTCAGCGGTGTCTTCCACTTTGCCCATTCATTGGGTGTCATTTTGTACGGCCTTCGCGAACTCGGTGGTGTTCCCAGCGCAAGTTCAATCTTGAACTCTACATCCCGTTCGAGCGGCATGCCCGCTAAATCATCGGGAAACACATCTGGATATTCACGTACCACCAGAATTTCCTCTATCTTAATAGCTTCCGAGTGGTTCAATGTTGCAATCTGTTGCCGACTGGCGCCTAGAACTAATGTATGAAGACCGTGCTGTGGGGAGTTGAGCTTAACGGTTCGAGAACTGATGTTGAGAACCGCATTGTGGTAATTCAACCACGACATCCCAAAAATAACGTTGATCTTCAGACCCCCAAGATTAATGAGGGTCGTGGGTTATAGTCTAACCCCCAAACAAAAAGGTGCTCGAGAGACAACATCGCTTGTTGTAATGCTGCCCCCGGGCGAAGATATGAAGTATTGACTCTTTGTAAAAGTGTTTTGGAGCTGATGTTGAGCCACAAAAGATTGGCTAATAAAGTTATGTGTGGCACCGGAGTCGAAGAGAATTACTACCGGTAGCTGATTAAGAGAAAACATCCCTGCTAAAGCGGCTTCTCCTTCCGGAACATCATCACTCACTTTGTAGTGAATGTTGCCCCTTGTCTGCCCTCTTTTCTGCAGATATAGGTACGGGTCTGAATATTGAAAATATGATGACCCGCAACCTTGAATTCCCTCCGGACAATACCTAGCATAATGACCCCTCCGACCACAAGTGAAGCACGGATGTCTCTCTGGTTCTTCGCCGACTCTTGGTTGGAAGCTAGGTACATATGGCTGCAGCGATGGAGCACAAACCACCGTATGATGCTGCTTCTGTGGAGGTGGTGCAAGTTGTGGTACTTACCAGCAATTAACCTCTGAGGAGTTAATCATACAGGGGCCTCTATATTTCACCGGATGGCGTTCAGTACACCAACCGGTACTTTTGGGGCACATAACTTGTGCTAGCCTGCACGATATCACTCATTTTCCTCTTCTCTGTATAGAACAGACCTTGATGCACTAAATCCAGATTTTGATCCAGTTAAAAGCATTTTCATAACTCAAGTTGAATACCAAAGTTGAAGTTAACTTCAATATATTTCCAACGAGTATTCATTTGCCTCCAGATCATTTCTGGATCAGAAGTTATGATTTTCCAAAGTTGACAGAATTCCTGGATAAAATTTGCCAGCATCTCCTTTGTATGTGGCTGTTTTTATCACAGTTGTATCTGAATATACAATACGAATCTGAAAAACTTTGAATTGCAAAATTGTTGCACATTTCATAAAATTTCCAACGGTGTATCAAATGACCCTTAGGGATTTTTCTTACAGAGAGTTATGTCTGAATAACAGAAATGTCCAGAGAGGTTTTGCTTCTGTCCCGTTTCTGGACAATTTGCACTCAACTGAACTTTTCACCAATTTGGCTTGTGATTTTGCTCTGGAGGCCTACAGAGAAGTTGTATAGAACTTAAAAACATTTCCATAACTCTATCATACACCCACATTTGGTAAAGCTACTCAGAGTTATGCTCTGTCAAAGGCCAGCAAGAATTCCTGCCAGAAACAGAGCACTCTGTTTTTGAAACTTTTGAAGCCTAGTCATTCTCTCATTTGAATCTTAGCTCAAAATAAGAGTTCAGTAACTAATATTTGTTTAAAACTTCTATTTTTAGTTGAAAGTTAGTTCATGAATCATTTCTTTATAGGCAAGAGGTTATTAAGTTTAGTACGGTGTCGATGCACCGTAAGAGACATGTCGGTACTATGTTGCCTCGCCAAAAGGGAAACCTAACCGGATTATACCGTTATATTCGCATCGGTGGCACTATGATGGTCACTCAAAAATATGTGCTACTTGTACTACGGTATCGTGGTTAAAACACCTGCGTAAGTCACACACAATCATCAGGTTCAGCTGCACAGTGAACCCGGTCCCAATACAGTTCCATACAACCGTCCGTCATCACTCATTCGGTTGTTCTCGAGCCAAACATGCCTTGAGCTACGTGTTCACGTTACTAACCATGTGACGGGGTCTCCCCTACTTGCCCGTAGCACGCCAGGGAAGGGCGTTGCTCGAATACCCCAAACGACATTAGGAGTTGTAGAGGATACTAAAGTTGGCCGGGTTACCTGCCACCCGTGAGGTTCCACCCTTAAGCTTGTGCGTACTTGTGGACAATGCATACATGCACCCCCCAAGACAAAAAACATCCTGATATGCATGATTTTCCGACATAACACATAAGTTAGGTTGCCACCTTCATATTAGGCTAATACAGTAGTCCTTATGTGGGCCTAGTATCGTTTTCTCACTGTATCCTAAGTTTTGATCGTAATACGATCCTTATTCCGTGCTCTATTCTCAATGCGGCTCTGATGCCATGTTGTGAGGGCCCGACCCGATCACGTGGTCGTGCCGCTCGCCCGAGAATTGCATTGGGTGGTGCCGTGTGATGTGGCACCCAACAGCACACATATAAGGAACACGTATCACATAAACCAAATGCGGAAGCCTACAAGTATTCTTTGTAAATAATTTACATCAAATAACTATAGCAGAGGACTAGTTTATCTCATGTTTAATATCTACTAAGCACTCGAGAATATGTCCAGCCCGCGGACTCTTCTCGCTAGCAACACGAAGTCATACGGCAGCGGCCGGGTTCTCTATGTGTTAAACAACTCGGAAGTCTCCGAGTTTCACCGGACAACCTCCTCATAAGCATCGATGTTAACCTGTAAAACCACTCATATAGCAAGCGTGAGCACATAGGCTCAGCAAGACTGACCCGTCTCACCTAAACTTGTAACTTTACATGCTAGACTTGCAGTGTATAATAGGAAATTACTTTGCATAAGGCTCGCCTAATTAGTTGACTCTTACTTTCAAGTTTTAGCAGAAAGTTGTTGGAAAACCTCGTGCTAAGATACATAAGAAGTCCACAATCAAACAAGAAACACATTCCTCTTATTTGCTTTGCCTAAGATTGAAAGGAACTTTAATTTGCTGTAAACTAAGCATTTTATTAACAACCAACGTAAAGCTTTCAACCAGCAACTTTTATCATGACACTAGCCTATTCTTTCTACGTCACAATACAGTGAACAAGTGGTACTCACTGACCGTGAGGGACGGTGATTATAATTGATTTACACCTGCAGGGTTACCTGAATAACCCGTCACGTACGTCTGTACTTGATGATGCCTACAGCAACCATCACGGACGTCGTACGCAACCACCTTTCATCCGTTAGCCAAGTGTTGAACCGGTCCTATAGTCGCGAGCAGGAGGTCTCTATGCGGAGCATCCGTAGTGCCCTCTAGCCGATTTACACCTTGCTGCACTCAACCTACCATCTGGACGACAAGCAATGCCTCAACAGATTGCTACCCGAATTACATCGGTTTCTCGGTTCCCATATATACGGTAGGTATTCGGTACTGTTCTAGCTTGTTCAACAGGACCGCACACGGATCGATCCTCAATCGACACAAGCAGAGCTATAGCACCCAGGCCTCAAAGTCCTGCTGCCCTTACTCTCCGCTTGGTCTCATTTTTCTTGCCATGTGATTCATTTTCTATCTTTCTAACTGAGTTGTGTGCCTCTAGCCTATTCTCGCGAGTAGTTCCAACTACTCGACTTGTACCGAATCCTATACCTTTTGAGCATTGCAGTGGCTACTTGAGGTTCAAATACTAACCCAAAATCCCTGGTTCTCTTGGCTATGCATGTGGGTTTCAATTCAAGACTCTAATGCAATACATAATACTTGCATAAGGTAAGTGATTAAAACATAAGACTTTAAAAATAGGTTAGTGCAAACTGGGGCTTGCCTGTTTTGCAGGGGAGTAATATATAATAGAAGTTAGTGATCTTCTATCCCTTGATCCTTCTGAATTTGCTCAACTGATCCACACCTCAAGGGATGACTCCGTTGAAGTTCGTCATCGTGAGCTATCGACATGTATATGCATAAGTTTTTATAATGCAATGTAAAGAATTAAAGACTCGAACTTATTAAGAATGGAGGCTGTGTGGAAATGTCAAGAATGATTTTGTTGCCTCTGTGGTGCAAGGAATCATCAAGGTTTAACTAAATTTGCCCTAGGAGTTTAGTTATAAACTAAGTTTCCTAATGAACATGTAAGATGAGCTGAACTAATGTGAAGAAAACTGGAGCACCTGAACTCCAATGATTCTGAAAATTTTACAGGAAGTACTATACTCCACAGGGACTTAGCGTGCCAAATTTCAGCTAAAGTGGAAGGAAATTGTGTCTCCCATAATTCCCACACTAATCCCTATGTTTTTTCTCACATACATAAGATTGGAGAACCAGGACAGGAAGATATAAGGCTCAACTTGAGCTGAAAATTTGCATGTCAGTTCCTAGTCACATGAAAAGATGCTGGACCAAAATTTAGCATTTTTCACTGAGTGGTTTATTCAGAATAATTCCTTGACAAATTAAGAAAAAATGAATTAATTCTAAAGTAGCTCACATGTTCATGCCAAACTTAGTGAACTAAAATTTCAATTATAGTTCATAGAGCATGAATGAATTTTACTAGAAGTTTTGGAGCTAAGGTTTGACCAGAACTGAATTTTCAAGTTTGGGGCTTTTCTGAAAAAGTTTCTGTATACATTTGAATTCAGTGTTTTGTAATATGAATTCTCCTAATCAAATCAACTTTAAATGAGATGAAAATTTTATAGGAGTTCAATAATATCCTAAGGAAGATTCTGGCAAAATTCGGGGATTTTTGGATGAACCAAACTCCCTCTAAAATTATTTTGCGGAAAAGCTTTAAAGAATTTCCAGAATTAATTATTGACGCTAATAAAAATTGGGTTGCACATTTGGATAGAGTTTTTCAACCTGAACCTAACCCAATTTGAATCGCCAAATTTGGAGTTTCCTAGCAAAAGTTATGTTCATCTAAAGTTTGAATGAAATCTGCAATTTAAACTAATTCGGGGATATTTTCAAAAGTCTGACCGCGGGCCAGGGGCTACGTGGCGCTTCCTCAGCCAATGCCACACGGGGCCACTGAGTTTCACCGCGTAGCCACATTTGGATCTGACACCACAGAAGATCCAACTCAATTCAACCGAGCGGCTGACGTGTGGGGCCGGGCGGAGCTTCTTGCTCCTCCCGCTCCCGCGCGCGCCCTCGCCGCCCCCTTGCCGGAGCTCGCCGGATCACGCTCTACCGACCACCTCCCATGCTCATACTCGCCGCCAGACCATTAATCGACGCGAGGAACACATTGGGGAGGTCACCCCACGCTGGCGACGACCCTATCATGGCTAGCGACGGTGCGACGGCTCGGTTTAACTTTGGCGCCGACGGCCGGTCGTTCTAGCACCCTAACCGCTTTAGAAAAGGGCTCTACAGCACCAGTGGGCGCTAGAGAAGATCATCAAGCAATCAAACCGGCTCGGGAAAGTCTCTAACTAGGGTTGCACCGTGCAACTGAGGTCTCCCGCCCCGGTCGCCATTGCAAAAGCTGGAAATGGTCCCTCTACCGATGGTTTCTCGCTAGCGTTCCGAAGGAAAAATGTTCCTTAGCTAGTCTAGCTCGTGTGTGCCTAATATGGTGAACTCTAATCGAACATTGATCGAGAATTTGAAGAAATCTTACCCGCGGGTCGGTTTACACCGGCTGTTAAAAAAATCCGGAATTCATCGGTGACGAGCCACGGTTTGGCTTGATCTTCAAAGGTGAGCAGCACGTGGTCTGGGCGCGTCTGAGGATGCTCTTGCTCGGGCGTGAGAAGCTCTCAGTCGGGCTGTCCACGTGAGCCTCCACCTTCGGTGATGTTAGGTCGCCGTGAGAAAACGAGTTGCTCGGTGTTGGGGAAACCGGTAGCACTCGGTTTTGTGTCAAGGAGGTCGAGGACGATGCCCTGGTGCCGTTTTACCACGCACAGAGGCTTTGCACGCGATGAAACGCTGGCTCCCGATCGACCGAGGTGTGGCGGCGGTGTGTTCAGTTCGTGCGCGAGGGGAGAAGTAGAAACCGAGCCCAAGCTTCATTGTTGGGCAAATGGAACACGCTGAGACTTGAGGAAGCACACGAGCAGCTCGCCAGCGTGAGAGGATATGCGAGGAGGTGTCCTTCGGCTTGCCGCTCGGTGTCGGGCTGAGGAGCCTCGGCTGCTTCGAGTGAAAAACAGAGGAGCAAAAGACTTACGTTGCAAGTATACTAGCCCCAATGACAAGTGGGGTCCACCCCTTTTTCCCTCCTTATCTTCCCCACAAATATCTAAATTCTTGGCAGGTGACCAATTCAAATGTGGGGAGTTCACATTTGAATTCCATTTAGAGAATTGACAATGTTTCCTCTCAATTCAAATTTGAATTCTCATGCAATATATAGCCCTTTTAGAAAATAGGTAGTAAAACATTTACAAAATTCATAAACTTTACCTCCCCACTAATTTGGACCTGAGGAAATCAAATATGAAATCTGAATTTTTTTTATTTGGGTGTTGCAAATGAGAGCTTGAACACAACAGTTTGCATTACTATTGGGTTGCTCTCACTTGAAATTTGATTGAACAAACTGAGTTCAAAATCTGAATTTTTACTCCCCCTTGCACATGAGAGCTTACACATGGGTTTTAAATTAACTTTGTCCCCCCAAACACTCAAATGATCCTCAGCTAGAGTGGTGGGACACTCATGTATGTCATCACATGTGGGAAAATTTAAACAAGTCCCAATTTTTATAAACTGGAAACCAAATGGTGTTCAAACTTCAGTTCATTTGTATTCAAAAATTTGGGACCTTTACAATAGTGCTGCCCAACAGCCCAGTGCCGCCCAGCAGAGCGAGAGGACGTGACGACAAGACGGCGTCTTCATCATCACCTGCCACCCGGTCGGAGGTGCTCAGCATACCAGGCAGCGCGCCTTAACTCCCCCGACAGCGACTCCACATGTAGCTGCAATTACGGATAGCCACGGGGCTACCTTTTGGGCCTCGGACCATATTGTAACTGCTCCGGCCTTGGACTATAAAAGGACTGGGGCGGCCACCTGACAAAGGGTTTGATCTCGGATCCCCTTACACACACGCGCGCAGGCAATACAACACTCACTCCCATGGACGTAGGGTTTTACGCTCCGGCGGCCCGAACCACCTAAATCTCCGTGTTCACCTTGTCCATCAAGCTCGATCGATCTAGGGACGTTAGCCCCTCCAAACAACGAACCTCCGCAGATTGCTCCAGTAGTGGTACCGGGGGAAGTGTCGCAGCTCACACTTCGACAATAGAAGAGTTGGAGGTTGCGTGTGTCAATATATATAAGGAAAACACTCCATGACAAATTAATTAGCAGAGGCGATGGAATCAGCTCACCTAAGTACATTTGCTTGCCGCAATCCCTACATTCACGAGGAAGAACAAGACGAAACATTTGTGTTAGAGATAGGAGGTTGGCTGCGTTTGCGGTGGCTCGGTGTGGAAGAAGTCAAGCTCGGCCGACTGGAGTGCGCCGGGCTAGAGGCGGCAGGGAGAGCTCCCAGTGATGAGCTGTGGAGAGCGTGTTGAGGCGAGCGAGCAAGCGAGGGCGGCGGCCTCCACGGAGTGCCGAGCTCGTGCTTGAACTCGCTCCCGCGCCGTCGGGGCAAAAAAGGAAATAATCTCTTTTGTATAACTGTAGCGTCAAATAAAAAGATACATTTCTAATTAAATCAGAATGTCAATTAATTCGGACCGGAGGGAGTAGTTGATCAACAACATTGTCTCCTTGTCAAGAAAATCCATGTTTCCTGGTATGAAGCATTGTGTGCCAAAGTTCTAGCTGCACGCCGGCTAGGGTTTTGTTGGGAGGTCAAGGTGTAGCCGGTTAGGCTTTCTACACTGATGGACTAATCTGCATCGACAATCATACCTTCACTCAATGTTTAAACAAACTGTAGAGAGAAGTGAACGGAGGAGTTCCACCTAGTGCCTAGTTGTTTTGAAAAAGTGGAGTCAACTCTATATATATTTTATTATATACTATAAGTATTTAGAATTGAAGTCCTAGCTCACTGGTAAAGTTGTTATAGAAATGTAGGGAAAGACCATGTACAAAAAATCAAAGTGGGTCAGATCCTTCACCGGATCCTGCGCATGCGAGAACTTCATGCATCGGACTACTATAAATTTTAAATTTGAGCTTCAATCAGTGAGATAAGTGGCAAAAAAATCACACTTTTGAACACTTAAGCATTCAATAAATTAACAGTGGTTGCTTTATTGCATGAAAGTGAAGCGTTGGGCAACGCTTAGACGCTGCTTTTTTAAACAGGGCCTCCACTTATATATATTGCTCATTAAGTTTTAACCTTGTATATTTATTAACACTGTAATCTTTCATGTGTCAATATCTATATAGTCAATATGCGGATCCAATTTGAATATCTAATGATCGCCTAATAGGACCATCCAACAGCTAGAATCCATGATATTCCAATTCCGTTGATGCACATTGATGCAAGAAGAAGATGGCGATGGGCAGAAGTAAACCGCAGCGCGGGGGGGGGGGGGGGGGGGCGAGCACTGTTGTGCGAAGTCGATAGGGAGGCGCGTGGCTGGCGAGGGGGACGCGAGCAGCGGTGGTGTGAGGAGGACGCGAGCGACACATGGTTTTCCTGCCCGACCTCGCGGGGCTGGGGCGGAAAGTAAGAGGGCCCGGTCCCGATCACGAGGCCGTGCCGCCTCGCCCGGGGATCGCATTGGGTGGTGCCGTGTTATGCGGCACCGAACAGCACACATATAAGGAACCCTGTATTACATAAATCAAAGCGGAAGCTTACAACTGTTCTTTGTAAATACTTTACATAAAGTAGCTACAGCGGAAGTCAGTAACATCTCACATCGAATATCTAAGAAGCACCGAGAAGAGGTCCAGCCCGCGGACTCCTCTCGCTAGCAACACGAAGACATGGCAGCGGCTAGGTTCTCCAAGTGTGACATGACTCGGAAGTTCCCGAGTCTCACCGGATAACCCTCTTTATAGCGTCGAGGTTTACCTGCAAAACCACTTATATAGCAAGAGTGAGCACAAAGGCTCAGCAAGACCTAACCGTCTCTCCTAAGACATGAAACTCTACATGAAAGTAACCTAAGATTTAAACCTGTCATTTGCGAAAAGACTCGCCTACGAGTTCATCCTTATCTTTCAGATTTTAGCCACAATAGTAGTGACCTTGCGCCCAGCAACATTGGAACTCCACAATCAAACAAGAAACGCTTCATTCCAATGTTACTTGTCCCAAGGTGAAAAATAACTTTATTTTGCTCTATCTCTACTTCAAACATGGTTTTCATGCAATTTATAATTAGCATAACAGCATTTAAAACTTTTGCAAACTATTTCCACACAACTTGATTACTACGTCACAGCGCAGTGAGCAAGCGATACTCATAACCGCGAGGGACGGTGATTCGAATCAAACACTACCCGGATAACTCGACACATACGCCCGCCTCTGAAGACCCAACTCTGGCGTCCTTCATTACGTCGTATGTGGCAACCTTTATCAGGCCACTAAACTGTAGAACCGGTCGCGCCGTCTCGGGCTCATAGGTCTAACGAGACGATGTGGTATGCCTCTACACTCTAGTGAACCTGGTACATCGGTTTCCTGGTTCCCATATATCAGTAAGCATCTAGTACACAACTCAATACTTGCTCCCAGGGCCGCATACGCTTCGGTCCTTGACCGACACGGGCAGAGCTACTCGACCAAGACCTCATCTTGTCGCTGCCTAACCCTCCTGTCCGGTCTCATCTTTAGAAATGTAAACTTTAGTTTGCCTCTCTTACCAGCCACCCTTATGTGATCCTAAAAACAAGCTCGCGAGTAGATTCCAAATACTCGTCTTCTACCGGATGCCCTAGTCTATTTAGCATTGCCTTATTCTACAGGGATGACACAATGCTACCCTTGACCTCAGGGTTCATGTTTGGTTATGCAAGTGGAGTATAAAACATCCTTGACCTAATGCACATACAAACTTTGACCCATAGTAGTGAACAAATGAAAAACTTTAGAAAACAACTTAAATGCAAACCGGGGCTTGCCTTGGTTTTGCAGGTAACTAAAGTCAGATAAGATGAAGTTAGTTGATGATGATGACTTGAAGCTTAATCCCTGCCCTCTTGCTCCTTGATCAAATCTTCACTTATCCACGTTTAACCACTACACGTTATGAATATGTATACATGTTTAATTATAAATCCTTTTGCTAACAAGTGCTAAAGACAAGTTTGAAACTGGAAATTTGTTTAAGAATTTAAAATGAAACTGGGGGTGGTGGTTTGGGTGTGTGTCTAAGCACCATCATCAAGTGACAAGTCAGATTCATCACTTGGGTGGTGATCTCCTAATTGGTTGAACAGAATACTATTGATCCAAGGCTCCAATGGAGCTGGAAATTTTCTTGTGAGTTCCTTGTCACAAGAAAGTCCTCTGGACCAAAATTCAGAATAATTCACTAAGTAGATCACCCAGAACAATTCCCTAAGCATTTAGGTAAAAAGGAATTAATTCTGAATAAATTTGCATTTTCATGCCAATTCAAGTGAACTACAATTTCATACATAGCTCAGGGAGCATGCATGATTTTTCCTAGTATTTTTGGAGCTAAGGAATGGCTAGAACTAAATTTCCAAGTTTTGGAAATTCCCTGAAAATGTTTCTGTGCTTATTTGAATGCAGAAAATTGGAATTATAATTACCCTAACTAAATCAACTTCAGATGAGCTGAAACTTTTACAGGAGTCTCCTAATATCCTAAACAACATTCTGGAAAAATTTGGGGAATTTTGGATGAACCAAACTCCCTCTAAAATTCTTTTTCTGAAAAGCTTTAAAGAATTTTCCAGAATTTTCTATGGGTTTTCATGCAAATTGGGTTGCATATTTGGATAGAGCTTTTCATCCTTAATCCAACCCAATTTGAATCACTAAAGTTGGAGCTCCATAGCAAAAGTTATGAGGTTCTAAAGTTTGAACTAAATCTGGAATTCAAACTAAATTCGGGAAAAGTTCAAACTCTGCCTGTGGGTCCAGGGGACCACGTGTCATGCGCTGGGGACAACCACACGGGGCCACAGTATCATTTCCCGCGCTGTCGCATAGGATCCAACTCCGCAGAAAATCCCGGCCGGTCCTCCCCTCACTGACAGTGGACCTGACGCCCTCGTCTTCTACCTCTGGACGCCCGCGCGACCCCGCCGCCGGAGCTCGCCGGAGATCATCAGAATCCGGCTTCCCGGCCGCCTCTCGGCCTGTTACTCGCTGCCCGGGGGTTTTCGGGGACGAGGAACTCATCTAGGGGGTCAGCCCACGCTCTAGGAGTCCGGAACCATGTCGGCGGCATGCAACGGCATCGGTGGAGCTTCGGCGCCGATGACCGATCGCTTCAGCCCACAACAACCTCAAGGGATCGGCTCTACAGCATCAGTGACGCCTAAAGAAGCTCGACATAGCCACAACGTAGCTTGGGAACGACGGCTACTAGGACTTCACCGAGCATCCGATCGTTCCCGCCATGGCTGCCGAAGCAAAAACTCGAAATTAGGTGCAACCACTCAATTCTAAGCTAGGGTTGCGAAGGAAAAAAGGTTCCCTATCCATTCTAGCTCCTGATTGTGCAAAATGAGCAGCTTTAACAGCAAATTGAGTGTTAATTTCAACAATTCTTACCCGCGGGTAGGTTTTCCTCGTCCGAGGGAAAAACATGAAATTCCGGAGCTACGTCGCACGGATTGCTCTGAAATTTGGAGAGGAGCAGCACAGGGAGTTGGCGCGCCTTGGTGTGTGCTCGTTCAGTCGTGAAACTGGCCAGTGTGCGCTGCCCACGAGAGCCTGACATCGGTTTCCACTGGTTGCACCTCTGCTTCGGCGCTGATCCTCAAAATACGGCCGACAGGAGCCCCGAACGCCGGAGCTGAGCTGGGGAAACTCTTGTGCACGCGCTGGCGCTCCTTTTTTGTGTTGATCGCTTGAGCAGTCGGGGAGCGATGCCGGCTTAGGATCGCTGAGAACGGACACGGCGCCGGCGGCTGTTGTTTGGGCGCGAGAGCAGACGAAGACCACGGGTACGAGTAAGAGGCTTCGTATTTGCTTCGGTGGGAGAGATAAGCGCCGGGTGCACCGCCTCTGGCGCCCGCGCGTGGGGGGGGAGCTCGAGCAGGAGGTGGCGGTAGCCGCTTCTCGGTGGCGCCCTCGTGGACTGTTCGGTTGAACCGATAGCAGAGGCTGAAGACTTAGTCAGTAAGCTTAATCTCCCCTCTCAATGACAATTGGGGCCCACAGCCCCTCTCTGCACCAAAAGATCTCCAAATTTTGACCCATTGCAAATTCAGCTATGAGGGATCCAAATTCAAAAGCCATTTTGCCATTTGACAATTTGTGCCACAGTTTCAAATTTAAATTCAAATTTGGATGGAATTCACAAGTTCCTTTGATATTCCTATCAAAGCACCTCCAAATTTGCCTCCTCTACAAATTTAACCTGGGGAGTTTGAATATGCCCTCTGATCTTTGAGTTGATCATTGCAAATACAACTTTTTAAACAACAGTTTGAATTTCCTCTTTTGAAACATGCCCTTCTTCTTTTTGGAAGTGATCCTCTTATTTCACACTGAATTCAAAGTTTTATAGCACATGCCAACACTTTCATGAGTAAACAAAAGTTTGTGTAAGTCCCATTTCTTGTATTCAAACTCAACTTTATTCATAGCTCAAGTTCTCTATTTACAAGTTTTGGGACTTTTACATTCCTCCCCCCTTAAAAAGAATCTCGTTCCTAGATTCATGATTAAGGACAACGTGGAGAGGACAACTACTACATATAAGCCTCTAACAACTCCGGATGATTGCGCTGTAAATATTCCTCGCTTTCCCATGTAGCTTCGTCGGACGTGTGATTTTCCCAGAGCACCTTGAAAAATCGCAGCGTCCGGTTTCTGGTTTCGCGAGTCTTTTCATCAATTATCCGGGTTGGTCGCTCAGCGTAAGTGAGGTCCGGCTTTAAATCGGCTAAGTCTCTCGTGAGAACCTCCGTTGGAACTTTTAAACACTTCCGCAACTGAGATATGTGGAAGACGTTATGAACTCCATCTAAGGTTGCCGGCAGCTCCAAACGGTATGCCACGGGCCCAGATCTTTCAATGATGACGAAGGGACCGATAAAACGCGGAGCTAATTTTCCTTTCACTCCGAATCGGTGGATGCCCTTCATAGGAGATACGCGGAGGTATATGTGGTCCCCAACATGGAAATCCAGAGGATGACGTCTCTTATCCGCATAGCTCTTTTGTCTGGACTGAGCGGCTTTAAGATTTGCTTGAATAAGCCGTACCCGCTCTTCCGCTTCATTTACGAGATCAATCCCGTAAATAACTCTCTCGCCGGCTTCACACCAGTTCAAGGGTGTACGGCACTTCCGTCCGTAGAGAGCTTCATAAGGCGCCATTTTGATACTTGATTGATACCCGTTGTTATATGAGAACTCCGCCAACGGTAAGTGATCATCCCAGCTCTTACCGTGATGAATGGGACATGCTCTCAGCATATCTTCAAGTATTTGATTCACCCTCTCAGTTTGTCCATCGGCTTGAGGGTGATACGCGGAGCTTCGAATCAATTTAGTTCCCAAGGATGTGTGTAGCTGTTCCCAGAAGCGGGACACGAACAGCGATCCTCTGTCGGAGACAATGGTACGGGGAACCCCATACAAGCAAAAGATTCGTGCTATGTACAGCTCTGCATACTTTTTGGTGCTGTATTTAGTACGCACCGGGATGAAGCGTGCTGATTTGGTTAACCGATCCACGATTACCCAAATCGAATCATGCTTATTAGCCGTCAGAGGTAGTCCAACAATGAAGTCCATACTAATATCCTCCCACTTCCATGTCAGAACGCTTAGCGGTTGTAAGGTCCCCGCTTTCTTCATGTGGTCGGCTTTAACTCACCGACACGTATCACATTCTGATACGTATTTAGCAACCTCTCTCTTCATCCGGGTCCACCAGAATTTAGTCCTCAATTCTTGGTACATCTTGTTGCTGCCCGGATGAATAGAAAATTTGGATAAGTGAGCCTCATCCAAAATTTTCTTTCGCGGCCTCATATCACGGGGTACGACTATCCGGTCCTTGAACCATAGAGTGCCTTCATCATCTAACCGGAAACATTTCATTTCCCCGTTCTTCAATCTCCTTCTGATATGAGCCATGCCCTTGTCTTTCTTTTGAGCTTCCATGACCTCCTCTCTCATTGTAGGTATGAGAGCCAGATTATGTAAGGCTCCATATGGAACCAAGTAGAAACTTGGTTCTTCCTCTTCTAGCGGCGTGATGGTCAGGTTATGAATATGAGACTTCCGGCTGAGTGCATCCGCAACCACATTTGCCTTGCCCGGATGATAATGAATTTCAATCTCATAGTCCTTGATCAGCTCCAACCATCGCCGTTGCCGCATATTCAACTCTTTCTGAGTGAATATGTACTTCAAACTTTTGTGGTCGGTGTAGAGATGAACCAGATTTCCCAATAGGTAATGTCGCCACATCTTCAGAGCTAATACCACGGCAGCAAGCTCGAGATCATGAGTTGGATAATGTTGCTCATGATTCCGTAATTGCCATGATCCATAAGCGACCACACGTCCTCCTTGCATGAGTACACAACCAAGCCCGATGCCAGAGGCATCACAATAAACATCAAAAGGTTTGGTTGTATCCGGTTGAGCTAGAACCGGAGCTGTTGTGAGATGTTTCACCAACGCTTGAAAAGCTTCCTCACATGGTTTGCTCCAATCATATTTGATGCCCTTCTTCAGTAGCTCAGTCATAGGTTTGGAGATCTTTGAGAAGCCCGGGATGAACCTCCGGTAATATCCCGCCAAACCCAAGAAGCTACGAACTTCATGGACTGATGTTGGAGACTTCCACTTCAGCACTTGTTCAATCTTGCTTGGATCAACAGCAATGCCTTCTGCTGAAATAATTTGCCCAATAAATGGCACTTGGTTGATCCAGAATTCACATTTACTAAACTTTGCATAGAGCTTGTGATCTCTCAGTCGTTAGAGCACAATATGCAAATGTTTAGCGTGTTCCTCTTCAGATTTGGAATAGACCAAGATGTCGTCGATGAATACCACGATGAACTGATCCAGCTGCGGCATGAACACCGAGTTCATAAGATACATAAAGTGGGCCGGAGCATTGGTCAACCCAAATGACATGACAAGATACTCATAGAGTCCATATCTAGTCGAGAATGCTGTTTTCGGGACATCTTCCGCGCGAATCTTGATTTGATGATATCCCGACCTTAAGTCCATCTTGGAGAAGACTTTAGCACCCACTAGCTGATCGAAAAGAATATCAATTCTTGGTAGTGGATACTTGTTCTTTATGGTCACAGCATTCAAAGGACGATAATCGACGCATAGCCTCAGTGTCTCATCCTTCTTCTTCACAAATAAAGCTGAGCAACCCCATGGTGATAAATTTGGACGAATAAACCCCTTGTCCATCAGATCCTTGAGTTGCTCCTTCAGCTCGGCTAATTCATTTGGAGCCATTTTGTATGGTCTCCGAGAGATCGGCGTGGTTCCCGGTATCAATTCTATTTTGAATTCCACCTCGCGCTCAGGTGGTAAGCCTGGAAGATCTTCGGGAAACACGTCCGGATATTCACGGAATACCGGAATGTCTTCTAACTTGCACGCCTCGGCATTACATACTTCCGGGTCTTTGGAAACCGCCTCGCCGAGATACAATGTTTGACGTCCGTGAAGTGGAGAGTCCAAGTGAACACTCCTGTTCTCGATGTCCAGAACAGCCTTATGGAAGGTCAACCATGATATTCCCAATATGGCATTGATTCCCTGGTCTTCAAGAATGATGAGGGTGGTAGGATAAATTTTTCCACCCAAGCAGAGTGGTGCTCGAGAGACGACTTCATTAGTTGATATGTCTCCACCTGGCGAATGAATAAGGTATGAAACTTTTGTGATAGTGGTGGAGATCTGATCCCGGATTACCGTTGCCCGGCTAATGAAGTTATGTGTTGCACCAGAGTCGAATAAAATGACAACCGGCTTGTCATTTAAGGTGAACCTGCCGGCAAGAACAGGTCCTCCCTTTGGCAGATCATCGACTGACACATCATTAACTGTCCCCACTCTGGACATAGCTCTTCTTTGCTGCCCAAGATCGCTCTGTGGAACTGGACCCGCAGACACATTGTTGCTGCTCGGTTCAGTGGCTTCATTGATGTTGAGCTCATTGTCAATGGAAAGTGGGACAGCACCTGGTTCAGCTGAGAAATCACCTTGTCCATCTTCAACCTATGGAGGGTAATAATATTCTAGTGCACTTTGTTGATACTGAGGTGCATGGGAAACAAATTGCTGCCGCGGTGGAGGTGAATAAGACCTCTGTGGAGTAGAAGAGTCATCACACTCCTAGAATGATTGCACCTCTTGTGGAATCTCTCGACCGGAAGGTGAACGGATCACCAACCGATACTTCTGAGGTAGATGATTGTCTTCATCCTGTGATGAGTCCCTCTCCCTCTTTTCTTTGAGGTAGAGGTTGGAATAATATTCTTGAGCGATAGCACAGCTCACAAACTCATCAAAATTCTCTTGGCTAACTTGAGCCAATTCACATCGTAGCCTAGCAGTCAGCCCTCGATAAAAATGATAACCCCTCATGGCTGGTGACTTCACATAGTCAGGGACATATTGAGCTAAGCGATTGAATTCCTTCGCACACTCAATAACACTCCTGTCCCCTTGCTTCAGACTCCAGAGCTCATCCAGACTGGTTTGCATTATGCCCGCAGGGATGAAACGAGCACGAAATGCAGCCTGGAACTCCGCCCATTTGACACGATGCCCTGCTGGTTGGACAGCAAGGTAGTCTGCCCACCATGCTCCAGCAAAGCCGTGAAGCTGCTGAGCGGCATATAGAGTCTTTGAGAATTCATCACATTGGATCAACCCAAACTTGGACTCAAGGACACGTAACCAGTGATTTGCTTCACAATGGTCAGCCGCCTCAGAGAATACCGGCGGTTGTGTCGCCAAGAAATCCAGGTACGTGCTCTGGGTTGGCATGTGACGTGAGCTTCTCGATTTATGCCTTGCTGAACTAGAGTTTGGAGAGTTTCATTCATCTTCGCCATAATTTCAGCCAATCCGGTTGGCGATGCCTCTTGTGATGAAGTCGAGTCATTCCCACCTCGACTTGAACCTCCAAGCTCCATTTGAGAATGTGTACGTACCATACTGCACGAAACAAAATTTTGAGTCAATCAAAATTCTATCTCAGTAGTAAGTAAAGATAAGTAAAACATGAACATGTCATGAACTTTATGAAAGCATAACCACATTCATGTTTAAACAAATCTTAAGTACGCTAAACTAATCAGCGGGACTACCCCGACCAGTTCACACAAACTCCAAATTTTACTCAAGTTATCAACAGATTCTTGACTCGAGTTTTATACCAAAGTTTTAGTAAACTTCAGTAGCTTTCCAACAAGTACTCATAGGCTCCTTAAGGATTTTTCTACAGGAAGTTATTGCTTAAAACAGAAAGGTCCAGAGAGGTTTTTGCTACTGTACTGGTTCTGAACAGTTTGCCTTCAACTGGACTTTTCACCCATGTAACGTGTGATTCTGCTCTGGAGGCCTACAAAGCAGTTGTAGAGAACTTGAAAATCTTTCCAGAACTGTATCATACACCTTATTTGGGTCAAGCTACTCAGAGTTATGCTCTGTTAAAGTCCAGCAAGAATTTCTGCCAGAAACAGAGCACTCTGTTTTTGAAAACTTGGACACCTAGTTATACTCTCATTTGAATCTTAGCTCAAGATAAGAGTTCAATAACTAATACTTGTTTCAAACTTCCATTTTTAGTTGAAAGTTAGTTCATGAATTATTTCTTCTTAGGGAAGAGGTTATTAAGTGTAGTACGGTGTCGATGCACCGTAAGAACATGTCGGTACTACGTAGCCTCACCAAAAGAAAATACTAAACTGGATTATACCGGCATATCCGTTTTATCAGTGGCACTAATACGGTCTCTTGCACACGTGTACTACACGGGATACGTACGTGGTTAGTACCTGCAGAAGAACACTCAATAGTGGTACACTCAAAGGTTGTTTCATTTCAGGCAGTTCCATATTTGAAAGTAAATACAAACGCCCATATCATTGCCATACGGCCGTCATTGAGTTAAGTCACGCCTCAAGGTACGTGATCGTGTTTCAACACCACACGACGGGGAACCCGAGTATGTCATGAACGGGTCGTCACGGTTGGGAATGTTATCAACCCAATGGATACCACCTACTGCCCTGCAGGGCACGCCGATGGCAAGCGCTGCGTATGTCCTCCTGGGCTACTTCCAGACGAACACACTATCGCGTTACTGACCACACGATGGGGTCTCCACTTACTTGCCTAATGCACGCTAGGGATCAGCGTTTCATATGAACTCAGGAACATGACGAGTCCAAGAGTTTCATATTAACATCTCACACCAAGCTGTGAGATCTAACCCTGAACCACTTTCCTCGTCAGCGGAGCTAACCGAAATTGAACCGCTTTCGGTGGCGTTCCTTACCATTCTTACCTGAGCGTAGGTGCGTCGTTACATAATGAAAGTTCAGAATTAAAACACATATGTTAGTCTTGCCACTTTAAGTAACTACACTACTATAGTCCTTATGTGGGCCTAATATCGTTTCCTCACCGTATCCTAAGTTTTTGTCGTAATACCATCCTTATTCCGTGCGCTATTACCAATGCGGCTCTGATACCATGCTGAGAGGGCCTGGTCCCGATCACGGGGCCGTGCCGCCTCGCCCGGGGATCGCATTGGGTGGTGTCGTGTTATGCGGCACCGAACAGCACACATATAAGGAACCCTGTAAAACATAAATCAAAGCGGAAGCTTACAACTGTTCTTTGTAAATACTTTACATAAAGTAGCTACAGCGTGTAAGGGCCTCAGTTTTGGCACACATTTGAAGTGTTCATCACCATACCACACCAATTTTCACTCCATTCGGAGTTGATCTTGACATGAGCTAAGTGGGACGAATTCAAACTTTGTTTGAATTCAAAACAGAACTTGTGCTGAAATTCACTCAAACCGAACCCAATTTGAGTTCTATTCAATTCAAATGGCTAAGGGGTGAACAATTTGAATCACCAGGGGTATTATGGGGCTCACTGTTTACAACAGTGATTAGGAGTAAATTTCAGAGGTTAAAACCCCGGGTGGGACCCACATGTCATAGAGGGGAGAAGGAGAAACTTGCACCCAAAGTCAGAGTCTCGGTGGGAAATTCCACCGAGCAGCTGTCGGCTGTGCCACCGAGCAGCTACCGGCGCCACCAGCTGCTTCCCTCTCTGCGCGCTGGCGCCCAGGGCGGCTGGCTCGCGCCCCCACGTGACCGGCACCTCCTCAGCCGAGCAGGAGTCGGCCGGCTTTATCTTCTCGCGGGCAAACCCGAGCAGCGGCATTGTTTCTCGCCGCAGCTCTCTGCTCAATCGGGAAAACCAGCAAAACCATCTCCTCCTTCGTCCCTGAGCTGCTAGACAGCCACCTGAGCTTGCACTCCACCTCTTCCACGCCAGAAACCTCGAGCTCCGACCTCCTTTGCCCAAAGACGATCGCCACCGCGGCGACCTAGCCTCAGCCGAGAGTCAGGCGCCCGTGGGCAGCGTTCCACAGGCGTCTTCACGGTCCAGCGAGAGAGGCAACAGGAGCGCGCGACCACCGTGCTGCTCTCCTCCAAGTTTGGAAGCCAACCGTGAATAATCCACAGAGAATTTCCAGTTTGTGCTCTGGCAACCGTAAACCGAGCTTCCGGTACGGTTTCTTTAAATTCTCGCTCTATGATCTTTCGGAGGTCATCAAATCTTACACATAGACGCTGGACTAGCCGGCGATCAAGTTCTTTTCTGCATCCGTAGCGTGAAACTGTCTAGGAGTGACGAATTTCGAGCTCGATCAAGGGCGGTCATGGCGGGCACGATCGGTCACACGGTGTCGACCGACTTGCCGCCATCCCTGAACCCTTTTGACACCTTGTCGAGCTTCCTAGAGGTACACTGTGCTGTAGGGCCGTTTGTTCGAGGTGTTGGCGGGTTTAGAAACCACGGTCGACGGTGTCGAACCTCAACCGAGGCCGCGGCACGTCGCCGAGCTATTTCCGGTCACCCCCAGACCGACCTGTCACCCCCGACGTGTTCCTCGACGTCGACAACCCCCTAGCGGCGAGTTTCAGACCATGGGAGGTCCGGCAGCGGCGAGCCGGTGAGCCCCGAGTCTGCTCCGGCGAGGTCGGCGGCGCGGGCGCGAGAGAACGGCGGGAGGAAGACGAAGCCGGCTGGCCCACGTGTCAGCGGCTGAAGAATTTAAATCGGGATCGGGTGTGGCCAGGGATCGGCTGTGCTGGCGCGCAAATACCCTGTGGTATCTCCGGTGTGCCGGACACCTCCGCGCTCGACACGTGTGGTATCTCCGGTGTGCCGGACACCTACGCGCTCGACACGTGTCCCCGCGGGCCCCGAGAGTTTAAACTTTTCCCCCGATTTTCAGAATTCTTCCAAACTTCAAATCCTCATAACTTTGGCTAGAAAGCTCCAAATCGGGTGAACCAAATTTTGTTGGATTCAGCTCTCTGAGCACTTTCCAGCAATACCAAATTCAGCTCATGAAAGTGAATAGTTTTCCAGAATTAAATCCCTAAAATTTAAAATGTTGGGAATTTTATCTGGAGAACTACTTTATGAAAAATTCTGAAATTTGGCTGAAAGGTTCATTAGAAAATCCCTGAATCCCAGTAAAATTTTCAGACTCATCCATGTTAATTTAGTTACCCTAATTGGGTGATTAAGGGAACTGCCCAGAGAAAATAGAAAAAATGTACAGAAACATTTTTCAGATTTTCTCCAATTTTAATTAGGACATAACTTTCTGTAGAATTCTTCAAATGACATGAAACCAACTCCATTAGAACCATCCTAAATTCTAGTTTCCAGAAAGTAATGGTGGGAGCCATGAAAAACCCTGGAATTACTTAGAGGCTCAATTATTGACCAAAGAGGCTTTTATTTGTACTAGGTTCAATTGAACTTTGTTTCAAATAAAACTTGGTCACAACTCTGGTTAGGACCCTACAAATCCACCATAAAAATTTCAGAACCAAAGGGGAGGGCTAGCTAGAGTTATTAACAATTATGTATTTAAGTTCACACATTGCATTTAAATTTACATGTAGTATTGTATTCAACGTGTAGCCATTGAAGAAGAGACCCCGGAAGTGCTGGATTTCCTTCTTCCGGACGAAGAACTAACTACTGACCAGCAGCAACAAGGCAAGCCCCGGTTTGCATTAACCTTTTTATAAGTTTTATTTTGTTTACATGTGTCATATAAGGTATGATTGTGCATTAGGTGTAGGATGGATGGACCCCCACTTGCATAACCATAATTTTTCCCAAGAGTGAGGGTAGTGTCTAAGACCTCGAGTAGATAGGCTAAGCTTAAAGATTCATAGGGCTTCGGTACAAGTCGAGTAGTTGGAATCTACTCGCGAGATAAACTTGGGACGCACGGGTTCGGTTGAGTGATGTGAGATCACATTAGTAATGAAAATGAGACTGGGCAGGGGCTAGGGCGCAGCAAGAGGGAGTCTTGTGTGCGCAGCCCTGTCCGTGTCGATTGAGGACCGAGCCGTGTGCGGCCCGCGCTGATCAAGTTTGAACGTACCGAAGGCATATCGGATATATGGGCCCCGATAAACCGATGTAGCCTAAACCTCCGGGCGTCGAGGCATAACGCACCGATTTATAGGTGTAGGCTGAGGGAAGCAAGGTGGAAATCTGCCAACGGGCATAGAGAGATGCTCCATGTGGGGAACCTCCTGCTCGTTTCGGTGCGACCGGTTTGACGTTTGGGCTGTTGGGTGAAAGGTTATCCCGTACGACATCGAGTGAGCGTGCTATGCAGCTCCACGGGTGGGCGTACGTGACGTGCTCTTTGGGTTTTCCCTGCAGGTGTATATCGAGTCGATTCGCCGTCCCTCGCGGTGAAGAGTACCACTTGGTCACTGAGTCGTGACGTATACTAATGAATGAATTATGGTGATTCAATACTGCTGATTTGATATAAGTGCATTGCTACATGTGTGCCACCAAATATTGCTTACTAAATTTCAGATTCTTGAACTGTTAACTTGTTGCTAAAAGTTGAACTAAGGATGAACTTGTAGGCGAGTCCATTTGTTGCAATATGACCATCCTATGTCATGGTACACCTCATGTAGAGTTTCATGCTTAGGTGAGTCGGTTAAGCCTTGCTGAGCCTTCGTGCTCACGGTTGCTGCTTAATTGTTTTTCAGGTGAGGAGCCACCCACGGGCTCGGAGTACGAGCCCACCGGCGAGGGTTACCCTCCGTCGGGGACTACTGAGTGGGAGCCGTACACGCCGCGCTGAGCTGAGACGTGCAGCTAGTGTGGGTTGCCCTAGGGCTGGGCAACCGACTTTTGCTAGATAGGCGGGCGTGTGTTGTACAAAAGAAACTTCCGCTGTGTAATAAAAGACCCTAGTTTGTAACTGAGAAGTGTACTACTTTGTACATTCAGTTTGTTTCCCGTGTAATATAATGAGTTCTTATGACGTGTGCTGTCGGGTGTCGCATCGCGCGGCACCACCCTCTGCGATCCTGGATGAGCGGATCCCGGTCCGCCACAGCCTGGTATCAGAGCTGCAGGGGGGATAGCACAGTACTTAAGGACTACATTATGGGAAAACTTAGGTTACGGTGAGGAATCGGTAGCTGCCCAAGTAAGGACTATATTAGTATAGTTACTTAAAGTGGCAAATATTAACCTATGTGTTATAATTCTGAATTTTAATTATGTAACGACGCACCTACGCTCTGGTAAGTATGGTAAGGAACGCCACCAAAAGCGGTTCAATTTCGGTTAGCTCCCCCTGACGAGGAACGTGGTTCAGGGATAGAGTCTCACAGCTTGGTGTGAGATGTCAATATGAAACTCTTGGACTCTTCATGTTCCTGAGTTCATATGAAACGCTGATCCCTAGCATGCATTAGGCAAGTAAGTGGAGACCCCATCGCGTGGTCAGTAACGCGAGAGTGTGTTCGTCTGGAAGTAGCCCAGGGGGACATACGCAGCGCTTGCCATCGGCGTGCCCTGCAGGGCAGTAGGTGGTATCTGTTGGGTTGATAACATTCCCAACCGTGACGACCCATTCATGACCTACTCGGGTTCCCCGTCGTGTGGTGTTGAAACACGATCACGTACCTTGAGACGTGACCTAACTCAAGGACGGCCGTATGGCAATGATACGGGCGTTTGTATTTACTTTTAAATGGAACTGCCTGAAATGAACAACCTTTGAGTGCACCATCATTGTGTGGTCTTCTGCAGGTACTAACCACGTATGTATCCGTGTAGAAAACGTGTGCGAGAGATCGTCTAGTGCCACACTTGAGACGTATATACCGGTATGATCCGGTTAGGATTTTCTTTTGTGAGGAACGTAGTACCGAGATATTGTAGGCATATGCATGAAAATATTGAGAACAAGGAACTAAAATCATTAGGTTCAACAATTAAGGCCCTGGTTGGGTGTAAGAGTGGGATTACTAGGACCAGGATAGCTAAAGGGATGAAAAACAGAGTGCTCTGTTTTGGGCAGCACGTTTGCTGATCTTCAACAGGGTATAACTCGCAGGTCTTTTAGCCCAGAGAGGTGTGCTATACAGTTCTGGAAAGGTATTTAAGTACTATACAACTTTGTTGTAGACTTCCAGAGCTGAAACTCACCTTAAGATGGCTAAAATCTCAGAGGAATGTAAACTGTCCAGAACCAGGACAGAGTAGAACATTCTCTGAACTGTTTTGTTTTTCAATAATAACTCCCAGTAGCATGACCCAAAAATTTCATATGATACTCCCTTAGAAAGAGTAGAAGATGTGTGATACCTTTTCAATTCAAAGTTTCTGAAGTTTCAGCACAGATTTCAGTGGAAATCAGGGATGAAAACAGCCACTTCCAAGGGAGGTGCTGTTAAAATTCTTGCAGAAATTCTGCTGACTTTGAATTAGCATAACTTTTTAACCAAAGCTGATCTGGGGGCAAATGAATACTCGTTGGAAAGATACTGAAGTTAACTTTAACTTTGGTATTCAACTTGAGTCATGAAAATGCCCAGAACCAGATCAGAACTTGGGATAGGTAGAAACTGGTCATTCTGACAGAAGAATGACAGTTGAACCCATTGGAGAGGGTGTTGTACCCCAAGGGTGGTATACGTGATGACAACGCGATAGTAATGTCTCGTGGTGGCCAAACCTAGTTATGGTGAGCTTCCAAAGTGGAAGTTCATCAAGTTGGATTAAACTAGCTTGTGTTTGGTCTGGTAATGGTGTAGCTTGTGCAAAGTTATTACATTATCTACTTACGAGATATATCGCATGTTTTTGTTGTCATAATGTTTTTACGCCCATTTCTATTGGACTGCATGCAAAATGTTGCGGGACTGATGTTTAATGTCGTGTGGTTGCAGATGGTTTGTACTAGGACCACGCACGAGGTTGGTGGCTCTAGCCAACAGGGAGGTGATGACTCCCAGCCACCGGCCTACGACAGCACCCCGCAGCAGCAGCCACCACCGCCGCCTCCGCTCACTCTAGCGGATGTGATTGCGGCACTGGTGGGAGGTCGTGAGGAGCAGACCGACCTGCTCCGCACGATCGTGCAGAATACGTCCCAGGCGGGGGGACGTCAAGATAGGGGGCCTCATGAGCCCCGTGAAGTGTCGTACTCGGATTTCATGAGTACGCACCCTCCAGTGTTCACCGAAGCTGAAGAACCACTGGAGGCTGACAACTGGCTGCGGACCATCGAGTCCAAGTTTGGGCTGCTCCAGTGTACGGAGCGGCAGAAGACCCTGTTCGCAGCACAGCAGCTCCACGGTGCCGCTGGTGCGTGGTGGGCGAATTATGTCGCCTCACGTCCGGCTGGCCATACCGTGGAATGGCAAGAGTTCCGGGAGGCGTTCCGCGCCTACCACATTCCTCCCGGGATCATGAAGAGGAAGTTCCAAGAATTTTTGGAACTGAAGCAGGGCGGGAGGAGTGCCCACGACTACTCCCGTGCCTTCAACCATCTGGCGCAATATGCGTCAGACTATATCTCCACGGAGGAGAAGAAGAGGGAGCATTTCTATCGGGGGTTACACCCCGAAATGAAGACGCACCTCGTTCAGTGGAATCACGGCACTTTCAACGACCTAGTCAATGCCGCGATTATGCAAGAGGATGCTCAGCGGGAGTTGGCAGCTGAGCAGAGGAAGCGCAGCGCTCCACCTAGCAGCGGTGGTGGCGCGCCCCAGAAGTACCGTATGGTGTATCGGACACCATCCTGGCAGCAGTGGCGACCACCGGCGCGGCCTCAACAGTTCGGGGGACGTTCGTTCCAAGCACCCCCGTTCCGACCGCCGATGCCACCACCAAGACAGCAGCAGCAGCAGACGGTACCCCGGGCGTTTCAACCGCCACAGTGCACCCCGGGATTCCGTCCACCGATCAGCGGGGGACCGCCCCGTTTCACCTGCTTCACATGTGGCCAGGCGGGCCACTTCGCGAAGGACTGTCCCCAGGGGCAGCAGAGCGGCGGGCAAGCTCAGTTCCAGGGCGGTGCTCGAGGCCGACCTCCGGTGAAGAAGGTTGGTCAGCGGACTGGGGGCGTTCGCAACCTCGACAATGAGGATGCCCCAGAGGGAGAGAATGTGCTGGCAGGTACGTTCACTCTCAACCATCAAGCCATCATCATACTTTTTGATTCTGGTGCAACCCATAACTTCATAAGTGCATCATATGTGGTTAAGCATCAGCTGGAAACCTTTCCAACCGAGTGTTCTTATATGATCTGCTCACCGGGAGGAAAGATTTCAGCAACGATGATGGTTCCAAAAGCACCACTGTGCTTAGGTGGGAAGATATATCCCACCACTATGATTATCCTAGGGGGGCAGAAGATTGATGCAATCTTGGGAATGTCATGGCTAAGCTACCATGGCGCTGTCCTGGAAACGCTATCACGGACGGTTCACCTCAACTCCCCATTACACTGTCCGCAGTCCCTCCTATTAGATAATCCAGTCCGGGAGGTTTCAGAAATCAACAATACTGAAGCTCTCAAGTTAGAGGACATCCCCGTAGTCCGGGAGTATCCCGACGTGTTCCCAGATGATCTACCGGGCATGCCACCTGAGCGGGATGTCGAGTTCAAGATCGAGCTCGCACCCGGGACTAGGCCCATATCACGGAGACCATACAAGATGGCTCCAAATGAGCTGGCGGAACTGAAAGAACAGCTCAATGATCTGTTGAGCAAGGGTTTCATTAGGCCGAGTTCCTCGCCTTGGGGATGCTCGGCGCTATTCGTGAAGAAGAAGGATGAAACCCTGAGGCTGTGTGTGGATTACCGGCCGCTCAACACCGTCACCATCAAGAATAAGTACCCACTGCCCCGCATCGACGTATTGTTTGATCAACTTGTGGGTGCAAGTGTGTTCTCCAAGATGGACCTTCGCTCTGGATATCACCAGATAAAGATCCGGGCGGAGGATATCCCGAAGACGGCGTTCTCGACGAGATACGGCTTATATGAATATCTCGTCATGTCCTTTGGTCTCACAAATGCTCCAGCCCATTTCATGTATCTCATGAACTCGGTGTTCATGCCGGAGCTGGACAAGTTCGTGGTAGTGTTCATCGATGATATCTTGGTTTACTCCAAGACAGAAGCCGAACATGCCGAACACTTGCGGATCGTTCTTCAACGATTGCGAGACCACAAGCTTTACGCCAAGTTCAGCAAATGCGAATTTTGGATCAGCCAAGTGCCATTCTTGGGACATATCATCTCAGCTGAAGGCATTGCAGTTGACCCAAGCAAGATAGAGCAAGTGCTGAAATGGAAAGCTCCCACTTCAGTCCATGAAGTCAGAAGCTTCCTCGGGTTAGCGGGATACTATCGGAGATTTATTCCAAGTTTCTCCAAGCTCGCTAAACCGATGACAGAATTACTGAAGAAAGGGACGAAATATGTTTGGAACACGGCGTGTGAAGGAGCATTCCAAACATTGATGAAGCATCTCACCACAGCCCCGGTCTTAGCTCAGCCGGATACAACAAAGCCCTTCGACGTGTATTGTGACACGTCCGGTATTGGGCTTGGCTGCGTGTTGATGCAGGAAGGACGTGTGGTCGCCTATGGCTCAAGCCAACTTCGGAACCATGAGCATCATTATCCCACTCATGATCTGGAGCTTGCTGCCGTGGTGTTGGCGCTAAAAATGTGGAGGCACTATCTCCTGGGGAATCTGGTGCATCTCTACACCGACCACAAGAGCTTGAAATATATTTTCACCCAGAAGGAGCTGAACATGAGGCAAAGGAGGTGGTTAGAACTGATCAAAGATTATGATATTGAGATCCATTACCACCCCGGCAAGGCGAATGTGGTTGCCGACGGGCTGAGTCAGAAATCACATGTCCATCACCTCAGCATTACACCGGTGGAGGAGGAAGAGCCAAGTTTATACTTGGTTCCTTATGGATCGCTGTACAACCTTGCCCTCATCCCTACTATTAGGGAGGACATCATTGCAGCTCAGAAGACGGATAAAGGCATGACACATCTCCGGAGACGGATAGACAATGGAGAGATCAAGTGTTTCCGGAAGGATGATGAGGGGACGCTATGGTTTAATGACCGCATAGTCGTGCTCCGAGATATGGAGTTAAGGAAAAAGATCCTCGATGAAGCTCACTTGTCTAAATACTCCATTCATCCGGGCAGCAACAAGATGTACCAAGATTTGAAAGAGAAATTTTGATGGACACGAATGAAGCGGGAGGTAGCGAAGTACGTATCCGAGTGTGATATGTGCCGCCGAGTGAAGGCTGATCACATGAACAAATCAGGGCTGCTGCAACCCCTGAAGATTCCAGCATGGAAATGGGAAGATGTGAGCATGGATTTCATCGTGGGATTACCCTTAACATCCAACAAACATGATTCCATTTGGGTGATTGTTGACCGACTGACCAAGTCAGCTCACTTCATCCCCGTACATACACATTTTCATGCCAACTGATATGCGGAGTTATACATTGCCAGGATTCTATGCCTGCATGGTGTACCCAAGACCATAGTCTCAGACCGAGGTGCATTGTTTGTATCTCGCTTTTGGGAGCAGTTGCACGCTGCTTTGGGTACTAAACTGATTAGAAGCTCCGCCTACCACCCTCAGACAGATGGCCAGACAGAGAGGGTGAATCAAGTTCTGGAGGACATGTTGAGAGCATGTGCCATCCACCATGGTAGAAATTGGGATAATCACCTACCATTGGCGGAATTCTCGTACAACAACGGCTATCAGGCGAGTATCAAGATGGCACCCTCCGAAGCTCTCTACGGTCGCAAGTGGCGCACCCCATTAAATTGGTGTGAGTCCGGTGAAAGGGTCACATTCGGGGTTGATGTGGTGAACGACGCCGAAGAGCGCGTTCGGACAATTCAAGCCAATTTGAAGGCCGCTCAATCCCAACATAAGAGCTACGCTGATAAGAGGCGTAGGCCGTTGCACTTTGACGTTGGGGAACACGTGTACCTACGCGTGTCTCCGATGAAGGGCGTGCACCGGTTCGGTGTGAAGGGAAAGCTCGCTCCCCGTTTCATTGGACCCTATGCTGTCACCGAGAAGTGTGGACTAGCAGCGTATAGATTGGAGCTACCGGCATCTCTTGCTGGTGTCCATGATGTTTTCCATGTTTCGCAACTGCGAAAATGTTTGAAGCATACAGCTGCTGTTCCTACCGAAGACATCGGCGAGTTGAAACCGGATTTAACATATGATGAGTATCCGGTGGAAATCCTTGATGAGAAAGCCCGAACCACGCGTAGCAGAACGTTGTGGTTCTACAAAATACTCTGGAGTAACCACACTGTGGAAGAAGCGACGTGGGAGAGCGAGGAATTCCTTCGTTCAAATTACCCGGAGTTCATGGCTTCTCAACACGAGTAATTCCCTACTACATCGCTATCTCTTCTTTTGTAATCTCGGGACGAGATTCTTTTAAGGGGGGAGGAATGTAAGGGCCTCAGTTTTGGCACACATTTGAAGTGTTCATCACCATACCACACCAATTTTCACTCCATTCGGAGTTGACCTTGACATGAGCTAAGTGGGACGAATTCAAACTTTATTTGAATTCAAAACTGAACTTGTGCTGAAATTCACTCAAACCGAACCCAATTTGAGTTCTATTCAATTCAAATGGCTCAGGGGTGAACAATTTGAATCACCAGGGGTATTATGGGGCTCACTGTTTACAACAGTGATTAGGAGTAAATTTCAGAGGTTAAAACCCCGGGTGGGACCCACATGTCATAGAGGGGAGAAGGAGAAACTTGCACCCAAAGTCAGAGTCTCGGTGGGAAATTCCACCGAGCAGCTGTCGGCTGTGCCACCGAGCAGCTACCGGCGCCACCAGCTGCTTCCCTCTCTGCGCGCTGGCACCCAGGGCGGCTGGCTCGCGCCCCCACGTGACCGGCACCGCCTCAGCCGAGCAGGAGTCGGCCGGGTTTATCTTCTCGCGGGCAAACCCGAGCAGCGGCATTGTTTCTCGCCGCAGCTCTCTGCTCAATCGGGAAAACCAGCAAAACCATCTCCTCCTTCGTCCCTGAGCTGCTAGACAGCCACCTGAGCTCGCACTCCACCTCTTCCACGCCAGAAACCTCGAGCTCCGACCTCCTTTGCCCAAAGAAGATCGCCACCGCAGCGACCTAGCCTCAGCCGAGAGTCAGGCGCCCGTGGGCAGCGTTCCACAGGCGTCTTCACGGTCCAGCGAGAGAGGCAACAGGAGCGCGCGACCACCGTGCTGCTCTCCTCCAAGTTTGGAAGCCAACCGTGAAGAATCCGCAGAGAATTTCCAGTTTGTGCTCCGGCAACCGTAAACCGAGCTTCCGGTACGGTTTCTTTAAATTCTCGCTCTATGATCTTTCGGAGGTCATCAAATCTTACACATAGACGCTGGACTAGCCGGCGATCAAGTTCTTTTCTGCATCCGTAGCGTGAAACTGTCTAGGAGTGACAAATTTCGAGCTCGATCGAGCGCGGTCATGGCGGGCACGATCGGTCACACGGTGCCGACCGACTTGCCGCCATCCCTGAACCCTTTTGACACCTTGTCGAGCTTCCTAGAGGTACACTGATGCTGTGGGGCCGTTTGTTCGAGGTGTTGGCAGGTTTAGAAACCACGGTCGACGGTGTCGAACCTCAACCGAGGCCGCGGCACGTCGCCGAGCTATTTCCGGTCACCCCCAGACCGACCTGTCACCCCCGATGTGTTCCTCGACGTCGACAACCCCCTAGCGGCGAGTTTCAGACCATGAGAGGTCCGGCAGCGGCGAGCCGGCGAGCCCCGAGTCTGCTCCGGCGAGGTCGGCGGAGCGGGCTGTAAGGGCCTCAGTTTTTGACACTCATTTGCAGTGTTCATCACCACACCACACACCTCATTTGAGGAAGAATGATGAACACAAATAAAGAGCAAGTAACAATTATCAACATGCTCATTAGGGAACAAACTCACACATTGCAAAAGTGGTACTTCCCACATGTGATATAGATGGGCTGGACATATGAAAACTCCTACACTTTGCTAAGGATGTCCATGCCAAGTTCCACCCAAATTCAAAACCTTTTTGAGGTCATTTTGGGTATAGTTAGGAAGAGGGCAGTTTGAAACCATATTCAAATTCAAACTGTTTTCACCCACTGAATTTAAAAGTGGAAGGCATATTCTTGCTCAGCACATTTTTGTGAGCTCACACACCAATTTTCACTCCATTTGGAGTTGATCTTGACATGAGCTAAGGGGGAGAAATTCAAACTTTATTTGAATTTCAAACTGCACTTGTGCTGAAATTCATTCAAACCAAACCTCATTTGAACTTTGATCAATTCAAATGGCTCTTGGGTGAATAATTTGAATTGCCAAGGGTAGAATAGGGTTCACTGTTTACCACAGCTGTTAGGAATAAATTTCAGAGGTTAAAAGAGAAGTGGGACCCACATGTCAGCCTCTGCCTCAAAGCAAACCGACTGAACCACAGTTCAGTCGGTTCCCGGCAGCTGTGCGCGCGCGCCACCGAAGGGGGCAGCCGGCGCCAGCTCCTGCTGCGTGCCCCAAGCCGGAGACCAGCCGGCCGGGCTATTTATTCCCCCCCGGCGTGCTTCAGTCACCATTTCCCCGAGCTACCGACGTGCGCGACTGCTTTTCCCACTGCCATCACTAGCGCTCGAGTTCCTGCTTGATCAAGCCGATCGCAGCCCCCTCTTTCCATTCCAAGGTCCCAGCAAGGTACTAGCAACCATCCTCCATCCTTCCCATTGATAGAAATCGATTGAAACCGAGTGATATCGGCTGTGCCGAAAGATCAAACTCGGAACTGGAAACCGCCGCACCTCGGGCTCTCGTGGACAGCCCAACCTGGGCGTTGTCACGCCCGAGCCAAGGCACCCTTGGACGCGCAAGTGATCGGTGCTGCTCATCCCCGAGCCACAGCTCGAGTGGTTGCTCACCGGCGGCGAATTTCCACTTTTCCCCTTTCTGTGTGCAGAACGACCTTCGGGTACGATTCTGTTTAATTCGTGCTCTAGAAAGGATTAGAGGGCCTCAGGCCACTCCCACACGAACTAGACACGGTGACGCACAAGTTGCCTTCACAACTCTGGGCCGGAGAACTTCTGTGCCCGGCGTAATTTAAGGTCTACTAATGGTGGAACGCACGGGGGGTATCGGGCGCACGGTGAGGACCTATTTCGGGCCTTACCCGAGCTGCCCCGAGTTCATGTCGACCTTCTCTGAGGTCCACTGATGCTCCCCGACCGGTTTCCCAAGTAGCTGAGGCACTAGGAGCATCAGCCGACATGGCCGAAGTCGTTCCGATATGGCGGCTCGTCGCCGACCATGCTCCGGCCGTTGTCATGAGCAGCTGACCCTCGGATCATGTTCCCCAAGTAAAAGTAGGCAGGGGCGGCCAGAATCAAGAAGTTTGGAGCGGTACAGCAGCCAGCGGCGAGCTCTCCGGCGAGGTCCCTCGGCGGCGGAGCGCGGGTGTCGCGAGGTTGAAGAAGGGGGTGGACCCGAGCTGTCAGCGGCCGATATTTTGAATCGGGATCCGGCTGCGGCCGGGATCGGGTGTGCTGGCGCGCAAAAGCCTTGTGGGCCGCGGTGTGCTGTCGCTTCGGCGTGCGACGCGTGTCCCCTGGGCCCACGCGCGAGTTTAAACTTTTCCCCGATTTTCAGATTTCCTTCAAACTTCAAATCCTTATAACTTTGGCTAGAAAGCTCCAAATTGAGTGAACCAAATTTTGCTGGATTCAGCTCTCTGAGTACTTTCCAGAAAATCAAGTGTCACTTCATGAAATTCCATAATTCTCCAGAATTAATTCCTCAAAGTTTAAACTGTTAGGAATTTTAACTGGAGAATCCTTTGGAGGAAAATCCTGAAATTTTGCTGAGATGTTCACCAAAATATCCTTGAACTACCATAAAAATTTCAGATACATTTGAGCTCATTTAGTCCACCTAATGGTGTGATTAGTAAAACTGTTCCAGAGAAAATAGAAAATGTTCAGAAACATTTTCAGGATTTTCTCTGAAATTGTTTAGCTCATATCTTTAGTTAGAGACTTCCAAATTAAGTGAGACCAACTCCATTAGAACCCTCTGAAAATCTAGTTTTCAGAAAGTCATAGTTTGTCTCATGAAAATCCCTAGAACACCCTAAGGGTTCCAATTAAGGTCAAGGACATAATTATTTGTGGAGGGCTCAAATGAGCTTTGCTGCAACTAAAACTTGACCAAGTCTTTGTTTAGGTTGTAACCAAGCCACAGTAAAAGTTTCACAGTCATTAGGTCTGTCTAGTAAGGGTTATAGGCTTCACAACTTCAAAGTTAATACAAAGGCATCTAAATTGATACATACATTGTTCTTATCATGTAGTCGCTAAGGTCGAGGAGGAACCCGAAGTCCTAGACTTCGTTACTCCGGAGGAACAGCTAGCCTACGACCAAGAGCAGCAAGGCAAGCCCCGGTTTGCATTAACCTTTTTACGAATTTTTATTGTTTTGAGCACATACTTGTTTCCCTTTGTTCGTTGCATTAGAGTCTTGATTGGAAACCCAACTGCACAGCCAAGAAAACCATGGGTTGGGTTTAGGATTGAAAACCTCGTTAGCCACTGCATTGCTAGAATAGAGTAGGATTCGGTACAAGTCGAGTAGTTGGAACTACTCGCGAGAATAGGCTAGAGGCACATTGCTCGGGTAGAGATAGCACATGAAACACATGGCAAGAAAATGAGACCGAGCGGAGAGTAAGAGCAGCAGGACTTTGGGGCCTGTGTGCTGTAGCTCCGCTTGTGTCGATTGAGGACCGAGCCGTGTGCGGGCCTGTTGAACAAGCTAGAACAGTACCGAAGACCTACCGGCTATATGGGAACCGGGAAACTGATGTAACTCGGGTAGCTGGGTGTTGAGGCATTGCCCGTCGTTCAGAGGGTAGGTTGAGAGCTCGAGGTGTAAATCAGCTGGCGGCACGGAGATGCGCGTGCAGGGACCTCTTGCTCGGGACGATGGGACCGGTTCAATATTTGGCTAACGGGTGAAAGGTAGTCGCGTACGGCGTCCGTGATGGTTGTTGTAGGCAACATCGAGTACGGGCGTACGTGACGGGTTGTTCGGGTAACCCTGCAGGTGTAAATCGATTATAATCGCCGTCCCTCGCGGTCAGTGAGTACCACTTGTTCACTGTACCGTGACGTAGAAAGAACAGGCTAGTTACATGTTAAAATGTTGCTGATTGAAAGTTGGATATTGATTGTTAATGATATGTTGTAGCTTAGTGCTAACTAAAGTTCTTTTCAACTTTGGGCAAAGTACATGAGAGAAATGCGTTTCTTGTTTGATTGCGGCTCTCTCATGTGCCTTAGCATAAAGTTCTCCACAACCTGCTGCTAAAACTTGAAAGTAAGGTTCTACTAATTAGGCGAGTCCTTGCAAATGATTTTTACCTCATGCAACCCATCACCCTCATGTAGAAGTTCCATGTTTAGGTGAGACGGGTCAGACTTGCTGAGCCTTCGTGCTCACTGCTTGTGTTTGAAGCTTTTGCAGGGTTCTATGAGGAAGGGACTCCCGAAGAGGAGACGGAACCCCAGGAGGGGAACCCCGTCGAGTGGGAGTCGTGCACGCCGCAGAGTTTGTGTGCGTGTGTGCTAGCAAGGACACGTTCGAGGGCTGAACGTGCACTTGATGCTTAGTCTACGCCCGCGAGTGTGGACTAAACTTATTTTGATGTAAACATGTTAATAAACTTGTTTATGTAATAAAGCTTCCGCTTCCGCTTTGTACCTTTGACGTGTGTTATACGGTGCTGTGCAATGCAGCACCCCTCAGCGTGATCCTGGCTCGACAGGACCAGTGGGGTCGTGTCAGCGTGGTATCAGAGCTCGCTTGAGGTCTAACACAGTACAAAGGTTTTTTTTTTCAAAAATCCAGTGAGGAACGAGTTAGTAGCCCGTATAAGGATGTTATTAGCATATAGAAAGTGGCATATTAACCTATTTGTTATGTCGGAAAATCGTGCATCTCGGGACGTTCATGTCTTGGGGGGTGCACGTAAGCGCTGTCCACCAGTGCGCACAAGCTGAAGGGTGGAGCCCCACGGGTGGCAGGTAACCCGACCCGCTTCAGTATCCTCTACGACTCTTCATGTCGTTTGGGGTATTCGAGCAACGTCTGTCCCTGGCGTGCGTGGTGCAACATGGGAGACCCCGTCACGTGGTCTAAAACGTGAACACGTAACTCAAGGCGTGTTTGGCTTGAGAACATCCGGGCGAGTGATGACGGCCGGATGTACCAACTGTATGGATTCCGGGCTCGGTGTGCAGCCGAGTCTGATGATTGGTTGAATTTCTGCAGGTAGCCTTACCACGAAACGGTAGACGTGTAGTATCCGTGTGCGAGTGACGAGTAGTGCCACTGAACTAACGACGCCGGCTAAGTCCGGTATAGGTTTTTCCTTTGTGAGGACGTAGTACCGACATAATCTGGTGACGCCTCGACGTCACACCCAACAAAATGAACAACTTCGTTTAAAATTTGATGGTTTTGATCCAAAGTAGTAAAACTTGATGTAACTCCTTCCCTTGAACAGGATATTCAAAGTTAACAAGCTTTCAACTTATAGGATGTTAAGGACAGAGCACTCTGTTTCCAGCTAAATTAAGGCTGAAGTTAATCAGAGGTTAGAGGTTGAGTTCTTTCGAGGTTGATGTCGTATGATACATCTCTGGAAAGCTTTGGAGGAGCTTTACAACTTTTCTGTTGAGTTCCAGAGGTGTTTCGTCCCTTAACCACTCGAAAAATGCAGTAGAGTTGAAACTGTCCAGAAAACAGGACGGAGCAAAGACTCTCTGTAAATTAAGCATAACTTCCTGCATAAAAATCCAAAAATAGAAAATGAGGTAGTTCTGGAAAGATTATGAGATGGGTTACAACTTTGTAACAGAAAGTTTGTCAGATTAGGAACAGAATTAACTGGGATTCTTGGATCAAATCAGTACCTAAGGCAGGGAGGTGTTGTCCAATTGTTTCCAGAAATTCTGTTAACTTTGACATCTCATAACTTTTGAACCAGAGCAGATCTTAGGCCAACCAAATACTTTCTGGAAATCTATTGAAGTTAACTTTAACTTTGATGTTGAGCTCCAGGACTGGTTTTGCTTTTAACCTGGCCTAAATCAGATTGATATGGAAACTGGTCAGGGCTGTCATGGTAACAGCAGATCAGCAGTCAAATTTGTTTAAAAATTTGAACTATGTTTCCAAGTGTTATGGGTTCAATGACATATCTTATGTTATAACTCAATGGTTTACTGTTTAAATAAATATTTGACATTTCTCAAATATATTTTTACAGATGGCAGCAGATAAACGGTTGGAGAACGGGTGGGTAGTTTCCCACTGTTCTGACCGTAGCGGCTACCCGGAAGCATTGTGGCAAATGCTCCAATATTTCGGGTACAATCAGATGCCGCAATACTTCGCTAAGGAAGAAGGCGAAGAGGGGAACAAGACGTGGACGATCCATGTCGAGGTTCCTGCAGGGCCTACGCCACCCGGTTGGGTGCCATTCACCGTCACGGTGAGAGGAAGACAACCGGAAGGGATGTGGCAAGTGGCAGCCCGTGACACTATGTCATGTTTCTGCCAACTACACGTGCAGGCTATGGAGGGTACTCCATACGCACTCGTTCCGGTGGAGGGACGAGCTCAGCATGTGTGGGGAGAGAGGTACCTGGAGGCAACGGACCCGAATTGCCCAAGGTACAACCCCGCGGAGGCAAACCTCAGCCTCCAAATGAGGGCGGGAAACGCTGTGATGGACAGCCAAGCTGTTCATACGGAGCATCTCGCCACCAAGCTCAAGGAGAGCACAAGCCGTGGAGATCATTTTGAGAGTGCTCACAGTGCACTCCGCAATGTGCTCCTTCCGACGATCAAGCGACTGAATGAACAACACAATCAGTTGCGTCGTCTGAAGAAGGCAAAGAAGAAGGGCCGTGTTGACATCGCGGCGTTGCAAGAGCTGGTGCAGACCCTAACCCAGCAGAATGAGGACCTTGCTCAAGAGCGGGACGACGCTATTGAGGAAGGACAAGGCTGGGAAGAGGACTACAACCAGGCTATGGACGAGGTGCATGCATTGCAGGACCTCGTGCCCCCGGTATTGGGCGTACCGGTAGTCTTGGGTCTTCCAGCCATGGGAGAACCCGGAATGGGAGAAGAGGTGGTAGATCCAGAGCCACCGGCTGAGGTACCGGAGGAGGACGATCCACAGGAAGTCGAGTTCTACTCCGAGTAGGGGGTTACGATTGCCAAGTAGGGCAACTAGGGTAGCGTAACCCAACTTTTGTAATCAGTGACATGTCGTGTAGACAGTAGCGTATGTATAGGTAGTGACGACATGAGCACGACTTCTCGGAGATCCGAGAATAATGTATCTTGTATAAAGTTTATGCTTTATCAATATATGTGAATGTTGTGCAAGTTAATCATGCGTCGCTTCAATACTTACTCCTGTTTATGGAATTTTGAGTAAGACATGTGCTAATTGCTGCTGTGTTGAATTTCAGAATGACGCGTACTCGTGCCAACCCCGATGTTGGAGGTACTAGCCAAGGGGGAGAGACCTCCCAACCACCTCCCGAGGACTCCTCGGGACAGCAGCAGCAACAGCAACGGCAAACACCGCCACCGCCACTGCCAACGGTTACATTGGCCGACATTGTCGCGGCAATGGCAGGTTCACATCAGCAGCATACAGAGCTGCTGCAAACGTTAATTGCGAATACGTCTCGCCCGGAGAGACGTCAAGATCGCGAGGAGCGCCAACAGAGCTCCTACTCCGACTTCCTGGCGACTCATCCCCCTGTATTCTCAAGGGCGGATGAACCGCTTGACGCGGACAACTGGCTCCGCGCCATAGAGATGAAGTTCGGGCTGCTCCAAATCAGCGAGCAGCGCAAGACTCAGTTCGCGGTCCAGCAGCTCCAAGGATCCGCGAGCGCGTGGTGGGCCAACTTTTGTGCTTCACAACCCACCGACCGAGTGATGACCTGGGCGGAGTTTCGGACGGCCTTCCGGGCCTATCATATACCGCCCGGTTTGATGAAGAGGAAGACGCAGGAATTCCTACACCTGCAACAAGGGAGCCGGAACGCGCTGGAGTACTCCAGAGCGTTCAACGATCTCGCACTCTACGCGTCGTATCACGCAGATACGGACGAGAAGCGGCGGGACCACTTTTACCAGGGGCTTAACCCGCTCCTGAAGGACAAGCTGGCGATGTTCAATCGCGGCAGCCTCAACGACATAATTGATGCTGCGATTGTTCAGGAAGACTCCGGCAAGGAGTTGGCGGCGGCAGAGCGAAAGCGAAGCGCGCCACAGAGCAGCGGAGAAAGAGGCGGTCCTTCTCAGAAGTTTCGGATGGTGAATCGCCCACCATCAGGTCCGCGCTGGCAGCCACCACAGCGGTCGATGCCGTTCCGCGGTCGGCCGTATTCTTCACCGGCATTTCGGCCGGCACTGCCAGCACCACCGCAACAACAGCAGCAGCAGCGGGCGATGCCGCGTGCGTTTGCACCTCCGCAACGCATGCCGGGCTTTCGTCCACCAAGTACTCCACCAGCAGCGGCCACATGTTACAAGTGTGGTCGTCCAGGACACTTCGCGAGCAGTTGCCCGGAGAGGCAAGGCGGCGGAGTGGTACCACAGTTTCCGGGGAGGAATCAACCCCGGAACCCTACTAATGCGCGGCGGGCAAACCCTAGGCCCGGCACTGTCCACCAGCTTGCCATTGAGGACGTGCCGGAGGGCGAGCCAATCCTTGCGGGTATGTTCCAACTCCACCAGCATCCCGCTATAGTACTATTTGATTCAGGCGCCACGCATAATTTTATTAGCCAAGCTTTCATTGCTAAACACAGCTTGCCAATACTACCCACCGATAGTCCATATTTAATTTGCTCACCGGGTGGGAAGATTTCAGCAAGCGTAATGGTCTCCAAAACACCGTTATGCTTAGCGGGTAGAGTGTACCCCACGTCTCTCATTATCTTAGAGGGGCAAAAGGTCGATGTCATCCTAGGAATGTCGTGGTTAACCCGCCACGGCGCTGTTTTAGACACCGTCCTTCGAGTCGTGCACTTAAACTCAGAGGTGCACGGTTCTCACTCATTATTTCTGGACAGTCCAGAAATAAAACTTCCAAGTGTCTATCAAGCCACAACCATCAGATTGGAAGACATTCCAGTGGTCCGAGAGTTCCCTGATGTATTCCCGGATGATTTGCCGGGGATGCCACCCGATAGAGAGGTGGAGTTCAAGATTGAACTTGCACCGGGAACCATGCCAATATCCCGAAGGCCGTACAAGATGGCGCCCAAGGAGTTGGCGGAACTGAAGATTCAGCTCACGGACCTTCTGGAGAAGGGTTTTATTAGGCCGAGCTCCTCACCATGGGGTTGTTCGGCACTATTTGTCAAAAAGAAGGATGAAACGTTGCGGCTTTGCGTGGACTACCATCCATTAAATGCCGTAACCATCAAGAACAAGTACCCGTTACCACGGATCGACATGTTGTTTGATCAGTTGGTCGAAGCAAAGGTCTTTTCCAAGATGGATTTAAGATCCGGGTACCATCAGATTAAGATCAGGGCTGAGGACATTCCAAAGACAGCTTTCTCGACAAGGTACGGACTTTATGAGTACCTGGTCATGTCCTTTGGCCTCACCAATGCTCCAGCTCACTTCATGTCTTTAATGAACTCGGTGTTCATGCCGGAGCTGGACAAGTTTGTCGTGGTCTTCATCGACGACATCCTGGTATACTCCAAGTCGGAGGAAGATCACAAGAAACATCTGCGTATAGTCTTGCAACGGCTACGGGATCACAAGTTATACGCAAAGTTCAGCAAATGCGAGTTTTGGATATCGCAAGTGCCTTTCCTCGGGCATATCATCTCAGCGGAGGGTATCGCTGTGGACCCGAGCAAAATCACGCAAGTGCTGAATTGGAAATCCCCGAGAACTGTTCATGAGGTACGGAGTTTCCTCGGACTCGCGGGATATTATCGGAGGTTCATTCCGAACTTCTCGAAAATTGCCAAGCCAATGACAGAGCTGCTGAAGAAGGCTACCAAATATGTTTGGAGTCCAGCATGTGAAGCAGCATTCAAGGCTTTAGTCAAGCACCTGACATCAGCACCGGTTTTGGCGCAGCCAGACACAACAAAACCGTTCGATGTGTACTGCGATGCATCCGGCATTGGGCTCGGATGTGTGCTGATGCAAGACCGAAGAGTGGTCGCGTATGGATCACGGCAGCTTAGGAACCATGAGCAGAATTATCCAACTCACGATTTGGGGCTCGCTGCCGTGGTACTTGCACTGAAGATGTGGAGGCACTACCTACTCGGTAACCTCGTACATTTATATACCGACCACAAAAGCCTCAAGTACATCTTCACTCAGAAGGAGCTGAACATGAGGCAACGAAGATGGTTGGAACTGATAAAGGATTACGAGATAGAGATCCATTATCATCCGGGCAAGGCAAACGTTGTGGCAGACGCGCTAAGCCGCAAGTCACACGTCAATAATCTGACCATCACACCGTTGGAAGAGAGCGAACCACCACTACATGTGATTCCACATGGAGCTCTCTACAACCTAGCTTTGATCCCCACCATCCGTGAAGAGATAGCGGCAGCCCAGAAGAATGATAAGGGCATGTCACATTTACGGAGACGAGTAGACAGTGGGGAGTTGAAATGTTTCCGGAAGGACGGAGACGGCGTCCTATGGTTCAAGGACCGGATCGTCGTACCCCGAAACCCGGAGTTACGGAAGAAAATCTTTGATGAGGCTCACTTATCAAAGTTTTCTATTCACCCCGGCAGCAACAAGATGTATCAGGAACTCAGAAGCAAGTTTTGGTGGACACGGATGAAGCGAGAGACGGCAAAATACGTGTCCGAGTGTGATACATGTCGACGGGTGAAGGCAGACCACATGCGGAAACCGGGACTGCTGCAACCACTGGGTGTTCCTGCCTGGAAGTGGGAGGACGTGAGCATGGATTTCGTCGTCGGTTTACCCACCACCTTACAGAAACATGATTCTGTGTGGGTGATCGTCGATCGGCTCACCAAAGTTGCCCATTTTATCCCGGTCAACACCAACTACAACACCAAGAAGTACGCTGAACTGTACATCTCCCGGATCCTATGCTTATACGGCGTACCCCGTACCATCGTATCGGACCGGGGCACTTTATTTGTGTCCCGTTTTTGGGAGCAGCTACACGCTGCCCTGGGGACGAAGCTGATCCGTAGTTCAGCCTACCACCCGCAGACAGATGGACAAACTGAGCGGGTAAATCAAATCCTAGAAGACATGCTACGAGCTTGCGCTATCGACCACGGCAAGAATTGGGATGATCACTTGCCATTAGCCGAGTTCTCGTACAACAATGGGTACCAAGCCAGCATCAAGATGGCGCCCTACGAGGCGCTATACGGCAGGAAATGCCGCACACCACTGAACTGGTGTGAATCTGGCGAGAGGGTTACCTTCGGGATTGATCTTGTCAACAACGCGGAAGAAAAGGTTCGATTAATTCAAGCGAACCTAAAAGCCGCTCAATCCCGACAGAAACAGTATGCGGACCGGAGAAGGCGTCCGTTACAATTCGAAGCTGGAGACCACGTATATCTACGAGTGTCTCCAATGAAGGGCGTAAACAGATTTGGGGTGAGGGGAAAGTTGGCACCCCGATTCATCGGTCCATTCCAGATTACCGAAAGATGTGGATCGGTGGCATACCGGCTAAGATTACCAGAAGCACTTTCCGGTGTGCACGACGTCTTTCACATTTCCCAGCTGAGGAAGTGTCTCAAGCTATCAACTACCATTCAGCTGGAAGACATTGAAGAACTGCAACCGGATCTCACCTATCGGGAGGAACCGGTGCAGATTATTGATGAAAAGGCCCGAACCACACGCAACCGTACGTTGTGGTTCTACAAGGTTCTATGGAGTAATCACTCCATGGACGAAGCGACATGGGAGAGCGAAGAATTCCTTCGCACTAACTACCCCGACTTTTTCACGTCGCATATTCGGTAATTTTCCACCGTCCTCTCTCTCATTTCACCTTATAATCTCGGGACGAGATTCTTTTAAGGGGGGAGGAATGTAAGGGCCTCAGTTTTTGACACTCATTTGCAGTGTTCATCACCACACCACACACCTCATTTGAGGAAGAATGATGAACACAAATAAAGAGCAAGTAACAATTATCAACATGCTCATTAGGGAACAAACTCACACATTGCAAAAGTGGTACTTCCCACATGTGATATAGATGGGCTGGACATATGAAAACTCCTACACTTTGCTAAGGATGTCCATGCCAAGTTCCACCCAAATTCAAAACCTTTTTGAGGTCATTTTGGGTATAGTTAGGAAGAGGGCAGTTTGAAACCATATTCAAATTCAAACTGTTTTCACCCACTGAATTTAAAAGTGGAAGGCATATTCTTGCTCAGCACATTTTTGTGAGCTCACACACCAATTTTCACTCCATTTGGAGTTGATCTTGACATGAGCTAAGGGGGAGAAATTCAAACTTTATTTGAATTTCAAACTGCACTTGTGCTGAAATTCATTCAAACCAAACCTCATTTGAACTTTGATCAATTCAAATGGCTCTTGGGTGAATAATTTGAATTGCCAAGGGTAGAATAGGGTTCACTGTTTACCACAGCTGTTAGGAATAAATTTCAGAGGTTAAAAGAGAAGTGGGACCCACATGTCAGCCTCTGCCTCAAAGCAAACCGACTGAACCACAGTTCAGTCGGTTCCCGGCAGCTGTGCGCGCGCGCCACCGAAGGGGGCAGCCGGCGCCAGCTCCTGCTGCGTGCCCCAAGCCGGAGACCAGCCGGCCGGGCTATTTATTCCCCCCCCCGGCGTGCTTCAGTCACCATTTCCCCGAGCTACCGACGTGCGCGACTGCTTTTCCCACTGCCATCACTAGCGCTCGAGTTCCTGCTTGATCAAGCCGATCGCAGCCCCCTCTTTCCATTCCAAGGTCCCAGCAAGGTACTAACAACCATCCTCCATCCTTCCCATTGATAGAAATCGATTGAAACCGAGTGATATCGGCTGTGCCGAAAGATCAAACTCGGAACTGGAAACCGCCGCACCTCGGGCTCTCGTGGACAGCCCAACCTGGGCGTTGTCACGCCCGAGCCAAGGCACCCTTGGACGCGCAAGTGATCGGTGCTGCTCATCCCCGAGCCACAGCTCGAGTGGTTGCTCACCGGCGGCGAATTTCCACTTTTCCCCTTTCTGTGTGCAGAACGACCTTCGGGTACGATTCTGTTTAATTCGTGCTCTAGAAAGGATTAGAGGGCCTCAGGCCACTCCCACACGAACTAGACACGGTGACGCACAAGTTGCCTTCACAACTCTGGGCCGGAGAACTTCTGTGCCCGGCGTAATTTAAGGTCTACTAATGGCGGAACGCACGGGGGGTATCGGGCGCACGGTGAGGACCTATTTCGGGCCTTCCCCGAGCTGCCCCGAGTTCATGTCGACCTTCTCTGAGGTCCACTGATGCTCCCCGACCGGTTTCCCAAGTAGCTGAGGCACTAGGAGCATCAGCCGACATGGCCGAAGTCGTTCCGATATGGCGGCTCGTCGCCGACCATGCTCCGGCCGTTGTCATGAGCAGCTGACCCTCGGATCATGTTCCCCAAGTAAAAGTAGGCAGGGGCGGCCAGAATCAAGAAGTTTGGAGCGGTACAGCAGCCAGCGGCGAGCTCTCCGGCGAGGTCCCTCGGCGGCGGAGCGCGGGTGTCGCGAGGTTGAAGAAGGGGGTGGACCCCAGCTGTCAGCGGCCGATATTTTGAATCGGGATCCGGCTGCGGTCGGGATCGGGTGTGCTGGCGCGCAAAAGCCTTGTGGGCCGCGGTGTGCTGTCGCTTCGGCGTGCGACGCGTGTCCCCTGGGCCCACGCGCGAGTTTAAACTTTTCCCTGATTTTCAGATTTCCTTCAAACTTCAAATCCTTATAACTTTGGCTAGAAAGCTCCAAATTGAGTGAACCAAATTTTGCTGGATTCAGCTCTCTGAGTACTTTCCAGAAAATCAAGTGTCACTTCATGAAATTCCTTAATTCTCCAGAATTAATTCCTCAAAGTTTAAACTGTTAGGAATTTTAACTGGAGAATCCTTTGGAGGAAAATCCTGAAATTTTGCTGAGATGTTCACCAAAATATCCTTGAACTACCATAAAATTTCAGATCCATTTGAGCTCATTTAGTCCACCTAATGGTGTGATTAGTAAAACTGTTCCAGAGAAAATAGAAAATGTTCAGAAACATTTTCAGGATTTTCTCTGAAATTGTTTAGCTCATATCTTTAGTTAGAGACTTCCAAATTAAGTGAGACCAACTCCATTAGAACCCTCTGAAAATCTAGTTTTCAGAAAGTCATAGTTTGTCTCATGAAAATCCCTAGAACACCCTAAGGGTTCCAATTAAGATCAAGGACATAATTATTTGTGGAGGGCTCAAATGAGCTTTGCTGCAACTAAAACTTGACCAAGTCTTTGTTTAGGTTGTAACCAAGCCACAGTAAAAGTTTCACAGTCATTAGGTCTGTCTAGTAAGGGTTATAGGCTTCACAACTTCAAAGTTAATACAAAGGCATCTAAATTGATACATACATTGTTCTTATCATGTAGTCGCTAAGGTCGAGGAGGAACCCGAAGTCCTAGACTTCGTTACTCCGGAGGAACAGCTAGCCTACGACCAAGAGCAGCAAGGCAAGCCCCGGTTTGCATTAACCTTTTTACGAATTTTTATTGTTTTGAGCACATACTTGTTTCCCTTTGTTCGTTGCATTAGAGTCTTGATTGGAAACCCAACTGCACAGCCAAGAAAACCATGGGTTGGGTTTAGGATTGAAAACCTCGTTAGCCACTGCATTGCTAGAATAGAGTAGGATTCGGTACAAGTCGAGTAGTTGGAACTACTCGCGAGAATAGGCTAGAGGCACATTGCTCGGGTAGAGATAGCACATGAAACACATGGCAAGAAAATGAGACTGAGCGGAGAGTAAGAGCAGCAGGACTTTGGGGCCTGTGTGCTGTAGCTCCGCTTGTGTCGATTGAGGACCGAGCCGTGTGCGGGCCTGTTGAACAAGCTAGAACAGTACCGAAGACCTACCGGCTATATGGGAACCGGGAAACTGATGTAACTCGGGTAGCTGGGTGTTGAGGCATTGCCCGTCGTTCAGAGGGTAGGTTGAGAGCTCGAGGTGTAAATCAGCTGGCGGCACGGAGATGCGCGTGCAGGGACCTCTTGCTCGGGACGATGGGACCGGTTCAATATTTGGCTAACGGGTGAAAGGTAGTCGCGTACGGCGTCCGTGATGGTTGTTGTAGGCAACATCGAGTACGGGCATACGTGACGGGTTGTTCGGGTAACCCTGCAGGTGTAAATCGATTATAATCGCCGTCCCTCGCGGTCAGTGAGTACCACTTGTTCACTGTACCGTGACGTAGAAAGAACAGGCTAGTTACATGTTAAAATGTTGCTGATTGAAAGTTGGATATTGATTGTTAATGATATGTTGTAGCTTAGTGCTAACTAAAGTTCTTTTCAACTTTGGGCAAAGTACATGAGAGAAATGCGTTTCTTGCTTGATTGCGGCTCTCTCATGTGCCTTAGCATAAAGTTCTCCACAACCTGCTGCTAAAACTTGAAAGTAAGGTTCTACTAATTAGGCGAGTCCTTGCAAATGATTTTTACCTCATGCAACCCATCACCCTCATGTAGAAGTTCCATGTTTAGGTGAGACGGGTCAGACTTGCTGAGCCTTCGTGCTCACTGCTTGTGTTTGAAGCTTTTGCAGGGTTCTATGAGGAAGGGACTCCCGAAGAGGAGACGGAACCCCAGGAGGGGAACCCCGTCGAGTGGGAGTCGTGCACGCCGCAGAGTTTGTGTGCGTGTGTGCTAGCAAGGACACGTTCGAGGGCTGAACGTGCACTTGATGCTTAGTCTACGCCCGCGAGTGTGGACTAAACTTATTTTGATGTAAACATGTTAATAAACTTGTTTATGTAATAAAGCTTCCGCTTCCGCTTTGTACCTTTGACGTGTGTTATACGGTGCTGTGCAATGCAGCACCCCTCAGCGTGATCCTGGCTCGACAGGACCAGTGGGGTCGTGTCACGGGCGCGAGAGAACGGCGGGAGGAAGACGAAGCCGGCTGGCCCACGTGTCAGCGGCTGAAGAATTTAAATCGGGATCGGGTGTGGCCAGGGATCGGTTGTGCTGGTGCGCAAATACCCTGTGGTATCTCCGGTGTGCCGGACACCTCCGCGCTCGACACGTGTGGTATCTCCGGTGTGCCGGACACCTCCGCGCTCGACACGTGTCCCCGCGGGCCCTGAGAGTTTAAACTTTTCCCCCGATTTTTAGAATTCTTCCAAACTTCAAATCCTCATAACTTTGGCTAGAAAGCTCCAAATCGGGTGAACCAAATTTTGTTGGATTCAGCTCTCTGAGCACTTTCCAGCAATACCAAATTCAGCTCATGAAAGTGAATAGTTTTCCAGAATTAAATCCCTAAAGTTTAAACTGTTGGGAATTTTATCTGGAGAACTACTTTATGAAAAATTCTGAAATTTGGCTGAAAGGTTCATTAGAAAATCCCTGAATCCCAGTAAAATTTTCCTACTCATCCAAGTTAATTTAGTTACCCTAATTGGGTGATTAAGGGAACTGCCCAGAGAAAATAGAAAAAATGTACAGAAACATTTTTCAGATTTTCTCCAATCTTAATTAGGACATAACTTTCTGTAGAATTCTTCAAATGACATGAAACCAACTCCATTAGAATCATCCTAAATTCTAGTTTCCAGAAAGTAATGGTGGGAGCCATGAAAAACCCTGGAATTACTTAGAGGCTCAATTATTGACCAAAGAGGCTTTTATTTGTACTAGGTTCAATTGAACTTTGTTTCAAATAAAACTTGGTCACAACTCTGGCTAGGACCCTACTAATCCACCATAAAAATTTCAGAACCAAAGGGGAGGGCTAGCTAGAGTTATTAACAATTATGTATTTAAGTTCACACATTGCATTTAAATTTACATGTAGTATTGTATTCAACGTGTAGCCATTGAAGAAGAGACCCCGGAAGTGCTGGATTTCCTTCTTCCGGATGAAGAACTAACTACTGACCAGCAGCAACAAGGCAAGCCCCGGTTTGCATTAACCTTTTTATAAGTTTTATTTTGTTTACATGTGTCATATAAGGTATGATTGTGCATTAGGTGTAGGATGGATGGACCCCCACTTGCATAACCATAATTTTTCCCAAGAGTGAGGGTAGTGTCTAAGACCTCGAGTAGATAGGCTAAGCTTAAAGATTCATAGGGCTTCGGTACAAGTCGAGTAGTTGGAATCTACTCGCGAGATAGGCTTGGGACGCACGGGTTCGGTTGAGTGATGTGAGATCACATTAGTAATGAAAATGAGACTGGACAGGGGCTAGGGCGCAGCAAGAGGGAGTCTTGTGTGCGCAGCCCTGTCCGTGTCGATTGAGGACCGAGCCGTGTGCGGCCCATGCTGATCAAGTTTGAACGTACCGAAGGCATATCGGATATATGGGCCCCGATAAACCGATGTAGCCTAAACCTCCGGGCGTCGAGGCATAACGCACCGATTTATAGGTGTAGGCTGAGGGCAGCAAGGTGGAAATCTGCCAACGGGCATAGAGAGATGCTCCGTGTGGGGAACCTCCTGCTCGTTTCGGTGCGACCGGTTCGACGTTTGGGCTGTTGGGTGAAAGGTTGTCCCGTACGACATCGAGTGAGCGTGCTATGCAGCTCCACGGGTGGGCGTACGTGACGTGCTCTTTGGGTTTTCCCTGCAGGTGTATATCGAGTCGATTCGCCGTCCCTCGCGGTGAAGAGTACCACTTGGTCACTGAGTCGTGACGTAGACTAATGAATGAAATATGGTGATTCAATACTGCTGATTTGATATAACTGCATTGCTACATGTGTGCCACCAAATATTGCTTACTAAATTTCAGATTCTTGAACTGTTAACTTGTTGCTAAAAGTTGAACTAAGGATGAACTTGTAGGCGAGTCCATTTGTTGCAATATGACCATCCTATGTCATGGTACACCTCATGTAGAGTTTCATGCTTAGGTGAGTCGGTTAAGCCTTGCTAAGCCTTCGTGCTCACGGTTGCTGCTTAAGTGTTTTTCAGGTGAGGAGCCACCCACGGGCTCGGAGTACGAGCCCACCGGCGAGGGTTACCCTCCGTCGGGGACCACGGCTGAGTGGGAGCCATACACGCCGAGCTGAGCTGAGACGTGCAGCTAGTGTGGGTTGCCCTAGGGCTGGGAAACCGACTTTTGCTAGATAGGCGGGCGTGAGTTGTACAAAAGAAACTTCCGCTGTGTAATAAAAGACCCTAGTTTGTAACTGAGAAGTGTACTACTTTGTACATTCAGTTTGTTTCCCGTGTAATATAATGAGTTCTTATGACGTGTGCTGTCGGGTGTCGCATCGCGCGGCACCACCCTCTGCGATCCTGGATGAGCGGATCCCGGTCCGCCACACAGCGGAAGTCAGTAACATCTCACGTCGAATACCTAAGAAGCACCGAGAAGAGGTCCAGCCCGCGGACTCCTCTCGCTAGCAACACGAATACATGGCAGCGGCTAGGTTCTCCAGGTGTGACATGACTCAGAAGTTCCCGAGTCTCACCGGACAACTCTCTTTATAGCGTCGAGGTTTACCTGCAAAACCACTTATATAGCAAGGGTGAGCACAAAGGCTCAGCAAGACTTAACTGTCTCTCCTAAGACATGAAACTCTACATGAAAGTAACCAAAGATTTAAACCTGTCATTTGTGAAAAGACTCGCCTACGAGTTCATCCTTATCTTTCAGATTTTAGCCACAATACTATTGACCTTGCGCCCAGCAACATTGGAACTCCACAATCAAACAAGAAACGCTTCATTCCAATGTTACTTGTCCCAAGGTGAAAAATAACTTTAGTTTGCTCTATCTCTACTTCAAACATGGTTTTCATGCAATTTATAATTAGCATAACAGCATTTAAAACTTTTGCAAACTATTTCCACACAACTTGATTACTACGTCACAGCGCAGTGAGCAAGCGGTACTCATAACCGCGAGGGATGGTGATTCGAATCAAACACTACCCGGATAACTCGACACATACGCCCGCCTCTGAAGACCCAACTCTAGCGTCCTTCATTACATCGTATGTTGCAACCTTTCTCAGGCCACTAAACTGTAGAGCCGGTCAAGCCGTCTCGGGCTCATAGGTCTAACGAGACGATGTGGTATGCCTCTACACTCTAGTGAACCTGGTACATCGGTTTCCTGGTTCCCATATATCAGTAAGCATCCGGTACACAACTCAATACTTGCTCCCAGGGCCGCATACGCTTCGGTCCTTGACCGAAACGGGCAGAGCTACTCGACCAAGACCTCGTCTTGTCGCTGCCTAACCCTCCTGCCCGGTCTCATCTTTAGAAATGTAAACTTTAGTTTGGCTCTCTTACCAGCCACCCTTATGTGATCCTAAAAACAAGCTCGCGAGTAGATTCCAACTACTCGTCTTCTACCGGATGCCCTAGTCTATTTAGCATGGGCTTATTCTACAGCGATGACACAATGCTACCCTTGACCTCAGGGTTCATGTTTGGTTATGCAAGTGGAGTATAAAACATCCTTGACCTAATGCACATACAAACTTTGACCCATAGTAGTGAACAAATGAAAAACTTTAGAAAACACCTTAAATACAAACCGGGGCTTGCCTTGGTTTTGCAGGTAACTAAAGTAAGATAAGATGAAGTTAGTTGCTGATGATGACTTGAAGCTTAATCCCTGCCTTCTTGCTCCTTGATCAAATCTTCACTTATCCACGTTTAACCACTACACGTTATGAATATATATACATGTTTAATTATAAATCCTATTGCTAACAAGTGCTAAAGACAAGTTTGAAACTGTAACTTTGTTTAAGAATTTAAAATGAAACTGGGGGTGGTGGTTTGGGTGTGTGTCTAAGCACCATCATCAAGTGAGGAGTGAGGTTCATCACTTGGGTGGTGATCTCCTAATTGGTTGAACAGAACACTATTGATCCAAGGCTCCAATGGAGCTGGAAATTTTCTTGTGAGTTCCTTGTCACAAGAAAGTCCTCTGGACCAAAATTCAGAATAATTCACTAAGTAGATCACCCAGAGCAATTCCCTAAGCATTTAGGTAAAAAGGAATTAATTCTGAATAAATTTGCATTTTCATGCCGATTCAAGTGCTACAATTTCATGCATAGCTCAGGGAGCATGCATGATTTTTCCTAGTATTTCTGGAGCTAAGGAATGGCTAGAACTGAATTTCCAAGTTTTGGAAATTCCCTGAAAATGTTTCTATGCTTATTTGAATGCAGAAAATTGGAATTAGAATTACCCTAACTAAATCAACTTTAAATGAGCTGAAACTTTTACAGGAGTCTCCTAATATCCTAAAGAATATTCTGGAAAAATTTGGGGAATTTCGGATGAACCAAACTCCCTCTAAAATTCTTTTGCTGAAAAGCTTTAAAGAATTTTCCAGAATTTTCTGTGGGTTTTCATTCAAATTTGGTTGCATATTTGTATAGAGCTTTTCATCCTGAATCCAACCCAATTTGAATCACTAAATTTGGAGCTCCCTAGCAAAAGTTATGAGGTTCTAAAGTTTAAACTAAATCTGGAATTCAAACTAAATTCGGGAAAAGTTCAAACTCGGCCTGTGGGTCCAGGGGACCACGTGTCATGCGCTGGGGACAACCACACGGGGCCACAGTATCATTTCCCGCGCTGTCGCAAAGGATCCGACTCCGCAGAAAATCCCGGCCGGTCCTCCCCTCACTGACAGTGGGCCTGACGCCCTCGTCTTCTACCTCTGGACGCCCGCGTGACCCCGCCGCCAAAGCTCGCCGGAGATCATCAGAATCCGGCTTCCCGGCCGCCTCTCGGCCTGTTACTCGCCGCCCGGGGGTTTTCGGGGACGAGGAACTCATCTAGGGGGTCAGCCCACGCTCTAGGAGTCCGGAACCAGGTTGGCGGCGTGCAACGACATCGGTGGAGCTTCGGTGCCGATGACCGATCGCTTCAGCCCACAACAACCTCAAGGGATCGGCTCTACAGCATCAGTGACGCCTAAAGAAGCTCGACATGGCCACAACGTAGCTCGGGAACGACGGCTACTAGGACTTCACCGAGCACCCGATCGTTCCCGCCATGGCTGCCGAAGCAAAAACTCGAAATTAGGTGCAACCGCTCAATTCTAAGCTAGGGTTACGAAGGAAAAAGGTTCACTATCCATTCTAGCTCCTGATTGTGCAAAATGAGCAGCTTTAACAGCAAATTGAGTGTTAATTTCAACAATTCTTACCCGCGGGTAGGTTTTCCTCATCCGAGGGAAAAACTTGAAATTCCGGAGCTATGTCGCACGGATTGCTCTGAAATTTGGAGAGGAGCAGCGCAGGGAGTTGGCGCGCCTTGGGGTGCGCTCGTTCAGTCGTGAAACTGGCCGGTGTGTGCTGCCCACGAGAGCCCGACGTCGGTTTCCACCAGTTGCACCTCGGCTTCGGCGCTGATCCTCAAAATACGGCCGACAGGAGCCCCGAACGCGGGAGCTGAGCTGGGGAAACTCTTGTGCACGCGCTGGCGCTCCTTTTTTGTGTTGATCGCTTGAGCAGTCGGGGAGCGATGCCGGCTTAGGATCGCTGAGAACGGACGCGGCGCCGGCGGCTATTGTTTGGGCGCGAGAGCAGACGAAGACCACGGGTACGAGTAAGAGGCTTCGTGTTTGCTTCGGTGGGAGAGATAAGCGCCGGGTTCACCGCCTCTGGCGCCCGCGCGTGGGGGTGGGGAGCTCGAGCAGGAGGTGGCGGTAGCCGCTTCTCGGTGGCGCCCTCGTGGACTGTTCGGTTGAACCGATAGCAGAGGCTGAAGACTTAGTTAGTAAGCTTAATCTCCCCTCTCAATGACAATTGGGGCCCACAGCCCCTCGCTGCACCAAAAGATCTCCAAATTTTGATCCATTGCAAATTCAGCTATGAGGGATCCAAATTCAAAAGCCATTTTGCCATTTGACAATTTGTGCCACAGTTTCAAATTTAAATTCAAATTTGGATGGAATTCACAAGTTCCTTTGATATTCCTATCAAAGCACCTCCAAATTTGCTCCAAATTTGCCTCCTCTACAAATTTAACCTGGGGAGTTTGAATATGCCCTCTGATCTTTGAGTTGGTCATTGCAAATACAACTTTTTAAACAACAGTTTGAATTTCCTCTTTTGAAACATGCCCTTCTTCTTTTTGGAAGTGACCCTCTTATTTCAAACTGAATTCAAAGTTTTATAGCACATGCCAACACTTTCATGAGTAAACAAAAGTTTTTATAAGTCCCATTTCTTGTATTCAAACTCAACTTTATTCATAGCTCAAGTTCTCTATTTACAAGTTTTGGGACTTTTACAGAAAGCCCAGTGCTTCCCTATGGATTGGACCGGTAAATTCGGCTCCCAAATGCACCTAGAGGGAATTTTGACCCGTGGTTTTTTGGACCCAGGATTTGGTCAGGATCCCTCTAGAATTCTGGGAGAGGCCCTGAAGTGGAAGCAAGGGGGACTCCAGCTGCATGAGATTTAGGACAACCCTTTAAAGTAACTTAATAAATTTATTCTATGCCGCCATATTGATAGATGCTTGTGCTTTCCTTTTTGACAGCACCTGTTAAGCAAGCAAAGCTTGATTCAGAAAATTGCTAGATGTACTCAAAAAATTCATTTTTGATTTCCCTCTACAGCTGTAACTATCACAATGATATGTTATAGCTTACAAGTTTCTGCACTGCGTAGTTCTCTGTTATGTTTTCAAATAGAGCAAATGTAAATTATGACTCGAGTGTAACATGACCATTAGTTTGTACCGACTTGTAAACTGAGATACTTCATTCAGTTAAAACTTAAACAAATGGTAGGGACGACTTGTTTCTTGAAGTCGTCACTCTGACTAAAATGTTTATTTCTCGAGAACATTCTTACAATCATCACAGCCGAGCAGGTAACTATTTGGGTTCTTTACTGAAAAAATAATAATATGCCCGTTGAGATGGCAGCATACCTTGCATCTCGAAACTTATTTAGTTTTATTTCATTGGATCGAGCGTGGAGTAGCATAAACGAAATTTGCGTCGTTTGCACACGTCTGTTACTTGCTAAGAATGGAAATCTACGTATCATCGTAACACAGAGTAGCAACACCATGATAGGAAAAACATGTCCAGAGAAAGCTAATCTAGCTAGATACGTAACCACTTAACAAACAATGCAGAAAACATCCATTTTTCTTGTATACAAAGGCTTGGCAGAACCTCAATTGGACATCAACTTTATTAGTTTCAGATAACAGGTCGATTTTGCTGCATATGCACGTATAGGAGCCATGGATAACATTTGTAGGGTTCAATTATTATTGTTTGTTTTATTTGTTACTTAAGATAAAAGGTTAAGACATCATTAATCGGATGGGATCCTTTGGACAGCTAATCTAATCAGATGGGGCTCATTGGGCGTGGATGTGTAACACCATTGTCGACGACAAGAAGTGGACCAGGCGTCACTGTTTTCACCACCTCAAATGCTTGAGCACGCGTTGGAAGTCGATGGCATTGTGTGGAGCCTGGAAGTTTTTGAAATAAGCTACATAAATGAGGATATATGTGAGAAGAGGCACTCAGAGCGGTGGTTGTGTCCACTGGCTGGGAGGGCGTATTTCTGGGTTCGATCTCTGATGTCGCACCAAAACACAATAGAGGTCAACCTTGTTGTATTTCCCTAAAAATGAGGATCTATTTGGACATATAGGAATTTCAGGAGAGGTTTATGCATGTTTACTTGCATGTTGAACTATTTCTTGTGGAGTTCCTATATATACTTTAAACTAGACCACACTTATTTGTAACTTCTATAAATTTTATTAACTCTAGCTACTAATGCCTACTTGCATATATTGCTCATGTAATGATCTCTATGTTCCAAGTGGATGTATACTAAACTTAAGAATTAATTACATATATAGATTGAACATCTCATCTGCAAAATTTTGAAGTTATTTACCAATAGCATAAACCGAATTTAACATGTATAGTCACCAACAAACTGCCCTAATGTATTAGTGGGATCATTCAGATTGTTACAATCACATGGTTGTTTGAAATGGATTCTACAAGAACCTATAGTATGGTCAGCCATCATCATAAATACCGTTTTTGCCATCCTATGCAGTTTTATCACGGTAAACTGCAGACTACTTAATAGCACAACTTGCTTGAAAATCAAATAAATTTGAAGTCAAGGTAGAACTTAACTAAAATCAGGATAGATATAGACATATATAACACTTATATGTAACTTGTCTCTTGACCATAGCTAGGTCCATCTCACGCATCCTATCTTTTCACTTTCCACGCATCCCACGCAAAAATCCATCGCACTTCCAAGACTTTTTACATTTTACTTCCCAACCGAATCTTTTCACTTCTCCTTCTTTCGTTCATTTTCTTTCCTTTTTGTTTACCCCTTCTGTTCATTGTTGTGTCCTTTTAATTGGCACTGACAATTGAATAAAAAATGATGTCTTCATCGATCAGTTAGGGCCATGTATATATAAGCAACTTTAACTCCCCAGCTCAACTGCACCGTTGAATTTGTGAATAGCTGCTACTACCTGCTCAATCGTTAGTACTGTTTAGAAGAAAATATATGGACATAACTAACATATGTGCGTAAGTACTATATAGCCATGCATAAACCTCAACAGTTTTGCGCATAGGGGTATATCTCCTAAAAGTCTTTGATCACCAACTAAGACATGTAAATGCATCTTGCACATAAGATAGAAAAAAATCCATGCAACAATGTTGTAAATCCTTGAAACATTTATCAGATTCCTACTACGTGTCCTCCACACAATTCTTTAAGTGGCTGAGCGAAACAAACCGATCGTGTGCTATTAGCTATTCGCCTCGGCCCGATCGGTTTATATTACTCGCTTTCAGATTCATGCAAACGACACATGACAGAAATCTGAGATGTGTTACATAGGGAAGAATTTACAACACTATTGTATAGAATTTTTTAGTGGTGGACGCTCAGTTAATTAGGTTAAATTGGATTGGTTAATTTGGTTATGAAAAAATTCGTTTATGGAGAATTGATAACCGAATTTGATCTAAAAAAGTCATAACCGCACAAGTTACGGTTAATTCGGTTCGGTTTTGTGTTAACCACATTTTAATTTGCAATAAAATGTATTGGATGAAAATGACAATAAACATATAAAAAAGTAAATATATATATATAAATGACATGTATGCACCGATGATGGGTGAAGATTATTAAAATTAGGTTGGACTACATGAAAATTTTTGATCAGGATGAAAATTAATACTATTAAGCTTTATTTTTATGGGTTATTGGGTAGTGTAGGTTAAATTGGTTAATTCGATGTGAAAACCGAATTAAATTTGGTTAACCGGAATACTTTAAAATGAAAACCAGATTTAACCGAAGATTTAGCTTAACTGCAAATTTCAGTTTGACTCGGTGCGGTTCGGTTCCGTTCGGTTTTGCGGTGGTTGGTTAACCACGTCCACCCCTAGAATTTTTTACTATATAAAACTACCCATAAAGTACATACACCTATATATGTATAACCAAATGTACACTACCTACTCACATTAATCATGTGTTGGTGGCCTGTATAACAACGAGTTGATTTACCAACCTCCCCTCAAACAACACGGCAAAATAATCTACACTCTCTCTTCTATCAAACAATGGTTCGTCCCAGCCATTAGTGGTTTTGGATCGACCCAGGAGAGCAAGGACCCTTGATTACCCTGCAATTATATTTGGCATTCATCCTTCACAATGATGGTGCAGGCTTTTATTTCTATCTACATTGATAGCAACACAAGCTTATATCTTCAGTTATTGCTAGCTAGAACGACATTGATCCGTTTAAGCTGTTCAACACGTACTCATCGACCAAGCTTGAGTCTCCCAACACAAAATCTTGGTAGTCGAGCAGCCAGTCGGTTGCGCCGTCCCATGGTAGCAACGCCAGATCGGCCGCGATGCTGCTGCACTCGTCGACGTTGCCAGCAAAGCTGAGCCACGGGTCGTCGCCTGTTGGCATGCCCTCTTCCAACAGCCACTTCACGAGCGGGTCCTGGTCATGGCTGCTGCTGCTGCTACCGCCGGTGCTGGTAGTGTTCGTGCTCGACTCCGGCAAGCTAGAGCCATCTGCAGAAAAGTCTCTGGCGTCGTCCTTTGGGCGCTGCTTCTTGGTCACCTCGTTGGAGTTGGACTCGGCCATGAATGCGGACTGCGAGGCAGTAGTAGCCGGACTACCCGTCCGGTCGAGAGGCTCGTGCATGACCGGGTCGATGCCCATCTTGATTAGCTTCTTCTTGATATGTGTGTTCCAATGGTTTTTGATCTCGTTGTCGGTCCTGCCCGGTAGCCTCGCAGCAATTTTAGACCATCTGCATAGACGAAACAATTATACTTCATCACTACATATATGCTTTTACATATATTGCTGTGAAAACTATAGACATCATTTCTTCTGTTGATTACTTTTTTTCCTGAAAAACTTTTTGCTGATTCGAAATGTCATAAGAAAGACCTCAAACGATCTTTCGATCTCATTTTTACCGTTAAGCTACGGTGGGAATGAGGAATAGCATTTGTAGATTGACAGCTAAACAACTAAGTGGTTGGTAGAGTGTTCCTTACAGGAAAAGGAATACTCTAGGACCTTTCCATTTCTCAATTTACAAAGTGGATCAAAGCGCGATGGTTTCCATTTGTGAATTCAACGTGCAGATTTCGTAACCACTGAAGTCGAAATAGTTGCCAGTTCTCTAGTTTACACATCAAGAAGGTGATCCAAAAACATAAGTGGCGTTGGTGAAATTTATCATTCTACGGCTATGACATCGCAGGCCTAAAGTGATAAAGCACAGCTTGAAGAACACCGACATATGCATATGTCATGCAACATAATTTGTTGGATGTTAATGTCCAATTTATACATCATAGCGATGAGGTGAGCAAACTGAATATTCAGAAGATAACACCCTAATAATTCAGGCTACATTAGAATCTTTATACGTGAATAGTCAACTATAGAATGTTCGTTAGTACAAATTCAAGTCATGGTTCTAGGAAGTTAGTTTAATTATCATGTTATTGGCCGTACAATAGACAGAATGGTTTTCGATTTATTTTTTAAAAAAAATACAAACCGCTGTCATACAAAACAATGTAAAAAATCATTAGTAGTTAGGAGGTTCACCATACTTTTGTATCTGAGCCAGAACCAACTTCACTGTCCTATTGGTCTACTTTCTGAATATGAACCTCTTCCAGTGCATTAACATTCCACATGCATGTGCCACCCATCTAACTCGTCTACAACTTTTTTCAAGATATATCTACATCAGTTGGTAAGTTAGTGACTGAGGCTATTGATTACCTTCTGCCAAAAGTAAAACCAGCACTAACATATATGCATGACCATATCAAGGACCACAAAGAAACACGTTCATCCTAGAATATATAAGAAGCTAACGCACCAGTATGTCATGCTACCGACTACAGTGGTTTCTATGTTTCAACGTAAAGTTATGAAAAAATTTAGAGCACCATAATTGTCAAGTTCTTCTCAGTATAATAACACCAAACTGTACTGCGTATTTGAGGAAAAAAGACTGCTACTTAGAAGAATGGACAAGAAGAAAGGGAATATAATACAGTAAAAAAAATGTAAATTGTTGACTTCTTCACGTACGGTATGTAGTTATTTATGTTAAAAAGCTTGCTTCCAAGGACTTTTCCTACTCTATGTTTCGTCTCATTCAAGAACAATCAAACAGCTAGCAGACCAGTGTTTCGCCCTTTGACAACGATATCACCCTCGTGCAGTCTAATTATGCCTGCATGGTCTCTACTGCCACCTCTGAATTTAATTTGTTGCTTTATGATGGATACATTTGGAATTTTTTTTCGTCTGAGATTACAAATCAGTGGACAGTAACTCGATCGTCTGCTAAATGGGTGTGTCGACAAGCAACTACGACCGTGCAACAGCCCACGATCCTTTAATGAATTTTTGCACAACGATAGATGATAACATATGTATGTATACTGTGCCGGCCATTGGTCAAACAAATCAAATTAATTTTATCTCGGCGTTGATGGGCTATAACGAGACGTGAACACATGGCAACATTTTAAGCTGTCTTGAGTGCATGCATGAACACATATGCATGCGCGCATGCATGGCGTGACGGATGGATGGATATGATGCATCACCTGTTGCCGAGCTTGGCGTGGAGGTTGATGACGACCTGCTCCTCGGCGCCGGTGAGGAGCCCGCTTGAGGTCGGGACGGAGGTAGTTGGTCCAGCGCAGGCGGCAGCTCTTGCCGCACCGCAGCAGCCCGGCCAGCTTGGGCACGGCGCGCCAGCAGCAATGACCGTTGGTGAGGATGAAGCTGAAGAGCTTCCGGTCCTCCTCCGCCGTCCACGGCCCCCGCTTCACCCCCAGCTTGTCGCAGCACGGCTGCCGTCCCATCCCGATCCCAACTGATGACCGTGCCGGCCGGCCGTCACGAGCAGCAGCCCGCGCGCGCACGGCGAGCTCCCGTTGATGAAAAAGGCCGCTGCGCCGCGCGGCTTGGCCGGGGCAGGACGCGCTAGCCAAGCATCAAAGAGAAATGGCAGTGACAGGTGCGTCGCAACCGCAGTGGGAGGGAGGGACGGAGTGCGCGAGGGCTGGCGTTTATATAATTCTTTAAAGCGCCCCTCTTGAATCAGCGGCGATAGCGAACAGAGACAGGGGGACGCAGCACAAGGCCCCCAGGGCTAGTTGTACTTTGTTTGTCTTAATTATTACTAGCTCTACCCGCCCGGCCTTGCACCGGAGAGCTAACAAACTTGCCCTTGAATAACTTAGCATTTAAATCAACTTGGCTCTAAGTGGCCCTAATATTTTCCGCGCACGTCATGAATTAATTGTTTCGCCACTTAAGGGTCTGTTTGGTTCAGCTGCACCTATCAAATTCTCTACAAAAAATCAAAAATCTGATCCAAATAGGTTCACCTAAGAATCAGATTTTACAGAATCTACAGATTTTCCTAGTGCAAATGGAAATCCGCCAGAACCCAAGATTTTTCAGATTCCTGTTCCAAATTTTCACAGAAATTACCCACCATACCACCGATTACACAACTAAACGTTATTTTCTTTATAACACACATTTATTACAGAATCCACAGTTGATAGTTGTTTCCAGCCAAACAGATTTTAGCTTCACCGCAGCTCTCAGGTCACAGCTAGAATCAGATTTTCAAGAATCCACGGCTGAACCAAACACACCCTAAAATCCTTATCAGCAACGCCTAAGCACACACGAACCGTCATTAGGACCTGCTTCATTCGAACCCAAAACAACTATAGTATAGGAGAACAAAAAGTCTGGATTGCTTAGACCCAAGTAAACCAAAATTCGGAATCAAATTTGATTGAATATCTAAGTGGAAGTCTTATGAATTGTATGCAGCAGATGAATTTCTCCATAAATCCTATGGGAATTGAACTGTTCCTAGTCATGTAAAGTTCACAAATCACAACAAACAAAAACAGATCCTTCGACTTTTTTGCCTTCTTCAGCAGGGTAACCAAAGTCGTGACACAAGTTCCTGCAGGGGCGTAGCATCACCACCATAGATACGCGCCCCACCATGCACGATTAAAAGCTACGGTTTGGTGTGCTTGAAGAAGGCTTTGCCACCTCCGTTTCCCACGGGGGCTGGGCAGGGCAGGGCAGCCTCAGTTGCATCCTTACGCAAGGATCCCATCAACCATTCCGTCATCCTCCAGCAAACCATCTCGCGCGTGGCGCACGACACGAGCCCCCGACGTGTGGTGGCGCCGTGCCCGCGTAGCAACGGCAAGCTGATGCCCTGCGGCCCCATGCGCCATACCTTTGCGCACAAGTCCCTTTAACCCCGGCCCCGTCTTTAGCTGCAGGGACGAAGGAAAGCACGGCACCGGCTTCGCCAGTGCATGGCGAGGCTCGCCTCTGCTGCCGACCGCTGGCGACCAGGCGATGAAGAGGTGAAGAAGCAAGCATTAGACAGGGTCCATGTCAGCCATACCGCCCGTCGCCTTCCTTTGTAGATTACTGACTTGCTGTAAGCCTGTAACTGAACCTTGTTGGTGTTGGTTCTTTCGCAGTTCGCTCGGGAACGAAGAACACATACACGCACAGAGGTGGCGCACACAATGAACTGGGATGATCGTGTTGAACAAGTAAACATGCAAGGAGATAATATATCTAACGACGCGGGCAACAACCTTGCCAATCGCGTGTTCCAGCGCCGGGAGCGTGCCCCTGACACTGCGGCGCGCATAACGTTCACGTACAGCGACTTGTGCGCGTGATGCAACTACCTGATGGTCATGCATGCAAGAAGAACAGGAAACGTGGGAGGCGAGCGTGTGAACCGGACGACTGGGGACGAGGTTTAACTAACATTTCTCCCCCTTAAGCCTTGTCCTTCTTCATGTTGACGACGTTCATCCTGGTCCCGAGCTCGATGAAACGATCTCGCCCGAGCGGTTTTGTGAGTATGTCTGCCAATTGATCACTGGTGCTGACTGCACTGAGCTGCAACTTCTTCTCCTCAATGCACTGTCGGATGAAATGAAACCTTGTGTCGATATGCTTGCTTCAGTCGTGGAAGACAGGGTTCTTACTGAGCTGTATAGTGGACTGGTTATCGATCTTCAGAGCGAAAACTGCTTGCTTTTCTCCCTTGATCTCAGCAAGAAGCCGCGCCAGCCACACTCCCTGACATGTTGCCGTTGCCACTGCGATATATTCAGCCTCGCAGCTCGACAACGCCACAACACGTTGTTTCTGCGACTGCCAAGACACAACACTTTCACCAAGGAAAAAGAGTACGCCGGTGGTGTTCTTGCGAGTGTCTACGTCCCCGGCGTGATCACTGTCGCTGTAGCCGATCAGTGCGAGCTCCCCCTTCTTCTTTTTGTACAAGCACCCTTGCTCTAACGTCCCTGCAACATATCGAAGAATTCTCCTCACAGCAAGTAGGTGTTCAGTTGTTGGTTTCTCCATGAAGCGACTTACATACCCGACGGAGTCCGGCCTTGTATTGACAAGGTAGCACAGTGCCCCGACGAGCCTCCTGTACTCCGTTGGATCAACTATAGTAGCTGCACTTTCCTTGCTGAGTTTTGTTCGTGTCTCTATCAGTGTGTGACTAAAGTTGCAACCCATCAGTCCGGCCATCTTCAAAATCTTCTCGGCATATGCTTGCTGACACAACATGATACCCTTGCTGCTTTGTTCTACCTCCAAACCGAGGTAGAAAGTCAGTTCGCCCAAATCAGCCATCTGAAACATGGTCTTCATTTTCTTCTTGAACTCAGTTAGCTTCTCCTTGCTCTCGTCGGTGATGATCAGGTCATCTACATACACCCCCACGATCAGATGTCGGTTGTTCTCACTACGAGAGTACATGGCGTGCTCTGCATCACTTCGTTTGAAACCGAGATCAAGAAGATAGGCGTCGAGCTTGCCATACCAAGCGCGTGGAACTTGACATAGACCGTACAATGCCTTGTTCAGATGCAGGACCTTGTTCTCCTGGCCAGTGATGATGAAACCCGGTGGTTGATGAACAAACACTGTCTCCCGAAGATCACCATTGCGAAAGGCGGACTTGACGTCCATATGGTGAACTACCCAGCCTTCGTTCGCTGCAACGGCCAGTAGAACACGCATGGTCTTCAGATGTGTTACTGGTGCAAAAACTTCGTCGAAATCAATGCCTTGCTGTTGCACGTATCCCTTTGCAACAAGCCGAGATTTGTGCTTGGTGATCAGCCCCGTCCTCTTGGTCTTGAAAACCCATTTGAGACCAATCGGGTGTTGATCCACCGGGAGCTCCACCAGTTCCCAAGTGCCATTGGCCTCGATCGCAGACATTTCATCCAGCATTGGCCGTCGCCAACACTCCCGACCCTCGGCCTCTTCGAACGGAAGTAGGTTCATCAGTATTGATCATCAACAGGTCGTCATTCAGCTCCTCCTGCTGGTCTTGAACTCGTGGTGCGGCCTGCATCACCTCTCTGATTGACCGGAGTCGGACAGGAGCATCATCGTGATCTGCATCAAGAAAGCTTGACGCCGGTGACGCAGGCGCCACACCTTGGCCTGATCCCAATGGGGACAAAAACTGTTGCGCAGCAGACACAGGCACCGGAGGTGACTCTGGCTCAGGCATCATGTCTTCACGCGTATGACGCACGTTCACTTCCTCAGGGTGAGCCACTGTCACATACTCAATCTGAAATTCTTCATCGAGCAGCTCCCATTCCCAGTTCCACTTGGTGCCTTATTCAAATACAACATCCCTGGAAACCCGAACACGTCGCGTTCTCGGGTTGTACACGCGATATGCCTTGGATCCGGGTTCATATCCAACAAAGACTCCAAGCCAGCTCCGGTCTTCCAGTTTCCTCAGATCCCCAGTAGTCTTGACTTGAGCCAGGCAACCGAAAGTCCTCAGATGATAGACTGCCGGAGTGGTTCCAATCCACAGCTCGTAGGGTGTTTTTCCTCCATTTCCCTTTGTCATTGTTCGGTTCAGCAAGTACACCGCTGTGTTCACCGCCTCTCCGCAGAACGTGCCAGGAAGTCCCTTTGCTTTGAGCATGCTCCAGGCTGCGCCAACGATGGTTTGGTCTCGCCTTTCAACAACACCATTCTGTTGGGGTGTGTATGGGAGTCAATTGCTATTATAACACTCATTTCGAGCGGCTTCGACAAAATAACACTCATGTCGTGGGTTTCGTTAAAATAACACTTCTATCGTTGACGCACCGTTAAAATAGAATTTTAGTCTAATCTACCTCTTTTTAACATTTTTATTTTCTTTTCTAATTATTATAAACCCTAAAATGACCATTGTGCCCTTCTTTCATTTTTGGCCAGAGTGCGCGTGGCACGCGGAGGCCGTCGAGCACGTCGGCCGCGGGGACGCCGCACCAGCCCAGCAGCGTGGCGCCGACGAGGTGGCAGCTGGCCTCCAAGAGAACCGAGATGTGGACGTCGGCCCGGCCCTTGAGGAACTTCGTGCCCACAGGGACCACCACGGTGTCGCCCCACGAGTGCTCGCCGTCGGCGCCGGAGGACGACGCCACCGCCGTGCTGTAGTAGTAGTCCGAGGTAGACGCGTCCGACGAGACGGTGACGTACAGATGCAACCGACGCGGCAGCGACGAGTACAGCCAAAAGATTAAGGAGGGGCCGATACAGTAGGGCACAGCCAAAAGATCAAGGGTACAACAAAAAACGAAAGAAGGGCACAATGGTGATTTTAGAGTTTATAATAATTAGAAAAGAAAAGAAAAATGTTAAAAAGAGGTAGATTAGATTAAAATTCTATTTTAACGGTGCGTCAACGATAAAAGTGTTATTTTAACTAAGCCCACGACGTGAGTGTTATTTTGTCGAAGCCGCTCGAAAGAGTGCTATAATAGCAATTGACTCGTGTGTATGGCGCCGTCAGCTCTCGATGAACACCAAGTTTGGCAAAGTAATCCTTTAGATGCTGCGCCGTGAACTCCCCGCCTCTATCAGTGCGTAAAGCTCCGAGCTTCCTTCCACTTTTGCGCTCTGCCGCTGCTTGAAGACGCTGAATGGCTGATGGTGCTTCATCCTTTGCAGCCAACAGCGCCACACATGTATCGACTGTAATCATCGACTATCAAGAGAAAGTATCTCTTTCCACTTGGTGTCTCAGGTGAGATGGGGCCACATATGTCTCCATGCCAAAGTTCGAGCACCTCCTCGGTTCAACGTGGAGCCTGTTGTGGGAATGGAAACCGCCGATGTTTGCCTGCCAGACATGCATCGCAGACTTGTTCTACCTGATCCAATGTTGGCAGACCACGCACAAGTTTCTCCCTTGCCATCTTGCGCAATGCCCAGAAGTTCACATGCCCGAAACAAGCGTGCCATCGCCAGGCATACTCCCCACTCACCGCGGCCAGACAGACAGGACGTGCAATGTTGACATCGAGCGCGTAGAGTCTGCCCATCCCGCTGCGAACTCGAGCCACCAAACGCTCGTTCTCGTCACGTACCAGTATCTCCCTGCCATGCACCGAGATCTGGTAACCGCCTTCATCCAGTTGCCCACAACTGATTATGTTGGCAGTGAGGCACGGAATGTAGTAGACATTCCCCAACGATTGGTGCTCACCATTCTTCCCGGCCAAGATCACCGTGCCACAGCCTTCAATCCCCACAGCGGACCCATCACCAAATCTCACGGTGGCGCTTACTGTGGTTTCAAGATGGCTAAAGACATCACGAACACCCGTCATGTGATTCGACGCTCCCGTGTCGAAGATCCACCGATGCTTGGCACGAGCTTTGTCGCCCTCGTGTGCCACCAGCACACTGTTTTGGCCATCATCATGTTTCTTAACCGACTCAGATAAAACTTCTCCGGCATCGGTTGTGGTCTCCTGCTTTCCCGCCAACTTCAACTCATGAACTCCCACCTCTTATTCAGCCATGAGAAGACTTCATTCTTGTTCGGTTGCTAGATTAGACTGCTCCTTCTTCTCCTTGCTGCGACAGTCACGAGGCCAATGTCCAACTTTACCACAGTTGTGACATTTATCCTTGGCCCGGTTGGAGTTCCTCCTTCCTTGGCCGCCACCTCGTCCTCCCCGCCCGCCTCAACCGCGAGGACTTGAGCTGCCTCCATTGTTGAAGTTGTTTCCTTCTCGTTGCTTGTACTTCTCGAGCCATTGCTCTTCAGTGAGGTAGAGCTTGTCCCCTCTCCCGACATCGACGGTCCCCTCGTCGTCCTCGGCCGCCTTGAGCCTGCCTGCGATCTCCTCGACGGGCAAGTCCACGGAGTCTGGTAAAGTCTCGATTGAAATCACAAGCTGCTTGTACCTGGGTCGAGCGATGCGAAGATATTTGTCGACCACCTTGTCTGCCGGCTCTGGATCTCCCAACGTGGCGAGTTGGTTCATGGGGGTGTTGAGTCGCATGGCAAAGTCCTCAACGGACTCCCCCTCACGAAACGCCAGTAGTTCGTACTCTCACCGGACTTTCTGCAACATAGCCTTGCGCACGCGATCGTCCCCAATCCGCATCGACTTGATGCAATCCCAAGCCTGCGCGGCGGTCATGTTGGCGGGAACTGCACTGTAGATGACGTCGAGCGCCATCCGATCAACGTGGAACTCGACGTCTGTAAGGGCCTAAGTTTTTCATTTGCTAAAAGTGTTCATCACACCACACCTCACCTCATTTGAGGAAATCATATGAACACATTTGAAGAGCAAGTAACCACCATCAAGAAATTCATTAGGAGATAAACTCACAAAATGCAAAAGTGGGATTCCCCACATGCATCATATAGGGGCTAAGCATATGAAAAACTCCTAAACCTTGTTAGGAATGCTCATGCCAAATTTCACCCAAATTCAAAACCTTTTGAGGTGTTTTTGGGTACAACTAGAAAAAGGCTAGTGTGAACTTAAATTCAAATTCAAACTCCTTTCATCGCATGAATTCAAAAGTGGGATTCATATTCACACTCAGCACATTTTCGTGAGCTCACACACCAATTTTCACTCCATTTGGAGTTGATCTTGACATGACCTATTTTGGCTAAATTCAAATTAAATTTGAATTTCAGTTAACATCTGCTGCAAAGTTGATCAAATCAAGTCACACTTTGATTCATTCAAATTCAAATGGGCATTTGGATGTTTAATCAAACTACAAGGGGCATTAGGGTCCCCAAAATTAAGAGCAGTAGGAATTTAAGTTTGGAGGTTAAACTTTGGAAGTGGGGCCCTCTTGTCAGTCACTCATTTGATCAACTGACTGAACACATCGAGCTCGGGTTCTGGCGCGCGTTGCTGAGACCGCCACGGTGAGAACGTCCCGCCACCAGCTGCCTGCGCGCTCTGGCCACCGAGCCGTTTCCCCGTGCCCTCATCCTCACCCTCGGACGAGCCTCGAACCATTTCCTCGCTCACAGTCCCGGTTGCTTCGCTCTCGCACGAAAGAAAAGCACCGCTCGCCGAAGCTCTCTGCTCCACCATCGCCCGGTCAAGCCAGTGGCTGTCACGTCGAGTTGAGGCCGCAACCGAGTTCGCCAACCCTTGCTCGACGTTCTCGCACTGGTTCCAGCCCGTGACCGATCTTCCTCGAGCTTCTTCGGGACATTTCTTCTTCCTCGGTTCAGACCGAGCCGCCACTACAAGGACACCTCGTCCAGCCATCACAGCCCGTATTTCCCCGAGTTGTGAACAGCAAAGAGGTCCGTCTAAATCTTCTCTTACATCACCGCAAGCTCCGGCTGCATGCCATGGGCTGCCATCTCCAGAATTTCACGTTTTTGCGCCGGTGTACAAAAGAGACCGCCGGACACCTTCGCCAAATTCGTGCTACACACCGCACCACTCATCACCAAACCTAGTAAACTACTTCTAGACGCCCGTGCGAGTCCATAGGATCAGAAACTTCGGAGAACCATTGAGTATAGCCACTGTTCTCCGAGTTTTCATAGTTTTCTCGATTTTCGACCTAGATCGCACCGTGACATGCTAATTGGAGCCGTTCCCGAGCTCATATGAGTTCGTGACGATCTTCCCTAGGGTGCACTGATGCTGTACGACTTTTTGCTCAAGCTTTTGGGATGCTAGGGAGTTCGGTCGAAGTTCTTCCGAAGCCGCCGCTCGTCGCCGGCCATGTTCCGGTTGTTTTCATGTCGAGCTAAGGTCAGCACCGTGTTCCCCGTGCGGGTTTAGGCAGAGGCGGCAAAAATCACGAAGTTTGGCGCAAGACAAAGCCCCTCCTGTGAGCACTCCGGCGAGGGAGGCGGCGGCCGAGCGCGGGAGCGCGAGGTTGAAGACAACCCGTGGGCCACGCGTGTCAGCCTCGGTTAACCGGGCGCCGGATTTTCTGTGGCTCAGGATCAAGTGCGGCTATGTGCATTTATTTCTGTGACCCCTTGGGCCAATGCACCGGAGCGTGACACGTCGCCAGGGACCCCACTGTCAGACATTTGAACTTTTCTCGATTTTTCCAATTTCCAGATTTTCCCCAAACTTTAAGCTCACATAACTTTTGCTAGGAAGCTCCAAATCGAGTGAACCAAATTTTGTTGGATTCATCTCTCTGATTAATTTCCAACAAAGCAAGTTTCACTCTATGAAAATCTTTAATTCTCCAGAATTATTTCTTCAAAGTTTAAACGGTTTAGAATTTTAACTGAAGAATCCTTTAGTAGAAAATTCTGAAATTTGGCAGGATGTTCCTTATAATATCCCTGAGCTACCATAAAAATTTCAGATCCATCCAAGCTAATTTGATCCACCTAATAGTGTGATTAATGAAACTGTTCCAGAGAAAAATGAAAAATGTCCAGAAACATTTTTCAGATTTTCTCTGAACTTGTTTAGCTCATATCTTTTGCTAGAAATCTTCAAATTAGATGAAACCAATTCCATTACAACCCTCTGAAAATCTAGTTTCTATAAAGTCATGGCTTGCTCCATGAAAATCCTTAGAACACGCTAAGAGCTCCAATTAAAGCCAAATACACATTTATTTGTGCAAGGCTCAAATTAGCTTTGCTTCAAATGACATTTGGCCGAGTCTCTGTTTAGATTGTATCCAAACCACAGTAAAAATTTCAGAGTTATTGGGCATGTCTAGATATACTTAGAGTCTTATCAATATCAACCTCAAACTTGTATGCATCTAAATTGACACATATATATGTTATCTCATGTAGTCGCTAAGGTTGAAGAGGAGCGGGAGGTGTTGGATTTCATCACCCCGTAGGAACAGCTAGCATATGATCAGCAGAAAGACAAGCTCCGGTTTGCATTAGCCGTTTTAAAATTTTATTGTTTTAAGAACTTACATTGAGTATCCACTTCAATTGTGCATTAGAGTCTTGCTTGAAAATCCAATTGCATAGCTAAGAGAACCAGGGTTTTGGGTTTAGGTTTTAAACCTCGAGTAGCCACTGCAATGCTAAGATAGTGTAGGATTCGGTATAAGTCAAGTAGTTGGAACTGCTCGCGAGAATAGGCTAGAGGCACACAACTTGGTTAGAGATAGCAAATGGAACACATGACAAGAAAAATACGACCGAGTGGAGAGTAAGGGCAATAGGACTTTGGGGCCTGGGTGCCATAGCTCCGCTTGTGTCGATTGAGGACCGAGCCGTGTGCGGGCCTGTTGAACAAGCTAGAACAATACCGAAGACCTACACGATATATGGGAACCGGGAAACCGATGTAATTCGGGTAGCGATCTGTTGAGGTATAGCTTGTCGTCCAGAGGGTGGGTTGAGAGCATGAGGTGTAATCGGCTGGCGGCACTATGGATGCACGCACAGAGACCTCTTGCTAGGGACGATAGGACCGGTTCAACATTTGGCTGACGGATGAAAGGTGGTTGCGTACGACATCCGTGATGGTTGCTGTAGGCAACTTCGAGTACGGGCGTATGTGACAGGTTATTCGGCTAACCCTGCAGGTGTAAAATGATTATAATCGCCGTCCCTCGCGGTCAGTAAGTACCACTTGTTCACTGTACCGTGATGTAGAAATAACCGGCTAGAGTCATGTTAAAAGGTTGCTGATTGAAAGATGTACTTTGGTTGCTAATGATTTGTTATAGTTTAGAGCTAATTAAAGTTCTTTTCATCCTTGGGCAAAGCACATGAGAGAAACACGTTTCTTGTTTGATTGTGGCTCTCTTATCTGCCTTAGCACAAGGTTCTGCCACAACTTGTGCTAAAAACTTGAAAGTAAGGTTCAACTATTTAGGCGTGTCCTTTGCAACTTTCATTCCATTACACACTGCAAACCCAACATGTAGAGTTTCATGTATAGGTAAGACGGGTGAGTCTTGCTGAGCCATCGTGCTCACTGCTTGTGTTTGAAGTGTTTGCAGGATGCTATGAGGAGGAGGCTCCCGAGGAGGAGACGGACCCCCAAGAGGGCAACACTGTCGAGTGGGAGCCGTGCAAGCCGCCGTGTTAGTGTGTGTGCGAGCTAGTGGGAACACGTTCACGTGCTGAATGTGAACTCTTTTTCTTAGTCTATGCCCGTGAGTGTAGACTTGACGTATTTTGTTGTAAACATGTTCAAAAACAGTTTATTGCAATAAAACTTTTGCTTCCGCTTTGTACCTTTTTGTGTGTTATCCGGTGCTGTGCAACGCAGCACCCCTCAGCGTGATCCGGGCTAGTCGAGACTGTCGGGTCCTCGCAGCGTGCTATCAGAGCTCGCTTGAGGTTTAACGCACTTAAAAAGTTATATTCTTCAAAAACTCAGTGAGGAACGAGTTAGTAGCCCATATAAGGATGTTATTAGTGTATAACAAGTGGTAATACTAACCTAATTGTTTATGTCAGAAAATCATGCATCTCGGGATGTCATATGTCTTGGGGGTGCTTGTAAGCGCTGTCCACCAGTGCGCACAAGCTTAAGGGTGGAGCCTTACGGGTGGCAGGTAACCCGCCCAGTTTTGATATCCTCTACGACTCTTCATGTCGTTTGGGGTATTCGAGCAACGCCTTTTCCTGGCGTGCTACGGGCAAGTTTGGGAGACCCCGTCACGTGGTTAGTAACGTGAACACGTAGCTCAAGGCATGATTGGCTTGAGAACAACCGTGCGAGTGATGACGAACGGTTGTATGAACTGTATTAGGACCGGGTTCGGTGTGCAGCCGAGCCTGACGATTGTGTGGTTTTATTGCAGGTAGTCTAACCATGGATCGTAGACGAATAGCATCCGTGTGCGAGGGACATTTTAGTGCCACTTAACTAACGAAGCCGGCTAACTCCGGTATAGATTTTTCTTTGTGAGGAACGTAGTACCGACATGAATTGGGTGACGCTTCGTCGTCACACCGCACTAAATGATCAACATCATTGTAGAACTTGAAGGTTTTGATACAGAGCACTAAAACTTTGATTTAACTCCTCCCCTCAATCAGGATGTTCAAAGTAAACAAGTTTTCAACTTATAGGATATTAAAGACAGAGTCCTCTGTTTTCAGCTGAAATAATGCTGAAGTTACACAGAGATTAGAGGTCGAGTTCTTTCGAGGTTGGGGTCATATGATATATTTCTGGAAATCTTTGGAAGAGCTTTACAACTTTTATATTGATGTCCAGAGGTTTTTGCATCCCTTAACCAGTCAAAAAATGCAGTAGACTTGAAACTGTTCAGAAAACAGGGCACAGCAAATACTCTATGTAAAATGACCATAACCTCGTGCATAAAAATCCAAAAATATAAAATGAGGTAGTTCTGAAACTTTCATGAGATAATTTACAACTTTATAACAGAAATTTTTGTCAAATTAGAGGTAGAATTAACTGGAATTCTTGGATCAAATCAGTACCTCAAGCAGGGAGGTGCTGTCCAATTTTCTTCAGAAATTCTGTCAACTTTGACATCTTATAACTATTGACCCAGGATTGATCTGAGGGCAAGAAAATACATTCTGGAAAGCCATTGAAGTTAACTTAACTTTTATATTGAGCTCCAGAACTGGTTTTGCCTTTAGCATGGTCTAAATCAGGTTAAAAGGGAAACTGATCAGGGCTGTCAGTTTGGGCAGCAGACCAGCAATCAAATTTGTACTAAGTTTGATTTGTGTTTCCAAGTTTTATGAGTTCATTGACATGTTTTATGTTGTAACTCAATGATTTACTGTTGAAATTAATATTTGACCTTTTTCAAATATATTTCTACAGATGGCAGAGGATAAACAATTGGAGAACGGGTGGGTGGTATCCCACTGTTCTCAACGCAGCGGTTATCCAGAATTGTTGAAGCTGATGCTTCAATACTTCGGATACGTGGAGACGCCACGTTACCTCACCAAGGAAGAAGGTGAAGAGGGGAACAATACATGGACTGTCCATGTCAAAGTTCCAGCAGGACCTATGCCACCGGGTTGGGCACCGTTCACCGTCACGGTGAAAGGTCGACAACCGGAAGAGATGTGCCAGGTGGCAGCCCGCGACACCATATCGCGTTTCTGCCAGCTACACGTGAGATCTATGGAGGGAACTCCATACGTGCTTGTCCCAGTGGAGGGGCTAGCTAATAACGTGTTGAGGGAGGGGTACGTTGCGGCAACTGATCCGAGTTACCCAAGGTACAACCCCGTGGAGGCGAACCTCAGCCTCCAGTTGATGGTAGGGAAGACCGTGATGGACAGCCAAGCTGTCCATACAGCTCGACTTGCCGTGGAGCTCAAGGAGAGCACCAGCCACCGAGCCCATTTCGAGAGTGCTCACAGCGCACTCCGTAATGTGCTCCTTCCGACGATCAAGCGACTGAATGAACAACACAATCAGTTGCATCGTCTGAAGAAGGCAAAGAAGAAAAGCTGTGTCGACATCACGCTTTGCAGAAGCAGATACAGGCCTTGACCCAGCAGAACGAGGTCCTCACTCAAGAGCGTGATGACACTATTGAGGAGGGGCAGGGCTGGGAAGAAGACTACAATCAGGTCATGGACGAGGTGCATGCTTTGCAAGACCTCGTGCCTCCGGTAGTGGGCCTACCGATAGTAGGTGCAGTACCAGTGGTTTTAGGTATTCCGGCGATGCTGGAATCTGAACCCGAAGAGGAGGTCATGGACCCGGAGCCACCAGCAGAGATAGCGGAGGAGGACGACCCACAGGTGGTCGAGTTCTACTCCGAGTAGTGAGTTTACCGTTGCCAAGTAGGGCAGCGAGGGTGGTGTGTAGAAACTTTTGTAACAGGTGACTTGTCGTGTAGACAGTAGTATGTGTATAGGTAGTGACGACATGAGCACGACTTCTCGGAGATCCGAGAATAATGTATCTTGTATAAAGTTTATGCTTTATCAATATGTGTGAACGTTGTACAATTTTATTCATGTGTCACTGCCATATATACTGTTTTCTATGGAATTTTAAGAATGACATGTGCTGATCGTTGCTGTTTGAATTTCAAAATGACTCGTACACGTGCCAACACCGCGGTTGGTGGGTCAAGTCAAGGGGAGAGGCCTCCCAACAGCCTCCCGAGGCTTCCTCGGGACAGCAACAGCAACAACCGCCACCGCCAACAGTTACATTGGTCAACATCGTTGCGGCCCCATGGCGGGCTCGCACCAGCAGCACACCGAACTTCTGCAAACGCTGATTGTGAATACGTCTCGACCAGAGAGGCGACAAGACCGAGAGGAGCGTCAACAAATCTTCTACTCGGATTTTCTGGCTACTCATCCCCTGGTATTCTCAAGGGCGGATGAACCCCTCGATGCGGACAACTGGCTCCGCACGATGGAGATGAAGTTTGGGCTGCTCCAAGTTAGTGAGCAGCGCAAGATGCAGTTCACAGCCAAACAACTTCAGGGGTCCACGAGCGCTTGGTGGGCCAACTTTTGTACCTCACAACCCACCGAGCGAGTGCTGACCTGGGCGGAGTTCCGGACGACCTTCAGGGCCTATCACATACCGCCAGGTCTTATGAAGAGGAAGACACAGGAGTTCCTTCGCTTGCTGCAAGACAGCAGGAACACGCTAGAGTACTCCAGGGAATTCAATGATCTCGTCCTCTACGCCTCCTATCACGCCGATACTGACGAGAAGCGGCGAGATCATTTCTACCAGGGGCTGAATCCGCTCCTGAAGGACAAGCTGGCGATGTTCAATTGCGGCAGCCTCAATGATATTATTGATGCTGTGATTTTGCAAGAGGACTCTGGCAAGGAATTAGCAGCGGCGGAGAAGAAGCGAAGCGCGCCGCAGAGCAGCGGAGAGGGAGGTGGTCCTCCCCAAAAATACTGGATGGTGCATCGCTCACAATCGGGTCAACGCTGGCAGCCACCACAACGACTGATGCAGTTTCGCAGTCAGCCGTATTCACCACCGGCATTCTGGCCGGCATTACAAGTACCATCTCCACAGCAAAAACAGCAGCAGCGGGCGATGCCGCGTGCGTTTGCACCTCAGCAGCGCATGCCGGGCTTTTGTCCTCCAAGGACGGGCCAGCCATCAACCACATGTTTCAAATGTGGTCGCCAAGGGCACTTCGCCAACAACTGCCCCGAGAGGCAAGGCGGTGGAGTGGCACCACAGTTTCCGGGGAGGAATCAGCCACGGAACCCCATTAATGTGCGGCGGGCAAACCCTAAGCCCGACACCGTCCACCAACTTGCCATAGAGGACGTGCCGAGGGAGAACCCATCCTTGTGGGTATGTTCCAACTCCACCAGCATCCCTCCATAGTTTTATTTGATTCAGGCGCAACGCATAGTTTCATTAGCCAAGCTTTTATTGCTAAATACAGCTTGCAAATACTACCCACCAAAAGTCCTTAGTGATTTGTTCACCGGGTGGGAAAATTTCAGCAAGCATGATGGTTTCGAAAGCGCCATTATGCTTCGGGGGTAGAGTATACCCTACGTCTCTCATAGCTTTAGAGGGACAAAAGGTCGATGCCATTTTAGGGATGTCGTGGTTAAATCGCCACGGGCGCTGTTTTAGACACCGTCCTATGAGTCGTGCATCTACACTTAGAAATGCACGAGTCGCATTCATTATTTCTATACAGTCCAGAAATAAAGCTTCCGAGTGTATACCAATCCATCACTATCAGATTGGAAGACATTCCTGTAGTCCGTGAGTTCCCCGACGTATTCCCGAATGATTTACCGGGGATGCCGCCTGACCGAGAGGTGGAGTTTAAGATTGAACTTGCACCGGGAACTATGCCAATATCCAGAAGGCCGTACAATATGGCGCCAAAGGAGTTGGAAGAATTGAAAACGCAGTTGATGGATCTGCTGGAGAAGGGATTTATTAGGCCGATCTCCTCGCCATGGGGCCGTTCGGCATTATTTGTGAAGAAGAAGAATAAAACGTTACGGCTTTGCGTGGACTATCGTCCACTAAACGCCGTGACTATCAAAACAAGTACTCGTTACCACGGATCGACATGTTGTTTGATCAGTTGGTCGAAGGAAAGATCTTTTCCAAGATGGACTTAAGATCCGAATACCATCAGATTAAGATACGGGCTAAGGACATCCTGAAGACGGCTTTCTTGACGAGGTACGGGCTTTATGAGTACCTGTTCATGTCCTTCGGCCTCACCAATGCTCCAGCTCATTTCATGTACTTGATGAACTCAGTATTCATGCTGGAGCTGGACAAGTTTGTCGTGGTCTTCATTGACGACATATTGGTATATTCCAAGTCAGAGGAAGAACACGCGAAACACCTGCGTATAATCTTGCAACGGCTGCGGGATCACAAGCTATACGCGAAATTTAGCAAATGCGAGTTCTGGATATCGCAAGTGCCTTTTCTTGGACATATTATCTCAGCGGAGGGCATCTATATAGAACCGAGCAAGATCACACAAGTGCTGAATTGGAAGTTCCCGAGGTCTGTCCATGAGGTACAGAGTTTGCTCGGACTCGCGGGATATTATCGGAGGTTCATTCCAAACTTCTCGAAGATTGCCAAGACTATGAACAAGCTGCTGAAGAAGGCTACCAAATATATTTGGAGTCCAGCATGTGAAGCAGCGTTCAAGACATTAGTGAAGCATCTAACATCAGCACCGGTTTTGGCGCAGCCAGACACAACAAAATCGTTCGATGTGTACTGCGATGCATTCGGCATTGGGCTCGGATGTGTGCTGATGCAAGACCGAAGGGTGGTCGCGTATGGATCACGTCATCTCAGGAATCATGAGCAAAATTATCCAACTCATGACTTAGAGCTCGCTGCCGTGGTACTCGCACTCAAAATGTGGAGGCACTACCTACTCGGTAACCTTGTACATTTATATACCGACCACAAGAGCCTCAAGTACATATTCACTCAGAAGGAGTTGAACATGAGGCAACGAAGATGGTTGGAGTTGATAAAAGATTATGAAATAGAGATCCATTATCATCCCGGCAAGGCAAACGTGGTGGCGGATGTGCTGAGTCGCAAGTCACACGTTCGTAATCTGACCATCGCTCCGTTAGAATAGAGCGAGCCACCATTGCATGTGATTCCACATGGAGCTCTCCACAACTTAGCTCTTATCCCCACCATCCGTGAAGAGGTAGCGGCAGCTTAGAAACATGACAAGGGTATGTTGCATTTGAGGAGAAGTGTAGACAGTGGGGAGTTGAAGTGTTTCCGGAAAGAAGGAGACGACGTCCTGTGGTTCAAGGACAAGATCGTCGTACCCGGTAACCCGGAATTGAGGAAGAAGTTTTTTGACGAGGTTCACTTGTCAACATTTTCTATTCACCCCGGCGGCAACAAGATGTATCAAGAACTCAGAAGCAAATTTTGGGTGACACGGATGAAGCGGGAGATTGCTAAATACGTGTCCGAGTGTGATACATGCCGAAGGGTGAAAGCTGACCACATGAAGAAACCGGGATTGTTACAACCGCTTATCATTCCTTCCTGGAAGTGGGAGGATGTGAGCATGGGCTTCATCGGCGGTTTACCCACCACATTTTAGAAACATGATTTGGTATGGGTGATCATCGACCGGCTCACAAAGGTTGCCCATTTTATCCCGGTTAACGCTAACTACAACACCAAGAAGTATGCTGAATTGTACATCTCATAGATTATGTGCTTATATGGCGTACCCCGCACTATCATCTCAGATCGGGGCACTTTATTTGTGTCTCGTTTTTGGGAGCAGTTACAGGCTGCTTTGGGGACGAAGCTGATCCGTAGTTCAGCATACCATCCGCAGACGGATGGGCAAACCGAGCAGGTAAATCAAATATTAGAAGACATGTTACGAGCTTGTGCTATCAACCACGGTAAGAATTGGGATGATCACTTGCCGTTAGCCGAGTTTTCATACAACAATAGGTACCAAGCCAACATCAAGATGGCACCTTTCAAGGCGCTATACGGGAGAAAATGCCGCACACTGCTGAATTGGTGTGAGTCTGGCGAAAGTGTCACCTTGGGGATTAATCTTGTCAATAATGCGGAAGAAAAAGTTTGGCTGATTCAAGCAAACTTAAAAACCGCCCAATCCCGACAAAAACAGTATGCGGATCGGAGAAGACGTCCTTTGCAGTTTGAAGTCAGAGATCATGTGTATCTACGTGTGTCTCCAATTAAGGCCGTGAACAGATTCGGGGTGAGAGAAAAGTTGGCACCCTGATTCATCGGTCCATTCTAGATTGTAGAAAGATGTGGATCAGTTGCTTACCGGCTGGAATTACCAGCGACTCTCTTCGGTGTGCACGACGTCTTTCACATTTCTCAGCTGAGGAAGTGCCTCAAGCTTTCAACCACCATTCAGTTGGGAGATATTGAAGAACAGAAACCGGATCTCACTTATCGGGAGGAACCGGTTCAAATTATTGATTAGAAGGTCCAAACCACAAGCAACCGTACGTTGTGGTTCTATAAATTCCTATGCAGTAATCACTCCGTGGATGAAGCGACATGGGAGAGCGAAGGCTTTCTTCGCGCCAACTACCCCGACTTTTTAACGTCGCACATCCGGTAATTTTCCACCGTCCTCTCTCTCATTTTTACCTTATAATCTCGAGACGAGATTCTTTTAAAGGGGGGAGGAATGTAAGGGCCCAAGTTCTTTATTTGATAAAAGTGTTCATCACACCACACCTCACCTCATTTGAGGAAATCATATGAACACATTTGAAGAGCAAGTAACCACCATCAAGAAACTCATTAGGAGATAAACTCACAAAATGCAAAAGTGGGATTTCCCACATGCATCATATAGGGACTGCGCATATGAAAAACTCCTAAACCTTGTTAGGAATGCTCATGCCAATTTCACCCAAATCCAAAACCTTTTGAGGTCTTTTTGGGTACAACTAGAAAAAGGCTAGTGTGAACTTAAATTCAAATTCAAACTCCTTTCATCCCATGAATTCAAAAGTGGGATTCATATTCACACTCAGCACATTTTTGTGAGCTCACACACCAATTTTCACTCCATTTGGAGTTGATCTTGACATGACCTATTTTGGCTAAATTCAAATCAAATTTGAATTTCAGTTAACATGTGCTGCAAAGTTGATCAAATCAAGTCACACTTTGATTCATTCAAATTCAAATGGGCATTTGGATGTTTAATCGAAATACAAGGGGCATTAGGATCCCCAAAATTAAGAGCAGTAGGAATTTAAGTTTGGAGGTTAAACTTTGGAAGTGGGGCCCTCTTGTCAGTCATTCATTTGATCAACCGACTGAACACATCGAGCTCAGGTTCTTGCGCGCGTTGCTGAGACCGCCACGGCGAGAACACCCTGCCACCAGCTGCCTGCACGCTCTGGCCACTGAGCCGTTTCCCCGCGCCCTCATCCTCACCCTCGGATGAGCCCCGAACCATTTCCTCGCTCACAGTCCCGGTTGCTTTGCTCGCGCACAAAAGAAAAGCGCCGCTCGCCGAAGCTCTCTGCTCCACCGTCACCCGGTTGAGCCAGTGGCTGCATGTCAAGCTGAGGCCGCAACCGAGTTTGCCGACCCTTGCTCGACGTTCTCGCACTGGTTCCAGCCCGTGACCAATCTTCCTCGAGCTTCTTCGGGACATTCCTTCTTCCTCGGTTCAGACCGAGCCGCCGCCACGAGGACACCTCGTCCGGCCATCAAAGTTCATCTTTCCCCGAGTTGTGAACAGCAAAGAGGTTCGTCTAAGTCTTCTCTTCCATCACCACAAGCTCCGGCTGCATGCCATGGGCTGCCGTCGCCGGAATTTCACGTTTTTACGCCGCTGTACAAAAGAGACCACCGGACAACTTCGCCAAATTCGTGCTACACACCGCACCACTCATCACCAAACTTAGTAAACTACTTCTAGACGCCTGTGCGAGTCCATAGGATCAGAAACTTCGGAGAACCATCGAGTATAGACACTGTTCTCCGAGTTTTGCTAGTTTTCCCGATTTTTGACCTAGGTCGCACGATGACATGCTAGTTGAACCGTTCTCGAGCTCATCTGAGTTCATGACGACCGTCCCTAGGGTGCACTGATGCTGTACGGCCTTTTGCTCGAGCTTTTGGGGTGCTAGGAAGTTCGGCCGACACGGCCGAAGTTCTTCCGAAGCCGCGTGCTCGTCGCCAGCCATGTTCCGGTTGTTTTCATGTCGAGCTATGGTCAGCACCGTGTTCCACGTGCGGGTTTAGGCAGAGGTGGCGAAAATCACGAAGTTTGGCGCACGGCAAAGACTCTCCGGTGAGCACTCCGGTGAGGGGGGCAGCGGTCGAGCGTGGTAGCGCGAGGTTCAAGAGGGGGAGGATGATGAGGACATCTCTCCTTTGCATACAATGCAAGGACCGATCACTAGAACACGTGCACGACAATTGGATCTCTAGGTACGTTCTAACCTTGTCAATTGTTTTTCACAACTTACGCTTGTTTCCATGCATGTTTTATTGATTAGGAACAATGGAGAGGACCAGCAAGGGCTGGGAGGAGTCCAAGGAGTCAAGGAGGAGGAGATAGGACGTGCACACCAAGGAGGATCCCAAGTACAACTCGACTTCGACTCCACCTCGGGTTCCAGGAGCTGCCTTCACCAAAACTGACGTCCCGGAGACATACGGAGTCGGATTTGGACGTTCTATATATGGTTGGAACCGTGATTTCATAAAGCTTCCAATGGAACCAGCCCCACCTAAAAATTCCTTCTAAGTTGACGGGAATCAGCGAAAAAATTGGGCATCCAGAATCTGTCCGGTGCTGCGCCGCCGCCTTTTGGGCTGCTGGCCCGTGTATCGCGTGGAAGCCCATTAGGGTTGCGTCCAGGGGTCTTGCACGCCCCTAAACTCCTTTTTATACAGCAGCCGTCACCACATTAGGGTCGGGTTTTGCTTAGTTACAATCTATCATTGAACAGTGTCGCCGATCATCGGTTGTGAGACCCGAAATTCGTTATCAATTCAGTTTTGATTGCAACTTCTCTGTTCTTGCTTGTGTTCTTGATTGCGCTTGCAGGGATAAACCTTCGTGGCGAGGTCATTCGTGTGACATGGATGATAACCAACGGAGCAGTGGTGTAGTGATCGCGGGGTTTCCTTCGTTCGGAGCCTTGGATCATCAACGTCGAGATCTCCACCCAATCAAGTTTACCCTACCTCTCGGAAGATCGGGACTCATCCTCCTATCAATTGGTATCAGATTTTCAGGTTCACCGTGAGGTATACTTGTGTGCCCTTTAGATTTATTTTGTTTCAGTCCTATCGTCCACAAAAAGTCAAAAATTTTTTTTTAGTTTCCCTGACCTACAACCCCCGCTCAACCTTTTGCACAATTTAGTTTCGGAGTCCGCAGTTCTGAGTTCGTGTCCTAGGTTAAGTCTGGTTGCTGGTTTAGATTTGTTTTGGTTCAGTTTTGTTTCTTCCATCCGCTGTCATCTACAAAAAAACAATTTACAAAAAAAATCCATCCACCGATTCATTTCTGTTGTAGTTTCCACCACCACCAAAACCTGATTCGGGGTACCCTCCTTAAAACGGGCATAACTTTTCGCTCGTAACTCCGATTGAGGCGCAATTTTTTTTCTGGAAAGGTCTCGAAAAAGTCCACATACGGCGTTTTCAAAAAAAAAATTAAAAAAATTAAGAAGGCCCTCGTTTCGAACTCCGAAGTTCCAGCACCAGTTTTTCCAATCGCTCCTGAATTTGTGCCGATCTCATCTTTCATCGGTTTGAGCTAATACTTGGTGCTGTTTCTATTCTTGTGCCCCTGGTTGAGAAAAAAATATCAAAAAAAGAGAAAAAAAGATTTTAATTTCTACTAGTGCTTCAAGACAAAAACAGGAGGCTAAGGGGTGTGCTATTTCTGTGCGAGTGCTGGATACTTGCTGATATTATCCTTGTTGTTCATCATCATTCATCCTTGTCCTTGCTTGTTGCCACAACTGTTGTAATACATTCTTAGGCCAGCAACTAGGTGAAATTCTTTGGACACTTATTCAGCATTGCTATCTGTTACTAACTTGTGTGCCACATACATATACTGCATTTGAGCCTTTCAAGCTCCACCTTCTCTCGAGCAGAACATGTAACCTTTGCAATCACACCCACTCTCTGCTTCCTTCACACCGGTCACCGTTGGCCACCTGCAGTGCCGGTAAGAAACTTGTAAGAGCGGGGTAAGACGCATCTTACTGATCGATTTTCCACCCACTTCGGAGAGCGTAGTAATAGGGTTCTTCACGATCTTTTTGTCTTCGTTTCTGTTTTGTACTAACAATGACAGGAAAGAAGCCTATGGATAAGACCTCTGGTTCTACACCTCTGGATGATGATGTGTGCATGTCCCATATGGAACTAAAGGACATGATGCGGGCAATGACCGAAGCCTTCAACAATTACCAGACCACTACAACAGCCACCTTTCAGAGGCTCCATACAAGTGTTGCTTGTCTGACCACACGGTTGGACGAGATGGAGACTCGTCTTTCCCAACAAGCTACACCCTCTATCATCCTTGATGGTGATGCACATGCTCACTACGACACAGAGGATGACTTCAATAACGATGAGGTTGATGCACAGCAGCGCAGTCGCCTTCGACGAAATCGTCAAGGTATGGGAGGTAGACCTCGTCCCCATGCTCTTGAACAAGATAATGATCCTTATGCTAAGATTAAGTTTTCTATTCCAACATTTTATGGATCTTATGATGCTGAGACTTACTTGGATTGGGAGATGACGGTAGAATAAAAATTTAGCTCTCATCTTGTTCCTGAGCGACATAGAGTTACACAAGCCTCTAGTGAGTTTAAAGATTTTGCTATAATTTCGTGGAATGAACTTGTCAATACACGTAATGCACCACAGACATGGGCTGCGTTAAAAGAAGAGATGCGCGCTAGGTTTGTTCCTCCTTCATATAGACGTGATCTTCTTAAGAAATTGCAACGCTTTGATCAGGGTAACATGACTGTCCAAGAGTACTACCAAGAGTTGTAGAAAGGTATGCTACGTTGTGGGGTAGTTGAGGATCAGGAAGACCAAATTGTTAGGTTTTATGGGGGCATGCGGCGTGAGATCCAGGACATAGTTGACTACAAGGAATATCATTCTATTCAATGTTTATTTCAACTTGCCATGTTAGCAGAAAAAGAAGTGCAGGGTCGCCAACAGCAGCGGCGGAACAACACCTTCACGCCACGACAATTTCCGGTGCCATCCAAAGCAGCGCCCTCCTCGAGTGTACGTGATTCTACACCACCCTCCACGGGTGTTGTACGCAGCAGCATCACACCTTCTACATCACGGGGACAAGATAACAGCAAGTCCCAGATGCCTCCAGGTGTTGCAGCAAAGGCGGCTGCACCCAACACTTCGACAAGTCGCAGCTCCGACATCAAGTGCCACCGCTGCCAGGGACTTGGCCATATGCAACGAGATTGCCCCAGCAAACGGGCAATCATTGCCACAGCTGATGGTTCGGATGATGGTGCTGAGGAGGTTCTTGGTACATCTGCGACAAACAACTATAGGACTTTGATTGTGCAGCGAGCTTTGAGTGCCACGGTTCGAGAGGACGACAACCGCCAACGTCACAACCTTTTCAACATGTTTCTCGTCGTCAAGGACTGCCATGTACATACCATCATTGATGGTGGTAGCTGCAACAATTTGGTGAATGTTGAGGTGGTCAAGAAGCTTGGCTTGACCACACGGGAGCATCCCCACCCTTATCACATTCAATGGTTTAACAACAATGGTAAGGTTAAGGTAACACAAACAGCAAGGATACATTTTTCCATTGGTTCTTATCATGATTTTGCTGATTTTGATGTGGTACCTATGGATGTTTGTTCTCTTTTGTTGGGACGTCCTTGGGAGTTTGATACTGATGCTATTCACCATGGTTGATCTCATAAGTATACTCTCATGCATAAGGGCAAGAAAATTGTGTTGCTTCCTATGAGTCCCACTGAAATTGTACAATTCGAGAAGGAGAAAAAGAATAATGCTAAGCAAAAGGGTGTTTTCAATTCTGAAATTCAGCAACCTATTAAGTTGAACAATCCTATTTTGCTTGCAACTAAATCTGATCTTGATGATTTATATGCCTCTAATGGAACTTGCTATGCTTTAGTGTGCAAACATGCTTTATATTCCATTGAGGATACATCCATTGTCTTGCCACCTGCTGTTGCTAACCTTCTGTAGGAAATGTTTTTCCATCAGAGATACACCCTGGATTACCACCTGTGCGAGGCATTGAGCACAAGATTGATTTGGTTCCAGGGGCGAGCTTGCCAAACCGTGCTGCCTACAGGACCAACCCCAACGAGACTAAGGAAATTCAGCGACAAGTCCAAGATCTTCTGGACCGCGGGTACATTCGTGAGAGTCTTAGTCCTTGTTCTGTTCCTGTTCTTTTGGTTCCAAAAAAAGATGGCACTTGGCACATGTGTGTTGATTGTAGGGCCATCAATAACATTACCATTCGTTATCGCTATCCTATTCCTAGATTGGATGACATGCTTGATGAGTTGAGTGGTTCTGTTATTTTCTCCAAGATTGATTTGCGTAGTGGATATCATCAGATTCGTATGGCTTTAGGTGATGAATGGAAAACTGCTTTTAAAACTAAATTCAGACTTTATGAATGGTTAGTCATGCCATTTGGTTTAACTAATGTGCCCAGCACTTTCATGAGGTTGATGAATGAGGTTTTACGTGCTTTCATTGGTAAATTTGTGGTGGTTTACTTTGATGATATCCTTATTTACAGCAAGTCATATGATGAGCATCTTGAACATTTGCGTGCTGTTTTTAATGTCTTGCGCGATGCATGTTTATATGGTAACCTTGAGAAGTGCACCTTTTGCACCGATCGTGTGTCTTTTCTTGGGTATGCTGTTACTTCGCAGGGCATTGAGGTGGACGAGGCAAAGACTGTTGCCATCACGAGCTGGCCACTTCCGACTACGGTCACACAGGTTCGGAGTTTTCTTGGTCTCATAGGTTTCTACCGGCGTTTCGTGCGGGATTTCAGAACCATTGCGGCACCTCTCCATGAGTTGACAAAGCATGGAGTGCCGTTTCGATGGGGACCAGCACAACAACAAGCTTTTGATGTTCTCAAGTCGAAGCTCACACAAGCACCATTGCTGCAACTTCCTGATTTTGAGAAGACCTTCGAGCTTGAATGTGACGCGAGCGGCATTGGCATTGGAGGAGTGCTAATTCAAGGAGGTAAACCTGTTGCCTTCTTTAGTGAAAAATTGCATGGGCCTTCGCTGAATTATTCTACATATGACAAAGAACTTTATTCTTTAGTGCGTGTCTTGCAAACTTGGCAACATTACCTATGGTCTAAAGAATTTGTCATACATTCAGATCATGAGTCTTTGAAGCATCTTAAAGGACAAGCTAATCTGAACAAATGTCATGCTAAATGGATTGAGTTCATAGAATCATTTCCTTACATCATTAAACATAAGAAAGGGAAAGACAATGTGATTGTCGATGCTTTGTCTAGACGTTATACCACTATCCCAACTTTCTCATAAAATTTTTGGTTTGGAAACCATAAAGAGGTTATATGCTACTGATTTGGACTTCAAAGATGCCTTTGAAAATTGTAGAGAGGGAAGAACGTGGCAAAAATTCCTGCTGTGTGAAGGCCTTCTCTACCGTGCTAACAAGCTGTGTGTTCCAGCTAGCTCCGTTCGTCTTTTGTTGTTGCAGGAAGCGCATGGAGGTGGTTTGATGGGACATTTTGGTGTTAAAAAGACAGAGGATGTGCTGGCCGCTCACTTCTTTTGGCCACGAATGAGGCGTGATGTGGAGCGCTACGTTTCACGTTGCACGACATGCAACAAAGCTAAGTCTCGACTTAACCCACATGGTATTTATATGCCTCTTCCGGTTCCTAGTGCACCTTGGAAGGATATTTCTATTGACTTTGTTTTAGGATTGCCTAGAACAAAGAGGGGGAGGGATAGTGTCTTTGTGGTTGTTGATCGTTTCTCTAAAATGGCTCATTTTATACCCTGCCACAAGGCCGATAATGCTTCACATGTTGCTGATTTGTTCTTTAATGAGGTTGTGCGTTTGCATGGTGTTCCCAATACTATTGTTTCTGATAGGGATGCTAAGTTTTTGAGTCACTTTTGGAGAACTTTATGGTATAAATTGGGAACAAAGTTGCTGTTTTCTACTACTTTTCATCCACAAACTGATGGGCAAACGGAGGTAGTTAATCGTACCTTATCTACGATGTTGCGGGCTGTTTTGAAAGACAATTTGAGGTTGTGGGAGGAGTGTTTGCCACATATTGAGTTTGCTTATAACAGGTCTATTCACTCCACAACCAAGTCCGTTTATGGTAGTCTATGGTTTCAATCCTCGTGCTCTAATTGATTTGCTACCTTTACCACATACTGAAATTGTGAACTTAGATGCTACACAACGTTCTGAATGTATTCTTAAGTTGAATGAAACTACTAAGTTACAAATTGAAAAAATGAATGAAAAGTATCGCATTGCTGCTAGTAAAGGTAGGAAGGAGATAAAATTGGAACCCGGTGATTTGGTGTGGGTTCATTTGAGAAAAGATAGGTTCCCGGATTTGAGAAAGTCCAAACTCATGCCACGTGCTGCTGGACCTTTTAAGGTTCTTGAGAAGATAAATGACAATGCATATAAACTTGAGTTGCCTCTCGAGTTTGGGGTTAGTCCCACATTTAACATTTCAGATTTGAAGCCATACTTGGGAGAAGAAGATGAGATTGAGTCGAGGACGACTCCAATTCCAGAGGGGGAGGATGATGTGGACATCACTCCTGCAGATATACACACCAGTCACTTGGTAGACATGCAAGATCCAATTACTAGAGCTCGAGCACGAAAATTGAATTTAGAGGTGAGCTCGTTCCTGAACAATTCTTTATATGTGAATTTTGAGAGTATGTTGCTACCTAATGGATTAATTATGATTAGAAACCATGGAGAGGACATGGAGATACATGGAGAGGGGTTTGGAGGCGTGGAGGACCAGAAAATACGCCAACAAGAAGTTAGAGACCGAGCCCAACTCAAACTCGTGTCCAACTCGGGCCCAGGAGCAGTCCACCTTAAAATGGATGCACAAGAGGCATACGGACTCTGTTTTTGACCTTCTACATATGCACGGAAAGCTGAGAGGATAAACTTTCCAATGGAACTGGCCCCACATCAAAATTCCCTAGGAGTCGATGGGAAACTTCGAAACAATATAAAGTTTAGAGTCTGTCAGGGTGTTGCATCACCTAGTTGGGCCATTGGGCCTTGTATCGAGTCCAAGTCCATTATGTACGTTTATTAGGGTTAGGTCACGACCCCAGCACCCCCTGGTCGTCCTCCACCTCCTTTATACCCCCTAGCCGCCGTCACAAAGAGCTGGGTTTTGCTTAGTTACAATCTGTCATTGAACAGTGTCGCCGATCATCGGTTGTGAGACCCCAAATTCGTGATCAATTCAGTTTTGATTGCAACTTCTCTGTTCTTGCTTGTGTTCTTGATTGCGCTTGCAGGGATAAGCCTTCGTGGCGAGGTCATTCGTGTGACACGGGTGATAACCAACGGAGCAGTGGTGTAGTGATTGCGGGGTTTCGTTCGTTCGGAGCCTTGGATCATCAACGTCGAGATCTCCACCCAATCAAGTTTACCCTACCTCTCGGAAGATCGGGACTCATCCTCTTATCAGACTCGTCTTCCCCAACAAGCTGCACCCTCTATCATCCTTGATGGTGATGCACATGCTCACTACGACACAGAGGATGACTTCAATAATGATGAGGTCGATGCACAGCAGCGCCGTCGCCCTCGACGAAATCATCAAGGTATGGGAGGTAGACCTCGTCCTCATGCTCCTGAACAATATAATGATCCTTATGCTAAGATTAAATTTTCTATTCCAACATTTTATGGATCTTATGATGCTGAGACTTACTTGGAATGGGAGATGACGGTAGAACAAAAATTTAGCTCTCATCTTGTTCCTGAGCGACATAGAGTTAGACAAGCCACTAGTGAGTTTAAAGATTTTGCTATAATTTGGTGGAATGAACTTGTCAATACACGTAATGCACCACAGACATGGGCTGCCTTAAAAGAAGAGATGCACGCTAGGTTTGTTCCTCCTTCATATAGACGTGATCTTCTTAAGAAATTGCAACGCTTTGATCAGGGTGACATGACTGTCCAAGAGTACTACCAAGAGTTGCAGAAAGGTATGCTTCGTTGTGGGGTAGTTGAGGATCAGGAAGACCAAATTGTTAGGTTTTATGGGGGCTTGCGGTGTGAGATCCAGGACATAGTTGACTACAAGGAATATCATTCTATTCAACGTTTATTTCAACCTGCTATGTTAGCAGAAAAAGAAGTGCAGGGTCGCCAACAGCAGCGGCGGAACAACACCTTCACGCCACGACAATTTCCGGTGCCATCTAAAGCAGCACCCTCCTCGAGAGTACGTGCTTCTACACCACCCTCCACGGGTGTTGTACGCAGCAGCATCGCACCTTCTACATCACGGGGACAAGATAACAGCAAGTCCCAGATGCCTCCAGGTGTTGCAGCAAAGGCGGCTGCACCCAACACTTCGACAAGTCGCAGCTCCGACATCAAGTGCCACCGCTGCCAGGGACTTGGCCATATGCAACGAGATTGCCCCAGCAAACGGGCGATCATTGCCACTGCTGATGGTGGGTATGTTAGTGCTTCTGATATTGAAGATGAAAATATTATTGCAACTAACATTTCAGGTTCGGATGATGGTGCTGAGGAGGTTCTTGGTACATCTGCAACAAACAACTATAGGACTTTGATTGTGCAGCGAGCTTTGAGTGCCACGGTTCGAGAGGACGACAACCACCAACGTCACAACCTTTTCAACATGTTTCTCGTCGTCAAGGACTGCCGTGTACATACCATCATTGATGGTGGTAGCTGCAACAATTTGGTGAATGTGGAGGTGGTCAAGAAGCTTGGCTTGACCACATGGGAGCATCCCCACCCTTATCACATTCAATGGTTTAACAACAATGGTAAGGTTAAGGTAACACAAACAGCAAGGATACATTTTTCCATTGGTTCTTATCATGATTTTGCTGATTTTGATGTGGTACCTATGGATGCTTGTTCTCTTTTGTTGGGACATCCTTGGGAGTTTGATACTGATGCTATTCACCATGGTCGATCTAATAAGTATACTCTCATGCATAAGGGAAAGAAAATTGTGTTGCTTCCAATGAGTCCCACTGAAATTATACAATTTGAGCAGGAGAAAAAGAATAATGCTAAGCAAAAGGGTGTTTTCAATTCTGAAATTCAGCAACCTATTAAGTTGAAAAATCCTATTTGCTTGCAACTAAATCTGATCTTGATGATTTATATGCCTCTAATGGATCTTGCTATGCTTTAGTGTGCAAACATGCTTTATATTCCATTGAGGATACATCCATTGTCTTGCCACCTGCTGTTGCTAACCTTTTGCAGGAATATATGGATGTTTTTCCATCAGAGATACCCCCTGGATTACCACCTGTGCGAGGCATTGAGCACAAGATTGATTTGGTTCCAGGGGCGAGCTTGCCAAACCGTGCTGCCTACAGGACTAACCCCGACGAGACTAAGGAAATTCAGCGACAAGTCCAAGATCTTCTGGACAGCGGGTACATTCCTGAGAGCCTTAGTCCTTGTTCTGTTCCTATTCTTTTGGTTCTAAAAAAAGATGGCACTTGGCGCATGTGTGTTGATTGTAGAGCCATCAATAACATTACCATTCGTTATCGCTATCCTATTCCTAGATGGATGACATGCTTGATGAGTCGAGTGGTTCTGTTATTTTCTCCAAGATTGATTTGTGTAGTGGGTATCATCAGATTTGTATGGATTTAGGTGATGAATGGAAAACTGCTTTTAAAACTAAATTCGGACTTTATGAATGGTTAGTCATGCCATTTGGTTTAACTAATGCGCCCAACACTTTCATGAGGTTGATGAATGAGGTTTTACGTGCTTTCATTGGTAAATTTGTGGTGGTTTAGTTTGATGGTATCCTTATTTACAGCAAGTCATATGATGAGCATCTTGAACATTTGCGTGCTGTTTTTAATGTCTTACGCGATGCACGTTTATATGGTAACCTTGAGAAGTGCACCTTTTGCACCGATCGTGTGTCTTTTCTTGGGTATGTTGTTACTTCGCAGGGCATTGAGGTGGACGAGGCAAAGATTGTTGCCATCACGAGCTGGCCACTTCCGACTACGGTCACACAGGTTTGGAGTTTTCTTGGTCTCGCAGGTTTCTACAGGCGTTTCGTGCGGGATTTCAGCACCATTGCGACACCTCTCCACGAGTTGACAAAGCATGGAGTGCCATTTCGATGGGGACCAGCACAACAACAAGCTTTTGATGTTCTCAAGTCGAAGCTCACAAAAGCACTATTGCTGCAACTTCCTGATTTTGAGAAGACCTTCGAGCTTGAATGTGACGCGAGCGGCATTGGCATTGGAGGAGTGCTAATTCAAGGAGGTAAACCTGTTGCCTTCTTTAGTGAAAAATTGCATGGGCCTTCGCTGAATTATTCTACATATGACAAAGAACTTTATGTTTTAGTGCGTGTCTTGCAAACTTGGCAACATTACCTATGGTCTAAAGAATTTGTCATACATTCAGATCATGAGTCTTTGAAGTATCTTAAAGGACAAGCTAATCTGAACAAACGTCATGCTAAATGGATTGAGTTCATAGAATCATTTCCTTACATCATTAAACATAAGAAAGGGAAAGACAATGTGATTGCCGATGCTTTATCTAGACGTTATACCATGTTGTCCCAACTTTCTCATAAAATCTTTGGTTTGGAAGCCATAAAGATGTTATATGCTACTGATTTGGACTTCAAAGATGCCTTTGAAAATTGTAGAGAGGGAAGAACGTGGCAAAAATTCCTGCTGCGTGAAGGCCTTCTCTACCGTGCTAACAAGCTGTGTGTTCCAGCTAGCTCCGTTCGTCTTTTGTTGTGAAGGCCTTCTCTACCGTGCTAACAAGCTGTGTGTTCCAGCTAGCTCCGTTCGTCTTTTGTTGTTGCAGGAAGCGCATGGAGGTGGTTTGATGGGACATTTTGGTATTAAAAAGACAGAGGATGTGCTGGCCGCTCACTTCTTTTGGCCACGAATGAGGCGTGATGTGGAGCGCTACGTTTCACGTTGCACGACATGCAACAAAGCTAAGTCTCGACTTAACCCACATGGTCTTTATATGCCTCTTCCGGTTCCTAGTGCACCTTGGGAGGATATTTCTATTGACTTTGTTTTAGGATTGCCTAGAAAAAAGAGGGGGAGGGATAGTGTCTTTGTGGTTGTTGATCGTTTCTCTAAAATGACTCATTTTATACCCTGCCACAAGACCGATAATGGTTCACATGTTGCTGATTTGTTCTTTAATGAGTTTGTGCGTTTGCATGGTGTTCCCAATACTATTGTTTCTGATAGGGAAGCTAAGTTTTTGAGTCACTTTTGAAGAACTTTATGGTATAAATTGGGAACAAAGTTGCTGTTTTCTACTACTTATCATCCACAAACTGATGGGCAAACGGAGGTAGTTAATCGTACCTTATCTACTATGTTGCGGGCTGTTTTGAAAGACAATTTGAGGTTGTGGGAGGAGTGTTTGTCACATATTGAGTTTGCTTATAACAGGTCTATTCACTCCACAACCAAGTTAAGTCCGTTTATGGTAGTCTATGGTTTCAATCCTCGTGCTCCAATTGATTTGCTACCTTTACCACATACTGAAATTGTGAACTTAGATGCTACACAACGTTCTGAATTTATTCTTAAGTTGCATGAAACTATTAAGTTACAAATTGAAAAAAATGAATGAAAAGTATCGCATTGCTGCTAGTAAAGGTAGGAAGGAGGTAAAATTGGAACCCGGTGATTTGGTGTGGGTTCATTTGAGAAAAGATAGGTTCCCGGATTTGAGAAAGTCCAAACTCATGCCACGTGCTGCTGGACCTTTTAAGGTTCTTGAGAAGATAAATGACAATGCATATAAACTTGAGTTGCCTCCCGAGTTTGGGGTTAGTCCCACATTTAACATTTCAGATTTGAAGCCATACTTGGGTGAGGAAGATGAGCTTGAGTCGAGGACGACTCCAATTCAAGAGGGGGAGGATGATGAGGACATCTCTCCTTTGCATACAATGCAAGGACCGATCACTAGAACACGTGCACGACAATTGGATCTCCAGGTACGTTCTAACCTTGTCAATTGTTTTTCAGAACTTACGCTTGTTTCAATGCATGTTTTATTGATTAGGAACAATGGAGAGGACCAGCAAGGGCTGGGAGGAGTCCAATGAGCAAGGAGGAGGAGATAGGACGTGCACACCAAGGAGGAGCCCAAGTACAACTCGACTTCGACTCCACCTCGGGTTCCAGGAGCTGCCTTCACCAAAACTGACGTCCCGGACACATACGGAGTCGGATTTGGACTTTCTATATATGGTTGGAACCACGATTTCATAAAGCTTCCAATGGAACCAGCCCCACCTCAAAATTCCTTCTAAGTTGACAGGAATCAGTGAAACAAGTGGGCATCCAGAATCTGTCCGGTGATGCGCCGCCGCCTTTTGGGCTGCTGGCCCGTGTATCGTGTGGAAGCCCATTAGGGTTGCGTCCAGGGTTCCTGCACGCCCCTAAACTCCTTTTTATACAGCAGCCGTCACCACATTAGGGTTGGGTTTTGCTTAGTTACAATCTGTCATTGAACAGTGTCGCCGATCATCGGTTGTGAGACCCCAAATTCGTGATCAATTCAGTTTTGATTGCAACTTCTCTGTTCTTGCTTGTGTTCTTGATTGCGCTTGCAGGGATAAGCCTTCATGGCGAGGTCATTTGTGTGACATGGGTGATAACCAACAGAGCAGTGGTGTAGTGATTGTGGGGTTTCGTTCGTTCGGAGCCTTGGATCATCAACGTCGAGATCTCCACCCAATCAAGTTTACCCTACCTCTCGGAAGATCGGGACTCATCCTCCTATCACCATGTGCTGGCCTATTGAACAAGCTAGAACAGTACCGAAGACCTACCGGATCTATGGGAACCAGGAAACCGATGTAATTCGGGTAGCGATCTATTGAGGCATAGTTTGTCGTGCAGAGGGTAGGTTGACAGAATGAGGTAAAAATCGGTTGGCGGCACTGCGAATGCATGCGCAGAGACCTCTTGCTCGGGACAATAGGACCGGTTCAACATTTGGCTTACAGATGAAAGGTGGTTGCGTACGACGTCTGTGATGGTTGTTGTAGACAACATCGAGTACGGGCGTACGGGATGGGTTATTCGGGTAACCCTCCAGGTTTAAAACGATTATAATCGCCGTCTCTCACGGTCAGTGAGTACCACTTGTTCACTGTACCGTGACTTTGAAAGAACAGGCTAGAGTCATATTAAAAGGTTGCTGATTGAAAGATGTACTTTGGTTGCTAATGATTTGTTGTAGTTTAGAGCTAATTAAAGTTCTTTTCAACCTTGCGCAAAGCACATGAGAGAAACACATTTCTTGTTTGATTGCGGCTCTCTTATATGATTTAGCACGAGGTTTTGCCACAACTTGTGCTAAAAACTTGAAAGTAAGGTTCAACTATTTAGGTGTGTCCCTTGCAACTTTCATTCCATTATACACTGCAAACCCAGCATGTAGAGTTTCATGTATAGGTAAGACGGGTGAGTCTTGCTGAGCCATCGTGCTCACTGCTTGTGTTTGAAGCGTTTGCAGGGTGCTATGAGGAGGAGGCTCCCGAGGAGGAGACGGACCCCCAAGAGGGCAACACCATCGAGTGGGCTCGTGCATGCCGTTGTGTTAGTGAGTGTGTGCTAGTGGGAACACGTTCACGGGCTGAACGTGAACTCTTTTGCTTAGTCTACGCCCGTGAGTGTAGACTTGACGTATTTTGTTGTAAACATGTTCAAAAACAGTTTATTGTAATAAAACTTTTGCTTCCGCTTTGTACCTTTTTGTGTGTTATCCGGTGTTGTGCAACGCAGCACCCCTCAGCGTGATCCGGGCTAGTGTTATCTGTGTTTGCGTGCTTTAGAAAATTTAGATGAGAATGCATTATCACAAAAATCCTTGGCACGAAACGTGTCGATTGATGTGATTCAAGTTCAAGGCTAATCTATAGCTAACGCCTAAAACTATATCTCAGAGAATCACATATCTGGGCAGATTTTGTGTAAGTTACGAGCTAAGTTTAAATACTGCTGACGGAATGGCTGCGACTTTATCTGATATGTGCCAATCCATTGCTGAAAAATATAAAAGAGCAAATCCAAATTCACGGGAATAGCTAATACTTGCAACCAAAAATTAAGAATAAAAACATAGTACACTAAGATATATGGAAAACTAATTGATTGAACAAGTATTACAGCCATGTATTGCAGCTTTTTTGACCATCCTTACCAATGTTCTTACTAACGCACACTACAGGAATCCAAAAAATTTACAAGGCCAGAAAACATCGTAAATTAGAGAAAACCGTTGTAAATAAGTTATTAACGACGGTTTTCGGTTATTTACGACGGTTTCTGGCCGTTTCCAGTAATTGGTCGTAAATAATTTTATTTACGACGGTAAATAGCTAACTTACGACGGCCATTACTAGCCGTCGTAAACAATGGGCCGTCGCCCATGGCCGTGCCACGTGGTTGGCTGGACACCTTACTTATGACGGCCTGGACCATGGCCATTGTATGTTAAGTGGGTTAACTTACGATGGCCTGGACCCTGACCGTCGTAAGTTAATTAGGTTCTTACGACGGTCCTGTATAGTTGCCCGTCGTAAATAAGGTTTTTAATTTGTTTACAAAACAGAATACAGACACCTGACACGATCGCCAGCTCACAGAACAGTTTATATACACATCCAAAATATAAAACATCCAAAATATCAAACAACAAGGAGATCCACTCGCTAAACACTACCCCTTCCACTCGCTCCTCCACTCGCTCCGGAGCAAAAGAATCCGTCTCCGCGACCTCCTCCTGGTGCGGTAGCTGTGGTGGTGGAGTTTGAGTCTTCATTGCCGATCTCTGCAATACAAATAAATATATAAAGTGAGTTTGAGCTTCTACGACTCCCCCCTTACTCTCACTCTTCCTCACTCTCCCCCTTACTCTCACTTTCTCTCCCTCCCCCGCACTCTCACTTTCTCCCTCGCCCTCTCCCCCACCCTCTCTCTATGACTCCCTCTCTCTCTCACCCCCCTCTCTCTACCACTCTGTCTCTCTTTACCTCCCTCTCTCTCCCTCTCCCCCCCTCAATACCACTATCTCTTACTCTAACTCTCTCCCTCTCCCCCGTACTCTCACTATCTCCCCTCAACTACACTAAGTTTTTCTTAGATTAGAAAATAGCAAACAAAAAATACATTACCCGGATATCTGAATGTCCATGTGGTGGGGGCACTTGTGGCGGGGCCAACTCTGACGGCTGCCACATAGGGATCGGGATCTGCTGCCCACTCTGTCGAGCTAAGGTCTTTAATTGCAAAATATTAAAATAAATATACTAATGCAATAATATGAATTTAAATTAATTTATATTCAATTACTTACCTCCAATGCCGCCTGCATATGAGACATGTAGTTTGCCATGTAGGCGGCCTGCTGCTCCTGTGCGGCCCGGGCTAGATCTCTCTCCCTCTAGAGCTCATCTCTCTCTCTCTCTTCGGATCTCGTCTCTCTCCCTATGGAGCTCCTCTATCTCTCTCTGGGAGAGACGACGACTTGTCTGCCCGATGGAGGAACCCTCGGTCGATGGAGTGACGATCGAAGGTCACGCTTGTCGGAGTGTGCACTCCTCTCAACCTGCTCGGAAGCAGCCCGCGAGGTTCTTTTTTTTCCGGAGGGGGCTTTGCGCCCTTCGCGAACCTAGGCTCGAGGGAGCGGATGAACACGAGGATTTACGTGGTTTGGGCCACCGGAGCGTAAAACCCTATGTCCACGGGTGTGCTTGTTCTATTGCATGAGCGCGTGCGCTTGTGCGTTGTGTGATCTCGAATCTGGGGAGTCGGAACCCATTGTAGGGTGGTCACCCCGGTCCTTTTATAGTCTAAGGCTGGGGTGGTTACAATGGGGCTTGGGGCTCGACAGGTGGCCCCAAAGCCTAGAGAGTCCTATACATGATCTAGGGCTTCATCCTCTAAGTAGAGTGGCCGGCAAGAGAGTTAAGTCCCTCCATCCGGCGCGCTGAGCGCCCCTGACCGCTTGTTAGGTGATGATGAAGACGTTGTCTTGTCGCCATGTCTCCTCGCCCTGCTTGGGCGGCTGTGTGCCGTTGGGCGGCACTGTTCCGCTGTCATGCCTCGTCATCCTGTCTTGTCACCGTTATGGCGAACGGGCAAGGGACGGAGGCGTGTGCTGTGCACCATGCTTCTGGGGAAGGCGCGTACCATGAATGCAAAGCCTGACAGCACACTTCCTTCTTGACTTCATCGACCCACAGCCCACGAGGGATCGTGGGACATGTAGCGGCTCTGGAGCTCTTATCGACGGGCTTGGTACAAGGGGACACATGGCAGCTCCGGACCTTACCTCAGCGGGGAGGCTCGGGCCGGAGCCCAGGGCACGTGTCAGCACCGGAGCTCTCCTCAGCGGGGAGGCGTCTCGTATCCTGGGGACACGTGGTGGCTCCGGACCTTACCTCAGTGGGGAAGGTCTGACCGTTGTCCGGGGCATGTGTCAGCACCGGAGCTCCCCTCAGCAGGGAGGCGGCTCGGAGCCAGAGGACACGTGTCAGCTCCGGACCTCACCTTAGCGGGGAGGCTTAGAAAGGAGCTCAGGACACGTGCCAGCCCTGGCGCTGTCCTCTTGGGGGTGGTAGCTTGGAGCCGGGGACACGTGGCATCTCCGGACCTCTCCTCAGCAGTGAGGCCCAGATCGGAGCCCAGATGTAACACCCCAAATTTTGATTCAAAACCCTAAACCATGTTCAGAGGGGAATTTAGAAATTTTTGGACGTGTTGCATGTTTTGCAAAAATTCAAATTCAAACTGGAATTCAAATTATACTCAAAACAGAAAAGAAATGGAAAAAGAAAAAGAAAAACGGGAAAAAAACGGGCCAGTGGGCCGAAACCCGCCAGCCGGCCCAGCTACTCCCGCGCCAGCCCGCCCCCACGCGCGCCGCGCTGCCTCTCGCCGACGGGTGGGACCCGCATGTCATCCCTAACCCCGCGACCCCGGACTCTCTCCCGCGCGCGAGATCGCAACCGATCAGGAAAGCCCGTCCCGCAGCCGAATTCTGGTCCCAGCGGACTTCAACTCGATCACAACAGACCCACCGCCCTTCCCCGGCTATAAAAACCCCCGATCCGATCAGTTTTTCCCACGCGATCGCCGATTTTCACTCCGGTGAGCACCGAGACTTCGCCGGTGAATTCTGGCCGATCTAAGCTCGGAAACTCTGATCTAACTCGCTGGTCTTGATCCACCGCCTCCGGGGAACTTTGCAGGTGCAGAAAACTCGGAGAGTTACGGTGTAAACGCAGCGCCGACGAGCTTCGCCGTGGTTTTGCCTCGGACCTCGCCGCCGAGCACTTTCCAGGACCCCCGAGCTCGAGAAAACCCCCGAGGTGAGATCCCTGACCTCCCCTCTACCGATCTAGGCCATAAGATCACAGTTCTAGGCAGAATTCTCGAGGATCCGAAACTTTCCGGCGAGATCGCCGCTTTCCGCCGCCGTGCGCCGCCGGCAGCGCCGCCCGCTCTCGATCAGAGCGACGTGGCCGCTTGTGCGCCGTTTATTTTAAATCGCACGGTAGACTTTAAATCCCCGCGTACCGGTTCGATGTTATAATCTCAGCCGTCGGTTTAAAATCGGACGGTCCACGTCAGCCCCGCATTATAAAGACCGGAATTCTTACGTGCTACCCCCTGGGGTTCTCTGGAATTGAGAGCTAGCCCCGGAAACTTCAGATCTAGCCCCTGGAACTCCAGAAAATCATGTAAATTCATTTAAAAGTCAGTTTTAGCCCCTGGACTTAATAGAAATTAGGAAAAACACCTCTGATAAGTGTAGCTAGACCCCTGGAAATTATGAAAATAATATTATAGACCCTGTAATGGGGTGAGTTCATTATTTTAGCCCTGTTTAGTATTTAATGTAGAAAATTGAATATGTAACTAGTGTTTAAAAATTAAAAAGTGGGACAAACATAATTGTCAAAATTAATTAAAGACTTTCTCAGTACTTAGAAAACTTTGGAGTGAGGTAAAAATATATTTTTGGACTGAAATGAATCTGTTTCATTTAATTATTCACATTATTTAGTATAAGGACACATTTTTAAGTAAATAATAGTTATAGAAAAATAGGGAAAATAATTATGAAATAGTCTACATCAGAAGACAAGGTCAAAATATGTTATTAAATTATTTAGGACCAGAACCTATACTGTTTAGGTGATGTATATTACTAATTTCATAATGAAATACACAATTATGCATAGGAATATAAATCTGAAAATATAGCAACTAGTAAATGATAAATGGTGTTTCTAAAATACAAAGAATTTAGTTTAGAGTTGGTAGAAGTTGTGAAGGCACATATGGAGAAGAAAAATACTTTCCATACATGCTTGGTAGTTTAATGTAAGGAATTTATTTAAAACTGAAACACAACACATATAATGGTGAATGAATTTCATAAATATGAATGTGTGGTTTGTATGAAGTAGAGGTGTGAACTATGTCTTATGATTGTTGTTTTTCTTTTGCTATGTGTGATGGTATGAAGTAGAACCTGTTCAAGAACAAGTTATTCATTTCCAAGATCAGGACTACCAATTTCAAGAGCAGCAAGAAGGAGGCAAGTGTCCTTGACCACTTTGATCCTATGCTAGGATGTGTAGATAGAATTATTTGCATTGTCAAATGAAATATGAAACCCATGCTAGGAAAGTTTCCCTAGAATTGCATTACCTTGTTTCCTTGTAGCTTGGGTTGGGATTTGAGTTACCATGTCATTTATTTCCATGCATATGCTTAGCCATGCTTAGAATGGGATATTTGGGACATGAGATCATCAGTTTATATTACCATACTCTTGAATGAGACATTGTGAGTTATGTAGAGGTAGGGATCAAGGCAAGTTGGATGTTTTGGTTGTGTGCTGGGTGCACGAGACTTGGGTTTGTGTTTAGTACTTGCCTGGATCCTAAGGACCGGTTCATGGAGCATGTAACCCGGCTTTACAGTGCCAACCACATGCTGAGATGGGGCAGCTTGGCCAATTAATTAGGTGTATCCCCGGTGTAGTATGGGTGTGTTGGATGGTGCGGGGAGTAGGTGTCAGCTGGACTACCATATGAACCGCAAGGCTCAAGAGGGGGCCACTGCAGCGGGGTTGGAGCCTCTTGTATGCTGTTAGGGGTGAAACCTCAGTGGGCCCACGCTCGTTGGGAATCCCTTTGTAAAGGCTTCGTAGTGATCTCCTGGCCGCACACCTGGGAAGTGTGAATGTGGATCGTAGCCACTGGCATAATGGAGGTTCTTTTAGTCCACCCGACAACGGGGGATGAAATCACTACTTGTGGGTACAGTGGTACAAACTCTGCAGAGTCAAAACTGTCTTGACAGCCGTGCTCACGGTTAAGAGCGGCCTGGACTTATTCATGATTAGAGGATTGTTGGTTTTGGAAGTTAAAGCGGGGAGCTTAACATTGGAAATGATGTTATGGTTATTGGATTATGATGATGGGATGGGAGATTGGGACCATTTCACCTGTGTAGTAATGTAAGTGCTTAATAAGCTAAGGTGATAGGTATTAATTGCGTAGTGCTTTAACCATGAGTTCAACCTCTTCTTGTTCTAGCCATGCATGATATAATTTTCCCACACTTGCTGAGTACCATTGGTACTCAACCTTGCATATTTGTTGGTTTATATTGCTGCTCAGGTCAAGATAATGAGGTGGTGTATAATGACCAAGATTTTGGACCCGAGGAAGGTTTTTAGGTTCATGAAGACCCCCGGGCAACGCCTGTGATGGAGCCCCAAAGAATAATATTCCGCTGCTAGTTTATTTACTTGTGATGAAGCATTAGTGTCCATTGAGACATTTGCGATGTAAGACTTATTTATATTCGACACCTGGCTTGTAATAAATGATGCTTCACTATTTGTCATCACATGTATGAGAAAATGATCCTGGCATACATGTGATATTCACTTGGTTGTTTCTTCGGAAAAACCGGGTGTGACAGAGGTGGTATCAGAGCCAAGGTTGCCCGTAGGAACGTGGACCTAGGTAGAAATGGACGTATTTAAGGGCCCTATTTTCTTAAAAACTATTTTCCAAAGTGTGGGTGGAAAAGTGTTATTAAAGGAGTCATTTTCTTCATCTTACCCCAACTTTCATTCAAAATAGGATTTTTGTTTGAGAATTTATCTAACCTAATTTTAAATTCTTTTGTTTTAGATGGTTCGTATGATTCGCACCGCTCGTAAGTCCACAGGAGGGAGAGTTCCCGTAGTGGCCCTTGCCGAAAGAGAGGAGAGTCGTCCCGTGACGTACCTTTCCTACGGATTGGCAGTTGGAGATTTGTTGCGCCGTCTTCGACGTATGCTCGAAGCCGCCGGCAATACGGGCAAGCTAATCATCCACTATAACTCCACCAGGACCATCCGTGAGAAGAGGGAAGAATGGAGTTCGGAGATGAGGATTATACACGAGAATCAGCTGCTTAAGATTCACCACTCTCCAGCTTGTCGAGCAACACAAGTTGACGCGGAGAGAGATGTCACCTGGGAGGCCATCACCTGCCAGAGTCACATCTATCGTCGCCACTTGGACAAAACTAAGTACATGTATGTCCTACAACGTGAGAGTGGTACCACGGAGTACAAGTACCCACCGGTGCAGCAAGGGACTTCCCATGAGCACATGGACTTGTGCTTGGAGGATGCTGCTATGCTCAGCACTCGACTGCAGGAGTGTCAACAAGAGCTTCAGGATGTCCGAGACACCCTGAAGGAAACGGAGGCGTTGCTGCGAGCTTGCTTAAAGGCGAGAGAAAGAGGAGATGGGAATGAACTGTGTGTCACCGTGAGTGATCCATGGACACCTGACTCCCCGGATCGCCGAGCAATCAGGCGTCGTCGCACTTCTCCACCAGCAGCCTCCCCACCCAAAGCAGAGTCAGAAGGTAGCCGAAATGAGGAGGAAGATCCCGAGGAGGCAGCTCAAGAGGACGAGTAGTGTAGTGTTTTTCCCCTAGCTAGCAAGAGGTCGAGTAGTCGAGTCGTTACGTAGTTAATGGTGTGATAATGCTTGGTGTGTGACGTGAGTTGTGGAAGCTATGAGCAATTGTCCACAGCCTCGTCTTCAGATTGTTTTGCTTTGGTGTGTGAACCCACAGGAAATAATAGTGCATTTATTTGGTGTGAGATATGAACCCTCGTAAAATTTTAACAAAGCCTCAACACCTCAAAGTACCAACAAATGAAAGTAGTAAGATGATACTAAATGGTATCAAATTAACATTTGTTGATTCTGCCAGATGGCCGGAAGAGGAAAAGGACGTGCTGCCAACCCCGCCAACAACAATGATGAGGCATGCAACCCTCATCTTTCTGGAGGCCAGGACCGGGGTGGTCGCCGTGAAGAAGTTGATCCTCTCCACCAAATGCTGGAGAATCAAAATCAGCTCATCCAGAACTTGACTCAAGTGGTGGCCAACTTGCATCAAGTTCCACCTCCACAAGCGGCACCACGCCAACCAAGGTTGAGTGAGTTTCTAGGAACTCAACCTCCAAAGTTTGCAAGTGCTGCTGAACCTCTGGAGGCAGATGATTGGCTGAAGACTATTGAAAGTAAGATGAGGATCATACAGTGCCAAGGGTATGAGAGGGTGCTGTTTGCCTCTCATCAATTGCATGGACCTGCTGCTGATTGGTGGACCGCCTATGTGGCCGCCCATCATGACCCTGAGAACATCACTTGGGAAGAGTTCAAGCGTAGCTTCCGCAACCACTATATCCCAAGAGGTGAGCTCAAAAACAAGAGGAAAGAGTTTTTGGGACTGCAGCAGGGAAACATGACGGTGAGGGAATACCTCACTAAATTTACTCAACTATCCCGTTATGCTCCACGAGACATAGAGACTGATGAGCAGAAACAAGATTGTTTCGTGGAAGGACTTACCGCAGAGATGCAGTGTGCCATGTCCTCCAATGAGTATGAAAGTTTTCAAAAGATGGTGGACAGAGCATTTGTGGTGGAAAGGAAGCTAAAGGACCTGGAAAATGAGAATAAGAGGAAGGCGGGGTGGTCACATCAGGCCTCAGGGAGCAACACCCGCCCACGTATGATGCAGCAACCTACGGGGCAGACGAGCCGTGCTGCGGTACCCTATTCAGCACCAAGAGGGTACAACCCAAACTACAGGCCACCCGCAGCACCAGCACAGCCGCAACGTCAGTTTGTGCAGCAGCCTCGCCCCGCATATCCACCTCGACCAGCAGTGCAAGGACCCCCAAACCAACCCCAAGACAACAAGGGTCAAGCATCTAAGGATGGGGTGCAATGTTTCAACTGTGGTGAAGTGGGGCACTACGCTCACAAATGCCCAAGGAAGAAGCCTGCGCCGCCACAACAGCAGAATGTAGTAAGAGGACGGGTGAACCATGTCACTATGGAGGAAGCACAAGAGGCACCCGACGTGGTAGTTGGTAAGTTTCCTGCCAATTTACACCTTGCAACTTTGCTGTTTGATTCTGGTGCTACCCACTCGTTCATTGCTCAAGGGTTTGTTAAGAAGCATGACCTAGCAACCACACAAATGAACCATATGCTAGCGGTAAACTCTCCAGGTGGAGAAATAAGGACAAGACAAGTGTGTCCCAAAGTGAGCCTAGACATTAATGGGGTAGTATTTACTGCTAACCTCATAGTGATAGATTCACAAGGGATAGATATTATTTTGGGTATGGATTGGTTGACCAAACATAAAGGAATCATCCATTGTTCGACCAGAACGGTGGAACTAACTCACCCCAGTGGTACCAGAGTAAAGTTCATAACAATACACGAGCCTAGGAGGGACATTAAATTAAATCAAGTGGAGGTGAAAGTTGAGGAAATCAGGACTATCAGGGAATATCCAGATGTTTTTCCGGAGGAATTGCCAGGCATGCCTCCCGACCGTGACGTGGAATTCGCAATTGAGCTATTACCGGGAACAGCCCCGATATACAAGAGACCTTATCGAATGGACTCCAAGCAGCTAGAAGAGCTCAAGGATCATTTGAGAGAATTGATGGAGAAGGGGCATATTCGCCCTAGTTCCTCACCATGGGGAGCTCCGGTGATATTTGTGCCTAAGAAAGACGGAACCCAAAGGTTATGCGTGGATTACCGTGCCTTGAATGAGGTAACCATTAAGAACAAGTACCCATTACCCCGCATTGAAGACTTGTTTGATCAGTTGAGGGGAGCTTGTGTGTTCTCGAAAATTGATCTCAGGTCGGGATACCACCAACTCAAGATAAGGCAATCTGATATTCCCAAGACAGCTTTCGTATCTCGGTACGGACTGTATGAATACACTGTCATGCCTTTTGGGCTAACCAATGCCCCGGCATATTTCATGTATCTCATGAACAAGGTATTCATGGAATATCTGGACAAATTTGTGGTGGTTTTCATAGATGATATTCTCGTCTTCTCCCAAGATGAAGAAGAACATGAGAAACATCTAAGGTTGGTGTTACAGAGGCTGAGGGAACACCAACTATATGCCAAGTTGAGCAAGTGTGAGTTTTGGCTGAAGAGAGTTCCCTTTTTAGGACATATAATCTCGGAGGGAGGAATCTCCGTAGATCCCGCCAAAATCGAGGATATCCAGAAGTGGAAGACCCCTGAAAATGTCGGGGAAGTTCGAAGCTTTTTGGGATTGGCTGGATACTATCGACGGTTTATTGAGGGATTCTCCAAGATCTCGAGACCTCTCACTAAACTGTTGGAGAAGGGAATCACATTCACCTGGACACCCCAGTGCGAGACGAGCTTTCAGGAGCTAAAGAAAAGATTGACAACAGCCCCAGTGCTGGTTATGCCAGATATGCAGAAGAATTTCACAGTGTACTGCGATGCCTCTGGGAATGGGTTGGGATGTGTTCTCATGCAAGAAGGACATGTCGTGGCATATGCATCCCGGCAGCTTCGGAAGCACGAGAAGAACTATCCTACACATAACCTAGAACTAGCTGCAGTGGTACACGCGTTGAAAATTTGGCGGCACTATTTGATGGGGAAGAGGACAGAGATATATACGGATCATAAGAGTTTGAAGTACATATTCACACAGCCAGATCTCAACCTCAGACAAAGGAGATGGTTAGAGCTAATCAATGACTTTGATGTGGGCATCAACTATCATCCCGGGAAAGCAAACGTCGTGGCCGATGCTTTGAGTCGGAAAGTGCAGGTCAATAAGTTGAGCTTGAAGGACATGCCCGCGGAATTGAAGGACGAAGTTATAAGACTCAATCTATGTCTAGTAAATAGTGGTGAAGCCATCGCCATGGAAGTGGACTCCACACTCGAGCAAGACATACGCGAGGGCCAAAAGAATGATGAGAAGATACAAGAGATCAGACAGCTCATCAAGGAAAATAAAGCTCCTGGTTTTAGAGAGGATGAACAAGGAACGGTGTGGCACGGGAAAAGGATCTGTGTGCCAGAAGTAAAGGAGATCCGTGAATTAATTTTGAAGGAGGCTCACGATTCCGACTATTCCATTCATCCTGGGAGTACGAAGATGTACCAGGACCTCAAGAGCAGGTATTGGTGGTATGGCATGAAGCGAGATGTCGCGGAACATGTTGCCCTATGTGACACATGTCAGTTGGTGAAAGCAGAACATCAACGACCCACGGGATTATTGCAACCACTCAAAGTACCTGAATGGAAATGGGAAGAAATCAGCATGGATTTTGTCGTGGGATTGCCTAGGACCCAATCCGGGTATGATTCAATATGGGTCATTATTGATAGGCTAACCAAGGTAGCTCATTTCATTCCTGTGAAAGAAAGCTACAGCGGATCCAAATTGGCAGAATTGTACATGTCAAGGATTGTGTGTTACCATGGAGTGCCAAAGAAGATAGTGTCGGACCGAGGGACACAGTTCACCTCGAGGTTTTGGCAAAAGTTGCATGAAACCATGGGAACCCATCTGAATTTCAGCTCTGCCTATCATCCCCAAACTGACGGGCAGACGGAGAGAACCAATCAGATCCTTGAAGATATGTTAAGGGCATGTGCACTCAAAAACAATAGGAGTTGGGACAAGAACTTACCGTATGCGGAGTTTTCCTATAACAACAGTTATCAAGCTAGTATGAAGATGTCACCGTTTGAAGCTTTGTATGGAAGGAAGTGCAGAACTCCCCTATTTTGGAACCAAACAGGAGAAAGTAAAGTGTTTGGTCCAGAAGTGCTACAAGAAGCCGAGGCGAAGGTGAGGGAGATTCGCAACAATTTGAGGATAGCACAAACACGCCAGAAGAGTTATGCTGATGTACGAAGAAGAGAACTCGTTTTCAACGTGGGAGACTATGTTTATCTCAAGGTGTCCCCTATCAGAGGACTTCGTCGGTTCAAGGTGAAAGGGAAGTTGTCACCGCGATACATCGGACCCTTTCAAGTTTTGGAAAGAAAAGGCGAAGTGGCGTATCAACTAGAGTTACCGGTTCATCTATCGGACGTGCACGATGTATTTCATGTGTCACAACTCAAGAAATGTCTGAGGACGCCTGAAGAGGTGTTACCCATGAATGAAGTGGATGTAGCTGAAGATTTGTCTTATGCCGAGCAACCATACAAGATTTTGGAGACAATGGAACGCCTCACCAGAAACAAGAGAATCCGGATGTGCAAGGTGCAGTGGAAGCATCACTCAGAAGAGGAAGCTACCTGGGAACGGGAAGATGAGCTCAAGGCACAGTTTCCGGAATTGTTTTCTTAGAAACACCAATCTCGAGGACGAGATTTCTTTTAAGGGGGGTAGAGCTGTAACACCCCAAATTTTGATTCAAAACCCTAAACCATGTTCAGAGGGGAATTTAGAAATTTTTGGACGTGTTGCATGTTTTGCAAAAATTCAAATTCAAACTGGAATTCAAATTATACTCAAAACAGAAAAGAAATGGAAAAAGAAAAAGAAAAACAGGAAAAAAACCGGCCAGTGGGCCGAAACCCGCCAGCCGGCCCAGCTACTCCCGCACCAGACCGCCCCCGCGCGCGCCGCGCTGCCTCTCGCCGACGGGTGGGACCCGCATGTCATCCCTAACCCCGCGACCCCGGACTCTCTCCCGCGCGCGAGATCGCAACCGATCGGGAAAGCCCGTCCCGCAGCCGAATTCTGGTCCCAGCGGACTTCAACTCGATCACAACAGACCCACCGCCCTTCCCCGGCTATAAAAACCCCCGATCCGATCAGTTTTTCCCACGCGATCGCCGATTTTCACTCCGGTGAGCACCGAGACTTCGCCGGTGAATTCTGGCCGATCTAAGCTCGGAAACTCTGATCTAACTCGCTGGTCTTGATCCACCGCCTCCGGGGAACTTTGCAGGTGCAGAAAACTCGGAGAGTTACGGTGTAAACGCAGCGCCGACGAGCTTCGCCGTGGTTTTGCCTCGGACCTCGCCGCCGAGCACTTTCCAGGACCCCCGAGCTCGAGAAAACCCCCGAGGTGAGATCCCTGACCTCCCCTCTACCGATCTAGGCCATAAGATCACAGTTCTAGGCAGAATTCTCGAGGATCCGAAACTTTCCGGCGAGATCGCCGCTTTCCGCCGCCGTGCGCCGCCGGCAGCGCCGCCCGCTCTCGATCAGAGCGACGTGGCCGCTTGTGCGCCGTTTATTTTAAATCGCACGGTAGACTTTAAATCCCCGCGTACCGGTTCGATGTTATAATCTCAGCCGTCGGTTTAAAATCGGACGGTCCATGTCAGCCCCGCGTTATAAAGACCGGAATTCTTACGTGCTACCCCCTGGGGTTCTCTGGAATTGAGAGCTAGCCCCGGAAACTTCAGATCTAGCCCCTGGAACTCCAGAAAATCATGTAAATTCATTTAAAAGTCAGTTTTAGCCCCTGGACTTAATAGAAATTAGGAAAAACACCTCTGATAAGTGTAGCTAGACCCCTGGAAATTATGAAAATAATATTATAGACCCTGTAATGGGGTGAGTTCATTATTTTAGCCCTGTTTAGTATTTAATGTAGAAAATTGAATATGTAACTAGTGTTTAAAAATTAAAAAGTGGGACAAACATAATTGTCAAAATTAATTAAAGACTTTCTCAGTACTTAGAAAACTTTGGAGTGAGGTAAAAATATATTTTTGGACTGAAATGAATCTGTTTCATTTAATTATTCACATTATTTAGTATAAGGACACATTTTTAAGTAAATAATAGTTATAGAAAAATAGGGAAAATAATTATGAAATAGTCTACATCAGAAGCCAAGGTCAAAATATGTTATTAAATTATTTAGGACCAGAACCTATACTGTTTAGGTGATGTATATTACTAATTTCATAATGAAATACACAATTATGCATAGGAATATAAATCTGAAAATATAGCAACTAGTAAATGATAAATGGAGTTTCTAAAATACAAAGAATTTAGTTTAGAGTTGGTAGAAGTTGTGAAGGCACATATGGAGAAGAAAAATACTTTCCATACATGCTTGGTAGTTTAATGTAAGGAATTTATTTAAAACTGAAACACAACACATATAATGGTGAATGAATTTCATAAATATGAATGTGTGGTTTGTATGAAGTAGAGGTGTGAACTATGTCTTATGATTGTTGTTTTTCTTTTGCTATGTGTGATGGTATGAAGTAGAACCTGTTCAAGAACAAGTTATTCATTTCCAAGATCAGGACTACCAATTTCAAGAGCAGCAAGAAGGAGGCAAGTGTCCTTGACCACTTTGATCCTATGCTAGGATGTGTAGATAGAATTATTTGCATTGTCAAATGAAATATGAAACCCATGCTAGGAAAGTTTCCCTAGAATTGCATTACCTTGTTTCCTTGTAGCTTGGGTTGGGATTTGAGTTACCATGTCATTTATTTCCATGCATATGCTTAGCCATGCTTAGAATGGGATATTTGGGACATGAGATCATCAGTTTATATTACCATACTCTTGAATGAGACATTGTGAGTTATGTAGAGGTAGGGATCAAGGCAAGTTGGATGTTTTGGTTGTGTGCTGGGTGCACGAGACTTGGGTTTGTGTTTAGTACTTGCCTGGATCCTAAGGACCGGTTCATGGAGCATGTAACCCGGCTTTACAGTGCCAACCACATGCTGAGATGGGGCAGCTTGGCCAATTAATTAGGTGTATCCCCGGCGTAGTATGGGTGTGTTGGATGGTGCGGGGAGTAGGTGTCAGCTGGACTACCATATGAACCGCAAGGCTCAAGAGGGGGCCACTGCAGCGGGGTTGGAGCCTCTTGTATGCTGTTAGGGGTGAAACCTCAGTGGGCCCACGCTCGTCGGGAATCCCTTTGTAAAGGCTTCGTAGTGATCTCCTGGCCGCACACCTGGGAAGTGTGAATGTGGATCGTAGCCACTGGCATAATGGAGGTTCTTTTAGTCCACCCGGCAACGGGGGATGAAATCACTACTTGTGGGTACAGTGGTACAAACTCTGCAGAGTCAAAACTGTCTTGACAGCCGTGCTCACGGTTAAGAGCGGCCTGGACTTATTCATGATTAGAGGATTGTTGGTTTTGGAAGTTAAAGCGGGGAGCTTAACATTGGAAATGATGTTATGGTTATTGGATTATGATGATGGGATGGGAGATTGGGACCATTTCACCCGTGTAGTAATGTAAGTGCTTAATAAGCTAAGGTGATAGGTATTAATTGCGTAGTGCTTTAACCATGAGTTCAACCTCTTCTTGTTCTAGCCATGCATGATACAATTTTCCCACACTTGCTGAGTACCATTGGTACTCAACCTTGCATATTTGTTGGTTTATATTGCTGCTCAGGTCAAGATAATGAGGTGGTGTATAATGACCAAGATTTTGGACCCGAGGAAGGTTTTTAGGTTCATGAAGACCCCCGGGCAACGCCTGTGATGGAGCCCCAAAGAATAATATTCCGCTGCTAGTTTATTTACTTGTGATGAAGCATTAGTGTCCATTGAGACATTTGCGATGTAAGACTTATTTATATTCGACACCTGGCTTGTAATAAATGATGCTTCACTATTTGTCATCACATGTATGAGAAAATGATCCTGGCATACATGTGATATTCACTTGGTTGTTTCTTCGGAAAAACCGGGTGTGACACCAGAACACGTGTAGCCCCAGGGATAACCATGGGGCCCAGGGCGCGTGGCTTATGCTGGAGCCCATCTCAGCAGGGAGGCAGAGCCCATGCTGTTTTTTACCCACAACACGGGGATACCCGGTCTGCAGAGTACCGACAGTGGCCCCTAGGACCATCTCGGGGGAGTCATTGAGCCCGCAGGTGTGGCCCCTATCTCTCCCGCGTGGTGGTTTTCAGCTTGTGCATTGGAAACCGAAGGGGCGGCAAGTTTCTCGTAGTGGACGAGGGGTTATACCTGGGAGATGTAAAGGCTGCACGTCCTCGGCGTAGTGTCTGCTTTCAATCAAACCAGCTGTGCGTCATCGTGTTTACACCTAATTTGACAGGTCACGACGATGCACTCGAGGGGTCGCCTCGGGGTAATTACTGCAACAGCCCATGGGTCGTAGGAATACCGTGATGCTTCCCTTGGGAACCGCCAGACGTTCCTGAGGCTTTACTCGCCTGCCCCGCCAGTGCCTGACCAGTGGACCTGGGTCCTACCTATCATTGAAGGGGGCCAATGCTAAGGCGACGTGCTCGAGGGGTTGCCTCGGAGCATTTACTGCGGCAACCAACATGGTTGGTCGCTGCAGCTCGGCCACACCTCTTTCCTCCGGGACCGCCGGACATCCCCGATACGTTACTCACCTGGCCCGCAGTATCTGACGGGTGGACCTGGGTCCTACCCATCAAAGGGGGAGGTGAGTGTTGAGGCGTCGTGCCCGAAGGGCTGCCTCGGGTCACTTACTGCGGAAGCCAACGTTTTGGTCGCACCGCTTTCCTCGGGAACCACCGGACGTTCCCGAGAGGTTATCCCCTCATCTCCCAAGACAGTTGGATCTGGATCCTGCCCATCATTGGGGGAGGCGAATAACCCACGGTGTGCAGAGGTGAAGCTCAATCGTTACACCTATTGCCCTGCCAAAGGTCATGGCAGTGTATAAAAGGAGGCCTTCCGTTGCTGGATGGCACCCTCACTCACCATGTGGCCTTCGCTCTCCTCTTGCGCACTGGAAGTCTCCGCTTCCCGACACTCTCGCCCACCAGATGCTCTCAAACTGGTCGCCACCTTCGTCCACTTTTGTGAGATGTTCGTGTGTGTGCGGCCTTCGGTGTGGTTCTCTGGTACATCCCTCCCCTTGACGGCCTTAGTTAGAAGCACATGCCATCCTGACGGTGCACTGGTGGCAAGGGAGGCCATCGGGGACAGGGTCCTCGACTCGTAGTGAGTACTTGCGCTAGTGTCCTGTGGGACATGTCCTCTAGGCATCTCGCCGAAGGAGGACTTCCTACCAGTACCGGAGGAAAGCTAAGTCCAGAGTGATCAGGACTTCCTCCAGGTACTGTTGTGGACAACAAAACTGCCATAGATGGCGTTTTGTCCCACATGACACTGGATGTATTCGTTGCCTTGGTCCAGCATGCGTTGCTGCCGTCCTCGGTCTTATAGCAGGTGACCGTCTCACTGCGCAGAGATTGGCTCGGGGAACAACTAGGCAGGCCATGGAGCAGAAGATTACTCAACTTGTAGCTCCTGAGTTTCTTAGTTATCTTGTATCCCCTTTTGTATGCCAGAACTCTGATATCAATGAAAGCATCTTTGTCTTGAGTCTCTCATTGTTCTATGTCGTGGATGTGGACTTCGGACCCTTAGCAACGCAAGGGTCCGGGGTGACTTAGCCAATGAGGGAAGCCCCTTTGCCGATATCCCGAGCTTGTTCTTCTGGGTCCTTAGCAGCGTAAGGACCCAAGGTGCTTCGGTAGTGTAGCTACCACCCATTTCAGATCCTCGACAGTGCAAGGATTTGAAGGAGGTTCGACCCTTGTCCCTAGCTCTCCCTAGGGAAACACATGGCAGCTCCGGTCTTCTCCCCCTGAGGGAAAGCTCCACCCGGAGCCCGGGGCATGTGCTGACTCTGGGGCTGTTCTCAGTGAGAAGGCAGCCCGGAGCTTGAAGACACGTGGTAGTTCCAGACTTCGCCTATCAGGGAGGTTTGGGACCAGAGCCTTAGAGCATGCGCTGGCTCTGGAGCTCTAGTTCACGTGACAGCCCCAGGGTTAACTTAGGGGTCTTGTCCACGTGACTTATCCGTTTGCAGTTGATATGCCTAAGGAAGCACAAACTGTAAAGGGGATATGCCTGCACTTGCATGCGTGCTCCGGGGCTTCCCCCAACTGGGTGATGGCTCCACGCTAGGCGACGTGTGGCAGCTCTGGGTTCCACCTCAGCAGGGAGGTTCCGGTGTGGAGCCCATCGTACGTGTCCGCTCCGGAGCTGTCCTCAATCGGGGAGGAGCCTCGGTGCTGTCGGACACGTGGCAGCTTCGGATCTCTCCTCGGCGGGAAGGTTCAGGCTGGAACTCGGAGCGTGTGTCAGCACCGGAGCCCTCTTCAGCGAGGAGGCGGCTCGGAGCTGGGGACACGTGGCAGCTCTGTACCTCCCCTCAGCGGGAGGTTCAGGTCGGAGCCCAGGACACACGTCTGCTCCAGAGCTCAGGTTCATGCGGTATCCCCAGGGCTGCTGACCTTAGGGCCAAGGGTACGTGGCTTTGCCTGTTTACAGTTGATGTGCTTTGAGGAAGCACAAACTGTAAAGGGAGAATGCACATGTTGAGACAAAGTTTTCTCACTTTAGGCTCTTCTTCATAGGAGGAAACATGCCATATTTAGAAGGCAGCAACCCACCCCAGATGTTAAGAGTGACAGGACTCTTCTGGGACTTAGCTGTTTTAAGCGCTGTCCTTGGACACTATGACACCCTTTTTGGAGAAAAAGGAACCTACTACTGTGCTGAACATAGAACTTACGGAGGTGTTCTATGTTCCAAGGATTGGGTAGAGGTACCCCATCCTCTGTGGCCAGGCGTACGCACCTGAGACGGCATACTTGTGTTACTCGGAAGGGGCCTTCCCAGCTGGGGGAGAGTTTGTTCCCCCCTTCTCGATTAAGTATCCGCCGCAGCACCAGGTTGCCCACCTCGAGCTGTCTACTCTGCATGAACCGCTGCTGATAACGCCGGAGCGTTTGACGGTATCGTGCGTTTCGGACAGCTGCTTGCCACCTTCGCTCATCGACAAGGTCGATATCTTCACGTTGGAGCTGGTCCTGCGTGGCTTCGTCGTATGCTCGGACATGGGATGAGCCCATGGTGATTTCTGGGGGAGGACGGACTCAGCCCCATACACCAGGAAGAAGGGCATTTACCCTGTCGAGCGATTGAGGGACGTCCGGCTAGCCCACAGTGCGCACGGAAGCTCTTCTACTAAATTGGCACCGTGCTTTTTCAAGCCGTTATAGGTGCGTGTTTTGAGTCCCCTGAGAATTTTGGCGTTGGCTCTTTCGGCTTGACCATTGCTCTCTAGGTGAGCAGCGGAAGCATAGCAAACTTGGATGTCAAGGTCATGACAACAGTCTTGAAATACTGCACTAGTGAACTAGGTCTCGTTGTCGGTGATGATTCTGTGCGGGACCCCAAACCGGCACACAATTGACTTGATGAACTTGACTGCTGACTGCTTGTTGATGGTTACTACAGGGGTAGCTTCCGGCCACTTGGTGAACTTGTCTATGGTGATGTAGAGGTACCGGTACCCTTCGATGGATCTAGGGAATGGTCCCAGGATGTCCAGCCCCCACACAGCGAAGGGCCATGAGGGCGGGATCATCTGCAGTGTCTGCGCTGGTGTGTAGATCTTCTTAGCGTGGAACTGGCACGCCTTGCATTTTCTGACCAGGTCGACGGCATCCTGGAGAGCTGTCAGCCAGTAAAAGCCATACCGGAAGGTTTACTGACCAGCATGCGAGAACTTGCATGGTTCTTACGCTCGCCTCCATGGATCTCTGCGAGCAGGTTGCAGCCCTCCTCCCGGGTTATGCACTGCAATAGGACACCATTAGCGCCACGTCGGTAGAGATACCCTTCTACCAGCGTGTATCTCTTAGCCAACCAAGCGATCCATTCAGCGGATACACGTTCATCGGGAAGGAAATTGTCTTTCAAGTAGTCCCAGATCTCTGTGATCCATGCATCGGGACCTACTTGAGCACTTGGATCTTGAGCGCCTGGTCGCACAGAGCTCCCGGTGATGCTTATGATCCTTGGCGGGTTCCATGGTAACATGACCGCCGGGACCGCCAGCTTCGAGGTGCTGGTCCCGCCCCCTTCACCTGGTTCGGCCGGCCAGGCGGAAGGTTGCAGCAACTTCCTTTCAAAGACCGCCCTCAGGTACCGGAGCCCAAGTGGAAGCCTTCGTTGGCAGGTCATCGGAGATTGTGTTATTGACACGGGAAACATGGCACAAGTCCAAGGATAAGAAGTCTTTCTCCAACTTCTGTACATGGAGGAGATAAGCTGCAAGCCGTGGGTCGCTACAGCTACACTCTCCCTTGACTTGCTTGATGATCAGCTGAGAATCACCCTTGACCAACAACTGTTGGACGCCGAGGGATAGCGTGGTTCTCAACCCGAAGATGAGAGCCTCATACTCCGCCATGTTGTTGGTCACCTTGAAGTCAAGTTGCACCATGTACTCGAACTGCTCTCCGGTTGGTGTAATGAGCGGAGCCCCCGCTCCGGCACCCTGCTTCCATGAGGAGCCATCGAAGTAAAGAGTCCAGTAGGGCCCAGTGAGGACCAGAGCTCTGGGCTCTAGTTCACCAATGTCCTAGCCCCCTGGCTTGCATGGTGGTGGAGTCCACTCTGCCACAAAGTCAGCTAACGCCTGGCTTTTCACCGCATGGTGCAGTAAGAAGTCCAGCTCAAATTCCGCCAACTCTGCAGCCCATTTGGCTATGTTTCCCGTGGCGATGAGGCTGTGGAGGACGGTTCTCAGTGGGTACGAGGTAACCACCGAGATCTTGTGAGCCTCGAAATAATAGCGCAGCTTCCTTGACGCAACGAGAACTGCATAGAGCACTTTGTGCACCTCCAGATATCTTGTCCTGGCATCATGGAGGACCTTGCTAATGAAGTAGACCGGACGCTGGATGGTTCAGACCCTCCCAAAGGGGTCCTAAAGCATCGTTTAATAGAGGTTTGGGACTCGGGGGCCTCCCGGCCCCAGGCCCAGGAGTGCACTCTGGGAGCTCGGACCCAGGTGCACGCCTGTTGTCGCGTCCAGGTGGCTGGGACCCGACTGGTACTCCTGGTGCCGCTTGAGGTACTCGTTGACGGCTTGAATACGAGCGTACGATAACGCTTGCTTTACAAGCTTCCATGCGTTCCTGTTGAACACGGTTCTAGCATGGTCCAACATGCTCTGACTCGTGTCCTCTAAATGGTACCTCACCTATAAGAAAACAAATATTAAATAGATATGTATTAACAATTTAATTAAGTTGAAGAATACAAATTTACAAAATCTTATTAAGCAGAGTTACCATAAAATCCACCTACACAGCCCCCTGAAGGTTGTTGACGCCTCGTGAGAGACACGAGTGTAGTCGTCCCATGACATCGCAGGGACCTCGTCGATCACACCGGGATAGTGCAGACACACTAAAGACCCGATGCAACCGGACACCTATCTTTGGTGCCCCTAACCCGTGAACAAGCAGTCGTACCAGGAGCTGCAAGGATTTAGTGAACTTATTAATGTACCCACAAACAAAAGAATCTAAAAGTTGAATATTATGTGATAGTTTGCTTACGTGTCTCCGACCGAACGGATAGTGACCCGCTCTATAGGAACTAGAGAAGGAGACATAAAGTGCATCCTCCTCGTCTATTGCCTTTGCTCTGAGACCACGTCTGGTGACCTGGAAGGCCACTCACCACTGGAGCCTAAAAGCTCCACGCTAGGCGCCTCCGCGGCAGCCATAGGTGACCCCAAAGGCCGTGGCGGCGCCCTAGCCTCTGACTCTGACTCAGATGACTCTGAGTCAGACTGCAAAATTGAAGGATTGATAAGAATAGTTAATTGCCAAGTGACATATAAGATAACATAATTCTCAATGGAAATGTACCTCTGTGCGTTGTAAGGCCACAGGTCTGCCCGCTAGGTCTAGGACGTGTCTCAACAGTTGAGAGTGTCTGCTCTCACCCGAAGAACTGCCCCTAAAAAGGGCGTCCCGTGCCTCCCTGAGGAAGCCCCTAGCCCCCTTCCCTCTTCCTTCTCTAACGACATCCTATTGTAAGGAGTAATTGATAAATATGCTAATAAAATATACAAAGTTATGATAATTTAGTGAAAAAAGTCACTTGGAGTCAGTTTCAAAATTCATCGACATTACGAACCCTACTTGAATGTTGCCTAGAGGGGGGTGAATAGGCTGAAAATCTGAAATTCGGCTTAATAAAAATGATTAGTTCACAGAGAGCGGACTAGTCCGGTCACAACAAATTATAGCTTAATGAGACAAGAAGGCAGTGTTTATCCCGTGGTTCAGCTCCACAAAAGGAGCCTACGTCCACGTTGAAGAGTCCACTAAGGACTAGGTTGTTCTCAACCTTTTCCTCACCAAGTCCACTAAGGACCAGGTTGAGCTTAAATGATTCTCAGCACTTTACTCTATGATCACACTCATGCTCAAGGGCTGAACTCAACACAAAAAAATTAAAAACCCTAGATTCTATTCCTCTTGTGCATTTGCCTTTTTCTCCTCTTTTCCTTTTTGAGTGTATCCATTTTCGTGAATTTCTTAATCACCTGTACTCATACTTGCAAAGCTCATTAGTCCATTATGTGTTGTCATTAATCATCAAAACCCATGGGGAATTATCCTAGATGCACTTTCAATCTCCCCCTTTTATGTGATTTGATGAAAACGCTTTGAGGTTTAGAAAAAAAAATGTGAATGATTTAGTTTTTATAATATACATGTGAATAAGATACTCCCCCTAAATATGTGCATGAATGTTTTGCAAGAAAGGACACATGCATCTTAAATTGAAATCAAGTACCATCACACATACGAGTAGCATAGTATAAAGTTATTACAACCCAAATAGCAAAATATGAGTGTAGCAACATTACAACTTAAACGAGTCCCTCAATCTCTCCCCCTTTGATATCAAGACACCAAAAAGGAAAAGAAGCAAGCCTAAATCTAGTTGTCGTCACTCTCACTCTCCTCCTCACGATCTTCATCGCTTTGGGTGGCTTCATCGTCGTCCTCATCATCATCTTGGTTGTCCTCTTCTTCCTCGACGGCGGGAGCAGTACTAGAGGATCCTACCCCAAGGAATGCAGCCTCAACTACTGTGAGATCCGGGAAGGGTGTGATTTCCTCGTCGTCGGAGGCTTCCGGAGACATAGTGATGTCTGCCTTCTCACATATCTTCTTCAAGTACTTTTCTTGCCTTTTAGCCATTTTCTGTGTCTTGATTTCCAATTTGCAGCAAGATGTGAAGATAGACTTTAGGAACTTGAAGATGGCGCTGGAGTAGTCTCTGGAAGAGGAGGCAGGAGCGGCTGGAGGAGGAGGTGCATCGGGGACACTCCTCCTAGAGGATCCACCAATTTTCGGCACCATAGGCGGGATTTGAGGATGAAGGGGTCTATGCTTGACATCCTTCACAAACTTCAGTCCCGATACTGTTTCAATAAGGCACATGATGAAAGGACCATACCCACATGAGCGATTGGGAGTGTGAGATATGTTGAAGATGTCGTTGTAGATGTAGTCAAACACGTTGAACTTTTCATCTTCAGAGATTAGCTTCAACAAATGGCGGAGATGGCTTTGGATCATTCCTGCATCCCCGTCTTTAGGTGCTAAAGTTTTTCTCAAGATCCGATTAAGCACGCTAAAGAAGGGATGGGGGATTTTGGTAGTAGGGGGTTATAGAAGCCAACCTCATACATAAACTCCATCTCCCCCAAGTCTATCGCTGTGAGGTTGTGAATAGTGAGCTCATAGTTCAGAAATTCCTCAAGCCCAAGGATCCGTGCAAACTCACTGTAGAGAACAGAGTATTGGACTCCGTCCGTCATCCATGAAATCTTTCTGTCTCCGAAGATGGAGAAATAGCATGTGGTGTAGAATTGAGGGACCACCTCCGTGTTCTACTCATAGCCCTGATCGGCCGACTAGTCGGACGACTAGTTTTCTAGTCGCCCTGATCGTGCCGTTGTAACTGATCGACCGTATACGACCGATATGGACGACTAACCGCAACTTAGCGTCCCAGCGTAGGCCGCAAAAAGCGCGGCTTAGCATCCGAACGGGGGGTGCGCGTAGCGACGGCGCCAACGAGAGCTTTGGCCTCCTCACTGGTCTTGTTCGCCTCCATGCCCACCTCGACGGTTGTCCTACTAATTACTGTCCGACTACCGTTCTAAATAACATATTATTGGTGCTCTCATAACGGTGTATATAGCTAATTAATCATTATGAAGCAAATAATTACACTCGATTTTATAACAATCATCAACTAAATAATAAAATTAAACAAATAATTAACAAACAAACACACTAAATAATAAAAAAAGAAAAATTACAACTAAATAATTAAATGACTAAACTGATTAATGAACTAAGTAATTCAAATAACAAATTAACCATACAACTAAATAATTAACAAATAAACAATCAATAAGATTATTCAACTAAACTTAATAATAAACTAACTAAATAATACACTAAATACATAATAAACTAACTTAATAATAAACCAAATAAATACTAAACTAACTTAATTGTAACCTAAACTAAAATTAAGTAACTAAATTAAGTAAAAGTTAGATTATACGTACTTACCTCGAAGTGGCGCGAATCGCGGGGCGAGCTCGGGGCCGAGTGGCGGTGGTGGCGTGGGGGGCCGGAGGCGCACTAGGGTGGATCAGCGTGGGCCGGGGGAGACCGGAGAGGCGCCGGGCGGGGGATGCCGGTTGGCACCGGTGCGGGGGAGGTCGAGAGGCAGCGCCCGGGGTGGCGCACAAATGGCGGCGGCGAGGGAGCCCGAGGGGTGGCTCCCGGGAGGCTGCAGTGGCGGGGAAGGCGGGCCGTGGCGCGGCCAGCTGCGGTGGCGCTCGGCGCTGGCGGCGGTGGCGGTGGAGGCGGTTGCGGCGGGGGGGGGGGGGGGGCAAGGGCGGTGGCGGCGGGGATGCAGTGGCGACGCGGGTGGCGGCGGGTCAGGGTCGGCGCGGGCGTGAATGCTCATGCCGACCCTGGCCCGAGCGGGTATAAACCCATTATTTATGATGGCTACATTAATTACGACAGCCTTAGCGTTGGCCGTCGTAAGTAAGTACTAACTTACGACAGCCAAATTTGGCTGTCATAAACAACATTATTTACGACGGCTTTTCATATGGCCGTCGTAAATAAGTTTAGCTGTCATAAATGGTGTGTTTTCCTGTAGTGGCAATAGAGATTCATTTGTACTTAGGGTGAAGAACTGCCAGTAGCTTGATAATTAGGAAGCAAAACCTAACTAATTTTTGTTGCTACAAAACATGACACACACTAAGAGTTTGTGTACTTACATGAAAGCAATGATAAGCTCAATGTTCATTGCTCATCCGTTGAAAATGGAGTAACAAACTTCAGGTCATTGTTGAAGACAGTTTTATGACCTGAGGGTCAGACTAAATCTTGAAGGACATGCATTTCATTCATGAAAGGCTTGTTTGTTATTTGCATCTACTGCCATCTCAGTAGATGCTTTTTTTGTTGACAGAACTCCACGTTGCAGCAGAACACAAGAAATATTCTTCTTTAGCCACCATATGTTAAGGGATCTGATCTTTTAACCAGCATGGATGGTGGCATTTCATCATAACATTTCATTACAAAAGGGTAAACTATTTGGTAGAAACCACCCGTTTAGTGGAACCGTGAGAAACCCTTGCAAAAACATGTTTAGAAGTTTTAAAAAAGGGCGCGCGTACCTAGTGCCCCAGTGCTGAAAGCTAAAAAATCCTAAGAAAATCACACATGTAGCTGAGGTAGTTTCCAACATGTATATAAAAGTTCGAATATAAACTCGACTTAATTTATGAGATACAAAAAATAAGAAATCATAAGGAAAGAGGAAGGAAATGGACAAAACAGGATATGTGTTACATATTTGTCCTCTGTGTTTCATGATTTTTCATTTTGACATCTAACAAATGAAGTTGAGTTCGAAGATGAAATTTCATATGCATCTTGGTTAACAGCACATTTACATGTGTTATTGTTTTTAAGAATTTTAAAAATATCTAAACATACTTTTGTAAAGGGTTTTCATGATTCCACTGAATGAGCTATTTGCACTAAATATTTTCCCTTACAAGAGGCCTGTGTAATTACATAATGTCAGTCATATGACAAAGGTTTAACCTCAGAAGAGTAAAAACATAGACACGTCAAACATAAAAGCAATGAAAATGCATAAAAATAAAACAGCAGTGGGAAATAGCAAGGAATAAGTCTACATAACTCCCTAGTCTATTGATGTCTGTCTACTTCATGTTCTCAACTATAAAATCAAGCATTCTACACTCAAACTATCTAAAATTGTCTAAATAACCCCCTAGAGTGGTTTTAGAGAGTTTCGCCTACGTGGCAATATACTTGGACAATGGCATGACACCATATTTTTTATTATCACAGTGTTTTTCTCTTTTGCAGAGGACGGCCAAGATTGACTTGGGAGGGGGTGGTTAAATGAGACTTCAGAGATTGGAATGTCTCTAGAGACTTAGCTCATGATAGGACTACATGAAAAGTAGCAATTCATGTGCCAGAATTTTAATTTCCCCATATTTTGTATTCTTATATCTCTTCTTCTCTTTTACTTCATTTTTTAAAATAAAATTAAAATTATTGGGCTTTATATCTAGGCTACCTCAACCTGCTTGGGACAAAAGTTTTGTTGTTGTTTGTTGTTGTATTGTTATTCTATTTCCTCTCTCTTACACTTGGCCCCATGAATAATCTCCAACCTCTTCTTTTGAATGCAAAATTGAACCCAGTCACCCAAACCCTTCTTGCACGACATGATCAAATAATCCTTCTCATCTCATGAAAAATATCAAGCTTCTCTACAAAATCTCTAAGTAATTCTCAGTTCTCACTATATGATTGGTAACTCAGTATAGTAGTCCGCTTATGAGATTAAAACCACGAAGGCGCCACCACCTCTAGAATCTCCCTAGAGGGTTATTTAAATGGTTTTAAATAGTTTAGTATGTCTGATATCCAGTTTTATATGTGAGAGGGTTAAGTAGAGGAACCACAATATATGAGGGGATGAAGTAGACGTATTCCAGATAGCAATTTGTTTATGGTAATGAAATCCAAACAGGCAGTGCATCAAAAATTGGAAGGTGAAAATCTAATGATGATTCATCTTCCACTTTCAAGTCTGTGATTACTTTTGCATCTGATAATACCACTTCATTGGAAAGAAAGGTGTGATTTTCAGTAAAAGCATACAGGCTTGGAAAAAATATAACACCAGCAGCTTAAGAGAAGAAAAGAGGGGGGATCATAAAATCAAAAGGGAGGGAGACGATGGCTCTAAATTAATTATGTCCATACATGTGCAGCAATATCAAATTTACAAAGTGATATTAATTTTGACTGGTAAAAGATAATGAAAATAAAATGGAAACATAATGTTTCAGTACTGATAGCACTAACCCAATGAGATTATTCTAGGTTGTAGGTCGTGTAAGGTTTAGAGTTCCTTAGTACTCAGTGCTAAGTGTTGCTAATCAAGGTACTTAGGCATAGTCAGGATTAGAACATGATCAATCAATCTAAAATACAGTTAGAGGATTATGAATTCGGTGCTCATACCTTCGGTCGTAGTGGAGGAGGTAGACATGGTGTAGGCAGTGAAGATCGGGACGTCGGTCGCCGACGGTAGGAGACCTTCCTCTCGCTGCCGCGCACTTAGGATCGGAATTGCGAGATTGTAGGAGGCGTTAGGTGCGTGTGTAGATGATTCCCACACCCGGCTGCCTCCCATTCTTATAGCGCGTGCGAGAGGGGCCTCAACCGAATTGAAACGGTTGCACCCCCGAGCAGGGCGCATGGGGGGTAAATCGGGTGGTTATTGCCCACATGAAATTTCCAGGATCAAAATCAATTAACATTCCCCCCCCCGTGATCACGGACATAAGACTTACCAAATTTCTATCTTAGTCACTAAACTTAGTGTATATCCCCTGACGTTCAACATAGAGGGCGCGACACATCAAAATAGTCATTTACATACTGCTTGACTCGACGACCACTATATGTCTCATGCTTCGAAATAACCTTACTCTTAATTTGCCCCTTAGTATCTAGGATAGTTCATAGGTTCTCCCTTAAACCCATACTGGCTATGTGTTCTCTGAACACATTGGGTGGAATACCTTTCGTTAGCGGATCCTCAAGCACGCGTTTTGTACTTGTGACACCCAGTTCTGAAAATAGAACCAAGTGAATGCATATGTGTGCCCAGGATGTTCATCACACATACACATGTAATCCACAAACTTAATTCAGAATATAACCATGAATAAATAGTGTTTAAGTACTTTATTACAATGACTCAATGTCTAACTCATGAATATCTAACTTATTCTTGCAGCGGAAGACTCTAACTACAGCGGAAAGTGACTAAAGACAGCAGGCTCCATCTTCGACTCCACGGGCATGTTGACGGTAGTTTGCACACCTAGTACTCCACATGGTCCTCGAAGTACTCATCTCCTGTAGCTGATGTATATGTGGTAATGCAAGGGTGAGTACATGTCGTACTCAGCAAGTGCGGGAAAAGTATGACATGTAGCTTACAACAAGTTATGGAATAAAAAGGCTCATTGCAGAAAGAAAATTTTTATTTCACAAACATGATAAAAATAGAAACTATTTATAAGTGAAATTTATCCCAACATGACCAAGTAATTCAGCAACATTTTCTCATCATAATTAACCACTTATCAAGTCTCATTCAGCCATTAATCTTTCTCAAGTTCATCTCATTCTCATAAACATTCATAACCATCTCATATTCATATAACCGAAACCAAACTCATTACCATGACTCAAAACAGTTACAAAACCAATCCCAATGACCATACCATAACCATACCGAATAACCATCCCAAGTTTTCCCTCTAATCATGTGAGTTGGCCAGGTGCTTGTGACCGGAAGCACGGCTATCATGATAGTTTTACACTTTGCAGAAGTGGCACCACTTTACACACAAGTTCGTGATTTTGTCACCCGTCGGCGACTGCAGAACCTCCATTATACCAGTACACAACCGTCGGTGTATGACCAAGAGATCACAAAATAGCCTTTACAGGGGCTACTAGATGTATGGACTCACTGAGATTTCACCGGCAGGATCGAATCACCATTCTCCCACCCACGGGCCCTCTCTTGTGCCATGCAGTTCCCAGGGCAGTCCCTCTCGACTCCCATTCCCCATGCCATCCATGGTACATAACAAGCTAGCAACACACCTAATTAGTCAGCTATGCCGCACCCATATTTGGCCTTGTGGTGGCACTGTTTTCCTGGCATGTGCTGGCATGAACCGGTCCTTAGATCTACGACAAGTAAATCACCATATCATTCAGCAACATCCACGAACCAAGCTTGCCTAGATCTCCTCGATTCCATTCTCATTAACATCATCAAGTTCTCATCATCATTATTTATATGAGTGCAGTAGCTAAACATGTTTTATTTCAGCTTTCCGTATCCCGTGAATTAAGCGAAGCAAAAAGGAAAAACGACCATACCCAACTCATTAACTTTCCCGGCAATAAGGATGGTTAACAAAACTAGTAAACTCCTATAAAAGGGTGCCCCATCAAGTTGACTCAAGCATACGAGTTTTCGCAAACAGAACAGTTTCAAAACATGGGATCAATATGGTCAAGGGGCACTTGCCTTGCTCCCGTGGCTCTTGTTGTTCGAGCGTCTTGAAGTCTTGGTACTGTAGATCCTCGTAGACGGCCTCTTGAGCTTGTCCTTCTACTCACGATCACACACATACAAAATTTACAGAAATCTACTCAAGATGCAATGGGGTAGATGAATGCAAATCCTATGGTGCAGTTTTATTAATTCAGTTTGTATGTGTTCTTGCATGTTTTAATGGGCTTTCATGGGGTTTTATGATGAACAAGGGTGTAGGGATCAAGTGTGGACGTTGTGGTGATCTTGACTCAGGATCTAGATCAATTCCACCGTCAAAAATCGATCAAAACGTGATCTGTCCACACGAAAAAGTTTCTGTTCGAAAGGGGCGAAGGAAACGGATGCATAGAAACAGAGGCGATGTCGTAAGATGGGTAATGGGGACCTACCTCACTTCCTTTTGGTGGCAGGGCCTTAATTCTAGCAATGGCAGCAGCGAGGAATTTTTCTATGGAAGATTAGGGCAGGACAGATCGTCGGTTCTTTTCCTGCGACGGCTTGGCGTGACGGGGCTCATCGGCGGGTCTTGACGACGGGGCTCGACGGCGGGGCTCATCGGCGGGGCTCACCGGTGACCGAACTCCGGCAAGGGGGGGGTACCAACTCGGCGAGTTGGGGTGGGGGGGGGGCAAGTCACCAACTTGGGGGGAGGAGAAGAGGAGGGGGGCTGCAGCCAAAAAGGGGGGGTTTGGGTTCTATTTATAAGGGGGGGAGAGGGAGGAATTCTACTCCAATTGGAACTCAATCTTAACAAACTTATCCCCTTTTGATTTGGTGCGGCAGCAATGGGGATGAAATTCCCCAAATGTGGGGAAAATTCCCCTTTTTTGGGGAATTGGGAGATTTTGGGGAAATTTTGGGGAAAATTGGAAATGGCTCATTTCAGCTATCTTTTTCCCATTCCTCACCATTTCTATTCTCATTCTCCATTTCTACATTCCCCTCTCCATTTCTACATTCCCCTCTCCATTTCTATGTCCCATTCTCCATTTCTATGGTTCCTTCCTCCATTTCTATGGTTCTTTCTCCATTTCTATAGTTCTTTCTCCATTTTTATAGTTCTTTCTCCATTTGTACTTCTTTTATAATGTTTCTCTACATGAAAAATGTATGCAATGCATGGAAATTAATTTTAGGGTGTCACAAACCTACTCCCCTTAAACTGAATTTCACCCTCGAGATTCGATAGAGCAGATAATAGATGAGGGAATTCTGCCTTGAGGTCTTCCTCACGCTCCCATATAGTTTCGGTTTCCGTGTGATGGCTCCACTGTACCTTGCACCAACGGATCACTTTGTTCCTCGTGACCCTTTCCTTCACGTCCAAAATTTTGATGGGGTGCTCCGCGTAGGTCAGATCCTCTTGAAGCTCGAGCTCATCCATCGTACTTGTTCTTCTGGTACTCTTAAGCATTTCTTGAGTTGGGATACGTGAAACATGTCGTGCACATCGGAGAGGTGCATTGGCAGCTCTAGTTGATAGGCTACTTCTCCTCGCTTGTCCAAAATCTTGAATGGCCCGATGTAGCGAGGTGCTAACTTGCCCTTGACGTTGAACCGTCGTTGGCCTCGGATAGGCGATACATTAAGATACATGAAGTCTCCCACTTTGAAGGTTAATTTTCTTCGCCTATTATCCGCATAACCTTTTTGTCATGACTGATCAGCCTTCAAGTTTTCTCCTATCGTTTGGACATGCTTCTCGGCGTCTTGCAGCACTTCGGATCCAAACACTTGACTCTCTCCAGTCTCATTCCAGAACAGCGACGTTCTACACCGTCTACCATACAATGCTTCGAAAGGTGACATCTTCAAGCTGGCTTGGTAGCTGTTATTGTAAGAGAATTCAGCATACGGCAAGCTCCTATCCCAACTACGCCCATGTTTCTAGGCGCAAGCTTTCAACATGTCTTCCAAAATTTGATTTGTCCTCTCAGTTTGCCCGTCGGTTTGCAGGTGATAAGCGGAGCTGAAATTCAGTCGTGTACCCATAGCTTCATGCAGCTTCTTCCAGAACCTAGAGTTAAATTGAGTACCCCGATCTGACACTGTCCTCTTCGAAACTCCATGGCGACACACGATTTGCTCCATATACAGCTCGGCTAGTTCTGCGACGCGGTACGTGGTTCTAACAGGAAGGAAATGGGCTGTTTTTGTCAAGCGGTCCACAACAACCCAAATGGAGTCATAACCAGACTGAGTACATGGCAATCCGACAATGAAATCCATGCTGATGTCTTCCCACTTCCACTCGGGTACTTTCAATGGATGCAACAGTCCAGCGGGTCTTTGATGTTCGGCCTCCACCCGTTGGCTCGTGTCGCATAAGACAACATATTCAGCTATGTCCCTTTTCATACAATCCCACCAATAGCAAGTTTTCAGGTCCTTGTACATCTTTGTACAACCGGGGTGTATGGAATAAGGTGAGTCATGTGCCTCCTTTAATATCGTGTCGCGGATGTGCTTCACGTTAGGCACACAAATCCTTTTCCCTAAACAAAGCGTGCCTTTCTCGTCTTCCTTGAAATCATTTTCTACGCCTTGTCGGATTCTTTCCTTGATTTCCTCATCCGTTGCTTGGCCATCTCGTATCTCTTGTTCCAGCAAGGAGTTCAGTTCTATCACCTCCATCTCGTTCAATAACCCGAGATGTAACCGTTCGAACTCTTTGCGCAGCTCGGGTGGCATCTCCTGAACCGTGAGTTAGTGACATGCTCCTTTTCGGCTCAACGCATCAGATACTACATTGGCCTTTCCGGGGTGATAGTTGATTCCAACATCATAATCCTTGATGAGTTCCAACCATCGACATTGCCTCAAATTCAGATCCATTTGCGTGAATATATACTTGAGGCTTTTGTGATCCGTATAGATCTCGCATCGGTGGCCAAGGATATAATGCCTCCAAATCTTCAAGGCATGTACCACAGCTGCAAGTTCCAAGTCATGTGTGGGGTAATTCATCTCATGTTTCTTTAGTTGTCTCGACGCATAGGCTACCACTTGTCCTTCTTGTATGAGCACACATCCAAGCCCTTGTCTTGATGCGTCACAATATATGTCGAAGCTTTTGATCACATCTGGCAATACCAAAACCGGTGCTGTGATTAGTCTTTTCTTGAGCTCCTCAAAGCTTTCTTGGCACACTGGTGTCCACTGAAATGCTTTTCCCTTCATTAGCAATTCAGTCATAGGCTTCGCTATTTTGGAGAAATCCTTGATGAACCGGTGGTAGTATCCAGCCATCCCAAGGAAACTCCGAATATCTCTCACATTCTGCGGTTGGTTCCAATTCAAAACATCTCTCACTTTTCCGGGATCAACTGATACTCCTCCTTTGTAGATGATGTGGCCTAAGAACGATATCTCCTATAGCTAAAATTGACACTTGCTGAAGCATACAATTGATGCTCTCGCAGTTTCTGTAATGTTAACCTCGAGTGTTCTTCATCTTCTTCCTAGCTTTTTGAATACACCATGATATCGTCGATGAAAACCACGATGAACTTGTCCAAGTACTCCATGAAGACCTTATTCATGAGGTACATAAAGTATGCGGGTGCATTCATCAACCCAAATGACATAACGGTATTATTCATACGAACCATACCGTGTTCGAAATGCAGTCTTGGGTATGTCGGAGGGATTAATATTCAGCTGGAAGTATCCCGACCGAAGATCAATCTTGGAGAAAATTCAGGCACCTTTCATTTGGTCGAACAGGTCCTCAATGCGGGGCAGCGGGTATTTATTCTTGATCATCACCTCATTGAGAGACCTATAATCCACACACATTCTTTGGGTCCCATCCTTCTTGTCTACGAAGAGCATGGGGGCTCCCCATGGTGACGAGCTTGGGCGTATAAAACCCTTATCTAGCTGCTCCTGAATTTGCTTCTTGAGCTCCACTAGTTCTTTAGCAGGCATCCTATATGGCCTCTTCGCTATAGGTGCAGTTCCAGGTACTAAATCAATGGCAAATTCAATGTCCCGGTCAGGTGGCATACCTGGAAGTTCTTCCGGGAACACATCTGAATATTCTTGAACCGCCGGAATGCTTTCCAACGTCGCTTCTTCGATGTGGTTCAGCGCTGCCTTCTCAGTTGCCGGTTGGGCTGACTCGAACTCAATACGAGTACCGTGCTCATTTGCCAATTGCACGCTCCTCTCAGCACATTGAATCACTCCGTTGTGCTTGCTTAACCAATCCATTCCAAGTATTATGTCAATCCCTTGGGAATCCAAGACCATAAGGTTGGCAAGAAAGTCTACCCCCTTATTTTAAGGCTTACTTTTGGACATACTATATTTGTAGGAGCTAGAATTCAGATTTGAGAGAAATGATTTCCCAACTATATGCATCAAGGTGTATGAACTAAGTATCTTCTTTTTATTAATTTCAGCCTATATGAGGATGTGAACACATGCCAAAGCATCTCACATCTCTCCACTATGTGTGGATGTGGACATTCGCCGAAGCATCCCACAACTCACATCAGCACACAAACCAAGCAATCATCACAAAGATTTCAGCACACCACTCTTATTCAAGCTACTACGATCTAAACGTTCCTATTACAGCTTTATTCAATGGAAACTTAAACTTAATCATGAGAACCGGTGCTGTTCTTGCCATGTGACGGGGGTGGTCCATACATGGGCGCACGCCATGGGGAGTCGGCTGTCCATGTAGGGATGGATGATGCTGGTGCTCCATTTGTTCCCGCGTCGGCACGAGTCTCCTCTTGTTTCTCCAGCAAATACAACTTCTTGCAGAGGTAACGGATCTCTTCTTGTGCACTTGCATAGCGGTTTCCTAATTCCACGAGCAACCTCTAAGACTTGTCAGCAGCTTGTGGGTTGGAAAGAGCTCCTACATAGGGTCCAATGATCTCCCTTGTACCACTCTTCCGATACGGGTGCAGCTCAAAAGTGGTGTCCTCAAGCTGCTCACGGAAGGCGTAGCACAGTCCGGTGAGTGCATCCCATGCAGCATCATCGATAGCTTCTGCCCTTGTAGCTCTACATGTGGGTGCGAAGTGCCGAGTGACAACCCTACTGTTAGATAGGATGGTTACTTCAGCCTTCCACTCTTCATGTCCGAGGCGAGGGACTTTCTTGAGAAGATACTCCGGGTATACGCTGCAGCAATCCAGAAATTCTTTGAGCTCCTTGGATATGTATCCTCCTTCCATTTCGTCGGACCGAAATTATTGAACTAAATGGTTGGCCCATTCATCACCTTCATCCTCAGCCTCAGCAAGGGGTGGCTCCTCCTCGGGTTCATCTCCTCCTGTCATAGCTTCCTGAGGCTCCACGGGGTGTAAGCCCGCGTGAAAATCCTCCTGAGGTGCGTACCAATGCTGTTCTTGTGGATCATCCTCCATATCGTCTTCGAATGGTTCCACCTCTTCCGGATCCTCTTCCTCATACATATAGCTATTGACTTCTTCCGTCTTCACTTCCTCCCAATATGGTCCACCGGACACCTCAATGGGGTTAAGAGCACTCCCACGTGGTGGTGGACGAGTTCTTATGCATGCTGTGCTCCTGGTCACCGGCATCTATAAATAAGACATGAGAAACTTTAGAGAAGGAATAAATAACTCCCAAAACTTCAGAAACTATGGAGCAAGAAAGCAAAGGCGTTGCTGTCCAAAATCAGAGATAAGAGGGGCTGAAAATAGCATTTTGCGGTGGCTGAATTGACAAGTGCAGCAACAAGCAATTTTCAAAAATAGCGATTTAGAGGGGTGTTCATATGTGTTTTAGAGTGTCCATTCTATCTAGGCTTGCGTTCTACGGTCAACGTGGCTCTGATTCCAATCTGTGACACCCGGTTCTGAAAATAGAACCAAGTGAATGCATATGTGTGCCCAGGATGTTCATCACACATACACATGTAATCCACAAACTGAATTCAGAATATAACCATGAATAAATAGTGTTTAAGTACTTTATTACAATGACTCAATGTCTAACTCATGAATATCTAACTTATTCTTGCAGCGGAAGACTCTAACGACAGCGGAAAGTGACTAAAGACAGCAGGCTCCATCTTCGACTCCACAGGCATGTTGAGGTAGTTCGCACACCTAGTACTCCACATGGTCCTCAAAGTACTCATCTCCTGTAGCTGATGTATATGTGGTAATGCAAGGATGAGTACATGTCGTACTCAGCAAGTGCGGGAAAAGTATGACATGTAGCTTACAATAAGTTATGGAATAAAAAGGCTCATTGCAGCAAGCAAATTTTATTTCACAAACATGATAAAAATAGAAACTATTTATAAGTGAAATTTATCCCAACATGACCAAGTAATTCAGCAACATTTTGTCATCATAATTCACCACTTATCAAGTCTCATTCAGCCATTAATCCTTCTCAAGTTCATCTCATTCTCATAAACATTCATAACCATCTCATATTCATATAACCGAAACCAAACTCATTATCATGACTCAAAACAGTCTCAAAACCAATCCCAATGACCAAACCATAACCATACCGAATAACCATCCCAAGTTTTCTCTCTAATCATGTGAGTTGGCCAGGTGCTTGTGACCGGAAGCACGGCTATCATGATGGTTTTACACTCTGCAGAAGTGGCACCACTTTACCCACAAGTTTGTCATTTTGTCACCCGTCGGCGACTGCAGAACCTCCATTATACCAGTACACAACCGTCGGTGTATGGCCAAGAGATCACAAAATAGCATTTACAAAGGGGCTACTAGATGTATGGACTCACTGAGGTTTCACTGGTAGGCTCGAATCACCATTTTCCCACCCACAGGCCCCCTCTTGTGCCATGCAGTTCCCAGAGCAGTCCCTCTCGACTCTCATACCCCGCGCCATCCACGGTCCATAACAAGCTAGCAACACACCTAATTAGTCAGTTAAGTCGCACCCATATTTGGCCTTGTGGTGGCACTGTTTTCCTGGCATGTGATGGCATGAACCGGTCCTTAGATCTACGGCAAGTAAACCACCATCTCATTCAGCAACATCCACAAACCAGGCTTGCCTAGATATCTCTGATTCCATGCTCAACATCATCAAGTTCTAATCATCATTATTCATATGAGTGCAGTAGCTAAACATGTTTTATTTCAGCTTTCCGTATCCCGTGAATTAAGCGAAGCAAAAAGGAAAAACGACCATACCCGACTCATCAACTTTCCCGGCAACAAGTATGGTAACAAAACTAGTAAACTCCTATAAAAGGGTGTCCCATCAAGTTGACTCAAGCATACAAGTTTTCGCAAACAAAACAATTTCAAAACATTGGATCAATATGGTCAAGGGGCACTTGCCTTGCTCCCGTGGCTCTTGTTGTTCGAGCATCTCGAAGTCTTGGTGCTTTAGATCCTCGTATATGGCCTCTTGAGCTTGTCCTTCTACTCACGACCACGCACATACAAAATTTACAGCAATCAATCATCAAGCACAAACTTTATTCAAGATGCAATAGGATAGATGAATGCAAATCCTATGGTGCAGTTTTACTAATCCAGTTTGTACGTGTTCTTGCATGTTTTAATGGGCCTTCATGGGGTTTTATGATGAACAAGGGTGTAGGGATCAAGTGTGTACGTGGTGATGATCTTGACTCATGATCTAGATCAATTCCACCATCAAAAATCGATCAAAACGTGATCTGTCCACACGAAAAAGTTTCTGTTCGAAAGGGGTGAATGAAATGGATGTGTAGAAACAGCGGCAATGTCGTAAGATGGGTAATGGGTACCTACCTCACTTCCTTTTGATGGCAGGGCCTTCCTTCTAGCAATGGCAGCAGCGAGGAATTTTTCTATGGAAGATTAGGGCAGGACAGATCGTCGGTTCCTTTCCAGCGACGGCTTGGCCTGACGGGGCTCGTCGGCGGGTCTCGACGGCGGGGCTCGTCGGCGGGGCTCACCGGCGACCGAACTCTGGCGAGGGGGGTACAACTCGGCGAGTTGGGGGGGGGGGGACCAAGTCGCTGACTTGGGGGGAGGAGAAGAGTAGGGGGGCTGCGGCCAAAAGGGGGGGGTTTGGATTCTATTTATAAGGGGGGGAGGGAGAGGGAGGAATCCTACTCCAATTGTAACTTAATCTTAACAAACTTATCCCCTTTTGATATGGTGTGGCAGCAATGGGGATGAAATTCCCCAAGTATGGGGAAAATTCCCCTTTTTTGGGGAATTGGGGAATTGGGAGATTTTGGGGAAAATTTGGGGAAATTGGAAATGGCTCATTTCAGCTATCTTTTTCCCATTCCTCACCATTTCTATGTCCCATTCTCTATTTCTACATTCCCCTCTCCATTTCTGTGCCCCATTCTCTATTTCTACATTCCCCTCTCCATTTCTATGTCCCATTCTCCATTTCTATGGTTCCTTCCTTCATTTCTATGGTTCTTTCTCCATTTCCATGGTTCCTTCCTCAATTTCTATGGTTCTTTCTCCATTTATATAGTTCTTTCTCCATTTCTATAGTTCTTTCTCCATTTGTACTTCTTTTATAAATTTTCTCTACATGAAAAATGTATGCAATGCATGGAAATGAATTTGAGGGTGTCACAGTACTATATGCTCTAGACTAATTGTATGATCCTGGATTTTATCTTTCACACCATAGAACTTAATATCAATGTGTTTGGCAGCTCCACTTGATTTGTTGTTGTGAGAGTATAGTACTGCAGGCTCGTTGTCACAATACAACTTAAGTGGTTTATGAATACTGTCGACCACTCTAAGACCGGGTATAAATTTCTTAAGCCATAGTTCGTGCCCCGTGGCCTCATAACACGCAACAAACTCGGCATGCATTGTGGATGATGCAGTGACGGTTTGTTTGGAGCTTTCCCACGAGATAGCTTCATTCGCGAGAGTGAATATGTAACCTGACGTGAATTTCTTAGTATCCACACATCCCGCGAAATCTGAGTCTGAGTACCCCCACTATCTCTAGTGAGCTTGACTTACTAAATGTCAACATGAGGCCTTTTGTTCCTTCCACGTATCTGAGTGCCTTCTTAACTGTCTTCCAGTGGTAAATTCCTGGATTGGCCTGATATCTACCAAGCATCCCGGTCACGAATGCTAAGTTAAGGCAAGTACAAACTTGAGCATACATAGGGCTTCCGACAGCAGAAGCATATGGAACTGATTTCATTTGATTGATCTCATATTGGTTCCTGGGACACTGAAAATTCTCAAACTTATCACCCTTCACTATTGGAGCAGGCGAAGGTTTGCTAGCGTACATATCGTACTTTTTAAGTACGCTATCCAAGTACGCTTTCTAAGATAGGCCTAATACCTCCTTACTGTGATCTCGGTGAATCTCAATTCCTAACACATAGGAGGCTTCACCTAAATCCTTCATATCAAAGTTGGAGGACAAAAATTTCTTAGTTTCTAACAATAGATTGACATCACTACTCGCAAGTAGTATGTCATATACGTAAAGAACAAGAAAAATAAATTTCTCATTCTTAAACTTAGCGTATATGCAATTGTCCTCCTCGTTTTCCTTAAACCCAAACTTTCTTATGGTTTCATTGAACTTGAGATACCACTGCCTAGAGGCATGTTTAAGTCCATAAATATACTTTCTTAATTGGCATCCCATGTGTTCCTTACCCTTAACGACAAAACCCTTTGGTTGTGCCATATAGACGTCCTCATAGATATCCCCATTGAGAAACGCCGTTTTTACATCCATTTGATGTAATTCTAAGTCAAAATGTGTCACTGATGCCATAATGATTGTGAAAGAATCCTTACTGGAGATGGATGAGAACGGCTCATTGTAATCCACACCTTCCCTTTGGGTGAATCCTTTTGCCACAAGTCTGGCCTTATACTTCTTAATCTTCCCTTTTGAGTCACGTGATTTTGTAGACCCACTTACAGCCTACTGTTTTGGCTCCATTGGGAATCTCGACTAAATCCCAGACTTTGTTGGCATCCATTGACCCCATTTTATCCTCCATGGCCTTTTGCCACTCAGATGATTGAAGTCTTCTCATAGCATCTTCAAATGAGGTGAGATCATCCTCCATTTAAACTTCACTCATGTAGACCTCATATTCACTCGGTATAGCCGAGTATCTCATCTTTGAGATCTTCTAAGTTGCACATCATCCACAGGTTGGGGCAGGTGTTACCCCTCATCGTTAGCAACAGCTGACTCAGTGTGCTCAAAAGGTTGAGCTGGTTCCTGTGGCACAGGAGCCTCACTAATTTCTATCGCTGATGAAGGAACGACAACAGGTGTTGAATCATTAGTGCTAGGCATAGATGATCCATCATCAGCAGGTATCATGAAATAGGGTTCCTGAATCATAGGAACGGGCACATAAATCCGCTTCTATTCAAGATCTATTTTGCGTATTACGTGCTCCCCCTCATCATGACATCCTCTAAGAAGATGACATGTATCGTTTCTACGAACTTAGTAAAGCGGTCTGGACAGTAGAACCGGTATCCTTTACTTCTATCTGGATAGCCAATAAAGTGACAACTGATGGTTTTAGAGTCCAGCTTACCGACTGTAAGACCTATGTGTGCTGAATACATTGGCTATGATGATAAAAGTTTTGAATTCTGCCAAAACACTCTTTTTGTCAAGGTCCGACTCTAGGTCCAAGCTCCGACAAGATCCGACGTAAGGTCCGACTTGCTATGGTTAGGTCTGACATGTGTTTGGTTAGCTCCGGCGGTAGGTGACACGACCCCACGGTCTTGTCGAGCCAGGATCACGCTGAGGGGTGCTGCGTTGCACAGCACCGTATAACACACGTCAAAGGTACAAAGCGGAAGCAAAATTTTATTAGATAACAAGTTTATGAACATGTTTACATCAAAATAGTTCTAGTCTACACTCACGGGCATAGACTACGCATCAAGTCCACGTTCATCCCTTGAACGTGTCCTTGCTAGCACACACGCACACTAACTCTGCGGCGTGCACGACTCCCACTCGACGGGGTTCCCCTCCTGGGGTTCCGTCTCCTCTTAGGGAGTCCCTTCCTCAGAACCCTGCAAAAGCTTCAAATACAAGCAGTGAGTACGAAGGCTCAGCAAGTCTGACCCGTCTCACCTAAACATGGAACTTCTAAATGAGGGGTGGTGGGTACATGAGGTAAAATCATTTGCAAAGGACTCGCCTAATTAGTGGAACCTTACTTTCAAGTTTTAGCAGTAGGTTGTGGAGAACCTTACGCTAAGGCACATGAGAGAGCCACAATCAAACAAGAAACGCATTTCTCTCATGCACTTTGCCCAAAGTTGAAAAGAACTTTAGTTAGCTCTAAACTACAGCAAATCATTAGCAATCAAGTCCATCTTTCAATCAGCAGTATTTTAACATGTAACTAGCCTATTCTTTCTACGTCACGGTAGAGTGAACAAGTGGTACTCACTGACCGTGAGGGACGGCGATTATAATCGATTTACACCTGCAGGGTTACCCGAATAACCCGTCACGTACGCCCGTACTCGATGTTGCCTACAACAACCATCACGGACGCCGTACGCAACTACCTTTCACCCGTTAGCCAAATGTTGAACCGGTCCAATCGTCCCGAGCAAGAGATCTCTGCACGCGCATCTCAGTGCCGCCAGCCGATTTACACCTCGAGCTCTCAACCTACCCTCTGAACGACCAGCTATGCCTCAACACCCAGCTACCCGAGTTACATCGGTTTCCCGGTTCCCATATAGCCGGTAGGTCTTCGGTACTGTTCTAGCTTGTTCAACAGGCCCGCACACGGCTCGGTCCTCAATCGACACAAGCGGAGCTACAGCACACAGGCCCCAAAGTCCTGTTGCCCTTACCCTCCGCTTGGTCTCATTTTCTTGCCATGTGTTTCATGTGCTATCACTACCCGAGTCGAGTGCCTCTAGCCTATGCTCGCGAGTAGTTCCAACTACTCGACTTGTACCGAATCCTACTCTATCTTAGCAATGCAGTGGCTAACGAGGTTTTCAATCCTAATCCCAACCCATGGCTTTCTTGGCTATGCACTTGGGTTTCCAAACAAGACTCTAATGCAAGGAACAATAGTATTCATGTATGTGCTCAAAACAACAAAAATTTGTAAAAGGTTAATGCAAACCGGAGCTTGTCTTGCTGATCTTGGTCGTAGGCTAGCTGCTCCTCCGGAGTAACAAAGTCTAGGACTTCGGGTTCCTCCTTGACCTTAGCGACTACATGATAGAATCAATACATGTATTAATTTAAATGCAGTTGTATTAACTTTTAAACTTGTGAAGTCTATAACTGTTACTAGATAAGCCCAATGACTGTGAAATTTTTACTGTGGCTTGGTCACAACCTAAACAGAGACTTGGTCAATTTTTAGTTGCAGCAAAGCTCATTTGAGCCCTCCACAATTAATCATGTACTTGACCTTAATTAAAGGCTTTTAGGGTGTTCTAAGGATTTTCATGAAACAAACTATGACTTTCTCAAAACTAGATTTTCAGAGGGTTCTAATGGAGTTGGTCCACTTAATTTGAATGTTCCTAGCTAAAGATATGAGCTAAACAATTTCAGAGAAAATTCTGAAAATGTTTCTGACCATTTTCTATTTTCTTTGGAACAGTTCAACTAATCACACCATTAGGTGGCTCAAATGAGCTCAAATGGGTCTGAATTTTTTATGGTAGTTCAGGGATATTTTGGTGAACATCCCAGCAAAATTTCAGGATTTTCCTCCAAGGGATTCTCCAGTTAAAATTCCAAACAGTTTAAATTTGAGGAATTAATTCTGGAGAAATAAGGATTTTCATGAAGTGAAACTTGGTTTGCTGGAAAGTGCTCAGAGAGCTGAATCCAACAAAATTTGGTTCACTTGATTTGGAGCTTTCTAGCCAATGTTATGAGGATTTGAAGTTTGGAAGAATTCTGAAAATCGGGGAAAAGTTAAAACTCGCGAGTGGGCCCCGGGGACACGCGTCGCACGCCGAGGCGACCGCACACTGCGGCCCACAGGGTCTTTGCGCGCCAGCACACCCGATCCCGGCCACACTCCGATCCCGATTTAAAATATCTGTCGCTGACAGCTGGGGTCCACCCCCTTCTTCAACCTCGCGACGCCCGCGCTCTGCCGCCGGGGGACTTCGCCGGAGAGCTCGCCGCCGGCTTCTGTAAAGCTCTAAACTTCACAATTTTGGCCGCCCCTGCCTACTTTCACTCGGGGAACATGATTCTGGGGTCAGCTCATCATGACAACGGCCGGTGCATGGTCGGCGACGAGCCGCCGCCTCGGAAAAACTTCGGCCATGTCGGCTGACTTCCCTAGCATCTCAACTACTCGAGCAAACGGTCGGGAAGCATCAGTGGACCTCAGGGAAGGTCGACATGAGCTTGAGGCAGCTCGGGGAAGACCCGAAGTAGGTCCTCACCGTGCGCCCGACGCCTCCCGTTTGTTCCGCCGTTGATAAACTTCGAAATACGCCGGTTGCAGAGGTTCTCCGGCCAAAGGTTGTAAAGGCAACTTGTGCGTTACCGTGTCTATTTTATGTGAGAGCTGATTGAGGCCCTCTAATCCTTTCTAGAGTACGAATTCGATGGACACGCACCCGAAGGTCGTTCTGCACACCGAAAGGGGAAAACTGGAAATTCGCCGCCGGTGAGCAAACACTCGGGCTGTGGCTCGGGGGTGAGCAGCACCGGTCACCAGCGCGTCCCAGGGTGCCTTGGCTCGGGCGTGACAACGCCCTGGTTGGGCTGTCCACGGGAGCCCGAGGTGCAGCGGCGTTAAGTCACCGAAGTGACCTTTCGGCATAGCTGATATGAATCGGTTTCAGCTGAATTCTAGCAGCGGGGAAGACGGAGGAAGGTTTCTAGTACCTTGCCGTGGCTCTGGAGGGGACGGAGAGGTGGTGATCAAGCTTCCCTGATCAGCTCCGAGTGATCAGCAGCGATGGCGCGGTTCTGATGCGAGGAGGCAGCAGAGTGGGCGGTGATCGCTCCGATCAGGGGGGGTGGCGTAGATAAGGGGTCTGTGAGGCGGTTCAGCACGTCGGGGCGGCAAGCAGGTGGTGTCCCGATCGCCTCTTCGCCATGGCGGCTGCTCAGTCCGGCGCAAGAACCCGAGCTGGGTTTTCAGTCGGTTTGAGTTGGAGTAGTGGCTGACATGTGGGTCCCACTTCCAATTTTAACCTCTGAAATTTACTCCTAATCACTGTTGTAAACAGTGAGCCCCATAATACCCCTGGTGATTCAAATTATCCACCCATGAGCCATTTGAATTGAGTAGAATTCAAATTGGGTTTGATTTGAATGAATTTCAGCACAAGTTCAGTTTTGAATTCAAATAAAGTTTGAATTTGTCCCACTTAGCTCATGTCAAGATCAACTCCAAATGGAGTGAAAATTGGTGTGTGAGCTCACAAAAATGTGCTGAGTAAGAATATGCCTCCCACTTTTAAATTCATGGGATAAAACCAATTTGAAGTTGAATATGGTTTCAAACTGCCCTCTTTCTAGCTATACCCAAAATGACCTCAAAAAGGTTTTGAATTTGGGTGAAACTTGGCATGGACCTTCTTAGCAATGTGTAGGAGTTTTATATTCCAGCCCACCTATATCACATGTGGAAAATACCACTTTTGCAATGTGTGAGTTTGTTCTCTAATGAGCATGTTGATGGTGGTTACTTGCTCTTCATTTGTGTTCATCATCTTTCCTCAAATGAGGTGTGTGTATATGGTGATGAACACTTCAATTATGTGTCAAAAACTGAGGCCCTTACATTCCTCCCCCCTTAAAAGAATCTCGTCCCGAGATTATAAGGTGAAAATGAGAGAGAGGACGGTGGAAAATTACCGGATATGCGACGTGAAAAAGTCGGGGTAGTTAGCGCGAAGGAATCCTTCGCTCTCCCATGTCGCTTCGTCCATAGAGTGATTACTCCATAGAACCTTGTAGAACCACAACGTACGGTTGCGTGTGGTTCGGGCCTTTTCATCAATAATCTGCACCGGTTCCTCCCGATAGGTGAGATCCGGTTGCAGTTCTTCAATATCTTCCAGCTGAACGGTAGTTGATAGCTTAAGACACTTCCTCAGCTGGGCAATGTGAAAGACTTCGTGCACACCGGAAAGTGCTTCTGGTAATTTCAGCCGGTATGCCACTGATCCACATCTTTCGGTAATCTGGAATGGACCGATGAATCGGGGTGCCAACTTTCCTCTCACCCCAAATCTGTTTACGCCCTTCATTGGAGACACCCGTAGGTATACGTGATCTCCAACTTCGAATTGTAATGGGCGCCTTCTCCGGTACGCATACTGTTTCTGACAGGATTGAGCGGCTTTTAGGTTCACTTGAATCATTCGAACCTTTTCTTCCGCGTTGTTGACAAGGTCAATCCCGAAGGTAACCCTTTCGCCAGACTCACACCAGTTCAATGGTGTGCGGCATTTCCTTCCGTATAGCGCCTCGTAGGGTGCGATCTTTATACTGGCTTGGTACCCATTGTTGTACAAGAACTCGGCTAATGGCAAGTGATCATCCCAATTCTTGCCGTGGTTGATAGCGCAAGCTCGTAGCATGTCTTCTAGAATCTGATTTACCCGCTCGGTTTGTCATCCGTCTGCGGGTGGTATGCTGAACTACAGATCAGCTTCGTCCCCAAGGCAGCGTGTAGCTGCTCCCAAAAACGGGACACAAATAAAGTGCCCCGATCCGATATGATGGTACGGGGTGCGCCGTACAAGCATAGGATCCGTGAGATGTACAGTTCAGCGTACTTCTTGGCGTTGTAGTTGGTGTTGACCAGGATGAAATGGGCAACTTTGGTGAGCCGATCGATGATCACCCACACAGAATCATGTTTTTGCAAGGTGGTGGGTAAACCGACGATGAAGTCCATGCTCACATCCTCCCATTTCCAGGCAGGAATGCCCAGTGGTTGCAGCAGTCCCGGTTTCCGCATATGGTCTGCCTTCACCCTTCGACATGTATCACACTCGAACACGTATTTTGCAATCTCACGCTTCATCCGTGTCCACCAAAACTTGCTTCTGAGTTCTTGATACATCTTGTTGCTGCCGGGGTGAATAGAAAACTTTGACAAGTGAGCCTCATCAAAGATTTTCTTCCGTAATTCAGGGTTACGGGGTACGACGATCCGGTCCTTAAACCATAGGACGCCGTCTCCGTCCTTCCGGAAACATTTCAGTTCCCCACTGTCTACACGTCTCCGCAAATGTGACATGCCCTTGCCATTCTTCTAGGCTGCCGCTATCTCTTCACGGATGGTGGGGATCAAAGCTAGGTTGTAGAGAGCTCCGTGTGGAATCACATGTAGTGGTGGTTCGCTCTCTTCCAACGGTGTGATGGTCAGATTGTTGACGTGTGACTTGCGGCTCAGCGCATCTGCCACTACGTTTGCCTTGCCCGGATGATAATGGATCTCTATTTTGTAATCCTTTATCAGTTGTAACCATCTTCGTTGCCTCATGTTCAGCTCCTTCTGAGTGAATATGTACTTGAGGCTTTTGTGGTCGGTATATAAATGTACAAGGTTACCGAGTAGGTAGTGCCTCCACAATTTCAGTGCAAGTACCACGGCAGCGAGCTCCAAATCGTGGGTTGGATAATTCTGCTCATGGTTTCTAAGCTGCCGTGATCCATACGCGACCACTCTTCGGTCTTGCATCAGCACACATCCGAGCCCAATGCCGGATGCATCACAGAACACATCGAACGGTTTTGTTGTGTCTGGCTGCGCCAAAACCGGTGCTGATGTCAGGTGCTTGACTAAAGCCTTGAATGCTGCTTCACATGCTGGACTCCAAACATATTTGGTAGCCTTCTTCAGCAGCTCTGTCATTGGCTTGGCAATCTTCGAGAAGTTCGGAATGAACCTCCGATAATATCCCGCGAGTCCGAGGAAACTCAGTACCTCGTGAACAGTTCTCGGGGATTTCCAATTCAGCACTTGAGTGATCTTGCTCGGGTCCACAGCGATACCCTCCGCTGAGATGATATGCCCGAGAAAAGGCACTTGCGATATCCAAAACTCGCATTTGCTGAATTTCGCGTATAACTTGTGGTCCCGCAGCCGTTGCTAGACTATACGCAGATGCTTCTTGTGATCTTCCTCCGACTTGGAATATACTAGGATGTCATCGATGAAGACCACGACAAACTTGTCCAGCTCCGGCATGAATACCGAGTTCATCAAGTACATGAAGTGAGCTGGAGCATTGGTGAGGCCGAAGGACATGACCAGGTACTCATAAAGTCTGTACCTCGTCGAGAAAGCCGTCTTCGGAATGTCCTCAGCCCTTATCTTAATCTGATGGTACCCGGATCTTAAGTCCATTTTGGAAAAGATCTTTGCTTCGACCAACTGATCAAACAACATGTCGATCCGTGGCAACGGGTACTTGTTCTTAATGGTTATGGCATTTAATGGACGATAGTCCACGCAAAGCCGCAACGTCTCATCCTTCTTGTTGACAAATAATGCCGAACAGCCCCATGGCGAGGAGCTCGGCCTAATAAAACCCTTTTCCAGGAGGTCCGTGAGCTGAGTCTTCAGTTCAGCCAACTCCTTGGGCGCCATCTTGTACGGCCTTCGGGATATTGGCATGGTTCCCGGTGCAAGTTCAATCTTGAACTCCACCTCTCTATCGGGCGGCATCCCCGGAAAATCGTCCGGGAATACATCAGGGAACTCTCGGACCACTGGAATATCTTCCAATCTGATGGTTGTGGCTTGATAGACACTTGGAAGTTTTATTTCTGGACTGTCCAGAAATAATGAGTGAGACTCGTGCACTTCTGAGTTCAAGTGCACCACTCGAAGGACGGTGTCTAAAACAGAGCCGTGGCGGGTTAACCACGACATCCCTAAGATGACATCGACCTTTTGTCCCTCTAAGATTATGAGAGACGTAGGGTAAACTCTACCCTCTAAGCACAATGGCGCTTTTGGGACCATCATGCTTGCTGAAATTTTCCCACCCGGTGAACAGATCACATAAGGACTATCGGTGGGTAGTATTTGCAAGCTATGTTTATCAATGAAAGCTTGGCTAATGAAGCTATGCGTGGCGCCTGAATCAAATAGTACTATAGCGGGATGCTGGTGGAGTTGGAACATATCCGCAAGGATTGGATCGCCCTCCGGTACGTCCTCAATGGCAAGCTGGTGGACGGTGCCGGGCCTAGGGTTTGCCCGCCGCGCATTAGCAGGGTTCCGGGGTTGATTCCTCCCCGGAAACTGTGGTGCCACTCCGCTGCCTTGCCTCTCCGGGCAACTGCTCGCGAAGTGTCCTGGGTGACCACACTTGTAACATGTGGCCGCTGCTGGTGTAGTGCTCGGGGGACGAAAGCCCGGCATGCGCTGCTGAGGTGCATACGCACGCGGCATCGCCCGCTGCTGCTGTTGCTGCGGAGGTGGTACTGGCAGTGCCGGCCTGAATGCCGTTGAAGAGTACGGCCGACTACGGAACGGCATCGACCGCTGTGGTGGCTGCCAGCGTAGACCTGATGGTGGGCGATTCACCATCCGAAACTTCTGAGAAGGACCGCCTCCTTCTCCGCTGCTTTGCGGCGCGCTTCGCTTTCGCTCCACCGCCGCTAACTCCTTGCCGGAGTTCTCCTGAACAATCGCAGCATCAATGATGTCGTTGAGGCTGCCGCGATTGAACATCGCCAACTTGTCCTTCAGGAGCGGGTTAAGCCCCTGGTAAAAGTGGTCCCGCCGCTTCTCGTCAGTATCTGTGTGATATGACGCGTAAAGCGCGAAATCGTTGAACGCCCTGGAGTATTCCAGCACGTTCCGGCTCCCTTATTGCATGTGTAAGAACTCCTGCGTCTTCCTCTTCATCAAACCTGGCGGTATATGATAGGCCCTGAAGGCCGTCTGGAACTCCATCCAGGTCATCACTCGGTCGGTGGGCTGTGAAGCACAGAAGTTGGCCCACCACGCGCTCGCGGATCCTTGGAGCTGCTGGACCGCGAACTGAGTCTTGCGTTGCTCGCTTATCTGGAGCAGCCCAAACTTCATCTCTATCGCGCGGAGCCAGTTGTCCGCGTCAAGAGGTTCATCCGCCCTTGAGAATACTGGGGGATGAGTCGCCAGGAAGTCGGAGTAGGAGCTCTGTTGACGCTCCTCACGGTCTTGACATCTCTCCGGGCGAGACGTATTGGCGATGAGAGTCTGCAGCAACTCCGTGTGCTGCTGATGTGAACCCGCCATTGCCGCGACGATGTCGGCCAATGTAACCGTTGGCAGTGGCGGTGGCGGTGTTTGCTGTTGCTGTTGCTGCTGCTGTCCCGAGGAGTCCTCGGGAGGTGGTTGGGAGGTCTCTCCCCCTTGACTGGTACCCCCAATGTCCGGGTTGGCACGAGTACGCGTCATTCTGAAATTCAAAACAGCAGCAATTAGCACATGTCTTACTTAAAAACTTCCATATGCAACAGTAGGTATTGAAGTGACACATGAATAATTTGCACAACATTCACATATATTGATAAAGCATAAACTTTATACAAGATACATTATTCTCGGGTCCCCGAGAAGTCGTGCTCATGTCGTCACTACCTATACATACGCTACTGTCTACACGACATGTCACCGATTACAAAAGTTGGGTTACGCTACCCTAGCTGCCCTACTTGGCAACTGTAACCCCTTACTCGGAGTAGAACTCGACCTCCTGTGGGTCGTCCTCCTCCGGTACCTCTGCTGGTGGCTCTGGATCTACCACCTCTTCTCCCATCTCGGGTTCTCCCATTGCTGGAAGGCCCAAGACCACCGGTACGCCTAACACCGGAGGTACGAGGTCCTGCTATGCATGCACCTCATTCATGGCTTGGTTGTAGTCCTCTTCCCAGCCTTGCCCTTCCTCAATAGCGTCGTCCCGCTCTTGAATAAGTTCCTCGTTCTGCTGGGTCAGATTCTGTACCAGTTCTTGCAATGCCGCGATGTCGACACGGCTTTTCCTCTTCGCCTTCTTCAGATGATGCAACTGATTGTGCTGTTCATTCAGTCGCTTGATCGTCGGAAGGAGCACATTGCAGAGTGCGCTGTGAGCACTCTCGAAATGGTCTCCATGGGTCGTGCTCTCCTTGAGCTTCGTGGCGAGATGCTCCGTATGAACAGCTTGGCTGTCCATCATGGCGTTTCCCACCCTCATCTGGAGGCTAAGGTTTGCCTCCGCGGGGTTGTACCTTGGGCAACTCGGGTCCGTTGCCTCCAGGTACCTCTCTTCCCACACATGCTGAGCCCGTCCCTCCACCGGAACGAGCGCGTATGAAGTGCCCTCCATAGCCTGCACGTGTAGTTGGCAGAAACGTGACATAGTGTCACGGGCTGCCACTTGCCACATCCCTTCCGGCTGTCTACCTCTCACCGTGACGGTGAACGGCACCCAACCGGGTGGCATAGGTCCTGCAGGGACTTCGACATGGATCATCCACATCTTGTTCCCCTCTTCGCCTTCTTCCTTGGCGAAGTACTGTGGCATCTGGTTGTACCCGAAATATTGGAGCATTTGCCACAATGCTTCCGGGTAGCTGCTACGGTGAGAACAGTGGGACACCACCCACCCGTTCTCCAATTGCTTATATGCTGTCATCTGTAAAAATATATTTGATAAATGTAAAATATTTATTTAAACAGTAAAACTCTGAGTTATAACATAAGACATGTCATTGAACCCATAAAACTTGGAAACATAGTTCAAATTTTAAACAAATTTGACTGCTGATCTGCTGTTCCCATGACAGCCCTGACCAGTTTCCATTTCAACCTTATTTAGGCCATGTTGAAAGCAAAACCAATTCTGGAGCTCAACATCAAAGTTAAAGCTAACTTCAATAGCTTTTCAGAAAGTATTTTCTTTGCCTAAGATCTGTCCTGGTTCAAAAGTTGTGAGATGTCAAAGTTAACAGAATTTCTGGAGAAAATTGGACAGCACCTCCCTGCTTTAGGTACTGATTTCATCCAAGAATTCCAGTTAATTCTGTTCCTAATCTGACAAAACTTTCTGTTACAAAGTTGTAACCCATCTCATAAGCTTTCCAGAACTACCTCATTTTCTATTTTTGGATTTTGATGCAGGAAGTTATGCTTAATTTACAGAGAGTTTACAGAGAGTGTTTGCTCTGCCCTGTTTTCTGGACAGTTTCAACTCTACTGCATTTTTCAATTGGTTAAGGGATGAAACACCTCTGGACCTCAACAGAAAAGTTGTAAAGATCTTCCAAAGCTTTCCAGAAATGTATCATATGACCCTAACCTCGAAAGAAATCAACCTCTAACCTCTGATCAACTTCAGCCCTAATTCAGTTGAAACCAGAGTACTTTGTCCTTAACAACCTATAAGTTGAAAACTTTTTTACTTTGAACATCCTGATTAAGGGAAGAGGGTACAGCAAAGTTTTACTGCTTTGGATCAAAATCTTCAAGTTTTTACAATGAAGTTGTTCATTTAGTTGGGTGTGACGTCGATGCGTCACCAGAGCATGTCGGTACTACGTCCCCACAAAGAAAAACCTATACCGGACTTAGCCGGCTTCGTTAATTCAGTGGCACTAAACGTCACTCGCACACGGATACTACACGTCTACCGTTTCGTGGTCAGACTACCTGCAGAACTCAAGCAATCGTCAGACTCGGCTGCACACCGAGCCCGGAATCCATACAGTTCGTACACCCGGCCGTCATCACTCGCCCGGATGTTCTCAAGCCAAACACGCCTTGAGCTACGTGTTCATGTTTCAGACCACGTGACGGGGTCTCCCAAGTTGCACCACGCACGCCAGGGACAGATGTTACTCGAATACCCCAAATGACATGAAGAGTCGTAGAGGATATCAAAGCGGGTCGGGTTACCTGCCACCCGTGGGGCTCCACCCTTCAGCTTGTGCGCACTGGTGGACAGCGCTTACATGCACCCCCAAGACATACACGTCCCGAGATGCACGATTTTCTGACATAATCAAATAGGTTAATATGCCACTTTCTATATGCTAATAACATCCTTATACGGGCTACTAACTCGTTCCTCACTGGATTTTTGAAAAAGATGACCTTTGTAGTGCGTTAAACCTCAAGCGAGCTCTGATACCAACGCTGACACGACCCCACGGTCTTGTCGAGCCAGGATCACGCTGAGGGGTGCTGCGTTGCATAGCACCATATAACACACGTCAAAGGTACAAAGCGGAAGCGAAATTTTATTACATAACAAGTTTATGAACATGTTTACATCAAAATAGTTCCAGTCTACACTCACAGGCATAGACTATGCATCAAGTCCACGTTCAGCCCTTGAACGTGTCCTTGCTAGCACACACGCACACTAACTCTGCGGCGTGCACGACTCCCACTCGACGGGGTTCCCCTCCTGGGGTTCCGTCTCCTCTTCGGGAGTCCCTTCCTCATAGAACCCTGCAAAAGCTTCAAACACAAGCAGTGAGCATGAAGGCTCAGCAAGTCTGACCCGTCTCACCTAAACATGGAACTTCTAAATGAGGGGTGGTGGGTACATGAGGTAAAATCATTTGCAAAGGACTCGCCTAATTAGTGGAACCTTACTTTCAAGTTTTAGCAGCAGGTTGTGGAGAACCTTACGCTAAGGCACATGAGAGAGCCACAATCAAACAAGAAACACATTTCTCTCATGCACTTTGCCCAAAGTTGAAAAGAACCTTAGTTAGCTCTAAACTACAGCAAATCATTAGCAATCAAGTCCATCTTTCAATCAGCAGCATTTTAACATGTAACTAGCCTATTCTTTCTACGTCACGGTACAGTGAACAAGTGGTACTCACTGACCGCGAGGGACGGCGATTATAATCGATTTACACCTGCAGGGTTACCCGAATAACCCGTCACGTATGCCCGTACTCGATGTTGCCTACAACAACCATCACGGACGCCGTACGCAACTACCTTTCACCCATTAGCCAAATGTTGAACCGGTCCAATCGTCCCGAGCAAGACGTCTCTGCACGCGCATCTCAGTACCGCCAGCAGATTTACACCTCGAGCTCTCAACCTACCCTCTGAACGACCAGCTATGCCTCAACACCCAGCTACCCGAGTTACATCGGTTTCCCGGTTCCCATATAGCCGGTAGGTCTTCGGTACTGTTCTAGCTTGTTCAACACGCCCGCATACGGCTCGGTCCTCAATCGACACAAGCGGAGCTACAGCACACAGGCCCCAAAGTACTGTTGCCCTTACCCTCCGCTTGGTCTCATTTTCTTGCCATGTGTTTCATGTGCTATCACTACCCGAGTCGAGTGCCTCTAGCCTATGCTCGCGAGTAGTTCCAACTACTCGACTTGTACCGAATCCTACTCTATCTTAGCAATGCAGTGGCTAACGAGGTTTTAAATCCTAATCCCAACCCATGGCTTTCTTGGCTATGCACTTGGGTTTCCAAACAAGACTCTAATGCAAGGAACAATAGTATTCATGTATGTGCTCAAAACAATAAAAAATTGTAAAAGGTTAATGCAAACCGGAGCTTGCCTTGCTGCTCTTGGTCGTAGGCTAGCTGCTCCTCCAGAGTAACGAAGTCTAGGACTTTGGGTTCCTCCTCGGCCTTAGCGACTACATGATAGAAGCAATACATGTATTAATTTAAATGCAGTTGTATTAACTTTTAAACTTGTGAATTCTATAACTCTTACTAGACAAGCCCAATGACTGTGAAATTTTTACTGTGGCTTGGTCACAACCTAAACAGAGACTTGGTCAAGTTTTAGTTGCAGCAAAGCTCATTTGAGCCCTCCACAATTAATCATGTACTTGACCTTAATTAAAGGATTTTAGGGTGTTCTAAGGATTTTCATGAAACAAACTATGACTTTCTGAAAACTAGATTTTCAGAGGGTTCTAATGGAGTTGGTCTCACTTAATTTGAATGTTCCTAGCTAAAGATATGAGCTAAACAATTTCAGAGAAAATTCTGAAAATGTTTCTGACCATTTTCTATTTTCTTTGGAACAGTTCCACTAATCACACCATTAGGTGGATCAAATGAGCTCAAATGGGTCTGAAATTTTTATGGTAGTTCCGGGATATTTTGGTGAACATCCCAGCAAAATTTCAGGATTTTCCTCCAAGGTATTCTCCAGTTAAAATTCCAAACAGTTTAAACTTTGAGGAATTAATTCTAGAGAAATAAGGATTTTCATGAAGTGAAACTTGGTTTGATGGAAAGTGTTCAGAGAGCTGAATCCAACAAAATTTGGTTCACTTGATTTGGAGCTTTCTAGCCAAAGTTATGAGGATTTGAAGTTTGGAAGAATTCTGAAAATCGGGGAAAAGTTTAAACTCGCGAGTGGGCCCCGGGGACACGCGTCGCACGCTGAGGCGACCGCACACTGCGGCCCACAGGGTCTTTGCGCGCCAGCACACCCGATCCCGGCCACACTCCGATCCCGATTTAAAATATCTGTCGCTGACAGCTGGGGTCCACCCCCTTCTTCAACCTCGCGACGCCCGCGCTCTGCCGCCGGGGGACTTCGCCGGAGAGCTCGCCGCCGGCTTCTGTAAAGCTCTAAACTTCACAATTTTGGCCGCCCCTGCCTACTTTCACTCGGGGAACAGGATTCTGGGGTCAGCTCGTCATGACAACGGCCGGTGCATGGTCGGCGACGAGCCGCCGCCTCGGAAAGACTTCGGCCATGTCGGCTGACTTCCCTAGCACCTCAGCTACTCGGGCAACCGGTCAGGAAGCATCAGTGGACCTCAGGGAAGGTCGACATGAGCTTGAGGCAGCTCGGGGAAGACCCGAAGTAGGTCCTCACCGTGCGCCTGATTCCTCCCGTTTGTTCCGCCGTTGATAAACTTCGAAATACGCCGGTTGCAGAGGTTCTCCGGCTAAAGGTTGTGAAGGCAACTTGTGTGTTACCGTGTCTAGTTTATGTGAGAGCTGATTGAGGCCCTCTAATCCTTTCTAGAGTACTAATTCGACGGACCCGCACCCGAAGGTCGTTCTGCACACCGAAACGGGAAAACTGGAAATTCGCCGCCGGTGAGCAAACACTCGGGCTGTGGCTCGGGGGTGAGCAGCACCTGTCACCAGCGCGTCCCAGGGTGCCTTGGCTCGGGTGTGACAACACCCCGGTTGGGCTGTCCATGGGAGCCCGAGGTGCGGCGGCGTTAAGTCACCGAAGTGATCTTTCGGCATAGCTGATATCAATCGGTTTCAACTGAATTCTAGCAGCGGGGAAGACGGAGGAAGGTTTCTAGTACCTTGCCGTGGCTCTGGAGGGGACGGAGAGGCGGTGATCAAGCTTCCCTGATCAGCTCCGAGTGATCGGCAGCGATGGCGCGGTTCTGATGCGAGGAGGCAGCAGAGTGGGCGGTGATCGCTCCGATCAGTGGGGGTGGCGTAGATAAGGGGGCTGTGAGGCGGTTCAGCACGTCGGGGCAGCAAGCAGGTGGTGTCCCGATCGTCTCTTCGCCGTGGCGGCTGCTCAGTCCGGCGCAAGAACCCGAGCTGGGTTTTCAGTCTGTTTGAGTTGGAGTAGTGGCTGACATGTGGGTCCCACTTCCAATTTTAACCTCTGAAATTTACTCCTAATCACTGTTGTAAACAGTGAGCCCCATAATACCCCTGGTGATTCAAATTATCCACCCATGAGCCATTTGAATTGAGTAGAATTCAAATTGGGTTTGATTTGAATGAATTTCAGCACAAGTTCAGTTTTGAATTCAAATAAAGTTTGAATTTATCCCACTTAGCTCATGTCAAGATCAACTCCAAATGGAGTGAAAATTGGTGTGTGAGCTCACAAAAATGTACTGAGTAAGAATATGCCTCCCACTTTTAAATTCATGGGATAAAACCAATTTGAATCTGAATATGGTTTCAAACTGCCCTCTTTCTAGCTATACCCAAAATGACCTCAAAAAGGTTTTGAATTTGGGTGAAACTTGGCATGGACCTTCTTAGCAATGTGTAGGAGTTTTATATGTCCAGCCCACCTATATCACATGTGGAAAATACCACTTTTGCAATGTGTGAGTTTGTTCTCTAATGAGCATGTTGATGGTGGTTACTTGCTCTTCATTTGTGTTCATCATCTTTCCTCAAATGAGGTGTGTGTATATGGTGATGAACACTTCAATTATGTGTCAAAAACTGAGGCCCTTACAGTAGGTCTGGCTAGCTTTGATAAGTTCCAGTGCTAGGTTCTGCCAGCCTTGGTAAGCTCCGGCTCAAGGTCCGGTTAGCTTTGGCAAGGTCTGGAGCTAAATAGCATGGTTCTGTTTTTACCATGCAAATGTTTCAAACTAGCTTTACATATATGGGAAGTTTGCTTAGTATTATTTTACTAAGTTTTTTTTGAAGTGTTATGGCTGTTTACGGTGGTTAACATTTTGCTATGGTCTGCAACATGCTTATGTGAGGTGTTCACGTAAGGTGTTGTGGTTTTTGGAACTAACGTGCTTGAAAGTATTGATATTTTATTCATGTGCAGGTGTTGCTTGAGTTCAAGATATGGCTGGTGACGGGATCCATTGAACTAGTCTTGGGGAGAAGATGAGGTTCAACAACCAAATTCGGGAGGAATTGTGGTTGAGTTGGTCGGGAGGTCGCGCAGCATGTTTGGATCAAGAACAATTCATATGAAGGTATTGTGGATGTCATTGGAAGGTGTTTGTACGTGTGCAAGGAGTGCATGTACGTGGAAATATGGTTCCAAGGCGTGATGAAGAGATGTGGACGTAAAGAATTGGTAGGAAAGGTCCAACCGGCTGGATTATGGACTCAGACTGCGGCTGAGTCGGTTATGGCTCAAATATGGAAAGATTTGAGTTGGTTATGATAGAATTTCGTGTGGGACACGAAGTTGAGTTGTTTTAGGAATGTGAAATACGTTCCTAAGGTGTTTGGAAGTCTTAAGATTGTTTTTATCTGCGTATAGAAGAGTCTTGAGCAGTTATGGAAAGTTTCGATTTAGAAACTGAGTAGGATTAGAGTCCTAGTTTAAATTGGGTTGGCCTCCGGGCTGGTTATATAAGCAAGGGCGGCCAGAGCTCATAGTAAGACGACCTTGGGCTGTTCCTCTTATGTTTTGATCAATAAAATTCGTAATAAGAGGATCTTTTGTGCCTTGTTCGTCCGACTTGTTTTTATCAAGTCTTTCTCGTCGAATTTCTGGACAGCACGACAGTGCTTCGGTGTTTTGATCATAACTCAAGTTTTATGGATCCAATTGACGTGATTCTTTTTGGGTTGTCTTCACAACTTGATTATCAATCATCTCTGAAAATTTCACGGTCATTGGATTTGTAGTTTATGATCTACATGAGTTTCTTTGCAGTATTGCAGATCTGGTTTTTACTCGAGTAGAACAGATTGACCCTCGTTTGATCTTTCGATCATAACTTGAGTTTTTCTTGCCGGATCTCCGTTATTATTGTTGTAGTGTCTTCATGACTTGATTCTCTATAACATATACCACTTTTGTCACCTTTGAACTGTAAGGGCCTAAGTTTTTGGGCACATATTCAAAGTGTTCATCACCACACACACACCTTATATGAAGAAACTATGTGAACACATTTGAAGAGCAAGTAAACACCATCAACATGCTCATTAGAGAATAAACTCACAAAATGCAAAAGTGGCATGTCCCACATGCATCATATAGGGGCTGGGCATATGAAAAACTCCTACACCTTGCTAGAAATGTCCATGCCAAATTTCACCCAAATTCAAAACCTTTTTGAAGTCTTTTGGGTATAACTAGAAAGAGGGTGGTTTGAACTCAAATTCAAATTCAAACTATTTCCATCCCATGAATTCAAAAGTGGGAGGCATATTCTTACTCAGAACATTTTTGTGAGCTCTCACACCAATTTTCACTTCATTTGGAGTTGATCTTGACATGAGCTAGGTTTAGTAAATTCAAACTTTATTTGAATTTCAAACTACATATGTGCTGAAAATATATTCAAACAAACCCCAATTTGAATTCCATCCAATTCAAATGACCAAGGGGAAGATTATTAAATGACCAAGGTTAATTGGGTCTCTACTGTTTAGAGCAGTGGGGAAAATTCAATTTCAGAGGTTAAAACCCAGGTGGGACCCACATGTCAGCCTCTATAGCAAATTCAACCGACTGAAGACTCAACACTCGGTTTCTCGGGCTTCATCCGAGGGCGCCACCAAGCTGGTCGCCGGGACAGCTCCTGGTCGGGCTGGCTGCGTCGACCGACGTCGCCTCTCCCTCTTATCCCCGCAGCCGACCCGATCGAAGGCAGAACCGCTCAGTCTTTGCACCCTCGCGCAAGAAACTTATCAGAGCAGCAGCTGCTCCTCCGATCATTGGCCATCCACCAATCTCGCGTACCAGCCTCGGCTGAGCAGCAAAACGGCACCACAGAACTCTCCACTACCCCCTCAAACCATCATCAAGTGAGCTCGTGCTCCATACCCCGAGAATCACACCGATCCGCAGCAGTCGCCACCAAGCCGAGAAGAGGTGCTCTCGTGGGAAGCTTCATCCCGGGCTTGTCACGATCAAGCCGAGCTGTTTTCGGACGCGCAAGAACCTCCTGCAGCTCATCTACGAAACTTGAGCCAAGAGGTTGAGCGTCGACGGCGAATTTTGCAGTTTGCTTTCAGCCGGTGCAAAGTCACCTTCGGGTAAGAAACATTGAAATTCCCGTTTGATTCTCATTTAAACACCATCAAACTTCGCACATAGGAGCTAGATTTAGTGGCGCACAAGTTGGTTTCACAACACCTAGCGTGAGGATCCCTGTACATGGTGTAATTCCAAGCTTGCCAAGGGCGGCTTGTTCGGGCAGCATCGGGCGCACCGTGAGAACCACCTTGGAGCTCTCCCCGAGCCTGTCCATCACCATGTCAAGATTCACGAGCCACCACTGGTGCTGTAGAGCCACTTCACCGGGCGTTTGGCAGGCTAGTACCTCAAAGCGACATCACCGGACTCTTCCCGAGCCGCCGCACCGTCGCGAGCTCGGTTAGAGCCAACGTCGATGAGGGGAAACCCTCCCAACGTGTTCATCGCACCCAATTAGGGGCTGACGGCGAGTTAGAGCTCGAGAGCTGACCGGACGATCAAGTTTGGGGGTGCTCCGGCGACCCCGGCGGCGCTACCGCGCGGGAGGCGCGAGGTAGAAGACAACCGAGCCGGGCCCGCTGGCAGTGGGAGGAAACCAGGCGGTTTGATCTTCTGTGGACACGGATCGACTGTGGCAGCGCAGGAATTAAACCTGTAGCCCTGTGTGCCGTCGCTTCAGTACCCGACACGTGTAATCGTGGACCCACCGGCAGATTTAAACATTTACCCGATTTTCAGATTTAGTTCAAACTTCAAACCCACATAACTTTGGCTAGAAAACTCCAAATCGAGTGAACCAAATTTTTTTGTATTCATCTCTTTGAGTACTTTCCAAAAAATCAAGTTTCACTTCATGAAAATTCTTATTTCTCCAGAATTAATTCTTCAAAATTCAAACTGGTTAGAATTTTAACTGGAGAACCCTTTGGAGAAAAATTCTGAATTTTGGCTGGGATGTTCACCAAAATATCCCAGAGCTACCATAAAAATTTCAGATTCATTTGAGCTCATTGGTCCACCTAATGGTGTGATTAATAAAACAGTTCCAGAGAAAATAGAAAATGTCCAGAAACATTTTCAGAATTTCTCTGAAAATTGTTTAGCTCATATCTTTACCTAGGAACCTTCAAATTAAGTAAGACCAACTCTATTAGAACCCTCTAAAAATATAGTTTACAGAAAGTCATGGCTTGCTCCATGAAAATCCCTAGAACACCCTAAGAGCTCCAATTAAGGTCAAGTACATAATTATTTGTGGAGAGCTCAAATGAGCTTTGCTGCAAATGAAACTTGGCCAAGTCCCTGTTTAGATTGTAACCAAACCTCAGTAAGAAGTTCAGAGTCATTGGGTATGTCTAGTAAGACTTATAGTCTTCACAAGTTTAAATTCAATTCAAATGCATTTAAATTGATACATATACATATTATCTCATGTAGTCGCTAAGATTGAGGAGGAACCCAAAGTTTTAGACTTCGTCACTCAGGAAGAGCAGCTAGCCTACAACCAAGAGCAGCAAGGCAAGCTCCGGTTTGCATTAACCTTTTTACAAATTTTTACTGTTTTGAGAACTTACTTTGAGCACCCACTTACTTCTTGCATTAGAGTCTTGTTTGAAACCCAAGTGCATAGCCAAGAAAACCCTGGGTTGGGATTAGGTTTGAAAACCTCGTTAGCTACTGCAATGCTAAGACAGTGTAGGATTCGGTACAAGTCAAGTAGTTGGAACTACTCGCGAGAATAGGCTAGAGGCACATCGCTCGGGTAAAGATAGCAAATGAAACACATGGCAATAAAAATGAGACCGAGCGGAGAGTAAGGGCAGCAGGAATTTGTGGCCTGGGTGCCATAGCTCCGCTTGTGTCGATTGAGGACCGAGCCGTGTGCGGGCCTGTTGAACAAGCTAGAACAGTACCGAAGACCTACCGGCTATATGGGAACCGGGAAACCGATGTAACTCGGGTAGCTGGGTGTTGAGGCATAGCTGTTCGTTCAGAGGGTAGGTTGAGAGCTCGAGGTATAAATCGGCTGGCGGCACTGTGGATGCGCGCGCAGAGAGCTCTTGCTCAGGACGATTGGACCGGTTCAACATTTGGTTGACGGGTGAAAGGTGGTTGCGTACAACGTCCGTGATGGTTGCTGTAGGCAACATCGAGTACGGGCGTACGTGATGGGTTATTCGGGTAACCCTGCAGGTGTAAATCGATTATAATCACCGCCCCTCATGGTCAGTGAGTACCACTTGTTCACTGTACTGTGACGTAGAAAGAACAGGCTAGATTCATGTTAAAGTTTGCTGATTTGAAAGATATACCTTGCTTGTTAATGTCTTGTTGTAGTTTAGAGCTACTTAATGTTCTTTTCAACTTTGGGCAAGGTACATGAGAGAAATGTGTTTCTTGTTTGATTGCGGCTCTCTCATGTGCCTTAGCGTAAGGTTCTCCACCACCTGCTGCTAAAACATTGAAAGTAAGGTTCAACTAATTAGGCGAGTCCTTTGCAACTTATTTTACCTCATGTACCCAAACCCCATTCATGTAGAAGTTTCATGTATAGGGAGACGGGTCAGACTTGCTGAGCCATCGTGCTCACTTCTTGTGTTTGAAGCTTTTGCAGGGGTCTATGAGGAAGGGACTCCCGAGGAGGAGACGGAACCCCAGGAGGGGAACCCGTCGAGTGGGAGTCGTGCACGCCGCCGTGTTAGTGTGTGTGCGTGCTAGTGGGGACACGTTCACGGGCTGAACGTGAACTCGATGCATAGTCTACGCCCGTGAATGTGGACTGGACTATTTTGTTGTAAAAATGTTCATAAACTGGTTTATGTAATAAAACTTTGCTTCCGCTTTGTATCTTTGACGTGTATTATCCGGTGCTGTGCAACGCAGCACCCCTCAGCATGATCCTGGCTCGACAAGGCCGATGGGGGTCGTGTCAGCGTGGTATCAGAGCTCGCTTGACGTTTAACGCACTACAGAGGTCATCTTTTTCAAAAATCCAGTGAGGAATGAGTTAGTAGGCCATATAAAGATGTTATTAGTGTAGAGAAAGTGGTATACTAACCTATTTGCTTTATGTCTTGGGGGTGCACGTAGGCGCTGTCCACCAGTGCGCACAAGCTGAAGGGTAGAGCCCCGCGGGTGGCAGGTAACCCGACCCGCTTTGATATCCTCTATGACTTTTCATGTCGTTTGGGGTATTCGAGCAACGTCTGTCCCTGGCGTGCTTTGGTCAATTTGGGAGACCCCGTCACGTGGTCAGTAACGTGAACACTTAGCTCAAGGCGTGTTTGGCTTGAGAACATCCGGGCGAGTGATGACGGCCGGGTGTACGAACTGTATGGATACCGGGCTCGGTGTGCAGCCGAGTCTGACGATTGTTTGAGTTATCTGCAGGTAGTATAACCACAAAACAGTAGATGTGTAGCATCCGTGTGTGAGGGATGTTTAGTGCCACTGAACTAACAAAGCAGGCTAACTCCGGTATAGATTTTTCCTTGTGAGGACGTAGTACCGACATGATCTGGTGATGCATCGACGTCACACCCCACTAAATGAGCAACTGCATTGTAAAACTTGAAAGTTTTAATCCAGAGCACTAAAACTTTATGTAACTCCTTCCATTAATCAGGATACTCAAAGGTAACAAGTTTTCAACTTATAGGGTACTAAGGACAGAGTCCCCTGTTTTCAGCTGAATTAAGGCTGAAGTTAATCAGAGGATAGAGGTTGAGTTTTTCCAATGTTGGGGTGATATGATACATTTCTGGAAAGCTTTGGAAGATCTTTACAACCTTTCTGTTGAGGTCCAGAGGTGTTTCATCCCTTAACCAATCGATAAATGCAGTAGAGTTGAAACTGTCCAGAAAACAGGGCAGAGTAAACACTCTCTGTAACTCGCTGTAAATTGAGCATAACTTCCGGCATAAAAATCCAAAAATAGAAAATGAGGTAGTTCTGAAAATTTTATGAGATGGGTTACAACTTTGTAACATAAAATTTTGTCAGATTGGGAGTAGAATTAACTGGAATTCTTGGATCAAATCAGTACCTAAAAGCAGGGAGGTGCTGTCAAATTTTCTCCAGAAATTCTGTTAACTTTTACATCTCATAACTTTTGAACCAAGACAGATAGTTGGCCAAGCCAATACTTTCTGGAAAGCTATTGAAGTTAGCTTTAACTTTGATGTTGAGCTCCAGAATTGGTTTTGCTTTAGCATGGTCTAAATCAGGTTCAAATTGGAAACTGGTCAGGACTGTCATATTGGACAGCAGATCAACAGCCAAGTTTGTTAAGTTCGAACGATGTTTCCAAGTTTTATGAGTTCAATGGCATGTTTTATGTTATAACTCAATGGCTTACTGTTCAAATAAATATTTGACATTTCTCAAATATATTTCTACAGATGACAGCGAATAGACAGTTGGAGAACGGGTGGATGGTGTCCCACTGTTCTCACCACAGCGGCTATCCGGAAGCATTGAGGCAAATGCTTCAATATTTCGGGTACAGCAAGATGGTACAGTGATTCGCCAAGGAAGAAGGCGAGGAGGGGAACAAGACGTGGATGATCCATGTCGAAGTCCCTGCAGGACCTACGCCACCCAGTTGGGCGCCGTTCACCGTTACGGTGAGAGGTAGACAGCCGGAAGAAATGTGGAAAGTGGCAGCCCGCGACACCATATCGCGTTTCTTCCAACTACATGTGAGAGCTATGGAGGGCACTCCATACGCACTCGTTCCGGTGGAGGGACGGGCTAATCATGTGTGGCAAGGGAGGTACATGGAGGCAACAGATCCGGGTTACCCAAGGTACAACCCCGTGGAGGCGAACCTCAGTCTCCAGATAAGGGTGGGAAAAGCCGTGATGGATAGCCAAGCTGTTCATACGGAATGTCTCACCGTGAAGCTCAAGGAGAGCAACAGCCATGGAGATTATTTCAAGAGTGCTCACAGCGCGCTCCACAATGTTCTCCTTCTGACGATCAAGCGACTGAACGAACAACATAATCAGTTGCATCGTCTGAAGAAGGCAAAGAGGAAAACCCGTGTCGACATCACGGCTTTGCAACAACAGGTGCAGGCTCTGACCCAGCAGAACGAGGTCCTTACTCAAGAGCGGGACGGCGCTATTGAAGAGGGGCAAGGCTGGGAAGAGGACTACAACCAAGCCATGGACGAGGTGCACGCATTGCAGGACCTCGTACCTCCTGTAATGGGCATACCGGTACTAGGTGCCGTACCCGTGGTCTTGGGTGTTCCGGCAATGGGGGAACCCAAACCGGAAGAGGAGGTTATGGACCCAGAGCCACCAGCAGAGGTACCGGAGGAGGACGACCCACAGGAGATCGAGTTCTACTCCGAGTAGGAGTTTACCGTTGCCGAGTAGGGCAGCATGGGTGATGTAACCAAAACTTTTGTAATCAGTGACATGTTGTGTAAACAGTAGCATATGTATAGGTAGTGATGACATGAGCACGACTTCTCAGAGATCCGAGACTAATGTATCTTGTATAAAGTTTATGCTTTATCAATATATGTGAATTTTGTGCAAATTATTCATGCATCACTTCAAATACTTACTGTTTCATATGGAATTTTAAGTATGACATGTGCTGATCGCTACTGTTTTGAATTTCAGAATGACTCGTACTCGTGCCAATCCGGACGTTGGGGGTTCCAGTCAGGGGGGAGAGACCTCCCAACAGCCTCCCGAGGACTCCTCGGGACAGCAACAACCGCCACCTCCACCGCCAACGGTTACCTTGGCTGACATCGTGGCAGCGATGGCGGGCTCTCATCAGCAGCACATGGAGTTGCCGCAAACCCTCATTGCGTATACTTCTCAACCAGAGAGGCGTCAAGATCGTGAGGAGCAACAACAGAGCTCCTACTCCAACTTTCTGTCTACTCATCCCCCGGTATTCTCAAGGGTGGATGAACCCCTCGATGCGGACAACTGGCTCCGCACGATGGAGATGAAGTTCGGGCTGCTTCAAGTGAGTGAGCAGCGCAAGACTCAGTTCGCGGTCCAACAGCTCCAAGGATCCGCGAGCGCATGGTGGGCGAACTATTGTGCTTCGCAGCCCACCGAGCGGGTTATGACCTGGGCGGAATTCCGGATGACTTTCAGGGCCTATCACATACTGCCGGGTCTCATTAAGAGGAAGACGCAGGAGTTCTTACGCCTGCAGCAAGGGAGCCGGAACGCGCTGGAATACTCCGGGGCGTTCAATGATCTTGCGCTCTATGCTTCTTATCACGCCGATACCGACGAGAAGCGGCGGGATCATTTCTACCAGGGGCTTAACCCGCTCCTGAAGGACAAGCTGGCGATGTTCAATCGCGGCAGCCTAAAGGGCAAAGGGCATACCCAGTGCCGAAAGCTCCCACACTTTGTGGGGTCTGGGGAAGGGGATTTCTAGGCAGCCTTCCCCTTGCTTATTTTGCAAGGAGGCTGATTCGAACCCAGGACCTCCAGGACACAAGTGGAGAGACTCTACCACTGCGCCAGCCTCAACGATATAAATGATGCTGCGATTGTTCAAGAGGACTCCAGCAAGGAGTTAGCGGTGGCAAAGGAAGCGAAGCGCGCCGCAAAGCAGCGGATAGGGAAGTGGTCCTTCTCAGAAATATCGTATGGTGAATCGCCCACCATCGGGTCCACGCTGGCAGCCACCACAAGGGTCGATGCCATTCCGCAGTCGGCCATATTCTCCACCGGCATTCAGGCCGGCACTGCCAGTACCACCTCTGCAGCAACAACAACAACAGCGGGCGATGCCGCGTGCGTATGCACCTCAGCAGCACATGCCGGGCTTTCGTCCCCCAAGCACCAGCCAAGCAGCAGCCACATACTACAAATGTGGTCATCCAGGACACTTCGCCAGCAGTTGTCCGGAGAGGCAAGGCGGTGGAGTTGCACTGCAACTTCCGAGGAGGAATCAGCCCCGGAACCCCACTAATGCGCGGCGGGCAAAATCTAGGCCCGGCACTGTCCACCAACTTGCCATAGAGGACGTGCCAGAGGGAGAGCCGATCCTTGCGGGTATGTTCCAATTCCACCAGCAACCCCCGTAGTATTATTTGATTCAGGCGCCACACATAGCTTCATTAGCCAAGCTTATATTGCTAAATACAGCTTGCAAATACTACCCACCGATAGTCCATACTTGATTTGTTCATGTGGCGGACCAGAATCCGCTCTCTCAGGATCGCAGAGGGTGGTGCCGCACGATGTGACACCCGACAGCACACATCATAAGGATACATTGTATTACATAGAAAACCAACTGAACTGTACAAAGAAGTACACTACTCAGTTACAAACTAGTGTTTATATTACACAGCGGAAGTTTTTTTTGCACAACTCACGCCCGCCTATCTAGCAAAAGTCGGTTGCCCAGCCCTAGGGCAACCCACACTAGCTGCACTCCTCAACTCAGCGCGGCGTGTACGGTTCCCACTCAACCATGGTCCCCGACGGAGGGTAACCCTCGCCGGTGGACTCGTAACCCGATTCGGTGGGTGGCTCCTCACCTGAAAAACACACTAAAGCAGCAACCATGAGCACGATGGCTCAACAAGACTTAACCGACTCGCCTAGGCATGAAACTCTACATGCAGTTGGTATGAACATGGGATAGTAAATTTCAGCAAATGGACACGCCTATTAGTTCATCCTTAGTTCATTTTTTAGCCACAAGTTAACAGTTCATGAATAAGAAATTTAGTAAGCAATATTTGGTGGCACACATGTAGCAATACAAATATATCATACAGCAGAATTGAATCATAACATTGCATAAATTATCTATGTTACGATGCAGTGAACAAGCGGTACTCGTCACCGCGAGGGACGGCGAATCGACTCGATATACACCTGCAGGGATACCCAAAGAGCACGTCACGTACGCCCACCCGTGGAGCTGCACAGCACGCTCACTCGATGTCGTACGGGACAACCTTTCACCCAACAGCCCAAACGTCGAACCGGTCGCACCGAAACGGACAGGAGGTTCCCTACAGGGAGCATCTCTCTATGCCCGTTAGCAGATTTCCACCTTGCTGCCCTCAACCTACACCTATAAATCGGTGTGCTATGCCTCGACGCCTGGAGGTTTAGGTTACATCGGTTTACCGGGGCCCATATATCCGATATGCCTTTGGTATGTTCAATGCTTGCTCAGCAGGGCCGCACACAGAGCGGTCCTCAATCGACACGTACAGGGCTGCACATACAAGACTTCCTCTTGCTGCGCCCTAGCCCTTGCCTAGCCTCATTTTCATTACTAAAGTGATCTCACATCACTCGAACCAATCCCGTGTGTCCCAAGCCTAACTCGCGAGTAGATTCCAACTACTCGACTTGTACCGAAGTCCTATAAATCATTAAGCATAGCCGGTGTACTGGAGGTCTTAGACACTACCCTCACTCTTATAGAAAATTTTTGTTATGCAAGTGGGGTTCCATCCATCCTACACCTAATGCACATTCATACTTCACCCTAGACATGTGAACAAAGCAAAAATTTATAAAAGGGTTAATGCAAACTGGGGCCTGCCTTGTTTCTGCTGGTCAGTGGTTAGGTCTTCGTCCGGAAGAAGGAAGTCGAGCACTTCCGGAGTCTCCTCGCCTTCAGTGACTACACGTTAACGCTATACTACATGTCAATTCAAATGCAATGTGTAAACTTGAATAAGTAAATTCTATAACTCTAGCTAGCCCTCCCCTTTAGCTTTGAAATTTTTATGGTGGCTTGGTAAGGTCCTAACCAGAGTCTTGACCAAGTTTCATTTGAAACAAGGTTCATTTGAGCCTTGTACAAATAAAAGCCTATTTGGTCAATATTAGAGCCTCTAAGGAATTCCAGGGTTTTTCATGGCTCGATCCATTACTTTCTGGAAAATAGAGTTTAAGATGGTTCTAATGGAATTGGTTTCATGTCATTTGAAGAATCCTAGAGGAAGTTATGCCCTAAACAAGATTTGAGAAAATCTGAAAAATGTTTCTGTACATTTTTCTATTTTCTCAGGGCAGTTCATTTAATCACGCCATTAGGGGGACTAAATGAACTTGGATGAGTCTGAAATTTTACTGTGACTCAGGGATTTACCCATGAACCTCTCAGCCAAATTTCAGAATTTTTCATAAAGTAATTCTCCAGATAAAATTCCTAATAGTTTAAAATTTAGGGATTTAATTCTGGAAAACTATTAAGTTTCATGAGCTGAAATTTGTATTGCTGGAAAGTGCTCAAAATTCTGAGTTCAGTAAAATTTGGTTCACTGAATTTGGAGCTACCTAGCAAAAGTTCTATGCATTTGAAGTTTGAACCAAATCTGAAAATTCAAATAAAGTTTAAACTGTCGGGTGGGGTCCCCGGGCTACGTGTCAGCCTCCCAGCTAACCCACACCGGGGTCCGCAGAGTTACCCGTGCAGTCGCACGGGATCCCGGGGCCACAGCAGATCCGGGGCGGTTTCAGCAGAGACCGACACGTGGGGCCCACGGGGCTTCTTCAACCTCGCGTTCCCGTGGCTCCCCGCCGCCCACCTCGCCGGAGTACTCGCCGCCGGGCGTTCTGCCACCCGACCTCCGATGAAACTCACTGCCTGTGCATATTTCGGCCTGGGGAACACGGTGGTGCCCTCAACGGAGCTCGGCAACGGCCGGAATAGTGCTCACGACGGTAACAGTGGCTGGGAGCTCATTGGCGACGTCGAACTCGGTGTTCCCTGCACCTTTTCGACGTGGTTTGCTCGGGGAGCTCCGCTGACACCTGCTTACCACGGTCATGGGCACCGATCCCCGTGAAAACGGCCGCAACCACGACCTCACCGGCGAGGAGCCCTGTTCTCAGCCGCCGGCCAAAATTCTTACAGAACTAAGGTACTAGTGCATGGAACTGGTTGCTACTTGATCGAGGAGGTGCGCTAGTGCATGGAACTTTTGAATTTGAGTGATGAAAGTTGCTGCAATTTGAATTTACATTCAAATTGGCCTCTTTTTCAAATGCCTCCAAAAGTGCCTCAAAAAGTGTTGGATTTGCATGAGATTTGGCCTGAACCTTCCCCAGACTTTTTAAGTTCTAGGGTGAGCTCAACCTCTCATGTTCATGTGTAGAAATCCTTCTTTGTGAAAGTTAAGGCTTTCCCCTCTAATCACCCTTTTTGATGGTGGTTACTTGCTCTTCACAAGATATCAACAACAAAAGCTGTGGTGTTGTGAGGTGATGAAAAATTTTTGCAAGTCCCTTTTCCTGGGCTTTTACATCCCCCCCCCTTAAAAGAATCTCGTCCTGAGATTAAAAGAAGAGACAACGATGTAATAGGAACTCACCCGTGCTGAGACGCTATAAACTCTGGGTAATTTGAGCGAAGGAATTCCTCGCTCTCCCACGTCGCTTCTTCGGCGGTGTGGTTGCTCCAGAGGATCTTGTAGAACCACAACGTTTGGCTACGCGTGGCCCGGGCTTTCTCATCATAATTGCCGCCGATATTCTTCATATGTTAAATCCGGTTGCAGCTCGCCGATGTCTTCGGTAGGAACAGCGGTTGTATGCTTCAGACATTTTCGCAGTTGTGAAACATGGAAAACATCGTGAACACCAGCAAGAGATGCCGGTAGCTCCAGCCTATATGCCGCTGCTCCACACTTCTCGGTGATAGCATAGGGTCCATGTAAGGGCCTCAGTTTTTGACACACATTTGCAGTGTTCATCACCACACCACACACCTCATTTGAGGAAGAATGATGAACACAAATGAAGAGCAAGTAACAATTATCAACATGCTCATTAGAGAACAAACTCACACATTGCAAAAGTGGTATTTCCCACATGTGATATAGATGGGCTGGACATATGAAAACTCCTACACTTTACTAAGGATGTCCATGCCAAGTTTCACCCAAATTCAAAACCTTTTTGAGGTCAGTTTGGGTATAGTTAGGAAGAGGGCAGTTTGAAACCATATTCAAATTCAAACTGTTTTTATCCCATGAATTTAAAAGTGGAAGGCATATTCTTACTCAGCACATTTTTGTGAGCTCACACACCAATTTTCACTCCATTTGGAGTTGATCTTGACATGAGCTAAGGGGGAGAAATTCAAACTTTATTTGAATTTCAAACTGAACTTGTGCTGAAATTCATTCAAACCAAACCTCATTTGAAATTTGATCAATTCAAATGGCTCATGGGTGAATAATTTGAATTGCCAAGGCTAGTATGGGGTTCACTGTTTACAACAGTGATTAGGAGTAAATTTCAGAGGTTAAAACTGGAGATGGGACCCACATGTCAGCCACTGCTCAGATCAAACCGACTGAGACTTTTTGACTCGGGTCGCCGAGCCGCAGCGGTGATCGCCACCGAGGCCAGCCGCCGCGCCAGCAGCTGCTTGCCCACGCGCGGGCGTGACGCGGTGCAGAGCCTTCTTAAGGCGCCTGCCCCCCTCCTCGGCCGGGGCACCGCCGTTCTTCCCCGCAAGAACTCAGCGCCGGCCGAAAACTTCCGCAGCTCGGACTTGATCGGAGAACGCCGATCGCAGCTCCCTCCGTCCACTCCAGAGCCCCAGCAAGGTACTAGAGACCTTCCTCCATCCTCCCCGTTGCTAGAATTCGGTTGAAACCGATTGATATCGGCTGTGCCGAAAGATCAAACTCGGGACTTGGAACCGCCGCACCTCGGGCTTCCGTGGACAGTCCAACCAGGGCGTTGTCACGCCCGAGCCAAGGCACCCTTGGACGCGCGGGTGACCGGTGCTGCTCATACCCGAGCCACAGCTCGAGTGGTTGCTCACCGGCGGCGAATTTCCACTTTTCCCCTTTCTGTGTGCAGAACGACCTTCGGGTACGATTCTGTTTAATTCGTGCTCTAGAAAGGATTAGAGGGCCTCAAGCCGCTCTCACACGAGCTAGACACGGTAACGCACAAGTTGCCTTCACAACTCTGGGCCGGAGAACCTCTGTGCCCGGCGTAATTTGAGGTCTACTAATGGCGGAACGAACAGGCGGCATCGGGCGCACGGTGAGGACCTATTTCGGGCCTTCCCCGAGCTGCCTCGAGCTCATGTCGACCTTCTCTAAGGTCCACTGATGCTCCCCGACCGGTTTCCCATGTAGCTGAGGTGCTAGGGTAGTCAGCCGACATGGCCGAAGTCGTTCTGAGTTGGCGGCTCGTCACCGACCATGCTCCGGCCGTTGTCATGAGCAGCTGACCCTCGGATCCTGTTCCCCGAGTAAAAGTAGGCAGGGGCGGCCAGAATCGAGAAGTTTGGAGCTGTACGGCAGCCGGCGGCGAGCTCTCCGGCGAGATCCCTCGGCGGCGGAGCGCGGGTGTCGCGAGGTTGAAGAAGGGGGTGGACCCCAGCTGTCAGCGGGAGATATTTTGAATCGGGATCCGGCTGCGGTCGGGATCGGGTGTGCTGGCGCGTAAAATCATTGTGGGCCGCGGTGTGCTGTCGCCTCGGCGTGCGACGCGTGTCCCCTGGGCCCACGCGTGAGTTTAAACTTTTCCCTGATTTTCATATTTCCTTCAAACTTCAAATCCTCATAACTTTGGCTAGAAAGCTCCAAATTGAGTGAACCAAATTTTGCTGGATTAAGCTCTCTGAGTACTTTCCAGAAAATCAAGTTTCACTTCATGAAATTCCTTATTTCTCCATAATTAATTCCTCAAAGTTTAAACTGTTAGGAATTTTAACTGGAGAATCCTTTGGAGGAAAATCCTGAAATTTTACTGAGATGTTCACCAAAATATCCTTGAACTACCATAAAAAGTTCAGATCCATTTGAGCTCATCTGATATCCACTTAATGATGTGATTAGTGAAACTGTTCCAGAGAAAATAGAAAATATTCAGAAACATTTTCAGAATTTTCTCTGAAATTGTTTAGCTCATATCTTTAGTTAGGAACTTCCAAATTAAGTGAGACCAACTCCATTAGAACCCTCTGAAAATCTAGTTTTCAGAAAGTCATAGTTTGTTGCATGAAAATTCCTAGAACACCCTAAGAGTTCCAGTTAAGGTCAAGGACATAATTAATTGTGGAGGGCTCAAATGAGCTTTGCTGCAACTAAAACTTGACCAAGTCTCTGTTTAGGTTGTAACCAAGCCACAGTAAAAGTTTCACAGTCATTAGGTCTGTCTAGCAAGAATTATAGACTTCACAACTTCAGAGTTAATACCAATGCATTTAAATTGATACATATATTGCTCTTATCATGTAGTCGCTAAGGTCGAGGAGGAACCCGAAGTCCTAGACTTCGTTACTACGGAGGAACAGCTAGCCTACGACCAAGAGCAGCAAGGCAAGCTCCAGTTTGCATTAACCTTTTTACAAATGTTTATTGTTTTGAGCACATCTTTGAATATTGTTCTTTGCATTAGAGTCTTGATTGGAAACCCAACTGCATAGCCAAGAAAACCATGGGTTGGGTTTAGGATTGAAAACCTCGTTAGCCACTGCATTGCTAAGATAGAGTAGGATTCGGTACAAGTCAAGTAGTTGGAACTACTCGCGAGAATAGGCTAGAGGCACATTGCTCGGGTAGAGGTAGCACATGATACACATGGCAAGAAAATGAGACCGAGCGGAGAGTAAGGGCAGCAGGACTTTGGGGCCTGTGTGCTGTAGCTCCGCTTATGTCGATTGAGGACCGAGCCGTGTGCAGGTCTGTTGAACAAGCTAGAACAGTACCTAAGACCTACCGGCTATATGGGAACCGGGAAACTGATGTAACTCGGGTAGCTGGGTGTTGAGACATAGCTGGTCGTTCAGAGGGTAGGTTGAGAGCTCGAGGTGTAAATCGGCTGGCGGCACTGAGATGCGCGTGCAGAGACCTCTTGCTCGGGACGATTGGACCGGTTCATCATTTGGCTAACGGGTGAAAGGTAGTCGCGTACGGCGTCCGTGATGGTTGTTGTAGGCAACATCGAGTACGGGCGTACGTGACGGGTTGTTCGGGTAACCCTGCAGGTGTAAATCGATTATAATCGCCGTCCCTCGCGGTCAGTGAGTACCACTTGTTCATTGTACCGTGATGTAGAAAGAACAGGCTAGTCACATGTTAAAATGTTGCTGATTGAAAGCTGGACATTGATTGTTAATGATATGCTGTAGTTTAGAGCTAACTAAATTTCTTTTCAACTTTGGGCAAAGTACATGAGAGAAATGCGTTTCTTGTTTGATTGCGGCTCTCTCATGTGCCTTAGCGTAAGGTTCTCCACAACCTGCTGCTAAAACTTGAAAGTAAGGTTCTACTAATTAGGCGAGCCCTTGCAAATGATTTTTACCTCATGTAACCCATTACCCTCATGTAGAAGTTCCATGTTTAGGTGAGACGGGTCAGACTTGCTGAGCCTTCATGCTCACTGCTTGTGTTTGAAGCTTTTGCAGGGTTCTATGAGGAAGGGACTCCCGAAGAGGAGACGGAACCCCAGGAGGGGAACCCCGTCGAGTGGGAGTCGTGCACGCCGCAGAGTTAGTGTGCGTGTGTGCTAGCAAGGACACGTTCGAGGGCTGAACGTGCACTTGATGCTTAGTCTACGCCCGTGAGTGTAGACTGAACTTATTTTGCTGTAAACATGTTCATAAACTTGTTTATGTAATAAAATTTCCGCTTCCGCTTTGTACCTTTGACGTGTGTTATACGGTGCTGTGCAACGCAGCACCCCTCAGCGTGATCCTGGCTCGACAGAACCAATGGGGTCGTGTCAGCGTGGTATCAGAGCTCGCTTGAGGTTTAACACAGTACAAAGGTCGTCTTTTTCAAAAATCCAGTGAGGAACGAGTTAGTAGCCCGTATAAGGATGTTATTAGCCTATAGAAAGTGGCATATTAACCTATTTGTTATGTCAGAAAATCGTGCATCTCGGGACGTTTATGTCTTGGGGGGTACACGTAAGCGCTGTCCACCAGTGCGCACAAGCTGAAGGGTGGAGCCCCACGGGTGGCAGGTAACCCGACCCGCTTTAGTATCCTCTACGACTCTTCATGTCGTTTGGGGTATTCGAGCAACGCCTGTCCCTGGCGTGCTTGGTGCAACATGGGAGACCCTGTCACGTGGTCTGAAACGTGAACACGTAACTCAAGGCGTGTTTGGCTTGAGAACATCCGGGCGAGTGATGACGGCCGGGTGTACTAACTGTATGGATTCTGGGCTCGGTGTGCAGCCGAGTCTGATGATTGTTTGAGTTTCTGCAGGTAGCCTGACCACGAAACGGTAGACGTGTAGTATCCGTGTGCGAGTGACGTTTAGTGCCACTAAATTAACGAAGCCGGCAAAGTCCGGTATAGGTTTTTCTTTGTGAGGACGTAGTACCGACATAATCTGGTGACGCATCGACGTCACACCCAACTAAATGAACAACTTCATTTAAAAACTTGAAGGTTTTGATCCAAAGTAGTAAAACTTGATGTAACTCCTTCCCTTGAACAGGATATTCAAAGTTAACAAGTTTCAACTTATAGGTTGTTAAGGACAGAGCACTCTGTTTTCAGCTGAATCAAGGCTGAAGTTAATCAGAGGTTAGAGGTTGAGTTTTTCCGAGGTTGGGGTCGTATGGTACATTTCTGGAAAGCGTTGGAAGAGCTTTACAACTCTTCTGCTGAGGTCCAGAGGTGTTTCATCCCTTAACCACTCGAAAAATGCAGTAGAGTTGAAACTGTCCAGAAAACAGGACAGAGCAAAGGCTCTCTGTAAACTCTCTGTAAATTAAGCGTAACTTCCTGCTTAAAAATCCAAAAATAGGAAATGAGGTAGTTCTGGAAAGCTTATGAGAGGGGTTACAACTTTGTAACAGAAAGTTTTGTCAGATTAGGAACAGAATTAACTGGGATTCTTGGATCAAATCAGTACCTAAGGCAGGGAGGTGCTGTCCAATTGTTTCCATAAATTCTGTTAACTTCGACATCTCATAACTTTTGAACCAGGACAGATTTTAGGCCAAGCAAATACTTTATGAAAAGCTATTGGAGTTAGCTTTAACTTTGATGTTGAGCTCCAGAACTGGTTTTGCTTTTAACATGGCCTAAATCAGGTTGAAATGGAAACTGGTCAGAGCTGTCATGGGAACAGCAGATCAGCAGTCAAATTTGTTTAAAAATTTGAACTATGTTTCCAAGTTTTATGGGTTCAATGACATATCTTATGTTATAACTCAGGGGTTTAGTGTTTAAATAAATATTTGACAATCCTCAAATATATTTTTACAGATGGCAGCAGATAAACAGTTGGAGAACGGGTGGGTGGCTTCCCGCTGTTCTGACCGTAGCGGCTACCCGGAAGCATTGTCGCAAATGCTCCAATATTTCGGGCACAACCAGATGCCGCAGTACTTCACCAAGGAAGAAGGCGGAGAGGGGAACAAGACGTGGACGATCCATGTCGAGGTTCCTGCAGGACCTACGCCACCCGGTTGGGTGCCATTCACCGTCACGGTGAGAGGAAGACAACCGGAAGGGATGTGGCAAGTGGCAGCCCGTGACACTATGTCACGTTTCTGCCAACTACATGTGCAGGCTATGGAGGGCACTCCATACGCACTCGTTCCGGTGGAGGGACGAGCTCAGCATGTGTGGGAAGAGAGGTACCGGGAAGCAACGGACCCGAGTTGCCCAAGGTACAACCCCGCGGAGGCAAATCTCAGCCTCCAGATGAGGGCGGGAAACGCCGTGATGGACAGTCAAGCTGTTCATACGGAGCATCTCGCCACAAAGCTCAAGGAGAGCACAAGCCGTGGAGATCATTTCGAGAGTGCTCACAGCACACTCCGCAATGTGCTCCTTCCGACGATCAAGCGACTGAATGAACAACACAATCAGTTGCGTCGTCTGAAGAAGGCAAGGAAGAAGAGCCGTGTTGACATCGCGGCGTTGCAAGAGCTGGTGCAGACCCTAACCCAGCAGAATGAGGACCTTGCTCAAGAGCGGGACGACGCCATTGAGGAAGGACAAGGCTGGGAAGAGGACTACAACCAAGCTATGGACGAGGTGCATGCTTTGCAGGACCTCGTGCCCCCGGTGTTAGGCGTACCGGTAGTCTTGGGTCTTCCAGCAATGGGAGAACCCGGGATGGGAGAAGAGGTGGTAGACCCAGAGCCACCAGTAGAGGTACCGGAGGAGGACGACCCCCAGGAGGTCGAGTTCTACTCCGAGTAGGGGGTTACGGTTGCCAAGTAGGGCAGCCAGGGTAGCGTAACCCAACTTTTGTAATCGGTGACATGTCGTGTAGACAGTAGCGTATGTATAGGTAGTGACGACATGAGCACGACTTCTCGGAGATCCGAGAATAATGTATCTTGCATAAAGTTTATGCTTTATCAATATATGTGAACGTTGTGCAAATTAATCATGTGTCACTTCAATACCTACTGTTGCTTATGGAATTTTAAGTAAGACATGTGCTAATTGCTGCTGTTTTGAATTTTAGAATGACGCGTACTCGTGCCAACCCTGACGTTGGGGCTACCAGTCAAGGGGGAGAGACCTCCCAACCACCTCCTGAGGACTCCTCGGGACAACAACAGCAACAGCAGCAACAGCAACAGCAAACACCGCCACTGCCGACGGTTACATTGGCCGACATTGTCGCGGCAATGGCGGGTTCACATCAGCAGCACACGGAGCTGCTGCAAACTTTAATTGCGAATACGTCTCGCCCAGAGAGACGTCAGGACCGTGAGGAGCGTCAACAGAGCTCCTACTCCGACTTCCTGGCAACTCATCCCCCGGTATTCTCAAGGGCGGATGAACCACTTGACGCGGACAACTGGCTCCGCGCCATAGAAATGAAGTTCGGGCTGCTCCAAATCAGCGAGCAGCGCAAGACTCAGTTCGCGGTCCAGAAGCTCCAAGGATCCGCGAGCGCGTGGTGGGCCAACTTCTGTGCTTCACAGCCCACCGACCGAGTGATGACCTGGGCGGAGTTCCGGACGGCCTTCAGGGCCTATCATATACCGCCAGGTCTGATGAAGAGGAAGACGCAGGAGTTCCTACACCTGCAACAAGGGTGCCGGAACGCGCTGGAATACTCCAGGGCGTTTAACGATCTCGCGCTATATGCGTCGTATCATGCTGATACCGACGAGAAGTGGCGGGACCATTTCTACCAGGGGCTTAACCCGCTCCTGAAGGACAAATTGGTGATGTTCAATCGCGGCAGCCTCAACGACATCATTGATGCTGCGATTGTTCAGGAGGACTCCGGCAAGGAGTTGGCGGCGGCAGAGCGAAAGCGAAGCGCACCGCAAAGCAGCGGAGAAGGAGGCGGTCCTTCTCAGAAGTTTCGGATGGTGAATCACCCACAATCAGGTCCACGCTGGCAGCCACCACAGCGGTCGATGTCGTTCCGCAGTCGGCCGTACTCTTCACCGGCATTCCGGCCGGCACTGCCAGCACCACCGCAACAACAACAACAGCAGCGGGCGATGCCGCGTGCGTTTGCACCTCAGCAACGCATGCCGGGCTTTCGTCCACCGAGCACTCCACCAGCAGCGGCCACATGTTACTAGTGTGGTCGTCCAGGACACTTCGCGAGCAGTTGCCCGGAGAGGCAAGGCGGCGGAGTGGCACCACAGTTTCCGGGGAGGAATCAACCCCGGAACCCTACTAATGCACGGCGGGCAAACCCTAGGCCCGGCACTGTCCACCAACTTGCCATTGAGGACGTGCCGGAGGGTGAGCCAATCCTTGCGGGTATGTTCCAACTCCACCAGCATCCCGCTATAGTACTGTTTGATTCAGGCGCCACGCATAGCTTCATTAGCCAAGCTTTCATTGATAAGTATAGCTTGCAAATACTACCCACCGATAGTCCTTATGTGATCTGTTCACCGGGTGGGAAAATTTCAGCAAGCATGATGGTCCCAAAAGCGCCATTGTGCTTAGAGGGTAGAGTTTACCCTACGTCTCTCATAATTTTATAGGGACAAAAGGTCGATGTCATCTTAGGGATGTCGTGGTTAACCCGCCACGGCGCTGTTTTAGACACCGTCCTCCGAGTCGTGCACTTGAATTCCGAAGTGCACGAGTCTCACTCATTATTTCTGGACAATCCAGAAATAAAACTTCCAAGTGTCTATCAAGCCACAACCATCAGATTGGAAGATATTCCGGTGGTCCGAGAGTTCCCTGATGTATTCCCGGACGATTTGCCGGGGATGCCACCCGATAGAGAGGTGTAGTTCAAGATTGAACTTGCACCGGGGACCATGCCAATATCCCGAAGGCCGTACAAGATGGCGCCCAAGGAGTTGGCTGAACTAAAGACTCAGCTCACGGACCTTCTGGAGAAGGGTTTTATTAGGCCGAGCTCCTCACCATGGGGATGTTCAGCATTATTTGTCAAGAAGAAGGATGAGACGTTGTGGCTTTGCGTGGACTATCGTCCATTAAATGCCGTAACCATCAAGAACAAGTACCCGTTGCCACAGATTGACATGTTGTTTGATCAGTTGGTCGAAGCAAAGATCTTTTCCAAGATGGATTTAAGATCCGGGTACCATCAGATTAAGTTAAGGGCTGAGGACATTCCGAAGACGGCTTTCTCGACGAGGTACGGACTTTATGAGTACCTGGTCATGTCCTTCGGCCTCACCAATGCTCCAGCTCACTTCATGTACTTAATGAACTCGGTATTCATGCCGAAGCTGGACAAGTTTGTCGTGGTCTTCATCGACGACATCCTGGTATATTCCAAGTCGGAGGAAGATCACAAGAAACATCTGCGTATAGTCTTGCAACGGCTGCGGGATCACAAGTTATACGCAAAATTCAGCAAATGCGAGTTTTGGATATCGCAAGTGCCTTTCCTCGGGCATATTATTTCAGCGGAGGGTATCGCTGTGGACCCGAGCAAGATCACTCAAGTGCTGAATTGGAAATCCCCGAGAACTGTTCATGAGGTACGGAGTTTCCTCGGACTCGCGGGATATTATCGGAGGTTCATCCCGAACTTCTCGAAGATTGCCAAGCCAATGACAGAGCTGCTGAAGAAGGCTACCAAATATGTTTGGAGTCCAACATGTGAAGCAGCATTCAAGGCTTTAGTCAAGCACCTGACATCAGCACCAGTTTTGGCGCAGCCAGACACAACAAAACCGTTCGATGTGTACTGCGATGCATCCGGCATTGGGCTCGGGTGTGTGCTGATGCAAGACCGAAGTGTAACAGCCCTAACTTTTGTAAAGTTTGATGTCAGCTCATAAAACAAAGTTAAGGCAACAAAAGGCTATAATTGTGTCACATGAAATGATGAACACACAAATGGACATGTGAGGGAGTTAAAAATTTCCTCTAGCCCTTGCTCAGCACATGTTAACCTAGGGGAAAGAATTAGACTCCCAAAAACTCTAACTCATGTGCACCTTCTCTATGAGTAGAGTGGGGAAATTTAAACGCAATTTGAATCTTTTGAAAGGATTTCTATTCAGATTGTCGAAGGGCCTATATGTGAGATCATAGATGCATCTCTCATATATCAAGAGCCTAAGTTTCAAATTTGGAGAATTTTGGAGCTCATCTACCAATTATTTGGAGGAATATTTGTGAGCACATTCAAATTCAAATTTGAATTTGGAAACTGAGCCAAATGTGCTCAATTTTGAAATCAGGTTTCATATTCAAATTTTTCACATCATGTTTGACCTCTCCTCCAAATTTGGGGAGATTTGGACAATGTTTAGGTGGGAATCTTAAAGCACAGTGAGGGAAAAAAATTTTGGGAGATGTGGACCCCACCTGTCAGCCTCTCAACACAGGGCACCGCCTCTGTTTTTCCCTCGGACGAGCGCGCGCCCGACAGCGCGCCGACGCCCGGCGTTACCGCCACTCCCCAGCGCCAGCTCCTGCTTGCCGCTCTCGCTCGACCTGATCGACTCCACCGCGGGCGCACCGAAGGAGTTCGCTTACTACTCTTCCCTCTCGCCTCGGTAGTTTGCCACGGTCACAACAGCTCGGCCGCTCTCGATCTCCCGATCGTCAGCCGCCACCGCACCTCCCCAGCTGAAGCTTCCAACACAGAAAAGGCGCGCAAGGGCGTGCACAAGTTGCTCACCGGCGCACCTCGGAGTTGGGAGCTGCGATTCGGCGTGAGTTGGAGATTTAGCGCCAAGAACCGAAGCTCACGGCGGAACTCCGACTGGCTCACCGTGGACACCGAGCTACAAACCATTTCACCGTTCCCCCTCTACACAAGAAAGGTGTGTCATTGTCCCTAGCTCGCGTAGCTGCAAACCGTACAACGATCCGTCAGCCGAGTGAGGAGAATTTCCAGTTCTCCCGAAACGTGGTGTATCCGGGTAGAACTCGGTCTACCCCGGAATTTGAGTTGCTCGGGTAACTACTGCCTTAGCGAGCTTGCAAACATCTTCCTCACATCCTAGCGCTCCCTCTCGACCAAGAATCGGGCTAAACGATCCAGAAACGACTGAGTTCTTGTGGTTTTTCGGGCCGCCATGGAAGAACGCCTCGGGTCTCCGTGGAACCCTAGGTTGCCGGCCGTTTCACCGGTGTTAGAGTCCCTGTCCAGCCTCTACTAGTCCCCCTGATGCTGTAGAGCCCGAGAGATGGTCATTTGGTGAAGGAACGACGGAAACCGACCTCGCCGGAGTTCTAACCTTCTCTGTGATCGGTGCGGGCTAGTTTCCAGCGATCCTCGGCCGGCGACGACCTTCTAACTGAGTTCAGCACCGAAAGTTGTGGGGGGGCGGCGGACTTGAGGTTGGGAGGCGACTGGAAACTGGGTTCCGGCGAACCTCGCCGGAGGACGCCGCCGCTCGGGCCTCTGGCGCGAGGTTGAAGGAGAAGGCTGACAGGTGGGACCCACTGTCAGCGTTTAAACATTTTCCAGATTTTCCCACTTTAGTTCAAACTTTGGAGAGCCATAACTTTGTGTAGGAGTGTCCAAAAATTGTGAAACAAATTTTGTTGGATTCCTCTCAAAGAGTACTATCCAGGGGTGCAGACCAATGTTTATACAAATCCCTGAATTTGGCTCATTAATTCATTTAAAAAAATTCTTGTCTGAATTTTTACAGGAGTTCTGTTTATTGGAAAATTCCCAAATTTGGACATGACACTGTTCCAAAATTCCTTGAACTCCAGTAAAAATTTCAGAGGCATTGGACCTAATTTTCGTGGTCAAATAATGTGTTCATGCCTTATGTCTCTGAAAAATAGGAAAATAAACAGAGACAATTTCAGCTTTTCACCATTCTTTGAAAAATCCATATCTCCATGTAGGAAACTCCAAAAATGGTAAAACCAATTCCTATGGACTCAGGACATTTTGTACTTCACAAAAAGTCTACTTTGCAGCATAGGAAAGCTTAATATCTAGGGGTAAAGGCAGATTAGTGAAAACCACATAAGGATTGGTTGTGCTCACATGAAGCCATTTCATGAGCTCAATTTTTGCACACTGCCTGAATACCTTCCATAGAGGCTGTGGTTAAATTCTCAGCTTCATTGGACCTCTGGAACTTGAGCTACCATATTTTAGGTTTAAGTGTTCATATAATGGACTTAATCACATGGTGATTATTAGTATCTCTTTTCACCCTAGCTTTCATCTTCTCTAAGGTTTAGATCCAACAACAGAAACCTTGCTGTTGTTTATCTCTCATATGCGTGAGTTAACTTGAACAACAGTTTTGAATCATTTTCTAAATTGCTTGTGAATACATGTGCATAAATCATCTTAATAGCTCACGTGACGTCGACGTTCGATGAGGACTCGACTCTACAGCGAGGATCTCCATCTCGGGACGAGTTTGGCGGATTCTCCGGAGGAAGACTAACTCCTAGCTTCTAACAAAACCGTTGAGCAAGGCAAGCCCCGGTTTGCATATCGTTACCGTTTTAAATTTTGCTTTACTTCACCTCATGTTGATTAGACTTGATAATGTGCATTATGTCTAGGATGATTGAAACCCACTTGCATGACTATTACATCCCTGATTAGAAGGTTTAGTGTAGGCTTTGCCTCGTTGTAGATGCTAGGCTAATGTTGTAGCTAGCTCGGTAGAAGTCAAGTAGTAAAAAGCTACTCGCGAGAAAGTTCGAGTAATGGAGTTACTCGCGAGAGATAAATGATAAGAGCACCCTCATGAATATGAGATGGGGACGGGGATGTCCCTGTAGGATGGAGCGCTCAAGGTTGGTCTCGACCTGCGATGGGTGTGACAATGCTTGAGACCACATTTGGCCTGGACCGGGATGGTAAGGCAAATGTGGAGGTTGGTTGTAGCCCCGTCCGTGTCGGTTAAGGACCGTATGTATGCGGCCCTGCTGGACAAGATTGAGCTGTACCGGATATATAGTGGGGTATGGGACCCATGAAACCGATGTAACTCGATGGACCGTGATATAGAAACTCATCCTTCGCGTGGGAATGGCGTTGAGAAGGCGGGAGGTGTAAATCCTTTAGCGGGCAACATCGACGTGTCCGCGTAGAGGACCATCCTGCTCGACGCGAAGCATTTTTCTATGTCGGGGTGTCGTGTGAAAGGTTGCTGCATACAACGTAAGAAAGAGCTCTTGAGAGAGTCTTTCGAGGCGGGTGTATGTGTCGTGTATTCCGGGTTGTTATTGATTCGAATCACCGTCGCTCGCGGAAGAGGATTGAGCATACTTGCCCACTGCGCCGTGACTTAGTAAGAAGAGAAACTAAGTCTCTTAACTTGCTGTTTGTGGATTAATCACTGTATTGGAACCTTGACTGAAGTAGTTATAGAGCCAACTAAATTTCATTTCCACCTTAGGCTAGCAACATCGGGATAAGCGTTTCTTGTTTGATTGTGGACTTCCGATGTTGTGAGGCGTGAGGACCACTAAAATGAAGGCTATAAGAATCTGAATATAAGGATCAAGTTTAGTCAAGATGCATTTTGCAAATTCCTATGCCTACTCTTTCACTACCCCTGCATGTAGAGTTGCATGTTTAGGAGTGACGGGTAAGTCTTGTTGAGCCTTAGTGCTCACGGTTGCTTCTGAGTTGTTTTTGCAGGTAGCAGGATGCCTGCTATGAAGAGGGTTGATCGGTGAGACAAGGAACCCTACGGTTCGTTCCACTCATCGGAAACCTAGCCGCTGCCTTTCTTTGGTGAAGCTAGTAGGAAGCGTTCACGGGCTGAACGACTTCTCTTCGGCGTAGTTAGGGTCGAGAGTGAGTAGTTTGTCCAGCAAATTTTAATTTCCGCTGCGCGTGTACATTATGTTGTAAAAGAAATTATCTTGAGTAACAAAAATGGTTCTGTTATGTTCTTATCGTCTTTTCGTGCATGCTGTTGGGTGCCGCATCGCACGGCACCACCCACTGCGATTCCCGGGCCGCGGGCGGCTCACACGAAGAGTGGTCGCGTATGGATCACGGCAGCTTAGAAACTATGAGCAAAATTATCCAACTCACGACTTGGAGCTCGCTGCCGTGGTACTTGCACTAAAAATGTGGAGGCACTACCTACTCGGTAACCTCGTACATTTATATACCGACCACAAAAGCCTCAAGTACATATTCACTCAGAAGGAGCTGAACATGAGGCAACGAAGATGGTTAGAACTGATAAAGGATTACGAGATAGAGATCCATTATCATACGGGCAAGGCAAACGTAGTGGCAGATGCGCTGAGCCGCAAGTCACACGTCAACAATCTGACCATCACACCGTTGGAAGAGAGCGAACCACCACTACATGTGATTCCACACGGGGCTCTCTACAACCTAGCTTTGATCCCCACCATCCGTGAAGAGATAGCGGCAGCCCAGAAGAATGACAAGGGCATGTCACATTTGCGGAGACGTGTAGACAGTGGGGAGCTTAAATGTTTCCGGAAGGACGGAGACGGTGTCCTATGGTTCAAGGACCGGATTGTCGTACCCCAAAACCCGGAACTACGGAAGAAGATCTTTGATGAGGCTCACTTATCAAAGTTCTCTATTCACCCCGGCAGTAATAAGATGTATCAAGAACTCAGAAGAAAGTTTTGGTGGACACGGATGAAGCGTGAGGTTGCAAAATACGTGTCCGAGTGTGATACATGTCGAAGGGTGAAGGCAGATCATATGCCGAAACCGGGACTGCTGCAACCACTGGGCATTCCTGCCTGGAAGTGGGAGGACGTGAGCATGGATTTCGTCGTCGGTTTACCCACCACCTTACAGAAACATGATTCGTTGTGGGTGATCGTCGATCGGCTCACCAAAGTTGCCCATTTCATCCCGGTCAACACCAACTACAACGCCAAGAAGTACGCTGAACTGTACATCTCACGGATCCTATGCTTGTACGGCGTACCCCGTACTATCATATCGGATCGGGGCACTTTATTTGTGTCCCGTTTTTGGGAGCAGCTGCACGCTGCCTTGGGGACGAAGCTGATCCGTAGTTCAGCCTACCACCCGCAGACGGATGGACAAACCGAGCGGGTAAATCAAATCTTAGAAGACATGCTACGAGCTTGCGCTATCAACCACGGCAAGAATTGGGATGATCACTTGCCGTTAGCCGAGTTCTCGTACAACAATGGGTACCAAGCCAGCATCAAGATGGCGCCCTACGAGGCGCTATACGGAAGAAAATGCCGCACACCATTGAACTGGTGTGAGTCTGGCGAAAGGGTTACCTTCGGGATTGACCTTGTCAACAACGCGGAAGAAAAGGTTCGACTAATTCAAGCGAACCTAAAAGCCGCTCAATCCCGTCAGAAACAGTATGCGGACCGGAGAAGGTGCCCATTACAATTCGAAGTTGGAGATCACGTATATCTATGGGTGTCTCCAATGAAGGGAGTAAACAGATTTAGGGTGAGAGGAAAGTTGGCACCCCAATTCATCGGTCCATTTCAGATTACCGAGAGATGTGGATCAGTGGCATACCGGCTGAAATTACCAGAAGCACTTTCTGGTGTGCACGACGTCTTTCACGTTTCCCAGCTGAGGAAATGTCTCAAGCTATCAACTACCGTTCAGCTGGAAGACATTGAAGAACTGCAACCGGATCTCACCTATCGGGAGGAACCGGTACAGATTATTGATGAAAAGGCCCGAACCACACGCAACCGTATGTTGTGGTTCTACAAGGTTCTATGGAGTAATCACTCCATGGACGAAGCGACATGGGAGAGCGAAGAATTCCTTCGCACTAACTACCCCGACTTTTTCACGTCGCATATCCTGTAATTTTCCACCGTCCTCTCTCTCATTTTCACCTTATAATCTCGGGACGAGATTCTTTTAAGGGGGGAGGAATGTAAGGGCCTCAGTTTTTGACACACATTTGCAGTGTTCATCACCACACCAAACACCTCATTTGAGGAAGAATGATGAACAGAAATGAAGAGCAAGTAACAATTATCAACATGCTCATTAGAGAACAAACTCACACATTGCAAAAGTGGTATTTCCCACATGTGATATAGATGGGCTGGACATATGAAAACTCCTACACTTTACTAAGGATGTCCATGCCAAGTTTCACCCAAATTCAAAACCTTTTTGAGGTCAGTTTGGGTATAGTTAGGAAGAGGGCAGTTTGAAACCATATTCAAATTCAAACTGTTTTTATCCCATGAATTTAAAAGTGGAAGGCATATTCTTACTCAACACATTTTTTGTGAGCTCACACACAAATTTTCACTCCATTTGGAGTTGATCTTGACATGAGCTAAGGGGGAGAAATTCAAACTTTATTTGAATTTCAAACTGAACTTGTGCTGAAATTTATTCAAACCAAACCTCATTTGAACTTTGATCAATTCAAATGGCTCATGGGTGAATAATTTGAATTGCCAAGGGTAGTATGGGGTTCACTGTTTACAACAGTGATTAGGAGTAAATTTCAGAGGTTAAAACTGGAGGTGGGACCCGCATGTCAGCCACTGCTCAGATCAAACCGACTGAGACTTTTTCACTCGGGTCGCCGAGCCGCAGCGGTGATCGCCACCGAGGCCAGCCGCTGCGCCAGCAGCTGCTTGCCCACGCACGGGCGTGAGGCGGTGCAGAGCCTTCTTAAGGCGCCTGCCCCCCTCCTCGGCCGGGGCACCGCCGTTCTTCCCCGCAAGAACTCAGCGCCGGCCGAAAACTTCCGCAGCTCGGACTTGATCGGAGAACGCCGATCGCAGCTCCCTCCGTCCACTCCAGAGCCCCAGCAAGGTACTAGAGACCTTCCTCCATCCTCCCCGTTGCTAGAATTTGGTTGAAACCGATTGATATCGGCTGTGCCGAAAGATCAAACTCGGGACTTGGAACCGCCGCACCTCGGGCTTCCGTGGACAGTCCAACCAGGGCGTTGTCACGCCCGAGCCAAGGCACCCTTGGACGCGCGGGTGACCGGTGCTGCTCATACCCGAGCCACAGCTCGAGTGGTTGCTCACCGGCGGCGAATTTCCACTTTTCCCCTTTCTGTGTGCAGAACGACCTTCGGGTACGATTCTGTTTAATTCGTGCTCTAGAAAGGATTAGAGGGCCTCAAGCCGCTCTCACACGAGCTAGACACGGTAACGCACAAGTTGCCTTCACAACTCTGGGCCGGAGAACCTCTGTGCCCGGCGTAATTTGAGGTCTACTAATGGCGGAACGAACAGGTGGCATCGGGCGCACGGTGAGGACCTATTTCGGGCCTTCCCCGAGCTGCCTCGAGCTCATGTCGACCTTCTCTAAGGTCCACTGATGCTCCCCGACCGGTTTCCCAAGTAGCTGAGGTGCTAGGGTAGTCAGCCGACATGGCCGAAGTCGTTCTGAGGTGGCGGCTCGTCGCCGACCATGCTCCGGCCGTTGTCATGAGCAGCTGACCCTCAGATCCTGTTCCCCGAGTAAAAGTAGGCAGGGGCGGCCAGAATCGAGAAGTTTGGAGCTGTACGGCAGCCGGCGGCGAGCTCTCCGGCGAGATCCCTCGGCGGCGGAACGCGAGTGTCGTGAGGTTGAAGAAGGGGGTGGACCCCAGCTGTCAGCGGGAGATATTTTGAATCGGGATCCGGCTGCGGTCGGGATCGGGTGTGCTGGCACGTAAAATCATTGTGGGCCGCGGTGTGCTGTCGCCTCGGCGTGCGACGCGTGTCCCCTGGGCCCACGCGCGAGTTTAAACTTTTCCCCAATTTTCAGATTTCCTTCAAACTTCAAATCCTCATAACTTTGGCTAGAAAGCTCCAAATTGAGTGAACCAAATTTTGCTGGATTCAGCTCTCTGAGTACTTTCCAGAAAAACAAGTTTCACTTCATGAAATTTCTTATTTCTCCAGAATTAATTCCTCAAAATTTAAACTGTTAGGAATTTTAACTGGAGAATCCTTTGGAGGAAAATCCTGAAATTTTACTGAGATGTTCAACAAAATATCCTTGAACTACCATAAAAATTTTAGATCCATTTGAGCTCATCTTATCCACTTAATTATGTGATTAGTGAAACTGTTCCAGAGAAAATAGAAAATATTCAGAAACATTTTCAGAATTTTCTCTGAAATTGTTTAGCTCATATCTTTAGTTAGGAACTTCCAAATTAAGTGAGACCAACTCCATTAGAACCCTCTGAAAATCTAGTTTTCAGAAAGTCATAGTTTGTTGCATGAAAATTCCTAGAACACACTAAGAGTTCCAGAGGTCAAGGACATAATTAATTGTGGAGGGCTCAAATGAGCTTTGCTGCAACTAAAACTTGACCAAGTCTCTGTTTAGGTTGTAACCAAGCCACAGTAAAAGTTTCACAGTCATTAGGTCTGTCTAGCAAGAATTATAGACTTCACAACTTCAAAGTTAATACCAATGCATTTAAATTGATACATATATTGCTCTTATCATGTAGTCGCTAAGGTCGAGGAGGAACCCGAAGTCCTAGACTTCGTTACTCCGGAGGAACAGCTAGCCTACGACCAAGAGCAGCAAGGCAAGCTCCGGTTTGCATTAACCTTTTTACAAATGTTTATTGTTTTGAGCACATCTTTGAATATTGTTCTTTGCATTAGAGTCTTGATTGGAAACCCAACTGCATAGCCAAGAAAACCATGGGTTGGGTTTAGGATTGAAAAACTCGTTAGCCACTGCATTGCTAAGATAGAGTAGGATTCGGTACAAGTCGAGTAGTTGGAATTACTCGCGAGAATAGGCTAGAGGCACATTGCTCGGGTAGAGGTAGCACATGATACACATGGCAAGAAAATGAGACCGAGTGGAGAGTAAGGGCAGCAGGACTTTGGGGCCTGTGTGCTGTAGCTCCGCTTATGTCGATTGAGGACCGAGCCGTGTGCGGGCCTGTTGAACAAGCTAGAACAGTACCGAAGACCTACCGGCTATATGGGAACCGGGAAACTGATGTAACTCGGGTAGCTGGGTGTTGAGGCATAGCTGGTCGTTCAGAGGGTAGGTTGAGAGCTTGAGGTGTAAATCGGCTGGCAGCACTGAGATGCGCGTGCAGAGACCTCTTGCTCGGGACGATTGGACCGGTTCAACATTTGGCTAACGGGTAAAAGGTAGTCGCGTACGGCGTCCGTGATGGTTGTTGTAGGCAACACCGAGTACGGGCGTACGTGACGGGTTGTTCGGGTAACCCTGCAGGTGTAAATCGATTATAATCGCCGTCCCTCGCGGTCAGTGAGTACCACTTGTTCACTGTACCGTGACGTAGAAAGAACAGGCTAGTTACATGTTAAAACATTGCTGGTTGAAAGATGGACTTGATTACTAATGACTTGTTGTAGTTTAGAGCTAACTAAAGTTCATTTCAACTTTGGGCAAAGTACATGAGAAAAATGCGTTTCTTGTTAGATTGCGGCAAAGTTCATTTCAACCGGTGCAGATTATTGATGAAAAGGCCCGAACCACACGCAACCGTACGCTGTGGTTCTACAAGGTTCTATGGAGTAATCACTCCATGGACGAAGCGACATGGGAGAGCGAAGAATTTCTTCGCGCTAACTACCCCGACTTTTTCACGTCGCATATCCGGTAATTTTCCACCGTCCTCTCTCTCATTTTCACCTTATAATCTCGGGACGAGATTCTTTTAAGGGGGGGGGAATGTAAGGGCCTCAGTTTTTGACACCTATTTGAAGTGTTCATCACCACACCACACACTTCATTTGAAGTAAGTTGATGAACACAAATGAAGAGCAAGTAACCACCGTCAACATGCTCATTAGAGAACAAACTCACATATTGCAAAAGTGGTATTTCCCACGTGTAATATAGGTGGGCCGGACATATGAAAACTCCTACACAATGCTAAGGATGTCCATGCCCAGTTTCACCCAAATTCAAAACCTTTTTGAGGTCATTTTGGGTATAGTTAGAAAGAGGGCAGTTTGAAACCATATTCAGATTCAAACTGTTTTTATCCCATGAATTTAAAAGTGGGAGGCATATTCCTACTCAGCACATTTTTGTGAGCTCACACACCAATTTTCGCTCCATTTGGAGTTGATCTTGACATGAGCTAAGTGGGACAAATTCAAACTCCGTTTGAATTCAAAACTGAACTTGTGCTGAAATTCACTCAAACCAAACCCAATTTGAATCCTATTCAATTCAAATGGCTCAGGGGTGAATAATTTGAATCACCAGGGGTATTATGGGGCTCACTGTTTACAACAGTGATTAGGAGTAAAATTCAGAGGTTAAAACCCCGGGTGGGACCCACATGTCATAGAGGGAAGAAGGAGAAACTTGCACCCAAAGTCAGAGTCTCGGTGGGAAATTCCACTGAGCAGCTGTCGGCTGTGCCACCGAGCAGCTACCGGCGCCACCAGATGCTTCCCTCTCCGCGCTCTGGCGCCCAGGGCGGCTTGCTCGCACCCCCACGCGACCGGCACCGCCTCAGCCGAGCAGGAGTCGGCCGGCTTTATCTTCTCGCGGGCAAACCCGAGCAGCGGCATTGTTTCTCACCGCAGCTCTCTGCTCAATCGGGAAAACCAGCAAAACCATCTCCTCCTTCGTCCCTGAGCTGCTAGACAGCCACTTGAGGTCGCACTCCACCTCCCCAACGCCAGAAACCCCGAGCTCCGACCTCCTTTGCCCGAAAACGATCGCCACCGCGGCGACCTAGCCTCAGCCGAGAGTCAGGCGCCCGTGGGCAGCGTTCCACAGGCGTTTTCACGATCCAGCGAGAGAGGCAACAGGAGCGCACGACCACCGTGCTGCTCTCCTCCAAGTTTGGAAGCCAACCGTGAAGAATCCGCAGAGAATTTCCAGTTTTTGCTCCGGCGACCGTAAACCGAGCTTCCGGTACGGTTTCTTTAAATTCTCGCTCTATGATCTTTCGGAGGTTATCAAATTTTGCACATAGACGCTGGACTAGCCGGCGATCATGTTCTTTTCTGCATCCGTAGCATGAAACTGGCTAGGAGTGACGAATTTCGAGCTCGATCGAGGGCGGTCATGGCGGGCACGACTGGTCACACGGTGCCGACCGACTTGCCGCCATCCCTGAACCCTTTTGACACCTTGTCGAGCTTCCTAGAGGTACACTGATGCTGTAGAGCCATTTGTTCGAGGTGTTGGCGGGTTTAGAAACCACGGTCGACGGTGCCGAACCTCAACCGAGGCCGCGGCACGTCGCCGAGCTATTTCCGGTCACCCCCAGCCCGACCTGACACCACCGACGTGTTCCTCGACGTCGACAACCCCCTGGCGGCGAGTTTCAGACCATGGGAGGTCCGGCAGCGGCGAGCCTACGATCCCCGAGTCTGCTCCGGCGAGGTCGCCGGCGCGGGCGCGAGAGAACGGTGGGAGGAAGAAGGAGCCGGCTGGCCCACGTGTCAGCGGCTGAGGAATTTAAATCGGGATCGGGTGTGGCCGGGGATCGGCTGTGCTGGCGCGCAAATACCCTATGAGCTCCGGTGTGCCGGACACCTCCGCTCTCGACACGTGTGGTATCCCTGGTGTGCCGGACACCTCCGCGCTCGACACATGTCCCCGCGGGCCCCGAGAGTTTAAACTTTCCCCCCCCCCCCCCGATTTTCAGAATTCTTCCAAACTTCAAATCCTCATAACTTCTGCTAGAAAGCTCCAAATTGAGTGAACCAAATTTTGTTGGATTCAGCTCTCTGAGTACTTTCCATCAAATCAAGTTTCACTTCATGAAATTCCTTATTTCTCCAGAATTAATTCCTCAAATTTTAAACTGTTTGGAATTTTAACTGGAGAATCCTTTGGAGGAAAATCCTGAAATTTTGCTGGGATGTTCACCAAAATATTCCTGAACTACCATAAAAATTTCAGACCCATTGGAGCTCATTTAATCCACCTAATCGTGTGATTAGTGAAACTGTTCCAGAGAAAATAGAAAATGTTCAGAAAACATTTTCAGAATTTTCTCTGAAATTGTTTAGCTCATATCTTTCGTTAGGAACTTCCAAATTAAGTGAGGCCAAATCCATTAGAACCCTCTGAAAATCTAGTTTTCAGAAAGTCATAGTTTGCTTCATGAAAATCCTTAGAGTACCCTAAGAGTTCCAATTAAGGTCAAGGACATAATTAATTGTGGGGGGGCTCAAATGAGCTTTGCTGCAACTAAAACTTGACCAAGTCTCTATTTAGGTTGTAACCAAGCCATAGTAAAAGTTTCACAGTTATAGGGTCTGCCTAGTGGGACTTATAAGCTTCACAAGTTCAAACTTAATACAAACACATTTAAATTGATACATGTATTCCTTCTATCATGTAGTCGCTAAGGTCGAGGAGGAACCCGAAGTCCTAGACTTCGTAACTCCGGAGGAGCAGCTAGCCTACGACCAAGAGCAGCAAGGCAAGCTCCGGTTTGCATTAACCTTTTTACAAATGTTTATTGTTTTGAGCACATACTTGTTTCCTTTATTCTTTGCATTAGAGTCTTGTTTGGAAGCCCCACTGCATAGCCAAGAGAACCATGGGTTGGGTTTAGAATTGCAAACCCCGTTAGCTACTGCATTGCTAGGATAGAGTAGGATTCGGTACAAGTCGAGTAGTTGGAACTACTCACGAGCATAGGCTAGAGGCACTCAACTCGGGTAGTGATAGCACATGAAACACATGGCAAGAAAATGAGACCGAGTGGAGGGTAAGGGCAGCAGGACTTTTGGGCCTGTATGCTGTAGCTCCACTTGTGTCGATTGAGGACCGAGCCGTGTGCAGGCCTGTTGAACAAGCTAGAACAGTACCGAAGACCTACCGGCTATATGGGAACCGGGAAACTGATGTAACTCGGGTAGCTGGGTATTGAGGCATTGCCCGTCGTTCAGAGGGTAGGTTGAGAGCTCGAGGTGTAAATCGTCTGGCGGCACAGAGATGCGCGTGCAGAGACCTCTTGCTCGGGACGATGGGACCGGTTCAATATTTGGCTGACGGGCGAAAGGTGGTTGCATACGGCGTCCGTGATGGTTGTTGTAGGCAACATCGAGTACGGGCGTACGTGACGGGTTGTTCGGGTAACCCTGCAGGTGTAAATTGATTATAATCGCCGTCCCTCGCGGTCAGTGAGTACCACTTGTTCACTGTACCGTGACGTAGAAAGAACAGGCTAGTTACATGTTAAAACATTGCTGGTTGAAAGATGGACTTGATTACTAATGACTTGTTGTAGTTTAGAGCTAACTAAAGTTCATTTCAACTTTGGGCAAAGTACATGAGAAAAATGCGTTTCTTGTTTGATTGCGGCTCTCTCATGTACCTTAGCGTAAGGTTCTCCACAACCTGCTGCTAAAACTTGAAAGTAAGGTTCTACTAATTAGGCGAGTCCTTGCAAATGATTTTCACCTCATGTAACCCATTACCCTCATGTAGAAGTTCCATGTTTAGGTGAGACGGGTCAGACTTGCTGAGCCTTCGTGCTCACTGCTTGTGTTTGAAGCTTTTGCAGGGTTTTATGAGGAAGGGACTCCCGAGGAGGAGACGGAACCCCAGGAGGGGAACCCCGTCGAGTGGGAGTCGTGCACGCTGCAGAGTTAGTGTGCGTGTGTGCTAGCAAGGACACGTTCAAGGGCTGAACATGGACTTGATGCGTAGTCTACGCCCGCGAGTGTAGACTGAACCTATTTTGATGTAAACCTTTTCATAAACTTGTTTATGTAATAAAATTTCGCTTCCGCTTTGTACCTTTGACGTGTGTTATCCGGTGCTGTGCAACGCAGCACCCCTCAGCGTGATCCTGGCTCGACAGGACCGTGGGGTCGTGTCATGAATCTCAGTATCATAGCCTTTGATTAGTTCTAACTACCTCTTTTGCCTCATATTCAGATCCTTCTGGGTGAGAATGTACTTCAAGCTCTTGTGGTCGGTGTAGAGATGCACCAAATTCCCCAGGAGATAGTGCCTCCACATTTTCAGCGCCAACACCACAGCAGCAAGCTCAAGATCATGACTTGGGTAATGCTGCTCATGGTTTCGAAGTTGGCGTGAGCCATATGCGACCACACGTCCTTCCTGCATCAACACGCAGCCGAGCCCGATGCCGGACGCATCACAATACACGTCGAAGGGCTTAGTTGTATCCGGTTGAGCTAAGACCGGGGATGTTGTGAGATGCTTCACCAATGCTTGGAACGCTCCTTCACACACCGTGTTCCAAACATATTTTGTCCCCTTTTTCAGCAACTCCGTCATCGGCTTAGCAACCTTGGAGAAACTCAGAATGAATCTCCGATAGTATCCCGCTAAGCCGAGGAAGCTTCTGACTTCATGGACTGAAGTGGGAGCTTTCCATTTCAGCACTTGCTCTATTTTGTTTGGGTCAACCGCAATGCCTTCCGCTGATATGATATGTACCAAAAATGGCACTTGGCTGATCCAAAACTCACATTTGCTGAAATTGGCGTAGAGCTTGTGGTCTCGCAATCGTTGAAGAACGATCCTCAAGTGTTCGGTGTGTTCTGCTTCTGTCTTGGAATAAACAAAGATATCATCAATGAACACCACCACGAACTTATCCAGCTCCGGCATGAACACCGAGTTCATGAGATACATGAAATGTGCTGGAGCATTTGTGAGACCAAAAGACATGACGAGATATTCGTATAAGCCATATCTCGTCGAGAAAGCCGTCTTCGGGATATCCTCCGCCCGGATCTTTATCTGATGATATCCAGAGCGAAGGTCCATCTTGGAGAACACACTTGCACCCATAAGTTGATCAAACAAAATGTCAATGTGGGGCATTGGGTACTTATTCTTGATGGTGACGGCGTTCAGCGTCCGGTAGTCCACACACAGCCCCAAGGTCTCATCCTTCTTCTTCACGAACAGCGCCGAGCATCCTCAAGGCGAGGAACTCGGCCTAATGAAACCTTTGCTCAACAGATCATTGAGCTGTTCTTTTAATTCAGCCAGCTCGTTCGGAGCCATCTTGTATGGTCTCTGTGATATGGGCGTAGTCCCGGGTGCAAGTTCAATCTTGAACTCGACATCCCGCTCAGGTGGCATGCCCGGAAGATCATCCGGAAACACGTCGGGGTACTCCCGGACTACGGGGATGTCCTCTAACTTGAGAGCTTCAGCATTATTAATTTCTGAAACTTCCCGGACTGGAGTGTCTAACACCATGGAATGCGGACGGTGGAATGGAGAATTTAAATGAACCGTCCGTGTCCGCGTCTCCAGGACAGCGCCATGGTAGTGTAACCATGACATCTCTAAGATTGCATCAATCTTTTGCCCCGTAAGAATTATCAAAGTGGTGGGATATATCTTCCCACCTAAGCACAGAGGTGCTTTTGGAATCATCATATTTGCTGAAATCTTCCCTCCCGGCGAGCATATCATATATGTGCAGTCGGTTGGGAAGACTTGCATTTGATGCTTAGCCACATAGGATGCACTTATAAAACTGTGGGTTGCACCAGAATCAAATAAAATGATGATTGCTTGGTCGTGGAGAGTGAACGTACCCGCCAGCACGTTGTCTCCCTCTGGGGCGTCCTCATTGTCGAGGTTGCGAACGCCCCCAGTCCGCTGACCAACCTTCTTGACCGGAGGTCGGCCTCGATCACCGCCCTGGAACTGGGCTTGCCCGCTGCTTTGCTGCCCCTAGGGACAGTCCTTCGTGAAATGGCCTGCCTGGCCACATGCGAAACAAGTGTAGCGGGGCGGTTCTCCGCTGATCGGCGGACGGAAACCCGGGGCGCGTTGTGGCGGTGGAAACACCCGGGGTGTCGTCTGCTGCTGCTGTTGCGGTCGCGGTGGTGGCATCGGCGGTCAGGAACGGGGGTGACTGGAACGAACGTCCCCCAAACTGCTGAGGTCGCGCCGGTGGATGCCACTGCTGCCCGGATGGTGTCCGATACACCATGCGGTACTTCTGGGGAGCGCCACCCCCACTGCTGGGTGGAGTGCTGTGCTTCCGCTGCTCAGCTGCCAACTCTCGCTGAGTGTCCTCTTGCATAATTGCGGCATTGAAGAGGTCATTGAAGGTGCCTCGATTCCATTGAACAAGATGCGTCTTCATCTCGGGGTGTAACCCCCGATAGAAGTGCTCCCGCTTCTTCTCCTCAGTGGAGACGTAGTCCGACGCATATTGCGCCAGATGGTTTAAGGCACGGGAGTAGTCATGGGCACTCCTCCCGCTCTGCTTCAGCTCCAAGAACTCTTGGAACTTCCTCTTCATTATCCCAGGAGGGATATGATAGGCGCGGAACGCCTCCCGAAACTCTTCCCACTCCACGGCATGGCCAGCCGGACGTGAGGCGACATAGTTCGCCCACCACGCACCAGCGGCACCGTGAAGCTGTTACGCCGCGAACAGAGTCTTTTGCCGCTCCGTACATTGGAGCAGCCCGAATTTGGACTCGATTGTCCGCAGCTAGTTGTCGGCCTCCAGTGGTTCTGCGGCTTCTGTGAACACCGGAGGGTGCGTACTCATGAAGTCCGAGTACGTCACCTCACGGGGCTCACGAGGCCCCCTCTCTTGACGCCCCCCTGCCTGGGACGTATTCTGCACGATCGTGCGGAGCAGGTCGGTCTGCTCCTCACGACCACCCACCAGTGCTGCTATGACATCCGCTAGGGTAAGCGGAGGCGGCGGTGGTGGTTGCTGCTGTGGGGTGCTGTCATAGGCAGGTGGCTGGGAGTCATCGCCTCCCTGCTGGCTAGAGCCACCAATCTCGTACGTGGTCCGAGTGCGAACCATCTGTAACCATACAACAATAAACATCAGTCCCGCAACATCTTTCGTGCAGTCCAATAAAATGGCATAAACATAATGACAATAAGGCATGCGATACATCTCGTATACAGATAACGTAATAACTTTGCACAAGCTACACCATTACCAGACCAAATACAAGCTATTTAAATCCAACTTGATGAACCTCCTCTTTGGAATCTCACCACAACTAGGTTTGGTCACTACGAGACGTTACTATCGCTTGGTCATCACGTATACCACCCTTTTATCTTCAATACGACACCAACATGGTCTCTAGCAAAAGAAACTTGAGTAAGACATATACTCAAATCTTTCACTAGTTGAAGATATCATCTCATGAGTATGTTCTAACCCATTGGACGTACTTAAACACCATAGGGCACAACAATCTCTCAAATAAGTTCAACTGTCATTCCTCTTGTCAGAATGACCAGTTTCTGCAAATCCCAGATTTTTGATCTGGTTCTGGGCATCTTCATAACTCAAGTTGAATACCAAAGTTAAAGTTAACTTCAGTATCTTTCCAACGAGTATTCATTTGCCCCAATATCAGCTCTGGTTAAAAAGTTATGGTAATTCAAAGTCAACAGAATTTCTGGAAGAATTTCAACAGCACCTCCCTTGGAAGTTGCTGTTTTCAACCCTGGTTTCCACTGAATTCCGTGCTGAAAATACAGAAACTTTGAATTACACAGATGTAACACATCTCATACCCTTTCCAAAGATGTATCATATGATAATTTCAGATTTTTCTACAGGAAGTTACGCTTGAAAAACAGGACAGTCCAGAGAGTGTTTTTAATCTGCCCTGGTTCTGGACAGTTTACACACCTCTTGGATTTAAGCCACCTTAAGATGTGATTAAGCTCTGGAAGTCTACAACAAAGTTGTGGAGTACTTAAATACCTTTCCAGAACAATATCCCACACCTCCATTGGCTAAATGATCTTTGAGTTATGCCCGGTCAAAGTTCAGCAAACTTGCTGCCGAAAACAGAGCACTCTGTTTTTCAATCCTTTGGAACTACACTAATCAACTATCAAATTTTTCCTACCCAACCAGGGTCCTAATGTTGAAACTTAGTGATTTTTTAATTCCTTGTTATCATTATCTTTCATGCACATGCCTATGATATGTCGGTACTACGTTCCTCACAAAAGAAAATCCTAACCGGATCATACCGACATATACGTCTCAAGTGTGGCACTAAACGGGCTCTCGTATACTACACGGATACATACGTGTTTAGTACCTGCAGAAGACCACACAATAGCGATGCACTCAAAGGTTTTGTTTCCATATCAGGCAGGACCATATTTGAAATTAAATACAAATGCCCGTATCATTGCCATACGGCCGTCCTTGAGTTAAGCCACGTCTCAAGGCACGTGATCGTGTTTCAACACCACACGACGGGGAACCCGAGTAGATCATGAATGGGTCGTCACGGTTGGGAATGTTATCAACCCAACGGATACCACCTACTGCCCTGCAGGGCACGCCGATGGCAAGCGCTGCGTATGTCCTCCTGGGCTATTTCCAGACGAACACACTCTCGCGTTACTGACCATGCGATGGGGTCTCCACTTACTTGCCTAATGCACGCTAGGGATCAGCGTTTCATATGAACTCAGGAACATGAAGAGTCCAAGAGTTTCATATTGACGTCTCACACCAAGCTGTGAGACCAATCCCTGAACCACGTTCCTCGTCAGGGGAGCTAACCGAAATTGAACCGCTTTCGGTGGCGTTCCTTACCATTCTTACCAGAGCGTAGGTGCGTCGTTACAGAATCAAAATTCAGAATTATAACACATATGTTAGTCTTGCCACTTTAAGTAACTATGCTAATATAGTCCTTACTTGGGAAAACTACCGAATCCTCACCGTAAGCCTAAGTTTTCCCGTAATACAGTCCTTAAGTACTGTGCTATCCCCAATGCAGCTCTGATACCAGGCTGTGGCGGACTGGAATCCGCTCTCCCAGGATCGCAGAGGGTGGTGCCGCACGATGCGACACCCGACAGCACACATCATTAGGATACGTTGTATTACATAGAAAACCAACTGAACTGTACAAAGAAGTACACTACTCAGTTACAAACTAGTGTTTATATTACACAGAGGAAGTTTCTTTTGTACAACTCACGCCCGCCTATCTAGCAAAAGTCGGTTGCCCAGCCCTAGGGCAACTCACGCTAGCTGCACTCCTCAGCTCAGCGCAGCGTGTATGGTTCCCACTCAACCGTGGTCCCCAACGGAGGGTAACCCTCGCCGATAGACTCGTAACCTGAGTCCGTGGGTGGCTCCTCACCTGAAAAACACACTTAAGCAGCAACCATGAGCACAATGGCTCACCAAGACATAACCGACTCGCCTAGGCATGAAACTCTACATGCAGTTGGTATGAACATGGGATAGTAAATTTCAGCAAATGGACACGCCTATAAGTTCATCCTTAGTTCATCTTTTGGCCACAAGTTAACAGTTCATGAATAAGAAATTTAGTAAGCAATATTTGGTGGCACACATGTAGCAATACAAATATATCATACAGCAGAATTGAATCATAACATTGCATAAATTATCTATGTTACGACGCAGTGAACAAGCGGTACTCGTCACCGCGAGGGACGGCGAATCGACTCGATATACACCTGCAGGGATACCCAAAGAGCACGTCACGTACGCCCACCCGTGGAGCTGCACAGCACGCTCACTCGATGTCGTACGGGACAACCTTCCACCCAACAGCCCAAACGTCGAACCGGTCGCACCGAAATGGACAGGAGATTCCCTACACGGAGCATCTCTCTATGCCCGTTAGCAGATTTCCACCTTGCTGCCCTCAACCTACACCTATAAATCGGTGTGCTATACCTCGACGCCTGGAGGTTTAGGTTACATCGGTTTACCGGGGCCCATATATCCGATATGCCTTTGGTACGTTCAATGCTTGCTCAGCAGGGCCGCACACGGATCGGTCCTCAATCGACATGGACAGGGCTGCACACACAAGACTTCCTCTTGCTGCGCCCTAGCCCCTGCCTAGTCTCATTTTCATTACTAACGTGATCTCACATCACTCGAACCAATCCCGTGCGTCCAAGCCTAACTCGCGAGTAGATTCCAACTACTCGACTTGTACCGAAGTCCTATAAATCATTAAGCATAGCCTGTCTACTCGAGGTCTTAGACACTACCCTCACTCTTATAGGAAAATTTTTGTTATGCAAGTGGGGTTCCATCCATCCTACACCTAATGCACATTCATACTTCACCCTAGACATGTGAACAAAGCCAAATTTATAAAAGGGTTAATGCAAACCGGGGCTTGCCTTGTTGCTGCTGGTCAGTGGTTAGGTCTTCGTCCGGAAGAAGGAAGTTGAGCACTTCCGGAGTCTCCTCGCCTTCAGCGACTACACGTTAACGATATACTACATGTCAATTCAAATGCAATGTGTAAACTTGAATAAGCAAATTGTATAACTCTAGATAGCCCTCCCCTTTAGCTTTGAAATTTTATGGTGGCTTGGTAAGGTCCTAACCAGAGTCTTGATCAAGTTTCATTTGAAACAAGGTTCATTTGAGCCTTGTACAAATAAAAGCCTATTGATCAATATTAGAGCCTCTATGGAATTCCAGTGGTTTTCATGGCTCCAACCATTACTTTCTGGAAAATAGAGTTTAATATGGTTCTAATGGAATTGGTTTCATTTCATTTGAAGAATCCTAGAGGAAGTTATGCCCTAAACAAGATTTGAGAAAATCTGAAAAATGTTTCTGTACATTTTTCTATTTTCTCAGGGCAGTTCATTTAATCACACCATTAGGGGGAATAAATGAACTTGGATGAGTCTGAAAACTTCACTGTGACTCAGGGATTTTCCCATGAACCTCTCAGCAAAATTTCAGAACTTTTCATAAAGTAATTCTCCAGATAAAATTCCTAATAGTTTAAATTTTAGGGATTTAATTCTGTAAAACTATTATGTTTCATGAGCTGAAATTTGTATTGCTGGAAAGTACTCAAAATTATGAGTTCAGAAATTTTTGGTTCACTGAATTTGGAGCTTCCTAACAAAAGTTCTATGCATTTGAAGTTTGAACCAAATCTGAAAATTCAAATAAAGTTTAAACTGTCGGTGGGGTCCCCGGGCTACCTGTCAGCCTCCCAGCTAACCCACACCGGGGTCCGCAGAGTTACCCGCGCAGTCGCACGGGATCCCGGTGCCAAAGCAGATCCGGGGCGGTTTCAGCAGAGACCGACACGTGGGGCCCGCGGGGCTTCTTCAACCTCGCGCTCCCGCGGCTCCCCGCCGCCCACCTCGCCGGAGTACTCGCCGCCGGGCGTTCTGCCGCCCGACCTCCGACGAAACTCACCGCCTATGCATATTTCGGCCTGGGGAACATGGTGGTGCCCTCAACGGAGCTCGGCAACGGCCGGAATAGTGCTCCCGACGGTAACAGCGGCCGGGAGCTCATCGGCGACGTCGAACTCGGTGTTCCCTGCATCTTTTTCGACGCGGTTTGCTCGGGGAGATCCACTGACACCTGCTGACCACGGTCATGGGCACCGATCCCCGTGAAAACGGCCGCAACCACGACCTCACCGGCGAGGTGCCCTGTTCTCAACCGCCGGCCAAAATTTTTACAGAACTAAGGCCCTAGTGCATGGAACTGGTTGCTACTTGATCCAGGAGGTGCGCTAGGTGTTCTAGAGCGTGTGTAAGCTATAGCTTGATCGGCGGTTGCTTCTGTGCAACAAATTTCGCCGTAGACCGGACTCTAACCCTAACATGCTCCGAGGAGGAAAACCAGGAATTGTTGCTCTACATCGTCGGAACTGGCGCACGGTTTCCTCCTACGGCTTCAGCACAAGTAGACGCACCTTTTCTTCTTTGTTGACGGCGCGTGAAGACGTCGGGATCGGCCGGTCGCCGGTGATCAGAGGAGGCAGCGTTGAGTTCTTGCCCGGACACGGGAGGTAACTCGGGTTATGCTCATTTTCGCTCAAGAAACAGAAGGAGGGGCGAAGCAGCTCGTGCGCTGGCCTTTGAGCCACGATTTTTCACCGTGAGGTGGACGTCCGAGCGCTGCTGGCGTTTGGGGCGCGGTCGCGCTGGCCCGCGCGCGGCTTCGGCCGAAGAAAAGATCACCCGAGTAAACTTCAGTGTGAAGGCTTCTGACATGTGGGCCTCCCCCCTAATTCCTTTTCCAATTTTTCATTTCTGTTTGTGCTAAAATATCCCCAGCTACTCACAATTGAATGTGAGACTTAATCACAAAGTCATAGTTTGAATTTGGTTTCCCAAAATTTGAAATTTGTTTGGCTAAATTTGCTTCACATTTGAACTGAAATTCAAATTCAGTTTTGAATTCTTGCAAATTTAGCTCCTGACAAGATGAACTCCAATGGGGATGAAAATTAGTGGACTAACTCAGAAAAATGTGCTGAGTTTGAATATGAAGCCAACTTTTGAATTTGAGTGATGAAAGTTGCTGCAATTTGAATTTACATTCAAATTGGCCTCTTTTTCAAATGCCTCCAAAAGTGACTCAAAAAGTGTTGGATTTGCATGAGATTTGGCCTGAATCTTCCCCTGACTTTGTAAGTTCTAGGGTGAGCTTAACCTCTCATGTTCATGTGTAGAAATCCTTCTTTGTGAAAGTTAAGGCTTCCCCCTCTAATCACCCTTTTTGATGGTGGTTACTTGCTCTTCACAAGATATCCACAACAAAAGCTGTGGTGTTGTGAGGTGATGAAAAATTTTTGCAAGTCCCTTTTCTTGGGCTTTTACAGTTCACCGGGTGGGAAGATTTCAGCAAGCATGATGGTCCCAAAAGCGCCATTATGCTTAGAGGGTAGAGTATACCCTACGTCTCTCATAGTTCTAGAGGGACAAAAGGTCGATGTCATCTTAGGGATGTCTTGGTTAACCCGCCACGACGCTGTTTTAGACACCGTCCTCCGAATTGTGCACTTGAACTTAGAAGTGCACGAATCTCATTTCTTATTTCTGGACAGTCCATAAATAGAACTTCCAAGCGTGTATCAATCCACAACCATCAGATTGGAAGACATTCCAGTAGTCCGTGAGTTCCCTGACGTGTTCTCGGATGATTTTCGGGGATGCCGCCTGACCGAGAGGTGGAGTTCAAGATTGAACTTGTGCCTGGAACCATGCCAATATCCCGAAGGCCGTACAAGATGGCGCCTGAGGAATTGGCTGAACTGAAGAATCAGCTAATAGACCTGCTGGAGAAGGGTTTTATTAGGCCGAGCTCCTCGCCATGGGGCTGTTCGGCATTATTCGTGAAGAAGAAGGACGAGACATTGCGGCTTTGTGTGGACTATCGTCCCCTAAACGCCGTGACCACCAAGAACAAGTACCCGTGCCACGGATCAACATTGTTTGATCAATTGGTCGAAGCAAAGATCTTTTCCAAGATGGACTTAAGATCTGGGTACCATCAGATTAAGATATGGGCTGAGGATATTCTGAAGACGGCTTTCTCGACGAGGTATGGACCTTATGAGTACCTGGTCATGTCCTTCGGCCTCACCAACGCTCCAGCTCACTTCATGTATTTGATGAAATCGGTATTCATGCTGGAGCTGGACAAGTTTGTCGTGGTCTTCATCGACGACATATTGGTATATTCCAAGTCGGAGGAAGAACACAAGAAGCATCTGCGTATAGTCTTGCAACGGCTGCGGGATCACAAGCTATACGCGAAATTCAGCAAGTGCGAGTTCTGGATATCGCAAGTGCCTTTTCTTGGGCATATCATCTGAGCGGAGGGCATCTCTGTAGACCCGAGTAATATTACACAAGTGCTGAATTGAAAATCCCCGAGAACTGTTCACGAGGTACGGAGTTTCCTTGGACTCACGGGATATTATCGGATGTTCATTCCGAACTTCTCAAAGATTGCCAAGCCTATGACAGAGCTGCTGAAGAAGGCTATCAAATAGGTTTGGAGTCCAGCATGTGAAGCAGCGTTCAAGGAATTATTGAAGCACCTAACATCAGCACCAGTTTTGGCGCAGCCAGACACAACAAAACCGTTCAATGTGTACTGCGATGCATCCGGCATTGGGCTCGGATGTGTGCTGATGCAAGACCGAAGAGTGGTCGCGTATGGGTCACGGCAGCTCAGAAACCATGAGCAGAATTATCCAACTCACGACTTGGAGCTCGCTGCCGTGGTACTCGCACTTAAAATGTGAAGGCACTACCTACTCGGTAACCTCGTGCATTTATATACCGACCACAAAAGCCTCAAGTACATATTTACTCAGAAAGAGCTGAACATGAGGCAGCAAAGATGGTTAGAGTCGATAAAGGATTACGAAATAGAGATCCATTATCACCCTGGCAAGGCAAATGTTGTAGCGGATGCGCTGAGTCGCAAGTCACACATCAATAATCTGACCATCACACCGTTGGAAGAGAGCGAGCCACCATTGCATGTGATTCCACATGGAGCTCTCTACAACTTAGCGTTGATCCCCACCATCCGTGAAGAGATAGCGGCAGCCCATAAAAATGACAAGGGCATGTCACATTTGCGGAGACGTATAGACAGTGAGGAACTGAAATGTTTCCAGAAAGATGAAGACGGCGTCCTATGGTTCAAGGACCAGATCGTCGTACCCCGTAACCCGGAGTTACGGAAGAAAATCTTTGATGAGGCTCACTTGTCAAAGTTTTCTATTTACCCCGGCAGCAAAAAAATGTATCAAGAACTCAGAAGCAAGTTTTGGTGGACACGGATGAAACGGGAGATCGCAAAGTACGTGTCCGAGTGTGATACATGTCGAAGGGTGAATGCAGATCATATGTGGAAACCGGGACTGCTACAACCACTGGGCGTTCCTGCCTGGAAGTGGGAAGACGTGAGCATGGACTTCATCATTGGTTTACCCACCACTTTTCAGAAGCATGATTCTGTGTGGGTGATCATCGACCGGCTCACCAATGTTGCCCATTTCCTCCCGGTCAATACCAACTACAACGCCAAGAAGTACGCTGAATTGTACATCTCACGGATCCTGTGCTTGTATGGCGTACCCCATACCATCATATCGGATCGGGGCACTTTATTTGTGTCCCGTTTTTGGGAGCAGCTACACGCTGCATTGGGGACGAAGCTGATCCGTAGTTCAGCGTACCACCCGCAGACGGATGGGCAAACCGAGCGGGTAAATCAGATTTTAGAAGATATGCTACGAGCATGTGCTATTAACCATGGTAAGAATTGGGATGATCACTTACCGTTGGCCGAGTTCTCGTACAACAATGGGTACCAAGCCAGCATCAAGATGGCGCCTTACGAGGGGCTATACGGGAGAAAATGCCGCACACCACTGAATTGGTGTGAGTCTGGCGAAAGGGTTACCTTCGGGATTGATATTGTCAACAACGCGGAGGAAAAGGTTTGGCTGATTCAAGCGAACCTAAAAGCCGCTCAATCCCGACAGAAACAATATGCGGACCGGAGAAGACACCTATTACAGTTCGAAGTCGGGGATCACGTATACCTACGTATGTCTCCAATGAAGGGCGTAAACAGATTCAAGGTGAGGGGAAAGTTAGCACCCCGATTCATCGGTCCATTTCAGATTACCGAAAGATGTGGATCAGTAGCATACCGGATGAAATTACCAGAATCACTTTCCGGTGTGCATGACGTCTTTCACATCTCCCAGCTGAGGAAGTGTCTCAAGCTATCAACTACCATTCAGCTGGAGGATATAGAAGAACTAAAACCGGATCTCACGTATCGGGAGGAACCGGTTCAGATTATTGATGAAAAGGCCCGAACCACACATAACCGTATGTTGTGGTTCTACAAAGTTCTATGGAGTAATAACTCCGTGGACGAAGCGACATGGGAGAGCGAAGGATTTCTTCGCGCGAACTACCCTGACTTTTTCACGTCGCATATACGGTAATTTTCCACCGTTCTCTCTCTCATTTTCACCTTATAATCTCGGGACGAGATTCTTTTAAGGGGGGGGAATGTAAGGGCCTAAGTTTTTGGGCACTTATTCAAAGTGTTCATCACCACACACACACCTCATTTGAAGAAACTTTGTGAACACATTTGAAGAGAAAGTAAAACACCATCAACATGCTCATTAGAGAATAAACTCATAAAATGCAAAAGTGGCATGTCCCACATGCATCATATAGGGGCTGGGCATATGAAAAACTCCTACACCTTGATAGGAATTTCCATGCCAAATTTCACCCAAATTCAAAACCTTTTTGAAGTCTTTTGGGTATAACTAGAAAGAGGGTGGTTTGAACTTAAATTCAAATTCAAACTATTTCCATCCCATGAATTCAAAAGTGGGAGGAATATTCTTACTCAGCACATTTTTGTGAGCTCTCACACCAATTTTCACTCCATTCGGAGTTGATCTTGACATGAGCTAGGTTTAGCAAATTCAAACTTTATTTGAATTTCAAACTGCATATGTGCTGAAAATGTATTCAAACAAACCCCAATTTGAATTCCATCCAATTCAAATGGCCAAGGGGTAGATAATTCAAATGACCAAGGTTAATTGGGTCTCTACTGTTTAGAGCAGTGGGGAAAATTCAATTTCAGAGGTTAAAACCCGGGTGGGACCCACATGTTAGCCTCTATAGAAAATTCAACCAACTGAAGACTCAACACTCGGTTTCTCGGGCTTCATCCAAGGGGGCCACCGAGCTGGTCGCCAGGACAGCTCCTGCTCGGGCTGGCTGCGTCAACCGACGTCGCCTCTCCCTCTTATCCACGCAGCCGACCCGATCGAAGGCAGAACCGCTCAGTCTTTGCTCCCTCACGCAAGAAACTGATCAGAGCAGCCGCTGCTCCTCCGATCATCGGCCATCCGCCAATCTCGCGTACCAGCCTCGGCTGAGCAGAAAAACGGAACCTCAAACCATCATCAAGTGAGCTCGTGCTCCATAGCCCGAGAATCACACCGATCCGCAGCAGTCGCCACCAAGCCGAGAAGAGGTGCTCTCTTGGGCAGCTTCATCCCGAGCTTGTCACGATCAAGCCAAGCTGTTTTCGGACGCGCAAGAACCTCCTGCAGCTCATCTCCAAAACTTGAGCCAAGAGTTTGAGCGTCAACGGCGAATTTTGCAGTTTGCTTCCAGCCGGTGCAAAGTCACCTTCGGGTAAGAAACGTTGAAATTCCCATTTGATTCTCGTTTAAACACCATCAAACTTCGCACATAGGAGCTAGATTTAGTGGCGCACAAGTTGGTTTCACAACACCTAGCATGATGACCCCTGTACATGGTGTAATTCCAAGCTTGCCAAGGGCGGCTTGTTCGGGCAGCATCGGGCGCACGGTGAGAACCACCTTGGATCTCTCCCTGAGCCTGTCCATCACCATGTTAAGCTTTCCGAGCCACCACTGGTGCTGTAGAGCCACTTCACCAGGCGTTTGGCAGGCTAGTACCTCAGAGCGACATCACCGGACTCTTCCCGAGCCGCCGCACTGTCGTGAGCTCGGTTAGAGCCAACGTCGATGAGGGGAAACCCTCCCAACGTGTTTAGTGCACCCAATAAGGGGCTGGCGGTGAGTTAGAGCTCGGGAGCTGACCGGACGATCAAGTTCGGCATTGCTCCGGCGACCCCGGCGGCGCTACCGCGCGGGAGGCGCGAGGTAGAAGACAACCGAGCCGGGCCCGCTGTCAGTGGGAGGAAACCGGGCGGTTTGATCTTATGTGGACACGGATCGACTGTGGCAGCGCGGGAATTAAACCTGTAGCCCCGTGTGCCGTCGCTTCAGCACCCGACACGTGTATTCGTGGACCCACCGGCAGATTTAAACATTTACCTGATTTTCAGATTTAGTTCAAACTTCAAACCCACATAACTTTGGCTAAAAAACTCCAAATCGAGTGAACCAAATTTTGTTGGATTCAGACCTCTGAGTACTTTCCAATAAATCAAGTTTCACGTCATGAGAATCCTCATTTCTCCAGAAATAATTCTTCAAATTTCAAACTGGTTAGAATTTTAACTGGAGAACCCTTTGGAGGAAAATTATGAAATTTTGCTGGGATGTTCACCAAAATATACCAGAGCTACAATAAAAATTTCAAATCCATTTGATCAAATTTGATCCACCTAATGGTGTGATTAATAAAACTGTTCCAGAGAAAATAGAAAATGTCCAGAAACATTTTCAGAATTTCTCTGAAAATTGTTTAGCTCATATATTTAGCTAGGAACCTTCAAATTAAGTGAGACCAACTCTATTAGAACCCTCTAAAAATCTAGTTTACATAAAGTCATGGCTTGCTCCATGAAAATCCCTAGAACACCCTAAGAGCTCCAATTAAGTCAAGTACATAATTATTTGTGGAGAGCTAAAATGAGCTTTGCTGCCAATGAAACTTGGCCAAGTCCCTGTTTAGGTTGTAACCAAACCACAGTAAGAATTTCAGAGTCATTAGGTCTGTCTAGTAAGACTTATAGTCTTCACAAGTTTAAATTCAATTCAAATGCATTTAAATTGATCCATATACATATTATCTCATGTAGTCGCTAAGGTTGAGGAGGAACCCGAAGTTTTAGACTTCGTCACTCCGGAAGAGCAGCTAGCTTACGACCAAGAGCAGCAAGGCAAGCTCCGGTTTGCATTAACCTTTTTACAATTTTTTACTGTTTTGAGAACTTACTTTGAGCACCCACTTACTTCTTGCATTAGAGTCTTGTTTGAAACCCAAATGCATAGCCAAGAAAACCCTAGGTTGGGATTAGGTTTGAAAACCTCGTTAGCAACTGCAATGCTAAGACAGTGTAGGATTCGGTACAAGTCGAGTAGTTGGAACTACTCGTGAGAATAGGCTAGCGGCACATCGCTCGGGTAAAGATAGCAAATGAAACACATGGCAATAAAAATTAGACCGAGCGGAGAGTAAAGGCAGCAGGACTTTGGGGCCTGGGTGCCATAGCTCCGCTTGTGTCGATTGAGGACCGAGCCGTGTGCGGGCCTGTTGAACAAGCTAGAACAGTACCGAAGACCTACCGGCTATATGGGAACCGGGAAACCGATGTAACTCGGGTAGCTGGGTGTTGAGGCATAGCTGGTCGTTCAGAGGGTAGGTTGAGAGCTCGAGGTGTAAATCGGCTGGCGGCACTGTGGATGCGCGCGCAGATACCTCTTGCTCGGGACGATTGGACTGGTTCAACATTTGGCTGACGGGTGAAAGATGGTTGCGTATGACGTCCGTGATGGTTGCTGTAGGCAACATCAAGTACGGGCGTACGTGACGGGTTATTCGGGTAACCCTGCAGGTGTAAATCGATTATAACCGCCATCCCTCGTGGTCAGTGAGTACCACTTGTTCACTGTACCGTGACGTAGAAAGAACAGGCTAGATTTATGTTAAAAGTTTGCTGTTTTGAAAGATTTACCTTGCTTGTTAATGTCTTGTTGTATTTTAGAGCTAATTAAAGTTCTTTTCAACTTTGGGCAAAGTACATGAGAGAAATGTGTTTCTTTTTTTGATTGCGGCTCTCTCATGTGCCTTAGCGTAAGGTTCTCCACCACCTGCTGCTAAAACATTGAAAGTAAGGTTCAACTAATTAGGCGAGTCCTTTGCAACTTATTTTACCTCATGTACCCAAAACCCATTCATGTAGAAGTTTCATGTATAGGGGAGACGGGTCAGACTTGCTGAGCCATCGTGCTCACTGCTTGTGTTTGAAGCTTTTGCAGGGGTCTATGAGGAAGGGACTCTCGAGGAGGAGATGGAACCCCAGGAGGGGAACCCCCTCGAGTGGGAGTCGTGCACGCCGCAGTGTTAGTGTGTGTGCGTGCTAGCGGGGACACGTTCACGGGCTGAACGTGAACTCGATGCATAGTCTACGCCCGTGAGTGTGGACTGGACTATTTTGTTGTAAAAATGTTCATAAACTGGTTTATGTAATAAAACTTTGCTTCCGCTTTGTATCTTTGACGTGCGTTATCCAGTGCTGTGCAATGCAGCACCCCTCAGCATGATCCTGGCTCGACAAGGCTGATGGGGTCGTGTCATGAACACGTTTAGATCAGTCGCATACACGGTTTCTTTAACAGATCGATTTTCTGTCGAGGGGGTTTTTGTTGCTTCCGCTAAAAAGTTTAAATCTACCATTCACCCCCTCTGGTAGCTTTTCACATGCTCTTCGATCCTACAATTGGTATAAGAGCCACGGTGCTCTAATATTTGTGATTTGCACGTGTTTTGACTAATCATCATGGAGAAATACTCCACAAAACCTTGTCTGTTCAGTGGCATTGATTTTCAGGTTTGGAAGGCACGTATGGAGACTTTCATCCAGGCGCAAGGCTTCGCAATATGGGAAAAGGTGTACAAGCCTTATGACGTGCTGCCAAACAATCAAGTCACGGATATCAACATGAGAGATGTCGACAACAACAACAAATCATGGAACTTGATCATACAAGGATTAACTCAAAGTGACCTTGATCGTGTTGCACACCTTCGATCTGCATACGATGTGTGGAAAGCACTTTGTGACTACCATGAAGGATCCAACACGATCAAGGAGGTAAGACAAGATATGTTCAAGAAATAATACATGCGCTTCGAGATGCAACCCAGTGAGTCAATCGATGACCTCTTTGCTCGCTTCAATAAAATTCTCAGCAACTTGCGTAGTGTCAACGTTAATTTTTCAGATGCTGCAAATACTAGGCGATTACTAAGTGCTTTAGACATGTCAATTTGGGAGATGAAAGTTACATCTATTCGTGAATCTACTGTCATGAGTACACTTACATTAGATGTGCTATATTCTAAGTTAAAAACTCATGAAATTGACATAATATCACGTAAGAACCCCAACAAGTCTCTTGCATTTGTTTCACATTGTGACATGTCTAGCTCTAGTCAATCTTCATTTTGTGGTATACTGTGACGCCCGGTCCCGTAGAACACGGAACCCAGCTAATGCATATGTGTGCCCAGGATGCTCATCACACATACACATGTAATCCACAAACTGAATTCAGAATATAACCACGAATAATAGGGTTTAAGTACTTTATTACATCAATCTCTAACTTATTCTTGCAGCAGAAGTCTCTAACTTATTCTAGCAGCGGAAGTCTCTAAACGATAGCGGAAGCAACTAAACAGCAGCGGCTCCATCTCCAACTCCACAGGCAAGCTGATGGTAGTTCGCACACCTAGTACTCCACATGATCTTCAAAGTACTCTTCTCCTGTTGTTGATGTTTGTATGATAATGCAAGGGTGAGTACATGTCTTACTCAGCAAGTGCCGGAAAAGTATGACATGTAGCTTACAGCAAGGTAGGGAATAAAAAGGCTCATTGCATAAAGCAAAGTTTATTTCACAGACATGATAAAAACAGCAACTATCTTTGAGTGAATTTAATCCCAACATATATTTAAGTAAAACAGCGACATACCTCCTTCATAATTCATCACTTTTCATGTCTCAACAACCATTAATCTTTCTCAACTTTATCTCATTGCTCATATAACCATCACATGTTCATATCCATCTCATGATCATATATCCGAAACCAAACTCCTTGTCATGACTCAACAGTCCTGAAACCAATCCCAATAACCATACCATAACCATAATGAAATAACCATCCCGAGTTTCCATCCCAAATTTCCCATCTAATCATGTGAGTTGGCCAGGCGCTTGTGACCGTAAGCACGGCTATCATGATAGTTTTACACTCTTAAGAGGTGGCACCACTTTACCCACAAATTTGTGATTTCGTCACCCGTCGGCAACTGCAGAACCTTCATTATACCAGTACACAACCATCGGTGTATGGCCAAGAGATCACAAAATAGCCTTTACAAAGGGGCTACTAGATGTATGGACTCACTAATGTTTCACCAGCAGGCTCGAATCACCATTCTCCCACCTACGGGCCCCCTCTTGTGCAGTGCAGTTCCCAGGGCAGTCCTCTCTCGACTCCCATTCCCCGCGCCTTCCACGGTCCATAGCAATCTAGCAACTTACCTAATTAGTCAGCTAAGCCGCACCCATATTTGGCCTTGTGGTGGCACTGTTTTCCTGGCATGTGCTGGCATGAACCGGTCCTTAGATCTACGGCAAGTAAACCACCATCTCACTCTACCACATCCATGAACCAAGATTGCCTAGATCTCCCCCGATTCATGTTTGTTATCATCATCAAGTTCTTATTATAACTATTCATATGAGTGCAGTAGCTAGACACGTTCTATCTCGCTTCCCATATCCCGTAGATTAGCGAAGCAAAAAGGAAAACGATCATACCCAACTCATTAACTTTCCCGACGACAAGGATGGTTAACAAAACTAGTAAACTCCTATAAAAGGATGTCCCATCAAGTTGACTTAAGCATACATTTTTTCGCAAACAAAACAGTTTCCAAAACATGGGATCAATATGGTCAAGGGGCACTTGCCTTACTCCTGTGGCTCTTGTTGCTCACATGTCTCGAAGTCCCGGTGCTGTATTTCTTCGTAGATGGCTTTCTGAGCTTGTCCTTCTACTCACAACCACGCACATACAAAATTATAGCAATCAAACATCATGCACAAACTTTATTCAAGATGCAATGGTGCAAATCCTATGATGCTGTTTTATTAGACCAGTTTGTACGTGTCCTTGCATGTTTTACTGGGCTTGCATTGGGTTTTATGGTGAACAAGGCTGTAAGATTCAGTTGTGGACGTGGTGATGATCTTGACTCAAGATCTAGATCAATTCCACCGTCAAAAACCGATCAACACGTGATTTGTCCACACGAAACAGCTTATATTCGAAGGGAACAAAGAAAACAGATGCGAAGAAATCGCGACGATGTCGTAAGATGGGTATGAAGACCTACCTCACTTCTCTTTGGTAATGGGGCCTTCCTCCTAGCAATGGCAGCAGCGACGGCGAGGCGCGACGGCGCTTGTCGGCGGGCTCACCGGCGACTGAACACCAGCGAAGGGGGTATAACTCGGCGAGTTGGAAGCTAGGGTCTCCAAGTCGTCGACTCAGGAGGTGGAAAATAGGTACGTGGTTGTGGCCAGGGGGTTTTGGGTTCTATTTATAAGAGGTGGAAGAAGAGTCCTACTCCGATTGGATTTGAAATAAGAGTCCTATTCAATTTGTTTTCGATCTTAACAACTTATCTCCAATTGATTTGGTGCGGTAGAAATCATGGAAATTGTGTCGGTTTCCTCAGTACCGGGTATTACTGCACGCACAGGAGAAAAACCGCTTAAGGATCTCGTCACCTCCGCAGGGCGAGCTCCGGAGGCACCACGTTTCCAGCGGGGGCCAGGCCTCCCTTTTCCTCAGAGGCGAGCTCCGGGTGCGCAACGTGTCTGACGGGGCGGGGCCTCCCTTTCCTCGGAGGCAAGCTCTAGGGGCGCCATGTGTCAGTGCCGGACCTCCCCTCTCCTCGGAGGTGGGCTCCGAGAGTGCCACGTGTCCAGCAGTGCCGGACCTCCTTTCTCCTCGGAGGCGGGCTCTGAGAGCGATACGTGTCCAGCAGCGTCGAACCTCCCTTCTCCTCGGAGGTGAGCTCCGAGGATGACACGTGTCCAGCAGTGTCGGACCTCCCTTCTCCTCGGAGGTGAGCTCCGAGGATGACACGTGCCCAGCGGTATCGGACCTCTCGGAGGCGAGCTCCGAGGGTGACACGTGTCCAGCGGTGTCGGACCTCTCGGAGTCGAGCTCTGAGGGTAACACGTGTCCCATGGGGCCGAACCTCATCCCTTCCGCAGGGGTGAGCTCCGCGGGCGACACATGTCCCGTGGGGCCGAACCTCATCCCTTCCGTAGGGGTGAGCTCCGCGGGCGACACGTGTCCCGCGGGGCTGGGCCTCGCTTTTTCGCAGAGACTAGCTACGAAGTCAACACGTGTCCAGCGGGGATGGACCTCGCCCCTTCCTCAGAGGTAAGCTCTGAGCATGCCATGTGGCCAGCAGTGCCGGACCTCACCTCCCTCTTGCAGGGATGAACTCCGAAGGCGCCACGTGGCCAGCGGCCGCGGGAAGTGTCGACAGCGCTCCTCGGCGAATTGGAATTGGCTCTTTTCAGCTATCTTTCTCATATTTTCATGATTTTTTCCCATTTCTAATTCTTTTATAATGTTTTTATATATGCAATGCATGAATATGAAATTGAGAGTGTTACAAACTTACCCCCCTTAAACTGAATCTCGCCCTTGGGATTCAATAGAGTAGAGAATAGGTGAGGGAATTCTGCCTTGAGGTCTTCCTCACGCTCCCATGTAACTTCGGCTTCCGTATGATGGCTCCATTGTACCTTGCACCAACGGATCACTTTGTTCCTTGTGACCCTTTTCTTCACGTCCAAAATTTGGACAGGGTGCTCTATGTAGGTCAGATCTACTTGAAGCTCGGGCTCATCCATTGGTACTTGTTCTTCTGGTACTCTCAAGCACTTCTTGAGCTGGGATATGTGAAACACGTCATGCACGTCGGAGAGGTGCGTTGGGAGCTCTAGTTGATAAGCTACCTCTCCTCGCTTGCCCAAAATCTTAAATGGCCCGATGTAGCGAGGTGCTAACTTGCCTTTGATGTTGAAACGTCGTTGGCCACGGATAGGCGATACCTTAAGGTACACGAAGTCTCCTACTTCGAAGGTCAACTTTCTTCGCCTATTATCCGCATAACCTTTTTGTCGTGACTGAGCAGCCTTCAAGTTCTCCCGTATTGTTTGGACTTGCTTCTCGGCGTCTTGCAGCACTTCGGGTCCAAACACTTCGTTCTCTCCGGTCTCATTCCAGAACAGCGGCGTTCTACACCGTCTACCATACAATGCTTCGAAAGGTGACATCTTCAAGCTGGCTTGATAGCTGTTATTGTATGAGAGCTCAGCATACGGCAAGCTCCTATCCCAACTACGCCCATGTTTTAAGGCGCAGGCTCTCAACATGTCTTCCAAAATCTGGTTTGTCCTCTCAGTTTGCCCGTCGGTTTGCGGGTGATAAGCGGAGCTGAAATCCAGTCGTGTACCCATAGCTTCATGCAGCTTCTTCCAGAACCTAGAGGTAAATTTGGTACCCCGATCTGAAACTATCCTCTTCGGAACTCCATGACGACACACGATTTGCTCCATGTACAGCTCGGCTAGTTCTATGACGCGGTACGTGGTTCTAACAGGAAGAAAATGGGCTGTTTTCGTCAATCGGTCCACAATAACCCAGATGGAGTCGTAACCCGACCTAGTATGTGATAATCCGACGATGAAATCCATGCTGATGTCTTCCCACTTCCACTCGGATACTTTCAATGGTTGCAACAGTATAGCGGGTCTTTGATGTTCGACCTTCACCCATTGGCACGTGTCGCATAAGGCAACATACTAAGCTATGTCCCTTTTCATACCATCCCACCAATAACAAGTTTTCAGGTCCTTGTACATCTTTGTACTGCCGGGATGTATGGAATAAGGTGAGTCATGTGCCTCCTTTAATATCGTGTCACGGATGTGCTTCACGTTAGAAACACAAATACTTTTTCCTAACCAACGCGTACCCTTCTCATCTTCCTTGAAATCCTTTTCTATGCCATGTCGGATTCTTCCCAAGATTTCCTCATCCGTTGCTTGGCCATCTTTTATCTCTTGTTCCAGCGAAGAATGGAGTTCCATCACTTCCATCTCGTTCAAGAACCCGAGATGTAACCGTTCGAACTCCTTGCACAGCTCGAGCGGTAGCTCCCGAACCGTGAGTTGGTGACATGCTCCCTTTCGGCTCAATGCATCAGCTACTACATTGGCCTTTACGGGGTGATAGTTGATTCCAACATCATAATCCTTGATGAGTTCCAACCATCGACGTTGCCTCAAATTCAAATCCGTTTGGGTGAATATGTACTTGAGGCTTTTGTGATCCATATAGATCTCACATCTGTGGCCAAGGATATAATGTCTCCAAATCTTCAAGGCATGTACCACAGCTGCGAGTTCCAAGTCATGTGTGGGGTAATTCAGCTCGTGTTTCTTTAGTTGTCTCAACGCATAGGCTATCACTTGTCCTTCTTTCATGAGCACACATCCAAGCCCTTGTCTTGATGCGTCACAGTATATGTCGAAACTCTTGCTCACGTCCGGCAATACCAAAACCGGCGCTGTGGTTAGCCTTTTCTTGAGCTCCTCGAAGCTTTCTTGACACGCTGGTGTCCACTGAAATGCTTTTCCCTTCATTAGCAATTCAGTCATAGGCTTCGCTATTTTGGAGAAATCATTGATGAACCGGCGATAGTATCCAGCCATCCCAAGGAAACTCCGAATGTCCCTCACGTTCTGCGGTTGGTTCCACTTTAGAACATCTCCCACTTTTTCGATATCAACCGATACTCCTTCCTCGGAGATAATGTGGCCTAGGAACGATATCTCCTTTAGCCAAAATTGACATTTGCTGAACTTGGCATACAATTGATGCTCTCGCAGTTTCTGCAATGTCAACCTCAAATGTTCTTCCTCGCTTTTCGAATATACCATGATATCGTCGATGAAAATCACGACGAACTTGTCCAAATACTCCATGAAGACCTTATTCATGAGGTACATAAAATATGCGGGTGCATTCATTAACCGAAAAGACATAACGGTATATTCATACGAACTATACCATGTTCGAAATGCAGTCTTGGGTATGTCGGAGGGCTTAATCTTCAGTTGGAAGTATCCTGACCGAAGATCAATCTTGGAGAAAATTCGAGCACCTTTCATTTGGTCAAACAGGTCCTCTATACGGGGCAGCGGGTATTTATTCTTGATCGTCACCTCATTGAGAGACATATAATCCACACACATCCTTTGGGTCCCATCCTTCTTGTCTACGAAGAGCACGGGGGCTCCCCATGGTGACGAGCTCGGGCATATAAAACCCTTTTCTAGCTGCTCCTGAATTTGCTTCTTAAGTTCCACTAGTTCATTAACGGGCATCCTATATGGCCTCTTCGCTATAGGCGCAGTTCCAGGTACTAAATCAATGGCAAACTCAATGTCCCGGTCAGGTGGCATACCTGGAAGTTCTTCCGGGAATACGTCCGAATATTCTTTAACCAACGGAATGCCTTCCAATGTTGCTTCTTCGACGTGGTTCAACGTTGCCTTCTCGGTTGCCGGTTGGGCTGACTCGAACTCAATACGAGTACCGTGCTCATTTGTCAACTGCACGCTCCTCTCAGCACATTGGATCACTCCGTTGTGCTTGCTTAACCAATCCATCCCAAGTATTATATCAAGCCCTTGAGAATCCAAGACAATAAGGTTGGCAAGGAAGTCTACCCCCCTTATTTTATGGTTTACTTTCGGACATACTATATTAGTCCTCATCTCCCCACCGGGAGAATTAACCAACATAGTATATTTCATGTGTGATATGGGCAGATTATACTTGGCAACATACTTGGATGATATGAATGAATGTGATGCTCCGGAATCAAATAAAACAGTAGCTGGGTTGGAGTTGGCAAGGAACATACCAATCACGACATCCTCAGCCTGTTGCGCCTCCTCAGCGGAGACATGATTCACGTTGCCATGAGCGTAGTTCTGCTGTCCACGGTTACCTTGATTAGCTCCTCCGTTCGGCCATGGGTTCTGCTTGGGCGCGTTGGTTGGCTGTCCAAGGCCTTTCCTCGGGCACTGACTTGCAAAGTGTCCCGTCTCTCCGCATGAAAAGCATGCCTCGTTGCCCAAGACAGCAGGAACGTAGGGGCGTGGGTGGTTTTGAGCATAGGCGCCCATGTTGGAGCGGGGCGCGGAAGGCAAAGGCACACCAGGTGCTTGCACAAAAGGAAGTTGCTGCGGTGGTGGATTAGGGCGAGGTGGGTTTGCAGGGCGGAAAGTAGAAGTGGCTGGGGGCATGAAACGGGGACATACATTGCTCCCTTGTGGCTGGTATGGCATCTTCCTCTTGCCCTCTTGCTCGATCTCACGGATCTTGCTCTCAACCACTATAGCTTTGTCAACTAGCTTCTGGAAGTTTGCATAGTCATTGTTGAGCAGTTGAACTTGGATCTCATTGTTCAACCCCCTCATGAACAAGTATTGCTTCCTTTGATCTGAGTTGACATCTTCTGGGGCATACCTTGAAAGCTGCGTGAACTTGTTGAGGTACTCATTCACGCTCTTCCTGCCTTGGTGGAGACCTTCGAACTCTTGCCTTTTAAGCATCATGACTCCAGCAGGAACGTAATGAGAGCGGAAACTCTCCTTGAACTCAGCCCAAGTGATAGTCTCCTGGTCGACGTGAGCATTGCAAAGAGCGTCCCACCAGTCAGCGGCTGCTCCCATTAGTTGGTGCGATGCGAAAAGAACTTTCTCCCGGTCATTGCACTGAACAATAGCAAGCTTCTTCTCCATGGATTTCAACCAATCATCAGCCTCCATGGGATCATTAGCTTGTGCAAAAGTAGGCGGTCGAGTCCTCATAAACTCTCCCAATCCGTTGTGAGCCGGCGGTGGTGGCGGTGGTGGTGGTGGTGCAGGAACGGGTTAGGATTGTGGTTGTTGTTGGCTTGCAGCTGACCCGAAGTTTGGATCATAGTTTGCATGAGATGGTTCTGAATAGCCATCAACCGTTCAAGGTTATTTGCATCAGCCCCAGGGTTAGCATTCTCAGGAACTTCATCATGGCCATCCTCTTGTGGTTCATGGTTGCCACGGATGTTCCTCCTTTGGCGGTTGGCGTTTTCCCTCACCATCTGTGAGAGAGAGTTGAATAGAATAGAAGTTTAGGTTGATCCCCCTAACTATATGCATCAAGGGGTATGAACTAAATAACTTCTTTTATTAGTGAGGATGTGAACAAGTGACGAAACACTTCACATCTCTCTATTATGTGTGGATGTGGACCTTCACCGAAGCGTGCCACAACTCACACTAAGCACACAAACACAAACAATCATCACAAAAGTTCAACACACCACTCCTATTTACGCTTATTCAATGGGAGTCCTAAACTTAATCATGTGAACTGGTGCTGTTCCCGCCGTGTGACGGAGGTGGTCCATCGGACACCTCAATGGGGTTAAGTGCACCCCCACATGATAGTGAACGAGTACTCGTGCTCCGGATCACCAGCACCTATAAATAGGACATGAGAAATTTTAGAGGAGAAAACAACTCCAAAACTTCAGAAGTTATGGAGCGAGGAAGCAAAGGTGTGGCTGTCCAAAAAAAAAGGGAGAAGAGGGGCTGAAAATAGCACTTTGCGGTGGCTGAATTGACAAGTGCAGCAGCAAGCAGTTTTTCGAAAATAGCAGTTTAGAGGAGTGTTCCTATGTGTTTTAGAGTGTCCATTCTATATAGGCTTGCGTCCTACGGTCAATGTGGTTCTGATGCCAATCTGTGCATTCTGCCTAGGCTTGGGTCCTATGGTCAACGTGGCTCTAATACCAATCTGTGACGCCCGGTCCCGTAGAACACGGAACCCAGCTAATGCATATGTGTGCCCAGGATGTTCATCACACATACACATGTAATCCACAAACTGAATTCAGAATATAACCACGAATAATAGGGTTTAAGTACTTTATTACATCAATATCTAACTTATTCTTGCAGCAGAAGTCTCTAACTTATCCTAGCAGCGGAAGTCTCTAAACGATAGCGGAAGCAACTAAACAGCAGCGGCTCCATCTCCAACTCCACAGGCAAGTTGACAGTAGTTCGCACACCTAGTACTCCACATGATCTTCGAAGTACTCATCTCCTGTTGCTGATATTTGTATGATAATGCAAGGGTGAGTACATGCCATACTCAGCAAGTGCTGGAAAAGTATGACATGTAGCTTACAGCAAGGTAGGGAATAAAAAGGCTCATTGCAGAAAGCAAAGTTTATTTCACAAACATGATAAAAACAGCAACTATCTTTATGTAAATTTAATCCCAACATAATATTTAAGTAAAATAGAAACATACCTCCTTCATAATTCACCACTTTTCATGTCTCAACCAACCATTAATCTTTCTCAACTTTATCTCATTGCTCATAATAACCATCACATGTTCATATCCATCTCATGATCATATATCCAAAAACCAAACTCCTTGTCATGACTCAACAGTCCCGAAACCAATCCCAATAACCATAACCAAATAACCATCCCGAGTTTCCATCCCAAATTTCCCATCTAATCATGTGAGTTGGTCAGGCGCTTGTGACCATAAGCACGGCTATCATGATAGTTTTACACTCTTAAGAGGTGGCACCACTTTACCCACAAGTTTGTGATTTCATCACCCGTAGGCAACTGCAGAACCTCCATTATACTAGTACACAACCGTCAGTGTATGACCAAGAGATCACAAAATTACCTTTACAAAGGGGCTACTAGATGTATGGACTCACTAATGTTTCACCAGCAGGCTCGAATCACCATTCTCCCACCTACGGGCCCCCTCTTGTGCCATGCAGTTCCCAGGGCAGTCCTCTCTCGACTTCCATTCCCCGCGCCTTCCACGGTCCATAACAATCTAGAAACTTACCTAATTAGTCAGCTAAGCCGTACCCATATTTAGCCTTGTGGTGGCACCGTTTTCCTGACATGTGCTGGCATGAACCGGTCTTTAGATCTACGGCAAGTAAACCACCATCTCATTCTACCACATCCACAAACCAAGCTTGCCTAGATCTCCCCCGATTCATGTTCATTATCATCATCGAGTTCATATTATCATTATTCATATGAGTGCAGTAGCTAGACACGTTCTATCTTGCTTCCCATATCCCGTAGATTAGCGAAGCAAAAAGGAAAAATGACCATACCCGACTCATTAACTTTCCCGGCGACAAGAATGATTAACAAAACTAGTAAACTCCAATAAAAGGATGTCCCATCAAGTTGACTCAAGCATACATATTTTAACAAACAAAACAGTTTCCAAAACATGGGATCAATATGGTCAAGGGGCACTTGCCTTGCTCCTGTGGCTCTTGTTGCTCACGTGTCTCGAAGTCTCGGTGTTGTATTTCTTCGTAGATGGCTTCCTGAGCTTGTCCTTCTACTCACGACCACACACATACAAAATTATAGCAATCAAACATCATGCACAAACTTTACTCAAGATGCAATGGTGCAAATCCTATGATGTTGTTTTATTAGACCAGTTTGTACGTGTTCTTTCATGTTTTACTGGGCTTGCATGGGGTTTTATGGTGAACAAGGGTGTAAGATTCAAGTGTGGACGTGGTGATGATCTTGACTCAAGATCTAGATCAATTCCACCGTCAAAAACCGATCAACACGTGATCTGTCCACACGAAACAGATTCTATTCGAAGGGAACAAAGAAAACAGATGCGAAGAAACCGCGACGATGTCGTAAGATGGGTACGAAGACCTACCTCACTTCTCTTTGGTGGCGGGGCCTTCCTCCTAGCAATGGCAGCAGCGACGGCGAGGCGCGACGGCGCTCTTCGGCGGGCTCACCGGTGACTAAACTCCGGTGAAGGGGGTATAACTCGGCGAGTTGGAAGCTAGGGTCTCCAAGTTGTCGACTCAGGAGATGGAAAATAGGTATGTGGTTGCGGCTAGGGGGTTTTGGGTTCTATGTATAAGAGGTGGAAGAAGAGTCCTACTCCGATTGGATTTCAAATAAGAGTCCTATTCAATTTGTTTTGGATCTTAACAACTTATCTCCAATTGATTTGGTGTGGTAGAAATCGTGGAAATCGTGTCGGTTTCCTCAGTACCGGGTATTCCCGCGCGCATAGGAGAAAAACCGCTTAAGGATCTCGTCACCTTTGCAGGGTGAGCTCCGGAGGCGCCACGTGTCCAGCGGGGGCCGGGCCTCCCTTTTCCTCAGAGGCGAGCTCCGGGTGCGCCATGTGTCTGGCGGGGCGGGACCTCCCTTTCCTCAGAGGCAAGCTCTAGGGGCGCCATGTGTCAGTACCGGACCTCCCCTCTCCTCGGAGGTGGGCTCCGAGAGTGCCACGTGTCCAGCAGCGCCGGACCACCTTTCTCCTCGGAGGTGGGTTCCAAGAGCGACACGTGGCCAGCAGCGTCGGACCTCCCTTCTCCTCGGAGGTGAGCTCCGAGAAGGACACGTGTCCATCAGTGTCGGACCTCCCTTCTCCTCGGAGGTGATCTCCGAGGACGACACGTGTCCAGCAGTGTCGGACCTGTCGGAGGCGAGCTCCAAGGGTGACATGTGTCCAGCAGTGTCGGACCTCTCGGAGGCGAGCTCCGAGGGTGACACGTGTCCCGCGGGGCCAAACCTCATCCCTTCCGCAGGGGAGAGCTCCGCGGGCGACACGTGTCCCACGGGGCCGAACCTCATCCCTTCCGCAGGGGTGAGCTCCGCGGGCGACACGTGTCCCACGGGGCTGGGCCTCGCTTTTCCGCAGAGACTAGCTCCGAAGTCAACACGTGTCCAGCGGGGCTAGACCTCGCCCCTTCCTCAGAGGCGAGCTCCGAGCCTGCCACGTGGCCAGCAGTGCCGGACCTCACCCCCCTCTCGCAGGGATGAACTCGAAAGGCGCCATGTGGCCAGCGGCCGCGGGAAGTGTCGACAGCGCTCCTCGGCGAATTGGAATTTGCTCTTTTCAGCTATCTTTCTCCCATTTTCATGATTCTTTCCCATTTGTAATTCTTTTATAATGTTTTTCTATATGCAATGCATGAATATGAAATTGAGAGTGTTACATATACTTTCTTTGTTGTCCTCTCTAACCCTTGAATAGATTGAAGAGTTTCGAGAGGAAGAACTTGCACTCATCTCTACTCGTTTCTCAAAAACATTTCAAAATGTGAGAACTAGAAGGAGAAGAAGTGCCGGATCTCAACGATGCTTCGAATGTGGTAAGACAGGACATTTTTGTACGGATTGACCTAACCTTTCAGGTCCTACTACCCATGATGAAAAGCAAACTAGGACGAAGCACTCCTCTGCAAACAATAAGAAAAAAGAAGGGTTTTATAGGACGCCAATTGGTAAGTTTTATCTCCGCACTTCAAGAACTTGGCTCGAGCGATGTGGACATTGGAAGTGACGAAGATGAAGATAATTTGGTAAACTTATGCTTCATGTTGGGCAAGTCAAGTTCAAGTATGGAGGAGGCAGAACACAACAGCGGTAATGAAGAGGTATGTCCTACATGCGAAGAAATGTGGGATGCTATTGTGAAGGCCCGGCCCTGGAATCGCAGTGGGTGGTGCCGTGCGATGCGGCACCCAACAGCATGCACGAAAAGAGGCGTAAGAAACATAACGACACCATTTTGTTACTCAAGGTAATTTATTTTACAATATAATGTACACACGCAGCGGAATTTAAAATTTGCTGGACAAACTACTCACTCTCGACCCTATCTACGCCGAAGAGAAGTCGTTCAGCCCGTGAACGCTTCCTACTAGCTTCACCAAAGTAAGGCAGCGGCTAGGTTTCCGATGAGTTGAACGAACCGTGAGGTTCGTCGTCTCACCGAACAACCCTCTTCATAGCAGGCATCCTGCTACCTGCAAAAACAACTTAGAAGCAACCGTGAGCACTAAGGCTCAACAAGACTTACCCGTCAATCCTAAACATGCAACTCTACATGCAGGGGCAGTAAGAAAGTAGGCATAGGAATTTGCAAAATGCATCTTGATTAAACTTGATCCTTAAATTCAGATTCTTTTAGCCTTCATTTTAGTGGTCCTCACGCCTCACAACATCGGAAGTCCACAATCAAACAAGAAACGCTTATCCCGATGTTGCTAGCCTAAGGTGGAAATGAAATTTAGTTGGCTCTATATCTACTTCAGTCAAGGTTCCAATACAGTGATTAATTCACAAACAACAAGTTAATAGACTTAGTTCCTCTTCTTACTAAGTCACGGCGCAGTGGGCAAGTATGCTCAATCCTCTTCCGCGAGCGACGGTGATTCGAATCAATAACAACCCGGAATACACGACACATACACCCGCCTCGAAAGACTCTCTCAAGAGCTCTTTCTTACGTTGTATGCAGCAACCTTTCACACGACACCCCGACATAGAAAAACGCTTCGCGCCGAGCAGGATGGTCCTCTACGCGGACATGTCGAAGTTGCCCGCTAAAGGATTTACACCTCCCGCCTTCTCAACGCCATTCCCACGCGAAGGATGAGTTTCTATATCACGGTCCATCGTGTTACATCGGTTTCATGGGTCCCATACCCCACTATATATCCGGTACAGCTCAATCTTGTCCAGCAGGGCCGCATACATACGGTCCTTAACCGACACGGACGGGGCTACCACCAACCTCCACATTTGCCTTACCATCCCGGTCCAGGCCAAATGTGGTCTCAAGCATTGTCACACCCATCGCAGGTCGAGACCAACCTTGAGCGCTCCATCCTACAGGAACATCCCCGTCCCCATCTCATATTCATGAGGGTGCTCTTATCATTTATCTCTCGCGAGTAACTCCATTACTCGAACTTTCTCGCGAGTAGCTTTTTACTACTCGACTTCTACCGAGCTAGCTACAACATTAGCCTAGCATCTAAAACGAGGCAAAGCCTACACTAAACCTTCTAATGAGGGATGTAATAGGCATGAAAGTGGGTTTCAATCATCCTAGACATAATGCACTCAAGTCTAATAAACATGATGTGAAGTAAAGTAAAATTTAAAACGGTAACGATATGCAAACCGGGGCTTGCCTTGTTCAATGGTTTTGTTAGAAGCTAGAAGTTATTCTTCCTCCGGAGAATCCGCCAAACTCGTCACGAGATGGAGATCCTCGCTGCAGAGTCGAGTCCTCGTCGAACGGCGACGTCACGTGCTATTAAGATGATTTATGCACATGTATTCAAAATCAATTTAGAAAATGATTCAAATCTGTTGTACAGTTAACTCACACATAAGAGATAAACGACAGCAAGGTTTCTGTTGTTGGATCTGCAACCTTAGAGATGATGAAAGCTAGGGTGAAAAGAGATACTAATAATCACCATGTGATTAAGTCCATTATATGAACACTTAAACCTAAAAGATGGTAGCTCAAGTTCCAGAGGTCCAATGAAGCTGAGAATTTAACCACAGCCTCTATGGAAGATATTTAGGCAGTGTGCAAAGATTGAGCTCATGAAATGGCTCAAGGTGATCACAATAATTCCTTATGTGGTTTTCACTAATCTGCCTTTACCCCCTAGATATTAAGCATTCCTATGCTGCAAAGTAGACTTTTTGTGAAATACAAAATGTCCTGAGTCCATAGGAATTGGTTTTACAATTTTTGGAGTTTCCTACATGGAGATATGGATTTTTCAAAGAATGGGGAAAAGCTTAAATTGTCTCTGTTCATTTTCCTATTTTTCAGAGACATAAGGAATAAACACATCATTTGACCAAGCAAATGAGGTCCAATGCCTCTGAAATTTTTACTGGAGTTCAAGGAATTTTGGAAGAATGTCCTGTCCAAATTTGGGAATTTTCCAATAAACAGAACTCCTGTAAAAATTCATACAAAGTTTTACTTAAATGAATTAATGAGCCAAATCCAGGGATTTTCATACACATTGGTCTGCACCCCTGGATAGTACTCTTTTAGAGGAATCCAACAAAATTTGTTTCACAATTTTTAGACACTTCTACACAAAGTTATGGCCCTCTAAAGTTTGAACTAGAGTGGGGAAATCTGGAAAATGTTTAAATGCTGACAGTGGGTCCCACCTGTCATCCCTAACCTCCAGACCCGCGCCCAACAGGGCAGTGGCGGCCCACTCCGGCGAGGTCGCCGGAAAACAAGTTCCCAGGCACCTCCAGACCCCCTGCTGGCCGCCACCCATATTTCCCCACGCTGAACACGTTGGTGAGGTCCCCGGCGGCTGAAACTCGCCGGAAAATAGGGCGCACCGGCCACAGCAAACCCTAGAGCTCCGGCGAGGTCTTGCAAGGTGAATTCTCCATCAAATGGTCGGTTCTTGGGCTCTACAGCACCAGAGGATCATGTAGAAGACCGGCATGAGGTCTAAACCAGCTGGAGATGGCTCTAAACCTATCGGCACCGTGCACCCGATAGGGTCCAGCGGCATACCCTCTAAAAGAGCTCGGACTGCTCACCCTACACTCAATTTCTTGGTCTAAAATCGATGGAGGAGGTGTTATAGGCAGTTAACAACCTGTGTGTGAAGTTTGAGACCCAACAAACATGAATTGAGGACGAATTTTACAGTTCCTTACCTCAAGGTCCGTTTCTGCCGCCCGGGAGAAAAACTTGAAATTCTCCCTCTATGATCAATGGCTGGGGCTGAGCTTTGGAGGTGAGAAACTAGACTTGTTGGTGCACAGATGGGGTGGCTTGCTTGGGTGTGATCCATTCTGGTTTGGGCTGTCCACGGCGTCCAGTTTTTGGTTGCCTGGGTTTGAACTCGGGAGCAGAGAAACTTTGCTGCTTCTAGGCGCCAGCAAGCATGGAACAGCGGAGGGAAGTTCACAGCCGGCTAGAGCACTCAGGGAAGAAGGTTTTCTCTGTGGGGAGCTCGAGCAAAGGCTGCTGGTTTGCTGGGGCGATCAGAGAAAACAGAGGGAAAGTGGCTGCTGTTTTTCTTCTCGGGAGCAGATGCACGGGAACGAGGCAGCACGGGGAGGAAGCAAAGTAGCCCTGTTGCACTCGCTGTGGGGAGGATCAGATCGAGCAAGCAAGCAGGAGCTGGAGCTGAGCCACCGAGCGTGCCCAGCTGCTGCTGTCGAGCGTGTGTGCCTCCGGGAGGAAATAGAGTCTGCTGTTCAATTGTGGTGTATGACATGTGGGGTCCACAGCCACAATTCTCCCTCTTATCCCCCATTTCAATTTAAATTAGCAAACGGGCTCCGAATTTGATCAAACTTGGAGGATAGGTTAAAAGAATTATGAGGAACTCAAATCTGAAATCAGATTTTGAAATTGAGTATGTTTGGTTCGAAATTCAAATTTAAGTTTGAATTTGAACGTGCCCTCATTTAATCCTCGGAATAAATAGTATATGAAACCTAAAATTCTCCAAATTTGAAACTTAGGCTCTTGAATACAGGAGAAATGCATCTATGCTCTCACATATAGGCCTTTGTACAATCTGAATAGGAATCCTTTCAAAAGAATTCAAATTGCATTTAAATTTCCTCCACTCTACTCATAGAGAAGGTGCACATGAGTTAGAGTTTTTGGGAGTCTAATTCTTTCCCCTAGGTTAACATGTGTTGAGCATGGGCTAGAGGAAATTTTGAACTCCCTCACATGTCCATTTGTGTGTTCATCATTTCATGTGACACAATTATAGCCTTTCTTCGCCTTAACTTTGTTTTATGAGCTGACATCAAACTTTACACAAGTTAGGGCTGTTACATTCCTCCCCCCTTAAAAGAATCTCGTCCCGAGATTAAAAAAAGAAAGAAGAAGGGAGAATGGCTACTGGCCATATGGTACAAACAAGTCGGGAAAATTTAAACGGAGAAATTCCTCGCTTTCCCACGTAGCTTCATCAGCGGTGTGGTTGCTCCACAAGACTTTGTAAAATCGCAATGTCCGATTTCTTGTGGCGCGAGTCTTCTCGTCAATAATCTGTATCGGATACTCAGAATAAGTGAGATCCGGTTGAAGATCCTCAATGTTCTCCATATGAACTGCGGTTGGGTACTTAAGACATTTCCGCAGCTGAGAGACGTGGAAAACATTGTGAATACCCGAAAGTGACGCCGGTAGCTCCAGACGATAGGCCACGGGTCCGCATATCTCAGTGACAGCAAATGGCCCGATGAATCGCGGAGCAAGCTTTCCCTTCACTCCAAACCGATGAACCCCTTTCATCGGAGAGACACGAAGATACACATGGTCCCCGATGTCGAAGTGAAGAGGTCGACGTCGTTTGTCTGCATAACTCTTCTGCCGAGATTGAGCAGCCTTTAAATTGGCTTGAATCACTCGCACTCGTTCCTCGGCTTCATTCACCAGATCAATCCCGTAGACCACTCTCTCGCCGGACTCACACCAATTTAGTGGTGTGCGGCACTTCCGGCCTTAAAGAGCTTCGTGCGGGGCCATCTTGATGCTGGATTGATAACCGTTATTATATGAGAATTCTGCTAACGGTAGATGGTCATCCCAATTCTTCCCATGATTGATGACACATGCCCGTAGCATATCCTCCAGAATCTGATTTATCCTCTCCGTTTGACCATCAGTTTGCGGATGATACGCTGAACTCCGAATTAACTTGGTTCCCAAGGAAGCATGCAGTTGCTCCCAAAATCTGGATACGAACAACGCACCTCGGTCAGACACGATGGTGCGGGGAACCCCGTGTAAACACACGATTCTTGAGATGAACAGCTCCGCATACTTCTTTGCCACATATTTTGTATGGACTGGAATAAAATGTGCTGTCTTGGTCAAACGATCGACGATTACCCAAATAGAATCATGCTTGTTGCTGGTCATGGGTAAACCGACGATGAAGTCCATGCTTATGTCTTCCCACTTCCATGCTGGAACCTTTAGCGGTTGAAGTGGTCCGGCTTTCCGCATATGGTCGGCTTTAACCCGCCGACACGTATCACACTCGGATACGTACTTCGCAATCTCTCTTTTCATCCGTGTCCACCAGAACTTAGATTTTAAGTCTTGGTACATCTTGTTGCTTCACGGATGAATGGAGTACTTGGATAAATGTTCCTCATCCAATATCTTCCTCCGCAATTTCATGTTTCGGGGTACAACTATACGGTTGTTAAACCATAGAGTACCCTTTTCATCCTTGCGGAACATCTTCAATTCACCGCTGTCCACTCTCCTCCAGATATGAGACATACCTCTGTCTCTCTTCTGAGCCTCTACAATCTCATCTCGGATTGTAGGAATAAGAGCAAGGTTGAACAGCGATCCGTAGGGAACTAAGCGCAGGCTTGGTTCTCCTTCTTCATGTGCAGCCATGGCTAGATGGTGAACGTGAGCTTTCCGACTAAGTGCGTCGGCAACCACATTCGCTTTACCCGGATGGTAATGAATTTCAAGTTCATAGTCCTTGATCAATTCGAGCCATCTTCGCTGCCTCATATTCAGTTCTTTCTGTGTGAAGATGTACTTCAAGCTTTTGTGGTCAGTATAGAGATGTACTAGATTGCCTAGTAGATAATGTCTCCACATTTTCAATGCTAAGACCACTGCAGCTAGTTCAAGGTCGTGCGTCGGATAATTCTGCTCATGACCCCTGAGTTGTCGAGATCCATACGCGACCACACGTCCATCTTGCATCAACACACAACCCAAAGCAGTGCCAGATGCATCACAATAAACATTAAACGGCTTCGTAGTGTCCGGCTGGGCCAAAACTGGAGCTGTAGTGAGATACTTCACTAAAGTTTGAAAAGCTTGTTCGCATGAATTGCTCCAATCATACTTGGTGCTTTTCTTCAACAGCTCCGTCATAGGTTTAGCGACTTTGGAGAAGTTTGGAATGAATCTCCGGTAATAGCCCGCTAAACCTAGGAAACTCCTCACTTCATGAACAGATGTTGGAGATTTCCAATTCAGCACTTGCTCGATTTTACTTGGGTCCACAGCAATGTCTTCCTCTGAAATAATATGCCCAAGAAACGGCACTTTGCGGATCCAAAACTCACATTTACTGAACTTTGCATATAGCTTGTGATCCCTCAAGCGTCGGAGTACAATATGCAAATGTTCAGCGTGTTCTTCTTCTGACTTTGAATAGACCAAAATGTCGTCGATGAAAACCACGACTAACTTGTCTAACTCCGGCATGAACACAGAGTTCATGAGATACATAAAATGAGCTGGAGCATTGGTCAATCCAAAGGACATGACAAGATATTCATAAAGACCATATCTTGTTGAGAACGCCGTCTTAGGTACATCTTCTACCCGGATCTTTATCTGGTGATACCCGGACCGAAGATCCATCTTGGAAAATACCTTAGCACCCACTAGTTGATCGAACAAAATGTCAATGCGCGGTAGTGGATACTTATTCTTGATAGTGACAGCATTCAGTGGACGATAATCTACGCACAGTCTCAAAGTCTCGTCCTTCTTCTTCACGAAGAGTGCGGAACAGCCCCAAGGTGATGAACTTGGGCGTATAAAACCTTTGTCCATGAGGTCATTCAGCTGCTCCTTCAATTCTGCTAGCTCCTTTGGTGCCATTTTATATGGTCGCCGAGAAATAGGTGTTGTTCCCGGTGCAAGTTCAATCTTGAACTCAACATCACGTTCGGGTGGCATGCCCGGCAAGTCTTCGGGAAACACATCTGGATATTCACATACCACTGGAATATCCTCAAGTTTAGGAGCTTCAATCTGATGCACTGCTGCAACTTGTTGTGATGGATCCACAAGATTCAATGTGTTGCAACCGTGTATTGGGGAATTCAGTTGGACAGTTCGAGAGCTGATGTCAAAGATAGCTCCATAATGTGTCAACCATGACATCCCCAAGATAATATCAATCCTTTGGCCTTTGAGTATGATAAGGCTCGCAGGATAGATGTTTCCACCCAAACATAACGGTGCTCGAGAGACCATCTCATCTGTTGATATCTTGCCTCCGGGTGAGCTGATATGAAATGGATGCTTAACTGTGCTAAAGGGAAGATTATTCTTCAGCACATAGTCTCTGCTAATAAAATTGTGGGTGGCTCCGGAATCAAACAACACGAAAGTGGGCTGTTCATGTAAAGTGAACATGCCCGCCAAAACTGGTTCGCCTTTAGTAATATCCTCAATAGCAGTGTAATTAACCCTGCCAGCTTTTGAACGATTCTTCCGTGAAGGTTCACGGTGCTGATCTGAGCATTGACGGGACAACACACGAGTGTGGCCCTGCTCAGCTCCACGATGGTTTCGTGCTGTGGAAATCCTGTCCTCTCTACTAACACGAGGTGGAGATAATTCGTGCGTAGCTGGTTGCGGTAGGGTTGCACGAATAATTTCTGACCGCTGCTGTTGAGGTGGAGGCTCATAAGTGATCAACTCCAGCCGTGGTTGTGAGAGTTGCACCACAGGCTGAATTTGTTGCCTAACTGGCGAGTAATACCGCACTCGATAGTTCGGACGAACCTCGATGTTACCATCCGGCGGTATACTTCTTTTCAGTTCCGCTTCACAACAAAGATGCATGTCTTCCTTAATGATAGCGGCATTTACCAACTCATTGTAAATACCATTATTGAACAAGGTCACTTGTTCCTTAAGTTCGACATTCAAACCTCGGAAGAAATACTCGCACTTCAATGCTTCCGAGTCAACCATATGAGTTGCGTATTGCATCAAGTCTTCAAACTCCTTGAAGTACTCGTACGCACTCCTTTCTCCTTGCTTTAGCTCCAGAAAATCTTGATACTTTGTTCGAAGAATTCCCGAACAAATGTAACGTGCCTGGAAAACATCCCGGAATTCATCCCACGTCACTCGATGACCTTCAGGAAGAGTAGCGATGTACTCCGCCCACCAAGCTCCAGCAGCTCCGTGGAGTTGTTGAGCGGCAAATAGAGTCTTCTGATATTCATCGCACTCAAGCGTATCGAACTTGGCTTCAATACATTGAAGCCAATGAGCCGACTCCAACGGTTCTTTCGCTTCCGAGAAAACCGGTGGTTGTCTTGCTAGAAAATCCAGATAAGTGCTTGGCGGAGGATTTTGCTGTAGTGTCTCCTGTCGTATGCTTTGTCGCACCAACAGATCCAGAGACTCAGCCATCTTTGCCAAGATTTCTGCCAATCCGGTTGATGATGTCGGCACTTCTTGTCGTGGCGAATTACTTTCGCCATGACTCGACTCACCAACCTCACTCCTGGAATGAGCACGATCCATGCTGCAAGAGTGAGCAATTTACGATTAAAATTCAAAGTTTAAACTCAACTTGAATTGAAAACATAACCGTAAAAGCATCACATCAATATTGCAGCATTACACAAGCTAACTAGGGTTCGACAATACTGAAATCTATCAAATGTGAGCAAGTTTGTCCAAACCCTTAATTCCAACAGTAGGACAAACTGAAAAATAACTCAAGAATATGTTACGGAGCTTAGAGAAGTGTAAAACATCCCTGTCCACAACAAGTCCCAAGCTAAATGGCAATAAGCACTACTCTATTCAGAATGACCAACTGGTCTTAATCCCAGAATTTGAATATGAAGATGGCAACTTCATGTCTCAAGTTGCATATTAAAGTTATAGTTAACTTCAATATCTTTCCAACGAGTATTCATTTGCCTTCATATAAGTTCTGGATCAAAAGTTGTGATATTTCAAAGTTAACAAAAATCTGGAACAATTTTGACAGCACCTCCTTTGAAAGTGGCTGTTTTGTCCGCAAGATTTCATCACTTTAAACTCCAAATCTGGAGAAACTTTGAACTACAAAGTCATAGCATATATCACAAGCTTTCCCATGGTGTCTTACTTGACCCTTAGAAATTTTTTCTACAGAATGTTATGGTCGAAGTACAGAAATTTCCAGAGAGCAATTTGTGACTGCCCTGTTTTTGGGCAGTTCACACTCCTCTGAGAATTTCATCAATTTGGAGGGTGATTCTGATCTGGAGTTCTACTGCAGAGTTGTGGAAGACTTCAATAGCTTTCCATAAATGTATCACTCACCTCCATTGGTTCAACCAAACAAAAATTATGCCCTGTTCAACTTCAGCAAAGATTCTGCCGGAAACAGGGGAGGTTTATTCCTAAGTCTTTGTGAAGAAATCTATACTCCCAATTGACTCTTAGTTCAATATAGGAGTTCATCACCCCCTAATAGAATCCTAGACTCCAAATTTACTCTTTTTCTTTTCAAACCTTCATTTTCATGCAGTTCAAAACACATCACGGTACTACGTTGCCTCACCAAATTAAAATCCTAACCGGCTTTATACCGGCTTGTACGTTTCAAATGGTGGCACTAAAACGATCATTCACAAACGTTTTCTACACGACATGTTCTAACGTGGTTAAGGTACCTGCAGAAAATCACTCAATAATGATGCACACATTGGTTTATCATTTCAGGCAGGTCCATATCATAGTAAAAACATACGCCCCGTATCATTGCCATACGGGCCGTCCTTGAGTCAAGCCACGTCTCAAGGTACATGATCGGGTTATTTACCACCCGACGGGGGCTCCACACCTTTGCAATAAAGCACACCGGTGGAACAGCGCTTTCGTAAGTCTCATAGGACATGAAGAGTCCTAGAGAACATACTTCGTGTTACAAACCACACGATGGGGTCTCCTCCTCTTGCCCCTGGGTTTGCGCACTAGAGGCTAGTGCCATTCATATGTCTCTAAGATATGAAGAGTCTTAGAAAACATATTCACTTCCCGTCCATTGCTGAACGGGACATCCCACACTACTTTCCTCGTATGGGTGAGCTAACCGAAATTGATCCGCTTTCGGTGGCGTTCCTTACCATTCTTACCTCCACGTAGATGCGTCGTTACAGAATTGAAATACTGAAGAGTAACACACTGTTAGCTTGCCACCTTAAGTAACTATGCTAATAATACTCCTTATGTGGGCATACTATACGTTCCTCACTCGTATACCCCTAAGTTTTCGAAAATATGCTCTTTTTATGCGTGCTATCCCCAATGCGGCTCTGATACCACGTCTGTGAAGGCCCGGCCCAGGAATCGCAGTGGGTGGTGCCGTGCGATGCGGCACCCAACAACATGCACGAAAAGAGGCGTAAGAAACATAACGACACCATTTTGTTACTCAAGGTAATTTATTTTACAACATAATGTACACACGCAGCGGAATTTAAAATTTGCTGGACAAACTACTCACTCTCGACCCTATCTACGCCGAAGAGAAGTCGTTCAGCCCGTGAACGCTTCCTACTAGCTTCACCAAAGTAAGGCAGCGGCTAGGTTTCCGATGAGTTGAACGAACCGTGAGGTTCGTCGTCTCACCGAACAACCCTCTTCATAGCAGGCATCCTGCTACCTGCAAAAACAACTTAGAAGCAACCGTGAGCACTAAGGCTCAACAAGACTTACCCGTCAATCCTAAACATGCAACTCTACATGCAGGGGCAGTAAGAAAGTAGGCATAGGAATTTGCAAAATGCATCTTGACTAAACTTGATTCTTAAATTCAGATTCTTTTAGCCTTCATTTTAGTGGTCCTCACGCCTCACAACATCGGAAGTCCACAATCAAACAAGAAACGCTTATCCCGATGTTGCTAGCCTAAGGTGGAAATGAAATTTAGTTGGCTCTATATCTACTTCAGTCAAGGTTCCAATACAGTGATTAATTCACAAACAACAAGTTAAGAGACTTAGTTCCTCTTCTTACTAAGTCACGGCGCAGTGGGCAAGTATGCTCAATCCTCTTCCGCGAGCGACGGTGATTCGAATCAATAACACCCGCCTCGAAAGACTCTCTCAAGAGCTCTTTCTTACGTTGTATGCAGCAACCTTTCACACGACACCCCGACATAGAAAAACGCTTCGCGCCGAGCAGGATGGTCCTCTACGCGGACACGTCGAAGTTGCCCGCTAAAGGATTTACACCTCCCGCCTTCTCAACGCCATTCCCACGCGAAGGATGAGTTTCTATATCACGGTCCATCGTGTTACATCGGTTTCATGGGTCCCATACCCCACTATATATCCGGTACAGCTCAATCTTGTCCAGCAGGGCCGCATACATACGGTCCTTAACCGACACGGACGGGGCTACCACCAACCTCCACATTTGCCTTACCATCCCGGTCCAGGCCAAATGTGGTCTCAAGCATTGTCACACCCATCGCAGGTCGAGACCAACCTTGAGCGCTCCATCCTAAAGGAACATCCCCGTCCCCATCTCATATTCATGAGGGTGCTCTTATCATTTATCTCTCGCGAGTAACTCCATTACTCGAACTTTCTCGCGAGTAGCTTTTTACTACTCGACTTCTACCGAGCTAGCTACAACATTAGCCTAGCATCTAAAACGAGGCAAAGCCTACACTAAACCTTCTAATGAGGGATGTAATAGGCATGAAAGTGGGTTTCAATCATCCTAGACATAATGCACTCAAGTCTAATAAACATGATGTGAAGTAAAGTAAAATTTAAAACGGTAACGATATGCAAACCGGGGCTTGCCTTGTTCAATGGTGTTGTTAGAAGCTAGAAGTTATTCTTCCTCCGGAGAATCCACCAAACTCGTCACGAGATGGAGATCCTCGCTGCAGAGTCGAGTCCTCGTCGAACGGCGACGTCACGTGCTATTAAGATGATTTATGCACATGTATTCAAAATCAATTTAGAAAATGATTCAAATCTGTTGTACAGTTAACTCACACATAAGAGATAAACGACAGCAAGGTTTCTGTTGTTGGATCTACAACCTTAGAGATGATGAAAGCTAGGGTGAAAAGAGATACTAATAATCACCATGTGATTAAGTCCATTATATGAACACTTAAACCTAAAAGATGGTAGCTCAAGTTCCAGAGGTCCAATGAAGCTGAGAATTTAACCACAGCCTCTATGGAAGATATTTAGGCAGTGTGCAAAGATTGAGCTCATGAAATGGCTCAAGGTGATCACAATAATTCCTTATGTGGTTTTCACTAATCTGCCTTTACCCCCTAGATATTAAGCATTCCTATGCTGCAAAGTAGACTTTTTGTGAAATACAAAATGTCCTGAGTCCATAGGAATTGGTTTTACCATTTTTGGAGTTTCCTACATGGAGATATGGATTTTTCAAAGAATGGGGAAAAGCTTAAATTGTCTCTGTTCATTTTCCTATTTTTCAGAGACATAAGGAATGAACACATCATTTGACCAAGCAAATGAGGTCCAATGCCTCTGAAATTTTTACTGAAGTTCAAGGAATTTTGGAAGAATGTCCTGTCCAAATTTGGGAATTTTCCAATAAACAGAACTCCTGTAAAAATTCATACAAAGTTTTACTTAAATGAATTAATGAGCCAAATCCAGGGATTTTCATACACATTGGTCTGCACCCCTGGATAGTACTCTTTGAGAGGAATCCAACAAAATTTGTTTCACAATTTGTGGACACTTCTACACAAAGTTATGGCCCTCTAAAGTTTGAACTAGAGTGGGAAATCTGGAAAATGTTTAAATGCTGACAGTGGGTCCCACCTGTCATCCCTAACCTCCAGACTCGCGCCCAACAGGGCAGTGGCGGCCCACTCCGGCGAGGTCGCCGGAAAACAAGTTCTCAGGCACCTCCAGACCCCCTGCTGGCCGCCCCCCCATATTTCCCCACGCTGAACACGTTGGTGAGGTCCCCGGCGGCTGAAACTCGCCGGAAAATAGGGCGCACCGGCCACAGCAAACCCTAGAGCTCCGGCGAGGTCTTGCAAGGTGAATTCTCCATCAAATGGTCGGTTCTTGGGCTCTACAGCACCAGAGGATCATGTAGAAGACCGGCATGAGGTCTAAACCAGCTGGAGATGGCTCTAAACCTATCGGCACCGTGCACCCGATAGGGTCCAGCGGCATACCCTCTAAAAGAGCTCGGACTGCTCACCCTACACTCAATTTCTTGGTCTAAAATCGATGGAGGAGGTGTGCTAGGCAGTTAACAACCTGTGTGTGAAGTTTGAGACCCAACAAACACGAATTGAGGACGAATTTTACAGTTCCTTACCTCAAGGTCCGTTTCTGCCGCCCGGGAGAAAAACTTGAAATTCTCCCTCTATGATCAATGGCTGGGGCTGAGCTTTGGAGGTGAGAAACTAGACTTGTTGGTGCACAGATGGGGTGGCTTGCTTGGGTGTGATCCCTTCTGGTTTGGGCTGTCCACGGCGTCCAGTTTTTGGTTGCCTGAGTTTGAACTCGGGAGCAGAGAAACTTTGCTGCTTCTAGGCGCCAGCAAGCATGGAACAGCGGAGGGAAGTTCACAGCCGGCTAGAGCACTCAGGGAAGAAGGTTTTCTCTGTGGGGAGCTCGAGCAAAGGCTGCTGGTTTGCTGGGGCGATCAGAGAAAACAGAGGGAAAGTGGCTGCTGTTTTTCTTCTCGGGAGCAGATGCACGGGAACGAGGCAGCACGGGGAGGAAGCAAAGTAGCCCTGTTGCACTCGCTGTGGGGAGGATCAGATCGAGCAAGCAAGCAGGAGCTGGAGCTGAGCCACAGAGCGTGCCCAGCTGCTGCTGTCGAGCGTGTGTGCCTCCGGGAGGAAATAGAGTCTGCTGTTCAATTGTGGTGTATGACATGTGGGGTCCACAGCCACAATTCTCCCTCTTATCCCCCATTTCAATTTAAATTAGCAAACGGGCTCCGAATTTGATCAAACTTGAAGGATAGGTTAAAAGAATTATGAGGAACTCAAATCTGAAATCAGATTTTGAAATTGAGTATATTTGGTTCGAAATTCAAATTTAAGTTTGAATTTGAACGTGCCCTCATTTAATCCTCGGAATAAATAGTATATGAAACCTAAAATTCTCCAAATTTGAAACTTAGGCTCTTGAATACAGGAGAAATGCATCTATGCTCTCACATATAGGCCTTTGTACAATCTGAATAGGAATCCTTTCAAAAGAATTCAAATTGCATTTAAATTTCCTCCACTCTACTCATAGAGAAGGTGGACATGAGTTAGAGTTTTTGGGAGTCTAATTCTTTCCCCTAGGTTAACATGTGTTGAGCATGGGCTAGAGGAAATTTTGAACTCCCTCACATGTCCATTTGTGTGTTCATCATTTCATGTGACACAATTATAGCCTTTCTTCGCCTTAACTTTGTTTTATGAGCTGACATCAAACTTTACACAAGTTAGGGCTGTTACAGCTATTTCTCGTGCCACTGTTATAGTTAAGAAAAAGGACAAAAATCTTAGAGACAATGCTGTTTAAATTGAGTCACTAGAAACTGAAATTAATCGTTTGAATTTTTTGGTTCCTAGTGATGATTCTTGTTCCTCATGTGATTTAATATATGAACAATTGTCCTCTCTAAGAAGTGCACATACCTCCACACTTGATAAACTTGAGTTAGAGATTGAAAATAACAGAGAGCTTGCTGCACTTAATGATAAAAACTTGAGAGATGCTTGTTGTTCTACAATTGATTTGCATTGTTCTACTTGTGTTAATAAAGAAACTACAAGATGTTATGAATGAAATTTCTATATTGAACAATGCTTTACGTTCTCATGAAGTTAAGTATTGTTCCAATTGCAAACTAAAAGGAAAAACTTCATGTCAAAACTGCCTAGACTTGTCTAAGAAACTTGTTGACATGAATAGGACACTAGAGCGGTTTTATAATGGGAATATGAATCTGAACTTGCTGTTGAATTCTTCTAAATCTTGCAATGAGAAAACTGGTTTAGGTTTTGATTCCCATGCTCATGCTAAATCACATCCACCTAAAATTGTAAAGTCAATAGGAATTGGTTTGATTAAAACAGTTCCTGAACAAAAAGAAGTGGTTTTTAAATCTGCAGGAGTGTTGTCTCATTCGGTTTCAGATAAACTTGTTGTCTGCTCATCTAGAAATGGACATAAAGTTAAATTTCATTGTACCTACTGTGGTAGAGATGGTCATGACATAGATTTTTGTTATAGACTAGCTAAGAAACATAAAAAGGAAAGAATGATTGCTAGATCACATAACAACCGTGCAAAACCTGTTGCGTGTGCTGAACCGAATGTTAGGAATATGCAACCTGCTGTAATGAGTCAAAAACATGCAAAGTTTGCTTCCAGACCTACTGTTTTTAGTGCTACTCATGTAACACCTCGTAGGTCAGTAGTTGGGTAAAAAATACTCAAACTTTGGCTCATAAACCTGCTTTTTTATTTCAGCCTTTGCGTGTTACTTCTGCTTGTGGCACCCGGTCCCGAAAAACACGACCGAGCTAATGCATATGTGTGCCCAGGATGTTCATCACACATACGCATGTAATCCACAAACTGAATTCAGAATATAATCACGAATAAATAGGGTTTGAGTACTTTATTACATAGACTCATTGTCTCACTCATGAATCTCTAACTTATTCTTGCAGCGGAAGTCTCTAAACGACAGCGGAAATAACTAAATAGCAGCGGCTCCATCTTCAACTCCACAGGCATGTTGACGGTAGTTCGCACGCCTAGTACTCCACATGATCCTCGAAGTACTCTTCTCCTGTTGCTGATGTTTATGTGATAATGCAAGGGTGAGTACATGTCGTACTCAGCAAGTGCGGGAAAAGTATGACATGTAGTTTACAACAAGGTAGGAAATAAAAAGGCTCATTGCAGCAAGCAAATTTTATTTCACAAACATGATAAAAACAGCAATTAAGTCTAGGTGAGTTGAACCCCAATATAACCAAGTAAAACAGCAACATTCTATCATCATAATTCACCATTTACCAAGTCTCATCCAGCCATTAACCTTTCTCAAGTTCATCTCATGCTCATAAATATTCATAACCATCTCATATTCATGTAACTGAAACCAAACTCATTTTCATGACTCGAAACAGTCCCAAAACTAATCCCAATGACCATACCATAACCATATCGAACATCCATCCTAAGTTTTCCCTCTAATCATGTGAGTTGACCAAGTGCTTGTGACCGTAAGCACGGCTATCATGATAGTTTTACACTCTGCAGAGGTGGCACCACTTTACCCACAAGTTTGTGATTTCGTCACCTGTCGGAGACTGCAGAACCTCCATTATACCAGTACACAACCGTCGGTGTATGGCCAAGAGATTACAAAATAGCCCTTACAAAGGGGCTACTAGATGTATGGACTCACTAAGGTTTCACCGGCAGGCTCGAATCATCATTCTCCCAAACACGAGCCCCCTCTTGTGCCATGCAGTTCCCAGGGCGGTCCTCTCTCGACTCCCATTCCCCACGCCATCCAAGGTCCATAACGCTAGCAACACACCTAATTAGTCAGCTAAGCCACACCCATATTTGGCCTTGTGGTGGCACTGTTTTCTTGGCATATGCTGGCATGAACCGGTCCTTAGATCGACGGCAAGTAAACCACCATGTCATTCAGCAACATCCTCGAACCAAGCTTGCCTAGATCACCCCCAATTCCATGCTCATTAACATCATCAAGTTCTCATCATCATTATTCATATGAGTGCAGTAGCTAACCATGTTTTAATTCAGCTTCCCGTAACCCACGGATTAAGCGAAGCAAAAAGGAAAAATGACCATACCCGACTCATCAACTTTCCCGGCGACAAGGGTGGTTAACAAAACTAGTAAACTCCTATAAAAGGATGTCCCATCAAGTTGACTCAGCATACATGTTTTCGCAAACAAAACAGTTTCAAAACATGGGCTCAATATGGTCAAGGGGCACTTGCCTTGCTCCCGTGGCTCTGGTTGCTCAAGCGTCTCGAAGTCTTGGCGCTGTAGTTCTTCGTAGATGGCTTCCTAAGCTTGTCCTTCTACTCACGACCACACACATACAAAATTTACAGTAATCAACCATCATGCACAACTCTACTAAAGATGCAATGGTGTAGATGAATGCCAATCCTGTGGTGCTGTTTTATTGAACCAGTTTGTACGTGTTCTTGCATGTTTTAATGGCTTTCATGGGGTTTTATGATGAACAAGGGTGTAGGGATCAAGTGTGGACGTGGTGATGATCTTGACTCAAAATCTAGATCAATTCCACCGTCAAAAACCGATCAAAACGTGATCTGTCCACACGTAAAAGTTTCTGCTCGAAGGGAGCGAAGAGAACGGATGTGCAGAAACAGCGGCGACGTCGTAAACGAAGACCTACCTCACTTCCCTTTGATGGCAGGGCCTTCCTCCTAGCAATGGAAGCAGCGGGGGCTCACCGGTGACTGAACTCCGGCGAGGGTGTGTGATGAATACATCACAACAGTGGATACTCATATTGATATACAAGGACCAATCACAAGAGGACGAGCACGGTTACTAAATCAGCAGGTGAACTCGTTCCTAACTTCCTACCCATGTGATTTTGAGAATGGATTGCTATTAAATGATTTAATTGTTATTAGGAACCATAGACATGATCAACAAGTAAAGGGAGGAGGATTTGGGGACGTGGAGAATCATATGGGGCGTCCACAAGTTGATGGAAACAGTCACCAACTCGGACTCGAGTTCAACTCGGAGTCCAGGAGCAGTACATCTTAAAACGGACGCTCAGGATGCATACGGACTCCGTTTTTGACGTTCTACATATGTATGGAAATATGAGAAGATAAGCTTTCCAATGGTTCTGGTCCCACATTAAAATTCACCGGGAGTCGATAGGAGTTGTCAAAACAAGTTGAATTCAGAGTTCTGTCCGGTGTTGCACCACCGTATTGGGCTTTTGGGCCTTGTATCCCGTATGAGTCCATTAGGGACGCGTCTAAAGGTCTTATGGTCGAACCCTAGCCTTTAAATACTGCAGCCGCCAGCCATATTTGGTGGGTTTTTCTTAGATAAACAGCCGCCGTTCTACGGTTTGTGTGAAACCCCAACTTCGTGATTTTCAGATCACATCTTCTACGTTCTTGCTCGTGTTCTCGGTTGCACCTGCAGGGATTAGCCTTCTTGGCGAGGTCAAGCGTGTGCTGCACGGTTGATAACCAACGGGGCAGTGGTGTAGTGATTGCAGGGGTGTTCGAACTGCTCGAGTGCCGCGGATCATCAACGTTGAGTTCTCCACCTCAATCGACCTACCTTTCGGAAGATCGGGCCTAAACCACTAATCATTTGGTATCAGATTTCAGGCTGCCCGTGAGGTACTTTGATTTCCCACTAGACTAGTTTTTGTTTTTCATACCTAGAGTCCACAGAAAAAGCCACAAAAAGAACATATCGTGTTACCGATTCCTAGACTATAGTGCCTGCAAGTTTTCGTTTTTCAGTTTTGCATTGTTGAGTTTGCATTCGTGTGGTCGAGTCGTGTTGCTGGTTTAGCTTTGTGTTTTTGGGTCGTAGTTATCATTTTTCTTCCTTGTTTTTCTTGCTGCTCACCTATTCCACAATCCCTAAACAACAAACCGAGCCACCAAGATCATCGGTTTGCCCTAGCTAGTCGCCTTGCGTAAACTCCCGCATCGCCAGCCCTAGAACAGGTCACAAACCATTGTACCAGTCCTCCTTGATTCATCACACAACATCCCATCAGCCGTCGTTGCTAAATTCCGATTGTTTTTCACATCCTATTGCGAGATCTTTTTCAAAACCGAGTTTGAATCAACATAAAAAAACAGTAACTCGGGTAGCCTACCGTAAAACGGCCATAACTTTTGCATACGAACTCAAAATCGGGCGTTTTTTTCAAATTGATCTACTCGAAATTTCGCAACTGATTCTCCACTGCTTCGCCGTGTTCAGCGAAATTTTTTTGCCAAATTCCCCTCAGAAGATAGACTATCCGGCCTCCGAAGTTTCAGCACAAACTTTAAAGAATCTTCCTGATTTTCTATAGGCCACATCTTACATCCAATTGAGCTGCAAAGTTGTGTGCTTCCTATTTTTGTGCTCTCAAGTAAACAAAAAATATCAGAAATATATTAAAAAATAAAAAAATAGTGAAGAGAGCACAAATATTAAAGCATTGACAGCACACACTTGAAACAGTTGGCCTATACACTTGTGCTGTACTTATTGCTTATATCTTCCTGATCTTCTATTTGCCTCTCTACCGCCTTGTGTTGTGCTAGTTCTAGAACACTTGTTAACCAGCAACAGTTCCTACATTGAATACTTATTCAACTTTGTTTTGCTGTTAACGATTTTCTTTGCTTATTAGCCACTATATTGTGCCATCCAAGCTCCACTTTTCCTCTTGAGCAGAACAGGTACCTTTGCAATCACTCCACGCTTCATTGGTTCTCACCGTCCACCGTTTACCACCTGCTGTGTCGGTAAGAACACTTGTAAGAACGTGGTAAGACGCTTGAGAGAGAGAGAAAGATTGTTTTCTTCCTTCTACTTTTCACATTGCCACTATCCTTCGTAGTTGATAGGGATAACATCTTTTTGTTGTCTTTTGTTTACTACTAACAATGGCAGAAGATAAAAGGGATGATGAATGTGTTCAACATGCTGAGTTGCATGACATGATGAGGGAAATGAGAGATATGTTCACCAAAACCCAAGCATCGACAGAGGCGTCATTGACAACCTTGAATCGCCAACTTACTGATCTTGTTGTTCGGATGGATACTCTTGAGGCGCGGCTGCCTCTCGCTAAAGATCGTGAAGACGATGCTTATAATATGGAAGATCATAACAATCAACCACGACTTCCACGTTATCTACGAGGTATGGGAGGTAATAATCGTTATAATTACAATGATCGTCATAACAATTTTAATCGCCCTCTTGATGATCCTTTTGCTAAAGTCAAATTTACTATACCCTCTTTTTCTGGTGCTTATGATGCTGAGGCATATCTTGATTGGGAGATGACAGTAGAGCAGAAATTTAATGCCCACCTTGTTCCTGAACAACATAGAGTTCGTCAAGCCACTAGTGAGTTTAAGGATTTTGCTATCATATGGTGGAATGAACTTGTTAAAACTAGAACTGATCCTCCAACATGGGATAGATTAAAGGAAGCTATGCGCATTCGTTTTGTTCCTCCTTCTTTTCAGCGGGACCTTCACAAAAAATTGCAGCGCTTAGACCAAGGTAACATGTCCGTAGAGGGGTATTATCAAGAGTTACAAAAGGGTATGTTGCGCTGTGGAGTAGTAGAGGACATGGATGATAAAATAGCTCATTTTTATGGGGGGTTGAGCCGTGAAATTCAGGACATGTTGATTATAAGGAATATGATACTGTTAACATATTATTTCAGCTGGCTATGTTGGCAGAAAAAGAATTGCAGGGCCGCCAACAGCAGCAGCAGCACCAACTCATGAGGAGCACATTTACACCGCGTTCGACATCTACACCATCCAAAACAGCACCATCTTCGAGTTTTCCTACTTCCACTACACCATCCAATGGTGGCCAACGAACTTCATCTACTGCTCCATTTCCTCGCGCACCGGAGGGCAGCTAGACGACACCATTCAATCCTACGTCTTTCACTCCTTCCACAAGTCGAACTTCCAATATTAAGTGTCACCGCTGCCAGGGAGTTGGTCATGTGATGAAAGATTGCCCTAGCAAACGAGCATACATAGCACGAGATGATGGAGGGTATGATAGTACTTCGGATGTTGAAGATGAATATTCTCTTGCTACTAACGTTGCAGGACCAAAAGATGACCACTATAGCACAGATGAAGAGGTATTTGGTACTGCAGCAACGGAAAATTATAGAAGCATAATTGTGCAGCGTGCTTTGAGCTCCAAAGTTGAGGCGGATGACAAGCTACAACGACACAATCTTTTTCACATGTTTCTCATCGTCAAGGACTGCCGCGTGCACACTATAATTGATGGAGGCATCTGCAACAACTTGGTGAACACGGATGTGGTCAAGAAACTTGGGTTGACAACAAGAGCACACCCTCATCCATACCACATTCAGTGGTTCAACAACAGCGGTAAGGTTAGGGTAACACAAACAGCGAGGGTACATTTTTCGATTGGTTCTTACCATGATTTTGCTGATTTTGATGTCGTACCTATGGATGCTTGTTCTCTTTTGTTGGGACGTCCTTGGGAATTTGATACGGATTCTATTTATCATGGTAGAACTAATAAATATACACTGATGCATAAAGGAAAGAAAATCACTTTGCTTCCTATGACTCCTGCTGAAATTGTACATTTTGAGAAAAGTAAAACACGTGATGATAAGGCAACAAAATCACTAGACTCTGAAAAACAGCAAGTAATTAAGTTAAAATCACCTTCGTTGCTCACAACTAAATCTGACCTTGCCGATTTATTTAATACCAAGGGGATGTACTACGCTTTAGTATGCAAAGAAGCCATTTTTTTAATTCATGAAGTGTCCATTGCATTGCCCCTGCTGTTGCTAACCTTTTGCAGGATTTTGCGGACGTGTTTCCCCCTGAGATACCCCCTGGATTACCACCTATGAGGGGCATTGAACATAAGATCGACTTGATTCCAGGGGCAAGTTTGCCAAATCGTGCGGCGTACAGGGCGAATCCGGAAGAGACAAGGGAAATTCAGCGACAAGTTCAAGATATTTTGAACCGTGGGTATATTCGTGAAAGCCTTAGTCCTTGTTTTGTTCCTGTTCTTTTGGTTCCTAAGAAAGATGGTAGCTGACGCATGTGTGTTGATTGTAGAGCGATTAATAACATCACCATTCGATATCGTTATCCTATTCCTCGATTAGATGACATGCTTGATGAATTGAGTGGTGCTATTATTTTCACAAAAATTGACTTGCGTAGTGGTTACCACCAAATTAGAATGGCACTAGGAGACGAATGGAAAACTGCATTTAAAACTAAGTTTGGACTTTATGAGTGGTTAGTAATGCCTTTTGGTTTAACTAATGCACCTAGCACTTTTATGCGATTAATAAATGAGGTTTTACGTGCTTTTATTGGAAAATTTGTGGTGGTTTACTTTGATGATATCCTCATTTACAGCAAGTCATATGATGAACATCTTAATCATTTACGTGATGTTTTCAGTGGCTTGAGAGATGCACGTTTGTTTAGTAACCTCGAAAAGTGCGTTTTTTGCACCAATCGAGTTTCGTTTCTTGGATATGTCGTTTCATCGCAGGGAATTGAGATGGATGAGGCAAAAATTGTGGCAATCACTAGCTGGCCAACTCCATCGACCGTCACGCAGGTGTGTAGTTTTCTTGGTCTTGCAGGTTTTTATCGACGCTTTGTGCGGGATTTCAGCACCATTGCAGCAGCTCTCCATGAACTGACGAAGAAGGGAGTGCAGTTTCGATGGGGGCGAACAGCAGCAACAAGCTTTTGATGTTCTCAAATCAAAGCTTACACAAGCACCATTGCTACAACTTCCTGATTTTGACAAGACATTTGAGCTAGAATGTGATGCAAGCGGCATTGGTATTGGAGGTGTTCTCATACAAGGAGGTAAACCCGTTGTATTTTTTTAGTGAAAAATTGCATGGTCCTTCTCTTAATTATTCTACTTATGATAAGGAATTGTATGCCTTAGTGCGAGTTCTACAAACTTGGCAACATTACCTTTGGTCTAAGGAGTTCGTCATACATTCCGATCATGAATCTTTGAAGTATCTTAAGTGCCAAAACAATCTGAATAAACGACATGCTAAATGGATTGAGTTCATAGAATCATTTCCATACATCATTAAGCATAAGAAAGGGAAGGAGAATGTTATTGCAGATGCATTATCTAGACGTTACACCATGCTGTGCCAACTTGATCATAAAATATTTGGTTTAGAAACAATAAAAGGATTATATCCTACTGATTTAGACTTCAAAGATGTCTTTGAAAATTGTAGAGAAGGGAGAACATGGAATAAATATGTACTACGGGAGGGCCTCCTCTATCGTGCTAACAAGCTATGTGTTCCTGCTAGTTCCGTTCGCCTATTACTTTTGCAGGAAGCACATGGAGGAGGTTTGATGGGACATTTTGGAGTGAAGAAAACGGAGGATGTGCTGGCCACACACTTCTTTTGGCCAAAGATGAGACGTGATGTCGAGCGCTACGTGTCACGATGCACTACTTGCAATAAAGCTAAGTCTCGACTTAACCCACATGGTCTTTATATGCCTCTTCCTGTTCCTAGTTTACCTTGTCAGGATATTTCCATGGATTTTGTTTTGGGATTGCCTAGGACTAAGAGGGGGAGGGATAGTATTTTTGTGGTTGTTGATCGTTTCTCCAAAATAGCACATTTTATACCTTGTCATAAGAATGATAATGCCTCACACATTGCTGATTTGTTTATGACGGAAATTATTCATTTACATGGTGTACCAAATACCATTGTTTCTGATCGTGATGCAAAAATTTTAAGTCATTTTTGGAGAACTTTGTGGTATAAATTGGGAACCAAGCTGCTGTTTTCAACCACATGTCACCCACAAACCGATGGACAAACTGAGGTAGTAAATCGTACTCTATCCACTGTGTTGCGGGCTGTTTTAAAAACAAATTTAAAGGGTTGGGAGGATTGTTTACCACATATAGAATTTGCTTACAACAGGTCAGTTCACTCTACTACAAAGGTAAGCCCATTCCAGGTAGTGTATGGTTACAATCCCCGTGCTCCTATTGATTTATTACCTTTGCCTCATTCTGAAACTATAAATTTGGATGCTACACAACGATCTGAATTCATTCTTAAGATGCATGAAACTACAAAGAAAAATATTGAAAGGATGAATGAGAAGTATAGAATTTCTGGTAGTAAAGGTAGAACAGAAGTAAAACTTGAACCAGGGGACTTGGTATGGCTACATTTGAGAAAAGAACAATTCCCTCACTTGAGAAAATCTAAACTTATGCCATGAGCTGCTGGTCCTTTTAAGATTGTTGAAAAGATCAATGACAATGCATATAAGCTTGAGTTGCCTCCCGATTTTGGGGTTAGTCCCACATTTAACATTTCAGATTTACGACCATACTTGGGGGAAGAAGATGATCTTGAGTCGAGGACGACTCCGATTCAAGAGGGGGGGTGGATGATGAGGACATCACAACAGTGGATACTCATATTGATATACAAGGACCAATCACAAGAGGACGAGCACGGTTACTAAATCAGCAGGTGAACTCGTTCCTAACTTCCTACCCACGTGATTTTGAGAATGGATTGCTATTGAATGATTTAATTGTTATAGGAACCATAGAAATGATCAACAAGTAAAGGGAGGAGGATTTGGGGGCGTGGAGAATCATATGGGGCGTCCACAAGTTGATGGAAACAGTCACCAACTCGGACTCGAGTTCAACTCGGAGTCTAGGAGCAGTACATCTTAAAACGGACGCCCAGGATGCATACGGACTCCGTTTTTGACGTTCTACATATGTATGGAAAGATGAGAAGATAAGCTTTCCAATTGTTCTGGTCCCACATTAAAATTCGCCGGGAGTCGTTGGGAGTTGTCGAAACAAGTTAAATTCGGAGTTCTGTCCGGTGTTGCACCACCGTATTGGGTTTTTGGGCCTTGTATCCCATATGAGTCCATTAGGGACGCGTCTAAAGGTCTTATGGTCGAACCCTAGCCTTTAAATACTGCAGCCGCCGGCCATATTTGGTGGGTTTTGCTTAGATAAACAGCCGCCGTTCTACGGTTTGTGTGAAACCCCAACTTCGTGATTTTCAGATCACATCTTCTACGTTCTTGCTCGTGTTCTCGGTTGCACCTGCAGGGATTAGCCATATTGGCGAGGTCAAGCATGTGTTGCACGGTTGATAACCAACGGAGCACTGGTGTAGTGATTGCAGGGGTGTTCGAACTGCTCGAGTGCCACGGATCATCAACGTCGAGTTCTCCACCTCAATCGACCTACCTTTCGGAAGATCGGGCCTAAACCACTCATCAGTGTGTCCAATTCGGCGAGTTGGGGGCTAGGACCTCCAAGTCGTCGACTCGGGAGGATGAAAAAGAAAAGGGGTTATGGCCAAGGAGGTGGTTTTGGGTTCTATTTATAAGGGGAAAATAGGAGTCCTACTCCGATTGGAGTTCAAATAAGAGTCCTATTCAATTTGTTTTGGATCTTAACAAACTTATCTCCAATTGATTTGGTGCGGAGCAATGCGGGAGACATTGTATCGGTACCCTCAGTACCGGGTACTCCCGCGCACAAGAGAAAAATCCGCCTAAGGACCTCGCATCTCCGCAGTGGTGAGTTCCGGAGGAGCCACGTGTCCAGCGGGGGCCGGGCCTCCCCTCTCCTCAGAGGCGAGCTCCGGGCCTGCCACGGGGCCAGCAGAGCCAAGCCTCTCTCCCTCCGCAGGGGCGAGCTCCGAGGGCACCACATGTCCGGCAGGGCCGGGCCTCTCTTCTCCTCAGAGGCGAGCTCCGAGGGCGCCACGTGTCCGGCGGGGCCGGACCTCCCCTCTCCTCAGAGGTGAGCTCCGGTGGTGACACGTGTCCAGCGGGACGGGGCCTCTCCTCTCCTCAGAGGTGAGTTCCGGTGGCGACACGTGTCCAGCAGGCCGGGGCCTATCCTCTGCTCTGAGGCGAGCTCTGGTGGTGACACATGTCCAGCGGGTCGGGGCCTCTCCTATCCTCAGAGGCGAGCTCCGGTGGCGACACGTGTCCAGCGGGGCCGGACTTCCCTCCTCCTCAGAGGAGAGCTCCGAGAGCGACACGTGTCCAGCGGGGCCGGACCTCCCCTCTCCTTACAGGAGAGCACCGAGGGCGACACGTGTCTAGTGGACCCGGACCTTTTCCCTTCCGTAGGGATGAGTTCCGAAGGCGCCACGTGTCTCGCGGGGCTGGCCTTGCCTCTCCTCCGAGGCGAGCTCCGAGGACGACACGTGTCTAGCGGGCTTGGGCCTTGCCTCTCCTCCGAGGCGAGCTCCGAGGACGCCACGTGTCCCGCGGGGTCGGACCTCCCCTCTCTTCAGAAACGAGCTCCTAGGGCGACATGTGTCCCGCGGGGTCGGACCTCCCATCTCTTTAGAAGCGAGCTCTGAGCCTGCCACGTGGCCAGCAGTGCCGGACCTCACCCCTTTGCAGGGGCGAGCTCCGAAAGCGCCACAAGTCCCGCAGGCCGGAGGAAGTGTCGATAGCACACCTCGGCAAATTGGAATTGGCTCATCTCAGCTATCTTTCTCCCATTCCCCACCATTTTTGTGATTCTTTCTCCATTTCTACTTCTTTTAAAAATATTTCTCTATGAAAAATGTATGCAATGCAAGGAAGTGAATTTGAGGGTGTTACAAACCTACCCCCCTTATACTGAATCTCACCCTCGAGATTCGATAGAGTAGAGAATAGGTGAGGGAATTCTGCCTTGAGGTCTTCCTCACGCTCCCATGTAGTTTCGGCTTCCATGTGATGGCTCCACTGTACCTTGCACCAACGGATCACTTTGTTCCTCGTGACCCTTTCCTTCACGTCCAAAATTTTGATGGGGTGCTCCGCATAGGTCAGATCCTCTTGAAGCTCAAGATCATCCATCGGTACTTGTTCTTCTGGTACTCTTAAGCACTTCTTGAGTTGGGATACATGAAACACGTCGTTTACATCGGAGAGGTGCGTTGGCAGCTCTAGTTGATAGGCTACTTCTCCTCGCTTGCCCAAAATTTAAATGGCCCGATGTAGCGAGGTGCTAATTTGCCCTTGATGTTAAACCGTCGTTGGCCTCGGATAGGCGATACCTTAAGGTACACGAAGTTTCCTACTTCAAAGGTCAAACTTCTTCGCCTATTGTCCGCATAACCTTTTTGTCGTGACTGAGCAGTCTTCAAATTTTATCGTATCGTTTGGACTTGCTTTTCAGCGTCTTGCAGCACTTCGGGTCCAAACACTTGGCTCTCTCCGGTCTCGTTCCAGAACAGCGGCGTTCTACACCGTCTACCATACAATGGTTCGAAAGGAGACATCTTCAAGCTGGCTTGATAGCTGTTGTTGTACGAGAATTAAGCATACGGCAAGGTCCTATCCCAACTGTCCCCATGTTTCAAGGCACAAGCTCTCAACATGTCTTCCAAAATTTCATTTGTCCTCTCAGTTTGCCCGTCAGTTTGCGGGTGGTAAGCAGAGCTGAAATTCAACTGTGTACCCATGGCTTCATGCAACTTCTTCCAAAACCTAGAGGTAAATTGGGTACCCCGATCTGAAACTATCCTCTTCGGAACTCCATGGCGACACACGATTTGCTCCATGTACAGCTCGGCTAGTCCTGCAACGCGGTACGTGGTTCTAACAGGAAGGAAATGGGTTGTTTTTGTTAATCGGTCCACAATAACCCAAATGGAGTCGTAACCTGACCGAGTAAGTGGCAATCCGACAATGAAATCCATGCTGATGTCTTCCCACTTCCACTCGGGTACTTTCAATGGCTGCAACAGTCCAGCGGGTCTTTGATGTTCGGCCTTCACCCGTTGGCACGTGTCGCACAAGGCAACATATTCAGCTATATCCCTTTTCATACCATCCCACCAATAGCAATTTTTCAGGTCCTTGTACATCTTTGTACAGCCGGGATGTATGGAATAAGGTGAGTCATGTGCCTCCTTTAATATTGTGTCGCGGATGTGCTTCACGTTAAGCACACAAATACTTTTCCCTAACCAAAGTGTGCCCTTCTCATCTTCTTTGAATTCCTTTTCTATGTCTTGTCGGATCCTTTCCTTGATTTCCTTGATTTCCTCATCCATTGCTTGGCCATCTCGTATCTCTTGTTCCAGCGAAGAGTTGAGTTCGATCACTTCCATCTCGTTCAAGAACCCGAGATGTAACCGTTCGAACTCCTTGCGCAGCTTGGGCGGTAGCTCCCGAACCGTGAGTTGGTGACATTCTCCCTTTCGGCTCAACGCATCAGCTACTACATTGTCCTTTCCGTGGTGATAATTGATTCTGACATCATAATCCTTGATGAGTTCCAACCATCGACGTTGCCTCAAATTCAGATCCGTTTGCGTGGATATATACTTGAGGCTTTTGTGATCCGTATAGACCTCACATCAGTGGCCAAGGATATAATGCTTCCAAATCTTCAAGGCATGTACCACAGCTGCAAGTTCCAAGTCATGTGTGAGGTAATTCATCTCGTGTTTCTTTAGTTGTCTCGACGCATAGGATACCACTTGTCCTTCTTGCATGAGCACACATCCAAGCCCTTGTATTGATGCGTCACAATATATGTCAAAACTCTTGCTCACGTCCGAAAATACCAAAACCGGTGCTGTGGTTAGCCTTTTCTTGAGCTCCTCGAAGCTTTCTTGACACGCTGGTGTCCACTGAAATGCTTTTCCCTTCATTAGCAATTCAGTCATAGGCTTCGCTATTTTGGAGAAATCCTTGATGAACCGGCGATAGTATCCAGCCATCCCAAGGAAACTCCGAATGTCCCTCACGTTCTGCGGTTGGTTCCACTTCAGAACATCTCCCACTTTTTCGGGATCAACCGATACTCCTTCCTCGGAGATAATGTGGCCTAGGAACGATATCTCCTTTAGCCAAAATTGACATTTGCTGAACTTGGCATACAATTGATGCTCTCGCAGTTTCTGCAATGTCAACCTCAAATGTTCTTCATGTTCTTCCTCGCTTTTCAAATACACCATGATATCATCGATGAAAACCATGACGAACTTGTCCAAGTACTCCATGAAGACCTTATTCATGAGGTACATAAAATATGCGGGTGCATTCATTAACCCAAAAGACATAACGGTATATTCATACGAACCATACCGTGTTCGAAATGCAGTCTTGGGTATGTCGAGGGCTTAATCTTCAGCTGGAAATATCCTGACCGAAGATCAATCTTAGAGAAAATTCGGGCACCCTTCATTTGGTCGAATAGGTCCTCTATGCGGGGCAGCGGGTATTTATTCTTGATCGTCACCTCATTGAGAGACCAATAATTCACACACATCCTTTGGGTCTCATCCTTCTTGTCTACGAAGAGCACGGAAGCTCCCCACGGTGACGAGCTTGGGCATATAAAACCCTTTTCTAGGTGCTCCTGAATTTGCTTCTTAAGTTCCACTAGTTCATTTACGGGCATCCTATATGTCCTTTTTGCTATAGGTGCAGTTCCAGGTACTAAATCAATGGCAAATTCAATGTCCCGGTCAAGTGGCATACCTGGAAGTTCTTCCGGGAACACATTTGAAAATTCTTGAACCACTGGAATGCTTTTCAATGTTGCTTCTTTGACGTGGTTCAACGCTGCCTTCTCGGTTGCCGGTTGGGCTGACTCGAACTCAATACGAGTACCGTTCTCATTTGTCAACTACACGCTCCTCTCAGCACATTGAATTACTCCGTTGTGCTTGCTTAACCAATCCATTCCAAGTATTATATCAATCCCTTGGGAATCCAAGACAATAAGGTTTGCAAGAAAGTCTACCCCCCTTATTTTAAGGTTTACTTTCGGACATACTCTATTAGTCCTCATCTCTCCACCTTGAGAATTAACTAACATAGTGTGTTTCATGTGTGATATGGGCAGATTATACTTGGCAACATACTTGGATGATATGAATGAATGCGATGCTCCGGAATCAAATAAGACAATGGCGGGGTTGGAGTTGGCAAGGAACATATCAATTACGACGTCCTTAGCTTGTTGCACTTCCTCAGCGGAGACATGATTAACATTGCCACAAGCATAGTTCTGCTGCCCACGGTTACCTTGCGTAGCTCCTCCATTCGGCTGTGGGTTCTGTCTTGACGCGTTGCTCGGCTGTCCAAGACCTTTCTTCGGGCACTGACTTGCAAAGTGTCCCACCTCTCCACATGCAAAGCATGCTTTGTTGCCCAAAACAGCAGGACGTTGAGGCGAGGGTGGTTTTGAGCATAGGCGCCCATGTTGGGACGGGGCGCAGGAGGCAAAGGCATATGTGGTGCTTGCATGGCAGGACGTTGCTGCGGTGGTTGATTAGGGCGAGGTGGATTTGCAGGGTAGAAAGTAGAAACGGACAAGGCATACTGTGGTGCAGCTAGGGGCACGAAATGAGGACGTACATTGCTCCCTTGTGGCTGGTATGACATCTTCCTCTTGCCCTCTTGCTCGATCTCATGGATCTTGCTCTCAACCACTATAGCTTTCTCAACGAGCTTCTGGAAGTTTGCATAATCATTGTTGAGCAGTTGTACTTGGATCTCATTGTTCAGTCCTCTCATGAACAAGTATTGCTTCCTTTGATCTGAGTTGACGTCTTCGGGAGCATACCTTGACAGCTGCGTGAACTTGTTGAGGTACTCATTCACGCTCTTCCTTCCTTGGCGGAGACCTTCAAACTCTTGCCTTTTTAGCATCATGACTCCAGAAGTGACGTAATGAGAGAGGAAACTCTCCTTAAATTCATCCCAAGTGATAGTCTCTTGGTTGTCATGAGCATTGCAAAGAGTGTCCCACCAGTCAGCGGCTGCTCCAATAAGTTGGTGCGATGCGAAGAGAACTTTCTCCGGTCATCGCACTGAACAATAGCAAGCTTCTTTTCCATGGATTTCAACCAATCATCAGCCTCCATGGGATCATTAGCTTGTGCAAAAGTAGGCGGTCGAATCCTCATGAACTCTCCCAACTTGTTGTGAGCCGGCGGTGGTGGCGGTGGTGGTGGTGGTGGTGGTGGTGGTGGTGGTGGTGGTGGTGGTGGTGGTGGTGGTGGTGGTGGTGGTGGTGGTGGTGGTGGTGCAGGAACGGGGTTAGGATTGTTGAGGTTGTTGGCTTGCAGCTATCCCAACGTTTGTATCATGGTTTGCATGAGCTGGTTCTGCATAGCCATCAACCGTTCAAGGTTGTTTGCACCAGCCCCGGGGTTAACATTTTCAGGAACTTCAACGTTGCCATCCTCTTGTGGTTCAGGGTGGCCACGAAAGTTCCTCCTTTGGCGGCTGGCGTTTTCCCACACCATCTGTGAGAGAGAGTTGGGTAGAATAGAAAAGAGAAGTTTAGATTGATTTCCCCAACTATATGAATCAAGGTGTATGAGCTAAATATCTTCTTTTATTAATTTCAGCCTATATGAGGATGTGAACTCGTGCCGAAGCATCTCACATCTCTCTACTATGTGTGGATGTGGACTTTTGCAGAAGCGTCCCACAACTCACACTAGCACACAAACACAAGCAATCATCACAAAAGTTCAACACACCACTCCTATTCAAGCTACTACGATTTAAACGTTCCTATTACGGCTTATTCAATGGGAGTCCTAAACTTAATCATGTGAACTGGTGCTGTTTTCGCCATGTGACGGAGGTGGTCCATACATGGGCGCACGCCATGGTAAGTGGGCAGTCCATGTAGGGTTAGATTGCGCTGGTGCTCCTAGTCACTGGCATCTTATAGTAAGATATGAGAAACTTTAGAGAAGCAAGAAATAACTCCAAAACTTCTGAAGTTATAGGGCAAGAAAGCAAAGGTGTTGCTGTCCAAAATAAGAGAAAAAGAGAGGGGCTGAAAATAGCATTTTGCGGTGGCTGAATTGACAAGTAAAGTGCAGCAGCAAGCAATTTTCGTAAATAGCAGTTTTAGAGGGGTGTGCCTATGTGTTTTAGAGTGTCCATTCTACCTAGGCTTGCGTCCTACGGTCAACGTGGCTCTGATACCAATCTGTGGCACCCGGTCCCGAAAAACACGATCGAGCTAATGCATATGTGTGCTCAGGATGTTCATCACACATACACATGTAATCCCCAAACTGAATTCAGAATATAACCACGAATAAATAGGGTTTAAGTACTTTATTACATAGACTCATTGTCTCACTCATGAATCTCTAACTTATTCTTACAGCGGAAGTCTCTAAACGACAGCGGAAATAACTAAATAGAAGTGGTTCCATCTTCAACTCCACAGGCATGTTGACGGTAGTTCGCACGCCTAGTACTCCACAAGATCCTCGAAGTACTCTTCTCCTGTTGCTGATGTTTATGTGATAATGCAAGGGTGAGTACATGTCATACTCAGCAAGTGCGGGAAAAGTATGACATGTAGTTTACAACAAGATAGGAAATAAAAAGGCTCATTGCAGCAAGCAAATTTTATTTCACAAACATGATAAAAACAGCAATTAAGTCTAGGTGAGTTGAAACCCAATATAACCAAGTAAAACAGCAACGTTCTTTCATCATAATTCACCATTTACCAAGTCTCATCCAGCCATTAACCTTTCTCAAGTTCATCTCATGCTCATAAATATTCGTAACCATCTCATATTCATGTAACTGAAACCAAACTCATTTTCATGACTCGAAACAGTCCCAAAACTAATTCCAATGACCATACCATAACCATACGGAACATCCATCCCAAGTTTTCCCTCTAATCATGTGAGTTGGCCAGGTGCTTGTGACCGTAAGCACGGCTATCATGATAGTTTTACACTCTGCAAAGGTGGCACCACTTTACCCACAAGTTTGTGATTTCGTCACCCGTCGGCGACTGCAGAACCTCCATTATACCAGTACACAACCATCGGTGTATGGCCAAGAGATCACAAAATAGCCTTTATAAAGGGGCTACTAGATGTATGGACTCACTAAGGTTTCACCGGCAGGCTCGAATCACCATTCTCCCACCCACGGGCCTCCTCTTGTGCCATGCAGTTCCCAGGGCACATTACAGGAATCACGCAAAGAAATGTCGGCTCTATAGCCATCGGTAAGGTACTGTAACCGACGACCATAGAGTAAAGCCGTTGGTTTATCGACGGTCATAGCCGTCGACTCCAGTTCGACGTTCTTAAGGACTTATAGACGTCGGCCCCGATGAACTTAGGTATTAAAGACGTCGGGATACGGAAACCGACTAATTTACTTTGAAAACCTACTAAGATTGTCGGTCTGCCCAAACGGACAGCCATAACACCATAAAGGTGTCGGCCCGTTGGTCCCGACGTCTTTACTGGGCTAGGCCACGTGTGCGCATACGGCAGTTATGACCGTCGTCTTGTCCCAAACCGACGGCCTTACTGGCTTTTTTAAAAAAAATGGCGCCTACTTTCGCTGCCTCCCCGGGTGGGGAGCCTCCCGGCCATACAGGCCACCATACAAGGCACAACCAAAACAGAATAGTCGTAATCATAACCGAAACACAATAGTCATACAGGACACCATACAAGCCATAGTCATTACCAAAACACAATAAAACAACGAGTTCACATAGTCATACAACAAGTAACTTCGATATAACAACGAGTTTACATCCAAATTACTCCAAAGGACCATTGTGAAGATTAATCCGCTTCCATGTCATTGTTTGAACCTCCACCACTTGCACCTCCGGCGTTCAAATTGAGAAAATCATCGCAACCATGAGGCGTTACATGACCGGAACCCTACAAGAAACAAATAAAAGTTAACTTTTCATTAATAGTTACAATTCATATGTCTCAATCTTTCTAAAATTCACAAATGGCCAACTCACATTTGTAATTGATTTAAAGGTATTACCAACTATGTAATTGAATAAGTCGCTAAGTATTCTTCAAATTAGGCTACGCTTTCATTAGAGATAATGATTTAGTAATCATACCGCTGCGGCACCCGGAGGTGTTGATGGCTGACTATGCCCCGAAGCGAAGGGCGACGATGGGAGAACACCTGGGTAAGGCTGCAATCCAGGGGCCAACATTGACATGAATCCCTGAGATTGTGGAGGAAAGGCTTGACCACTCTGGCAACTCTGAGACAAATATGGTTAGTATTTTGTATTATAAGTTGAGTTAATAAGAAATATGGTTATACCTGTGTAGAAGAGCCAACTTGTTGTCCGGGCTGCATCGGACGAGGCATACTGAACTGCAATCCAAAACCACCATGAGGGAAGAACTGCATAAAGTAAAAATATTCAGTTACTGACTTTAACACAAATATGGTAATAACTACACCAACTTAAGTAAAATAGTAGTTTACTTGCGACATCATCTCGAACTGAGCCTGTTGTGGCATACTGAACTGAGTTCCAGTATTGCCTTGACCCAAGAACTACATGAAGTAAATTATTCGTGAGATCTTAAATAGAAACAGTTTGTAAACGAATAATCTATTCAATTGTTTAGATTACAACATACCTGCGCCATATACAAATACTGCATCTGCTGCTGCATCTGTTGCACCTGCATCTGCGTTTGCAGCTGCATTTGCTGTTGTTGTTGCATCTGCAGTTGTTGTTGTTCCACTTTCTCCTCATATTGTCTTAATTTTTCTTTAAATTCCTCCGTCTCTGCAACACGGGATCGACTGGAACTAGAAGTAGAAGACCGTCGTCCCACATAAGCATCGTGCTCCACATAACCGTCGCCTAATCCAAGCCTACAAAAAACACAAATGTGATTAATCGGCGGTAATTAACCTTTAAATAATCATTATCTTTACACGTACCTCCCATGTGGTACGCCTCCGCCGGCTTCGTACGCCGCACCCACATCTAACGGCGCTCTTAGATAATCTACGTCATTTCCATGCTTTTTCTTGAGACACTCAACATATTTTGTCTACAAGAATAAATTAAGTTAACGAGTGGATGCAATAGAAGATAGATCCAGTTCATAGATAGAGAGCACTCAACACACTTACCATTTTTTGTGTTGCCGCCTCGTCACACAACTGCTCTGTACGTTCTAGATATGTGCCTCTGTGCCCCCTGAGGTAAACCTCGATAAAAGAAGGAGTGACATCGGTTTCAGCTTCCTGCAATACCAAAATATAACATCAGTTCAATTAATGCAATTTTTTGAAGCAATGTAAAAGTGATTGTAATAGTTCATACCATTCGTTGTGCCATCCGCACATGTCCTCCGCCCCATAACATTGTAGTCCAGGCTTGCTCTTCCAGTTGCTTCGGTTTCTCTTGGAAATATTTTTGAACTCATTAGATGCCCAGTATCTGCATAGCCATTCCCAAGCTGCCATGTCTACACAGATCCAATCCATACTACTATCCATGTACTCATGCCTCTTCAGATAAATTGTAGCAGCTCGTTTGTTTGTCATGGGCTGACGCAACTTGGTCTTGTAATACACGGTCACAGCCTTGATCCGTGCATCAGAGAAGGAGTCCTTCGTGAGCTTTCTCGCTGACGTCTCGAAAACGGACCTTGCATATGCTTGACTCACACCGCCCTCCAATTCAAATATACTCTGCATAAAACTAACAATTAGTATCAACTAAAATAAGATGCAACATAATTTAAACAATGAAAACAAACTTACCCAAAAAATTTCCCAGACTCTGTCCTGACAAGTATCCGAAGCGCCATATGATTTCAGGGCATAATGATCCCAATTATACGCGGCAATTAGTTCTCCGCCCGAAAGAACCATCCTCGGGTAGCAAAACCGGATGGCATTTCCCAACTCCGTGTTAACACAGCGTCGATGCCCCCTACCATCCCAACCAACCTCGATCCAGCACCTAGTACCCTTTGGCATTATAACTGTCCGCTCATCAGGGTTTTTACTTGCAGTACATAAAAGGTGCCTCCGCAGCCTGTACAAATAACATGAATTAGTTCACAAGAAAACCATTGTATAAGATAGCCTATCAATAATGCGAAAAAAAATACCTGAAGGGGCATCGATCACCCTGCCCAACTTTTGCCTCTTCTAACTCTGCCAATCTTGTCAACCTTGCATCTCGATCCGGATCATCTTCCTCTTCGCCGCTCTCTCCACCCGTACCATCATGTCCATCCTCAGTAGAACCCTGTCCACTGGAAGCACCCTCACCGCCCTCAGGACCACCCTCAGAAGACGACCCAAAGGCATGCTGTTGAGCCTCCTCCGTCGTGCCTACTCCTGAGCCTCCTCCCTGCTCCTGAGCCTCCTCCGAGTACAACTCGTTCTGAAACTCTCTGGCTTGTGAGGGACTCGATATCTGTTGTGTCATACACCCCAGAAGTTGTCTCTGTCTAACTGAAGTCACAGTCGTGCCCTGCAAATGCAAATAAACATGTAACAAATAGTAAACAACTGATTATGACATTAAACTGTATATAAATAAACAAAGTACCTGAAACAAGGACGTGGGATCCGAACCACTACTGGGGTGAGGCGTGGAGGAAGAAGTGTCACTCCGCTTCTTCCCTTTCTTGAAATGCTTCCACATCTACAAAAAGTTCAAAAAAATGGTTAGTATCAGAATCTAACAATAAGAATGTAACAATAAATGGTAAAGAGTACAATAAGAATGATAAAGAGTACAATAAATGGTAAAGAGTACAAAGATGTTCACAATAAGAGTACAATAAATCTCAAAGAATGCGTACAATAAGAATTAAAAATCATCAGCATCAGAATCTGCTTCTGTCACACGTGCATGAAGATGCTCATGTCTCTCTTCTTCTTCCATCTCTTCTTCTTCACTCTCTTCTTCAATTACTCTTTTTTGCTTTTCAATAATCCTTTGAGATTGACGAAGACGTTTTCTCGAAGGGTCGGCTTGTTCTTCAGACATTAACTCTAGAGTAGCACTAGCCATTTCTGCAAGTCCTGTCCCAAAAGATATTCTAATATCTTGTACTTCTTCGACTTCATCTTGATAAACACCACCATCATCGTCTTCCTGATTATCTATGTACTCATCATAACGACGAGGGTGCACTTCACGAATAACTTTATATACAACCCACCAATTTTTGAAACTTGGATGAGGATAACTTAAATAGTACACTTGTTCCAATTGATGCGCAAGTACAACATTGTTGTTAGGTGTTGTATAGCATGAGTTGTGGTTGACCTCCACCATTCCAAAATCATCCACTCGCGTGCCCGATGTTGGATCAAACCAGTGACAGTCGAAAAAAACCAACTTCAGTGTTTTCGGACCGCCAAATGTGTACTCAATTATTTTTTGAAGAACACCATAGTATTCCTTAACTTCTCCACTACCCTCTGCGACCGTTACAGACACTCCACTGTTTGATGTGGCTGCAAGTGGGTGATTTGCTTCTAAACTTGCCGTTCAAAAACGGTATCCATTAATATCGTCTCGGCTAAATTCTCTAGCTTTCAATTTCGCGATCTGTCGCAAGTCATCGGAGATGTTGACATCCTTCATAGACTATATGTACAACACTATACAAAGTTAGCATCTTATAATAAATATATGAACTATAATTGAAGAACAAAGGACGGATAGAAAATTACATGGTCACAGAACCAGTTCGCGAAGTTTGAGCCACCTTTTATGCCATGCTGACGTAGATTATCTAATTGACTTTGCGTCGGTCTTCGAGAAGATGTCCAATACAAATTGTCAAACACTTCAAAATCTGGTAACACTTCTTCCATGTTAGTAAACATGTAAAGCATGGTGTAGTTCCTCTCTTGCTCTGAAATATAATGAGAAGTGGAAACCCCAACACCTCTACCATTCCAATAAAAAATCATTAGTTCAGTAATTGGTTGCTCTTCTGCATCATGATATCGTGTCGTAGATGCATTCACATTGTTGGCACGTGAGAAATATTTGCTAGAGAAATTTGTAATCTCTTTAGCTGCAAATGCCTCTGCAATACACCCCTCAACTCTTGCCTTGTTGTGCACTGTAGCTCTAAGTTTTTTCAGTTCTCTTTCTTGACTATACATCCACCTGAACTGTGCAGGTCCTGCTACTAATGCTTCATAAGGAAAATGCACCAGCAAATGTTGCATGACATTCATAAATCCAATCGAAAAGACTTTTTACATCTTACATATAAGCACAATGATTTCTTTCTCCCACTGTCTCATTATCTTCTTCGATACTTCCTTAGCACATATCTGCCTATAAAAGTAGCTAAGTTCAGCAAATATCTTCCACAAGTCAGGTTTGAAGTAGCCACGAAACATTGCCAGTAAAAGTCTTTCCATCATAATATGGTAATCGTGACTCTTCAACCCAATCAGTTTACCAGTGCTGAGATTAACACATCGTTTTATGTTAGCTGCATAGCGGTTTGGAAACTTCAATGTTTTCAACCAACTAAGTATTTGGTTTCTTTCTTCTGGCTTGACACAGTAAGGAGCCCGTGGCCTAATTTCATTTCCACTTGCATTTGTTCTAATCTCAAACCCAGGACGATGACAAAGATCATCTAAATCTTTTCTCGCCATCAAATTATCTATGGTTTGACCGGTAAAATCAAAACACGTGCTTATGATGCTCTCAACGACATTACGCTCCTGGTGCATCAAATCTATGTTATGCGGTAGATGCAATCCCTTTGCATATGGTAGATCCCAAAGAAAAGAAATATGAGTCCAGTTGTGTTATGTACCATACCCTTCAAAACCATCTTCTTCAGACTTTTTTAACTCTGCATGCCATACCATTTTTTGTTCGCTTGTCAATCGACGAGGTGGTCCTTTTGTAACTCTTATGCCTTTCCGGAATGATTGTGTATCCCTCCTGAAAGGATGGTTTGAAGGAAGGAATCGTCGATGACAATCAAAGAAGCTAACTTTTTTGCCATACTTCAGCCTTATGGCATCAGTGTCACTCATACATATGGGACAACACATTTGTCCGTGGACACACCAACCAGACCAAATGCTATATGCCAACAAATCATGAATTGACCATAGATACGCAGCACGTAAGTCAAATTCACATTTCATATGACTGTCATATGCCTTTACACCTTGCCACAGCTCTTTCAGCTCTTCAATCAACGGTTGCATAAACACATTGATTTTCTTGCTTGGATGTTTAGGACCAGGAATGACCGCCGCAAGGAATATGTATCCTTCTTTCATGCACAGGTTGGGAGGGAGATTGTATGGCATGATAAAAACAGGCCAACAAGAGTATGGACTGTTACTGGTGCTAAAAGGAGTGAAACCATCTGTTGACAACCCAAGACGAACATTTCTCGGATCTCTTGCAATCTCTCGATCAAAACGGTCTAAAACTTCCCAAGCCGCACCATCCGAAGGATGAACCATAACATATTTGTTATCGTTCTCACGTTTCCCTTCAGAATGCCACCTCATATGCTTCACTGTTTCTTGGGACAGAAACAATCGTTTAAGCCTGGACTTGATAGGCATGTAGCGAAGTTGTTTGATCGGTACTTTTGTAGTTATTCGTTCTCCATCTTCACTGAAGACATCCACATATCTAGATTTTTTACAATGCATACAATGAGTATCGTTCTTGTGTTCTTTCCAAAATAGCATGCAATTATTCTCGCACGCATCAATCTTCTCATAATTCATGCCTAGACCAGACAAAATTTTTTTAGATTGATATAGATCTCGCGGCATGTGATGACCTGACGGAAGGAGATCAATAATCAACTTAATGATACTATTGTAGCAATTGTTCGCGAAACTAAACTTGGACTTCATCGCCATAAGTCGTGTGACCGCCTGCAAAACAGTCACATTGGTGCCCTCATACACTTTTCGATCTGCGGCAGCAAGAAGCTCGTAAAACTCCTTCACCTCCTTCGGTTCTGACCGATCTTTGTACTCTTTACCAATGTCCGCTATCATCTCATCCATACGATCTTCATCCTCATATCCGTCCGACTCATCATCATGCTCTATCTCCCCATGCTCGCGCCACACCAGATAGTCAGGCATAAATCCGTGCTTGCAAAGATGCAACTCCACTTCAGACTTATCCAGATGTCGACGATTTCGACACTTCATACACGGACATTTCACAACAAGAGCATCACCAGCAAATGCAAGGCTCAAGAAAGCATTCGCGATAACACCCCATTCATTAGTGTGCGCACAAGTTTTACTCCATCCATCATAAATCATCTTACGTTCATCACCCATTTTAAAACTACAACAAATAAATATATGTTAATGAACATACATGGTTACTTTATAATCTGTTTAATGTCACGGCCCTACATCTATTGTACAGGATAGGTCCTAAAATTTTGACAGCATAACGCCGCCTATTTAACACTACACCCCCCTATCCGGTGCAGTTATTCAAGTAAAAAGGGAACGACTATACAAGTTAATCAACGCCTGCACGCCTAACGGGCATGACGGGCGGAGGCCGGATGAAAGTGAGATTCACGAGCCTCCATACGTCCTCCGGCCTCTGCGGGACAAGCAGCTCGGCTGCCTCTTTGACATCGCTGACCGGGAACAGGACCGAAGAGAGGTCGTCCTCTTCGATGCACACCCCGATGACACCATCACCGCCCGTTCAACGGCCTCCGGGTACATGGCGGCCATCCGATACCCCACGAAGCCGCCATAGCTGACACCAACCACCACGAAGCGCCGCACGCCCATGGCGTCCATGGCGGCCTTGACGGTCCAGGCCTGGAAGGCATCGGAGCGATCCTGGACCGTGGAGGAGGAACCGCCGAAAAAGCGGAGATCAGGCACGATGGGGTCGAAGCCGGCGGCGAGGAGCTGGCGGAGGTAGGGCCCCCACTGCTAGGTGGCCGAGGCGCCGAAGCCGTGAAGGAGGAGGATGGGGTGGCGTGAGGGACGAGGCTGTGCCCATATGTGTACAGTGGTGCTGGTGCCGACTGGGGACGGGAGGCGGACCGGAAAAGGACGGAGGCCGGCGGAGAGGAACCGGCGCCGGAGGAAGCGGTCGCGCGCCGCCGTGAAGCTGAGGACGCACTGCCAACGCCGGTGGGGTTGGACGGATGGAGGAGACGTGCCAGCAATCACCGACCCCGTGGCGGAATTGGTAGCCATTGGATTGGCGGCCGCCGGCGTGGAGGCTCCGGCGATCGCTGCGGCGCGGGCTGGGCTGGGCGAGCGAGGATAGATGGCGGGAAGGGTCGGGTTTAAATGGGGTTGCTATTTTTGTCGGGCCGTGGGTTCCATTCATTGGTAAAGGTGACACGTGTGGGCTGCTAACTTAAATGGGAGGGTTGCACCGAAAGCTGAAGTATTTCTTTAAGGGGATGCGATCACTTTATACACATTCACACGCATTCAACCCAATAATTACACGATACTTCTAAGACTACATGCTTATACATTAAGGGTGTGTAAAATTTAGATCGATCATCCAATCCATTTCTCATCCAACAATAATTTAGATCATCCAATCCATTAAGCAAACACGACTTGGATGATCCAAGACAGAAAAATATGGATCATTCATTCATCCTATCTAATCTAACATTGACGTCAAACAAAACACACCCTAATCAATCCACAAAATTACGTACTACCACACTAATGCATAAGTAATGATATAACAATGCGTAAAGACTAATCAATTTTATAATATAAAACACAATATATTGCAATTTAGAAGTTTAAATTTAAACCTTGTTGTCGGAAGGGGCGAGGCGCGTGGGGGAGCATCGACGGCGCAGGTGAGCGCGGAGAGGAGGCGGCGCAGGCGGCAGTGAGGAGGCGGAGGCACGTGGGAGCGGCGGCATGGGGCGCGGAGCGCCGCGGCACGGGAAGCGGTGGGAGTGGCGACACGGGGCGCGGGAAGCGGTGGGAGCGGCGACGCGGGGCACGGAGCAGGTGGGAGCGGCGGCACGGGGCGTGGAGCAGGCGGGAGTGGTGCGCGGCACGGGGCGTGGAGCAGGCGGCGCTGCAGCACGGGGCGCGGAGCAGCAGCACAGTGGCGCGGCGCAGCGGCACGGCAGCGCGGCGGCGCGGCGGTGCGGTGGAGAGCAGGCGGGAGCGGCGCAGCGGCGCGGGCAAAGCGGCGGCGCGTCGGAGAGCAGCGGGAGCGGGCGGCGGCGTCGAAGAGCAGGATCGATAGGTTTTACGGGGAGGAGCCCAGCTTACGTCGACAAATAAAGTTATGGTCGTCGGCCTAGCCCGACGAATTTAATTTACCGGGCGGGCCCCATGTTAAGGCCGTCGGCCTAGCCAACAATTTTAAGTTAAGGCCGTCAGTCTGCTGACCTGGCCGATGCCTATAAGTTTGGAGCGGGAGAGTTAAGTTCAGAGCTCGCCGGGCCTAGCTTATAGCCGTCGGGCACGTTGCTGAAACCGACGGCCATAATTACGATCGTCGGTTTGCCGCGCATAACCGTCGCCCATAACTTTTGTCGTCGGCCGGCCGACAAGTTTAACTTTATTGACAGCGGTTGCAAGAGACCGACGATTTTAGGCCACCTAAAGTTGACGGCCCCGACGATTTTAATATAGCCGACATTTGTTTGCCCGATTCTTGTAGTGGCAGTCCTCTCTTGACTCTCATTCCCCGTGCCATCCACGGTCCATAACAAGCTAGCAACACACCTAATTAGTCAGCTAAGCCGCACCCATATTTGGCCTTGTGTTGGCACTGTTTTCCTGGCATGTGCTGGCATGAAACGGTCCTTAGATCTACGGCAAGTAAACCACCATCTCATTCAGCAACATCCACGAACCAAGCTTGCCTAGATCACCCCTGATTCCATGCTCATTAACATCATCAAGTTCTCATCATCATTATTCATATGAGTGCAGTAGCTAACCATGTTTTAATTCAGCTTCACGTATCTCACGGATTAAGCGAAGCTAAAAGGAAAAACGACCATACCCGACTCATCAACTTTCCCGGCGACAAGGGTGGTTAACAAAACTAGTAAACTCCTATAAAAGGGTGTCCCATCAAGTTGACTCAAGCATACATGTTTTCGCAAACAAAACAGTTTCAAAACATGGGATCAATATGGTCAAGGGGCACTTGCCTTGCTCCCGTGGCTCTAGTTGCTCAAGCGTCTCGAAGTCTTGGTGCTGTAGTTCTTTGTAGATGGCTTCCTGAGCTTGTCCTTCTACTCACGACCACGCACATACAAAATTTACAGCAATCAACCATCATGCACAACTCTACTCAAGATGCAATGGTGTAGATAAATGCCAATCCTATGGTGCTGTTTTATTAAACCAGTTTGTACGTGTTCTTGCATGTTTTAATGGCTTTCATGGGGTTTTATGATGAACAAGGGTGTAGGGATCAAGTGTGGACATGGTGATGAACTTGACTCAAGATCTAGATCAATTCCACCGTAAAAAACCGATCAAAACGTGATATGTCCACATGTAAAAGTTTCTGCTCGAAGGGAGCAAAGAGAACGGATGTAAGGGCCTCAGTTTTTGACACACATTTGAAGTGTTCATCACCACACCACACACCTTATTTAAGGAAAGTTGATGAACACAAATGAAGAGCAAGTAACCACCATCAACATGCTCATTAGAGAACAAACTCACATATTGCAAAGTGGTATTTCCCACATGTGATATAGGTGGGCTGGACATATGAAAACTCCTACACATTGCTAAGGATGTCCATGCCAAGTTTCACCCAAATTCAAAACCTTTGTGAGGTCATTTTGGGTATAGTTAGAAAGAGGGCAGTTTGAAACCATATTCAAATTCAAACTGTTTTTATCCCATGAATTTAAAAGTGGGAGGCATATTCTTACTCAGCACATTTTTGTGAGCTCACACTCCAATTTTCACTCCATTTGGAGTTGATCTTGACATGAGCTAAGTGGGACAAATTCAAACTTTATTTGAATTCAAAACTGAACTTGTGCTGAAATTCATTCAAACCAAACCCAATTTGAACTTTGATCAATTCAAATGGCTCATGGGTGAATAATTTGAATTACCAGGGGTATTATGGGGCTCACTGTTTACAACAGTGATTAGGAGTAAATTTCAGAGGTTAAAATTGGAAGTGGGACCCACATGTCAGCCACTACTCCAAATCAAACCGACTGAGGCTTTCTCACTCGGTTAGCCGAGCCGCCGCTGCGATCGCCACCGAGGGGAGCCGCCGCGCCAGCAGCTGCTTGGCCACGCGCGCGCATGAGGCGGTTCAGAGCCTTCTTAAGGCGCCTTCCCCCCTCCTCGGCCGAAGCCTCGCCCGTTTCTTTCCCCGCAAGAACTCAGCGCCGGAAAACACTTTCCGCAGCTCGGAATCGATTGGAGAGCGCCGATCACAGCCTTCCCGTCCCCTCTCGAGCTACGGCAAGGTACTAGGAACTCTTCTCCTTCCTCCCCGCTGCTAAAACTCAGCTGAAACCGATTGATATCGGCTATGCGAAAGATCACTTCGGTGACTTAAAACCGCCACACCTCGGGCTCCCATGGACAGCCCAACCGGGGCGTTGTCACGCCCGAGCCAAGGCACCCTTGGATGCGCTGATGACCGGTGCTGCTCACCCCCGAGCCACAGCCCGAGTGATTGCTCACCGGCGGCGAATTTCCAGTTTTCCCCTTTCTGTGTGCAGAACGACCTTCGAGTGCGATTCCATCGAATTCGTACCCTAGAAAGGATTAGAGGGCCTCAATCCGCTCTCACACAAACTAGACACGGTAACGCACAAGTTGCCTTCACAACCCTTGGCCGGAGAACCTCTGTACCCGGCGTAATTCGAGGTTTACCAACGGCGGAACAAACGGGAGGCATCCGACGCACGGTGAGGACCTACTTCGGGCCTTCCCCGAGCTGCCTCAAGCTTATGTCGACCTTCCCTGAGGTCCACTGATGCTTCCCGACCGGTTCCTCGAGTAGTTGAGGTGCTAGGGGAGTCAGCCGACACGGCCGAAGCTTTTCCGAGGCGGCGGCTCGTCGCCGACCATGCACCGGCCGTTGTCATGACGAGCTGACCCCAGAATCCTGTTCCCCGAGTGAAAGTAGGCAGGGGAAGCCAAAATCGTGAAGTTTGGAGCTGTACAGAAGCCGGCGGCGAGCTCTCCGGCGAAGTCCCCTGGCGGCAGAGCGCGGGCGTCGCGAGGTTGAAGAAGGGGGTGGACCCCAGCTGTTAGCGACAGATATTTTAAATCGGGATCGGGGTGTGGCCGGGATCGGCTGTGCTGGCGCGCAAATACCCTGTGAGCTCCGTTTTGCCGGACACCTCCGCGCTCGACACGTGTGCCCGCGGGCCCCCGAGAGTTTAAACTTTTTCCCCGATTTTCAGAATTCTTCCAAACTTCAAGTCCTCATAACTTTGGCTAGAAAGCTCCAAATCGAGTGAACCAAATTTTGTTGGATGCAGCTCTCTGAGCACTTTCCATAAAATTAAGTTTCACTTCATGAAAATCCTTATTTCTCCAGAATTAATTCCTCAAACTTTAAAATGTTTGGAATTTTAACTGGAGAATCCCTTGGAGGAAAATCCTGAAATTTTGCTGGGTTGTTCACCAAAATATCCTTGAACTACCATAAAAATTTCAGATCCATTTGAGCTCATTTGATCCAACTAATGGTGTGATTAGTGAAACTGTTCCAGAGAAAATAGAAAATGTTCAGAAACATTTTCAGAATTTTCCCTGAAATTGTTTAGATCATAACTTTAGTTAGGAATCTTCAAATTAAGTGAAACCAACTCCATTAGAACCCTCTGAAAATATAGTTTTCAGAAATTCATAGTTTGTTTCATGAAAATCCTTAGAACACCCTAAAAGCCTTCAATTAAGGTCAAGTGCATAATTAATTGTGGAGGGCTCAAATGAGCTTTACTGCAACTAAAACTTGACCAAGTCTGTACCTAGGTTGTAACCAAGCCACAGTAAAAGTTTCACAGTCATTGGGTCTGTCTAGTGAGAGTTATAGACTTCACAACTTCAAACTCAATACAAATGCATTTAAATTGATACATATATTGCTTCTATCATGTAGTCGCTAAGGTCGAGGAGGAACCCGAAGTAGACTTCGTTACTCCGGAGGAACAACTAGCCTACGACCAAGAGCAGCAAGGCAAGCTCCGGTTTGCATTAACCTTTTTACAAATTTTTATTGTTTTAAGCACATACATGAATACTATGGTTCCTTGCATTAGAGTCTTGTTTGGAAACCCAAGTGCATAGCCAAGAAAGCCATGGGTTGGGATTCGGATTGAAAACCTCGTTAGCCACTGCATTGCTAAGATAGAGTAGGATTCGGTACAAGTCGAGTAGTTGGAACTACTCGTGAGCATAGGCTAGAGGCACTCGACTCGGGTAGTGATAGCACATGAAAATCATGGCAAGAAAATGAGACCAAGCGGAGGGTAAGGGCAGCAGGACTTTGGGGCCTGTGTGCTGTAGCTCCGCTTGTGTCGATTGAGGACCGAGCCGTGTGCGGGCCTGTTGAACAAGCTAGAACAGTACCGAAGACCTACCGTCTATATGGGAACCGGGAAACTGATGTAACTCGGGTAGCTGGGTATTGAGGCATTGCCCGTCGTTCAGAGGGTAGGTTGAGAGCTCGAGGTGTAAATCGGCTGGCGGCACTGAGATGCGCGTGCAGAGACCTCTTGCTCGGGACGACGGGACCGGTTCAATATTTGGCTGACGGGTGAAAGGTGGTTGCGTACGGCGTCCGTGATGGTTGATGTAGGCAACATCGAGTACGGGCGTACGTGACGGGTTGTTCGGGTAACCCTGCAGGTGTAAATCAATTATAATCGCCGTCCCTCGCGGTCAGTGAGTACCACTTGTTCACTGTACCGTGACGTAGAAAGAACAGGCTAGTTACATGTTAAAATGTTGCTGATTGAAAGATGGACTTGATTGCTAATGATTTGCTGTAGTTTAGAGCTAACTAAAGTTCATTTCAACTTTGGGCAAAGTACATGAGAGAAATGCGTTTCTTGTTTGATTGCGGCTCTCTCATGTGCCTTAGCGTAAGGTTCTCCACAACCTGCTGCTAAAACTTGAAAGTAAGGTTCTACTAATTAGGCGAGTCCTTGCAAATGATTTTCACCTCGTGTAACCCAGTACCCCTCATGTAGAAGTTCCATGTTTAGGTGAGACGGGTCAGACTTGCTGAGCCTTCGTGCTCACTGCTTGTGTTTGAAGCTTTTGCAGGGTTCTATGAGGAAGGGACTCCCGAAGAGGAGACGGAACCCCAGGAGGGGAACCCCGTCGAGTGGGAGTCGTGCACGCCGCAGAGTTAGTGTGCGTGTGTGCTAGCAAGGACACGTTCAAGGGCTGAACGTGGACTTGATGCGTAGTCTACGCCCGTGAGTGTAGACTGGACTTATTTTGATGTAAACATGTTCATAAACCAGTTTACGTAATAAAATTTTGCTTCCGCTTTGTACCTTTGATGTGTGTTATCTGGTGCTGTGCAACGCAGCACCCCTCAGTGTGATCCTGGCTCGACAAGACCGTGGGGTCGTGTCAGCGTTGGTATCAGAGCTCGCTTGAGGTTTAACGCACTACAAAGGTCATCTTTTTCAAAAATCCAGTGAGGAACGAGTTAGTAGCCTGTATAAGGATGTTATTAGCATATAGAAAGTGGCATATTAACCTATTTGTATATGTCAGAAAATCGTGTATCTCGGGACGTTTATGTCTTGGGGGGTGCACGTAAGCGCTGTCCACCAGTGCGCACAAGCTGAAGGGTGGAGCCCCACGGGTGGCAGGTAACCCGACCCGCTTTGGTATCCTCTACGACTCTTCATGTCGTTTGGGGTATCCGAGCAACGTCTATCCCTGGCGTGCATGGTGCAATCTGGGAGACCCCGTCACGTGGTCTGAAACGTGAACACGTAGCTCAAGGCGTGGTTGGCTTGAGAACATCCGGGCGAGTGATGACGGCCGGTTGTACGAACTGTATGGATTCCGGGCTCGGTGTGCAGCCGAGTCTGATGATTGTCTGAGTTTCTGCAGGTAGCCTGACCATGAAACGGTAGACGTGTAGCTTCCGTGTGCGGGTGACGTTTAGTGCCACTGAAATAACGAAGCCGGCTAAGTCCGGTATAGGTTTTTCTTTGTGAGGACGTAGTACCGGCATAATCTGGTGACGCATCGACGTCACATCCCAACTAAATGAACAACTTCATTGTAAAAACTTGAAGGTTTTGATCCAAAGTAGTAAAACTTGATGTAACTCCTTCGCTTGAACAGGATATTCAAAGTTAACAAGTTTTCAACTTATAGGTTGTTAAGGACAGAGTACTCTGGTTTCAGCTGAAGTAGGGCTGAAGTTGATCAGAGGTTAGAGGTTGAGTTATTTTGTGGTTGGGGTCATATGATACATTTCTGGAAAGCTTTGGAAGAGCTTTACAACTTTTCTGTTGAGGTCCAGAGGTGTTTCATCCCTTAACCAATCGAAAAATGCAGTAGAGTTGAAACTGTCCAGAAAACAGGGCAGAGCAAAGACTCTCTATAAACTCTCTGTAAATTGAGTATAACTTCCTGCATAAAAATCCAAAAATAGAAAATGAGGTAGTTATGGAAATCTTATGAGATGGGTTACAACTTTTCAACAGGAAGTTTTCTCAGATTAGGAGCAGAATTAACTGGAATTCTTGGATCAAATCAGTCCCTAAAGCAGGGAGGTGCTGTCCAATTTTCTCCAGAAATTCTGTAAATTTTGACATCTCATAACTTTTGAAGCTGGACAGATCTTAGGCCAAGCAATTACTTTCTGGAAAGCTATTGAAGTTAGCTTTAACTTTGATGTTGAGCTCCAGAATTGATTTTGCCTTTAGCAGGGCCTAAATCAGGTTGATATGGAAACTGGTCAGGGCTGTCATGGGAACAGCAGATCAGCAGTCAAATTTGTTTAAAATTTGAACTGTGCTTCCAAGTTTTATGGTTTCAATGACATGTCTTATGTTATAACTCAGTGGGTTACTGTTTAAATAAATATTTGACATTTCTCAAATATATTTTTACATATGACAGCAGATAAGCAATTGGAGAACGGGTGGGTGGTGTCCCACTGTTCTCACCGTAGCGGCTACCCGGAAGCATTGTGGCAAATGCTCCAATATTTCGGGTACGACCAGATGCCGCAGTACTTCGCCAAGGAAGAAGGCGAAGAGGGGAACAAGACGTGGACGATCCATGTCAAAGTCCCTGCAGGACCTACGCCACCCGGTTGGGTGCCGTTTACCGTCACGGTGAGAGGAAGACAACCGGAAGGGATGTGGCAAGTGGCAGCCCATGACACTATGTCACATTTCTGCCAACTACACGTGCAGGCTATGGAGGGCACTCCATACGCGTTCGTTCCGGTGGAGGGACAGGCTCAGCATGTGTGGGAAGAGAGGTACCTGGAGGCAACGGACCCGAGTTGCCCAAGGTACAACCCCGCGGAGGCAAATCTCAGCCTCCAGATGAGGGCGGGAAACGCCGTGATGGACAGCCAAGCTGTTCATACGGAGCATCTCGCCACAAAGCTCAAGGAGAGCACAAGCTGTGGAGACCAGTTCGAGAGTGCTCACAGCGCACTCCGCAATGTGCTCCTTCTGAAGATCAAGCGACTTAATGAACAACACAATCAGTTGCGTCGTCTGAAGAAGGCAAGGAAAAAGAGCCGTGTTGACATCGCGGCATTGCAAGAACTGGTACAGAATCTGACCCAGCAGAACGAGGACCTTGCTCAAGAGCGAGACGACGCTATTGAGGAAGGGCAAGGCTGGGAAGAAGATTACAACCAAGCCATGGACGAGGTGCATGCATTGCAGGACCTCGTACCTCCGGTGTTAGGTGTACCGGTGGTCTTGGGTCTTCCAGCAATGGGAGAACCCGGAATGGGAGAAGAGGTGGTAGATCCAGAGCCACCAGCAGAGGTACTGGAGGAGGACGAACCGCAGGAGGTCGAGTTCTACTCCGAGTAAGGGGTTACAGTTGCCATGTAGGGCAGCCAGGGTAGTGTAACCCAACTTTTATAATCAGTGACATGTCGTGTAGACAGTAGCATATGTATAGATAGTGACGACATGAGCACGACTTCTCGGAGACCCGAGAATAATGTATCTTGTATAAAATTTATGCTTTATCAATATATGTGAATGTTGTGCAAATTATTCATGTGTCACTTCAATACCTACTGTTGCATATGGAAATTTTTAAGTAAGACATGTGCTAATTGCTGCTGTTTTAAATTTCAGAATGACACGTACTCGTGCCAACCCGGACGTTGGGGGTACTAGTCAAGGGGGAGAGACCTCCCAACAGCCTCCCGAGGACTCCTCGGGACAGCAGCAGCAACAGCAACAGCAAACACCGCCACCGCCACTGCCAACGGTTACATTGGCCGACATCGTCGCGGCAATGGCGGGTTTACATCAGCAGCACACGGAGTTGCTGCAAACTCTTATTGCCAATACGTCTCGCCCAGAGAGACGTCAAGACCGTGAGGAGTGTCAACAGAGCTCCTACTCCGACTAACTGGCAACTCATCCCCCAGTATTCTCAAGGGCGGAAGAACCTCTTGACGCGGACAACTGGCTCCGCGCGATAGAGATGAAGTTTGGGCTGCTCCAGATAAGCGAGCAGCGCAAGACTCAGTTTGCGGTCCAACATCTCCAAGGATCCGCGAGCGCGTGGTGGGCCAACTTCTGTGCTTCACAGCCCACCGACCGAGTGATGACCTGGACGGAGTTTCGGACGGCCTTCAGGGCCTATCGTATACCGCCAGGTTTGATGAAGAGGAAGACGCAGGAGTTCCTGCACCTGCAGCAAGGGAGCCGGAACGCGCTGGTATACTCCAGGGTGTTCAACGATCTCGCGCTCTATGCGTCGTATCACGCAGATACCGACGAGAAGCGGCGGGACCACTTTTACCAGGGGCTTAACCCGCTCCTGAAGGACAAGTTGGCGATGTTCAATCGCGGCAGCCTCAACGACATCATTGATGCTGCGATTGTTCAGGAGGACTCCGACAAGGAGTTAGCGGCGGCAGAGAGAAAGCGAAGCGTGCCGCAGAGCAGCGGAGAAGGAGGTGGTCCTTCTAAGAAGTTTCGGATGGTGAATCGCCCACCGTCAGGTCCACGCTGGCAGCCACCACAGCGGTCGATGCCGTTCCGCAGTCGGCCGTACTCTTCATTCAGGCTGGCACTGCCAGTACCTCCGCAACAACAGCAGCAGCGGGCAATGCCGCGTGCGTATGCATCTCAGCAACGCATGCCGGGCTTTCGTCCCCCGAGCACTACACCAGCAGCGGCCACATGTTACAAGTGTGGTCGTCCAGGACACTTCGCGAGCAGTTGCCCGGAGAGGCAAGGCGGCGGAGTGGCACCACAGTTTCCGGGGAGGAATCAACCCCGGAACCCTACTAATGCGCGGCGGGCAAACCCTAGGCCCGGCACCGTCCACCAGCTTGCCATTGAGGACGTGCCGGAGGGCGAGCCAATCCTTGCGGGTATGTTCCAACTCCACCAGCATCCCGCTATAGTACTGTTTGATTCAGGCGCCACGCATAATTTTATTAGCCAAGCTTTCATTGCTAAACACAGCTTGCCAATACTACCCACCGATAGTCCATATTTAATTTGTTCACCGGGTGGGAAGATTTCAGCAAGCGTAATGGTTTACAAAGCACCATTATGCTTAGCGGGTAGAGTGTACCCCACGTCTCTCATTATCTTAGAGGGACAGAAGGTCGATGTCATCCTAGGGATGTCGTGGTAAACCCGCCACGGCGCTGTTTTAGACACCATCCTTCGAGTCGTGCACTTAAACTCAGAAGTGCACGGGTCTCACTCCTTATTTCTGGACAGTCCAGAAATAAAACTTCCAAGTGTCTATCAAGCCACAACCATCAGATTGGAAGATATTCCAGTGGTCCGAGAGTTCTCTGACGTATTCCTGGATGATTTACCGGGAATGCCGCCCGATAGAGAGGTGGAGTTCAAGATTGAACTTGCACCGGGAACCATGCCGATATCCCGAAGGCCGTACAAGATGGCGCCCAAGGAGTTGGCTGAACTGAAGACTCAGCTCACGGACCTTCTGGAGAAGGGTTTTATTAGACCGAGCTCCTCGCCATGGGGCTGTTCGGCATTATTTGTCAAGAAGAAGGATGAGATGTTGCGGCTTTGCGTGAACTATCGTCCATTAAATGCCGTAACCATCAAGAACAAGTACTCGTTGCCGCGGATCGACATGTTGTTTGATCAGTTGGTCGAAGCAAAGATCTTTTCCAAGATGGATTTAAGATCCGGGTACCATCAGATTAAAATAAGGGCTGAGGACTTTCCAAAGACAGCTTTTTCGACAAGGTACGGACTTTATGAGTACCTGGTCATGTCCTTCGGCCTCACCAATGCTCCACCTCACTTCATGTACTTGATGAACTCGGTATTCATGCCGGAGCTGGACAAGTTTGTCGTGGTCTTCATCGATGACATCCTGGTATATTCCAAGTCGGAGGAAGATCACAAGAAACATCTGCGTATAGTCTTGCAACGGCTGTGGGATCACAAGCTATACACGAAATTCAGCAAATGCGAATTCTGGATATCGCAAGTGCCTTTTCTCGGGCATATCATCTCAGTGGAGGGTATCGCTGTAGACCCGAGTAAGATCACTCAAGTGCTGAATTGGAAATCTCCGAGAACTGTTCATGAGGTAAGGAGTTTCCTCGGACTCGCGGGATATTATCGGAGGTTCATTCCAAACTTCTCGAAGATTGCCAAGCCTATGACAGAGCTGCTGAAGAAGGCTACCAAATATGTTTGGAGTCCAGCATGTGAAGCAGCATTCAAGGCTTTAGTCAAGCACCTGACATCAGCACCGGTTTTGGCGCAGCCAGACACAACAAAACCGTTCGATGTGTACTGTGATGCATCCGGCATTGGGCTCGGATGTGTGCTGATGCAAGACCGAAGGGTGGTCGCGTGTGGATCACGACAGCTTAGAAACCATGAGCAAAACTATCCAACTTACGACTTGGAGCTCGCTGCCGTGGTACTTGCACTGAAAATGTGGAGGCACTACCTACTCGGTAACCTCGTACATCTATATACCGACCAGAAAAGCCTCAAGTACATATTCACTCAGAAGGAGTTGAACATGAGGCAACGAAGATGGTTAGAATTGATAAAGGATTACGAAATAGAGATCCATTATCATCCGGGCAAGGCAAACGTAGTGGCTGATGCGCTGAGCCGCAAGTCACACGTCAATAATCTGACCATCACACTGTTGGAAGAGAGCGAACCACCACTACATGTGATTCCACACGGAGCTCTCTACAACCTAGCTTTGATCCCCACCATCCGTGAAGAGATAGCGGCAGCTCAGAAACATGACAAGGGCATGTCGCATTTGCAGAGACGTGTAGATAGTGGGGAGCTGAAATGTTTCCGGAAGGACGGAGACGGCGTCCTATGGTTCAAGGACCGGATCGTCGTACCCCGTAACCCGGAATTACGGAAGAAAATCTTTGATGAGGCTCACTTGTCAAAGTTTTCTATTCACCCCGGCAGCAACAAAATGTATCACAAACTCAGAAGCAAGTTTTGGAGGACACGGATGAAGCGAGAGACTGCAAAATACGTGTCCGAGTGTGATACATGTCGAAGGGTGAAGGCAGACCATATGCGGAAACTGGGACTGCTACAACCACTGGGCATTCCTGCCTGGAAGTGGGAGGACGTGAGCATGGACTTCATCGTCGGTTTACCCACCACCTTGCAGAAACATGATTCTGTGTGGGTGATCGTCGATCGGCTCACCAAAGTTGCCCATTTCATCCCGGTCAACACCAACTACAATGCCAAGAAGTACGCTGAACTATACATCTCACGGATCCTATGCTTGTACAGCGTACCCCGTACTATCATATCGGATCGGGGCACTTTATTTGTGTCCCGTTTTTGGGAGCAGCTGCACGCTGCCTTGGGGACGAAGCTGATCCGTAGTTCAGCATACCACCCGCAGACGGACGGGCAAACGGAGCGGGTAAATCAGATCCTAGAAGACATGTTACGAGCTTGCGCTATCAACCACGGCAAGAATTGGGATGATCACTTGCCGTTAGCCGAGTTCTCGTACAATAATGGGTACCAAGCCAGCATCAAGATGGCGGCTTATGAGGCGCTATATGGGAGAAAATGTCGCACACCATTGAACTGGTGTGAGTCTGGCGAAAGGGTTACCTTCGGGATTGACCTCGTCAACAACGCGGAAGAAAAGGTTCGACTAATTCAGGCGAACCTAAAAGCCGCTCAATCCCGTCAGAAACAGTATGCGGACTGGAGAAGGCGCCCATTACAATTCGAAGTTGGAGATCACGTATACCTACGGGTGTCTCCAATGAAGGGCGTAAACAGATTTTGGGTGAGAGGAAAGTTGGCACCCCGATTCATCGGTCCATTCCAGATTACCGAAAGATGTGGATCAGTGGCATACCGGCTGAAATTACCAGAAGCACTTTCCGGTGTGCACGACGTCTTTCACATTTCCCAGCTGAGGAAGTGTCTTAAGTTATCAACTAACGTTTAGCTGGAAGATATTGAAGAACTGCAACCGGATCTCACCTATCGGGAGGAACCGGTGCAGATTATTGATGAAAGGGCCCGAACCACACGCAACCGTACGTTGTGGTTCTACAAGGTTCTATGGAGTAATCACTCCGTGGACGAAGCGACATGGGAGAGCGAAGGATTTCTTCGCGCTAACTACCCCGACTTTTTCACGTCACATATCCGGTAATTTTCCACCATCCTCTCTCTCATTTTCACCTTATAATCTCGGGACGAGATTCTTTTAAGGGGGGAGGAATGTAAGGGCCTCAGTTTTTGACACACATTTGAAGTGTTCATCACCACACCACACACCTTATTTAAGGAAAGTTGATGAACACAAATGAAGAGCAAGTAACCACCATCAACATGCTCATTAGAGAACAAACTTACATATTGCAAAAGTGGTATTTCCCACATGTGATATAGGTGGGCTGGACATATGAAAACTCCTACACATTGCTAAGGATGTCCATGCCAAGTTTCACCCAAATTCAAAACCTTTTTGAGGTCATTTTGGGTATAGTTAGAAAGGGGGCAGTTTGAAACCATATTCAAATTCAAACTGTTTTATCCCATGAATATAAAAGTGGGAGGCATATTCTTACTCAGCACATTTTTCTGAGCTCACACACCAATTTTCACTCCATTTGGAGTTGATCTTGACATGAGCTAAGTGGGACAAATTCAAACTTTATTTGAATTCAAAACTGAACTTGTGCTGAAATTCATTCAAACCAAACCCAATTTGAACTTTGATCAATTCAAATGGCTCATGGGTGAATAATTTGAATTACCAGGGGTATTATGGGGCTCACTGTTTACAACAGTGATTAGGAGTAAATTTCAGAGGTTAAAATTGGAAGTGGGACCCACATGTCAGCCACTACTCCAAATCAAACCGACTGAGACTTTCTCACTCGGTTAGCCGAGCCGCCGCTGCGATCGCCACCGAGGGGAGCCGCCGCGCCAACAGCTGCTTGGCCACGCGCGCGCATGAGGCGGTTCAGGGCATTCTTAAGGCGCCTTCCCCCCTCCTCGGCCGAAGCCTCGCCCGTTTCTTTCCCCGCAAGAACTCAGCGCCGGCAAACACATTCCGCAGCTCGGAATCGATCGGAGAGCGCCGATCACAGCCTTCCCGTCCCCTCTCGAGCTACGGCAAGGTACTAGGAACTCTTCTCCTTCCTCCCCGCTGCTAAAACTCAGCTGAAACCGATTGATATCGGCTATGCCGAAAGATCACTTCGGTGACTTAAAACCGCCGCACCTCGGGCTCCCGTGGACAGCCCAACCGGGGCGTTGTCACGCCCGAGCCGAGGCACCCTTGGACGCGCTGGTGACCGGTGCTGCTCACCCCCGAGCCACAGCCCGAGTGATTGCTCACCGGTGGCGAATTTCCAGTTTTCCCCTTTCTGTGTGCAGAACGACCTTCGGGTGCGATTCCGTCGAATTTGTACCCTAGAAAGGATTAGAGGGCCTCAATCCGCTCTCACACAAACTAGACACGGTAACGCATAAGTTGCCTTCACAACCCTTGGCCGGAGAACCTCTGTACCCGGCGTAATTCGAGGTTTACCAACGGCGGAACAAACGGGAGGCATCGGGCGCACGGTGAGGACCTACTTCGGGCCTTCCCCGAGCTGCCTCAAACTCATGTCGACCTTCCCTGAGGTCCACTGATGCTTCCCGACCGGTTCCTCGAGTAGTTGAGGTGCTAGGGGAGTCAGCCGACACGGCCGAAGCTTTTTCGAGGCGGCGGCTCGTCGCCGACCATGCACCGGCCGTTGTCATGACGAGCTGACCCCAGAATCCTGTTCACCGAGTGAAAGTAGGCAAGGGCGGCCAAAATCGTGAAGTTTGGAGCTGTACAGAAGCCAGCGGCGAGCTCTCCGGCGAAGTCCCCCAGCAGCAGAGCGCGGGCGTCGCGAGGTTGAAGAAGGGGGTGGACCCCAGCTGTCAGCGACAGATATTTTAAATCGGGATCGGGGTGTGGCCGGGATCGGCTGTGCTGGCGCGCAAATACCCTGTGAGCTCCGGTGTGCCGGACACCTCCGCGCTTCACACGTGTCCCCGCGGGCCCCCGAGAGTTTAAACTTTTTCCCCGATTTTCAGAATTCTTCCAAACTCCAAATCCTCATAACATTGGCTAGAAAGCTCCAAATCAAGTGAACCAAATTTTGTTGGATTCAGCTATCTGAGCACTTTCCAGCAAATCAAGTTTCACTTCATGAAAATCCTTATTTCGCCAGAATTAATTACTCAAAATTTAAACTGTTTGGAATTTTAACTGGAGAATCCCTTGGAGGAAAATCCTGAAATTTGCTGGGATGTTCACCAAAATATCCCTGAACTACCATAAAAATTGCAAACCCATTTGAGCTCATTTGATCCACCTAATGGTGTGATTAGTGAAACTGTTCCAGAGAAAATAGAAAATGTTCAGAAACATTTTCAGAATTTTCCCTGAAATCGTTTAGCTCATAACTTTAGTTAGGAACCTTCAAATTAAGTGAAACCAACTCCATTAGAACCCTCTGAAAATCTAGTTTTCAGAAAGTCATATTTTGTTTCATTAAAATCCTTAGAACACCCTAAAAGCCTTCAATTAAGGTCAAGTGCATAATTAATTATGAGAGTTATAGACTTCACAACTTCAAACTCAATACAAATGCATTTAAATTGATACATATATTGCTTCTATCATGTAGTCGCTAAGGTCGAGGAGGAACCCGAAGTCCTAGATTTTGTTACTCCGGAGGAATAGCTAGCCTACGACCAAGAGCAGCAAGGCAAGCTCCGGTTTGCATTAACCTTTTTACAAATTTTTATTGTTTTGAGCACATACATGAATACTATGGTTCCTTGCATTAGAGTCTTGTTTGGAAACCCAAGTGCATAGCCAAGAAAGCCATGGGTTGGGATTAGGATTGAAAACCTCGTTAGCCACTGCATTGCTAAGATAGAGTAGGATTCAGTACAAGTCGAGTAGTTGGAACTACTCGCGAGCACAGGCTAGAGGCACTCGACTCGGGTAGTGATAGCACATGAAACACATGGCAAGAAAATGAGACCAAGCGGAGGGTAAGGGCAGCAGGACTTTGGGGCCTGTGTGCTGTAGCTCCGCTTGTGTCGATTGAGGACCGAGCCGTGTGCGGGCCTGTTGAACAAACTAGAACAGTACCGAAGACCTACCGGCTATATGGGAACCGGGAAACTGATGTAACTCGGGTAGCTGGGTATTGAGGCATTGTCCGTCGTTCAGAGGGTAGGTTGAGAGCTCGAGGTGTAAATCGGCTGGCGGCACTGAGATGCGCGTGCAGAGACCTCATGCTCGGGACGATGGGACCGGTTCAATATTTGGCTGACGAGCGAAAGGTGGTTATGTACAGCATCCGTGATGGTTGTTGTAGGCAACATCGAGTACGGGCGTACGTGACGGGTTGTTCGGGTAACCCTGCAGGTGTAAATCGATTATAATCGCCGTCCCTCGCGGTCAGTGAGTACCACTTGTTCACTGTACCGTGACGTAGAAAGAACAGGCTAGTTACATGTTAAAATGTTGCTGATTGAAAGATGGACTTGATTGCTAATGATTTGCTGTAGTTTAGAGCTAACTAAAGTTCATTTCAACTTTGGGCAAAGTACATGAGAGAAATGCATTTCTTGTTTGATTGTGGCTCTCTCATGTGCCTTAGCGTAAGGTTCTCCACAACCTGCTGCTGAAACTTGAAAGTAAGGTTCTACTAATTAGGCGAGTCCTTGCAAATGATTTTTACCTCGTGTAACCCAGTACCCCTCATGTAGAAGTTCCATGTTTAGGTGAGACGGGTCAGACTTGCTGAGCCTTCGTGCTCACTGCTTGTGTTTGAAGCTTTTGCAGGGTTCTATGAGGAAGGGACTCCCGAAGAGGAGACGGAACCCCAGGAGGGGAACCCCGTCGAGTGGAAGTCGTGCACGCCGCAGAGTTAGTGTGCGTGTGTGCTAGCAAGGACACGTTCAAGGGCTGAACGTGGACTTGATGCGTAGTCTACGCCCGTGAGTGTAGACTGGACTTATTTTGATGTAAACATGTTCATAAACCAGTTTACGTAATAAAATTTTGCTTCCGCTTTGTACCTTTGATGTGGGTTATCCGGTGCTGTGCAACGCAGCACCCCTCAGCGTGATCCTGGCTCGACATGACCGTGGGGTCGTGTCAACGGATGTGTAGAAACAGTGGTGGCGTCGTAAACGAATACCTACCTCACTTCCCTTTGATGGCAGGGCCTTCCTCCTAGCAATGGCAGCAGCGGGGGCTCACCGGCGACTGAACTCCGGCGAGGGTGTGTCCAATTCGGCAAGTTGGGGGCTAGGACCTCCAAGTCGTCAACTCGGGAGGGTGAAAAAGAAAAGGGGTTAGGGCCAAGGAGGTGGTTTTGGGTTCTATTTATAATGGGAAAAAGAGGAGTCCTACTCCGATTGGAGTTCAAATAAGAGTCCTATTCAATTTGTTTTGGATCTTAACAGACTTAACTCCAATTGATTTGGTGCGGCAGCAATGCAGGAGAAATTGTGTTGGTACCCTCAGTACCGGGTACTCCCGCGCACAAGAGAAAAATCCGCCTAAGGACCTCGCATCTCCGCAGTGGTGAGTTCCGGAGGTGCCACGTGTCCAGCAGGGGACGGGCCTCCCCTCTCCTCAGAGGCGAGCTCCAGGCCTGCCACGCGGCCAGCAGAGCCAAGCCTCGCTCCCTCCGCAGGGGCGAGCTCCGAGGGCGCCACATGTCCGGCGGGGCCGGTCCTCTCTTCTCCTCAGAGGCGACCTCCGAGGGTGCCATGTGTCCGGTGGGGCCGGACCTCCCCTCTCCTCAGACGCGAGCTCCGGTGGTGACACGTGTCCAGCGGGCCGAGGCCTCTCCTCTCCTCAGAGGCGAGCTCCGATGGCGACACGTGTCCAGCGGGTCGGGGCCTCTCCTCTCCTCAGAGGCGAGCTCCGGTGGCGACACATGTCCAGCAGGCCGGGTCCTCTCCTCTCCTCAGAGGTGAGCTCTGGTGGCAACACGTGTCCAGCGGGGCCGGACCTCCCTCCTCCTTAGAGGAGAGCTCCGAGAGCAACACGTGTCCAACTGGCCCGGACCTCCCCTCTCCTTAGAGGAGAGCTCCGAGGGCGACACGTGTCTAGCGGAGCCGAACCTTATCCCTTCCACAGGGATGAGTTTTGAAGGCGCCACGTGTCCCGCGGGGCTGGCCTTGCCTCTCCTCCGAGGCGAGCTCCGAGGACGACACGTGTCCAGCGGGCCTGGGCCTCGCCTCTCCTCCGAGGCGAGCTCCGACAGTGACACGTGTCCCGCGGGGTCGGACGTCGCCTCTCTTCAGAGGTGAGCTCCAAGGGCAACACGTGTCCCACGGGGTCGGACCTCCCCTCTCTTCAGAGGTGAACTCCGAGCCTGCCACGTGGTCAGCAGTGTCGGACCTCACCCCTTTGTAGGGGCGAGCTCCGAAAGCGCAACGAGTCCCGCGGGCCAGAGGAAGTGTCGACAGCGCACCTCGGAAAATTGGAATTGGCTCATCTCAGCTATCTTTCTCCCATTCCCTACTTTTTATGATTCTTTCTCCATTTCTACTTCTTTTAAAAATGTTTCTCTATGAAAAATGTATGCAATGCAAGGAAGTGAATTTGAGGGTGTTACACTGTTGGACGTCGTTTGACTCAGTACTGGATTCCTAAATGCCTTTTGACTAACCCCAGTATCGAGTCATTAACGTATTGTACTTCTATGTAGGTTACACGCTTGAGGAAGGAGAACATTTGGATTGTGGATTCAGGATGCTCACGCCACATGACTGGTAACGAAGAATGGTTCTCCTCCCTCTCTTTTGTGTCATATGTAGAAAATGTTACTTTTGCCGATAATTCTTCAACTCCTATAATTGCTAAGGGTTCGGTTAGAGTAAATAATCACTACACTTTAAAAGATGTGGCACTTGTTAAAAATTTGAAATACAACTTGCTTTCTGTTTCACAATTGCTAGATGAAAATCTGGAAATTGTTTTCACTAAAATTTTTTGCAAGGTTGTAGATTCCAATAGTGAGCTCATTTTTAATATGTCTCGGTTTGGAAAAGTTTTAAAAGCTGATTTTGATATGTCATCCTCTAAGCATAGATGTCTAGTTGCTAATGATTCAAAATACTTATATTTTTGGCATCGTAGACTTGGTCACGTAGGCTTTGATAATCTCACACGCGTTAGTGCTCTTGATCGCATACGTGGGTTGCCTAAGCTTAAAGGGGACAAAGAAATTGTGTGCTCTTCTTGTAGACATGCTAAGATGGTTGCAAGTTTACGTGCTCCTCTCACAATGACCATGATAACTGAACCGGGTCAACTTTTGCACCTTGACACTGTAGGACCTTCACGTGTTCAATCCTTCGGAGCTAAACGGACCAGACCCATATCCGTAGGGGGGAGAGTATTTTCATCGAAGAAGATGAAGAAGTGATGCTGTTGCCCAAAAATTCAGGAGCTAATGACATTGTTCCAGCTCCTGATTTTGATTCACAACCAGCACCGATGGCCACCATTGCTGGTCCAGATCGTCCTCAAGTCACAAGTTCTTCAATTTGTGATGAACATGAAGAAGAAGGAGCTTGTGAATTTTCTACTGCCCTCCGGGTCCTCAAAAGTCATCCTCCACAACAAATGATTGAAAGCTTGCACGGACGAGTCACATGTTCCAAGTTTTGTGATCCAAACTCTCACGCTCATTCTGCATTTGTTGCTTCTTTTGAACCCAAAGATATATCACACGCCTTCACTAATGAATCTTGGATTATTGCCATGCAAGAAGAGTTAGAAATTTTGAAAGAAATAATGTTTGGAAACTTGTACCTCCACCTCAAGGTCACACTCTAATCGTAACTAAATGGGTGTTTAAAAATAAACAAAGTGAGGATGGGGTTGTGGTTAGGACTGAGGTTAGGTTGGTTGCTCAAGGTTTCACACAAGTTGAAGGACTAGATTTTGATGAAACTTTTGCTCCTGTTGCTAGATTAGAAGCCATAAGAATTTTGTTAGCATTTGCTGCATCTAAAGGTTTCAAGTTATATCAAATGGATGTTAAAAGTACTTTTCTTAATGGCTACATAGATGAGGAGGTTTTTGTCAAGCAACCACCAGGTTTTGAAAATCCAAATTTTCCTATCATGTTTACAAACTGTCCAAAGCCTTATATGGTCTTAAACAAGCCCCTAGAGCATGGTATGATAGGTTAAAAATATTCTTACTTGAAAAGGGATTTACCATGGGCAAGGTTGATAAAACTCTTTTTGTGCTTAAACATGGCAACGACTCATTATTCGTTCAAATTATGTGGATGATATTATCTTTGGTTGTGCTTCTCATGATCTTGTGTCCAAGTTTTCAGCTATGATGGGTTCAGAATATGAGATGAGTATGATGGGAAAACTCACATATATTTTGGGGCTGCAAATCAAACAAACCAAGGAGGGTACTTTTATGCATCAAACAAAGTATACAAGAGACCTTCTTAAGCGCTTCAACATGGACAAAAGCAAGTCTCTTCGGACACCAATGGGTACAGCAACGACACTTGAACTTGATGAAGATGGTGAACCCGTGGATCAAAAAGAATATAGAAATATGATTGGATCACTTTTGTACCTCACGGCATCAAGACCAGACATACAATTCAGCGTATGTCTTTGTGCATGATCTCAAGCTTTCCTACGTGCTTCACATCGTCAAGCCGTCAAAAGAATTCTCAGATACTTACATGGAACTCAAGAATTTGGGATTTTTCTTCCTTCTTCCTCAACCGTTACTTTGAAAGCTTTTTCGGATGCTGATTTTGGGGGTTGTAGAATTGATAGGAAAAGTACTTCGTGTGCTTGTCATTTTCTTGGTAATTCACTTGTTGCTTGGTCCTCTAGAAAACAAAATTCAGTTGCACAATCCACAGCCGAATCTGAATATTTAGCTGCTGCTAGCGCTTGCTCACAAATTCTTTGGATTGTTCAAACACTTAAGGACTATGGGGTTGATCTAGATAGTTTTACACTATTTTGTGATAAACTAGTGCCATTTGCATTGCTAAAAACCCTGTGCAACATTCGAGAACAAAGCACATTGATATTAGGTGTCACTTTCTCCGTGATAATATTGAAAAAAGAAACATTGTGCTTCACCATGTAAATATCGAACAACAATTGGCTGACATTTTTACAAAACTTTGGATTTCACTCGTTTTTTTTCATTCGTAGTGAAATAGGGGTTATGCATCCTCATGGCTTAAATTGAGTGGGAGTTTTGAAACTTGGGAAGTCTATGTGTGAATCTGAATTTAAAATAATATGAGCATAGTATTTCATACATATATGACTTTGTGATTCCTTTTATATGCTGAAAGTTCTTACTACATTAGTCATGTTATATATTTTGTAGTTTTTGCCATGACTAGCAACTGGAATAATTATTTACACTAAATCTAGTCATGATTGAACTTTCTTGTTGTTTTAAACTTGTTGCATGCTCACAAGTGCTTTTAATAATGAAAAAATAATCAATCAACTATTCATGTGTTGAGCTTTATGTTCAAACGAAAAATTGAGAAAAAGATCAAGAGAATATGCATGCATTGCACTTCTTCTTTTGAGATGGCTTATCATTGCACTTAGATATGAACTTGTAAGAAGTTGTGTATGACTAAAACCATGTCCCTAAGCTTCTGATTATCAAATGACATAGGCTTGGCTTGGTTGGTTAGAATAAGGCTGATGCGGCATATAATCTCTTGCAAATGTCATATGATCTGAATTTGTGCTTTGAAAAATAATTAAAATGTAGCAACAAGTGTCATGCTTTCAGGTCTTGACATAGTTAAGTTTGTGAGATCATGACTTGCTTAAATTGAAAATTACACTTGATCTCTAGTATGGCTTACACTACTTTACGTATCTCATTGATGTGATAGTGTAAGTTACTTGATCGTATGGCTTGGATGAGCTTTGTTTTATATGTATATATTATAAATATGATCATAACAATTAAAATTTCTATTTTGAACCTTGCTAAATACATTGTCAAAGGGGGAGAAATTTATCACACATTGCACGATTCACAAGTGTTTTGGCACGATTCTTCACAGGGGGAAATTTTGTGTTTTCTTCTCATTTTTTTTCTGATTTACAAAGGGGGGAAATATGTATAGGGGGCGAAATTTTTGTTCCGAAATTTCTTTCTCATTTGATTGTTTTTAAAACTTTTCATGTGAATAAGCCAATGTTCGGATTTTAAGTGGTGTTGCCAATGCATTCGTCAAGGGGGAGATTGTGAGACCTGTGTGTGTTGAATACATTGTCTATGACGATAAAAGTTTTGAATTCTGTCAAAACACTCTTTTTGTCAAGGTCCGATTCTAGGTGTGAGCTCCGACAAGATCCGACGTAAGGTCCGACTTGCTATGGCTAGGTCCGACATGTGTTTGGTTAGCTCCGGTGGTAGGTCCGACTAGCTTTTATAAGTTACGGTGCTAGGTTCTGCTAGCCTTGGTAAGCTCCGGCTCAAGGTCCGGTTAGCTTTGGCAACGTTCGGAGCTAAACCGCAATAGTTCTGTTTTTACCATGCAAATGTTTCGAACTTGCTTTACATCTATGGAAAGTTTGCTTAGTATTGTTTTACTAAGTTTTTTTGAAGTGTTATGGCTGTTTACGGTGGTTAACATTTTGCTATGGTCTGCAACATGCTTATGTGAGGTGTTCACGTAAGGTGTTGTGGTTTTCGGAACTAACGTTAGTCAAGTCGTGGACTTGTGCTCGAAAGTATTGGTTGTTCATTCATGTGCAGGTGTTGCTTGAGTTCAAGATATGGTTGGTTATGGGATCCATTGAACTAGTCTTAGTGAGAAGATGAGGTTCAACAACCAAATTCGGGAGGAATTGTGGTTGAGTTGATCGGGAGGTCGCGCAGTATGTTTGGATCAAGAATAATGCATATGAAGGTATCGTGGACGTCGTTGGAAGGTGTTTGCACGTGTGCAAGGAGTGCATGGATGTGGCAAAATGGTTCCAAGGCGTGATGAAGAGATGTGGACGTAAAAAATTGGTAGGAAAGGTCCAACCGGCTGGATTATGGACTCAGGCTGCGGCTGAGTCGGTTATGGCTCAAATATGGAAAGATTTGAGTTGGTTATGATAGGATTTCGTGTGGGCATGAAGTTGAGCTGTTTTAGGAATGTGGATACGTTCCTAATGTGTTTGTAAGTCTTAAGATTGCTTCTATCTACGTATAGAAGAGTCTTGAGCAGTTATGGAAAGTTTCGATTCAGAAACTGAGTAGGATTAGAGTCCTAGTTTGAATTGGGTTAGCCTCCGGGCTGGTTATATAAGCAAGGGAGGTCAGAGCTCGTGGTAAGACGATCTTGGTCTGTTCCTCTTATGTTTTTATCAATAAAATTCATAATTTATAGGAGCTTTTGTGCCTTGTTCGTCCGACTTATTTTTATCAAGTCTTTCTCGTCGAGTTTCTGGACAGCACGACAGTGCTTCGGTGTTTTGATCATAACTCGAGTTTTACAGATCCAATTAATGTGATTCTTTTTTGTTGTCTTAGAAACTTGATTTTATGTCATCTGTGAAAATTTCACGGTAATTGGATTTTTAACTTATGATCTACACGAGTTTCTTTGCAGTATTGCGGATCTGGTTTTTACTCGAGTAGAACAGATTGATCCTCGTTTGATCTTTCAATCATAACTTGAGTTTTTCTTGACGGATTTCCGTGATTATTGTTGTCATGTCTTCGTGACTTGATTCTCTATAATATATACCACTTTTGTCACGGTTGAACATGTTTAGATCAGTCGCATACACGGTTTATTTAACAAATCGATTTTCTGCTGAGGAGGGTTTTGTTGCTTCCGCTAAAAAGTTTAAATCTACCATTCACCCCCCTCTGGTAGCTTTTCGCGTGCTCTTCGATCCTACACCAACATTTGGATTAAACAATTTTGCCTCAGCTGGACAGCCCCATACGTGCAAGTAGTTTAATGAGGGCTTACGTCCCATCCACAACTCGTACGGTGACTTAGGTACTGACTTACTAGGAACCCGATTAAGTACGTGAATGGCGGTTTTTAACGTCTTCATCCACAAGCTAATCGATAGTGTAGAATAACTTAGCATACTTCTTACCATATCCATAAGTATACGGTTTCTCCGTTCCGCTACACCATTTTGTTGTGGCTCGCCCGGTATGGAATATTGGGTGACTATGTCATTTTCCTGTAAAAACTTTGCAAAAGGTCCAGGTACTTGGCCATATGGGGTGTGTCGACCGTAGTACTCCTATCCACGGTCAGATCTTACTACTTTAATTCTAACGTTATGATGTTCTACTTTAGCCTTAAATATCTTAAATTTATCCAAAACTTCGGATCGCTCCTTGATTGGACAAATATAGTCATAACGAGTATAGTCATTTGTAAATGTTATGAATGAGTGATAGCCGTCTATAGAGACTACGGGCAATGGACCACAAATATCTGTGTGAACTAATTCTATATTCCCAAACTTCGTTTGGCGTTTTTTTAATAGTTTTAACGTATTTTCCTTTAATGCAATCAATGCATTGTTTAGAATTCGAGAAGTCTAAATGGAGAAGAATCGATTGTGATACTAAGCATTCAATTCCCCCCCCTCGAAATATGGCATAAACGACAATGCCATAATTTCACCGACGTTTCTGAATCGATTCTTTTGCTCTTACTAAATATTAGGTTGTTTTATGAAGAAACGTGATCGTCACTTACTACATTGACATCATCATGAGTGGATAACAAATATAACATGTCTTGCCGAAAGGCAAGACCCACAATCTTATTATCAAATGTGATGGAACATCTGCCATTACCAAAATGACATACATAGCCTAAATCATCCGAACGTGAAACTGAAATCAAGTTTTTCTCTAAAGAGGGTACATAAAGGACATTATTAAGCCTAAGTACAAAGCCATTTTTAAGTCTAAGTGGGATATCTCCAATGGCTTCGACTTGGGCTTCTCGACCATCAGCGACTTTAATGGTCCTTTCTCCTCTTCTTAGTGTCCTCCTCATACTTAGTCCCTGTACAAAGTTACAAGCGTGCACGGTGGCACCTGAGTCAATCCACCAAGTAGATCGGGAGTAATCTAAAAACAGGGATTCATTGACAAAAGTAATAAAATTATTACCATTCTTACAGCACCATTTCAGAAAACCAACACAGTCCTTCTGATGATGCCCAATTCCTTGCAAAATTTGCATTGATTCTTAGCCACTTTCACCTCCTTTTGAGAAGGATGTTGCGTAGGAGCCTTTCCCTTGCCCTTATCTGTAAAAGAGTTGTCATGTACCTTAAAAGCGGGAGGCTTAGGAGAACTGAAGTAGCTCTTCCCCTTCCCTTTCCCTTTGGTGTAGTTAACAAAATCACCACTCATATGGGACTTAATGCGTTCTTCTTCTTGAATGCACATGGAAATCAACTTCTCTAAAGACCAATTATCAGGCTGCGAGTTATAGTTTATCACAAAAGCTTCAAAGTCCTTTGGAAGAGAGACGAAAATGAAGTGCACAAGCAATTCATCACTCACGCCTAAGTTCAAAGGCTTGAGCTTTATCACTAAGTTTGTCATCTTGAGAATGTGCTCACGCACACCACCACCAGTGTATTTCTCACTGACAAGTTTTCTTATGAGAGTACTCGAAAAAGCGTTGGAAGAGCCAGTGAACTGACTCTCCAACTTGCTGAGGTACTCAACAGACGTATCACATTCGGGAATCGCTCGTCGAATGGACTCAGTTATTGCCCCCCTATGACCATCAAACACTTCCAATTTGATGTATGTCACTTCTGAAGATCCTTACCATACTTTTCCTTAGCACTGAGGTATTGTCTCTTTCTTAGTGAGAAATACTCATCCGTCTCTCCCTGGGTTACAATAGGGACCTCAGGCTGAGTGGGGGCAAGGGCACGTTAGTGCTAAATCCAGCTCGTAGACCGCAAGAGTGATCTCAAGCCTCTCTCTCCATGAGCCATAGTTGTGACCAATGAGTGGCTCAATGGAGGAGATGAAACTAAGTGCTGAAGGCAAGGTGGAGGAACCTTCAAAACATAGACACATATTAACATAAGAATATACACATACAAAAAATGTTGTATTCTGCTTTTTGCGATGGTTACTTCGCAAAATACAACATTCATTTAATGAAAACTTAAGAACAGAAATGGTGTGTATTGTTTTTCGTGTTAGTTACTTCACAAAACACGTCATTCAAAAGTAATACTGAGCATGAAAAATTTAAATTTCACGTTGGCTACTCAAATAAATTGCCATGCACCTTAAATAATGTGACAAATTTAACTTTCACGTTGGTTACTTCATGAATTTGCCAAAACAAAGTCAAAATAAACATAGGATATGACAAATTAACTTTTCACGTTGGTTACTTAATTAATTTACCATAAATGTCTTAATAACAGTGAAAGCAAACTTAATTTCTTAAATTTCACAGCATCATAATGTAAGTAAATTAATTAAGCTGATAAAATGTCTTAATAACAATAGTGACAAATATTACAAAACAATCAAAATAATTTATTTATTCTCAGCTTATTAATTAATTTAGTGTGTGTGGCCCAGTTGCATTTTAGCCCATACTAAAATGCTAGGAAAAAATTTACCATAAAAGGAAAAAAACCACACCTAAATCAGGCCCAAAAGCCTACTGAAAATACCAAAAATTTGAAAAAATCCTTTCCTGGTTGCTAGCCCAATTAGATACCAGCCCAAGAGTAAATAAACTCAAAAAAATAGCAAAAATTTCCACTCGTGTGGCCCACTAATTCGCAGCCCATAGCAGTTTCGGCCCATACCTAAATTCATAAATCATTCTGAAAATAAAAGGGCAGCCCAGCCGCCCCAAATAGCGCCCCGCATGGACCCCGAGCCCATTCAATCCGGTGGCGCCTAGCGTCAGATCTGATCCGTCGGATTTTAATCCGATGGCTAGGAGTTGATTCCAGGGGGTATAAAATCTGGCCGACGCCGTCCCCGTAACCCGAATCTCATTTCTCTCTTCTTCTTCTCTCTCTTCTTCGGCTGACAGAATGAGAGCGAGAGCGGGCGGCGGAGGGGACCCGAGCGGCGGGGTACTCCGGCGCCACCACGACCACCTCGCCGGAGCGCGAGCTCGCCGGAAGGCGGCTCGTCGCCGGTGAGGCTGGTCACCGACGGTCGCCGTCGAGAGAGCCCCGCCGCTAGAGTTAGGGTTCCGCCGTGAACCCTAGGGTTCCGTGACCCCACCCCAACGGACTTAACGGTGGCGGCGCCGCCTCCTTCATCATCAGAATCTGAGCTCACGCACGCTATAAGGTGAGCTCAGCGCCGATGATGAAGAGGGCGTGCAGCATCCTCACCATGATCGGATCTGGCAGCCCGAATGCCGAACTTCCCAGATCTGCTCAACCGAGGAGTTTTCCGGTGGGGCGGAGTACACCGCCTCCCTCAGCCGGCGTGTCAATGTCGGTGTGATCCCGAATGACAGGAGGCGGTGAGTCCTCTGAGGTAAGTCCGCCTTTTCTTTCTTATTTACTTAACTTTTTGTCTCAATTTTGATTTGATCTGGGTTTTTCTTAATCAAAAGGAGAACCAAAATCCCCCTTCTTTTTGCTGTGAAATTAACTCAAAACGTAAGTAGACTAAAACTGAAACTAATTTACCCGATTAGTAACAACCCTAGTGAGGCTCGGACACCATTGTAGGGTTTAGAATTCCTTAGTACTCAGTGCTAGGTGTTGCTAATCAAGGTACTTAGGCATAGTCAAGATTAGAACATGATCAATCAATCTAAAATACAACTAGAGGATTATGAATTCGGTGCTCATACCTTCGGCCGTAGTGGAGGAGGTAGACGTGGTGTAGGCAGTGAAGATCAGGACGCCGGTGGCCGACGGTAGGAGACCTTCCCCTCGCTGCCGCGCACTTAGGATTGGAATTGCGAGATTGTAGGAGGCGTTAGGTGTGTGTAGATGATTCCCACACCCCGGCTGTCTCCCATTCTTATAGCGCGTGCGAGAGGGGGACTAAACCGAATTGAAACGGTTGCTGCCCCGATCAGGGCGCATGGGGAGTAAACCGGGTGGTTATTGCCCACACAAAATTTCCGGGATCAAAATCGATTAACATATCGATTATGTCTTGTCTTTCAAGACTTGTAGCACAAGATCAAGGGCAAGCACAAGAAACGTGAGTTTACAGTTTGATTCCCTGAACCTGAAACTCTTTGTTGATCGCACATAAGAAGACAATAAGCAACCAACCAATAATGTTAGCTTATTTCGTATGTCAGTTCTCACTTGTCAATAAGAACTGTACTTGTCACAGCAGGTCATCATATAAACGATGCTGCATGATGTTACCTGCGGAGCTTCATTTTCATAGTAGGTACCTGCTAGCTGTTAGAGCTATAATAGTGATATTATATTAGATGATTTATTAGAGGCTTATTTATATATTTGTACTCATAATGTATACTATATATTGGAGCCTCCGACTCTTCAATAATACAATTCGTATTCATAACCATCAAATTAGGGGTTTTTTAACCCTAGCCGCCGGCTTCCGACGCTTCGGCGAGTTTTTTCTTGCAGCCGTGCGTCTATAACATGTCGTCGTTGGTCTTCGGCATGATTCCTGCCCCCGTGGATAGACTGTCTCCTCGCTCTGGGTTGCCGCCGCCTATCGGTTTCGTGTGGCTGTGCACTGTCCTGCTGCGGTCTCCACTGTTTGCATCTGGAAACTGCACACAGAACCGAGGCAGGCGGCCGCTGTTGCTGGCCCAGCGCCTGCCCATCGCCCAGGTGCATGCTCCGATGCGTTCTGCGCCTGCCGTGCTCCCCGAGGAAGCAAGCGGTGCCAGCACTGTGCCTGGCGTGTGTTCTCGGCTTGCAGGAAACTGGCGGTGCCAGTAAGGCACTTGCTCACGTGAAGCAGAGCAGCAGGCCCCTGCATCGGTGCCCGCGCCTGGATTGGCACCCGCTTGTTCCTGCCTGCCGCCGCTAGGTATGATTAAACCACGCTAGGGTTCAAAAAAAAAGAGAGAGAGAAAATAAAAAAAGAAAAAAATTGCAGCTTGCGCAGCTTATTTACTGTGCTCTCGCCGTCGCCAGTCATCTTCTTCAGGATGACTTCTTTTTCGGGTGTGATTTCACTTGTGCGGAGTCCAGTACTTTTCAATAGTATCAATTATCGTGACTGGGTTTCTTGTATGCGTCTACACATGCGTAGTCTACGACTTTAGAAGTTTCTCATGGGTGATCTCAAATGCCCGTCTTGTCCTGCAGTTTCTTCTCATCCTGTTATCCCAGATAATGCTATTGATGATGATAAGAAGAAGCTGATTCTAGATTACGAGACTCGTCTGTCTGCGTACGAGTCTCACTTCATCTTATACATGACTTGGTTGGATAATGATGCTCGAGCTGTTGCTATTCTTGCTGCCAGTATGGAGGACCGTCTTGCTGCTGATATAGTTGAGTTTGAGTATGCACACCAGATGTGGGATTTTCTACGCTCTCATTATGAGCCTACTGGTTAGTCTACCTACCTTGTCGCTATTTGTCAGGAGCGGTTGTTACAGCGGGGAGATGCTACAGTGGAGGAGTTCTTCGGTCAAATGTCTGCTATTTGGCGTCAGCTTGATGCTCTTGGTTCTCGATTGTCGACAGATACTTGTTAGTCTTGTCAGAGTCAGAAGGTTGTACTTGAGCTTTGACGCACTTATGATTTTCTGACCCGTCTACGTGCCGAATTTGAGCCTCTTCGTGCTCAGCTACCTGCTCGTCACCCCTGTGTCTCTCATATGGACGCTATGACAAGTGTTCGTAATGAGGAAACTCGTCTTTAGGCTGCAGGGTTGCTGCTTACTTCTCCGGTGTTGGCGGCTCGCTCTACGACACCTATGCACACGGCTCCTCCATCGGTCGTCCCGTCTTCAGTTGCCCCTCCTTCTACGGCTGAGGGGCGTGGTTCTCTTCACTGTGATTATTGTGGTAAAGATGGTCATGTGGAGGCGTATTGTTTTAGTAAGAAGAAGGCTCAGTCTCGTCGGTCTTCATAGAGTGCTGGTGGTGCTAGTACTGGAGAATCTCACGGGAGTTCTTCTACTACGGATGCACAGCTGCTCATGCTTCTTCGTCGCCTTGCTACTTCTGCACCATCGAGAGCTGCTGGTTCTATGACTCGGTCTTCTGCACCCTCGAGTACTGCTGTTGCTTCTTCGTCTTCCACTGAGGGACCACCTCCTACTTCTGCTCCAGGTACTTGTTCATGGATTCTTGGTTCTGGTGCTTCGTTCCATATGACTCCTTATCGTACCCGTTTGTCTTCCTTGAGTCCTTCATATCGTTCCTCTGTTGTTCATACTGCCGACGGTTCTCCTCTTTCGGTTGTTGGACAAGGCACTCTTTTATCTAACTCTTTTGTTATTTCTAATGTTTCCTTCGTTCCTGGACTTACAATGCAGCTTATATCCGTTGGTCAACTCACTGATAATGATTGTCGAGTGATTCTTGATCATGATCTTTGTTACGTTCAGGATCGTCACACGAGTTGCCTGGTTGGTATTGGCCCTCGTCGTTGTTATTCACAACGTATTTGGGACCTTGACTAGCTTCTTCTTCCTTCCATTGTGCCTGCCAGTTCAGTCGGCTCCAGTCTTGCTGCTTTGTCCACTTCGACGTTTGCTCAGTGGCACCACCGTTTGGGTCATCTTTGTGGCTCTCGTCTATTCATTCTAGTTCACCGTGGTATTTTAGGATCAATCTCTAGTTCTAAGTCTTTAGCTAAGTGTCAGGGTTGTCGGTTAGGGAAGCAGGTTCAGCTTTCTTATTCTTCCAGCGAGTCAGTGTTTGAGCATCCTTTTGATCTTATTCATTCTGATGTATGGGGCCCTACTCCTTTTGCTTCGAAAGGAGGACATTGATATTATATCATTTTTATAGATGATTTTTTCGCCACACATGGGTTTACTTTATGAAACATCGTAGTGAGGCATTATCTATCTATAGGTCCTTCTCGACTATGATCCGCACTAAGTTTGACACTCTATTCGTATTTTTCGAGCTGATTCTGCCGGCAAGTATCTCTTTGATGTTCTTCATCAGTTTCTTTCTGAACAAGGTACTCTTGCTCAGTTTTCTTGTCTAGGTGCTCATGCTCAGAATGGCGTTGTTGAGCGCAGGCATCGTCATCTCTTTGAGACAGCTCGTACTCTTCTGATCGCTTCTTCTATTCCACCTCATTTTTGGGACGAGGCTGTTTCTACCGCCACTTATTTAATTAACATTCGGCCCTCGTCTGCTCTTAATGGTGGAATTCCTTTTGAGCGCCTTACAGGCAAGATGCCTGACTACACTAGCTTTCGTCTCTTTGACTGTGTGTGCTACGTGTTGCTCGCACCACGTGAGCGCACTAAGCTAACTCATCAGTTTGTTGAGTGTGTCTTCCTAGGGTACAGTTCGGGGGATAAGGGATATCGTTGTTGGGATCCAGTTGGCCGACGGATGAGTATTTCACGGGATGTTGTATTTGATGAGACATGACCTTTCTATCCTCGACCATCTTCTGATACTTCTTATGTATATGTGGTTGATCCTATTTCATTCTTGTTCCTTCCTGCTGCTAAAGTTGCGATTGTACCTCCTTCACATTCGATACCTCTGTCGGAGTGTGTGAGCTGTGACACTCCTCCAGGCCTGCTCGGAAGCAGCCCGCGAGGTTCTTTGATCGTAGGGGACTTGGCGCCCTATGCGACCTGGGCTCGAGGGAGTGGATGAACACCGAGATTTACGTGGTTCGTGCCGCAGGAGCATAATACCCTATGTCCACGGAAGTGCTTGTTGTATTGCTTGTGCGTTGCTGGATCTAGAATGCGAACCCTTTGCTGGGTGGTCACCCCGGTCCTTTAATAGTTCAAGGTCGGGGTGGTTACAACGAGGCTTGGGGCCCGACAGGTGGCCCCAAAGCTATGTGAACCCTATACATGATCTAGGGCTTCATCCTCTGAGTAGAGTGGTCGATGGGAGAGTTAAGTCCCGCCGCCCAGCGCGCTAAGCGCCCCTGACTGCATGTCAGGTTATGATGAAGACGCCGTCTTGTCGTCACGTCTTCTCGCTCTGCTTGGGCGGCTTCGTGCCATTGGGCGGCACTATACTGTTGTCACACCTTGTCGTCCTGTCTTGTCACCGTAATGGCAAACAGGCAAAGGACGAAGGTGTGTGTAGTGCGCCATGCTTCTTGGGAAGGCGCAAGCCCTGAATGCGAAGCCTAACAGCGCACTTTCTTCTTGACTTCGTCGACCCACGGCCCATGATGGATCGTGGGGCATGTGGCAGCTCTGGGGCTCTCATCGACAGGTTTGGAGCCAGGGGACACGTGGCAGCCCCGAACCTCGCCTTAGCGGGGAGGCTCGAACCGGAGCCTAGGGCACGTGTCAGCACTCGAGCTGTCCTCATCAAGGAGGTGGCTTTGAGCCAGGAACACGTGGCAGCCCCGGACCTCACCTCAGCGGGGAGGCTCGGACCGGAGCCCAGGGCACATGTCAGCACTAGAGTTGTTCTCAGCAGGGAGGTGGCTCTGAGCCAGGGGACAAGTGGCAGCTCCGGACCTCACCTCAGCGGGGAGGCTCGAGCCGAAGCCCAGGGCACACGTCGGCTCTAGAGCTCAAGCGCACGTGGCAGCCCTAGGGCTGATCTTGGGGACAAGGACACGTGGCTGCGCTGGGGCCCGCCTCAACAAGGAGGCGGGGGCTAGGCTGTCTTTTACCCACTACGCGGGGGTACCCGGTATACAGAGTATCAACAGTGGCCCCCAGGCCCATCTCGAGAGAGGCATCGAGCCCTTAGGCGGGGCTCCAATCTCTCCAGCGTGGTTGTTTTGAACCTATACTTTGGAAACCGAAGCGGTGGCGAGATATTTGCATAGTGGACGAGTGGTTGTACCTGGGAGACGAAAAGGTTGCACATCCTTGGCGTAGTGGACGTATTCGTTAGTCAAAGCAGCAGCGTGTCGTCGTGTCTACTCTTGATTGACGGGCCACGACGACGCACTCGAGGGGTTGCCTTGGGGTAATTACTGCAGCAGCTCATGGGTCGCAGGTCTACCGCGCTGCTCTCCTCGGGAACCATTGAATGTTCTTGAGATATTACTCACCTGGCCCCCAGTATCTGACCAGTGGACTGGGTCCTACCCGTCATTGGGGGGAGTGCTAAGGCGACGTGCTCGAAGGGTTTCCTCGGGGCACTTATTGCGGCAACCAACGGGTTGGTCGCCACAACTCCACCGCGCCGCTCTTCTCGGGAACCGCCGAACGTTCACGAGATGTTACTCGCCTGGCCCCCAGTGTCTGAAGGGTGGACCTAGGACGTACCCATCAAAGGGGGAGGTGCGTGTCAAGGCATCGTGCCCAAGGGATTGCCTCAGGGCACTTACTGCGACAACCAACAAGTTGGTCGCACCGCTCTCCTCGAGAACCGCCGGACGTTCTCGAGAGGTTATCCGCCCAACCCCCCAGTGTCTGACAGGTGGACCTGAATCCTACCCATCGTTGGGGGAGGCGAATAACCCACGGCGTGCAGAGGTGGAAACCCAATCGTCGCACCTGTTGCCCTGCCAGAGGTCACGGATGTGTATAAAAGGAGGCCTTCCGGTGTTGGGTGGTGTAACACCCCAAAACCTGTTAAGAGGGGAATTTAAAATTTTTTGGACGTATTGCATGTGGTGCAGAAATTCAAATTCAAATTGGAATTCAAATTAAACTCAAAATAGAAAAGAAAAAGAAAAAGAAAAAAACAAACCCCCCCGGCCAGTGGGCCGAAACCCACCAGCCGACCCACCTCACCCCCGCGCCAGCCCGTAGCCGCGCGCCCCGTTTTCTTCTCACTGACGTGTGGGGCCCGCCATCTTCTTCCTCCTCGCGCGCGCGCTCGGCCGACCAGGACTCCTCTCTCCCCCCGAATCGAAACCACCCCGGATACCCGCGTATCCCAGCTGAATTTCGGTTCTGGACGACTCCAGCTCGATCACAACCGAACGCCGCCCTCCCCCGGCTATATAAACACCGGCATCGTCCCGATTTTCACCCGCGATCGGCTGTTTTTCCTCCCGGTGAGAACCGAAGCTCCGATCACCGTTTTCTCTCGGTCTTTGCTCGGGTTCTCTGATCTAACGCGTCGATCGTGTTCCACCGCCTCCGGGGAATCACGCAGGTGCAGAAAACTCGGTGGTTTGCGCTTCAAACACAGTGCCGACGAGCATCGCCGTGAATTCACCTCGGACCTCGTCGCCGACCGCCTTCCAGGACCTCCGAGCTCAAGAAAAACCCCGAGGTGAGATCCCCGACCTCCCCTCTACCGAGCTATGCCATGAAATCCCAGTTTTAGGAAGAATTGATGAAGATCCGAAGTTTTCCTGCGAGATCGCCGCCTCCCGCCGCCCGCGCTCGGTTAGTGCGACGTGGCCGCTTGTGCGCCGTCTGTTTTAAATCGCACGGTGGAATTGAAATCCCCGCGTACCGGTTCGACGTTATAATCTGAGCCGTCTATTTGAAATCGGACGGTCCACGTCAGCCCCGCATTATAAAGACCGGGATTCTTACGCGCTACCCCCTAGGGATCTCGGAAAATACGAGCTAGCCCTGGAAACTTCTGATCTAGCCCCTGGAACTTCAGAAATTCATGTAAATTCAATTAAAAATCATTTTTAGCCCCTGGACTTAATAAAAATTAGCAAAACCCCTCTGTTATGCATAGTTAGGCCCCTAGAAATTCTTAAAATAATATAATAGATCCTGTAGTGGGGTGAATTTACCTTTTTAAGCCTATGTGATATGAAATTTAGGCATTTGAATATGTGATTAGTATTTAAAATTTAAAAGATGGGACAAACATATTATAAATTCAAATTTAAACTTTCCTAGCACTTGGAAAACTTTGGAGTGAGTTAAAAATAGATTTTAAGCTGAAATGAATCTGTCTAATTGTTTGTTCACATTTATTAGTTATAGGGACACATTTTTAGGGTAGGAAATAATTCTGAAAATTGATAAAATAAATTTAAATTAGTTCACATCAGAGGAGAAGTTCAAAAATATATTATTTAATATTTTAGATCAAAATCTATTCTGTTTAGATGAGGTGTCTTACTATTTTCATAATAAAGTTCACATTTAGGCATAGGAAATAAATCTGAAAATATAGCAAGCTAGGTATGAATAACTAGAAAATGATAAATGAAATTTCCAAAATCCAAAGAATTCAGTTTAGGATGGGTAGAAGGTATGAAAACCCATTTGAAGTAGGAAATTACCTTCCATGCATACTTGGTAGCTAAGATGTGTATCAATTGAATATAAGGAATTTGTTCAAATTGGAAATTCATATATAGTGTGCAAACATAAATCTGAATACAAAAGTTAGAAATCATATGCACATGTTTAAAAGTGCATGTAAGCCCAAAATCAACACACATAGAGTAACCACAACACATAGAAATGTGAATGACTTTCATAAATGTGAATGTGTGGTTTGTATGAAGTGAAAGTGTGAACTATGTCTTATGGATTGTTGTTTTCTTTTGCTATGTGTGTTGGCATGAATAGAACCTGCCCCAGAGCAAGTTCTTCCCTTCCAAGAACAAGACTTTCCATTCCTAGAGCAGCAGGAAGAAGGCAAGTGTCCTTGACCACTTTGATCCTATACTAGGATGTCTAGATAGAATTATTTGCATTGTCAATTGAAATATGAAACCCATGCTAGGAAGTTTCCCTAGAATTGCATTATCTTGTTTCCTTGTAGCTTGGGTTGGGATTTATTTTATCATGTCATTTGTTATCATGCTTATGCTTAGCCATGCTTAGAATGGGAAAATTGGGATATGAGATCATCAATTTATTTACCTTACTCTTGAATGAGATATTATGAGTTATGTAGAGGTAGGGATCGAGGCAAGTTGGATGTTTTGGTTGGTGTTGGGTGCACGAGACTCGGGTTTGTGTTTAGTACTTGCTTGGATCCTAAGGACCGGTTCATGGAGCATGTAACCTGGCTTTACCGTGCCAACCACATGCTGAGATGGGGCAGCTTGGCCAATTAATTAGGTGTATCCCCGGCGTAGTATGGGTGTGTCGGATGGTGCGGGGAGTAGGTGTCAGCTGGACTACCATATGAACCGCAAGGCTCGAGAGGGGGCCACTGCAGTGGGGTTGGAGCCTCTTGTATGCTGTTAGGGGTGAAACCTCAGTGGGCCCACGCTCGTCGGGAATCCCTTTGTAAAGGCTTCGTAGTGATCTCCTGGCTACACACCTGGGAAGTGTGAATGTGGTTCGTGGCCACTGGCATAATGGAGGTTCTTTTAGTCCACCCGGCAACGGGGGATGAAACCATTACATGTGGGTACAGTGGTGCAAACTCTGCAGAGTCAAAACTGTCATGACAGCCGTGCTCACGGTCAAGAGCGGCTTGGACTTATTCATGATTAGAGGACGATGACTTTGGAAGTTGTGGATGTTAAGCGGGGAGCTTAACATCGGAAATGATGTTATGGTTATTTGATTATGATGATGGGTTGGGAGATTGGGACCATTTCACCTATGTAGTAATGTAGGTGCTTAATAAGGTAAGGTAATAGGTATTAATTGAGTAGTGCTTTAACCATGAGTCCAACCTCTCCTTGTTCTAGCTATGCATGACATAACTTTCCCACACTTGCTGAGTACCAATGGTACTCAAACTTGCATATTTATTGGTTTATATTGCTGCTCAGGTCAAGAGAATGATGTGGTGTTCAATGACCAAGACTTCGGACCCGAAGAAGGATTCTAGGTTCATGGAGTCCCCCGGGCAACGCCTGTGACAGAGCCCACAAGAATAACATTCCACTGCTATTTTATTTACTTGTTATGAACTTATTATCGTCCATCGAGACATATGCTATGTAAGACTTATTTATATTCAACACCTGGCTTGTAATAAATGATGCTTCACTATTTGTCATCACATGTATGAGAAAATGACCCTGGCATACATGTGATATTCACTCGGTTGTTCTTCGGAGAAACCGGGTGTGACAGAAGTGGTATCAGAGCCAAGGTTGCCCGTAGGAACGTGGACCTAGATAGAAATGGACGTATTTAAGGACCCTATTTTCTTAAAAACTATTTTACAAGGTGTGGGTTGAAAAGTGTTATTTAATGGGGTCACTTTCTTCATCTTACCTCAACTTTTATTCAAAATAGGATTTTTATTTAAAATTTTATCTAACTTAAGTTTAAATGCTTTATGTTTTAGATGGTTCGCATGATCCGCACCGCCCGCAAGTCCACCGGAGGGAGAGTTCCCGTAGTTGCCCCTGCCCTGAGAGAGGAGAACCGTCCGGTGACATATCTTTCTTACGGATTGGTTGTAGGAGGCTTGTTGCGCCGTCTTCGACGCATGCTCCAAGCCGCCGGCAATACGGGCAAGCTAATCATACACTATAGCTCCACCCGGACCATCTATGAGAAGCAGGAAGAATGGAGTTTAGAAATGAGGATTATCCACGAAAATCAGCTTCTCAAGATCCACCGCTCTCTAGCTTGTCGAGCGACACAGGTCGATGCAGAGAAGGATGTCACCTGGGAGGCAATCACCTGCCAGAGTCACATCTATCGCCGCCACCTGGACAGGACTGAGTACATGTATGTCCTCCAGCGTGAGAGTGGTACAACGGAGTACAAGTACTCGCCAGTGCAGCAAGGGACTTCCCATGAGCACATGGACCTGTGGTTGGAGGATGCTGCTATGCTCAGCACCCGACTGCAGGAGTGTCAGCAGGAGCTTCAGGATGTTCGTGACACCCTGAAGGAGACCGAGGCGTTGCTCCGAGCCAGCTTAAGGGCGAGAGAAAGAGGAGATGGGAATGAACTGTGTGTCACCGTGAATGACACATGGACTCCTGACTCCCCAGATCGTCGGGCGATCAGGCGTCGTCGCACTTCTCCACCAGCAGCCTCCCCACCCAAAGCGGAGTCAGAAGGCAGCCGCAATAATGAGGAAGATCCCGAGGAGCCAGCTCAGTGATACGAGTCGTGTAGAGTCCTTCCCCATAGTTCAGCAGGTTAACCGGGTGTGACAGGTGGCACCCTCCTTCATCATATGGCCTTTGTTCTCTTCTTGCGCGTTGGAAGCCTCCGCTTCCCAGCACTCTCGCCCACCTGATGTTCTTACGCCAGTAACCGTCTTCGTCAACTTTTGTGATATGTTCGTGTGCGTGCGGCCTTCTGAGGCGTCCTTCTCCTTGACGGTCCCGGATAGAAGCACAAGCCATCCGAATGGCATGCCGATGGTGAGGGAAGCCTTCAGGGACGGGATCCTCGAGTCACAGGGTGTCTCTACGCCGGTGTCGTGTGTGACATGTCCTCTAGGCGCCTTGCCGGAGAAGGGTGATTTGCCGACACCGAAAGAAGGTTAAGTCCAGAGTGGTCAAGCCTTCCTCCACCAGGCACTGCTGTGGACAACCAAACCTGCCACAGATGGTGTTTGGCCCACACAACATTGGATGTCACCGTTGCCTCGACACAGCAGATCGGTGATGCCTGACGAGAATTGAGGCGTCAGACCGATACGTTTGATGTCGTCCTTGGTCTTATAACAGGTGATCATCTCTCTGCGTAGAGATTGACTTGGGGGACAACAAGGTATGCCATGGAGTAGAAGGTTGCTCGACTTGTAGCAGCTAAGTTCCTTAGTTGCCTGTATGCCCTTTTGTATTCCGGAACTCTGTTACTAATGAAAACTCTTTGTTTCAGGTCTTGTATTGTCCTGAGTTGTCGATGTAGACTTTGAACCCTTGGCAGTGCAAGGGTCCAGAATGGCTTAGCCGATGTGGATAGCTCTTTGCCGATGTCCTGAGCCTGTTCCTCCGGGTTCTTAGCAGCGTAAGGACCCGGAGCGCTCCGGCAGTGTGCTACCATTCCTTACGGGTTCATAGTAGCGCAAGGACTCAAGGGAAGTTTGGCCCTCGTCTCCAGCTTGTCCCATAGAGACACGTAGCAGCTCCAAACCTCACCTCAGCGCGGAGGCTCTGGACCGGAGCCCAGGGCACGTGTGAGCTCCGGAGCTATCCTCAGCAGGGAGGAGGCTCTGAGCCAGGAGACACATGGCAGCTCCAGACCTCACCTCAGCGGGGAGGCTCCAGACCGGAGCCCAGGGCACGTGTGAGCCCCAAAGCTATCCTCAGTGGGGAGGAGGCTCTGAGCCAGGTGACGCGTGGCAGTTCTGGGTTCCACCTCAGCGGGGAGGCTTCGGACCGGAGCTCAGGGCACGCGTCGGCTCCGGAACTCAAGCGCAGGTGGCAGCCCAAGGGCTGACCTTAGGGCCAAGGACATGAGGCTTGCCCGTTTACAGTTGATATGCATGAACAAGCACAAACTATAAAGGGGGGATGCACAGGGCACGTGTGAACTCGAGAGCTATCCTCAACAAGGAGGAGACTCTGAGCCAGGAGACACGTGGCAGCTCCGGACCTCACCTCAGCGGGGAGGCTCTGGACCGAAGCCCAGGTCACGTGTGAGCCCTGGAGCTATCCTCTGCAGGGAGGAGGCTCTGATCCAGGTGATGCGTGGAAGCTCCGGGTTCCACCTCAGCGGGAGACTTCGTACCATATCCCAGGACACGCGTCGGCTCCGGAACTCAAGCGCACGTGGCAGCCCCAGGGCTGACCTTAGGGAAAAGGACACGTGGCTTGCCCGTTTACAGATTATATGCATGAGCAAGCACAAACTGTAAAGGGAGGATGCACAGGGCATGTGTGAGCTCGGGAGTTATCCTCAGCAGGAAGGAGACTCTGAGCTAGGAGACACATGGCAGCTCCGGACCTCACCTCAACGGGGAAGCTCTGGACTGGAGCCCAGGGCACATGTCAGCCTCGGAGCTATCCTCAGCGGGGAGGAGGCTCTGAGCCAGGTGATGAGTGGCAGCTCCGGGTTCCACCTCAGCGGGGAGGCTTCGGACCGGAGCCCAGGGCACGTGTTGGCTCTGGATCACAAGCGCACGTGGCAGCCCCAGGGCTGACCATAGGGCCAAGGACACGTGGCTTGCCCGTTTACAGTTGATATGCATGAGTAAGCACAAACTATAAAGGGAGGATGCACAGAACAAGGCAAAACTTTCTCACTTCAGGCTTCCCTCATAGGAGGAAACAGGCCGTACTAGAAGGCAACGACCCGCCCCGGATGTTGAGAGTAGCAGAAATCCTCTGGGACTTAGCTGTTCTAAGCACTGTTCCTAGTCACTATGACTCCCTTTCAGAGAAAATAAAACCCTACCGCTACTCTAAGGATAGAACTTACGGAGGTGTTCTATGTTCCACAGATTGGGTAGAGGTACCCCATCCTCTGTGGCCAGGCGCACGCACCCGGGGCGGCATACTTGTGTCACTCGGAAGGGGCCCTCCTAGCTGGGGGAGAGTTTGTTCCCTCCTTCTTGAGAAAGTATTTGCCGAAGCACCAGGTCACCCACCTCGAGCTGTCTACTCCGCACGAATCGCTGCTGATAACGCTGGAGCGCTTGACGGTGTCGCGCATTTCAGACAGCTACTTGCCACCTTTGCTCATCGACAAGGTCGATATCATTACGCCGGAGCTGATCCTGCGTGGCTTCATCGTACGCTCGGAAACGGGATGAGCCCATCGTAATTTCCGGGTGGAGGACGGCCTCAGCCCCATACACCAGGAAGAAGGGCGTTTCCCCTATCGAGCCATTCAGGGACGTCCATCTAGCCCACAGTGCACACGGAAGCTCTTCAACCCAATTGGCACGGTGCTTCTTCAAGCTATTGTAGGTGCGCGTCTTGAGTCCCCTGAGTATCTTGGCGTTTGCTCTTTTGGCTTGACCATTACTCTCTGGGTGAGCAATAGAAGCATAGCAAACTTGGATGTCGAGGTCTTCGTAGCAGTCTTGGAATACTGCACTAGTGAACTGGGTCCCGTGTCGGTGATGATTCTATTCGGGCCCCCGAACTGGCAGATTATTGACTTGATGAACTTGACTGTTGACTGCTTGTTGATAGTTACTACCAGGGTAGCTTCCGGCCACTTGGTGAACTTGTCTACGGTAACGTAGAGGTACCAGTACCCACCGACGGATCTGGGAAATGGTCCCAGGATGTCCAATCCCCACATAGCGAAGGGCCATGAGGGCGGGATCATCTGCAGCATTTGCGCTGGTGTGCGAATCTGCTTAGCGTGGAACTGGCACGTCTTGCATCTCTTAACTAGGTCGACGACATCCCGAAGAGCTGTCGGCCAGTAAAATCCATGCCAGAAGGCTTTACCGACCAGCATGCAGGAAGACGCATGGTTCCCACACTCGCCTCCACGGATCTCTTCGAGCAGGTCGCAGCCCTCCTCCCAAATGATGCACCGCAATAGGACGCCATTGGCGCCACGCCGGTAGAGATCCCCTTCTACCAGCGTGTATCTCTTACCCAACCGAGCGATCCGTTCAGCGGATACACGTTCATCGGGAAGGAAATTGTCTTTCAAGTAGTCTCGGATCTCCATGATCCATGTGTCGGGACCTACTTGAGCACTTGGATCTTGAGCGCCGGGTTGCACGGAGTCCACGGTGGCGCTTATGATCCTTGGTGTGCGCCATGGTAACATGGCCGCCGGGACCGCTAGCTTCGAGGTGATGGTCCCGCCCCCTTAGCCTGGTTCAACCGACCAGGTGGTAGGTCGCAGTAACTTCCTTTCAAAGACCCCCTCAGGCATCGGAGCCCAAGTGGAAGCCCTCATTGACAGGTCGTCGGCTATTGTATTATTGGAATGGGGAACATGGCACAAGTCAAAGGATAAGAAGTCCTTCTCCAACTTTTATACTTGGAGGAGATAGGCTGCAAACTATGGGTTGTTGCAGCAACACTCTCCCTTGACTTGCTTGATGATCAGTTGAGAATCACCCTTGACCAACAACCGATGGACGCCGAGGGACGGCGCGATCTTTAACCCGAAGACGAGAGCCTCATACTCCGCCATATTATTGGTTGCCTTAAAGTCAAGTCGCACCATGTATCTGAACTGCTCTCCGGTTGGTGTAATGAGAAGAACCCCTGCTCCGACACCTTGCTTTCGCGAGGAGCCGTCGAAGAAGAGAGTCCAGTAGGGCCTAGGGGAGACCAGATCTCTAGGCTCTGGTCCACCGATGTCCTGGCCCCCTGGCTGGCATGGTGGTGGAGTTCACTCTGCCACAAAGTCAGCTAACGCCTGACTTTTCACCGCATGGTTCGGTAAGAAGTCCATCTAGAACTCCACCAACTCCGCGGTCCATTTAGATATGTTTCCACTAACGTTGGGGCTGTGGAGGACGGTTCTCAGCGGGTATGAGGTAACCACTGAGATCTTGTGAGCTTGGAAGTAATGGCGCAACTTTATTGATGCAACGAGGACTTTATAGAGAAGCTTGTGCACCTCTAGTTATCTTGTCTTGGCATCGTGGAGGACCTCGCTGATGAAGTAGACCGGACGCTGGATAGTTCGGACCCTCCTGGAGGGGTTCGAAGCATCTTCTTGTAGAGGTCTGGGACTAGGGGGCCCCCGGCCCCCGCGTCCGGGACTGCACTACAGGAGCTCGGACCTAGATGCACACCAGTTGATAGGTATAGATGGTTGAGACCCGACTAGTTCTTCTTGGGGAGGTCTGGGACTCGAGGCCCCCAGGCCCCGGGTATGGAACTGCATTCTTGGAGCTTGGATCCGGATATGCATTGATCATCAGGTCCACCTGTTTGAGACCTGATTATCTCTCCATCCCAAGGGTCTCCTGCAGAGTCTGAGCCCTGGGGCTTTAGACAACCGGCAGCAGGAGCCTTTACTGGGACTTGAGGCCGATGGAGTTCTAGCCGCTACGCAACCAGAACCATGCTCACGACATCAGTTATGGCGGCGATGTAGAGGAGTAGAGGCTCGCCTTGTTTCGGGGCCACCATGATTGGTAGCGTTGTGAGGAACTTCTTCAGCTCCTGGAACGCCTCATCCGCCTCCTCGGTCCATACGAGTGGACCAGATTTGCGTAGAAGCTTGAAGAACGGAAGAGCCTGCTCGACCAGTCTAGAGATAAACCGACTGAGCGCAGCCAAGCATCCGGTAAGCTTCTGCACGTCCTTGATGCGGGAAGGAGGGCGCATCAGTTCTATCGCCTTAATCTTCTCTGGGTTAGCTTCAATTCCTCGGTGTGAGACCAAGAAACCGAGCAGCTTCTCGGCAAAGACCCCGAAGACACATTTGTCTGGTTTCAACTTCGTGCGTGTCGAACGCAGTCTATCGAAGACTAGGGCTAGTTTGTCGAGCAGAGATGCTTGCGACTTAACCTTTACTACGATGTCATCGACATAAACCACTACCAGGTCCCGAATGAGCTTCCCGAATGTTTTGTTCATTGCACACACAAAAGTGGGAAGGGCATTCTTAAAACCATAAGACATGGAGACATAGCAGTATAGACCATCTACTGTGATGAAGGCGGTATGTTCTTCATCTTCCCTAGTCATAGGTATCTGGTGGAAACCTGAATATGCGTCTAGGAAATACAGTAGATCATAGCCGGATGTAGAATCGACTATTTGGTCTATATGGGGGAGAGGGAATGGATCCTTTGTACATGCGTTATTGAGGGTGGTGTAGTCGATGCACATGCGTAGCTTCCCACCAGCCTTGGGGACGACAAACAGGGTTGGCCAACCATCGTGGATGGTAGACCTCTCGGATGAAGCCAGCGTCAAGCAGCTTCTTAATTTCTTCACGGATGAAGTCTTGACGCTCGATTGATTGCTTCTGAGGCTTCTGTTGGACCGGCCTGGCATTGGGATAGACCTTCAGTTGGTGCTCAATCACCTCCCTGGGAATCACGGGCATTTCCAATGGTTGCCCATGCAAACACGTCGACATTGGCCCGAAGGAAGGTGACGAGCGCGTCTTCCTATTTTCCACCCAAGCCCCCGGCGATTCGGGTGCTCTGGGCGACATCAGGACCGACTTGGACAACCTTGACTGGTACGTCCTCGCCGTCCAAGGGCTGCACACGGGGTGCATATGTCACCCCTCGCTGACGCATGCTTGTAGACGGTTGGCTAGCTTCAGCGTGATCGGAAGTGACCTCCTATGCTGCTGCCAGCGCTTGGAGCTTTTCCAGAACTAAGACATCCACGGTGCGGTCACCACAGATCTTGAGGGCGCCACTCGGGGTTGGCATCTTCAGGACTGAGTAGCCGTAGGGGCTACCGCCATGAACCGGTACAGAGCTGGTCTGCCGATTATTGCATTGAAGGGGAGGCTGACCTCCGCAACATCGAAGATAAAGCTTTCCATACGGTAGTTCTCAGGCGTCACGAATGTCACCGGGACGGAGATGCTACCACACGGAAGATTGGGTCCCGACCTACCCCCGAGAATGGTCTCGAGGGGGTAAGCTGGGACATTGGGATTTGCAGCTTCTTGAAGGTTGCGAGGCTGATAAAGCTGAGGGACGCTCCGCCATCGATCAACACGTGGTAGAGCTTCACGTTGGAGATGGTCGTGGCGACGAGAAGAGGCAGCTGCCCAGCACTTGCCATGTTCTTGTGGCAGTCGGAGGTGTCGAACTTGATCGGCATCTCCATCCACTTGCGATGTGGCGCCGGACCCAGGACGGGGGCAGCCCCTGCCACTGCTCGACGAAGGGTCTTGACGGCTTGCCTGGACGAGACGTCGAAAGAACCCCCGTACATCATGCAGAGGGCACTGGCCGTTTGGCTGCCAGATTGGCTAGGCATGCCCACTCTGGAGCGGGAGGTAGCCTCGTCGCCTCCCGTTTGGAGACGATGGCGAACTCGGTGGGAAGACTCGCCATGGGAGGTGATGTTCACCATGTCGCGTGGAGAGCACGGAAAGCCCCCTACCTGGTGCGCCAAATGTCGGAGTGTGTGAGTTGCGACACTCCTCCCCCGGCCTGCTCGTAAGTAGACCGCGAGGTTCTTTGACCGGGGGGTGGGGGGCTTGGCGCCCTACGTGACTTGGGCTCAAGGGAGCGGATGAACACCGAGATTTACGTGGTTCAGGCCACCGAACCGTAATACTCTACGTCCACGGGAGTGCTTGTTGTATTGCTTGTGCATGTGTGCTTGTGCGTTGCGGGATCTAGAATGCGGACCTTTGTTGGGTGGTCACCCCGGTCCTTTTATAGTTCAAGGCCGAGGTGATTACAATGAGGCTTGGGGCCCGACAGGTGGCCCCAAAGCTATGTGAACCCTATACATGATGTAGGGCTTCGTCCTCCGAGTAGAGTGGTCGACAGGGGAGTTAAGTCCCGCCGCCCGGCGTGCTGAGCGCACCTATCCGTGTGTCAAGTGATGATGAAGACGACGTCTTGTCGCCGCGTCTTCTCGCCCTGCTTTGGTGGCTTCGTGCCGTTGGGTGGCACTGTACTGCTGTCACGCCTTGTCGTCCTGTCTTGTCACCATAATGACGAACGGGCGGAGGACGAAGGGTGTGTGTAGTGCGCCATGCTTCTGGGGAAGGCGCGAGCCTTGAATGCGAAGCCTAACAGCGCACTTTCTTCTTGACTTCGTCGACCCACTGCCCACGACGAATTATGGGGCACATGGCGGCTCTAGAGCTCTCATCGTCGAGTTTGGAGCCAGGGGACACGTGGCAACCCCGGACCTCACCTCAGCGGTGAGGCTCGAACCGGAGCCCAGGGCACGTGTTAGCACCAAAGTTGTCCTCAGCAAGGAGGTGGCTCTGAGCCAGGGACACGTGGCAGCCCCGTACCTCACCTCAACGGGGAGGCTCGGACCGGAGCCCAGGGCACGTGTCAGCACTGGAGCTATCCTCAGCAGGGAGGTGGCTCTGAGCTAGGGGACACGTGGCAGCTCCGGACCTCACCTTAGCGAGGAGGCTCGGGCCGGAGCCCAGGGCACGCGTCGGCTCTGGAACTCAAGCGCACGTGGAAGCCCCAGGGCTGACCTTGGGGCCAAGGACACGTGGCTACGCTGGGTTCCTCCCTCAACAGGGAGGCGGGACCTAGGCTGTCTTTTACCCACTACGCGGGGGTACACGGTCTGCGGGGTATCGACAACCTTGTTCCATGGTTCCTCCCTCTTCGGAACCTTCTTCTTTGTTTCCCGATTATACTTTGAAGGCTTGTGGCGCAGGTCTATACTCGACGAGTTGTTTCTCCCTCAAATGTGCCATCTTCTTATGATGAGTCGTCTACTCCAGCTCAGTCTACCTCTCCTGGTACGCCTTCTTCTCCTAAGGTATCATATCCTTCCGATGCTTCTTTTCCTGAACAGCCCCCTGGATGTGGTCATCATCCTCGACATCTTCCTGATCAGTTTTCTCCTTCTAGCTTTGCTGGTACTGCCCTACCTGAGTCAGCTACGTATCGTGATGTTGTTCCTCATGAGGAATAGCAACATGCGATGGCCGAGGAGATTGCTGCCCTCGAGCGCACCGGCACGTGGGAACTTGTGCCCTGTCCTCCACGTGTTCGCCATATCGCTTGTAAGTGGGTCCATAAGGTCCGTTCTGATGGATCACTTGAGCGCTATAGGGCTCGACTAGTCGCTCGTGGTTTCCAGCAGAAACATGGTCGTGACTATGATGAGACCTTTGCTCTTGTCGCTCATATGACCACTGCTCGCACTCTACTTGTTGTGGCCTCTGTTCGTGCCTGGTCCATATCTCCGCTTGATGTGAAGAATGCACTTCTTAATGGTGAATTGCGAGAGGAGGTTTATATGCAGCCACCACCTGGGTATTTTGTTCCTCAGGGTATGGTCTGTCACCTTCGTTGTTCTCTTTACGGCCTTAAGCAGACTCCTCATGCTTGGTTTCAGCGTTTTGCGTATGTGGTCACTGCTGTTGGTTTCTCTGCCAGTGCTCATGATCCCGCGCTCTTCGTGCACACTTCGTCTTGTGGTCGCACTCTTCTTCTTCTCTATGTTGATGACATGATCATCACCGGAGACGATTCTGAGTACATTGCCTTTGTGAAGGCCCGTCACAATGAGCAGTTTCTTATGTACGATCTTGGTCCTCTTTGCTAATTTCTTGGGATTGAGGTTTCCTCCTCCTCTGAGGGAATTTATCTATCTCATGAAAAGTACATTCAGGATCTTCTTGATCGGGCTTCACTTACTGATCACCGGACTGTTGAGACTCCCATGGAACTCAATGTCCATCTTCGTGCCACTGATGGTGAGCCTCTTGATGATCCTACTCATTACCGTCATATTGTTGGGAGTCTAGTGTATCTTGGTGTCACTCGTCCTGATATCTCGTACTCTGTTCATATTTTGAGTCAGTTTATTTCGGCTCCCACCTAGGTCCACTATAGTCACTTGCTTCGTATTTATCTTCGTGGGACTATCTCTAGACGCTTGTTCTTTCCACGCTCTAGTTCTTTACAGTTCAAAGCATACTCTGATGCTACTTGGGCTAGTTATCCTTCTGATCGTCGATCTCTTTCTGTCTATTGTGTTTTTCTTGGCGGTTCCCTCATTGCTTGTAAGACTAAGAAGCAGGTAGCAGTTTCTCGTTCGAGTGCAGAGGCTGAGTTGCGTGCTATGGCTCTTGTGAGTGCAAAAGTTATTTGGTTGTGGTGGTTGCTTGAAGACTTTGGTGTTTCTGTTGGTATGACGACTCCTCTTTTGTCTGACAGTACAGGCGCTATTAGTATTGCTCGTGATCCAGTCAAACATGAGCTTACCAAGCATATTGGTATTGATGCTTCTTATACACGAGCACACGTACAGGATGGTGTTGTTGATCTTTAATATGTGTCTTCAGAGCTTCAGCTGGCTGATTTCTTCACGAAGGCACAGAGTCGGGCTCAGGGTGGTTTTTATCTCTCCAAACTCAGTGTTCGTGATGCATCTTGAGTTTGAGAGTGTGTTAGAGATATAATAGTGATATTATATTAGATGATGTATTATGGCCTTATTTGCATATTTGTACTCATCATTTACTTTATATATTAGAGCCTCCGACCCTCTCAATAATACAAGTCATATTCATAACACTCGGACTTGATTCATAGGTACATGGCTGAGCTGGACAATGATGTGGAAAAACATTTCACGGCAATGTTTGAAGTAGAACAAGATTACAGTGACGAAGAAATATTGTAGATATGCATCAATGTTTGAAGTTTCAAGAGAAAAACAGGCTAATTGTTATGGCCCATGTTGTCAAGGTGACATTGAAATGAAAACACTTCCAGACTATAAATTTTGGACGTGAGTACTTTCCAGAATCATCGAAGTCCATCAGCTAAATGCAATGAAGAACAACTGAGCTTAGTTGATATTGGCTGGGGGCAAGGCCACCAACCAGGTTCGAATCCTCTTTTCCTGGTATGAAATGTCGCCTAGTTCCTCCTAGGTGAAGGTGATTCCCTTATCTTTTCCTTTTTTTCAAAAAATCAACGACAAAGCAGCCTAGATTGGCAACTGTTCAGCTAAGCTAGGAACCATATAACCCAGTGTGGATTTGATTTACGTAGGAGGAACTTTTCATTCTTGATTTCAGTTTTTCCATCTTCCTCAGTAAGAAATAGATCACCTAGAGATTTTTTTTCAAAAGGCCACAAGGGCAATATATTAGGCGGGGAGGGAATTACAGCTGATATATAGTTCGTTACATGCACAAGTTGTGCAATGAAGTGAGAATTCCTAGCTGGTCCCGGCGATGACACTATGGACCAATTCTGCTAAATGACTCGCGCAGGCCAGCCCCAAGCTTCGGTTTGCTCCTTTATCTCAGTAACCATTCTCAGCACCGGCTTCTCAAGACCCTAAAAAATTCTTGCATTTCGCTCCCGCCAAATGCTCCAACAAACTAGTATGGCAATGGATCGTGTGGCCTTTTTTATCTCTATTCTCACAATGGCTAGCCCCGTGAACCATGGCAGAATGTCATCGTCCTGCTGCCATGCCATCGGGCACAAAGACGGTAGCCCGAGCCAAACTGCAATAGAGTTCCATATGTTTGTGCAACAGGGCATTCAATAAAAAGATGTGATATCGTCTCCAGGTTTCAGTAGCACAACTGATAGAAGTATAAATTTGGCCGAGCTCTAAGATGTAAACGAGCAGCAGTCCAAACTCATATTGGATTGATCTCGGTTCACCTGAGATAAAAGAAAGGAGAAGAAAAAGGAAAAAGAAAAAGAATCGGTAATCATCGAGACTCTCGAACCTGAGCCGCCAAGACCGGATGCGGGGTAACCAACTTTGACTCCGTCCCCCTATGGATTGCACTATAAAATAACGGGATAAAAAGGATAAGCACTACCACGTGATTAATTAGTCTCTAATCCTAAAAGTTAATCCCCGATCAAGAAGAAAGTGCAAGACGACGGGAAGGACCGAGTTCTCACAAGTTGTGCCGGGGCAGTGCCGGTGGAGACAAGAAAGTCTTCGATCCGCAAGAAAAGAGAAGAAGGCATCCATGGCTGCAGAAGGATCATCATTCTGTAAGTTTGACTAATCTCCCTTTAATCATGATTATCAAGTGCATAATAGTGATTAGGCTAGATATTTGATGCAAATCCCTAAAGGTTCAGTTCTTATAATGGTATCAGAGCCACTCTAATCGTTGATTAGATGTTGGTTATGTCGAATTAGTCAAAAGATAAGAGGCAAATTGCAAAAATCCCCAAATCCCAAGTTGGCAACTCCAAACTCAGATCCATGATGAAATTAATGAAATTCATGTGGGGTGGGACTCATCTGTGTTGCGTTGCGCCGCATGTCCTTGTCGGCGCACTGCACACCGTGAGGCGGCACCTAACGCTTGCGCACCCGCAAGAAACCAGTCGCGCTGGTCGCATGCGCCGCTGTGCACGCCAAGCGCCTTAGGCTGCCCGCAGCGGCAGCCTGTAAAGCGCGCGCTGGCTATCCGCAGCGGCAGCGGTAAACCCCGCGCTAATTAACAGATTTGCACAGTGCAGCTCTAAACGTGGAGGCGCACTGTAGTGCCGGTAGAAGAGAAAAAAAGAGAAAGAAATAAAAAAAGGAAAAAAGGAAAGAAAAAAAAGAAAGAAGAGAAGTAAAAAGGAAAAGGAAAAAAGGAAAGAAGTGAGGAAAAAGAAGAAAAGAAAGAAAAAGGGAAAAATAAGAAGAAAGGAGAGGAAAAGTAAGCAAAAAAAATTTGGTGATTTTTTATAAGTTGTAAATATAATATTATTAACATAAAAATAGTTATATGCAATAAAATAAAATATGAGTTAGTTATATTATATAATAGAAAATAAATGACATTTGATATAGAGATCTAATTTAGAGGTGAACAAGTGTAGAGAATTAAACTGTAAAGGTAGTAATCTTTTAGAGATAACTATAAAAAACAGAAATAGTCTTTTAGAGATCCAATATAGAGGTCTACTTTACCAGTCTTAGCCTCAGTCGCCGGCCACCAGCCGCAGGGGCGCGCGGGGCCCAGCCACCCTCCAGTTGCCAGGCGTGGGCTGCACCAGCAGCAGGGGCGCGCGGGCCCAGCCAGTTCATGCCAGGCGCAGGCTTAGAGCGGCGCCAGCCTCCAGGCGCACGCTGCTCCAACCGCCAGGGGGGAGAGGTGGAAAAATTACACGTCAAATCCAGCCATGAGCTTCCGCAAGTTTTTGTGACCAACAGATTTTTTATTTTTTTCAGTGGCTTTTTTGCTGGGTTGGGCTGAAATAAATGGGCTAAGAGTGAGATATTATGGGTCTGCAACTGTTTAAGCAATTTTTGTATTTCTTATTTAGTTTAGTGGTTATTATGTATTTAATTATGTTTATACACTAATTTAAATAGAAAACTTCTGTATCCAAAATGAATAACATATTAATAAGTCTAAATTAAATGTGAACCAACGAGATAATTTAATTTAGACGATTTAGTACGTTAATGATGTTTTATCATTTTAAGCATCAAATAATGATAGATTTTTTGCCTAATATTTATATTTGATACTTAATTTGAGAATGATGATTCTAAAATTAATTCTGATCAAGGTGATTTAATTTTTGAGTCATATTTATATTTAATTATGTTTGGAAATTTTATGTCATTTTCTACCCAATGGTGATGTGACATAAAATTGTATTGTTTTTATTGCATGTTAGTTTATTTACCAACGTAAATTTATTTTTATGCAATTTTCTGATATTTGTATTTTATTATGCAATAATGGCAGCCACTGTGATGTCGTTTCGATATGAAAATATCGAACAACTTACGAGCAGTAACTTCACTTGTTGGAAGGCCTGCATTGCGTTATCCTTCGGGTTTAATCAGCTTGACTGTGCCGTGAGGGAAGATAAACCAGTGGCACCAACTTCAGGTGTCGCTGGGTATGACAACCTCAAAATGACTTATGAGGCTAAGTTGGAGAAATGGGAAAATTCCAACCATATGGCCCTCGTAATGAATGCCTCAATATCTCCGAATATTGTGAGAGCCCTTCCAAACAAACACACCGCTAAAGAATTTCTTCCGGTGGTAGAGGAGCAATTCAAAGGCTCCGACAACATTTATGCTCATTAGCTTTTTACGAAGCTTATTGTGAAATATGCTATGGATGAGAATGTGAGGAGGCACATATTAAGAAAGGTGAATGCATCATCAAAGCTTAAGGCTTTGGACTGTGAATTAAGTGAAAACCTTCTCATAATTATGATTTTGGAGTATCTCCCGAGTGAGTTTGATCAGTTCAAGATTACTACAACTCACTGAAGGAAAAATGGTCGCTTGCTGAGATGACTCCTAGAGTTGTACAGGAAAAAGAAAGAATAATGAAGCAAGCATAGTATCAAGCTCTTAATTTAATTCCTCTAAAAGTAAGAAAAAATGGAATGATTGTGGTCCTTCAAAGCCTTGTAAGATGTCATTTAAGAATCATTCTCCTCAATAAGCTAAAGGTGTCAGTACTTCCACTGGGCCTAATTCTTCCGCTGCGCCCAGTTCTTCTACTACGCGTGCACGAGGTACATGCCTCCATTGTAACAAAATGGGACATTTCAGAAAGGATTGCCTTGAATTTCTGAAATGCCTTATGAAGAGAGGTAACGATGAAACCGCGTCCATTGATGAATCACTTTATGTTGATTTTTCAAGAAATATATGGTGGATTGACTCAGGTGGAACTATTCATGTTGCAAATTCCATACAGGGATCCGTACGGCCCAAAAGTTGGGGACAAAGGAAAAGAAGCCTTAAAGTCACAAATAGAAAAGAAGCGGATGTTGAAGCTGTGAGATCTCTCACACTGAAGCTACACTCAAGACTTCCGCTTCAATTGAATAATGTTCTTTATGTTCCCTCGTTAAGTAGGAATCTTGTTTCAATATCATATTTAGATGATAACAGTTATGAATGTTTATTTGGTCATAGACAATGTGCTTTGATGTATTGTAATAAAACTATTGGCCTCACTTTAGATGGGGAAAATTATACATGTTATCTCTTCATGATTCTATTATGCATGTGAATGATGTTTGTGATCTAGATGACACTAATACGAAATGTAGCGTTGAAAAGAAATAGAAAGACGTTAGTATTTCATCAAAATTGTGGCACCGTCGCCTTTGCCACATTCCGAGGGGGAGAATAGAACGGTTAATTAAAAATGATACGCTTCTTACTTTAGACTTTTTAGATGCTTATAAATGCATCGACTACATTAAAAGAAAATACGTTAAAACGATTAATAAAGGAGCGACAAGAGCCTCAAAGCTCTTAGAACTTATTCATACTCACATATGCGGGTCATTTAACGTTAAATTCGTAGATGGTTTTGATTCGTTCATAACATTCACGGATGATTTTTCCTGCTATGGATATATCTATCCCATACGTGATCCATTAAATTTAAAGTCTTTAAAGTCGAAGTTAATAACTAATTTAATGAAAAGATCAAAGTAGCACGGTCTGAGCGGGGGAGAATATTATGGAAAGCATGCTCCTTATGGGCAAATCCAGGACCTTTCGCGATGTTCCTAGATGAGAATGGAACTATTGCTCAATACACAATGTCTGGTGAATCTCAATAGAACAGCGTGGCTGAGCGACGTAGTCGCACACTCATGGATATGGTGCAAAGCATGCTTAGTCACACAAGTTTACCAGTAAGCCTATGGATGGAGGCTTTAAAAATAGTTGCACATGTACTAAATCTTGCTCCAATAAAGTCAGCACCTGTCGAAGCGTCTGCGGTCGACACTTCCCCGGGCCTGCTCTGGGCAGCCCGCGGAGGTTCTTTTTCAGAGGGGCTAGTCCTCCTATGTGGGTCTTCGTTGGAATGGACGGAGGAAGGAGATGAACACAAGGGTTTTTTACGTGGTTCGGGCCGCCGGAGCGTAAAACCCTACGTCCACGGTGAGCAGAGGTGCTCGTTGTATTGCTTCAGGCTTAGAACCGGGGTTCTAAACTTGGGGATAAAGTGCGTATGTCTACTGAGTGCTAGAGAGATGAACTCGCTGGAGTTCGAACCCTTTGGAACGTTGCCTACCCGAGCCTTTTATAGTCCAAGGCTCGCGCGGCTTACAAAGGGGGCCCCGGGACCCGACAGGTGGTCCCTTGGAGATTGCCTGCCATCTACCATATCTTGCAGTAATTCCGGTAGTTGTCTCTGGCGAGGGCTTTTGAGTCTCCGTCCTGCCGCCCTGCCAACGCCGCAAGTTAGGCGTAGTGGTTGATGATGGCAGAGGCGGCAGGGGATGCATGTCGTTGTGCTTATTGGTGTACAACTTTTGACATTGCGTGTATGTCTTCACTGTGATGTGACTGGGCTCAACGTCTCCTGGCAGGGACGTGCTCCGCATCTCCGCGTCTTGGGAAGGCGCGGATCTTCAATGCCACGCCTTGGGAAGGTGTGGGTCTTTACTTCCGCTGCCTACTGCGTCGGGGCAGGTAGCACGGCTCTGCTGACCACGTGGCGGGCCCGGAGCTCTCCTCTGAGGAAAGGGGAGGTCCGGCCCCGCTGGACACGTGGAGCCTTCGGAGCTACCCCTGCGGAGGGGGGAGGTCCGACTCTGGTGGCCACGTGGCGGGCCCGGAGCTCTCCTCTAAGGAGAGGGGGAGCCCCGGCCCCGCTGGACACGTGGAGCCTTCGGAGCTCACCCCCGCGGAGGGGGGGAGGTCCGACTCTGCTTGTCACGTGGCGGGTCCGGAGCTCTCCTCTGAGGAGAGGGGGAGCTCTGGCCCCGCTGGACACGTGGAGCCTTCGGAGCTCTCCCCCGCGGAGGGGGAGAGGTCAGGCTTCGCCTGGCCACGTGGCTGGCCCGGGGCTCTCCTCTGAGGAGAGGGGGAGCTCTGGCCCGGCTGGACACGTGGCGCCCTCGGAGCTCGCCCCTGCGGAAGGGACAAGGTCCTTAGGCGGTTTTGTCTTGTGCGCGGGGGTACCCGGTATTGAGGGTACCGACAGCACCGAACACACATTAGGAGATGTGGACGGGAAGGAAACCGAGCCTGAATTATTTACGTGTGTGGGGTTATCCCGCAGAAGCTAGAGTATTCAATCCACAACTAATGAAATTATACCAAAAAATAGTTAGTTATTCTTTCATTGTGTACCCTCAACGGGGAAAGGGATATCACTTTTATTGCTCAAATCACGTCACAAAATTTGTGGAAACGAAGACAAGCGGTATTTTTCGAAGATGATGTCACAAAAGTTAGTAAAATTGATCTTGAGGAGAATCGGGTTTATGTTCCATCCCTGAGTATCCAAGAGTTCATTTTTTCCATTTAAAAATGTTGTAGTTACACCAGATCCCCCTCTTATTCATTCCGAAAATAATGAAAATGATTCAATAAATGAAAATGAGGAAGTGAACGAGAATCCTAAATCTGAGAATGATCTTCCACCACCTCCTCCATTGCGCAGATCACAACGAGAGCAAAGAAATCCCATCCCAGATGACTATGTCACTTACATGACTGATCACGTAAATGACATAGAAAAAGCGGAAGATCCTTCTTCTTATAAAGAAGCAATGAAAAGTGAAAATTCGTATAAATGGCTTATGGCTATTGAAGATGAATTAAAGTCTATGGTGATGTTTGGGACTTAGTAGAGATTACCGAAAGAGCTAAAAGTGTTGGATGCAAATGGGTTTATAAAACCAAATATGACTCTGAAGGGAATATTGAAAGGTCCAAAGCGGGACTGGTTGCAAAATGGTTTACACAAAGAGAAGGAATCGATTACAACGAAACCTTTTCTCCTGTGTCAACCAAAGATTCATTTAGAATCGTGATGGCATTGACAACTCATTATGATTTAGAGCTACACGAAATGGATGTTATAACGGCGTTTTTAAATGATTATTTAAATGAAGATGTTTATATGACTCAGCCGGAAGGTTTTATCGTAGAAGGAAAAAAACACATGATGTGTCGTTTGAAAAATCCATTTATGGCTTAAAGCAAGCATCGAGACAATGGTATCTCGAGTTTGATAAGGTGATCCGAACTTTTGGTTTTATGGAAAATGCCGTGGACAACTGCATATACATTAAATTTAAATGCAGTAAGTTCACAAGGTTAGTCCTATATGTGGATGATATACTTTTGGCTTGTAGCGATAATGATGTACTACTTGAGACCAAGAATTTTCTGTCATCAAATTTTGATATGAAGAATCTCGGTGAAGCCTCTTATGTTCTAGGCATTAAAATTCATCGAGACAGGTCCAAGTACACACTAGGGCTATCACAAAAGGCACACATTGAGAGAGTACTGAAGAAATTCAACATGCATAAGTGCACTTTCACGCCTACTCCAATAGTCAACGGCAATAAATTTGGGACATTTCAATGTCCAAGGAACCAAATTGAAGCTGGACAGATGAAGTCGGTTTCGTACGTTTCAGCTGTCGAAAGCATTATGTACGCTCAAGCCTGTACGGGCTCTGACTTAGCTTTCGTAACGAGAATGATTGGCAAATTCCAATCAAATCTAGAAATGGACCACTGGAAGGCTACAAAGAAAGTCTTGCGTTATATGCAAGGTACTAAAGATCACATGCTAACATATTGAAGATCTGATAACCTAGAAGTTGTTGGTTATTCAGATGTTGATTTTGCCGGTTTATATGGATAGTAAGAAATCCACGTCAAGTTATACATTCACACTGACCGGAGGAGCTATATCATGAAAAAGCTCCAAGAAAACGGTGACTGCATCATCCACGATGCAGGCTGAGTTTGTAGCATGTTATGAGGCCACTGGGTAGGGTGTATAGCTAAAGAATTTCGTTCCTAGACCCAAGGTGGCTGACAACATTAATAAACCACTTGTGCTATACTGCGATAACGAACCCGTAGTTTTCTATGCGAGTAGCAATAACTCAAGTGCTGCTGCCAAGCACATTGACATAAAGTATCATGTTGGGAAAGATAGAATCCAGGATCAAATAATTAATGTCAAATATATGTCACACCCGGTTTCTCCGAAGAACAACCGAGTGAATATCACATGTATGCCAGGATCATTTTATCATACATGTGATGACAAATAGTGAAGCATCATTTATTACAAGTCAGGTGTCAAATATAAATAAGTCTTACATAGCATACGTTTCGATGGACGATAATAAGTCCATGACATATAAATAAAACAGCAGCGGAATATTATTCTTGTGGGCTCCGTCACAGGCGTTGCCCGGGGGACTCCATGAATCTAGAATCCTTCTTCGGGTCCGAAGTCTTGGTCATTGAACACCACATCATCCCCTTGACCTGAGCAGCAATTTAAACCAATAAATATGCAAGGTTGAGTACCGTTGGTACTCAGCAAGTGTGAGAAAATTATGTCATGCATGGCCAGAGCAAGGAGAGGTTGAACTCATGGTTAAAGCACTATGCAATTAATACCTATCACCTTAGCTTATTAAGCACCTATATTACTACACAGGTGAAATGGTTCCCAATCCCTCAACCCATCATCATTATCAAATAAACATAGTCTCATCTCCAATGTTAAGCTTCCCGCTTAACATCCACAACTTCCCAATTCATCATCCTCTAATCATGAATAAGTCCAATCCGCTCTTGACCGTGAGCACGACTGTCATGACAGTTTTGACTCTGCAGAGTTTGCACCACTGTACCCACATGTAGTGATTTCATCCTCCGTTGTCGGGTGGACTAAAAGAACCTCCATTATGCCAGTGGCCACGAACCACATTCACACTTCCCAGGTGTGTAGCCAGGAGATCACTACGAAGCCTTTACAAAGGGATTCCTGACGAGCGTGGGCCCACTGAGGTTTCACCTCTAACAGCATACAAGAGGCTCCAACCCCGCTGCAGTGGCCCCTCTTGAGCCTTGCGGTTCATATGGTAGTCCAGCTGACACCTATTTCCCGCACCATCCAACACGCCCATACTACGCCGGGGATACACCTAATTAATTGGCCAAGCTGCCCCATCTCAGCATGTGGTTGGCACGGTAAAGCCAGGTTACATGCTCCATAAACCAGTCCTTAGGATCTAGGCAAACCCGAGTCTCGTGCACCCAGCACCAACCAAATCATCCAACTTGCCTCGATCCCTACCTCTACATAACTCATAATATTTCATTCAAGAGTAAGGTAAATAAGTTGATGATCTCATATCCCACTTATCCCATTCTAAGCATGGCTAAGCATAAGTAATATGAATGAATGACATAATAAAATAAATCCCAACCCAAGTTACAAGTAAAAAGGTAATGCAATTCTAGGGAAACTCCCTAGCATGGGTGTCATATTTCAATTGACAATGCAAATAATTCTATCTACACATCCTAGTATAGGATCAAAGTGGTCAAGGACACTTGCCTTCTTCCTGCTGCTCTGGAAATGGAAAGTCTTGATCTTGGAAGGGAAGAACTTGCTCTGGGGCAGGTTCTACTCATGCCAACACACATAGCAAAAGAAGACAACAATCCATAAGACATAGTTCTCACTTTCACTCCACACATACATACATATGATAACCATTCACATTTCTAAGTGTTGTGTTTACCCCAGCTGTGTTGATTTTTAACCTTCATGCACTTTTAAACATATGTTATGATTTCTAACTTTTGTATTTCAGATTTCTGTTTGCACACTATATATGAATTTTCAATTTGAATAAATTCTTTATATTAAATTAATATGCTTCTTAACTATCAAGTTTGCATGGAAGGTACTTTCCTACTCCAAATGGGCTTTCAGATCTTCTACCAAATCCTAAACTGAAATCTTTGGATTTGGAAACTTCATTTATCATTTTCTAGTTATGCATACCTATTTTCTTATATTTTCAGATTTATTTTCTATGACTAAATGTGAACTTTATTATGAAAATAGTAAGACACATCATCTAAACAGAATAGGTTCTGATCTAAAATAATAAATATATTTTTGAACTTCTCCTCTGATGTGAACTAATTTAAATTTATTTTACCAATTTTCAGAATTATTTCCTAGCCTAAAATATGTTTCTATAACTAATAAATATGAACAATCAACTAGACAGATTCATTTCAGCTTAAAATCTATTTTTAACTCATTCTAAAGTTTTCCAGGTGCTAGGAGAGTTTAAATTTGAATTTATAATGTGTTTGCCTCACCTTTTAAATTTTACATCCTAATCACATATTCAAATTCCTAAATTTAATATCATATAGGGTTAAAAAGGTAAACTCACCTCACTACAAGGTCTATTATATTATTTCATAAATTTCCAGGGGTCTAACTACACATAAGAGAGGGGTTTTCCTAATTTTTATTAAGTCCAGGGGCTAAAACTGATTTTTAAATGAATTTACATGAATTTCTGAAGTTCCATGGGCTAGATCAGAAGTTTCCGGGGCTAGCTCGTGTTTTCCGAGATCCCCAGGGGGTAGCGCGTAAGAATCCCGACCTTTATAATGCGGGGCCGACGTGGACCGTCCAATTTTAAACAGACGGCTCAGATTAGATCGCCGAACCGGTACGTGCGGGTTTTAATTCTACCGTGTGATTTAAAATAGACGGCGCATAAGCGGCCACGTCGCTCTGACCGTGCGCGGGCGGCGCTGCCCGGCGGCGCGCGGCGGCAGGAGGCGGCGATCTCGCCGAAAAATTTCGGATCTTTGTCTATTCTTCCTAAAACAGAGATTTCATGGCATAGATCGGTAGAGGGGAGGTCGGGATCTCACCTCGGGGTTTTTCTTGAGCTCAGAGGTCCTGGAAGGCGGTCGGCGTCGAGGTCCGAGATGGAACCGCTGTGGTGCTCGTCGGAGCTGTGCCTAGAGCGTAAACCACCGAGTTTTCTGCACCTGCGTGATTCCCCGGAGGCGGTGGAACACGATCGACGCGTTAGATCGGAAAATCCGAGCAGAGATCGAGAGAAATCGGTGATCGGAGCTTCGGTTCTCACCGGGAGGAAAAACAACCGATCGTGGGGAAAAAACGAGGCGATGCCGGCGTTTTTATAGACGAGGGAGGGCGGCGTGTTTGTTTAGATCGAGCCGGAGTCGTCCCGGGACCAGGAGTCGGGCTGGGGACGCGGAATTCCGGAGTCGGTTGCGATCGGGCGCGCGCGGAAGAGTCCGGCTGTTGGCGCGAGCGGGAGGTGAGGGATGACACGCGGGCCCCGCGTGTCAGTGAGAGGGAGAGGGGAGCGCGCGGCTGCGGGCTGGCGCGGGGGCGGGTGGGCCGACTGGTGGGTTTTGGCCCACTGGCCGGGGTTTTGTTTTTTTCTTTTTATTTTTCTTTTTCTTTTCAGTTTTGAGTTGAATTTGAATTCCAATTTGAATTTGAATTTCTGCACCACATGCAATACGTCCAAAAATTTTTAAATTCCCCTCTTAACAGGTTTTGGGGTGTTACAATATATTAGCACGACAAATATGCTTGCGGATCCAATGATAAAAGGCTTACCACCCAATATATTTCGTCATCACGGCGGCATGGGATTATTGGAGACCTTATGATTCTGGAAAGTAGAAACCTTTTAAAGGAGCCGCTCCACATAAAAAATAATGTTCTCCATTTAAAATCGGTTGATGTATTATAAGTGTCGAAGTTGGATGATTAAATATAGACCATTGTAACGCTTCACTTTATGTGTCATACTTATTAAGAATGGATAAATAAAATTGAACCAGACGATTAAGGGGAAGAATGTTAGGTTGACCTTGGTTCACCTGAGATAAAATAAAAAAAAAGAAAAAGCAAAAAGTAAAAAGGAAAAAGGAAAAAGAAAAAGGAAAAAAGGGAAAGGAGTCGGTAGTCATTGGGACTCCTAAATCTGAGCTGCCACGATAGGAGGCGGGGTAACCAACTTTGGTTCAGTCCCCCTGTTGATTGCACTATAAAAGAACGGGATAAAAGGGATAAGCACTACCATGTGATTAATTAGTCCCTAATCCTGAAAGTTAATCCCCGATCAAGAAGAAAGTGCAAGACCATGGGAAGGACCGAGTTCTCACACGTCGTGCCGGGGCAGTGCTGGTGGAGACTAGAAGGTCCTTGATCCGCAAGAAAAGAGAAGAAGGCTTCCGTGGCTGCAGCGGGATTATCATTCTGTAAGTTTGACTAATCTCCCTTTAATCATGATTATCAAGTGCATAATGGTGATTAGGCTAGACGTTTGATCCAAATGCCTAAAGGTTTAGTTCTTACAACTATATCTTGAAACAACAGTCACATGAAGATCTTGCAGCTAGGGCCCAAACATGCCAAATGAGCTCCGGAAAGCAGGACAGTGTACTGCCAACAAACTGAAGATGGTATGCCGATTTTGCCGAGTACTCTCCATTTGTTGATGTTGTCCAAACTATGTCGTTGGGTTGCTCGTCTGCCGGATTAAATCCTAAATCTTGCAGTAGGATCCATAGTGAGACATACTCTCGGATGAGAGGGACAATGAGATTGTACAAGATGTCCTGAATCCAGCTGTTATTTAACATAGATTGAGCCACCATTCTGCTTTTCTGTCTACTATGCTTGTACAACTCCGGGAACCTTACCGCCGGCGAGATACGGTTGAGCCAACTGGAGGTCCAGAACTTAGCCATCCTCTGTTGTGTACCAAAACTCTAGTTGCCATTGCGAAGAGAGCCGCATCCGTGTCGTCCAAGGGCAGCTCCGAACCGACCCCTGGTTTTGTTGGAGACTTCCATTGAAACCAGCTCCATCTCAGAGTGCTCGGCTGAATCTACTGAGATCCATAATTCCAAGACCTCCTGTATGAACCGATCGACAGACCCGCTGCCAATCAATTTTTTTGCTTTCCCTCCTTGTATCTCCTGTGTGCCAGGCCACAGAAATCGGCGTTGAATTTTGTCTAGCTCTGCGCAGAAGCGCCTGGGTGTTTTCAACGCTGTCAGTGTATATGTAGGCAAGGCACTAAGAACAGTTCGGACTAACTCCCGTCGGCCACCAAAAGTTGATCACAATACTTGACCAGAATCAGAGGAAATGTTGATTATTCGGTACCTCTGACATACAGATAGTCAGAGTGAACAACCAATGATTCAGTATAACTGGATCAATTAAATTGTTCATGACAGATCTGTAAGAATAACAGCAACAGCAAATGCAAACCTTAAGCTGCTGCATTCCTCTCACGTTTTGATTTGCTTGCTTTGGAAGCTGATGTGAGAGGCACAACATAGATCACAAAGGATATGAGACTACAGAAGTATCACACTAGCTCGACTCAGTCTCATCAACCACACAAACCAAATTATGTTTTAAGGGATTACCAGAATGGCTGGCACGACAAGTTTGCTGTGTACCCTGCACCTAGTCCAAAGAGGATATGACTTACATTTTTCCCCTTTTGGATATCACAGTATGAGAACTGATACGAATATGCTAGAAAGAAGAAATAAATGTTACAGGAATCAAGCTTGTGGGAGGATTATGGCACAACGTTGCCCTACTCAATGAATGTTTCAAGATGGGCTGAGAAATCCACATGGTACCACGAGACGGTTATGCGTAAAAAAAAATTGCAGTGAAGGGAAAGCTGCAGAAGATGACTAGCGAGACGCTGATGTACAGTGAAAGAGGAGGATTCACGTTAAGAGCAGGGCTAATAGTACATCCTCTGCCTGCTCTATTCTAGTGCAGGTCACTTGACGTAGTCACCAACAAGAACTCGTATAATGATGGCCCGACGATTGAATCAGCTAATAATTTGGCTATAGCTGAATATTTAAACACTATGCTTTGCATGAGCACCTGTTGAATCGTTGGAAGCTTAACTTTTCCTCGGGCTTGCTGCTTCAAGCGGGCGACGAAACAACCACCAGCGTCTTTATCTCTTCCCTTCTGAGTAGGTCTTACTATACTCTAGTGGCAGGACGACTAGCGCATCAATCTGGATCAGGAGTTCCAGGTGAGGTGGCCACGAATACGACCTCACAGCCGCGGATTATGTGTCCAACACTGGCATTATTCGAAATTTGTCGCCATTACCGATGTCTTTTATCCATTTGACTGTTGATGGATCTTATCGAGAATCGGCTAGAGGCCGGGTGGCTATTATCTCCAGGTCTAAGGCCTGCTCACACGAGTTCGACTCCTCCTGAAGTTGGATGTCTAACTTTTTCTTAATATATTCGGGTGAGCTATTCCCGGTTCAAAAAAAAAGATGAATCTTATTAATATTTGGATCCGTACAATCACCCTTTAGAGTTTGGCTAGGACCCAACAACATATTCACTTTTTAGAAAGGATCAAGGATGGGGGCACAAATGTTTTTTAGGTTCGTTTGATCAGAGACTAATAGTAATAGGTCCTATTTTGTGGTAATATTGAGTGAAAGGTGTTTTGGGTGTTCTTTAGAGTGTGTGGGCTCGATCCAGCGATTTATCCGTTGATCAATCTGCCTCGCTGGCCCTAAGGCCTCCTCTTTTATAGTTTGAAATGAGGCTCTCACAGTGATAAGCTAGAGCAGACAACATTTATGATGGTAGCCAGCCCGTCATGTCGTTGATGACCCGTCTTCAAGGCTCTGATACCGCCTTATCACATATCGCCTCGCTCGGGATGGCTTTTGGCCATGCGCCTAACGAGCGCATGCGCGGTGCGGGCACCTCCGCATTGAAGTGGGAGGGAGGTAGCGCCCATGATAGGACCCACGACTTGACGCTATTCTTCTAGGGGGGTGACATCGTTCCATCATATGTTTTGTCTACCCTCTTGCCAAGGGTGTGGCAGGGGAGGTCAAACCTGCCTCCTGCCCAGCGTAATGCTCTGCCCGGAGAAAAATACTCATAACGTAAAGGTAGTGACAAACATAGATGCCATGACCTGAGTCAGAGGCCCCAAAGTGATTAGTGAGATGGAGGGAGTAATATATAACAAGATGGCTAGTTCATTGGATTATTCCTTCTTTCCTAATTACTTGAAAATACATTATTTTTTCTTAAACCTTAAAAAATAAGATAGATAAATTTATAAATAGTAGAAAGACCTTAATATGTTTCATAACCAAAAGATTATTTTGGACAATATTTGAATTTAAAATTAGCTGCATCCATTACTACCTCCACCGAGGACGCACTTCACAATTGATAGACTTAAAAGTCAGATAACCATAAATATTAGTTTCAGATATCTTATCTCAAATATTTACAAAGTTATAAGTTACAAGAAGCACCAAAACAAATGTATGTGTCGTGCTACAATTGCTACCATATTCATAATCCGTTTGCAGAGATTCAGTGACATTGTGGGCCCCGCTGTCGGTGAAGCCCATAGTCCTACCACCAGTCAATTTTTTTTGACTTTTACACAGCATCTTCCCGAGAAAAAATTCCCAAACTCGCAAAGCAACAAGCAACAAATCCACGCATCGGTCTCCGTCTCCACCTAGGGCGCGAGCGCGGAGGAGGCCATCGACCCACGGCCATCGCCGATTCGCCGTTCTGCTGGTGGCGGGGACGATTCCGTTCCCGTCGCGAGCGCTTGGTGCTTTCGATCCCCCCAAGGCGCGTGTCGCGGGAGTTTGGTTGGTGGATAGTTGGTGACGGCTCCACTCCACTGCACTGGCCCAACCCAAATGGCGACCCATAATAGCAGTGATCCGTTCCAGCACCAGGAGGAGCTCGGGGAAGGAGGAGGAGGAGCGGGCGTGAAGCACGAGGCGGAGGAGGAGGCGTCTTCCTCCGCGGCGCAGTCCAGCGCGACGACGATGCTGCACCGGTCGAGCTCGCGGCCGCAGCTGGACCTCAGCGGCGCGGCGATCCACGGCACTCTGGAGGACCGCAACCCCACCATCTTGCTACCCAACCAGTCCGACGACATCTCCCACCTCGCCCTTGACATCGGCGGTAGGCTCTCCCTGGCCCCAATTTACTTCTGATTCACCGCCTACATAATCGACGCAGTGTTCCTCGTTTGCTAGCTGTGTAAGCTATCTATCGAGGTCTAGTGAAAGTGGATGAGATGTACACACTAGTTAGCATGTGACCGTGGAACCCAACTGTTGGATGAATCATGAATGCTGAGTTGTTTGGTAGCTGTGTAAGCTATTTTATCGAGGTGTAGTGTAGTTGATTAGATATGCAAACTAGTCATGGCCGCGGAACCCAACTGGTGTATGAATGTTGAGAAGCTATGCATCTCGCTATCTTGGGAAATCGGGATGACTTGCATCTCTAGTGCTGACTATTGCGAAATGCGAGTCACCTTATCAGTGTTTCTACGAATTGATCATGTTGACAACATGTTTTCTGCAACAGTAAGCTGCTGTAGGTGTGACTCTGGATGTGTCTTTTAGCTTGTTTTATAGACGTCAAATTGTTTTCATGTTTTTCTGAACTTTTAAATATACACTTAGCATGTGATCGTGTAAGCTATTTTATTGTTTGGTAGCCGTATAAGCTATTTTATTGAGGTGTAGTGTAGTGGATTAGATATGCAAACTATTCAGGATGTGGTCATGGAACCGAACTGGTGGATGAATGTTGAGAAGCTACTTCATCTCGCTATCTCGGGGACGGGGAGTAAGGATGACTTGCATCTCTAATGCTGATCATTGCGAAATGTGAATCACCTTTTTTTCGAGGGAAATACAGTAGGGGAAACCCTTACTGTGTTATTATATATTTAGGAAATGTGATGCCAAATAAGTAACAAGGAAGCCAGCCTGGAAGCTGTACGGTAGGTTTGAGAAATGTGAATCACCTTATCAGTGTTTCTACGAATTGATCATGGTGACAACCTGTTATCTGCAACAGTAATCTGTCGTAGGTATGACTCTGGATGTGGCTTTAGCTTATTTTATTAGGTGTCAAATTGTTTCCATGTTTTTTTCTGAAATTTTAAATATACACTTAGCTATTGAATTATGTTGTTTGCCATTCTTGGTTCTGATGTTTTTTGCCCTCTCATTCTTCAATTAGAAACTGGAGTGGGCGACCAAGTTACAACCTTCACCTTAAGTTTTTGTACACTGAACTAACTACATGGTGTCTGTCAGGTTCACTTATAAAACTGGTATACTTCTCACGACATGCTGAGCACTCTGCTGAGGACAAACGCAAGGTATCCATAAAGAGAAGACTTGTGATGTCTAACGGTGGCAGGAGAAGTTACCCGATTCTAGGTGGGAGGCTCCACTTTGTGAAGTTTGAGACTGGGAAGCTCAATGAATGTCTGGACTTCATTTCTTCCAAACAACTACATCGTGGTGGTAAGCACACACTCCATTTAATAAGAAACAATTGGAATCCTTAGTATCCTATGCTGGAAATTTGTCACGCCTGGTTCCTGTATGACGACCAGACATGCTACACATGTATGCCAGGATCATATACCATACATGTTTAATAGAAATGATATATCATATATATAAAAGCCAAGTTTATTACAATCTTATAGTCTAAAAAGGAAAGATACATAGCAGCGGATAATCTAAACGTAGAGCTCCACCACAGGCGTTGTCCGGGAGCACGCCCGCCTAGTACTGTGCACCGGGGTTTGAAGCCATCGTCTTCATCGTACTCCACCTCATCTCCATAGCCTGAACAACAATTATTTCCAAAGAGAAGCAACAAAGATACATGAGTACTTAAATTACTTAGCGAGTGAGCGAATTGTATGACATGTAGGCAAATTCAAGAAAGGCTAACTCAGCTAAAGCACTATGCAACATCCTATCTCTAAGTTGTAATAGCATCCTAATTACTAAGTGAGTATCCCACCATGTGTCACCCAACCTTTTTGAGGCGTCGCCTAGGCTCGGTCCGGAGGCGACGCCTGGACAGGTCGCCTCGCCTGGAGGCCGCCGCCGCCATCGGTGGAGAGGAGAGTGAGGGTGTGAGGGATTCTGTTTAGGGTTAGGGTGGGGTGGGGTGGTATTTTATATGTGCTGACGTGGAAAGATCACCGTTGGATTAGATCTGACGGTTCAGATCGCCCGCCCGCTGCCTCCGCCTCCGCTCGCCCGCCTCCGCTACGCCCGCTGCCGCCGCCGCGCATGCCGCCTCCGTTGTGCTCGCCGCCGCGCCCGCCGCCGCCTCCGCTCGCCGCCGCACCCGCCGCCTCCCCTCCTCGGCTCGCTGCCGCTGCCTCCCCTCCTCGCCTGGCGCTCGCCTAGGCGTCCCGGCGGCCGGCGGGCGCCTAGGCGTCCAGGCGAGGATTCGCAACCTTGGTGTCACTAGAATCCAATCCCACTGCCAACCAAATACAACCAATCTTTTCCATACCCAACTAATCATGAACGAGTTACTAGCCCGCTCTTGACCGTGAGCACTGCTGTCTAGACAGTTTTGACTCTGCAGAGTTTGTACCCTTTACCCACAAGTCGTGATTTTGTCCCTTGTCACCAAGTGGACTAAAGTCTCTCTGATTGTCCGTGATCGCGAATCACATCTCACACTTCATATGGTGTGTGGCCTGTTGAGGCCTTTACATTGCACTACCAAATCCTTGTACACCCGCTAAGGTTTCACCGCTAACAGCATACTTGGAGTTTATTTTACCTCTGCTGCAGAAGCCCCCTCTTGCGTCACACAAACATTTCAATGGTGTACACAAGATAAGGTAGCAGTCAACTTAATTGGCCAAACCGTTTCATATCGGTCTTGTGGTGGCACGACATAGCTAGATCATAGGATATCACAAACCGGTTCTTAGAATCTACACAGACACTAACCACCAACCCGAGTCTCGTGCATATGCACCAACCGTATACCAACCAGCCTGCTAGACTCTATCTCTACTATCCATGTATATACCATACATAGCACCACAACAAATTCTCAAAGATGATGATAATACAACAACAACCAAGCCTTTATCCCAAGCCTGTTGGGGTCGGCTAGACATGAAACCCAATATCAATGAAGTAAAAGAGAGGAAGAGTTATAAGAACAAGGAAAAAAGAAAAAAAAAGGAAAAAAGAAAAAAAGAAAAAAAGAAAAAAAAAGAAAAAAAGAAAAAGAAAAAAAAAGAAAAGAGAAAAGAGAAAAGAAAAAGAAAGAAAAAAAAAACAAGACTACGATTCTGGCACATGGATTGCTACTTTCCATGCGGTCCTTGTGGGCTGATCTGCCCCTGGCCCAGGCCGGACCCTCCCTGGCCCAGGGCGGCCAGAACTGGGCCAAGTGGGCTGGTCAGCCCTGGCCCAGGCCAGGGCCCCTTTCTAGAAGGTTTTTGAGTTTAATCTTCTTAGAGATAGATTAAAAGATCCTTTGTAACAGATTAGGACTCTTGTAAGGGGGGGCTATATATACAAGCCAAAAGCACCCCAAATTCAGAGAGAGATCAATACAGAAAATTTTCCTCCACTTTTCTAACCCTAGCCACCTCTCTCCCTCCTGCCCTAGCCGCCGCCTCCTCTGCAGCCCTAGCCGCCACCAGGGGCTAGAACCAGCTGCCGCCCCTGATTTTCGCATCTGTTCCAGGAAGAACTCGGCGAGTTCTTCTCTGTTTCTCTGTTCTTCGATCTGATCAGCACCAGGGGCGCTTTCTACTCTCTCTGTCCTCTCTGTTCTGCACACAGGATCTACCCTGTTCTGATCTGCACCGCAGGTGCATAACAGATCTGTTCTGGCCGAACAGATCCGATCAGCACACCTGCAGAGCCAGAAACAGGGCTGAACAGGCCGGATTTTCAACAATCGTGGTATCAGAGCCGGTTTCAACCCTAGGCTGAATTCTGCAAGATGTCGTCTACACCTACAAGCAGCGGCAGCGCCATCAGCCATGGCACACCCTCACCGGCAGCTCGTGAGGTGAACACCGGGACGGGGTTCCCCGTGCTCACCAAGACCAACTACGCAGAGTGGGCTGTCATGATGAAGATCAAGCTGAAGGCGCGGCTGCTTTGGAAGGCCGTGGAGGAGGGGAACGTGAGCGAGCAGGAAGACATGATGGCGCTTGACATCTTGGTCAGCGCTGTCCCGCCGGAGATGATCACGACGATCGGAGAAAAGAGGACGGCGAAGGAGGCATGGGACACGATCGCCATCATGCGGGTCGGGGCCGACCGCGTGAAGAAGACGACGGCGCAGCAACTCCGGAAGGAGTTTGAAGACGCTGTCTTCAAGGATGGCGAAAGTGTGGAGGACTTCTCCCTCCGCCTGAGCGGCATGCTATCACGGCTTGCGTCGCTAGGGGAGGAGATAGGAGAAGAGAGGGCCGTGGAGAAGCTCCTGCGAAGCGTTCCAGAACGCTTCCAACAGATCGTGGTGGCGATCACGACACTGCTGGACGTGTCGACCCTCACCTTGTCGGAGGTGACGGGGCGTCTCAGGGCGGCTGAGAACGCTTTCGACTCGACGCAGCGGAAGGGGGGAGTACACAATGGCCAGCTGTACCTCACTCGGGAGGAGTGGGAGGCACAGCGGAAGGAGGAGCGGTCTACCCAGTCCGCGGGTTCTTCTAAGAGGGGCGGCCGAAAGGGCCCGTCCAAGAAGAACGGAGGCAAGAAGGGAGGTTCCGGGAAGGATATTCCGCGGGACCAGTGCAGGAAGTGCGGGAAGAAGGGCCACTGGGCCAGGGAGTGTCGGTCGAAGCCTAAGGAGGAGCCGCAGCAGCAGGCTTTCGTGGCAAAGGCGGAGGAGGAGGGCGCCTTGTTTATGACAAGGGTGGCCTCAGTACAGGAGGAGCCTGTACAGGAACGTCCTATGCGCCCACTGGAGATAGTGGAGGGACGTGTCTTCGCTCACCGCAGCAACGACGATGACTTTGACGACACTCGTTGGTACCTCGACACGGGCGCGACCAACCACATGACGGGTTCGCGCGCCGTCTTCTCCGAGCTCGACGAAAACATCGTCGGAACCATCAAGTTCGGCGATAATTCCGTTGTGCGTATCCAGGGGAAGGGTACGGTCTTATTCGCCGCCAAGACGGGTGAGCACAGGAGGCTCACCGGCGTCTACCTCATCCCACGCCTCACCACCAACGTCATCAGCGTCGGCCAGCTGGATGAGGATGGCTACAGCATCACGGTGCAAGGAGGAGTGATGCACATACGGGATGAGCAGCAGCGTCTCCTCACACGAGTTCAGCGCGACGACAGCAAGTTGTACTCCATCAGGCTCAACATCACACGTCCGGTTTGCCTAACCGCGAGGCGTGATGATGTTGCGTGGCGTTGGCACGAACGCTACGGGCACGTCGGCTTCCAGGCGCTTCGGAAGTTGGCACGAGAGGAGATGGTGCTCGGGCTTCCGCAAATTGATCATGTCGATCAATTGTGCGAAGCTTGCTTGGTCGGGAAGCAGAGGCGCTCCAGCTTCCCCAAGCAAGCTCGGCGGCGCGCGGAGGGCGCGCTCGACCTTGTCCACGGCGACATCTGCGGTCCTATCACGCCGACGACTCCAGGTGGCAAGAAGATGTTCTTGTTGCTTGTGGATGACATGAGCCGCTATATGTGGCTCTATCTTCTAGCAACCAAGGACAAGGCGCCCGACTTAATTCAACAATTCAAGGCGACAGCTGAATTAGAGTCCGGGAGGAGGCTGAAGCTACTCCGTACTGATCGCGGAGGGGAGTTCACCTCACAGGAGTTCGGCGAGTACTGCGCTCAGCACGGAGTACAACGTCAGCTCACAGCCCCGTATACGCCGCAGCAAAACGGGGTTGTGGAGCGGCGCAACCAGACGGTGGTCGACATGGCGAGGAGCATGTTGAAGGCGAAGGGTATGCCCGGGATATTTTGGGGTGAGGCAGTTATCACGGCTGTCTATATCCTGAATCGATCCCCTACCCGCGGCCTCGACGGGAAGATGCCATATGAAGCTTGGCATGGAGAGCGACCAACCGTCAATTATTTCCGAACTTTTGGGTGCGTGGGGCATGTCAAGAACACGCGCCCCAACCTGAAAAAGTTAGAAGACCGGAGTACTCCGATGATTTTTCTTGGCTATGCTGCAGGGACGAAGGGATATCGGATGTATAATCCGGCTGATGAGCGCACACACATATCACGTGACGTGATATTCGACGAGGCGGCCAAGTGGGACTGGGGAGAAGGAGCAGGAGAAGAGGACTACACCGCCTTCCACGTCGACTCCTTAGGTCCAGCAGGTGCTGGACCTGCTGTTTCAGCACCCGGAGAGGTGCTGCAGGGTCCGGAGGGGCCGAACAGCACCCCTGCAGTGCCCAGGAGGGGCACAGAAGGGTCTGTACAGACCCTAGGAGTTCCTGCGCCAGCCTCCAGACCTGCTGGAGAGAGTCCAGCACCTGCAGCGTCGCCCCAAGGGCCCCTGCAGGGACTGTCCAGCGCAAATCAGGGCTGGGACAGTCCTGCACGGGGGTCAGCAGCAGCGGGGGATTCCGGACTTGAAGATTCCAGCACCTTCGTCACGCCCCGGAATCCTCCACGGCCCATCCGCTTCGCCACGCCGCCGACGGACGTCGGCAGCAACGTCGACGCCTACCACGACGACAACGCTGCACTTCGGTTCCGCACGATGCGCAACGTGCTAGGAACCCTCACCCCTCCTGGTCGGGCTGAGCGCCCACCAAGCTTGGAGGAGGGGGAGCTTATGTTCACCACCGCGGAGGAGCCCACGTCCTTCGCCGATGCTGAGGAACACCCGTGCTGGAGACGGGCCATGCTCGAGGAGATGGAGTCCATAGAAGAAAACAAGACTTGACAACTTGTTGATCTTCCTGCAGGACACAAGCCCATTGGCCTCAAATGGGTGTTTAAGGTGAAGAAGGACGAGCATGGGGAGGTGGTGAAGCACAAGGCTCGACTGGTGGCAAAAGGCTATGTCCAACGGCAAGGAATAGACTTTGACGAGGTATTTGCTCCTGTAGCTCGTCTCGAATCTATTCGTTTGCTCCTTGCAGTTGCTGCACACAAGGGGTGGGAGGTACACCACATGGACGTGAAGAGCGCCTTCCTGAACGGCGACTTGATGGAGGAGGTGTACGTCTCCCAACCCGCTGGCTTCATCATCGACGGAGCCGAACACAAGGTGTATCGGCTCAAGAAAGCTTTATATGGACTTCGTCAGGCGCCCAGGGCCTGGAATGCCAAGCTCAACGATAGCTTGCTATCACTTGGTTTCCAGAAGAGTACGAGCGAGCACGGGATCTACTTCCGTGGAGCCGCAGAGGAGAAGCTCATCGTCGGTGTGTACGTCGACGACCTCGTGATTACAGGAGGCGGCACGATCAAGAAGTTCAAGGAGGAGATGATGAAGCGGTTCAAGATGAGCGACTTGGGCCTCTTGTCGTATTATCTTGGCCTGGAGGTGCGGCAGACTGAAGAAGGGATAAGCGTTGGGCAGGCGGCCTACGCTTCCAAACTTGTCTCTAAAGCTGGCCTGGAAGGATGCAATCCCTGTGCATTTCCCATGGAGCAAGGCCTCAAGCTTTGCAAGACAAGTGATAGCCCGTTGGTGCATGCAACGGACTATAGGAGCTTGGTGGGAGGGCTGCGATATCTGGTGAACACACGCCCCGACCTCGCCTACTCGGTTGGGTACGTGAGTCGGTTTTTGGAGGAGCCAAGAGAAGATCACTTTGCCGCAGTCAAGCGCATCGTACGCTATATAGCGGGTACGATCCACTTCGGAGTTTTCTATCCAAAAGGAGGCAACATGGAGTTGATTGGCTACTCGGATAGCGACTTTGCGGGAGACGTGGAGGACCGGAAGAGCACGAGCGGGGTGCTGTTTTGTCTTGGAAACAGCCCCGTTTCATGGCAGTCCTGCAAGCAGAAGGTGGTGGCCTTGTCCTCATGTGAAGCAGAGTATATCGCAGCAGCTCAAGGGGCATGTCAAGGTGTATGGATGGCACGGCTGATGGAAGACTTGGCTGAAAAGATGAAGGCACCGGTGCTGCGGGTTGATAATAAGTCAGCTATAGACTTGAGCAAGAATCCGGTACACCATGACAGGAGCAAGCACATCGACGTCAAGTACCACTACATACGGGAGTGTGTGGACAGCGGTACTATTGTGCTTGAGCAAATCTCCACTCAAGACCAGATGGTGGACATCTTGACCAAGGCTCTTGGAAGACAGAAGTTCGTGGAGATGAGAAGAAGGATCGGGATTCTAGACATGGGCCAGTGTCAGGATCAGGAGGAGAATGTGGGCTGATCTGCCCTGGCCCAGGCCGGACCCTCCCTGGCCCAGGGCGGCCAGAACTGGGCCAAGTGGGCTGGTCAGCTCTGGCCCAGGCCAGGGCCCCTTTCTAGAAGGTTTTTGAGTTTAATCTTCTTAGAGATAGATTAAAAGATCCTTTGTAACAGATTAGGACTCTTGTAAGGGGGGGGGGGGCTATATATACAAGCCAAAAACACCCCAAATTCAGAGAGAGAGATCAATACAGAAAATTTTCCTCCACTTTTCTAACCCTAGCCACCTCTCTCCCTCCTGCCCTAGCCGCCGCCTCCTCTGCAGCCCTAGCCGCCACCAGGGGCTAGAACCAGCCGCCGCCCCTGATTTTCGCATCTGTTCCAGGAAGAACTCGGCGAGTTCTTCTCTGTTTCTCTGTTCTTCGATCTGATCAGCACCAGGGGCGCTTTCTACTCTCTCTGTCCTCTCTGTTCTGCACACAGGATCTACCCTGTTCTGATCTGCACCGCAGGTGCATAACAGATCTGTTCTGGCCGAACAGATCCGATCAGCACACCTGCAGAGCCAGAAACAGGGCTGAACAGGCCGGATTTCCAACAGTCCTATCATGAGCTAAGTCTCTGGATACATTCCAATCTCTCAAATCTCGTTTTACCGCCTCCTCCCAGGTCAACCTTGGTCGTCCTCTACCCCTCCTAATATTTTCTCTACTTCTTAAAATCCCACTGTTAACCGGTGCTTCTGGAGGTCTCCGTTGGATATGTCCAAACCACCTAAGTCGATGTTGGACTAACTTTTCTTCAATCGGCGCCACCCCTACCTTATCTCGAATCGTCTCATTCCTTATTCGGTCTCTTCTCGTGTGCCCGCACATCCACCGTAGCATGCGCATCTCTGCGACACTCATTTGTTGGACATGTTGCCGTTTAGTTGGCCAACATTCCGCCCCATAGAGCATCGCGGGTCTGATCACCGTCCTATAGAACTTCCCTTTTGGCTTTTGTGGGACTTTCCTATCACATAGGATTCCAGAGGCTTGTCGCCATTTCATCCACCCTACCTTGATCCTGTGGCAAACATCCTCATCAATATCGCCATTGCTTTGTAACATTGATCCTAAGTATCGGAAAGAGTCTCTTATAGGTACTATTTGTCCTTGTAGACTGACATTTCCCTCAAAGATGATGATAATAATAATGTAAAATTTCCCCCATTCTATTATCTAAGCAGGACTAAGCATGAGTAAATAACATAAAGTTAATCCCAACCAAATCCCTTTTCCGGTCTACAAGGAATAATATGGAATTTCTAGTAAACTTCCTATCATGGGAATTCATATTAAGACATTGCATGCAAATTCTAACTAAATTCCTAAAACGGGAGCAATGTGGTCAAGGACACTCGCATACGGAAAGTAGCTGCTGCTCTCCGACGTCAAAGTCTTGATCTTGTAAATTAAATGCCGGCTCCGGGACTGGCTCTACCCAATTCATCATACACATAGCCAAATAATCAAGAATTAAATAAGACAGGGTATTGAAATGCTCAACCAACATAAATACATAAGCATACCACTAAACCTAAGCCTTTACTTTGATAAAATACATTTTATTTAATTACTTGAAGTGGCAAATATGTTGTAATAGCCTAGAGAATTCCCTTATGGTGTCAAAATCAGCATTAAAAGTTAATATGAACATTTATGAAGATATTTTATATAAAATCAGCAATTACTATTGGACTAGGTGTAAAATCAGCATGTTGTGGGGGTCAAATAGGTGAAAATTGTACTACACAAGGGTTAGAAAATAAATTCAGTCAACTTTAGGGATTTTTGGATAGTTATTAGCATGGGCAAGGGCTATTTTGTTATATTCTAGCAAGGATTATGGCTTAAAATGCTAAAGCAGAATTTTACAAGGGTTGATTTGCAAATTTAAAATTTCCAGGGGTGTTTTAGTAACTAAACAGGTTCATCCCAGGTTTTAAAATAATAAAACAGCATATTCCAGGGTCCAATTTGTGAATTCAGAAAATTTCAGGGGCCTAAAACACTATTTCTAGCCACTCTAGGGCTAAATCATAATTTTTAGTGCATTTCAGGGGCTTTTGTGCAAGATTAGAGGCCTCAGGGGTCATTTGGTAATTGTTCATAACATTCTACGGTTAAAAATGTAAAAACAGAGGGTTAGAGGGGCCTAGAAGTTATTCTGCAACAAAACCCCTAAATTCCAGAGAGTCTAAGGGTGCTTCTGCAAAAACCAGGGGCTTGTTTGCGCAAACCCGAAAGGTCCAGGGGGCCGAGCGTAAAATCTACCGCAGGAAAACCGGATTTGTACCAGGGTCGTTGGATCGGCCGCGGATGCCTGGGATTTTAAATCCCGAAGCGGTATCCCACGACCTAATTGTGGCCACTCATCCGGAATTGGACGGTGGGGGCGCGTTTGCCTCCCCAGCCAGCCGCCGGCGACTCGGCGCGCGGCAAAACGCCATGCGCGCGTCCGGATCTCGCCGGAGATCCACCGGATTCGCGTTCCCGAGCCTTAAACTCTAAACTAAATGCCAAAAATGAAGGAGGGGAACGTGGTGAGCTCACCTAGGGCGGTTTTGGAGGCTCGGAGGCGGCGCAAATGGTCTCACGATAGAGGAGTGCAGCGGAAACCCTCGGTTCTTTGTCGGCGACGGCGTAGGTGGCGATTCCCTCGCGTTCTACACGTCGTCGACGTGTTCTGAGGTACGGCGAAGACGATGGAGCGGTCAGTAGGGGGAATTAGTCACCCGAGACTTCGGAACGTGAGGAAAATTGAGAGGACTCACCGGAGCTCACCGAAGCTAGGGTTTGGGGCGTCGGCACGACTCGGGGCGAGGCGAGGGGGGTCTCCGACGTTCCTGCAAGCCGCACGTCGTGTTAGATCGCCGGAAGATGGGGAGAGCGAGTGGAATTCGGTGGATTCGGCGGCTACCCGAGAGAAATAGGCAGCGGCGGATTCTTGCGAGGGGGGGGGGGCAACCCTAGGGCGCACTGAGGTATATAGCAAGGGGGTGGCGGCTGCGGAGGCTGGGCGGCAATGAAGACCAACATTGATTCGGCGGTTTTCCGTTTCCGGCGAGATCGGCGCTCGGACATTGAAGATCGGGAGGAGAACGGGGAAGGAGAAGAGGAAGACGAAGGCCACGCTGACAAGCGGGCCCCGCCGGGTAGAGAGAAGAGAGGGTGGGGAAGCCGGCTGGGCTGTGGTGGGCTGCAAGGCTCGGCCCAGGAGGAAGAAAAATGAGGTTTCAGCCCAATCCAGTGTTTGAATTTGTGAATTTTTGGATGAATTTTCTCTTTTGAATTTCAAGTTAAAACTAGGGCGTTACAAAATCTGGCGCTGGTTCTTAGTGCCCAGCAGCTCCTCTATTCCTTTCCTTACATAAGGGTATGTATGTAGTCCTATTAGGACTAGACCCACAGTCTGACCAGGACTCTTTATTCGTGCTCTACTAGGATTCTGTAAATCTATTCCAACACTGTAGCAACTATATCTATGCTTATCAAGGCGACGCTTAAGCGGTAAGGCGCCAGGCAAGCGTAAGGCGTCCTGTCCCCTTAGATCCTGACGTAAGGCGGCGGCGCCGATGCGTAGGGGAGGCGGCGGCGGCCGCACGCAGGGGAGGCAGCGGCGGCGCAGGCGCGCAGAGGAGGCGGCGGCGGCGGTGGCGCACGGGCGCAGAGGAGGCGGCGGCGGCGGTGGCGCACAGGCGCAGAGTAGGCGGCGGCGCATGGGCGCAGAGCAGGTGGTGGCGGCGGCGCCCAGGCGAAGAAACGGGGAGAGGCGCTGGCTGCTGGGGTGTTTCACTGTTTGTGAGTAGGGTTAGGGTAAATATGGGTTTTGGGCTGGTGGTTGTGGGCTGAATGGGCTACTGAGCCACTGAAATAAGGCTATTGCAGCCTTTTTCTAGTCTTGTCTTTTGAACTTTTGAATAAGGTGCTACTATATTTGAAATTTTATTTCTATAATTTACTATATTTATATATTAGGAAGGGGGGCCTTGGCGCAGCGGTAAAGCTGTTGCCTTGTGACCATGAGGTCACGGGTTCGAGTCCTGGAAACAGCCTCTTGCAGAAATGCAGGGAAAGGCTGCGTACAAAAGACCCAAGTGGGTCGGACCCTTCCCCGGACCCTGCGCAAGCGGGAGCTACATGCACCGGGCTGCCCTTTCTTTTTACTATATTTATATATTAGTAAGGCGTCGTCTCGCCGTACCGCTTAAAAGATAAAAAGAGGGTATGCCACCTTATGTCGCCTTACCGCCTTAATAACTATGACTATATCTATCGCTAGGACTCTATTTCTTTCCTAAACTAGATACCTAGACCAATACAGCGAGGATTCCTCAGTTGCACAAGCCAGCTCCAATCCGACTCACATACAGAAACAAGATTAACTCTAACATCCTAATTGTTTGGAGCACCTTTGTAACTTTGAATCAGCATTCTAGTTGTTACTGCCACCTTGTTGCCCATATGGTTTCTGTTTTTTCTTCCCTTCTTCACCTGTCAATTACATTTCACCTGTACTTTCTTAGCATTGAGGAGCAGTCTTATGCTGTAGGAGTTGACTCACCTTCATGGCGCTCAGGAGCCCAGCCTGATGACATTGTAATCAAGGTAATAACTAAAGAGACGACATCCTTGATATTCCTGAATGAATAATTCTAACTCATCAGGATCTTACTTGGTTTTGCATGAACAAATTAGTCATCCTTAATTTGGTTTGCAGCACTCTAATACTTTGTTATAATATTTGTGGAAAGGCGACAGGTGGTGGAGCGTACAAGTACGCTGATCTCTTCAAGGAAAGATTGGGAGTTAGCCTTGAAAAGGAAGATGAAATGGACTGTCTTGTAGCTGGGGCAAACTTTTTGCTTAAGGTCGCCATTCAAATTTGCATTATTACTATTTAGGAGATATATTAGTGTAGAGTTCTAGGTAATTTTTTACAATAGATCTTTGAGCTATACGAAGCTACTAAACGTTGTTAATCATAGCGATCACAGATCTGAAATATACATTACAGGCAAGCTAATTGCACTTTGTTTCAACGCGGCAGGCTATACGTCATGAAGCTTTTACACACATGGATGGACAAAAGGAATATGTGCAGATTGATCAGAACGATTTGTTTCCCTTCCTTCTTGTTAATGTTGGTTCTGGTGTCAGCATAATCAAGGTAACATTGGGGTTAATTTTGTAGTTCAAAAATGTCTTTTAAATTTCATTGGATCTTATTAATTGTTCTTTTTCAAAGGTTGATGGGCATGGGAAGTTTCAGCGAGTAAGCGGGACAAATGTTGGTGGTGGTACATACTGGGGATTGGGCAGGTTAATGACAAAGTGCAAAAGGTGTTCTTTTTCTGCTCATGGACATAAAAGTTTCTGTATACAGATCTGCTTATTACTATAACCGGGATTTGGTTTCAGTTTTGATGAGTTACTAGAACTGAGTCAGCGTGGAGACAACAGCACCATTGACATGCTTGTAGGAGACATATATGGTGGTCTGGATTACTCCAAGGTTACTATAAACTTAGAATTTGAAATAACCTTTATTATCATTTTGAACTTAGAATTTCCGCTTCCGTATTCACTGCTTAAAGCAGCTAGTTTGGCACTTAATTTTGATAACATTCAGTGTGTGTAGCATTTTAGAGGTTCTTAAAGGGTCTAATTCGCATCTCTCCTGTATAAATTTTGCATGCTTCTGCTTGATGGCAGATTGGCCTTTCAGCATCAACCATCGCCTCTAGTTTTGGGAAGACAATTTCAGACAACAAGGAGCTATCAGATTATAGACCTGAGGATATTTCACTCTCTCTTTTGCGGATGATTTCATATAACATTGGCCAGGTATGACAATGCTTGGGATAAAGGCTTGGTTGTTTGTTTTTTTGGCCAGGTATGACAATCTTGTCAATAGTTTCCATGGTTCTCTGAAATGCTGTTGAGAACTGTTCAAAACAAATGAATGTATTCCACTCTTGAAAATTATTTTGAAGAGTTTGAAAGTCTGAACGAGTGAATCAAACAGTGAAGCTAATCTGAACATGGAGCTTTTCTGCTCTATTGATTCAGGAAACACGCCCCACCCTTGTATGTCCACATTTGAAGGGCGAACCTGGCGCAGTGGTAGTGTGTCTCCACTTGTGTCCTGAGGTCTTGGGTTCGAACCAGCCTCTCTGCAAAAGCAGAGGTAAGGCTGTCTAGAAATAACCCTTCCCCAGACCCCACATGAGTGGGAGCCTTCGGCACTGGGTACGCCTTTTTTAGAGACTGTGATTGAATTTCAAACTTTCTGGTCTAATAGGAATACAGCATCCAATGACAAAGCTAACAATTAAAATGGAAAAACAAACTCCAACACTCTCTTTCGTGCTAGCTATTATTATGTTCGGCGTTCCAAAAGGCGCTCTGAGGCGGTCGCCTAAGCGCGCTTCAGCGCGGGGCGCTGGCCTCCCGCCTCGCCTCAGGGGGTGGGCGCTCGCGAGGCACCGGGCGGGGGGGGGGGGGGGGCAGATCTCGGCGCTCGGTGGCCATCTGGGGAAGGAGGAGGAGGAGGCAGCGCCGATTGGTGGCTGCGGACGGAGGGGGAGGAGCGCCAGCGTCTACGCGGAGGGTGGGATCCCAGAGGGCCGCGACGCGGGGGGGGGGGGGGGGGGCGTCCTAGATCTCGACGCTCGGTGGCCATCTGGGGAAGGAGGAGGAGGCAGCGTCGATCGGTGGCTGCGGACGGAGGGGGAGGAGCGCCAGCGTCTATGCGGGGGTGGGATCCCAGAGGGCCGCGGCGCGGGGGGCATGGGCTGGAGGTTCCGGGCTGCGCGCGAGGGGGGGATCCAGATCTCGTCGGCCGGCTGCGGAAGGAGGAGCCAGGGCGGCGACAGGACAAATCCAGTCGGGGGGTGGGGTGCGGGTGCAGGGAGGAGGAGATGAATGCCACGAGGACCGCGGGGTGGCACTAGGCCAGGTTGCACGTGGGTGGGCTGCGGGAAAGGTTGTGTGGAGAGGAAGGCTGAGTGCAGAGGAAACTGGCCCATGGAAAATTAGTCCAGTAGAGCAGAATATACTCTTATATTTCTGTATTTTTAAAATTTTTAAAGTGTACTACTGCTACAGATTATCACCGCCCGCCTAGCGCCTTTTGGAACACTGATTATGTTAACACAAAGATGGTAGTGCTGGCTCATCTACCATGCTCTAGATTTTGTATTAATGATTACTACTAGATTTTTGGCACTTATCTATGTGCTCTAGTTTATTACAATCTATTTTCATCCTTTGCTTTCTCTCCGTTTAACCTATGCTCTTTGATGTAGATTTCCTATCTCAATGCACTTCGTTATGGACTTAAGAGGATATTCTTTGGTGGATTCTTCATTCGTGGGCATGCATACACCATGGACACAATTTCTTTTGCCGTAAACTTTTGGTAAAAGATCCAAGAACATTTATCTTATTTTGATGTGCTGCATTGTTCACGTTAATTGCAAAATATTTTTCGTTCCCTGTTCTTGAAATCGATGTATATTTATGTTGGAAAGGTCAAAGGGTGAGGCACGGGCCATGTTTCTGCGTCACGAGGGCTTTCTTGGAGCACTCGGTGCATTTATGAGTTATGAGAAGCATGGTCTTGATGACTTGAGGATACATCATCTGGTCGAACGCTTCCCAATGGGTGCTCCGTATGTTGGTGGAAAGATTCACGGGCCTCCTCTTGGAGATCTCAATGAGAAGGAAAGGCCAATTTTTTCTTGATCATGGTTAATTTTTTATTATATTGTTGGTTGGTCTGGTTATTTTGCAGTGCATGGCATTAATCCTCTTGAGAAAAAATGTTGCTTTATAAAATTACACCATAGATAACTTGAAATTGAACACTCCGATCCAACTAAAAAGTCACACACGGTGACACGAGCACCAAATGATCAAACGCAGCTTTAGTCCATTATTGAAAAGGCTGCTGGAACGAGTTGCAATTGGTTTTATCTTGCCACCATTTTCTGCTGGAATGAGTTAAGCAATTGCATCTGAACTTATTCAACATCCGGTTATTAAATCTGGCTCTCTTTGCTTTGCAAGATTGTTTTAAGTTGTTTTTATTTTTAAAATTATACAGATATCATGGATGGAGAAGTTTGTGCAGAAGGGTACTCAGATTACAGCCCCTGTACCTATGGGAGCTCCTGCTACAACAGGCATGGGAGGCTTTGAAAGGCCTACTTCTAAGGGTGAAATTTTACGGTCAGATGCAAGTGCAGCTCTAAATGTTGGTGTCCTGCATCTTGTACCCACACTGGATGTGTTTCCGTTATTGGAAGACCCAAAGACGTAAGACACATTTAGCTCTTGTATATATTATGTGTACAAGTGGTTGATGAAAATTTGTAGTATAATTGTATAAAATGAGATCTCATCATAGATAGTGAAATCCATTGTTTCAACCTTGAAAAATACCAAGTAATGTTGATCCAATGATCTGTTCCAGTAAACTTAGTATACAAATGGAGTGCAACCTCCATTCCCCCCAAAGCTCCAAAAGTTAGGGATAGTTGTTTTCTCCTTGTCAAAATGACCACTTCATTGCATTTTTCCTTGTAATGATTAGTGCAGAAGTAAGAAAGGAGTTTGAGCATACATCTAAACCTTCTAAATTGTGATAATTATTCTGTATCGCAGGTATGAACCAAATACAATTGACCTCGACCAGGATGAATTCAAGTATTCTTCTCTTTCTCTTACATATAGGTATCTAATAGTATTTGGGGTCCTTTGATGATATCAGAGATTACTGTGCTAGGTACTGGTTCAAGGTTTTATCAGACCATTCCCCGGATCTTGTGGATAAGGTATGATCTTGTGAAGGCATCTACAGAACTCTTGAGGCAATTTGGAGGGCTTTGCATTCTTACAATAACATATGGAATAATTTACTTCTCCAGAATACCCATTTCTGGTTCTTTTGGTACAAAATGAAAAGTAGTATCCTTTCTTTTTACTAATTTATGCATTTTGAACATATTGTAGGCGGTTGCTAGTGAAGGTGGAACTGACGATGCTAACAGGCGGGGAGATGCATTTGCACATGCCTTTTCCGCACATTTGGCAAGGTACAACATGGCTATTCCATGGCATTAATTCATAGTTCTTTGTATCTTTACCACTGGTAATAGCTACAATGCCAATATCTTAATTGGTTAATATTATCAATATGTCGCCTGCAAACAAACTCATAGCACAGTGGCTAAGATGCTTTAGTAGTGGCCCTAGGGTACACAAGTTGGACTGACCGGGGGGGGTGCAAACCCTCCGCCGTAGGGGAAGGGGGGACTAGCTTTCATGATTTTTCTCGGTCAGGCTTCGGTCAAGTTTTTTAATATAAATCTGTCACCTGCTTTGCTCACTGTTAAGTGTATGAGGCCCATACCTGTTGCATACCCTAGTTCTAGTGAAGCAAGCACCTGCTGTTCTACCCCCTCCAAATTCTGTCATTCACTATGTCTTTGTTGTCTAACTTCTGAGTTTAGGTTGATGGAGGAGCCTGCTGCGTATGGAAAGTTTGGTTTAGCTAACCTGTTGGAGTTGAGAGAAGAATGTCTGAGAGAATTCCAATTTGTTGATGCATATATTAGCATCAAGCAAAGGTTACCTTCCTTCCCACTTCCTGTCTGTGGGTGCATGCGCCTATCTGCCTAATATTTGTATTTTCTGCATGAAGGGAAAATGAAGCATCATTAGCTGTTTTGCCTGATCTTCTCATGGAACTTGATAGTATGAATGAGGTAAGTGACAGACGGGCTTCATCCTGCTTAATTATGTGACAATTCATATTATCATACTTGCCACAGTGCACTCTTTTACCGGCAGAACTTTTAGATAGAGACCATGAAAAAAAACTGGTTCATACCACAGCCGAAGTCCATGTTTCACAGAATATGAGAATACCACTGTGCTACTGGCAAATGGCAAATAGTGATCATATTTGCCACTGACACAGTAAAGGTTTTCCCATTTGTTGTTTTTGTTTCTCTTTTCTCAATGTAGCCAAGCTTCAACTCCATATATCTGAATTCATATGAGTTAAGATTTTGTACCTGGTGTGTCCAGGAAGCTAGGCTACTTGCACTAATTGAAGGTGTCCTTGCCGCAAACATATTTGATTGGGGATCTCGAGCTTGCGTGGACCTTTATCACAAGGGAACTATAATAGAAATATATCGCATGAGCCGCAAGAAGATGCAACGTCCTTGGCGGGCAAGTATTTCAAATCTAAACTTTAAACTTTACAGCTTCATTATGACCTGCAAGAGATGTTCAAACTGTTTTTTATGAATTGTGCTAGCACAAGATTAGATGACCAATTATTGTATTTACTCTTTTTTTTCAGATTGATGACTTTGATGTGTTCAAAAAGAGAATGCTTATGGACAAGAAGGACCAGCCATACAAAAGAGCACTGCTTTTTGTTGATAACTCAGGCGCTGATGTTGTCCTTGGAATGCTTCCTTTAGCCCGGGAACTTTTACGCCATGGGACCGAGGTATAAAGGCTCAATCAAGTTGCCTTTTGTTACCACATCATAAGTTAAATATAAAGTGCAGACATGATCACATGATGACTTCAGCAATCTGATCAATTATGAAATAATAGTGGAAGCATACTAGTTTTATCATATTTAATGATTACTGAATTTACAAGGGCATACCCAGTGCTGAAAGCTCCCACATGTTATGGGGTCTGGGGAAGGGAATTTCTAGGCAGCCTTCTCCTTGCTTATTTTGCAAGGAGGCTGATTCGAACCCAGGACCTCCAGGACACAAGTGGAGAGACTCTACCACTGCGCCAGGCCTGCCCTTCAATTACTGAATTTACAATCGTCATAAATTTATCCGGGTCCTAACAGATGAGCTGGTAACGAAATATCTGATCTTGCAGGTAGTTTTGGTTGCAAATTCATTGCCAGCTTTGAATGATGTTACCGCTAATGAACTTCCAGAAATTGTTGCTGAAGCCTCAAAGGTATGAAGTAAATGGAAGTCTTGCCTCTTGGTCGTCTTAGCTGTATTATCTACTAATATATCCCTCTTATATCTAAGTTCATGCAACTTACATGTATCACAGCACTGTGGTATCCTCCGGAAAGCTGCAGAAGCTGGTGGACTGATAGTTGATGCAATGGCTGGCATCCAAGGTGATCTCAAGGATGAACCAGTATCGGTTCCACTAACAGTTGTTGAGAATGGATGTGGCAGTCCGTGTATTGATTTCCGGCAGGTTAGCTCAGAGCTAGCTACTGCTGCAAAGGATGCAGATTTGGTAAGATGGCTATTGATTTTTGAACTGAATTGGTTTTCATTATGCATAATGTAATTTGGAATTTCTTTTTTTTTGTTATGTTGATTTTGATTTCTAAATGCCACACAGTTAATCTTGGAGGGCATGGGACGAGCATTGCATACCAACCTCAATGCCCGCTTTAAGTGTGACACTCTAAAGGTACTTGTTTCTACTAAGCTAACTCATTTGTTACTGTACAGTTGTAACCTTTTTTAGTTCGAGGGTAGAAATTTCTGCTGTGGAGAATAACTCTAGATATTCTCATTCAAGACAAAAGAATAATTAGCCGTGTATCAGACTGAAAGGGTGTGTTGTCAAATGCTCAAATCACATCACGTAATATATACAACTGTATCTTCAATAATAGGGCATTAGATGGTGACTATAGTCGTAGTAGTGAGCACTCTACTTTAGTTATTGAATTGAATAAACATGGAGAAAAAGATTATGCAAAGCTTTTGCAACTCTTGGCCATATCTAGCCTACCTCAACGTGCTTGAGACAAAGGCTTTGTTGTTGTTGTTGTTGTTGTAAAGCTTTCGCAACTCTTGGCTCTGGCTTATCTGAAATACCTATGTCAGTGTTCAAGCTAAAAGAAACCAATGGTGTTCTGAAAGCTGACCACCGAACTGTATGTGCAGCTTGCTATGGTGAAAAATCAGAGGTTGGCAGAAAAGCTTTTCAATGGAAATATATACGACTGCATTTGTAAATTTGAAGCCGTTTCTTAATAATATGGGAGTGACCACAGAGGATTTGGTATTACTACATTCTGTATAACAAAGTGTCTGTTCTTCGGGCCGAACAATACATCGTAACCGTTCCTCAAATGTTGAACCATGGAAAGATGGAATTGTTTTTGCTAAAAAGTGTAATGGGCATCCTCTTCCCAGAAAGTTTTGAGTCAGACCTAGAAGGGAGGTTAAACATGTAATCATCAAGTCACTATTGAGATTTAACTGTGTTTCTCCTTGGAACGAACATTTTGAATCAAAATAAACGTGATGTGCTAAGTTTAGTTGGACTTAGCTTGAATAATCAAGAGTTAATTTCACTAACTCACCAAATCTGGGGCTTGAATATTGTATCTTGCTATCCTGGTCCCATATGTCAGCCTCACACACTTAAAATTGTATGCCGTATTGATAGATCATGGCAAGCCTATATTGTATATGATTTTAGGTCCGTGCGGCTGACATGTAGGACCAGTCGAGCATGATACGGTATAAGGTAAAAATGTTAGCTTTGTGAAACAGATTTTATAAAACAAATTTTTAGACTTGGTGAGATGAAATCAACTCAGTAATCAAAGCCGGAGCAAAAGGAAGAGGGGAATTAATACACAAGTTGATTGACAAATCAACGGATCACGTCAGTTCAACTGCAATTAACTCTACGCGAAGTTGATGTCGTACGCCTTGCTTCCGTCCGCCCTGAATATCCCAAAATGCCGCTCGAACTCGGCGCCAGGCTTGCCGTCCTCGTCGTACAGGTCGAACAGGAACGACTCCACGGGCACGCCGGGGAGCCTGGGCGTGCCGACGCCACGCTCCGTCCTCTCCACGATCTTGGCGTTGTACGCCGCGGCGTTCTGCGGCGTCGCGGCCGGGTGCCCCGCGGTCGGCCACCCGGTCTCGGTCACCGCGATAGGCATCGTCCCGAACCCCACCTTCTCCAGCGCGGCCACCAGCGCGTCCACTGTGGCGTCGAACAGGTTCATGTAAACCAGCGAGCCGTCCTGCACCGGCGTCGCGCCATCGCCGAAAAGCGCGTAAGCGAGCTGCACGTTGACGGGGTCGTTGACGTAGCTGATGAACGGGTAGGTGTTGACCATGAAGGGCGCACCGGTGTCGGCCAGGAACTGCAGCATGGGGCGGAGCACCGGGAGGGAGGCGGCGTCGAACGCGCCGGCGGAGGGCGGGTACGACGCGGCGAGCACGGACGAGGCGTGCGCGGAGGAGACCTTGACCGTCCCGTCGAGGCCGAGCGCGACGAGCGCGGCGTGCAGGTTCCGCATGGCGGGCACGAGGTGCGGCGCGTAGAACTGGTTATTGTACAGCACCTCGTTGCCGACGGCGAGGTACCGGACGCGGTGGGCGGGCGCGTGCGCAAGGACCGCGGACCGCAGCCACTGCAGCGCGCCGTCCGGCCCCGACGCAGAGAGGAAGGTGAGGTTCTCGTTGGGCACGCCGACCATGAGGTCGATCCCCGCCGCGGCGAAGGCCGGTAGCACGGCCGGGTCCGGGAGGAAGAGCCGCGCCTTGGTGATCCCGTTCTGGCGCAGCAGCGCCGCCGCGGCCGACGGCGGCGGGAGGTTGCTGCCGATGCGGCCGTGGCAGATGCCGATCTTGCCCGGGTCGCTGCCGGCTGCCACCGCGACAAGCCCTGCAACGGCGGCGAGGACGTGGAACACTGCTACCGTGGCCATTGGAGAAGGAAAGGACAGAATGTGTTGCAGTGTTGGATCTGGTTGACGCTGCTAAATGGATTCGCGTTGCCAAGAATAGCAGTGCACCGGTTATTATAGTACTGGCAGGATCAGGAGACGCGAGAGTTACAGCGTGTGGGTTACCGAGTTCTGATGCGTTATGGTTGTCCAGGCGCTTTCATCCGAGGGTTAGATGGGTAGCCGTTGAGACATAGCCGTTGGTTCTTCAAATGATCTTCCGCAGCGCACTCTTGTGAGCTCGCGGGAGGGGAGCAAAGGAGCATAGTTAGGTATAGTTAGGTGTGAAATCCAGATGGATATTTCTTCGATCATTCGATACTGATTTCGTAAATTTCTGTACCGATTTTTGTTTTTATTAGAAATTTTTGTAAATCTTAAAGGCATATTCGAAAATCAGATGGGAAACAATATGGACAGATTTTTGATAGAATTATCAAAATTTCGTATTTGTTTAAAAATTTATTCGGTAATTTATTCAAAAATCTATTCAAAAATTTGTTCGGAAATTTATTTAGAAATTATAAAACAACATTGATTATGATCAGCAGCAGAACTACTATCTAGCATATCTTGAAGCTCACTCACGAATTCAACTAGCTTAAACAGGCCAAATGAATCGCACATATAAATTAGAGGGCCAATTTTTTATAATTATAGTGGGAGCAAAACATATCACCTACACTTGAGTACTAAAAAGATAACAAGAGTTAAAAAGCTCTTTATTCTAAAACCCACACTGTTGACACTCCTCTCTTCTACCTTCCGTATAAGAGGTAGGTCATCTATTTGTTAATTGCACGTTCGTTAGTGTGGTATGCACGCGCCTTAATCATCTGGTTGTGTATTACATACTTATACAATCGTTTCGTCAGAGTACCTATATGTAGTATTTAATTTATCATGATTCATAATGTGAAAATATTTATCGTAGTTTGCTTGTGTCATTTGAAGTAATGCTAACATAGTATTTCCATGCATTGTTTCTGAAATAAATATCTGGATCTGTCTGATATCGACATGTTTTCGTTTCGATGTATTCGTTTCTAATCTTTTAAAAATTTCTGATATCGTGACAATCTCTGAAAGTATCTGTCGAAGTGGTTCTACGACACTTCCCCTGGTATCGCTACTGGAGCAGTCCGCAGAGGTTAGTTGTTTGGAGGGGCTAAGTCCATGGATTGTTCGAGCTTGAAGAACATGAAGTGAACACCAAGATCTACGTGGTTCGGACCGTCGCAGCGTAATACCCTACGTCCATGGGATAGTGTGTTGTGTTGCTCGTCCGAGGCTCGATTGTGGCTGCCCTCTCTCGGAGGTTGTCTGGTCCTTTTATAGCACAAGGTCAGACAGTTACACTAAGACACGGGGCCTGACAGGTGACCTCGCGGTGGTCCGTATCCTATACATAATTTACGGTATTAATGGCTACTTGTAGTATCCATAAGGCGCGTCACCTGACACACTGAGTTTCCCTGGCTAAGTAGTAGTTGACGATGGTGGGAGAAGGCTCCGTCTTATCACCGCATCCTACTCGATCAGCTGCGCGGCGCTGTACTGTTGCTACCGTTGTCAGGCCACACCGTCCTGTCATGTCACTGTAATGCCTGGACGATGTGGGCGAAGGCGTGCGCTGCGCGTCGTGCTCCTAGGGAATACGTGACTGGACTGGTCACATCTTCCTAGACTGCTGAGACCCACGACCCATGGCGAGCCGAAGAACACGTGACGACACCGGACCTAGCCTCAGCGAGGAGGCCGGGTCCAGAGCCGGATGACACGTGGCAGCTCTAGAGCCCAACTCAGCGGGGAGGTGAAAGTTGCCTAGAGGGGGTGAATAGGCAAAACACCTGAAATTTGACTTAATGAAAACTAATTAGCAAGCAAAGTGCAGATTAGTACGGCTAGGGGACGGACTAGTCCGGTCACAGGAAAGTAGAACGCCAAAGGCGAGATTTTTGGGAGTTTTTCACTGATCTACTTAATGAACTATGAAGTATAATAACCTAGCAATCTAGTGGTGAAGTTGCACAAAAAGTAAATAACTTGATCTAGGTGGATCGCAAGAGTGGGACGAAGAACGCGAAGAACCCTAAAGTGATCTAAAGAAGAACGAAGGACAAATTGAGAGCACAAGACAAAAGATTTATCCCGTGGTTCAGCTTCACGGAGAAGTCTACGTCCACGTTAAGGATTCCATAAAGGACCGGGTTGCTCTCAACCCAATCCTCACCAAGCCACCACAAAGGTTGGCTTGTTCTTCCACTAAATCACGGGGAAATCATAAAGATTCGTGGGGCTACTCGCAATCTGAGGCTCCCACAAGGTTACAGGTCAAAGAGATCATGAATCAATACCCAAATAAACTCAAATCAATGAGTCAAACGGAGAGAATCAACCAAGAGATAAATCAAAGCACACCCTTCTCTATTCTCTCCCCAAATCTCACAAACCCTCAATATTCGCCCTTAGGGCTCAAAGAATTGAAGAGAAAGGGCTAGAAGGGCTCTTGGAAGGCTATGACGGCGCTAGGGTTCGAGAGACGGCCTTAGAGGCCCAGGGGATCCCCTTTTATAGGGGTCCACGCAATTAGCCGTTGTCATCAGAAAAAGTGCGGACTAGTCCGGCCTTGGACCCAAGACTAGTACGGTCTGTGGGGACTAGTGATGTCACTCTTGACCAACCACAAAGTCCCCCGCCTCCTTTTGAATTCAAACCGTCACAACACCACGGACTAGTCCGTCCAAGAATAGACTAGTCCGATCTCACACAGAACCTTCTGTTTCGTTTGAGAACAGACAAGTCTGGTCTACCGGACTAGTCCGGCCTCAAAGGACGGACAAGTCCGACCATCCAATACTTAGTCCCAGCAGCCACATCCAAGTCTTAAACGGACTAGTCTGACCCACAACGTACTAGTCCAAACTCATACATAAACTTTTGTTCCCGTCAGAAACGAACTAGTCTGATCCGATAGACTAGTCCGGCCCCTCACAGCTGACTAGTCCGGTCCTTCAGGAGTTAGTACCAGAAGGACTCAAACACACTCACACATACTTGCCCGTCCCCACACGGACAAGTGCGAACTAAAACAGAACCTCTTGGTCTGCCTAAAATCGTATCAGTCCGATGTGGCCGAACTAGTCCGTCCTTACAGCCGGGACAAGTCCGGCTCTGTTCTTAGGGCTGCCTCAACTCTTCTCTCCAACTAACCTAACTTGGACTAAGAGCTCTTAGATTATTCTCAACACTTTGACACAATGGACAAACTCATACTAAAAGACTAAACTCGACGTAAAGAAATTTAAACTCTAAATTCAACTCTTCGAGTTTTTCCGCCTTTTCTCCCCTTTTTCCTTTTTGAGTGTATCTAACTCCGTCCATTAATTAATCACCTGTACTTACACTTGTAATACTCATTAGTCCTTTAAGTGTTATCATTAATCATCAAAACCCATGGAGATTTAGCCTAGATGCACTTTGAGGAGGCCGGGTCTAGAGCCGAAGGACACATGGTGGTACTGGACCTCACCTCAGCGGAGAGGCCAGGTCCGGAGCCGGAGGACACGTGGCAGCTCCGAAACTCACCTCAGCGGGGGGGAGGGGGGGTCCGGAGCCGGAGGACACGTGGCGGCTCCGGAGCTCACCTCAACTGGGAGGCTGGGTCCTGAGCCGGAGGACACATGGCAGCTCCGAAGCCCACCTCAACGCGGGGGGGGGGGGGGGGGGGGGGCAGGTCTGGAGCTGGAGGACACGTTGCAGCTCCAGAGCCCACCTCAGCGGGAAGGCCAGGTCCGGAGCCATAGGACACATGACAGCGCCAGAGCCCGCCTCAGCAGGGAGGCGGGCTCTGGAGCCACTTCATGCCTGTACGCGGGGGTACCCGTTCTGCAGGATACCGACAGTATCATTTCCTTTCAATTTTGAATTTGATATATGAAAATGAAAATGATTTGACTATTTATCCAACCGTTTTCATCCCTAAGTATAGCAGTATGGCATGCTTCGTTTTTCCTTCTTTCTTTGGAGCGAAGTAGATGGAACTGTGGAAGCCTGTTGGTGGTGCTATCACCTTGTTGCGTTGTAGGATACGCAGTCGCCATGACACGGATGCGTAGCGTTCTCGTTAGATTCTGGGTGATCACATTGCTCCTTCGTGAGTACTCCCTCCGAATTAAATGACGTTTAGAACATCTAATTTAGTTTAAATTGAACTAGATTTTTTTGTACTAAATATTATTTATTTCAGAACGGAGTGGGTAATTACCAAATGCTCGTAGTAACGCGATGCAAGGAATGTAAAACTATTGCTGCTTCACCAGCAGAACCGCAACTCGCCCTCGCCGCTCGGTGTTATGCTAACCCTCAAAAAAGACCCAAACCCAAAATGGGTTGTGAACTGTAAATAAGTATCCCAACAGTCTACCCAAACATTAGACATATTTTATATGCCCCGAACACGGACAAGGCTACCAAAATATGAGTGTTCTCCTTATCTCATCCAACACTGTGCAACTAAATGTACCCATTTTAGATAAAGCATTGGAGACAAATAATTTTAGATTTTCCCACTTGTTCGTAAAGGTACCCAAAACAAAAAATGAATGGATAATTATGTATATGCCAATTGAGAACTTTTTTATTAATATATGATTTTCATTAATTTAATAAAAAATAACCATACCTTTTCAAAATTTTAAAAAAAAACCACGTCAACCGTATGTTTAAAAGTATTTAGATTTTATTACTAAAAATTATATCAAATAATGTAGTGGTTAGCTCTATACTCTTGATCTAAGAGGTCCTAAGTTCAATTCTTAGTTTGGTATGTTTATTTTCTATTTTTTTACCAGATATAGGGAATATCATATTTGAATTTGAAATTCAAATTCGATTGAAAATAAATTCAAATTGACTCATCATATTCAAATTGTAACTTTGATTCAAAAAAATTCCAACTTAAGCTTCATCATATTTAATTTTAAAGGTTCAAGTTGATGAAATTTAAGTTAATTTTTTTCAGATCTATGTTAAATTTTGAATTTTAAAATTTCAAATCAGAATTAAAAATCCAGCAACTTGGATCTTAAAATTTGAATATGGTGAAATTTAAGTTTAAATTTGTTTTCAATCTAAGTTACAATTTGAATGTGATGAAATTTAAATTTGAATTTATTTTCTATCAAATTTAGATATTTACTATGACTGGTAAAAAATAAAAATTTGGGATTCGAACCTAATGCCTCTTGAATAAAGGTGTTGGAGCTAAGCACCACACTACTACACTATTTCTTTCAAGGGCGGCTGATTGGGTGTGATTATTTTTGCAAATTTTGAAATTGTATGGTTATTTTTAAAGTAATAATAAGTCTTATATTATTAAAAAGATTCTTCTCACTGGAGTCAGTCTTCCTGGCCAGTCGTCACGCGAGACCGAAATATGCCAATTAGTTTACTCTATTATTCCCACCTGGTCTTTATGGCTGGCGTAATGATATTCCTTTCTCATGGTCTTTATCGATCAGCGATCATGCTGGCTACAGTTTTCACATCTCAGATAAGTTCTGTCCAACCGCACATCGGATGGACCGCCAGTACTCTGTAACAAGCTTCACGTTTGGGGTTTGGCGGCGGCGAGGAGCCGGCCATAATACCATTCTGGATTCGCGTATCTGCACGTCGCTTCCGCGGGAAAAAAAAAAGCCTCCAAGAATTCACGCGCTCGCCTGGCCGCCCGCCTTGCCTTGGATGCAGTCACCTGCGTGGTCAAACTCGCCAGGCACAGATGGAGGCAGACGCTCGCATATAAAAACCCGAACCGTCCAAACCCTCCCACCGAACAAAACGGAACCCCATCAGCGAGCAGCCACCCACCGCTCCCCGGATTCGTTTCTCGCTTCTCCTCCTCCTCCTTGGTGCCCCACGTCACGGCCATGGGCGTCCGCCACCGCCGCCTCGGAACCCACCTGTTCCCGCTGCTCCTCATCCTGCTCGCCGCGGCCGAAGGGAAGGGGAAGGGGGCGCGCAGGCTGCGGTTCCGCCGCGACAGCGGGACGTTCAAGGTGGTGCAGGTGGCGGACATGCACTACGCGGACGGCCGCCGCACGGCCTGCGAGGACGTGCTCCCGTCCCAGGTGGCGGGCTGCACCGACCTCAACACCACCGCCTTCCTCTACCGCGTCTTCCGCGCCGAGGACCCCGACCTCGTCGTCTTCACCGGTCGGTAAATATAAACGCCGCTATCATGATCGCCGATTTCCTCCCCCCGTTTTACTGTCTCTCCATTAGCTAATCAGTTCATTTGACTTCTCCGTCCCACTTCCCATCCTATTACTTCGTTGGTGGTAACGAGGTTGCCACCGTGGCTGGACAGGAGAGTGGAATGATTAATCGGTCAATATTGCAGTCAATATCTCGTTACTGATAGATCTAGCATAACCAAGGTGGACTTCGGCCGCTTTGATACGTACAAGAAGCATGTCACGGGTTTCCCGAGTGACAACATGTGGGGGCAATGGGCAGGGCATGTGGAGCTAGTCCGCTTTGGATTGCGTTCCCATTCCTGGTGACATGCCAGGCCAACAGCTAGCTCCCAATTGTTCATTGGCCGGGGATGCCGACTATCCGCAACTGGCTTGTCCAGTTATGCGTCCATGAAAGTGATGAGCACGTACTGCATCGAATGGAGCTGAAAGAACGAACGAGAACAGTGCAGATGTAGCCGCCTTTGTGATTAGCTCTGGGTTACTGTCGGTTTCGTTGTGTTGTTTCATAATTGTTGTTTATGCTTTCAAAGCTGTAACTGTTGCAAATGGGTGCAGATATTGTTAATATATTTCTTTTCTTTTGAAGGAAGAGACATTGTTATGAGGGGGAAACAACATTGCTACAATGTACTACATTTAGGATAAGTACTAACGACGGTTTTGTTGGTCAGGTGATAACATCTATGGTGCTGATTCAACTGATGCAGCCAAGTCTATGGATGCAGCGATTGCCCCAGCCATTGCCATGAAACATCCTTGGGCTTCAGTGATTGGAAACCATGACCAAGAGGGTACACTGTCACGTGAAGGTGTAATGCGTCACCTTGTGGGCATGAAAAACAGCCTTTCAAGCTTCAATCCGGATGGAATTGAAATTGATGGTTATGGCAATTACAATATAGAAGTCTCAGGGGTTGAAGGAACATCCCTGGATGAAAAATCAGTGCTCAACCTGTATTTTCTTGACAGTGGTGACTATTCTACTGTACCCTCAATCAATGGTTATGGTTGGATCAAGGCTTCACAGCAAGTCTGGTTTCAGCAAACATCTTCAACACTACAGGTTAATATGTTGGTGACATTCTTTTGATGAATTCTATTTTCATCATTGCTCTATTACTTACTATCATTTTTCTCAGTTTTGGGCCATCAATTATCATTATGAAGATAATATCGTACCGTACTGTGAATTGATTGAAATAATCGATGGCTAGATGGAACTAATACATATATAAATTCATCTCTTGAATGAATCTTAACTCTGCAAATGATACCTTCAACTGTTCTGAAGCATTAAGTCAAGAATGGTTGCTAATTAAGAAAACAATATATTTGCGCATGATGGTGCTAAGTGATGTTATTGCTGTGATTGCTCTAACCATCGGATGCACTCAAACTAATTGTGACCAGAAAACTACCAAGAATCATTTACATTTATCTCTATACAGGAGGATCATTATTTCCAATGCCATCCATCACACAATGTTCTTGTCAAATGCAGAGAAAGTATATCCATGAAAGCCCGAAGCAGAAGGAACCAGCACCTGGCCTTGTGTTCTTCCACATTCCCCTGCCAGAGTTCAGCAGCTTTACGGCAGTCAATTTCACGGGAGTAAAGCAGGAGGGTATCAGCTCACCATCAATCAACTCTGGGTTCTTTGCCACCATGGTAGCGGCTGGAGATGTGAAGGCTGCCTTTGTAGGACATGATCATGTCAATGACTTCTGTGGTAAGCTTAGTGGCATTCAGCTGTGCTATGCTGGTGGATTTGGTTACCATGCATATGGGAAGGCCGGGTGGTCAAGGAGAGCAAGGGTGGTGTCTGTGCAACTTGAAAAGACAGATAGTGGCGAGTGGCAAGGAGTCAAGTCCATCAAGACATGGAAAAGGCTTGACGATTCTTATCTCAGCACAATTGACTCTGAGGTTCTCTGGAATAGAGGCTCTAACGGTAAGACACTTAGCCATCCTTGACTTAATGCTGAGTTGAGCATACAACTATAGTACAGTATGAGACTATCAAAGATTTTGATCAGCGATTCTCGTAAAAAGAGAAGGGTGACTCGGATAAGTAATATGATGTTTGATATATGGTTAATTTCCTAACAGCACGAACATTTTCCGACATGGCTAATCTAGGAATTGCCAATTGACAGGGAGGCGCAAGAAGAATCCTGATGGTAGTAACTCATGATGTGCATAGCAAATGTTGCTCTTTTTGGGATATCTGTACATCAGTGTTTACTGTCGAACAGCCAGTTTACCAGGAGTTGTGGTGTTTGAATGTTTTTTACATAAAGGGGTGTTCTATTTCATCAAGCAAATGATAGCATCCCAGCGTGAAGTGCTTGAATATGAAGATGGAGGAAACAAAAATTATATACAACATGCATACGCAAGCATTTTTGTAGTTGCATTTTCCCTGTTTAGATCGAAGAGTAACTGTAAGTCGGCACAACTGTCAGTCATTTTAAGTTGGCTCAAATATATTGCAATTGTCAAAAAAAAAGGCATACCCAGTGCTGAAAGCTCCCACACGTTATGGGGTCTGGGGAAGGGGATTTCTAGGCAGCCTTCCCCTTCCTTATTTTGCAAGGAGACTGATTCGAACCCAGGACCTCTAGGACACAAGTGGAGAGACTCTATCACTGCGCCAGGCCTGCCCTTCTGCAATTGTCAAAGGAAACTAAATGAAAATTTATCCTCAAAACAAAATGATGCAAATACCATTGCAGTCCCATCTCTCTGTTGTCCTATTACTGGCAATGTCTTTATACATTTTTTTCCTAACGTTATCAATTAAATATAAGAGAAGTTATTCTAAATGTCATCAATTAAAACCGGAGGGGGTACGAAAATCTAGGGCCAGGGACCTCTCATGTAGTAGTGAGATTGACGCTGGCGGGTGGCCTCTATTTTTGGCTTGATGTTTGGACAGGACCAGCCGATTGGCAGCTGCTGTTTCTGTATATTGTCATCCTATGTGTGCAAGAAACTACAAACTGGATATGGGCCATTGCTTTTTGCAACAGATGCAAATAAATATCAAACAGAGGTCATCTATACATGTATGTGATTCGGAAATGAAACCTGCCTGTCAAAAGTTCAGAAATGTTGGTTGGCTGTTGCATCCATTTTCAAGCGGATCCAGATCTTTGAAACATTCATTGGCGTCCGCAAAGCATGAGTTCCATTTGTTACAGTTTGAAAAGTATGACGAATAATTTTTATGGGTCGTTATCGAAGTGTGTGATCGACACTTCCCCCGGGCCTGCACTGGGCAGCCCGCGGAGGTTCTTTTTTCGAAGGGGCTAGTTCCTAGCGGAGAGCTTGCGCGAATGGACGAGTTAGTGAGAGCTTGACACGGGAAGTTTTACGTGGTTCAGGTCGCCGGAGCGTAAAACCCTACGTCCACGGCGAGCTATGGAGCTCGCTGTATTGCTTGCTGCTCAGGGCCGGGGGCCTGAGCTTGGGGGTGAGTTACAGCTTGAGAGTATCTGGCTAGCGTATGAGTTGCAGAATGCGAACCCTTGCTATCGACGCCTACCCGAGCCTTTTATAGTCCAAGGCTCGGGCGGCTTACAAGGGAAGCCGGGACCCGACAGGTGGTCCCGGGAAGATTGTCTATTATCTACCGTATCTGTAGTTATGCCGGTGGTTGCCTCCGGTCGAAGGCTTCTGAGTCTTCATTTTACCGCCCTACCCATGCCGCGCACTAGTCATAGTGGTTGATGACGGCGCAGGCGGCATGGGATGTCTTGTCGCGGCGTTTATTTCCTGGCAGGTTCTGACACCGCGCGCCAGTCTGTGATGCGACTGGGCGCAACGGCACCTGACAGACGCGTGCTCCGCGTCTCCGCGTCTTGAGAAGACGCGGGCCTTGAATACCTTGTACGGGCAAGGTGAGGGGCGCCTTTACGCCCGCTGCCTACCGCCCGGGGGCAGGCAGCACCGTTCCTCCAGCCACGTGGCAGGTCCGGAGCTCTTCTCTGAGGAGAGGGAGGTCCGGTCCCGCTGGACGCGTGGCCCCTTCGGACCTCTCTCCCGCGGAGGGGGAGGTCCGACTTCTGCATGCCACGTGGCGGGCCCGGAGCTCACCTCTGAGGAGAGGGAGGTCCGGCCTCGCTGGACGCGTGGCGTCTTCGGACCTCTCTCCCGCGGAGGGGGAGGTCCGGCTTCTGTATGCCACGTGGCGGGCCCGGAGCTCTCCTCTGAGGAGAGGGAGGTCCGGCCCCGCCAGACGCGTGGCGCCTTCGGAGCTCTCCCTGCGGAGAAGGGCGAGCACCTTAGGCATTTTACCCTGTGCGCGGGGGTACCCCATATCTCAGGTACCGACAGTGGCCCCCAGGCCCATCTCGGGGGAGATAGCGAGCCCGAGGTGGGACCTCCATCTCTTCCGATCCGCGCACTTTCTCTAAGTCCCGACTTAACCGCTGCTAGTGCACGAACGGCCGCGGGGTCGTGAGAGCGTGCGCCCACTTGATGATTGCTTTTACTGCGGTGGTTCCCAAGGCTGCCACTTCTGCACGTTGCGGCGCTTTCTTCGGGAACCGCCAAAGGGCCTTGCCGGCTCATCTTCTTAGGAGACTGACTCCTTGCCCCCACCGCTCCAGTTAAGCAGCTTGGGCCCACCCGTCATCGGCACTCGGTCTAGGAACCGAAGCGGTTGCGGGTGCGGGGTATTCGAAGAGTTCCGAATCGCTTGGAACTACACCGGGAAGCTTTTTAGAGGGGGTCTCACCCACGTTGTAGCTTCCCTTCGCACTTCTCTGCGTTTCTTCTTGGACTCTTGCGCTTTTGCTTTCTTGCCTTTGAGCTCTCCCTTGCCATGGCTTCCAACCCGCTGCCAGAGAAGAAACGCGCCCGATCTCCTCCAGCAACGGCGCCGGTGCCAAGTCAGGATTCTAGGGTGCCTGACACCCCCCCCCCGGTGGCGACTTGAAGAGGCCCCGGGCTATTGTGCTAGGGGAAGCCTCTGTGGCGTCCCCTGTTCCGCCAGTCCAAGCGACTGCGGAGCGGTCATCGGAGACGGTAGCGGGCTCTGGAAATCCTACCCCGGCTCGGAAGTCGGGGTTCAGAGCCCGCTGGAGTGTCCGCGCTTCCCGGCCTTCCCCGTCTTGTGGGGAATCTGTGCCGATGCGCTCGGAGCCAGGGGCGACTGCTGCGGCCCCCAGGCCAGCGCAGACTTCTCCTATTCCGGTGTGCCCGGACTCCGCGGCGGCGCCGTCTCTTCCTGCCGAGACGGTTACCGCGGCCCCCGAGCCAGCACAGGTTGATCCTGCACTAGGCGGCCTGGCTTCTTCTCCAGCTCCGTCTTCCCCGGCTCGTCCCCCTCCTCAGGTCAAGGAGCCTGAAGCTGAAGAGAGCCCGGCTGGCCCGGCTGCCAGGGCCGCTGGGCCAGTTTCTCCTGATCGGCGTCTTGTCTCGGCGGCTGGCGCGCCGGCTCTTCCCGAGGACGAGGTAATGGAGGAGGTCGGGGGGACTGCCCCAGCTTCTGTTGCTCCATTGCCTCTAGCGGACGCCTTCGCGCTCGCCGAGTCGAGCGTCCGGCAGGTCTTGGCTGCGCTAGGGCGCGAGCGGGAGGAGTATACGGTTGAACGGGACCGCCTCCTCAACTGGGGGAACCTTTTGCGGGAGAGGACCGCGAAGGTTAAGAGCGAGCTCGACTCCAGGCGGGAGTTGCTCGACTTCCGGGAAACGCTCGTCGACCGGATGAAGCGGGCTGTTGACCGCATGGACACCCAGTCGCGGCGGATCAACAGGGAGGCCCTGGAGGCTCACGCCCGGGCCGAAGAGAGCCTCTCTGCTGCTGTGGAAATACGGCAGCGGTTGGAGCGCCGCGAACTCGCTGTTGAGGAGCGGGAGCGTTCCGTGGCAGCTGAGGCAGAGAGGGTCGCCGTGCAGCTGGCTGCGGGCGAGGATGACCTCCGAGCTCGGATGGAGGAGCTGGAGATTCTGAAGGCAGACCTTGACTTGAGGGATGAACAGGTCTCCCATGATCGTCGGGCGGTCTTGGACCGCGAGTTGACTGCCAGCTTCAGGGCCGCTGAGTTGGAGCGGCTAGCCGAGACCCTCCGCCTTCGGGAGAGTTCCCTGGCGGCCCAGGAGAAGGAATTTTCCGAGAGGAACCTAGAGGCTCTGCGGGCGGCCCGCCGCGAGGTGGAGGAACTCTCAGCCCTACGGTCCTCCGAGGCCCTTGCGGTCTCAGGCTTCGTGGATCGGGCGGGGTCCGCCCTGATCCCTCTCGGTTTCAGTCCGGTGAGGGCCGCAACTCCCGCATTGCAGGTGGCGGAGGTGATCCCTGCATTGGAGTCGATCGGCGCCAAGCTGGACAGACTCGACTCGGTGGTCGCCAGCGAGCTTGAAGCCGAGGGCCGCGGCTTGGCTTTAGAGGTCGCCTCGCATGTGCTGGCATGCTTCAAGAGCCGCGACCCCTCTTTCTCACTGGAGCCAGCTGTAAAAGCCCAAGAAAAGGGACTTGCAAAAACTTTTCTGCACCTCACAACACAACAGTTTTGTTGTGGGTAGATTGTGAAATATTGTGAAGAGCAAGTGACCTCCATCAAAGGAGTGATTAGAAGGGAAAGCCTTCACTTTCACAAAGTAGGGTTTCTGCACATGAACATGAGAGGTTGAGCTCACCCTAGGATTTAAAAAGTCTTGGGAAGGTTCAGTCCAAAGCTCATGCAAATTCAACAATTTTTGAGGCACTTTTGGGCTATTTCAAAAAGAGGCCAATTTGAATGTAAATTCAAATTGCAGCAACTTTCATCACCCAAATTCAAAAGTTAGCTCCATATCTATACTCAGCACATTTTTCTGAGTAAACCCACCAAGTTTCATCTCCATTGGAGCTCATCTTGTCAAGAGCTAAATTTGCAAGAATTCAAAACTGAATTTGAATTTCAGTTTAAATATGAAGCAAATTTAACCAAACAAAGTTTGAATTTGAGAACTCAAATTCAAACCAATACTTGGAGGCTAAGTCTCTCATTAAATGGAGAGTAGCTGAGATATTTGCAGCAGAATTTGGAAAAAGAGATTAGGGGGGAGAGGGGGCCCACAAGTCAGTGGGAGGACTGTTTCCCAAACCGAGCGTGGCTGTTTTCTCCCGACGTCGGTCGAACACCTCGCGCCAGCTGCGGACAGCACCGGCGTCCGACCGCCTCACCTCGCCACCTCCTGCTCGACGACCGAGCGCACGCGTGCCCGACGCGGTTTAAGTCCCCAGCCCACGTGAGCCAGCCTCATCTCCTCCGCTCTGCCCGTTCCTACCCGAAACGAAAAACGACACCCGCCGCTCCCCTCGGCTCCTCGTCGCGCCGTTGATCCAGGCGACCTCGCAACCGGAGTTCAACAGCAAAGACACGCGCCGGGGACTGCTCAAGCTCACGGTGAAGACCCTACCCTCTTCCATGTTTTGTAGGGGGGGTATTTCCCCGTCTAGTCCTCGGTGCTCAACAAAAACGAGTGAGCAGAAAGGCCGAAATTCGCGGCGATCGGTCCTGCACAGCGTAAACCCAGCTGAGCATAGGTTCTACACGCCCCCACGGCCACCTAGGATCCAAAACCATCGAAAACCATCGAGCCTTTGCGCTGATATCCATGTTTTTCGAGCGACAGTCGATATCGGGCCTAGGTCGACGGTGAGGTCCCAGCCCCGGCTATTTCCATGGCCAACCAAGCTCATATTCGTGCGCAGCATGCCACGGTGGAGCTGTAGGAGCAAACCGCTTGAGAAATAAGGCCCGGAGTAGCCCGGACGACGTCACCGGAGCAGAGGTAGGCTCTGTCGCCGTCGCGGGCATAGTTCCGGCCATTGCCGAGCTCCGGTGAGGGCACCAGCGTGTTCTCCGAGTCGAGTTAGGCACAGGCGGCAAGTTTTGTCGGAGGTCGGGCGGGGAAACGCCCGGCGGCGAGCGCTCCGGCGAAGCGCCGCCACAGGAACTGCGGGAGAGCGCGAGGTAGACGAAGGGGGGGCCGGGTCCACCGGTCAGCCTCTGATCTCGCGCGGGGATCGGGTTTGCGGCCGGGATTCGGTGCGGAAGCGCGGGTAAAACCCCGTGGGCCGCGGTGTGGCCGCTTTCTGAGTGGGCCGGCTCGAGGAGTGGGTTCCACCCGCAGGATTTAAACATTTTGGAATTTCCAGTTTTAGTGTAAACTTTAGAACCCCATAACTTTTGCTAGGAAGCTCCAAATTTAGTGATTCAAATTGGGTTGGATTCATCTTACCTAGCTCTGTCCATATATACAACCCAATTTGTATGAAACCTATTAATTAATTCTGGAAAATTCTTTAAAGCTTTTCAGCAAAGGAATTTTAGAGGGAGTTTGGTTCATCCAAAAATCCCCAAATTTTGCCAGAATGTTCTTTAGGACACTAGTAAACCCCTGTAAAAGTTTCAGACCGTTTGGAGTTGATTTGGTCAGAGCAATTCAAATTGGAAGGTGCTGTGTTCATTTGAATACAGAAACATTTTCAGAGAATTTCCAAAACTTGGAAATTCAGTTCTGGGCAATTCTTAACGCCAAAAATGTTAGGAAAATTCAGGCAAACTCTATGAGCTATAATTGAAATTGTAGTTCATTAAGTTGAGCATGAACAGGGGTATTACCTCAGAATAAATTCTTCCTTGCTGATTTGCCAAGAGAATTATTCTGAGCAAACCACTCCATGAAAAATGCTAATGTTTGGTCCAGAGAGTTTTCTTGTGACAAGGAATTCACACAAAAATCCTCAGCTCCATTGGAGCTTTAGATCACCCCTGTCCTGTTTAACCACTTAAGGGAATTAATATGGAAAAGGGGGGAAACCACTTAGCATTTAAACATGTGATTAAGTTCAAGCCAAACCACCAACACCAGTTCATCTTTAAATTCTTAAACAAAGTTCCAGGTGTTAGAGGCTGGTTATTAGAACTAATAGTAGAAGTCTTACTCTAAAACTCACCTGTGCATCTAAATTAACATGTAGTATTTCATTAACGTGTAGCCGTTGAAGAAGAGACTCCGGAAGTGCTGGACTTCCTTCTTCCGGACGAAGAACTAACTCCTGACCAGCAGCAACAAGGCAAGCCCCGGTTTGCATTAACCTTTTTTAAAAAGCTTTACTTTGTTTACATGTGTCATATGAAGTATGTATGTGCATTAGGTATAGAATGACTGAAACCCCACTTGCATAACCAAAGTTTCCTAAAAGAGTGAGGGTAGTGTCAAGGACCTCGAGTAGACAGGCTATGCTTAATGAGTCATAGGACTTCGGTACAAGTCGAGTAGTTGGAATCTACTCGCGAGATAGGCTTGGGACACACGGGTTCGGTTGAGTGAGGTGAGATCACTTTAGTAATGAAAATGAGACTAGGCAGGGGCTAGGGCGCAGCAAGAGAGAGTCTTCTGTGCGCAGCCCTGCCCGTGTCGATTGAGGACCGAGCCGTGTGCGGCCCTGCTGAACAAGTATTGAACGTACCGAAGGCATATCGGATATATGGGCCCCGATAAACCGATGTAGCCTAAACCTCCGGGCGTCGAGGCATAGCACACCGATTTATAGGTGTAGGTTGAGGGCAGCCAGGTGGAAATCTGCCAACGGGCATAGAGAGATGCTCCGTGTGGGGAACCTCCTGCTCGTTTTGGTGCGACCGGTTCGACGTTTGGGCTGTTGGGTGAAAGGTTGTCCCGTACGACATCGAGTGAGCGTGCTGTGCAGCTCCACGGGTGGGCGTACGTGACGTGCTCTTTGGGTTTCCCTGCAGGTGTATATCGAGTCGATTCGCCGTCCCTCGCGGTGACGAGTACCGCTTGTTCACTGCGTCGTAACGTAGACTAATGGATGAAATATGTTGATTCAACGATGCTGATTGACATAATTGTATTGCGACATGTGTGCCACCAAATACTGCTTACTAAATTTCTGATTTCATGAACTGTTAACTTGTTGCTAAAAGATGAATTAAGGATGAACTTGTAGGCATGTCGTTTTGCTGAAATGTTACTAACCTAGGTCTTGGTATACCTCATGTAGAGTTTCATGCGTAGGTGAGTCGGTTAAGCCTTGCTGAGCCTTCGTGCTCACGGTTGCTGCTTAAGTGTTTTTCAGGTGAGGAGCCACCCACGGACTCGGAGTACGAGTCCACCGGCGAGGGTTACCCTCCGCCGGGGACCACGGCTGAGTGGGAGCCGTACACGCCGCGTTGAGCTGAGATGTGCAGCTAGTGTGGGTTGCCCTAGGGCTGGGCAACCGACTTTTGCTAAATAGGCGGGCGTGAGTTGTATAGTGTAGTCTTCCGCTGTGTAATAGAATAACAGTTGTAACTGAAGTTTGTACCTGTTTGTACAGTTTCAGCTGTTTTTCCCATGTAATATATTGTGTTCTTATGACGTGTGCTGTCGGGTGTCGCATCGCGCGGCACCACCCTCTGCGATCCTGGATGAGCGGATTCCGGTCCGCCACAGCCTGGTATCAGAGCTGCAGTGGGGATAGCACAGTACTTAAGGACTGCATTAGGGGAAAAACTTAGGTATACGGTGAGGATTCGGTAGTTGCCCAAGTAAGGACTATATTAGCATAGTTACTTAAAGTGGCAAATACTAACCTATGTGTTATAATTCTGAATTTTAATTATGTAACGACGCACCTACGCTCTGGTAAGTACGGTAAGGAACGCCACCGAAAGCGGTTCAATTTCGGTTAGCTCCCCCTGACGAGGAACGTGGCTCAGGGATAGAGTCTCACAGCTTGGTGTGAGATGTCAATATGAACCTCTTGGACTCTTCATGTCCCTGAGTTCATATGAAACGCTGATCCCTAGCGTGAATTAGGCAAGTAAGTGGAGACCCCATCGCGTGGTCAGTAACGTGAGACTGTGTTCGTATGGAAATAGCCCAGGAGGACATACGCAGCGCTTGCCATCGGCGTGCCCTGCAGGGCAGTAGGTGGTATCTGTTGGGTTGATAACATTCCCAATCGTGACGACCCGTTCATGACATACTCGGGTTCCCCATCGTGTGGTGTTGAAACACGATCACGTGCCTTGAGACGTGACTTAGCTCAAGGACGGCCGTATGACAATGATACGGGCGTTTGTATTTACTTTTAGATATGGAACTGCCTGAAATGAACAAAATTTGAGTGCACCATCATTGTGTGGTCTTCTGCAGGTACTAACCACGTATGTATCCGTGTAGAAAACGTGTGCGAGAGACCGTTTAGTGCCACACTCGAGACGTATATACCGGTATGATCCGGTTAGGATTTTCTTTTGTGAGGAACGTAGTACCGAGACATTGTAGGCATCTGCATGAGTATAATAAAAACGAAGAATTAAAATCTATAGGTTCAACAGTTAGGACCCTGGTTGGGTATAAGATTGGGATAGTGATGATTGTAGTTCCAAAAGACTGAAAAACAGAGTGCTCTGTTTTGGGCAGCATGTTTGCTGATCTTCAACAGGGCATAACTCACAGGTCTTTTAGCCCAGGGAGGTGTGCTATATAGTTCTGGAAAGGTATTCAAGTACTCTACAACTTTGTCGTAGACTTCCAGAGCTGAAACTAGCCTTGAGATGGCTGAAATCCCAGAGGAATGTAAACTGTCCAGAACCAGGGCAGAGTAAAACATCCTCTGAACTGATCTGTTTTTCAAACATAACTCCCAGTTGAAAAATCTAAAATTGTCATATAATACATCCTTAGAAAGAGTAGAAGATGTATGGGTAATCGTTGATTGGTTAACCAAGACGGCTCACTTCATTCCGGTGAATACACGTTACAATGCCGGCAAATATGCGGAGCTATACATAGCGAAGATTCTATGCCTATACGGGGTACCCAAGACCATTGTCTCAGATCGAGGTGCATTATTTGTATCTCGCTTTTGGGAGCAGCTACACGCTGCATTGGGTACTAAGTTGATCAGGAGCTCCGCCTATCACCCTCAGACAGATGGTCAGACAGAAAGGGTGAATCAAGTCCTGGAGGACATGTTGAGAGCATGTGCCATCCACCATGGTAGGAACTGGGATGATCACCTACCATTGGCGGAATTCTCGTACAACAACGGTTATCAGGCGAGTATCAAAATGGCACCCTATGAAGCTCTCTACGGTCGTAAATGCCGCACCCCATTAAATTGGTGCGAGTCCGGTGAAAGGGTCACATTCGGGGTTGATGTGGTGAACGACGCCGAGGAGCGCGTTCGGACAATTCAAGCCAATTTGAAGGCCGCTCAATCCCGACAGAAGAGCTACGCTGATAAGAGGCGTAGGCCGTTGCACTTTGACGTTGGGGAACACGTGTACCTCCGCGTGTCTCCAATGAAGGGCGTGCACCGATTCGGTGTGAAGGGGAAGCTCGCTCCCCGTTTCATTGGACCCTACGCTATCACCGAGAAGTGTGGACCAACAGCGTATCGATTGGAGCTACCGGCATCTCTGGCTGGTGTCCATGATATTTTCCATATTTCGCAACTGCGAAAATGCTTGAAGCATACAACTGCTGTTCCTACCGAAGACATCGGCGAGCTGAAGCCGGATTTAACATATGATGAATATCCGGTGGGAATTCTTGATGAGAAAGCCAGGACCACGCGTAGCAGAACGTTGTGGTTCTACAAAATACTCTGGAGTAACCACACCGCCGAGGAAGCGACGTGGGAGAGCGAGGAGTTCCTTCGCTCAAATTACCCGGAGTTCTTGGCTTCTCAACACGGGTAAGTCCCTATTACATCGCTATCTCTTCTTTTATAATCTCGGGGCGAGATTCTTTTAAGGGGGGAGGGATGTAAAAGCCCAAGAAAAGGGACTTGCAAAAACTTTTCTGCACCTCACAACACAACAGTTTTGTTGTGGGTAGATTGTGAAATATTGTGAAGAGCAAGTGACCTCCATCAAAGGAGTGATTAGAAGGGAAAGCCTTCACTTTCACAAAGTAGGGTTTCTGCACATGAACATGAGAGGTTGAGCTCACCCTAGGATTTAAAAAGTCTTGGGAAGGTTCAGTCCAAAGCTCATGCAAATTCAACAATTTTTGAGGCACTTTTGGGTTATTTCAAAAAGAGGCCAATTTGAATGTAAATTCAAATTGCAGCAACTTTCATCACCCAAATTCAAAAGTTAGCTCCATATCTATACTCAGCACATTTTTCTGAGTAAACCCACCAAGTTTCATCTCCATTGGAGCTCATCTTGTCAAGAGCTAAATTTGCAAGAATTCAAAACTGAATTTGAATTTCAGTTTAAATATGAAGCAAATTTAACCAAACAAAGTTTGAATTTGAGAACTCAAATTCAAACCAATACTTGGAGGCTAAGTCTCTCATTAAATGGAGAGTAGCTGAGATATTTGCAGCAGAATTTGGAAAAAGAGATTAGGGGGGGAGAGGGGGCCCACAAGTCAGTGGGAGGACTGTTTCCCAAACCGAGCGTGGCTGTTTTCTCCCGACGTCGGTCGAACACCTCGCGCCAGCTGCGGACAGCACCGGCGTCCGACCGCCTCACCTCGCCACCTCCTGCTCGACGACCGAGCGCACGCGTGCCCGACGCGGTTTAAGTCCCCAGCCCACGTGAGCCAGCCTCATCTCCTCCGCTCTGCCCGTTCCTACCCGAAACGAAAAACGACACCCGCCGCTCCCCTCGGCTCCTCGTCGCGCCGTTGATCCAGGCGACCTCGCGACCGGAGTTCAACAGCAAAGACACACGCCGGGGACTGCTCAAGCTCACGGTGAAGACCCTACCCTCTTCCATGTTTTGTAGGGGGAGTATTTCCCCGTCTAGTCCTCGGTGCTCAACAAAAACGAGTGAGCAGAAAGGCCGAAATTCGCGGCGATCGGTCCTGCACAGCGTAAACCCAGCTGAGCATAGGTTCTACACGCCCCCACGGCCACCTAGGATCCAAAACCATCGAAAACCATCGAGCCTTTGCGCTGATATCCAAGTTTTTCGAGCGACAGTCGATATCGGGCCTAGGTCGACGGTGAGGTCCCAGCCCCGGCTATTTCCATGGCCAACCAAGCTCATATTCGTGCGCAGCATGCCACGGTGGAGCTGTAGGAGCAAACCGCTTGAGAAATAAGGCCCGGAGTAGCCCGGACGATGTCACCGGAGCAGAGGTAGGCTCTGTCGCCGTCGCGGGCATAGTTCCGGCCATTGCCGAGCTCCGGTGAGGGCACCAGCGTGTTCTCCGAGTCGAGTTAGGCACAGGCGGCAAGTTTTGTCGGAGGTCGGGCGGGGAAACACCCGGCGGCGAGCGCTCCGGCGAAGCGCCGCCACGGGAACTGCGGGAGAGCGCGAGGTAGACGAAGGGGGGGCCGGGTCCACCGGTCAGCCTCTGATCTCGCGCGGGGATCGGGTTTGCGGCCGGGATTTGGTGCGGAAGCGCGGGTAAAACCCCGTGGGCCGCGGTGTGGCCGCTTTCTGAGTGGGCCGGCTCGAGGAGTGGGTTCCACCCGCAGGATTTAAACATTTTGGAATTTCCAGTTTTAGTGTAAACTTTAGAACCCCATAACTTTTGCTAGGAAGCTCCAAATTTAGTGATTCAAATTGGGTTGGATTCATCTTGCCTAGCTCTGTCCAGATATACAACCCAATTTGTATGAAACCCATTAATTAATTCTGGAAAATTCTTTAAAGCTTTTCAGCAAAGGAATTTTAGAGGGAGTTTGGTTCATCCAAAAATCCCCAAATTTTGCCAGAATGTTCTTTAGGACACTAGTAAACCCCTGTAAAAGTTTCAAACCGTTTGGAGTTGATTTGGTCAGAGCAATTCAAATTGGAAGGTGCTGTGTTCATTTGAATACAGAAACATTTTCAGAGAATTTCCAAAACTTGGAAATTCAGTTCTGGGCAATTCTTAACCCCAAAAATGTTAGGAAAATTCAGGCAAACTCTATGAGCTATAATTGAAATTGTAGTTCATTAAGTTGAGCATGAACAGGGGTATTACCTCAGAATAAATTCTTCCTTGCTGATTTGCCAAGAGAATTATTCTGAGCAAACCACTCCATGAAAAATGCTAATGTTTGGTCCAGAGAGTTTTCTTGTGACAAGGAATTCACACAAAAATCCTCAGCTCCATTGGAGCTTTAGATCACCCCTGTCCTGTTTAACCACTTAAGGGAATTAATATGGAAAAGGGGGAAAACCACTTAGCATTTAAACATGTGATTAAGTTCAAGCCAAACCACCAACACCAGTTCATCTTTAAATTCTTAAACAAAGTTCCAGGTGTTAGAGGCTGGTTATTAGAACTAACAGTAGAAGTCTTACTCTAAAACTCACCTGTGCATCTAAATTAACATGTAGTATTTCATTAACGTGTAGCCGTTGAAGAAGAGACTCCGGAAGTGCTGGACTTCCTTCTTCCGGACGAAGAACTAACTCCTGGCCAGCAGCAACAAGGCAAGCCCCGGTTTGCATTAACCTTTTTTAAAAAGCTTTACTTTGTTTACATGTGTCATATGAAGTATGTATGTGCATTAGGTATAGAATGACTGAAACCCCACTTGCATAACCAAAGTTTCCTAAAAGAGTGAGGGTAGTGTCAAGGACCTCGAGTAGACAGGCTATGCTTAATGAGTCATAGGACTTCGGTACAAGTCGAGTAGTTGGAATCTACTCGCGAGATAGGCTTGGGACACACGGGTTCGGTTGAGTGAGGTGAGATCACTTTAGTAATGAAAATGAGACTAGGCAGGGGCTAGGGCGCAGCAAGAGAGAGTCTTCTGTGCGCAGCCCTGCCCGTGTCGATTGAGGACCGAGCCGTGTGCGGCCCTGCTGAACAAGTATTGAACGTACCGAAGGCATATCGGATATATGGGCCCCGATAAACCGATGTAGCCTAAACCTCCGGGCGTCGAGGCATAGCACACCGATTTATAGGTGTAGGTTGAGGGCAGCCAGGTGGAAATATGCCAACGGGCATAGAGAGATGCTCCGTGTGGGGAACCTCCTGCTCGTTTCGATGCGACCGGTTCGACGTTTGGGCTGTTGGGTGAAAGGTTGTCCCGTACGACATCGAGTGAGCGTGCTGTGCAGCTCCACGGGTGGGCGTACGTGACGTGCTCTTTGGGTTTCCCTGCAGGTGTATATCGAGTCGATTCGCCGTCCCTCGCGGTGACGAGTACCGCTTGTTCACTGCATCGTAACGTAGACTAATGGATGAAATATGTTGATTCAACGATGCTGATTGACATAATTGTATTGCGACATGTGTGCCACCAAATACTGCTTACTAAATTTCTGATTTCATGAACTGTTAACTTGTTGCTAAAAGATGAATTAAGGATGAACTTGTAGGCGTGTTGTTTTGCTGAAATGTTACTAACCTAGGTCTTGGTATACCTCATGTAGAGTTTCATGCGTAGGTGAGTCGGTTAAGCCTTGCTGAGCCTTCGTGCTCACGGTTGCTGCTTAAGTGTTTTTCAGGTGAGGAGCAACCCACGGACTCGGAGTACGAGTCCACCGGCGAGGGTTACCCTCCGTCGGGGACCACGGCTGAGTGGGAGTCGTACACGCCGCGCTGAGCTGAGACGTGCAGCTAGTGTGGGTTGCCCTAGGGCTGGGCAACCTACTTTTGCTAAATAGGCGGGCGTGAGTTGTATAGTGTAGTCTTCCGCTGTGTAATAGAATAATAGTTGTAACTGAAGTTTGTACCTGTTTGTACAGTTTCAGCTGTTTTTCCCATGTAATATATTGTGTTCTTATGACGTGTGCTGTCGGGTGTCGCATCGCGCGGCACCACCCTCTGCGATCCTGGATGAGTGGATTCCGGTCCGCCACACCAGCAAGAGAGGGCCCAGCCGCGGAGCGGGAGGAAGCTGCCAGGGCTGAAGTCGCGGATGTGGCCGCCCTTGTAGCAGCAAAGTTCCAGCGAGAGCCGGGTGATCCTTAGGACTTGCTTTTTCCTTTTTTATCGAGTCTGTAGTCCAGCTCAAGGAGCCTTGCTTAATTTGACTCTCTTGGATACTTGTGTCTGTGATGCTTTTCCCTCCTTCTTGGCTTTGCCTGGCTGAGTCCTTAGCTCCGCAAGGTACTCAGAGGTCATTTCCAATCTCGGAGCTTCGCACAGACACCCCCCCCCGTGTCCTAACCGTGTTAGGGGCCCCCGGAGGTCTCCGAACCTCGCCCTATGGGGGGCTCCAAATCTGCCGGCCACGTGGTGAGTCCGGAGCTCCTCTTCAAGAGACGGGAGCTCCGGTCATATTGGACACGTAGGGCTTTCGGAGCCCTCCCGCTGAGGGGGGAGGTCCGGTTCCTGCCTGCCACGTGGCGAGCCCGGAGCCCTCCTCAAGGAAGGAGAGAGTTCCGGGCCTGCTGGACACGTGGGGCCCCCGGGCCCCGCCACTGCTGGAGGGGCAGGTCCCGGTCCTTCCAGTCCCAGGCCGGTGTAGCTGGTAGCTCCTTTCCCCCGCTTCATGCAGTCCCTGTTGCCGTAACCTGAAGGTCCTGCACACAGGTAGAGGAAACGTAATTCTCCTCGGGGGGTCCTCCCCTCCTGTCTCCTAGTCTTATCTGTCTTATGGTCCTGGCCCGCTATACGGGGCTTGGGCAATCCTGTGCACGAGGCGCCGGAGCTCCGGCTCCCTCCGAGGTCCGGGTACGGCCGTCCGATCCCTAGTACCGGCCATGCGTTGGGGAAGCAGGGTGCACGCGCTTTGGGTTCATGACCAGGCAAAGCGGACGTACTCCCCTGGACCTCCGGAGAGCAGGATGCACATGCTTTGGGCTCTAGGCCGGCTAAGCTGGATACGCACCCTGGACCCCCCATGCACAACGCTGGCCTTTCCTGGAGGTGACCAACTGACACCGCAACACCTGACTGGGGGAGGCCCGAGAGACTCACTCGGCCATCGGCAGGTGCCTCAAGCGCAGCCGCCTTCGGGAGGATAGCAAATGCCGACTATGGATGAGCGCAGGAGAGGGGGAGCTAGACGTATGATGAACATACAGACATAGTGCGATCATAAAAATTAATGCATAATTTAAATGAGCGCATGAGAAGGAGCTAAGTAGAACAGGTCTCTGTATTCGCGCCCATAGGTGGAATTCTGGCTGTTCGTGGGGGCAATGTTCCGCCTCGTCTACAAGGGAAGCAAGACTCTACGCGCTTAGGGTCGGAACCAGGCTAAACTGGACGTAGTCCTGTACCGTCCCTTGAGACTTAGCTACCCCAAGCTCTGTTCCTAAGTTCTATGGGGTCTATTACAGAAGTGAATAACCCTGTTCTACCGATGCTCAGTAAGTAGGACTTACAGTGTTGCTCCATGGCAAGGATTTTTGAGAATGGATCCCACTCTCGGTTGAAAGGCATGTGTACCTGGGGCGGCGGCTTTCATGATTCGGAAGGGACCTTCCCTGCTGGGGGAGAGCTTATGGGTCCTTCTTGGAATATAGTGTGCCGCTTCACCAGGCTGCCTTCTTGTGGGCCCCCGTCGCGTCTGGTTCTTTGGCAGTAGTGCTTAGAGCATTAGCCGAGACCGTGCGTTTGTGGGGTGTTCCCTGCAAGCCGAGTCTTGTCGAAGTTGTTGTCTTCACGCTAGATCAGGTCCTGCGTGGCTTCTCTCCGGGGCCCCCGGGGAGTTCTCCCTGTAAAAGCCCAAGAAAAGGGACTTGTAAAAAACTTTTCTTCATCTCACAACACCACAATTTTCATTGTGGACACCTTAGGAAATGTTGTGAAAAGCATGTAACCTCCATCAAAAGAGTGATTAGAGGGGAGAGTCTTCACTTTCACAAAGTAGGGTTTATACACATATGATCACACAATGAGGAATTCAAAACTGTTGTGTCCAAACTATTGTTTGCAGCAGCTAACACAAGGATCAAGTGGCATATTTGGATTCCTTAGGTCCAAATTAGTGGGGAGGCAAAGTTTCATTAATTTTTGAAAAGTCTTGCTGCCCATTTTTCCAAAGGAAGTCAAATGTGCAAAGAATTCAAATGAATATTTGAATTTGCATGGAATTTGTCCAAACTTGTCAAATGAGCTCAGTTTCCAATTTTCAAACAATTGGGTTGGATAATTGTCAAACTTTGGAGATATTTTGAGGAAAAGAGGTACTGAGTTGTGGGGCCCACATGTCATAGGAATGATTATACTTAACACTTAAGTTTCTCTCTGGTCTTCACTCCACCGAGGTGTAACCCCGGGGCGACACCGAGCGGCCGCCCCCGTCGACCGAGGCTCCACCTCCTGCTCCCATTTCGCGCTGGCCTGCTCCTTACCCCGGAAACCGGCTGCAGCACGTTGCCATCTTCGCTTTGATCGCGCGCTAGCTGTTCTTCCCACGCGCAAACAGCAATCGGCGCTCACCGCCGCACTCCTTTCTCCCCGATCGCCGGCCTCAACCAAACCTCGTGCGCACCGGCAGTACAGAAAAGCAGCGCCTGTGCCTGCTCTACCACACCAGCCCCGCAACCACAAAGGCCCTAGCCTGTGACGCGCACAATTCGGCGAACGGCACCGAGAAAACAGAGCTGTCCGGCGGAGGACCGGAGCTGGTCTCACGTGGACAGACCCACCCAGAGCTTCTCAGGCCCGAGCTAGAGCACCCTCGGATGCGCTGGGAGCCCCTGATACTCGTCCCCGAGGCTCAAGCCATGAGATGATCTACCAGGCTCGAATTTGGGAAAAGATCGCCGTCGGGCACCATCCGACCTTCTGATACGGTAATACCAAATTCGATCGTCCCTCTCGTTCTTAGGCCGTGAAACCTTGCACACAGGACCGCCACTAACCGGCGATCAGTAGTCCTTCACAACCCTAGTTGGAAATATGCACGTAGACCGCATGAAATCCAGAATTTCCGACCTCAAACGCGGAGGAGGTTTCGGGTGCACGGTGAGACACCATTAGCCGCCGGTCCCGAGCAGTTTTGAGGCTAGGTCGAGCATCCCTTTGGTCCACTGGTGCTGTAGCGCCGTTCCACCGAGGTCTGGGCAGGCTAGGGTGACCGGGCGACGTTGCCGAACCGGTCCAGAGTCGCCGCACCGTGGCCAGCTAGGTTAGAGCCATCGCCGACCGGGGAAGAGTGTTCCATCGTGTTCAGCACGGGAAATTAGGCCCTAGCGGCGAGGGAGAGCTCGGGGGATGGCCGGGAGGCCGGAATCCGTCAAACTCCGACGAGCCCGGCGGCGCGCAGGCGCGGGTGGCCGGAGGTAGAAGACGACCCGGTGGGTCCCGCCCGTCAGCGACGGTTTTTCAAATATTTGATCAGCTGTGGCGCAGGGATCTGGTGTGGAGGCGCGGGAAATAACCTGTAGCCTCGTGTGGCTTGCCCCGACGCGTGACACCTGTCCCCGGACCCACAGCCAGTATTTGAACATTTTGGGGAATTTCAGTTTTTAGTTCAAACTTTGAATAGCTACAACTTTTGGTAGGAGAATCCAAAAATTGTGAAACAAATTTCCTTGGATTCCTCTGATAGAGTACTATCCAAATGTAGAACCCAATTTGTATGAAACCCTTTAATTAATTCTGGAAAATTCTTTAAAGCTTTTCAGCAAAAGAATTTTAGAGGGAGTTTGGTTCATCCAAAAATCCCCAAATTTTGCCAGAATGTTCTTTAGGACATTAGTAAACCCCTGTAAAAGTTTCAGACCATTTGGAGTTGATTTGGTCAGAGCAATTCAAATTGGAAGGTGCTGTGTTCATTTGAATGCACAAACATTTTCAGAGAATTTCCAAAACTTGGAAATTCAATTCTGGGCAAACCTTAACTCCAAAAATGCTAGGAAAAATTCATGCAAACTCTAGGAGCTATAATTGAAATTGTAGTTCACTAAGTTGGGTATGAACAGGGGTCTGACCTCAGAATTAATTCCTCCTTGCTTATTTGCTAAGAAAATTATTCTGAGCAAACCACTCCATGAAAAGTGCTAATGTTTGGTCCAGAGAGTTTTCTTGTGACAAGGAACTCACACAAAAAATTCTCAGCTCTATTGGAGCTCTAGATTACCCCTGTCCTGTTTAACCACTTAAGGGATTAATATGGAAAAGGGGGAAAACCACTTAGCATTCAACCATGTGATTAAGTTCAAGCCAAGCCACCAACCCCAATTCATATTTAAATTCTTAAACAAAGTTCCAGGGGTTAGAGGCTGGTTATTATAACTAATAGTAGAGGTCTTACTCTAAAACTCACATTTGCATATAAATTAACATGTAGTATTTCATTAACGTGTAGCCGTTGAAGAAGAGACTCCGGAAGTGCTGGACTTCCTCCTTCCGGACGAAGACTTAACGCCTGACCAGCAGCAACAAGGCAAGCCCCGGTTTGCATTAACCTTTTTATAAGTCTTCTTTTGTTTACATGAGTCATGTGAAGTATGATTGTGCATTAGGTGTAGGATGAATGGAACCCCACTTGCATAACCAAAGGTTCCTAAAAGAGTGAGGGTAGTGTCTAAGACCTCGAGTAGACAGGCTATGCTTAATGAGTCATAGGACTTCGGTACAAGTCGAGTAGTTGGAATCTACTCGCGAGATAGGCATTGGGACACACGGGTTCGGTTGAGTGATGTGAGATCACTTTAGTAATGAAAATGAGACTAGGCAGGGGCTAGGGCGCAGCAAGGGAGAGTCTTGTGTGCGCAGCCCTGCCCGTGTCGATTGAGGACCGATCCGTGTGCGGCCCTGCTGAACAAGTATTGAACGTACCGAAGGCATATCGGATATATGGGCCCCGATAAACCGATGTAGCCTAAACCTCCGGGCGTCGAGGCATAGCACACCGATTTATAGGTGTAGGTTGAGGGCAGCAAGGTGGAAATCTGCCAACGGGCATAGAGAGATGCTCCGTGTGGGGAACCTCCTGCTCGTTTCGGTGCGACCGGTTCGACGTTTGGGCTGTTGGGTGAAAGGTTGTCCCGTACGACATCGAGTGAGCGTGCTGTGCAGCTCCACGGGTGAGCGTACGTGACGTGCTCTTTGGGTTTTCCCTGCAGGTGTATATCGAGTCGATTCGGCGTCCCTCGCGGTGACGAGTACTGCTTGTTCACTGCGTCGTAACGTAGACTAATGGACGAAATATGTTGATTCAATGATGCTGATTGACATAATTGTATTGCTACATGTGTGCCACCAAATACTGCTTACTAAATTTCAGATTTCATGAACTGTTAACTTGTTGCTAAAAGATGAACTAAGGATGAACTTGTAGGCGTGTCGTTTTGCTGAAATGTTACTATCCTATGTCCATTGTACACCTCATGTAGAGTTTCATGCTTAGGTGAGTCGGTTAAGCCTTGCTGAGCCTTTGTGCTCACGGTTGCTGCTTAAGTGTTTTTCAAGTGAGGAGCCACCCACGGACTCGGAGTACGAGTCCACCGGCGAGGGTTACCCTCCGTCGGGGACCACGGCTGAGTGGGAGCCGTACACGCCGCGCTGAGCTGAGGAGTGCAGCTAGTGTGGGTTGCCCTAGGGCTGGGCAACCGACTTTTGCTAAATAGGCGGGCGTGAGTTGTATAGTGTAGTCTTCCGCTTTGTAATATAACAATAGTTGTAACTGAAGTTTGTACCTGTTGGTACAGTTTCAGCTGTTTTCCCATGTAATATATTGCGTTCTTATGACGTGTGTTGTCGGGTGTCGCATCGCGCGGCACCACCCTCTGCGATCCTGGATGAGCGGATTCCGGTCCGCCACACTCCCCTTCTGGCTAAGGCCTTCAAGGGGTAGGTGGACCCGGGCTCGCCTTGGATGACCTAAGACGTCTCCCCCTTCTGGCAAGGCCTTCAAGGGGTTGACGGACCCTAGGCGGCCCCCGAGAGGTATGTTCGAGGCACGGAGGCGTGCCGCAGCTGGCTAACACCTTGGCCCGTCACCATCAGAACTGGAGTCCTCACCGTCATGCACTGTCTTTATGACACGCTGAGGCTCCTGGAACCCCACTTGGTGGGCAGCGGTGACTGGGGCATCGGCCTTCTGTTTGCCATCCCTCTGAGGGTAGGGCGGTGCTTCAGCCCTCTGCTCTCTTCCATTACGGAAGCGCTCTGCGAGCCTCTGGATCTCCCAGCACTCGGCAGCTGTATGGTTGCAGGTGCCATGCACGGGGCATAGCCCGCCCTGGCCACTGTCTGGGGCCGGTGATTGCCGCTGCCTCTTGTCGGGGCGCGGCCCCCGAGCTCCGCTGGTTGTCGCAGCTGCGGCGACGGGGGCCGTGAATGGTGGCCTCATCTTTCCACTCCCCCGGTTCTTGGTCTTCTTGCCACCCCCATAGGCAGCAGTTCCGGACCCGGGCTGCCCTCCTGGCTCGGAGGTCGGTAGTGCGTGCCAGTTCCGCCCTTCGGCTGCCCTGGCGCACTTATCCGCCAGGCTGAAGAGCTCCGAGACGTCGCGGACCTCTCTGGTCGCGAGCTTCTCGAGCATTTTCTCGTCCCGGACACCCTGTCGGAACGCCACCACCACAGAGGCGCTTTGGATATGTGGGATGGTGTTGCGCACCTGAGAGAACCGCTGGATGAAAGAGCGCAGCGACTCCCCAGGTTGTTGCTTGACGGCGTGGAGATCGAGCTCCGTGCCGGGACGGGTGTAGGAGCTGCCGAAGTTGGCGACGAACTGCCGGCAGAGCTCACCCCAGGAGGTTATGGACCCCTGGGGTAGATTCATGAGCCAGGACCGGGCTGGGCCGGTCAAGGCGACGGGAAAGTAGTTGGCCATGACAGCCTCATTGCCTCCTGCAGCAAGTACGGCGGTGGAGTAGATCTGGAGGAACTCCGCCGGGTTGACGCTTCCGTCGTACTTCTCGGGCAAGTGCGGGCGAAACTTGCGCGGCCACCTTGCAAAGCGAAGGTGGGGCGCAAGGGCCGCACATCCTGCACCTGCTGCTGTAGGTACTGGTGCTGCGAGCAGGTGGTTCACACCTGGCAGCACGTATCCCAGCATGGGCAAGGCTGCACCATAGGCCGGGGCCGCTACTTGCGGCGCATATGGTGGTGGCATATGTTGCGCAGCATATGCCTGAGGCGGGGCTCGCATGGCGAAGGCCTTCCCTTCCGGTTGTGTCGAGGCCGATGACATGCTGTCGCCTGCCTCATGGTTGCGACGCCTCTCTCGACGTCGCTCGAGGTACACTCGGGCGTCCTGCCCCAAGTGGCACCGCTCCAGTTCCCTTCGCAGGTCCGTCGACAGGAGCCTGGAGGAGCTGGAATCCGCCGTTAGCCCATCAACCGTGGGTGTGCGCGTCAGTGACACAGCTGGTTGCCCTGGGCGCCGCCCTCGCCGAAACCGAGGGTTCGCGGCGGCGACGACGAGGCGGTCCACCTCACGGACCCATTGCTGGGTTGCTGAATGGGGCGCATCCCCTGCAGGTGGGTTGCGCAGCAGCGCCCTTGCTGCAGCTAGCGCACCTCCATGGTGTACGCTCAGCGCTGCAGAAGACCTTACGCTGGTCGGGGCCTGCATAGCCGGAGTCGGCGTTGCCGGAGTCGGCTGCTGGCTACCCGCTTGTGCTGACACACTCCGTCCTGAGTGCGTCGACATGTACTCTCCGCTGGTCACGGTTCGCCGTGAATGCGGAGGAGGAGAGCTTGCCGCTGAAGGGAGCTTGGTCATCTTCGTTGGCGGAAACTCGTCGCGCTAGGGGAAAAGCCCCCTACCTGGCGCGCCAAATGTCGAAGTGTGCGATCGACACTTCCCCCGGGCCTGCACTGGGCAGCCCGCGAAGGTTCTTTTTTCGGAGGGGCTAGTTCCTAGCGGAGAGCTTGCGCGAATGGACGAGTTAGTGAGAGCTTGACACGGGAAGTTTTACGTGGTTCAGGCCGCCGGAGCGTAAAACCCTACGTCCACGGCGAGCTATGGAGCTCGCTGTATTGCTTGCTGCTCAGGGCCGGGGGCCTGAGCTTGGGGGTGAGTTACAGCTTGAGAGTGTCTGGCTAGCGTATGAGTTGCAGAATGCGAACCCTTGCTATCGACGCCTACCCGAGCCTTTTATAGTCCAAGGCTTGGGCGGCTTACAAGGGAAGCCGAGACCCGACAGGTGGTCCCGGGGAAGATTGTCTATTATCTACCGTATCTGTAGTTATGCCGGTGGTTGCCTCCGGTCGAAGGCTTCTGAGTCTTCATTTTGCCGCCCTGCCCATGCCGCGCACTAGTCATAGTGGTTGATGACGGCGCAGGCGGCATGGGATGTCTTGTCGCGGCGTTTATTTCCTGGCAGGTTCTGACACCGCGCGCCAGTCTGTGATGCGATTGGGCGCAACGGCACCTGACAGACGCGTGCTCCGCGTCTCCGCGTCTTGGGAAGACGCGGGCCTTGAATACCTTGTACGGGCAAGGTGAGGGGCGCCTTTACGCCCGCTGCCTACCGCCCGGGGGCAGGCAGCACCGTTCCTCCAGCCACGTGGCAGGTCCGGAGCTCTTCTCTGAGGAGAGGGAGGTCCGGCCCCGCTGGACGCGTGGCGCCTTCGGACCTCTCTCCCGCGGAGGGGGAGGTCCGACTTCTGCATGCCACGTGGCGGGCCCGGAGCTCACCTCTGAGGAGAGGGAGGTCCGGCCTCGCTGGACGCGTGGCGTCTTCGGACCTCTCTCCCGCGGAGGGGGAGGTCCGGCTTCTGTATGCCACGTGGCGGGCCCGGAGCTCTCCTCTGAGGAGAGGGAGGTCCGGCCCTGCCAGACGCGTGGCGCCTTCGGAGCTCTCCCTGCGGAGAAGGGCGAGCACCTTAGGCATTTTACCCTGTGCGCGGGGTACCCCATATCTCAGGTACCGACAGTCGTGCTTACTATCCAGCACGTCCATGAGTTGTTTAAAATCATCTTTTGTACATGAGGGGTTGTTTGACGTTAAGGCCGCGGAAAATTGTCCCCTCCTGGGTGTGAATCAAATTTTACTGAAAGGTGGATATTTACGAACGACTTATCCCTGGTCTAATTAACAAATTATGTACATTTTTATCTTAAAGATTAACTAATAAAGTTGTCCTGACATGAAAACTGCAGCAGTAACTATAAGAGAGGAGATTGCACTTACGTTGCATTTTTCATTTTTCTTTGACCCCTGCAGGGATTAGACATGTGCTGAGCTGCAATGGCTCTAAGATTTGTTCCCCATCTACACAAGACACAATTCTTTCATCTCTACAATAATTTGGACTATCCAACATCCACAATCATGAGTGAAGATACCATACGATCGAGCACCCTGCTCTCTAATTCTCATCAGGATTCTTCCAGAGCCTCCTGTCAACTGCCAAATCGACATAAGTTTCTCCTTTCGATCGAACAAACCGCAAATGAGCTGCAATGATGAAATCGTGTCACTGGGATCAATGAATTACTTTACAGGGGAAGACTTCCTAGAACCCGCACCCCCTTGGGATTTGTATGTTTGCACTTCAGAAAATCCTGGGGAAAATTATATAGATATAGAGTATGTTAGAATGTGTTCTAGAATGGAGTGCAGGCATACCCAAGTGGCAGGGTTAATGAAAACTTTATGTATATTACAATATGAAGTGTCATATTAGTGCTTATTTTAATCACCGTTTATCAATAGCTTACTCATCCAACTGAATCTCATACTGCACTACAAATATTAAGGTATGCTGAATTAGCATCCTGCTCATGCTGTAAGGCATAGGTGAGTGCCTTACCGTTAGAACCTTAGTTCCAGAGGACTTCAGAGTGGACTGTGGTGAGATGCAGATCGTCAAGCCTCTTCCATGTCTTGATAGACTTCACTCCTCACCAGTCTCCGATGTAAGTCTTCTCAACCTGAACTGGCACCACCCGTTCTCACCTTGAACATCCGTCCTTCCAATGAAACTATGAAAGTTTAATGTTCCAACCTCCTTTCTTTCAGTTCTGTTCATTTGTTCCTGAAGATTAGAAAAAGCTTAATGTTCCAAACATAAAAGAGGGTGACATGAAGGATGGGTCTCACGCAGTGGTACAGTTTTTCCACTTGTATACTGAAAGTCCAGGATTCGAATCAGCTTCCCTACAAAATAAGTACGAGGAAGCTGACTAGAAATTCTCTTCCGCATACATAAGATTTCATCATTTGATATGCCCATTTATAATAAGAGGGCAACATTTTCAGTTCGGCAGCTCGAAAGCTGAAACACCAGCACAGGTATGCCAGGGAATACTATGCGCCTTCAATAGCAACTCAACTCTCTTGATTCTTCATGGTAGTCAGTATTTCCTCCGAAGGCAGGACATCAACGCAAACCGCATTCGGTTAAAAAAGAATGACATCAAACTACACTGTTCAATACATTTGCTCAAACTACCTTCCAGGGAGCAAATATTCTCAAGTAAATTAAGCACCATTCGCCAAAACTTTCTGAATCCAATTTCCAAATTGTAATGCCCACGATGACCTAACAATATGTAATTACTTGTCAAAATACCACGATAAAGCGCCTAAATCGCAAACGAATTCGAACGAGACAGATTGATTAGTGCTAGTTTCTAACAATTTTAGCAGATGCTTTATGATTTCATGTTTAATGGAAACGAAAGATCTGATAGAATTAACTATATCTAGGATTAGAGAGGTAAGAACGAAGGGACGGCTAGGAAAGGCACCTTGCGCCGAAGACGCAGAGGCCGCTGAGACCGCAAGGGCCGCCGCGCCCCAGATGGCCACCGTCGAGGACAGCATCCCCCGCCCCACTTCAATCCCAATGCCATCTCTGTTGCCCAACTGTTCAAAGGCTGCAGGCTGCCGGGTTTTGGGAGGGAATGTTTTTTTTTTGAAAATCTGATTCTAGTGTCAAGAAACTTGTATTCTAGTGTCAATAAACCTGTAAGCTAGAGCTGTGAGAAGTCGAAATCTGTTTTATTGAAAATAACTATTAACTGTGGATTCTATAATAAATGTGTTATAAAAAATAATGTTTAGGGTTATATAATCAGTGATATGGTGGGTATTTTTTGGGAAAAGTTGAAAGAAAAATCTAGGGTCATTTACACTAGTAAAATATATAGATTCTGGAGAATCTGATTCTTATAGAAACCTATTTGGTTCAGATTTCTGAATTTTGATAGAGAATCTGGTTGGTGCAGCTGAACCAAACGGATCTCAGTGTGCTTCTCTACCTATTCTTGTGTTACGTGCCTTTTAGGTTCACAATTCAGTTTAGTGGCCCAAGAACTTAAGTGCAAGGTTTAACTCACAGGAAAAAAGTTATATTCAACTATTTTGTAAAATCATTTCTGCAACACCAACACGTATTTTCTTATTTTTTTTAACTGGAATACCGGATTTTCAATATACGGAGGAGAAAAAATATTACAGAGCGTCTGTCCAAAAAACATAGCACAATACAAAGGAAATAAAATATTAGACCGCAGGATCATGAGCGATAACCCGTGAAAAGTGTTTACACCCAGCCAAGCACCACACTCCGAGCTTCTCTTTTAAGGTGTCGATGATTCTCTCATGTTCATGTTCCTCCCTTCCAAAAATGCGTCCATTTCTCTCCCACCATGTAGCCTAAAAAACTACAATGATCATGTACTGTAAGACTGTTCCTCGACGATTTGGACAGGGAGGTAAAATCCTCGAACCAGTCTTGTAGGGAGCCATTGCTTTTCCACTTTTCAAGATGAACGCTCTTCAGAAACCAACTGTTCATGGCTGCCCAAATTTGAGTTCGCACAGTACACTCCCCAAACGAATGCCACACTACTCTAGGTTCTGATAATATAGTGAACAAAAATAAATATTCAGCCAACCTCTCTGCTGTAGTCGATCCGCCGTCCATATCCCGTTTTGTAGTAGTAACCACAAGAAACATTTATACCATGACGGGACCCAAGCTTTCCACACTGTTATTAGAAAATTGTGGAATGAATCTTCCCTTCAAATTGCAGTAAGTAAGCCAAGTTGGCTGAATAATCATTCGTTGATCTTCATGTTCGTTTTATCTCATCCTCCATTGTGCCATCAACTGTTTGTCGCATTTCCTCCACCATCATCCATAGGCGAATAATCTACACCAGTACTTCCGGTGTGATTTCAGATATGATATCTCTAATCCATGCTAGATTTTGAAGGGCTTCAGCCACTTTTTTCTCTTTCCTCCTGCCTTTCCTGTATAGGTCAGAAAAGAGAGCAGCTAGCGCTTTTCCTTTCAACCAGCTGGACCACCAGAACTTTGCCCTGTTGCCATTATGTACCGAAACTGCTGTCGCCATTGAGAACAGGTTCTGGTTGACACTGTCAACAAGTAGCTCCATCCCATTCCATGGTCTCTCAGGGTGCCGCCACTCAAGCAATGTCATCTTAGTCGCAAGGCTCTATCGAAGTGCTCTAAATCTTTTATGCCGAGCCCACCAAAAGAGAATAGTGGCAAACTTTAGATCAGTTTACCTTGCAATGACCATCTTTTAGTTGCTGATCTCCCACCTAAAGAAAATAGTGTTGGTAGCTCCATCCCATTCCATGGTCTCTCAGGGTGCCGCCACTCAAGCAATGTCATCTTAGTCGCATGGCTCTATCAAAGTGCTCTAAATCTTTTATGCCGAGCCCACCAAAAGAGAATAGTGGCAAACTTTAGATCAGTTTACCTTGCAATGACCATCTTTTAGTTGTTGATCTCCCACCTAAAGAAAATAGTGTTGAGTTTTGTCTAACGCCTTGCAGAATTTTTGGTGGTTTCATTGCCGATAGAAAAGTACGTGGACATTGAGCTAAGTACAAAGTGTACTAACTCGTGTGGACCTCTAAAAATTAGAAGCTTCCCCTGCCACCCCACCAATTTTGCAATTATTCTATCCTGCACCCTTTATAGATTTGCCATCTTAATTCGCCCTGGTAGAAGAGGTAGGCCAAAATATGTGATTGGGCAAGTCAGGCGCAGACCGCTAAACTCGGCTAGGACTTCTTTCAGATCAAGGCCCTCACAAATGTTTTATCCCAGTTCACTTTCAATCCAATCTCTCCTAAGAGACGAAGAATTTTCATTGTTGCTGTCACATCCAAAAGTGTTAGGTTGATAAAACACGTATTTTCTTCATAAATATTAGAGCAGTAGAGGGAAACAAACCAATCAATTGTTGTTTAAATCTAAAAGATGTTGCATAAGAAAAAATTTATAACACCGTTACAACTTACAAATAATTTTATTACTAACCGGCTGCCTCTCCGACATGGCACCAAGAACCAACAAACAAGAACCGTTTGGATCGCCACTGGTGAGGATGAACAAATGGCGTTTCAGACTTTCAACAAACGGCGTTTCAGACTTTCATTGTACCTGCTGCCTGCTGATGTACAATCTTCACTATCAAACGCACCCGCTTTGTCGACCTTAATACATCATCACTATGTCAAACGAACTCCAATGCAAAAAAAAAATAGTCCCCCAACTGCCCAATCATCTCTATCTACACAAGCTAATGCACGAAAAAAAGTACTTGGAATAAACCCCCAAAAAATCACGCTTCATGTGCTATCATGACTGATGGCAGCATATACCAGTCCCGTCCTCTACCAATTCGCTCAGGCAACAAAACCTCAGCCGATGACGGCACGCAATCAGGGAGTCAGTCACCTCCTGCTCCTGGACGGCGGCGTCGTGGCCGCGTCGGCCTTCTTCTCCTTGCCGCTCCCGCTCCCGTTGTCCCCACCGGCCGGCTTGGCATGCGCCTTCACTGCTCGCCTGAGCACCTCGACCACCTCGGTCATGGTGGGCCGCTCCTTGGCGTTCTTGAGCAGGCAGCTATTGGCCAGCTTGGCGATCTCCCGGGCGGTCTTCACCGAGTACTCACCGCGGAGCTTGGGGTCCATGATCATCCGGAAGCTGTGGCTGTTCGGCGGGAACTGGGCCACCCACTCCAGAAGCTTCTGCTCCGCCGCCGGCTTGTTCCGGTCCAGCGAGCGCCGCCCAGTCAGGATCTCGTACAGCACCACCCCGAAGCTCCACACGTCGCTTTTCGCCGTCAGGTGCCCCGTGTCCATGTATTCCGGCGCCGCGTACCCGTGCGTCCCGACGACCTGTGACACCACCACATGCTCAAGGACCATCGAAACCAAACAATCATTCAACGAGAACAATGCATGCGTCATACAGACATAAGCTTCACGATATAGAAGACATCTCGGTTCAGTTTCATGCTAGCGACGCCTAGTGTAATTTGGTTCAGAGTCAAATCCCAGTGCCATGCACGGAATGTACCCACGCAAAACAAAGTGAAGGCACCGTTGACAAGGGAAGGGTAAGCTCGTCAGATGGGTTGCCTACTTGCTGGGGTCAGCAACAGTTAATGTATGGGTGTAATCGATGGACCAGGCAATGCGGTTGCAGAGAATGATAGGGACATACCGCAGTCGAGACGTGAGTGTTTGCTCCAGTTGGCCCCTCCCTGGCTAGCCCAAAGTCTGACAACTTTGCTCTGAAGTCCTTGTCCAGTAGGATGTTCGACGTTTTGAAGTCCCTGTAGATTACCTGACAAAATAGAGGGATTGAGACAAGAGCATTTTCCCTTCTAAAACGACGATTTGTCACTCAGTAACCTGAGTACTGTCAATCTGTCATAATACACATTATTACAGAACAGGACATGATCGAGTCTTAACACCAATTATATCCTGGCTTCAATGTGATGATCTGGCTAATATGATCAAGTCTTAACACCAGCGATAGCTTCACTAGGCCGCAGTGTTTGGTTCAGCAACACAGCAAGGAGAGAATTTGGATATGTTGTCATCAGATAGGAGTCTTGAGTATTAAATTGTGTTTCCAGAAAATGTCAAAGAAGTTGGCTACCATGAATCTTTTTTTTAAGTAAGCTACCAAGAATCTTTCGTCCAACTATTCAGCGTGACTTTTGCTTGCTATGACGCTTTTCCATTTCAAAAAAAAAACAAAGGAAGCAAGATAGCAATGATGTGAGCTTGAATTATACCTGAACCTCTACCCCTTCATGCAGGTATGCCAATCCTTCTGCAGCACCGAAGATAATCTGAAGCCTTCTGTCCCACGACAGAGGAGGATTAGCTCGGCCGAACAAGTGATCTTCCAAGCTTTTGTTCGGCATATACTCGTAGACCAACAATCTTTGTGCTCCTCTTTCAGAATCAATAGCACAATATCCAAGTAGCTTCACAAGATTTGGGTGCTCTAGAACACCAAGAAACTGTACTTCTGCCAACCATTGCTTATGTCCCTGGTAGAATAAAATTCAAAAGAAACTACAAAAAGTCAATAGAACATAGACGATGAGACACTAGATTACTGGATAACCAAATATATCTTCAATTCATGATGGAGTAAGGAAACAGTAGGATACAGACATTTTTTGATAGTTTCAGAACTTGAAGTAGATAATAATGCACTAAGCAGTTCTAATGGTGTGTTAGTATGAGATAAAATGCAAAGCACGTTCAGGGACAAATGACTACAGAGAACAAAGGATCTTTGTATTCAATGATTATCGAAAGCCACCAAGATAAGAGCAAATAGATTAAGATCAGCTTAAGTACTTTGTTGATTGATTTGGATTCAGACAACAGCGTCTATTGCATCTAACGCGGGTATAACCAACTTCCTTGGGGAAAATACATCTCTATCACCTGAGAAGGTGTTGGCACTTAATTTGCAGAGATTAGATGTGTTTCCCTTACTACGCTGCATAGATGATCCTAGCATCCACTTTGAATTGCCCAAACAAAGAACATTATTTTGACACGCGAGAGCTTACATAACCTCAAAATAATAAGTTTACTACTACTAATTCTAAATCTTTTTCCCGTCGTTAAAATTCAAAAGATGCTTAGAACTAACTTGAACTAAGCACCCTCGTTCTACGACAAGAAGAAAAAAAACATGGAGTACTATTTAGCAATCAATCTTCAGAAAATCAGGCGCTCAACATTTGCATAGGTTATACATTGGAAAAATAGGCACCATGCACAACGAGAATTGGCCTCTAGCTGACTTTTCTTCCCAGGTGGGTGTGCCAAGATCTGGTCACCATGTAAACAGTAGTCAACCAAGTAGCAACATGAACGCATAGGTTGCGCAGAGAAGAGGCCTCTAGCTGACTTTTATATCCGCTTGTCTCCTTAGATTGGGCAAATTCAATGATGCAATTTAAAATACTATAAGGTTGGTTGTCATATTTTTTCTGGGAAAGATACTTTCTACTCTCCATGATCTAAAAGGGATTTGTTAATTTGTATTGCTTACCACCAGCTGTTTTTTTATTACGACGAATATTCAGCATGCAGATTTGTTAAAGCAATTTCGTCGTTTTTGGAAGCATGAAGTTGATCAGACAGTTATCGTGTTTCCCCTCCATTAGCTTGTTTTCTAAATGGAGCAACACATTGATCCATGCTGAAAGGGAAAAAATATGTTCCAGGGAAAAGAAGGTTTGAGGTGTTCTTATTGGTCCTGTATAGTACATGTTACAACAATGCATGAAGATCTTGTCCAGGCTACTCATCATAATTATTGGAAAATCGACAGCCGCGGGATAAAAGTGGACCGAGTTCTTATGAAATTTGATAATTCTTCACCTACTGGGCCTACCTATGCTTTGCCCCGCCGGTATCAATCCAAACGACGAAATGTTGTTCATAAGTAATTCTCAACGTGTACCCATGGTCCAACTGCAAACGCGATCTATAGCCAACATGACTATATCTGATCCTTGAAAGTTCATCACTGTTAGACACTGTGATTATGTGTGTGTCACAGGGGCATATTAGTCATTAGTGAGGGATTAGGGTTAGGAGTAGTTTAGTCCTTTTTCCCCTCCTAATCCCTCTATATAATCAGACCTGTACCTCAGTACTATTATCCATCTAATACAGCCACCATTAGCCCTCTAATATGGTATCAGCTAGGAACTAATTAGGATTAGGGCCTAACCCTAATCCTAATGACCCAGGCCCAGCCGCCGCCGCTGCAGCGGCTCTGCGCCGCCGCCGCCCCGCGTGCCTGCGCAGCAGGCCTCGCCGGCGCGCCAGCCGCCGGAGCCGCCGCCGCTGAGGCAACGCGCGCCTGCGCCGCCGCCGCCCCGCGTGCCTGCGCTGCAGGCCTCGCCGCCGCCGCCGCCGCTGAGGCAATGCAGGCCTGCGCTGCCGCGCCGCCTGCTGCTGTTGCTGCCGCTGGTGCGCAGCCCGGCCACGCCGCCACACCATCTAATGGGGCCGCCGCCTCTGCCGCAGGCGCACCCCCAGCCCGCGCCGCTGTGCCCTGGGGCGCCGCCGCCGGATCCGCGCCCGGGCTGCCCGATCTCGGGCAGAGCCGGCGCGCGCCCGGATTCGGGTTCGCTGGGGTTGCTGGTGTGCACCCCAGCCACGCCGCTGCGCCGTTTGATAGGGCCGCCGCCTCTGCTGCCACCGCCGCGCCGCCACCCTGGGCCGCCGCCGCACTGCCACCCTGGGCCGCCGTCGGCGCCGCGCCATTGCCCGGGGCCGCCCCGCTGCCACCACGCGCCGTCGGCGCTCCTGCAGCCCCCAGCACTGCCACCCCTCGAATCGCTGCTGCCTGGCCCGCCGTCGTCACCTCTGCAGCGCCCCACGATGGCGCCGCTACCTGGCCCACAGCAGCTGCAGCCGCCCAGTGGGCCGCTGTTGCCTCTGCGGTGCCCCACGACGGTGCCGCTGCCTGGCCCGCAGCAGTTGCAGCCGCCCCTTGGGCTGCCGGTCCTGCAGTCCCCCACGACGGCGCCGCCTGGCCTGCTGCCGCCCTGGGAAGTGCCTCTCGGCCGCCATCGGCTGATGTACCTGGATCGGCTATTGCCTACTCTGTTGGCACCACCATCGAGGGTCCGAGCGCGTTGTCTTCCTTCCCGGCGCCGCCACCGCCGGGGCATGTCGCGACCCGTTCTACACCGTCGATCTACCGGCAGGGTCTCACGCCGTGTGGCCCTGACTGGGTGGTGGACTCCGGTGCCTCGTACCACACCACCCCTGACGTCGGTATCCTCTCCTCTACCCGCCCTTCCCGTCCCTCTGATCCTTCATCTATCGTTGTTGGGAATGGGTCGACTCTTCCAGTCACCTCAGTAGGTGACTCGGGTTCGCCGGATTCGTTTCAGCTACGTGATGTTCTTGTTGCCCCTGACATCATTCAACATCTTCTTTCCGTTCGTCGTTTTACTACTGACAATCATGTTTCCCTTGAGTTTGATCCTTATGGTGTAACTGTGAAGGATCTTACTACTCGACGCTTTCTTTTTCGTTGTGATAGTACGGGTCCCCTGTACACGATGCGTCTTCCTGCTTCCGCTCCGCCTCTTGCCCTGACTACGACAACATCTTCGACCATTTGGCATCGTCGGCTTGGCCACCCCGGTGTTGATGCTATGTCGAAGTTGTCTGGTAGTTCAGCGATTTCGTGTACTCGGGGTACTCATGAGTCTCTTTGTCATGCTTGTCAGTTGGGTCGCCATGTTCGACTTCCTTTTCCACACTCTGTCACTCGTGTCGAGCACACATTTGATTTGATTCATTGTGATCTTTGGACTTCACCTGTTCTTAGTGTCTCTGGATGCAAGTATTACTTGGTGGTCGTGGATGATTTTTCGCACTATTCGTGGACTTTTTCCTTGCGACAGAAGTCTGATACTTTCGGTACTCTTTCTCACTTCTTCGCTTGGGTGTCCACCCAGTTTGGGCGCACGATTCGTGCGGTCCAGTGCGACAACGGGCGCGAGTTTGACAACTCTACGTTCCGTGACTTTCTGCTTTCTCGCGGTGTTCAGTTACGCATGTCATGTCCGTACACTTCCCCCCAGAACGGCAAGGCTGAGCGCATGATTCGGATCACCAACGATGTCATGCGCTCCCTGATGTTTCAGGCTTCTACCCCTGCTCGCTACTGGGCGGAGGCGCTTCACACTGCCACCTACCTCATTAATCGCCTTCCTACTAAGGCGATTAGTGCTCCCACCCCTCACTTCGCTTTGTTCGGCACCCACCCTCTTTACGACCATCTTCGGGTTTTCGGGTGCGCTTGCTACCCTAACCTCTCTGCCACAGCTCCCCATAAGCTTGCGCCTCGCTCGACTCAGTGTGTTTTCCTTGGGTACTCCCCTGACCATAAGGGGTACAGGTGCCTTGACCCCACCACCCGTCGTATCTTGATCTCCCGACACGTCGTCTTCGACGAGTCTTCCTTTCCCTTTTCCACCCCGTCCTATGGCCCCGTCGCTGAGTTGGATTCCCTCTTCTCTACTGACCCCGAGGCCGCTCCTGTACAGCGACCTTGTCGGTTACCTCTTGCAGGTTACCCACCCGCTACGCCACGCACGACTTCGGCGTCTTCCACGCCACCTGTTGTGCCTTACGTGGCCCCGGCGTCCCTGACGCCACTTGCTGCGCCACGCGCGGCACCGGCGTCCCTGACGCCACCGGCTGCGCCACGCGCGGCACCGACGTCCCTGACGCCACCGGCTGCGCCACGCGCGGCCTCGGCGCCCCCGACGTCACCCACTGCACCACGCGCGGCCCCGGTGTCCCCGACGACGCCTGCTGCGCCAAGCGCGGCCTCTGCGTCCCCGACGTCGACTACTGCGCCACACACGGCCTCAGCTTCCCCGACATCACCTGTAGCAAGCCCGACGTCACCAGGCGCACCAGGAGCAGCACCGACGACGACTTCTCGCTTCGCCGACCCCGTACTTGCCTACCAGCGACGAGCACGGGGGGGCGGCCCTACTCCAGCTGCACCACGTGTGGCCCCGAGACGAGAGAAGGTCGTTGTACCCGAGCGCCCGGTGTACAACCCTCCTCTTCTCCACAGAGATCCTGGTCACGTCCACCCGATGGTGACTCGACGTGCATCCGGGAGTCTTCGTCCAATTGAGCGCTTCACCGGAGCTGCCTTCTCGTCGACGACTTCTCCACCGACCGACTCTTCTTCGATATCACCCATACCTACTTCCGTGCGTAGCGCCCTCGCCGACCCTCACTGGCGCCGCGCTATGGAGGAAGAGTATGAGGCTCTGCTTGCCAACCGGACCTGGGACCTGGTTCCCCGTCCTGGTCGTGGCAATGTTGTCACAGGCAAGTGGGTTTTCACGCACAAGAAGAAGGCAGACGGTACCTTGGAGAGGTACAAAGCTCGGTGGGTACTCCGGGGTTTCACTCAGCGCCCTGGAGTCGACTACGACGAGACCTTCAGCCCGGTGGTAAAGCCGGCGACGGTTCGTACCGTTCTGTCGCTAGCTCTCTCACGTTCTTGGCCTGTCCACCAGTTGGACGTCAAGAATGCCTTCCTCCACGGTACACTGACCGAGACGGTGTACTGCAGTCAGCCGGCAGGGTTTGTTGATTCAGCTCACCCAGACATGGTCTGTAAGCTGAACAAATCCCTATACGGACTGAAGCAGGCACCGCGAGCCTGGTATAGCCGGTTCGCCTCCTTCTTGGTCTCACAGGGGTTCGTCGAAGCTAAGTCGGACACTTCGCTGTTTGTCTATCGACGTGGCAGTGACACTGCTTACCTCCTACTGTACGTCGATGACATTGTACTAACAGCGTCTAGTCCGGCTCTGCTTCGGCGCACCATTTCTGCTTTACAGCAGGAGTTCGCTATGAAGGACCTGGGCCGTCTTCACCACTTCCTGGGCATTGCGGTCGAGGACCGACCAGGCGGCTTATTCCTTCACCAGCGACAGTACTGCCTGGATATTCTCCAGCGAGCGGGCATGACTGAGTGCAAGCCTTGCTCCACTCCAGTGGATACTCAGGCGAAGCTCTCCGCTACCGGCGGGACACCCGTCTCTGACCCCACTACTTACAGGAGTCTTGCAGGTGCTCTTCAGTACCTCACCTTCACCAGGCCGGATATCTCGTATGCAGTTCAGCAGGTATGCCTCCACATGCATGACCCGAGGGAGCCGCACCTCACCGCTGTGAAGCGGATTCTTCGGTACCTACGAGGTACTCTTGACTACGGCCTCCTCCTTCGACGTGACACGGCCTCCGAGCTGGTCGTGTACACCGATGCTGATTGGGCAGGCTGCCCGGACACACGACGTTCTACTTCTGGGTACGCCGTCTTCCTGGGCGATAACCTCGTCTCCTGGTCCTCGAAGCGACAGCCCGTGGTGTCGCGTTCGAGTGCTGAGGCGGAGTATCGCGCCGTGGCTAACGGCGTAGCTGAGGCCTCCTGGCTCCAGCAGTTGCTTCAGGAGCTCCACACTTCCGTCGCCAGGAGCACCCTCATCTACTGCGACAACGTCAGCGCCGTGTACCTCTCCACCAACCCGGTCCAGCATCAGCGCACGAAACATGTGGAGATCGACCTCCACTTTGTTCGTGAGCGGGTTGCACGCGGCGAGATTCGGGTACACCATGTCCCAACGACGACGCAGTTCGCCGACATCTTCACGAAGGGTCTCCCGTCGTCGCTGTTCTCCGAGTTTCGGTCCAGTCTCAACATCTGCAGTGGCTAGATGTTATGACTGCGGGGGGGTGTTAGACACTGTGATTATGTGTGTGTCACAGGGGCATATTAGTCATTAGTGAGGGATTAGGGTTAGGGGTAGTTTAGTCCTTTTTCCCCTCCTAATCCCTCTATATAATCAGACCTGTACCTCAGTACTATTATCCATCTAATACAGCCACCATTAGCCCTCTAATAATCACTACCATTTCTCATCCTGACCGTATTAACACTGCTTTCAAGCAGCAAGAAGCACCGCACCACCAAAACCACGAACTCTTACTATGTAGTTAGCACATCCGTCATCCAGTGGTTCAGCAATTTTTAGAGATGTTTTTTTTTGCTGAATTTTCAAGACGATGCACTAATCTCATGGTCTGCACATATATAGAGCTAAGCAGTGTAGATGCAGGTTGCTTTCTGGCCAAATTCCTATCATTTTCTCAAGAGGATCCCAGAAATTGTAGCCCTAGAAATTCAGGCAGCACCCAGAGAAACATTGAATCTTCTTTTCTGCAGGCATGCTAGAGATATACCCCAGTCCGATTTCCGCAGACCATTTTTGTCACCCTCCGCTTCTCTGACAGAACAGTGCACTGAATACCCATGTTTAACCACACACCATGGAATGAATAGGTGTCCTAAATTCTGTTATCTAGCAACGCGAAATATCACAGAAGACCGAGGAGAGAATTTAACGGAGAATTCGTAGTGAGGACAAAGAGGAGACAGCGAAATATGAGAGATGAACCGAAGCAGAGAGAAACAGGGCACGTACGGACCTGCAGGCTGCGCTGGTTGAGCCTCTTGACGGCGACGGCGACGCGGTCCGCCTTGGGGTCGGGCGCGCGGATGAAGCCCTTGTAGACGCTCCCGAAGCCGCCCTCGCCGAGCTTCTGCGCGCGGCCGAAGTCGGCCGTGGCGGCCTGGAGCTCCTCGTACTCGAATGCCCGCAGCTGGCCGTGGCCCCGCTCCTCGTACAGCGACGAGATGCTGTGCTGCGACTGTGACGAGGTCCCGGTCTTGCTCACGGGGCGCGCCGATCCCGAGTCTTCCGATCGGCTCGTGCTCACCGCCGACCCCGACGCGGTCGTCGCCGTGCCCGACGCCGGCGTGGACCCGCCACGCGGGGTCGACGGTCCCCCGGTCCTCGGCGTCCGCTTGAACAAGCCGAAGCACCTCATCTCTCCCCGGCCAGCACCCACCAGGCCCGGCACAAGCTGGCAGGTCAAGTCGCCGACACCGAGCTGCTTCTCTTGCGCGCCGGGAGAGGAGCGTCGCGAGCACGCGAACCGCGCCCCGCTCAGCGGATCGGTGGCGACGAGATGCGGGTCCGGGCGGGGCAGAGAGGCGCCCTGAACGCGCGCGGAGGGAAGAGGCGAAGCAGAGCAAGCCGGCAGGCAGGCAAGAGAGGAGAGGGGAGCGCGCGCGACAGGGTGAGAGGTTAGGAAGCCTGTCTCAGTGGTGGTGGCCTGGTGGGTGCCGTGCCCCTCCTTCTGTGGTTTTGTGCCGGCGCTTCGCCTCGTCCTGCTGCGGATGGAGAACGCGGGGTGAAGCGGCGGGTGCAGGACGGATTGGGACGGCCGACGGCTCTGGAGTGGAGGTCTCCTACGACCACGATGATTTGAAGTCTGAACGTGTCTGCCGGGGCGTGGATGGATGACTTAGGTTATGTTTAGTTGATATATTAATGTTGCTATTATTTGCCATAATTTTTTGTAAATTCGATAAATTTTGTGTTTAAATTCTTATTCATAACTTGACAGGTATAAAAAATCTTGTCACGTTTTTCAAGTCTATTGATGTGTGAAAACTAGTTAGATAGAAAGTAAATTTTGTTACAATTGTGACTATGAACCAAATACATAATTAATCTGATCAAATTTAACTAATCTTAGAAGTGGCGAAATATGACATATCGTACCTTCAAACCAGACTCTCCCTTGTTCTGTTTGTTGCGCGGAGAACCAACGTCTCGCCGTGCTCTCCCTCGTTCCGCCTCCGTTTTCGTCTTCGCTATCGCAGATGTACGTGCACGCCAATGAAAAAATCGGAGGACTTTCGCAGGAAGTATCGCGTGAAACTGCCTTGTTTTCTACAGGGTTTTGGCTTGGCAGAGAGACGGGTTCTGAATCAGTTTTATCCGTGGTTTGGACAAGATGGCTTCTTTTTGATCGGTGTTGTGGTCGTGTTCCGCAGAGGGAGGGACGCATTCTCCTGAACCGGGAGTTCCATACCCCACAGCTCCAGAAACGAATGTTCCACATCTGAAAACGAATGGCAGGAGGCAGGCACGCAATTTGTTTGGGTAGTCAGACTTCCAAGCGTAAGACCGCCCGCACTCATGTGCGGTAAACCAAACTGTACTCCATCGTGGAGTACCGAGCAATTTTTTCTCCGGCACCGGAGTACGGGATGAGCTACGCCAACCGGGAGTTTGCTATAGCGCTACTCCCGGTCGGGCGTACGCTCGGCGTGCTCGGTGTCGGGCAAGGCATTGGCGGCCGTTGCCTGCGCGCGCCTGAGAGGAAGGAGGGAGTAGACGGGGACGGCGGCCATCGGCGGCGCGAGAGCGGGGCAGGCTTCACCGGCGCACGGGCAAGGAGGGGGTGGCGCTGCCGACGCGCGGGCGAGTCTGTTGGAGATGTGGCTGGAGGAGAGCGACGGCGAGGCGAGCGGTGGCGAGCTCGGCGGGGATGCGGCTGGAAGACGTGAGCGGCGAACGTGTTGGAGGCGAAGCCGATACGGGCGGCGACCGGGTTGGAGACGACGCTGGCGCGGGGGCGGTGACCGGGTTGGACGCGACGCCGCGGCGCGAGCGGTGAGGCAATCGCCGACGCCCAGAGAGAGAGAGGAGGCACGCGGAGCACAGGGGGAGGCGGCATCGGAGGAGGAGAGCACGTGCAAAGGGTGGCAACACGAGGAGGGGGAGAAACAAGGAAAGAAGAGTCCAGACATTCGATGGGAGGAGGAAGAAATAAAAAGGTAGGGGGAATAGAGGAAAGAAGGAGAGAAAAAAAAAAGAAAAAAGAGGGGAAAGAAAAGGAAATAGAAGAGAGGGGTAAAAGGAAAGGTAATAGAAGGGAAAAAACAAAGAAATATAAGGAAAGCGAAGGAGGAAAATGGAAAGGAAAAGGAAATAAATAGAAGGAAATGAAGAGATAAAATGGAAAGAAAATATAAGGAAAGGAAGAGAGGAATAAAGGAAATAAAAGGAAGAAAAAGAATGAAAATAAATATTAAAGAATGTGTGGTAGTTGATATAGAGTACATTTAGGGAGTACGATGAGTGCAGCAGCACGTACTAAAAAGCAGAGGATCTTTTAGAATGTGGTGAAAAGAGTTAGGAATATTCGTTTGGAGTAGATTTTTAGAGCACATGAGTGCGGATAGCCTAAGCTACATACACGGAGAGGTTGGGAAGCGAATTCTTTGGATATGGTAAGCACTAGCCTGCTGGTATATCCCGATACGGATGGGCTCCACGTGGAAAACAGTGACAATCTCAAAGCTAGAGAAAACTTCCTGGGCCACGGCGGCTCGGATTGCCCCCTGTTTTGGCTCCCGGCTCACGCGCACAAGAGATAAAAAATTCACGCTTGCAGCCGCTGCCCCCATCGCGTGCTTCGGTTTCAGATCAGTCGCGCGCCGCCTTGTCGCCCAGTCGTGATTTCGATCTAGATGTCGGCCAGCAGGTGATGATCTCTCGACGATCGCCTTGATGTCGGCCTCATTCAGTAGAGAAATCATCCGGCGTCCATCACGATCGATATTGTGGGTCGCTTCGACGCACTTACAACCATGGCGATGGCTGGTCGATCTCAAACATTGTCGCCTCTATGTATTGTATTATTACTACCCATTGCTAATAACGATATGTAGTTTTGAATTGAGTTGCATGATATATCAAATCATTAAGTACTTATGTTCTTATGTGCTTGCTGTTAGACTACAGCTTGGGATTATATTTGCACGCATTGGCACATCCTTCAGAACGTCAATTTTATTGTGCTCGCAGCTCTGTAATGAAATAAAGTTTATGTAGTATATTATTATACATATATATTTTAACTTTATAGCAAATCAATATCAGACGTTTGGTCTACTGTTTCTGGCTTTAGTTTCTTGCACCGCGGGTTTGAATCTCTCTGTTTCCGAACTTTTTATCTCCTGCACGCGTGAGCCAATATGCGAAGCAATGGACGAAGGGAGGCGTGAGCCGGGAGCCGAAACAGCCGAGCGATTCGAGCCGGCGCACGCAGGGAAGTTTTCTTTGGCTTAATCACTTTAAGATTGGCACTGTCTTCCACGTGGAGCCCATCGACATGGGGATGTACCAGCGGGGTGGTGCGTACCATAGCCAGAGAAATCGCTTCCGTGAGGTTGCACCGTCTTAAGAAAAAAGGGGAAGAAAAGAAAGAGGATAAAGACTGAAGATGCTTTCTACTTCGCTATGGCTGGCACGCGCATGAGTTGTCTTGGACTTCCATCGACTTCATGGTCCATGAGACCCATAGCAAGATGGAATGGTCTCTAAAGTAAGCTGTTCTCGCAACGAATTCCAGAAGCTCATTCTAATAAACTTGCACACTTCGTGACGTATAAAAAACGGGGAGCACTTTTGACTGTAAATGATCGTGCGATTTGCTGAAAATAGATTAAGTAATAGCACGTCAAGACCGTTTCCTTCTGCACTTTCCGTCCAGTGAACCAAAATGGAAGGGAAACCAAAAGGTGTTGGCTCGTCTTTCTTAGGCTTGTTTGGTATAATAAATCCATGTCAATTGAAATGGAATGAAGTAGAAAATAAACTATTTTTTAATTCAATCTCCCTTAATACACTTCAAATAAAAAGTATTTAACTCTATCCAAACAACTCAGAGAGCGGAAGAAAACGACAGCGCTTGATGGGTGCCATCTGATCCTGAGGTTTGAACGAGTCTTTTGGGTCAATGCGCACAGGGATGGGGATGGAGGCATGGAGACAGATGAGATAGGAAGACGAGGGCCCATTCAATTCAAGGATGCCTTCGTCTCGTGTGAGAGTGGGGCACGACTGTCAGGCCGCGCCGGGCCCACGTCTTGACCGGGACGGGACTGATCGCTCCGGCCAGCGACGCCCCGGTTTAGACGGCTCCGCATCTCGCTTCCTGAACTCCCCAAACATTTTTTTGCTTCTGAATGAACCACCAGTCCTTGTCCGCTCCATCTGATTACTGGCGTTGAAGAAAAAAGGTAGAGGTAAAGTCACGCAGTTAGGTACGGGCGTGGAAGTCCTTCCGATGCTGCACTGCAGAGAGATGTTCATTGTAAAGTCTACACTGACGTAGCATACGTGTGAGGTTATCATCTCTCCCAATATATAGTCGCATGCCTCAATGATCAAGTACTCTGAAAAAAAGAAAAGAGTACTACCAGTAGAACGAGTCTTAGGCGTACAACAATGATCAACCCCGCGCGAACTGCAGAGTGCTGCCTGCCGCCGTGCAAGCCTGGGCAAAGGGAACACGGGAAAAGGCAGATCCGGCCGTTCTCATGGCGCAGCCTGGACCATCCGGCTTTTTACCACGAAACGAGCCTCGATTCCATCCGAGATATTCTTCGGCTGACCGGTGACGCAGAGAACGAACTCCGTCTCGAGAGGAGCAAGCGATAGGACATGGACTCGGTCCTGTACCAGGCGCGATTCCAAGGGAGCAGCGAACCGCGGCGTCCTTTCGCGCCCTCGGCGACTGGGCGGACCCCCGGGAAGCGGTTACAACGGAAGCAACACGTTTTTCTTTTGTTGCAAGAGCCACCAGCCCACCGATGCGTTGCTTTACCAAACGTTGGACATTCTAGTATTCTCTGTTATGAAAGAAGGAATTGTTGTATTGATATGAGGGCAAAAGCCAGTAATATATAGAGTACAAAGGAATATACTTATGAAATAGAAATGTATCCTTCTATCTATCTCTAACACCCCCTCAAACATAAAGTACATCACGGACATCGAGTTTAGAGATAAAATCTATGCTAAACCCGGGTTTGTGTCTCGTGAATAAATCAGCCAGCTGAAGCTGTGAAAGTACATACAGAAGATCAACAACATCATCATATATCTACGCTCGTATATAAGAAGCATCAACACCAATATGCTTGGTAAGCTCATTCTTGACCGGATCACGAACAATACTGATATCACCTGTACCGTTAAACAAAAGAGGAGTCGACATAAAAACAGAAACACCAAATTTCCCAAGCAACCACTGTAACCAAGTAAACTTTGTAGTCACAAGAGTCATAGCACGCAACTCAGTCTCAACACTCGAACGAGAAACTGCTACATGCTTCTTAATATTCAAAGCAACGAGGGAACCACCAAGAAAAACACAATAAGCAGAAAGGAATCTACGATCAAAGGAATCACTAGCCCAAGTGGCATCATAGTACACCTTGAGCTATAAGGAGCTAGAGCGTGAAAAAACAGGCGTCTAGAGATAGTCTTACGAAGATAAGCAAGACATGAAGCAAGCGGATATAGTGGATCTGAGACAAAGCGGAAACAAACTAACTCAGAATATGAATAGAGTACGAGATGTCAGGACGAGTGACACCGAAATAGACTAGACTTCCTACAATATGACGATAACGAGTAGGATCATCAAGCAAATCACCATCAGTGGGTCGAAGGTGAACGTTGAGCTCCATGGAGTCTCAACAGTGCAGTGATAAGTAAGAGAAACCCGATCAAGAAGATCCTAAATGTACTTCTCTCGAGACACATAGATTCCCTTCGAGTTAGAGAAAATCTCAATCCCAAGAAAGTAACGAAAGGATCAAGATCTGACATAAGGAACTGATCACTAAGACGAGCTTTCACGAAGATTATGTACTCAGGATCGTCTCCGGTGATGATCATATCATCAACATATAGAAGAAGAAGAGTATGGCCACGAGACGAGGTGTGCACAAAGAGCGCAGGAGCATGAGTACTGGTAGAAAAACCAGCAGCAGTGATCACTGACGCGAACCGCTGAAACCAAGCACGAGGAGCTTGCTTGAGGCCATAAAGAGAGCGACTAAGACAACAAACCATATAGGAACAAAATATACAAGTGGTGGTTGCTTATAAACCTCCTCATGCAGCTCGCCATTAAGAAAGGCATTCTTCATATCAAGCTAAGAGATGGACCACTCACTAACATAGGTCACAGTAAGAAGAGTGCGAACAGTGGTCATATAAGCAACAGGAGCAAAAGTCTCATCATAGTCATGACCATGTTCCTGTTGGAAACCACGGACGATTAAACGAGCTTTATATCGCTCAAGGAAACCATCAAAGCGGGTCTTAATCTTATAAACCCACTTAGAGGTAATAGGACAAACACGTGGGGAACAGGGCACAAGATCCCACGTGCCAGTGCCCTCAAAAGCAGCAATCTCCTCAGCCATCGCCATGTTGCCATTCCAGATGAAGAATAACATCACGATACATAGTCGGCTCAGAAAGAACGGTAATAACACTAGGAGAGTACCGCTCAGGAGGTCGACATGTGTGATGACCACGTCCAAGAGCCTGCTCGGGAGAAAAGTCATCAGAAAGAGATGACTCTTCAGCAGAAGAGGGTACACCAGGAGACACAGGCTCGACTTTATAAGATGGGTCATCAGGAGAAGATGACTCAACTAGAGTAGATGGCTAATCAGAGGAAGGTGGCACATCTAAATAAGGCACAACTTGTCTAGTATACACCTGTGTCACGGGAGGCTTCATAGTACAATCAGGAACAAGAGAAGAAGACTCCAAAGAAGACACCGTCAAGAGAGGCACTGAGCGTGAAGGAGGCATACTAGCAGCTGGGATATCAGAGAAAAATAAGAATGAAATAGGATCGACGACATATACAGAAGAGGTGTCTGAAGAAGGACGAGGATAAAAAAGGATGTGTCTCATCAAATACAACATCTCGTGAAATCCCCATTCGTCATCCGACTGGATCTTAATAACAATACCCCTTATGTTTAGCACTTTATCCTAGAAAAACACACTCGACCGACTGAGCAGTAAGCTTAGTGCGCTCACGAGACGCGAGCAACACATAGCACACAACCAAAAAGACAAAGACTGGCAAAGTCAGGTGCCTTGCGAGTGAGACGCTGAAAAGGAATCCCCCCTGAAGAGCAGTCAAGGGTTGAATGTTAATCAAGTAAGTGGCAGTAGAAGCATCCTCAGCCCAGAAATGAGGAGGGACAACAGAAGCGAGTAGAAGGGCACGAGCAGTCTCAAGGAAATGACGATGCTTGCGCTCAGCAATGCCATTCTGAGCATGAGCGCCAGGATAAGAAAATTGAGCAAGAGTACCTTGCTCAGAAAGAACTTGACGAAAAGCATCAGAGAGATACAACAGAATCAACTTGAAAAACATGAATAGACGTGTCAAACTGGGTGTGAATCATAGCCGAGAAAGTTTTATAGATAGAAAAAGCCTCACTACGATGTTTCATAAAGTAAACCTATGTGTGGAGAGATAAATCATCTATAAAAATGATATAATATCGATGTCCTCCTTTGGAAACAAAAGGAGCAGGAGCAGGACCCCATACATCTGAGTGAACAAGATCAAATTGACGTTGGAAAACTGACTCACTGGAATGATAAGGCAGTTGAGTCTGGTTCTCTAATCGACAACCCTGATACTGAGATAAAGACTCAAAACCTAAAATTGATTCTAAAAGACCTCGACGAACTAAGACAGATAGACGCGAGCGACAAAGATGTCTTAAACGATGATGCCATTGAGAAAATGACGAAGTGGACAAAGCAGCAAGGGCGAATCCGTCAAGACTGGCAGGCGCAGCGGAAGGAAGACGGATCTAGTCAAGTTTCCAGAGACGTTGGGAATCATGACGATGAGGGCCTGTACCAACCAGGCAAGCTATGCGACGATCCTGAACATATCAAAGATCGGAATCAATAATCACTCGACAGTCATGATCAGTGAGCTGGCCAGTAGATATAAGCTGCATGGTTAGACCAAGAACATAGGAAACATCGGGAACATTAAAAGAATTGGATAAAAATGCCCTTTCCAACAACATAAAGAGGAGAACTATCGACAGTATGAGCAGTAAGAGAACGAGAGGAAGGACTCAAAGAGGACAAACCGGTACAATAAGGAGTCATATGGAATGAAGCACCACAATCATGAATCCATGAATGAGTACCTGGAGCAGAAGTGGAAGACTGAGTAGCAGCAGCAGTACTAGAAGGTGCAGAAGACTAAGTTACTGAACCAACAGCTTCTGAAGGTGCAGAGGCAACAAGGTGACAAAGAAGCTTGAACAACTGGTCATCTGTAGTAGCAGAACCCCCTGAGAGCCTCCAATACCAATACTACCAGAACTCTATGAAGAACGGCGAGGCTAAGCCTTCCTATTTTTAAAGCAATACGCCTCCGCATGTCCATCTTTACCGCAGTAGTTACAGTGAAGACTACCACACCCTCCAGGTGTAGAAGGAGGAAAATAGCTGAAGAATATACCATGAGCGAAGGAGCAATCTGTCGAGAAGTATAAGAACGAGCAGCCAAAACTGAGGAGGAGTCCAACAAACCATCAGCACGAAGGCGAATCTCCTCATTATGAACACTCACAAGAGCCTCCATCAAAGAGACATAGGGGTGACGAGCAAGTAGCTGAGCACGAAGAGGCTCAAACTCATCACGAAGCCGGGTCAGAAAATCATAAGTACGTCGAAGCTCAAGTGCATACTTCTGACTTTGATAAGACTAACAAGTGTCTGGTGAGAGCTGAGGACCAAGAGTGTCAAGCTGATGCCAAACAACAGATAATTGAGCAAAGAACTCGTCGACTGTAGCATCTCCCTGCCATAACAGCTACTCCTAACGAATAACATCAAGGTAGGTGGACTGACCAGTAGGCTCATAGAGAGGATGTAGAAAAACCCACATCTGGTGTGCATGCTCAAACTCAATTATATCACCAGTTAGACGATCCTCCATACTAGCAGCAAGGGTAGCACCAGCCCGAGCATCCTCATCCAACCATGTCCTGTACATGTTGAACTCGGACTGTAAGTAGATAGACGAGTCTTATAATCTACAAATAACTTCTGCTTCTCATCATTAGTAGTCTTGTCTTGAATGAGAGGCTGTGCAGGAGCACTAGGACGAGGCGGGCGTTTGAGATCATCTGTGAGAAAATCCTAGAGACGTAGACCACACATATGCAAGCGCATGCAGGGAACCCAGTCGCGATAGTTGGTACCGTTAAAAAGCACCGGACACCGTAGAATTGGAACACCTCTAGAAGATGTCATCCTGACAGGACAACAAACAACGACGAGAGCACAAGATAAGCAGCAGCGGGCGACGGTGAGAGAGCAAAAGAGAAAGCGGCGCAAGCTGTAGATATTTTTTTGGAGAACGCTAGACAGGGTCACACCTCGGTCTCAATTGAGTTGAGAGGCACGGAGGTGGCGGCAGAAAACAAATCGGTGCACAAGGAGCCACGGGGGCGGCGGGGAAGCCTCGAGGTGATGACGAAGAAGGCAGGCAACACCCACACGATTGAAGCCGGCGACCGAAGGCGGCTCCTGCACGGCTGAAGGCGGCGGCCCAAGGCGACGCCCGCACATCAAAGCCGTCGGCCCAAGGCGGCACCCGTAACAAAGGCGGTGCAGAAGCCCTAGGTGTGATCCTACGCGGCAACGATCCTTGAAAGTCAAGGGGTGGCGCTAGGCAGTCACGGCTGACACCATAGAGAGTCGATTCAGTGGCTCGGTGGTTCGATACGCGACGGGAAAAATAAGCGCTCGACCTCGAGGATGAAAACCTTACTTCCGATATAGACGGAGCCGTGCACCGTCGCCCAGAAGAAGACAAAGAACTCGGCCAGCCGCCGGAAAAAAGACAATCCAAACAGAGGCGACTAGGGTTACGCAAAAACTAATTCTAATTTGGCTCTAATACCATGTTATGAATGAAGGAATTGTTATACTGATATGAGGGCAAAAGATCCTAATATATAGAGTACAAAGGAACACGTATGAAAGTGAGAATTACAATTTTGGAAGAGAAATATATCCTTCTATCTATCTCTAACTTGCTCGATGAGGCTAGGGCTTCAGTTTGGAAAAAAATATTGGATTTTGTATGTTTTCTCCTAAGTTATACTACTCTCTTCGTTCTAAAATAACTGAGATAAAAAATCTAGTTCAATTTGAACTAAATTAGCTCTCTTAAACGTTATTTAATTCAAAAGAGAGGGAGTAGCAATTAGCAACGATCACCTTAACACATTTCAGCGTATGATTTTACTTTGCATAAGAGAGATGAATGAGGAAACATTCTTCCAATGGTAATTTCATGGTAGTTGCCACTTGCTTGAACGAATTTAATTCGAGGGTATCGGAATGCTTCCTAGTATATTTTTATAATAACAGGGACTGTCGGTACCCTTGATACGGGGTACCCCCGTGCACAGGGAGAAATGCCTAAGGACCTCGCTCTTCTCCGCACGGAGAGCTCCGAAGGCGCCACGTGTCCAGCGGGGCCGGACCTCCCTCTCCTCAGAGGAGAGCTCCAGGCCCGCCACGTGGCCAGCAGAAGCCGGACCTCCCCCTCCGTGGGGAGAGCTCCGAAGGCTCCACGTATCCCACGGGGCCGGACCTCCCTCTCCTCAAAGGAGAGCTCCGGGCCCGCCACGTGGCCAGCAGAAGCCGGACCTCCCCCCCTCTGTGTAACACCTGAATTGTGCAAGAATGTGACAAACCCTCACCTCTCTTCCTTCCCCCGCTGCCCCAGGGCCCAGCCGACGGCCTTCTTCCCCGAGCAACCGCCCCCTTCCCTCTCTCCCTCTCATTTCCGCCCTATTATCACATGTGAGAAGAAAACCGCCACCACGTGGCCAATTCCGCGCGTCTCTTCGCCAACGGACACCCTAGCAACCGCCGCTCCACTGCCCCTACAAATACCCCCCCGGCGCCGGCCATTTCTGCCCTGAGAACCGCCCTCACTCCTCCCGATTTGAAAACCACCCCAAAGTCGGATTCCTCGAAAACAATCGGAAATTCTTGATTCTGGTGATCCCTACACACTCCAACGACCCCCAGAGAGGATTCCCGACCAAATTCCCTGAGGAAAAACGTCTGAAAATCATTGCCGACGAAGATCGCCGGAGATCCTCCACGGCCGCCGTCGATCACGCTCCTCGGGCTGCTTCTGGGTCCAAAGATCGGCCTAAGTGAGTTCCCCACTCCCTCCTCTCTCCCCTGATGCAAGTAGATTGAGAAATAATGAAGAGACGGCGAAACCCGATAACTCCGGCGAGGCCGCCGCCGCTCGCCGGCGCGCGCAGCCGCCGGCCGCGAAGGAGAAGAGGTCGGGGGCGACGTGGCCGCCTCTGAGCCCTCGGATGTGAAGTGGACGGTTAGAATTAAAAGAACCGATACCGGTTCGATTCTTTTAATCTGGGCCGTTGATCTCAGATCCAACGGCCCACATTTAAAATAAGCCGTAACCGTTGGAAATTTAGCAGAGGGACCCCTGGAGATTTAAATAAACCAGAAATAGCCCCTGTACTTTGCACAATAAACCTTAGGCTTTATAGAATTTAAAGAATTCACTGCAAACTAACTAAAAAGCCCCTGTGTAGTTTGAAAATTTGCAAAAACATTCTGTAAATGCATTTTTAACCCTAGAAAAACTGAAAGTATTAAAAATCAGTCCAAATCAGTTTAAAAGTCTGTTTTTAATTCTGAAAATAATCAAATTAGGCCAAATAATCTCTGAAAAATGTAGGAAATTTATTAAAAGCACTGTTATAACATTTTGAACAGAAAACAAATTCTGAAGTTAAAAATAATAACTTTCAGAAACTGAAAATATTTATTTGGTGTTAAATTAATTCTGAAAAATCAAAATAAAAGCAATATAGGTGTTAGAAAATTGTGGAAATTTATTTATTGGTATAAAATTATTCTGTTTGATACTTTTATGTATTTTAAGTTTCTGTAATTCAGAAACAATTACTTAACTGACTGGAAATGTATTTTTAATTATTAAATAAATACTGAAAAATAGTATATATTGAAGAAAATTTTTGGAAACTGTTCCAAATGCTTAAATAGGTTCTGAATTGCAGAAAAATAGAAATATGAGTTCTGAAAATTATTATAGTAATAATTTAAATGATTTCTAGGATTTAATTAATTATAAGAATTCACATATATATTTATAAAATTCTAAAATTTACTCAAATCATCTCACAAACTGAAAATGGGTGTTTGGATGTGGCAATAGTAAAATCAAAGGATATAAGTAGCCACTTGAAACATATTTTCCTTCTAACTCACATAAAATGACAAGAAATCAATAGTTGCATGTGTGTAACTAAACCTATGTGATTGAAATGCTTTGATATGATTCTTATGGCATGTTTGTCACTGTTTTGTGGGTGCAAATGCATGGATAGAACCAACCCAAGAACTAATTCCCAATCTTCAAGATCAAGAGTTTGAAGTAAATCCCTCTTCATTCAAAGGCAAGTGTTCCTTGACCACTTTGCTCCTATTTTAGGATGAATAGTTAGATTATTTGCATGATGTCTTTAATATGAAACCCAGTATAGGATGTTTTCATAGTTACATTGTTTTATCTTTCCTTGCAAAACCATGGAGGGACTAGATAGGACTTAATGGTTATCATTTTATGTGCTTAGCCATGCTTAGAATTCTAGAAATGAATGAAACATAGTTGGTACTAGTCTTGTGGACTATATGAAAGACACAAGTGTGTGTGTCATGTGGTTATGAATCTAGACAGGCTGGTTGTTTTGGTTGGTGCTTCGTGCACGAGACTCGGAAATGAGTTAGTGCCTGTCTTAGATTCTAAGGACCGGTTCATGGAACAGTTAACCCGGCTTTACAGTGCCACCACAAGACTGAGATGGGGCAGCTTGGCCAATTAATTAGGAGTTTGCCGGTATAGTATGAGTGTTTGGATGGTGCGGGGAATGGGAGTCCATTTTTGACTGCCCTGGGAACTGCAAGGATCAAGAGGGGGCTTCTGTAGGGGAGGGTTACTCCCAGGAACTACAGCGGTGAAACCTCAGTGGGCTTGTACTTGCCGGTAGACCCTTTGTAAAGGCCATGTAGTGATCTCCTGATCGCACACCAAAGGAAGTGTGTAATGTGGCTTGCAACCACGGATATCAGGGAGGTTCTTAGTCCACCTGGCAACAGGGGATGAAATCACTACTTGTGGGTAAAGTGGTACAATCTCTGCAGAGAACCAAACTGTCATGACAGCCGTGCTCACGGTCAAGAGCGGCTTGGACTTGTCCATGATTAGAGAAACATGGATGTGAGTCAAAAGAGGTTGTTGGGTGGTGTAACCTAACATTAATGACTTAAATATGATGATGGGGGGATTAACACTTAGTAAGATAGGTTGCTAATCAAAGCTAAGGATTAGGATTAATGCATAGTGCTTAACCATGTTAGCCTCCCCTTGCTATTGGCCTTCATAACATTATTTCCTACACTTGCTGAGTACCTTCGGTACTCAAACTTGCTTTTGTTGGATATCATATGTTGACTCAGGTGCAAATGAAGACGTAGACTTTGACGAGGAATACTTCGATTCCGAGGAGTTATTCTAGGTTGGCGAAACCCCCGGGCAACGCCTGTGGAGATGGAGCAACCATGACGTAGTCTTCCGCTGTTGTGTTTAATGTATTGGTACTAATAGTTGATATTTTATGAACAATTATGTAATATTATGATGTACGTTAAACTTGGCTTGTAATATAATGATATTACACTGTTGTCGGCACATGTATGAATCAACTGATCCTGGCATACATGTGAGAATACGCTCGGTGTTCCTTATGGAATATCGGGTGTGACACTCTGTGGGGAGAGCTCCAAGGGCTCCACGTGTCCCACGGGGCCGTACCTCCCTCTCCTCAGAGGAGAGCTCCGGGCCCGCCACGTGGCCAGTAGAGCAACGCTGCCTGTCCCCGCGCGGTAGGCAGCAGGATTAAAGACGCGCCATGCCTTGCCCGTAAAAGGTATTCAAGGTCCGTGCCTTCCCAAGGCACGGAGACGCGGGGCACGCCTCTGTCAGGTGCCGTTGCGCCCAGTCACATCGCAGACTGGCGCGTCGTGTCAGAGCCTGCCCGCCAATAAACACAGCGACAAGACATCCCTTGCCGCCCGTGCCATCATCAACCACTACGACTAGCTTGCAACATGGGCAGGGCGGTAGAACGAAGACTCGAAAGCCTTCGCTAGAGACAACTACCGACATAACTGCAGATAAGATAGATGGCAGGCAATCTCCCCGAGACCACCTGTCGGGTCCCGGGCCCACCTTGTAAGCCGCACGAGCCTTGGACTATAAAAGGCTCGGGTAGGCGACGTTAGTAGGGGTTTGAACTCTGTTCGGTTCGCCTCTTACGCACCCTCGCACTCTAGCCTCCACAGCTGAGTCAGAGGCTAGCAACCCTGATGGTGATGGCGGGAACCCACAGGAGGATGCACAGAACCTAGGGGACAACTAGGATAGGTGTCCTTGTTCATGTAGTAACTCGTGTAGCACGTATGTATGGTAGTGTGTTGATTAATGTGTAATGCTTGATTAGTGAACTTGTTTAGAATGATGATGTCATGTATGTTAGTGTATGAACGGGAGTTGTGAAAGCCGTAGGCTTATGTTCACAACCTCGTTAGTATATGTAACTATCTATTCAGGAATATAAGTGCTTAGTTTGTTTCAATCATGATCATCTAATAAATGAAGTAGAAACTTTAGTAACTCTCGTATAGAATGGATGAAGTAAGAATACAACGTAATACACCTAAGAGAACATCTATACGTTAAATTTTAAACATAGTCTTTTACAATAGATGGCAGGAAGAAGGAGACGCAATGAAGGGAACAACAACAATGAAGCTGCAGAGTTCCCTTTGCCTGGATGGCAGCCACGAGTTGCGCAGAGCAGATGGAGAAGTTATACAACAAATGATGAACATGCAAAACCAACTCCTTCAGAACTTAACACAAGTGGTGGCCAACATGCAACCATAAATTCAGAATGCACCGCGTCAACCCGAACTGAATGAGTTTCTAAGCACTCAACCACCAAAGTTCGACAACGCTATAGAGCCATTGGAAGCTGATGATTGGCTCAAGAATGTTGAGAACAAGTTGCAGATCATACAGTGCCCAGGACGTGAGAGAGTGCTCTTTGCTTCTCACCAACTATATGGATCTGCAGCAGACTGGTGGACAGCATACAAAGAAGCCCATGAGGATCCAGAAAGTATCTCATGGAATGTGTTCAAACTTGCCTTCCGCAATCACTATGTTACAGCAGGAGAGATCAAGAACAAGCGGAAGGAATTCCTCAACCTGAAGCAAGGTGGTATGTCCGTGCGAGAATACCTTACCAAGTTCACACAGTTATCTCGCTATGCTCCGGGAGACATAGACACGGACGAAAAGAAACAAGATTGTTTCATTGAGGGATTGAACTCAGAAATATAATATGCTATGTCTTCAAGTGACTATGAAAGTTTCCAAATCTCATCAACAAGGCTTTCATAGTGGAGAGGAAAAGACAGAAGTTAGTTGAGGAGCGAAAGAGGAAAATGAATTGGCAAGGACAGGCTTCTAGCAGCAACAGTCGGCCCCGTTTCTCATCACCGCCCACGGGAGCAATGAATCGACCTATAGCTCCCAATCAGTTTCAGAGGAACTACAACCCTGCTGCTAGGAACCCAACTTTCCAACCACAACAGCAGAGACAACAAGTGCAGCAACAACGTCCTGCCTCTCAACCTTGTCCTGCAGGGCCAAATCCTCAAAATGCACAATCAGGCAACAAAGCACCAATGAACAAGGTCATGGGGCAATGCTTCAACTGTGGGGAAACGGGACATTATGCCAACCGATGTCCCAACAAGAAGCCACCTCAGGCACAGAATCTTGTGCGCGGCAAGGTGAATCATGTGACGATGGAGGAAGCACAGGAGGCACCAGATGTGGTGATTGGTATGTTCTCCGCGAACACTTATCCTGCTACAATTCTGTTTGACTCTGGTGCAACACACTCATTCATCGCCAAGGAATTCATAACCAAGCACAACTTACAAATTACATCTATGAATCGAGTGTTATTAGTGAATTCTCCTGGAGGAGAAATAAAGACAAAACAAATATGTACCAAGGTAAAGCTAGGAGTTAATGGAGTAGAATTCCTTGCAAATCTTATTGTGATAGAATCACAAGGAATAGATATCATCTTGGGGATGGACTGGTTAACCAAGTACAAAGGAGTTATACATTGCTCAACAAGGACAGTGGAACTAACCCATACGGATGGAACTAAGGTTGAGTTCACATCTATTCAAGTACCCTCTGGAAATGTCCAACTCAACAAGACTGAAGTAGTTATTGAGGACATAAAGGTGGTCAACGAATTTCCAGATGTATTTCCCGAGGAGTTACCAGGTATGCCACCGGATCGAGAAGTAGAATTCATAATAGAATTAGTACCTGGTACTGCTCCTATATATAAAAGGCCATACCGGATGGATACCCAACAACTAGCAGAACTCAAGGATCATATCCGAGAGTTATCGGAGAAAGGGTATATCCGTCCCAGTTCCTCACCATGGGGAGCTCCGGTCATATTTGTACCAAAGAAGGATGGAACCAAGAGGCTATGTGTAGATTACCGTGCCCTCAATGAAGTGACAATAAAAAACAAGTACCCTTTACCTCGTATTGAGGACTTGTTTGATCAATTAAGAGGTGCATGTGTATTCTCCAAGATTGACCTCCGTTCCGGATATCATCAACTAAAGATAAGAGAATCGGATATTCCGAAGACGGCATTTGTTTCTAGGTATGGACTGTATGAATATACAGTTATGCCTTTTGGACTAACAAATGCTCCGGCATATTTCATGTACCTTATGAACAAGGTGTTCATAAAATATTTGGACAAATTTGTAGTAGTGTTCATTGATGATATCCTTATATACTCAAAGAATGAGAAAGAACATGAAGAGCACCTGAGAATAGTATTACAAAAGCTAAGGGAAAACCAACTTTATGCCAAATTCAGTAAGTGTGAATTTTGGTTTAAGAAAGTTGCTTTTCTGGGACATATCATCTCTGACGGAGGAATCACAGTAGACCCAAAAAAGATATCTGGTGTGCAAAAGTGGAAGACACCAGAGAATGTTGGTGAAATCCGAAGCTTCTTAGGATTGGCAGGCTATTACCGAAGGTTCATTGAAGGATTTTCAAAAATAGCCAAGCCACTCACAAAGATGTTGGAAAAAGGAGCTGCTTTTATATGGTCTCAAGAGTGCGAATCAAGTTTCCAAGAATTAAAGAAGAGGTTAACAACTGCCCCAGTCTTGGTTATGCCCGACATGGAGAAATCATTCTCCGTATATTGTGATGCTTCAAGGCAAGGGTTAGGATGTGTGCTTATGCAAGAAGGACATGTTATTGCCTATGCTTCCCGACAACTTCGGAAGCATGAGAAGAACTATCCTACCCATGACTTAGAGTTGGCAGCAGTTGTACATGCATTGAAACTATGGAGACATTACCTAATGGGTAAAAGAACCGAGATCTATACCGATCATAAGAGATTGAAGTATATCTTCACTCAGCCAGATCTCAACCTTCGGCAAAGGAGATGGTTGGAATTCATTAACGATTTTGATGTGGGGATTAATTACCATCCTGGAAAAGCTAATGTGGTTGCAGATGCCTTGAGCAGAAAGACACATGTTAACATGTTGACCATAAGAGATCTACAACCCCAACTTTGTGAAGAGTTCTCAAAGCTCAATTTATATTTGGTGAATCATATAGAAGCTATAGCAATGGAGGTTGATTCAACCCTAGAATATGATATACGAAAAGGTCAAAAGGACGACGAAAAGATCAAAGAGATTAAGCAGTTGATCAAAGAAAACAAGGCTCCAGAATTTAGAGAAGATGAGAATGGTATCATATGGCATGGTAAAAGAATATGTGTACGAGACATCAAGGAAATAAAGAAGTTAATATTAAAAGAGGCTCATGATTCAGATTATTCTATCCATCCTGGAAGCACAAAAATGTATCATGATCTTAAAACAAGGTATTGGTGGTATGGAATGAAAAGATATGTTGCAGAGCATGTGGCATTGTGCGACACATGTCAACTAGTCAAAGCAGAACATCAAAGGCCTGCAGGGCTATTACAACCACTAAAGATACCTGAATGGAAGTGGGAAGAAATAGGGATGGACTTTATAGTGGGTTTGCCCAGAACACAAACAGGGTATGATTCTATATGGGTGATAGTGGATAGACTGACAAAAGTTGCTCACTTTATTCCAGTGAAAGAAAATTATAATGGTTCCAAACTAGCAGAACTATATATGTCAAGAATAGTCTGCCTACATGGGCTACCTAAAAAGATAGTATCAGATAGAGGTACACAGTTCACTTCAAGATTTTGGCAGAAATTACATGAGTCTATGGGGACTCGATTAAATTTCAGTTCTGCATATCATCCACAAACTGATGGGCAGACTGAAAGGACCAACCAGATTCTTGAAGATATGCTCAGAGCTTGTGCACTCAAAAATAGTAGGAGTTGGGATAAGAACTTGCCATATGCAGAGTTCTCCTACAATAATAGCTACCAAGCAAGTATGAAAATGTCCCCATTTGAGGCTCTATATGGAAGAAAATGTAGAACTCCACTATTTTGGGATCAAATAGGTGAGAATAAAGTGTTTGGACCTGAAGTGTTAAAAGATGCAGAAAAGAAAGTGAGAGAAATCCGCAATAATCTAAATATAGCTCAAACAAGACAAAAGAGCTATGCAGACACAAGGCGAAGAGAACTAGTCTTCGAAGTGGGAGACTATGTGTATCTCAAAGTGTCACCCATGCGTGGACTAAGGAGATTCAAAGTAAGAGGGAAACTAGCACCTCGGTATATCGGACCATTCAAGATACTGGAACGCAAGGGAGAGGTAGCATATCAGTTGGAGTTACCCTCTCGATTGTCGGATGTACACGATGTGTTCCACGTATCACAACTCAAGAAATGTTTGAGAACACCAGAAGAACATTTGCCAATGGATGAGTTGGACATACAGGAAGATCTTTCATATACCGAGTACCCCGTCAAAATCCTTGACACAATGGAAAAAGTCACAAGAAACAAAATAATTCGCATGCATAAGGTTCAATGGAAACATCATTCCGAAACAGAAGCCACATGGGAAAGAGAAGATGAACTCAAGTCACAATTTCCCAATCTATTTCCTTTATAATTACAAAATCTCGAGGACGAGATTTTTCTTAAGGGGGGTAGAGTTTGTAACACCTGAATTGTGCAAGAACGTGACAAACCCTCACCCCTCTTCCTTCCCCCGCTGTCCCAGGGCCCAGCCGACGACCTTCTTCCCCGAGCAACCGCCCCCTTCCCTCTCTCCCTCTCATTTCCGCCCTATTATCACATGTGAGAAGAAAACCGCCACCACGTGGCCAATTCCGCGCGTCTCTTCGCCAACGGACACCCTAGCAACCGCCGCTCCACTGCCCCTACAAATACCCCCCCGGCGCCGGCCATTTCTGCCCTGAGAACCGCCCTCACTCCTCCCGATTTGAAAACCACCCCAAAGTCGGATTCCTCGAAAACAATCGGAAATTCTTGATTCTGGTGATCCCTACACACTCCAACGACCCCCAGAGAGGATTCCCGACCAAATTCCCTGAGGAAAAACGTCTGAAAATCATTGCCGACGAAGATCGCCGGAGATCCTCCACGGCCGCCGTCGATCACGCTCCTCGGGCTGCTTCTGGGTCCAAAGATCGGCCTAAGTGAGTTCCCCACTCCCTCCTCTCTCCCCTGATGCAAGTAGATTGAGAAATAATGAAGAAACGGCGAAACCCGATAACTCCGGCGAGGCCGCCGCCGCTCGCCGGCGCGCGCAGCCGCCGGCCGCGAAGGAGAAGAGGTCGGGGGCGACGTGGCCGCCTCTGAGCCCTCGGATGTGAAGTGGACGGTTAGAATTAAAAGAACCGATACCGGTTCGATTCTTTTAATCTGGGCCGTTGATCTCAGATCCAACGGCCCACATTTAAAATAAGCCGTAACCGTTGGAAATTTAGCAGAGGGACCCCTGGAGATTTAAATAAACCAGAAATAGCCCCTGTACTTTGCACAATAAACCTTAGGCTTTATAGAATTTAAAGAATTCACTGCAAACTAACTAAAAAGCCCCTGTGTAGTTTGAAAATTTGCAAAAACATTCTGTAAATGCATTTTTAACCCTAGAAAAACTGAAAGTATTAAAAATCAGTCCAAATCAGTTTAAAAGTCTGTTTTTAATTCTGAAAATAATCAAATTAGGCCAAATAATCTCTGAAAAATGTAGGAAATTTATTAAAAGCACTGTTATAACATTTTGAACAGAAAACAAATTCTGAAGTTAAAAATAATAACTTTCAGAAACTGAAAATATTTATTTGGTGTTAAATTAATTCTGAAAAATCAAAATAAAAGCAATATAGGTGTTAGAAAATTGTGGAAATTTATTTATTGGTATAAAATTATTCTGTTTGATACTTTTATGTATTTTAAGTTTCTGTAATTCAGAAACAATTACTTAACTGACTGGAAATGTATTTTTAATTATTAAATAAATACTGAAAAATAGTATATATTGAAGAAAATTTTTGGAAACTGTTCCAAATGCTTAAATAGGTTCTGAATTGCAGAAAAATAGAAATATGAGTTCTGAAAATTATTATAGTAATAATTTAAATGATTTCTAGGATTTAATTAATTATAAGAATTCACATATATATTTATAAAATTCTAAAATTTACTCAAATCATCTCACAAACTGAAAATGGGTGTTTGGATGTGGCAATAGTAAAATCAAAGGATATAAGTAGCCACTTGAAACATATTTTCCTTCTAACTCACATAAAATGACAAGAAATCAATAGTTGCATGTGTGTAACTAAACCTATGTGATTGAAATGCTTTGATATGACTCTTATGGCATGTTTGTCACTGTTTTGTGGGTGCAAATGCATGGATAGAACCAACCCAAGAACTAATTCCCAATCTTCAAGATCAAGAGTTTGAAGTAAATCCCTCTTCATTCAAAGGCAAGTGTTCCTTGACCACTTTGCTCCTATTTTAGGATGAATAGTTAGATTATTTGCATGATGTCTTTAATATGAAACCCAGTATAGGATGTTTTCATAGTTACATTGTTTTATCTTTCCTTGCAAAACCATGGAGGGACTAGATAGGACTTAATGGTTATCATTTTATGTGCTTAGCCATGCTTAGAATTCTAGAAATGAATGAAACATAGTTGGTACTAGTCTTGTGGACTATATGAAAGACACAAGTGTGTGTGTCATGTGGTTATGAATCTAGACAGGCTGGTTGTTTTGGTTGGTGCTTCGTGCACGAGACTCGGGAATGAGTTAGTGCCTGTCTTAGATTCTAAGGACCGGTTCATGGAACAGTTAACCCGGCTTTACAGTGCCACCACAAGACTGAGATGGGGCAGCTTGGCCAATTAATTAGGAGTTTGCCGGTATCGTATGAGTGTTTGGATGGTGCGGGGAATGGGAGTCCATTTTTGACTGCCCTGGGAACTGCAAGGCTCAAGAGGGGGCTTCTGTAGGGGAGGGTTACTCCCAGGAACTACAACGGTGAAACCTCAGTGGGCTTGTACTTGCCGGTAGACCCTTTGTAAAGGCCATGTAGTGATCTCCTGATCGCACACCAAAGGAAGTGTGTAATGTGGCTTGCAACCACGGATATCAGGGAGGTTCTTAGTCCACCTGGCAACAGGGGATGAAATCACTACTTGTGGGTAAAGTGGTACAATCTCTGCAGAGAACCAAACTGTCATGACAGCCGTGCTCATGGTCAAGAGCGGCTTGGACTTGTCCATGATTAGAGAAACATGGATGTGAGTCAAAAGAGATTGTTGGGTGGTGTAACCTAACATTAATGACTTAAATATGATGATGGGGGGATTAACACTTAGTAAGATAGGTTGCTAATCAAAGCTAAGGATTAGGATTAATGCATAGTATTCAAGGTCTTGCCCTTAAAAGGTATTCAAGGTCCGTGCCTTCCCAAGGCACGGAGACGCGGGGCACGCCTCTGTCAGGTGCCGTTGCGCCCAGTCACATCGCAGACTGGCGCGTCGTGTCAGAGCCTGCCCGCCAATAAATACAGCGACAAGACATCCCTTGCCGCCCGTGCCATCATCAACCACTACGACTAGCTTGCAGCATGGGCAGGGCGGTAGAACGAAGACTCGAAAGCCTTCGCCAGAGACAACTACCGGCATAACTGCAGATAAGATAGATGGCAGGCAATCTCCTCGAGACCACCTGTCGGGTTCCGAGCCCACCTTGTAAGCCGCACGAGCCTTGGACTATAAAAGGCTCGGGTAGGCGACGTTAGTAGGGGTTTGAACTCTGTTCGGTTCGCCTCTTACGCACCCTCGCACTCTAGCCATTCAACATCTCACGCCCTCAAGCTCAGGACTCCGGTTCTGAGCAGCAAGCAATACAACGAGCAACTCTGCTCACCGTGGACGTAGGGTTTTACGCTCTGTCGGCCTGAACCACTTAAAAACCCCCGTGTCAAGCTTCTCCCTCGATCGTCCCTAACGCTGAAGCTCTCCGCGAGTGACTAGCCCCTCCGAAAAAGAACCTCCGCGGGCTGCCCAGAGCAGGCCTGGGGGAAGTGTCGGCTACACACTTCGACATTTGGCGCGCCAGGAAGGGGGCTTTTCCCTTGTGCGACGAGCTTCTGCCGGCGAAGATGACGAAACTTCCTTCAGCGGCAAGCTCTCCTCCCCCACGTTCACGATGAACGGTGACTAGCAGGGACTACGTCTCGACACACTCTGGACGAAGTGTGTCAGCGCAAGCTGGAAGCCAGCAGCCGACTCTGGCAGCGCCGACTCCGGCAACGCAGGCTCCAGCAAGCGTGAGATCCTCTGCAGCGCTGAGCGTCCCCCACTGGGGCGCGCTAGCTGCAGCAAGAGAGCTACTGCGCAATCCACCTGTTGGGGACGCGCCTCAGTCAGCGACCCAGCCGTGGATTCGCGAGGTAGACCGTCTCGTCATCGCCGCCGCAAACCCTTGACTTCGGCGGGGACGACGTCCCGGCCAGCCGGCTGTGTCGCTGATGCGCACGCCAACGGTTGATGGGCAGACGGCAGATTCCTGCTCCACCAGGCTCCCATCAATGGACCTGAGGACGGAGCTAGAACGATGCCACTTGGGCAAAGATGCCCGAGTGTTCATTGAGCGACAACGAGAAAGGCGTCGCAACCAGGAGGCCGGCGACAACATGTCGACTGCCTCGACCCAGCCTGAGGCGTAGACGTTCGCCACGCGATCTCTGCCCCAGGCATACACCACGCAGCATATGCCCCAACCATATGCCCTGCAAATGGCGCCCCCAGTCTATGGCGCAGCCTTGCCCATACCGGGGTACACAGTGCCAGCAGTGAACCAAGCGTTCGCGGCACCAACACCTGCAGCAACAGGAGCAGGATGTGCGGCCCTGGTGCCACACCTTTGCTTCGCGAGGTGGCCGCGCAAGTTTCGGCCGCACCTGCCCGAGAAGTACGACGGCAATGTCAACCCGGCAGAGTTCCTCCAAATCTACTCCACGGCCATCCTTGCTGCGGGAGGGGACGAGGCCGTCATAGCCAACTACTTCCCCGTCGCCTTGACCGGCCCAGCCCGGTCTTGGCTCATGAACCTCCCCCAGGGTTCCATAACCTCTTGGGGAGAGCTCTGCCGGCAGTTTACTGCTAACTTCGATAGCTTTTACACTCGGCCTGGCACGGAGCTCGACCTCCACGCCATCTAGCAACAACCTGGAGAGACGCTGCGCTCCTTCATCCAGCGGTTCTCCCAGGTACGGAACACCACCCTGCATATCCAAAATGCTTCTGTGGTGGTAGCGTCCGGCAGAGTGTCCGGGACAAGAAGACTCTTGAGAATCTCGCGACCAGAGAGGTTCGCGATGTCTCAGAGCTCTTCAGCCTGGCGGACAAGTGCGCCAGAGCAGCAAAAGGGTGGAACTGGCACTCACTGCGAGCCATCGATTTAGGAGGACATCCCGGATCTGGCGCTGCTTTCTATGGAAGCGGCAAGAAGATCAAGAACCGGGGCGGTGGCAAGATGAAGCCACCGGCCGCGGCTCCCGTTGCTGCAGCAGCACCACCCAGTGGAGCTCGGGGGCCACGTCCCGACAAAAGGCAGCGACAGTCACCTGCTCCAGATGGTGACCAAGGTGAGCCATGTCCCATGCACAACACCAACTACCATACTGCTGCTGAGTGTCTGGAGATCCAGAAGCTCACAGAGCGCTTACGCAAAGGGAGGCAGCTGTGAGTTGATGCCCCACCTTTCCGTCAAAGGGAGGGCAAGCAGAAGGTCGACGCCCCAGACAACGTCGGCCACCAGGTGGGGTTTCAGGAGCCTCAGCGCGCCATAAAGACGGTACACAACTGTGAGCACTCCGGCTCCAGTGACGACGAGCCAGGGCGGTAACCGACTATAGCCGCCCTGAAAGATCTGTGGAGACTGCACTGCTGTGATATCAGCCTTGGAGAAGCTCCAAGCAGTTGCAGCAGCCCAAGCACCAGCCCCGGCGGTGCAGAACCGGGCCAGCTCTACCCGAGTGCACGTCTCTGTGCCTCGGCCTCACCTCCTGGGGGCCGCCCAGGATCCATCAACCTCTTGACGGCCTTAGCCAAAAGGGGAAAGACATCTTGGGTCTCCCAAGAAGAGTTCGGGTCCTGCTACCTCTTGACGGCCTTAGCCAGAAGGGGAAAGTACCCCGGGGCTCCTGGGAGAAGCCGCGCAGGACCCGCTCCAGCGTGAAGATATCAACCTCGTCGGTGAGGCACGATTGCAGACAACACCCCACAACGCACGGCCCCGGCTGGTGCTCCAGCACTACCGCCAAAGGACCAAGCGCGTCTGGGAGCTGCAAGAAGCGCGACCTGGTGCCGTGGCACATACTTTCCCGCGAAGGACCTATAAACTCTCCCCCAGCCGGGAAGGTCCCTTCCGAGCCACGAAAGTTGCCGTCCTGGGTACACACGCCTTTTCACCAAGGATGGGATCCGCTCCCGAACCCTTGGAGCATGGAACATCACAGTAAGTTCTACCTCCTGAGCATTGGAAGAACAGGCCCTACCTTTCTGTAATAGATCCCATAGGCTCCAGGAACAGTGCTCGGAGCAGCTAAGCCTCAGGGGACGGTCCAAGATTACGTCCAGCTTGGCCTGGTTCTGATCCAAAGCGCGTAGATTCTTTCTTCCCTTCTTAATGGGGCAGGTCGTTGCCTCCATGTTCAGCCTGTCTTCCTCCTATGGGCATTTACACAGAAACCTGTTCTACCACGCTCTCACTTATGTGCTCATTTAAATTACGCATTAATTTCTATGACCGCACTTTCTATGTATGCTCACCGTACATTTAGCTCCCTGTTCCCGCTCTCATCCATAGTCAGCATTTGCTATCCTACCGAAGGCGGTTGCGCTTGAGGCACCTACCAATGGCCAGGGGGTCTTTCGGGCCTCCCCCAGTCAGGTGTTGCGATGCCAGTTGGTCACCTCCAGGAAAGGCCTGCGCTGTGCATGGGGGGTCTAGGGTGCGTAGCCTGCTTTGCCTGGTTCCGACCCAAAGCGTGCGCGCCCTTCCCTTCGGAGGTCCAGGGGAGTACATCCGCTTTGCCTAGTTCCGTACCCAAAGCCTTGCACTCTGCTTCCCCGGCGCACGGTCCGGTACTAGGGGCCGGACAGTCGTACCTTGACCTCGGAGGGAGCCGGAGCCCCGGTGCCTCGCGCACAGAATTGCCCAAGACCCGTATACCGGACTAGGACCGTAAGCCGAATAAGACTAAGAGACGAGGAGGGGAGAACCCCCCGAGGAGAATTACGCTTCCTCTACCTGTGTGCAGGACCTCCAGGTTCTAGCTACGGGGACCGCATGAAGGGGGGGGGGGCAAGGAGCTATCGACTACTCCAGCGCAAGACCGGAGGATCCGGGGTTTCGCCCTTTCTGCAGGGACGAGTCCCGAAGGCCCCACGTGTCCAGCGGGGCCGGAGCTCCCATCTCCTCAGGAGGAGCTCCGGGCCCGCCACGTGGTTGGCAGATCCGGACCTCCCCCTCCGTGGGGAGAGCTCCGAAGGCTCCACGTGTCCCACAGGGCCGGACCTCCCTCTCCTCAGAGGGGAGCTCCGGGCCCGCCATGTGGTCGGCAGATTCGTACTTCCCCATTCTCGTGGGGCGAGTTCCGGAGACCTCCGGGGCCCTTAACACAATAAGGACCCGGGGAAGGTGTCTGTGCAGAGCTTCAAGATTGGTGAAGGCCTCTGAGTACCTTGCGGAGCTAAGGGCTCAGTCAGGCCAAGCCAAGAAAAAGACAAGAGCACACAGACACAGAAAGTCACAAGAGTCTATTTATTCAAGGCTCCATGAGCTGGACTACAGACTCAACAAAAAAAAGAGATACAAGTCCTAGGGTTCCCCTAGCTCGCGCCGGAACCTAGAGGCTACAAGGGTGGCCACATCCCCGACTTCAGCCCTGGCGGCTTCCTCCCGCTCCGCGGCAGGGCCCTGTCTCGCTGGCTCTAGTGAGAAGGAAGGGTCCCGGCTCCGGAAGCATGCCAACACGTGTGTGGCAACCTCCACGGCCAGACCCCGTCCCTCTGCCTCGAGCTCGCCGGCGACCACCGCATCTAGCCTGCTCAGCTTGGCGCCGATTGACTCGAGGGCGGGGATCACCTCGGCCACCTTCAGCGCAGGGGCCACTATCTTCACCGGGCTGAAGCCAAGGGGGACCAGGGCGGACCCTTCCTGGTCGACGAAGCTCGAGACCGCACGGGCCTCGGAAGACCGCAAGGCCAAGAGCTCCTCTACCTCGCGGCGGGCTGCCAGCAAGGCATCGTGGCTCCCCTCGGAGAATTCCTTCTCCTTGGCCGCCAAGGAGCTTTCCCGAAGGCGGAGAGTCTGGGCAAGTCGCTCCAACTCTGAAGCCCGGAAGTTGGCAGCCAGCTCCCGATCCAGGATCGCCTGGCGCTCCCGGGAGACCTGCTCCTCCCTCGTGGCAAGGTCTGCCTTCCGGGTCTCTAGCTCTGTAGCCCGGGCTCGCAGGTCACCCTCGACTGCTGCCAACCGCGTGGCGACTTTCTCCGCCTTGGCCGCCACGGAGCGCTCCTGATCCGCAACGGCGCGCTCACGGCGCGCCAGCCTCTGCCGCACCTCCTCCAGGGAAGAGAAGTTCTCTTCGGCCCGGGCATGCGCCTCAAGGGCCTCCTTGTGGAGCCGCCACGTCTCAGAGTCCAGATGGTTGACGGCCCGCTTTTGTCGGTCGAGGAGCGCCTCCATGACATCAAGCGACCCCCGCCTGGAGTCAAGCTCCCCCTTGAACTTCTCGGTCCGCTCCCTCAAAAGGCTCCCCCAGGTGAGGAGGCGATCCCTCTCAACCACCTGCTCCTCCCGTTCACGACCGAGCGCGGCCAAGACCTGCCGGACGCTCGTCTAGACGAGCACAAGGGCGTCTGCCAGGGGCAGCAGGGCAGCATAGGCCGGAGCGGCGCCCCCGACCTCCTCCATCACGTTGTCTTCAGGAGAAGTCGACGCACCGGCAACCGGGATGAGACGCCGGTCAGGAGAAGCCGGCGCTGGGACGGGCTCGCTCCCATCACGCCCTGGTTCGTTGCCCACCATAAGGCCCGTGGCAGTGCCTTCCACTCCGGCAACAGGAGGTGGGACTTCGACAGCCGGACCCACCGGACCATCACCGACAGCTGGCTCCTGAGCCGGTGAAGAAGGACGAGTGGAGGGAGTCGACGCTGCCATAGAAGCCGGGCTGACCGGCACAGGAGGAACTTGCGCTGGCTTGGGGCCGCGGCGACCGTCTCGGCTTTCGAGCGCTGCGGCGCAGACCCCTTGTCAGTCGGGGATGGCCGGGAAACGGGAGCGTTACCGGCACTCGGGGAGTCCCTACAAACATGGGAAACTCCTAAGTTAAGAAAAGACGAAGACAACACAGGCTCTAGAATCCGGTATGCGTCGCTTACAGAGAGACACGAGCACTCCAACGAGCTCTGAACCCCGGCTTCCGAGCCAGGGTAGGTCTACTAGAGCCCGCCATCGCCGCCGACGGCTGCCCCGCGGTCGCTCGGGCTGACGGAGCAGGGGATGCTTCTGAAGCCCCCCTCGACGCCGGTCTAGCTCCTGAAGCCCGGGGCGCCTGAGTTCTTGGATCACCCCTGGGCATCGACGCGTCAGCAGTTTCCTTCGAGCCTCCACCGCCTGAGGGAGGACACGATGCCCGGGAACTTTCAGCCCGTCGTCGCTCAAGAGGAGTCCCGTCGTGATGATGAGCCCGAGACCGGCGCCATCTCCAGAAGCAGGGCACACATGCGCCCTGGATCCCTGACTTGGCGCAGACGCCGCCGCCGGAGGAGATCGAGCGCGCTTCTTCTCCCGAGGCGGGTTGAAAGCCATGGCAGAAGACAAAGGCGCAAGAACTCAAGGAAGGTTCAAACGCTGGGAAGTGCGAAGGGAAGCCACGATGCGAGTAAGATCCCCTTTTAAAGCTTCCCAGGTACGATTCAAAGCGATTCAAAACTCTTCGAATACGCCGCTTGTGCAACCGCTTCGGCTCCAAGTGGACCCAAGTCGTCCAGCTGAAGCGGTGGACCAAGAAGTCAGTCTCCCAAGGAGACGAGCCGGCAAGACGCTTCGGCGGTTTCCGAAAAAAGCACTGCAACGTGCAGAAGTGGCAGCCTTGGGAACCGCCGCAGTAAAAGCAACCATCAAGTGGGCACACGCTCCCACGATCCCGCGACTGTTCATGCTCCGGCAACGGCCAATGCGGGTCTTAGAGAAGGTGCGCGGAATGGAAGAGACGGAGGTCCCACCTCGGGCTCGCTATCTCCCCCGAGATGGGCCCTGGGGCCACTGTCGGTACCCTCGATACGGGGTACCCCCGTGCACAGGGAGAAATGCCTAAGGACCTCGCCCTTCTCCGCAGGGAGAGCTCCGAAGGCGCCACGTGTCCAGCGGGGCCGGACCTCCCTCTCCTCAGAGGAGAGCTCCGGGCCCGCCATGTGGCCAGCAAAAGCCGTACCTCCCCCCTCCGTGGGAGAGCTCCGAAGGCTCCACGTGTCCCGCGGGGCCGGACCTCCCTCTCCTCAGAGGAGAGCTCCGGGCCCGCCACGTGGCCAGCAGAAGCCGGACCTCCCCCTCTGTGGGAAGAGCTCCGAGGGCTCCACGTGTCCCGCGGGGCCGGACCTCCCTCTCCTCAGAGGAGAGCTCCAGGCCCGCCACGTGGCCAGCAGAGCAACGTGCCTGCCCTCGCGCTGTAGGCAGCAGGATTAAAGACGCGCCATGCCTTGCCCGTACAAGGTATTCAAGGCCCGCGCCTTCCGAAGGCGTGGAGACGCGGGGCACGCCTCTGTCAGGTGCCGTTGCGCCCAGTCACATCGCAGACTGGCGCGCCGTGTTAGAGCCTGCCCGCCAATAAACACAGTGACAAGACATCCCCTACCGCCCCTGCCATCATCAACCACTACGACTAGCTTGCGGCATGGGCAGGGTGGCAGAACGAAGACTCGGAAGCCTTCGCCAGAGACAACTACCGGTATAACTGCAGTTACGGTAGATGGCAGGCAATCTCCCCGGGACCACCTGTCGGGTCCCGGGCCCACCTTGTAAGCCGCACGAGCCTTGGACTATAAAAGTCTCGGGTAGGCGACGTTAGCAGGGGTTCGAACTCTGTTCGGTTCGCCTCTTACGCACCATCGCACTCTAGCCATTCAACATCTCACACCCTCAAGCTCAGGACTCCGGTTCTGAGCAGCAAGCAATACAGCGAGCAGCTCTGCTCCGTGGATATAGGGTTTTACGCTCCGGCGGCCTGAACCACGTAAAACCCCCCGTGTCAAGCTTCTCCCTCAATCATCCCTAACGCTGAAGCTCTCCGCGAGTGACTAGCCCCTCCGAAAAAACCTCCGCGGGCTGCCTAGAGCAGACCCGGGGAAAGTGCCGGCTACACACTTCGACAGGGACTTATCAAACTTTTTAAAACTCGGTCATCCTTCCTCCGTCTTAAAATACAAACATTTCTAGGTTTGATTTTTTTAGAAAGGTAGGCAACCGCTCTGTCTCATCTTCCATTATAACGAGACAAATTCAATGGTTTGCAGCGCTAAAGCAAAACTCACAAACAGATCCACAACAAATAGACACTCCAGCTGTTGCTGGTTATGATTTCCAGAACCTCACCACAGGACAACAACAACTCACTCGCGTTCTACCTTCTCGATGTTCGTCCCTTCGTAGTCGCCTCCCTTGTTGACCACTTCTCCAAGCTTCTTGCCTCAGGCCAGGAGATGATTACGACTTGATGTTTGGTGGTCTCTCGATCTTCAACTCTAAGAATTTGATACACATTTCCATCTCTTGCAGCATAGAGCCTTTGAAGATTAATTTTTCCAGTCCTTCAAGAGTTGCAGCACCATCTTCCTATCCACTTGATACTGCTCCGAGGTATACCCTGAAAAACCATATTATTGCGGCACTTCCATAAGCCCCGCAAAACAGCTGCACAAACCACATTCATGCAATCATTTTTTATTACTAGTCCAGAATTTTGCCACAGATTCAAAATCCACACCCAAATCACATTTGAACAAATCCGGAAAAACATTCAAAGGAAAAACATGAACTTCATGGGGAGTAGGGGAAGGTATTTCATAGATGAGAGTGTTGATGGTAGGGGTCAGAATATAAGCCAGCCCAATGCTCATGCAAATTCATCCTCTCATATCTCCAGTCTGAGGCATGGTGCCAGTTCAACAAGCGCGACACAGGGTGACACTGTCCCAGTGCAACTTAATCTCCCGATGCATGCAGCTGCTCTGTTACAGCAAGCTTTTGCTTCAGTGTCAGGAGGTACAAATCTTGCTGCGACAAGAGATAGTGTTGATCAGGGTGGGAAACAGGAATTAAAATCCTCATTTAAAACTAAGCAGATCAATGTCTTGTCAAAGCCAAATGCAACAGAAGTAGCAGAGTCATCCAGGAAGATCAGCAACGATAACAGTGGCAACCGACCTTATTGTCACAGATGTTATACCAAGGGGCACACATTCGATGAATGCACAAGGGTCCTATACTGTGAAATTTGTGATTGTAACCAGCATATTAAGATGAGATGCCCGTATATCGGGCTGCTAAACAAAATGCAGCAATTTGAGGATTTGCTGTTGATGGACTAGGTTTTTTCCACATTCCATTCACCATGGCTCAGAAGAATAAAGTTGGCTCTAAAGCAACGCTGATTCGGGTAATTGATGGGCCAATCTCAGCAGCCAACATAGTAGCTTAACTAGAGAGATTGGTCCCTACAAGGTGGAAGTGGAATGTCGAAGAGGTAGAAAGGAACACATTTAAAACGGTGTTTCCATCGCGTGTGGAACTAAAGAGAATGGTTGAGTGGGGGATAGTTCACACCAGAATAAGAAATGCAAAGTTAAAGATAGAAGGGAAAGAAGGAGGTACAGGAGCTAAGGCCAAGCTTTCAAAGGTATGGATCCAATGTTCCGGTCTCCCTGAGGAATTAAGGGAGTTTTACATTTTATGGGCATTGGGTTCACTATTGGGAGTAGCAGTAGATGTTGACATGATATTCACAAGGAAACATGGGATATGACGTTTTTAGGCTTTTGTCCTCGATCCAAACCTGATACCTTACTCAGTAAATTTTGTTATAGGAGAATTCCTATATGATCTCAAATTTAGGGTGGAAAATGGTGATGTGGGAGGAATTACAGAGCCTATGGATATGGATAATATGTATGATGAGGATGACCTGTTAGAGGAAGATGAGGGGGGAAATGTAGGAAAAGATAAAACAGGACACATTAATTCAAAAGCCAATGGTGATTCAGGAACTAATATTAATGTTAAAGTTTCTAAAAATGGGCGACAACAGGGCCACATACCTCCTGGGAATGCTCTGCTTGGACAGCTCAACGAAACTGAAGCTGATAAAACAACAGTGCTGATGGAGATATGATAGCCACACATACTCTAATGGAGGTCAGTGACATTTCTGTTGTCAAACATAATCAGATTCAGTTATTAAACACCAATGTAGCTGATAATGTTGAGTTGCAGCAACAATCAAATGTAGCAGGATCCTTGGTGATGTCTGATCTGAGTTTAGGAAATAGTAGGTTAACTCTTAGTCAGCTAAATGATGAAGATAATGATGTCATAAGGACGCCGACTCAAGCAATGGCAGCTATTCCTGATGCATCACCTGCTGTTGCAGCATCCAGGCGTAGTAACCGCAGGGCTTCTACCATCGAAGAATCTTCGATGGAAAGAGCTGAGATGATAAAAGCCAACCGAAATGAAGGTCAAAGCAACGTCTCCTTTTTGAATTATGATAATGCAGTTATAAATGATATTTTGAACAGCATAGGAATAGTATTAGGTATGGATGATCATAGTACCAATACAGCGATAGATAATTTGAAATTATCTGAATCCCATAGGATGCTGCATAAAATAGAAATAGATGACAGAGAAGTCACTACAGCAATATCAACAATTAATGGACTGTAGCAGTGACCTCTATGATCTTACTGCAGTTACAGTTCATAACACCCCTGTTATAAAAAGAAAGGAAAACAAAGGAGGCACAAAAATAACAAATCATTGTAAAATGAAAGGAATATTATGGAATAATAATGGGTTTAGAGACCCGAAGAAGCATAGATATCTATAGGATCTCACAAAAGAATATAATCTCAATTTCATAGGTATATCAGAGATGGGGTCTAAAAATTTTACACCATCTATACTGAGAAACCAAAACTCGGCCTATGTTGTAATGACATAGCCGGTCCCAAGCCCGGGTAAAGGAGGAGGGGTTGTGATAGGCTTGGCGAGCCAACAACTTACACTTAGCCATTCTCATGGAAATGAAACCCAATAGAAATTCGTTGGGGCGTAACCCTCTTAGCGACGCGCCATATCGGAACCCGGGTATGGTGTTAAGTGGGCAAGGGTCGGGTCGCCACCGCCTTAGTGGCGCGCCATATCGGAACCCGGATATGGTGTTAAATGAGCAAGGGCCGGATCGCCACCACCTTAGTGGCGCGCTACATCATCGCCCGGATGTAGTGATAAGTGAGCAAGGGTCTTTGCATTTTACTCGACGGGTGCAAAGCGTAAGGAAGCTAGCCGAGGAACATAGATTTCGGGTGGGTAGTTGGAATGTAGGATCCTTGACGGGGAAGCTACGTGAGTTAATAGATGTTGCCATTAGGAGACGAGTAAATATCCTTTGTGTACAAGAGACTAGATGGGCGGGTCAAAAGGCGAGAGAAGTCGAGAATACCGGTTTCAAGCTTTGGTATTCTGGTTCGGCTGGGACTAGGAATGACGTAGGTGTTCTAATAGATAAGAGTCTTAAGGATGGAGTAGTGGATGTTCGAAGACGAGGGGATAGGATCATCTTAATCAAGATAGTAATTGGGGACATTGTCTTGAATGTCATTAGTGCTTATGCCCCACAAGTTGGGCTCAACATGAGTGCTAAGAGGCAATTTTGGGAGGACTTGGATAATATGGTTAGTAGTGTACCGATAACCGAGAAACTCCTCATAGGGGGAGATCTCAATGGTCATGTGGGTGCAACTAATCTAGGATTTGAGGGAGTACATGGAGGTTTTGGATGCGGCGATAGAAATCAAGAGGGTAAGGACATCCTAGACTTTGCCGTAGCCTATGATCTGTTCATAGCTAACACCCTCTTTAGGAAGAGGCAATCTCACCTAGTGACCTTTAGTAGTGCCCAACACTCTAGTCAGATTGACTTTGTCCTCACTAGGAGAAAGGATAGACGGGAGTGTCTAGATTGTAAGGTGATCCCGGGGGAGTGTGTTGTGACACAACATAAGCTTGTGGTATCTGACTTTCGCTTCCATACATGCTCTTTGCGGGACAAAGGTGTCAAAATCACAAGAACAAAGTGGTGGAAGTTGAAGGGAGAATCACAAGAATCATTTAAAAATAGGGTGATCACAGAAGGACCCTGGGCAGAAAATGGAGATGCAGATAGTATGTGGATGAAGATGGCAACTTGCATTAGGAAGGTAGCTAGTGAGGTGTTCGGTGTGACAAAGGGAAAGAAACTTGTAGATAAAGACACTTGGTGGTGGAATGAGGATGTACAAAGTCCATTAAGGAGAAGAAGGAGTGCTACAAGAGTTGGCATAATGATAGAAGCGCAAGCAACATGCTTAAGTACAAAGAGGCTAAGAAGAATGCAAAGCGGGCTGTGAGTAAGGCAAGAGGACAGGCCTATGATAAGTTATATGAGAGACTAGAGACAAAAGAAGGTGAAAAGGACATATACAAGGTAGCAAAAATCCGCGAGAGAAAGATGAGGGATCTCAATCAAGTTAAATGCATCAAAGATGAGACTGACCGCATTCTAGTGAAGGATGAAGAGATTAAGAATAGATGGCGTGATTACTTTAATGGGCTATTCAATGATGGGAAGGGGAGCACTATGGTTGAGTTGGATGACTCCTTTGATGACTCCAACAGGCGGTTCGTGCGGAGGATACAAGAGTTTGAGGTTAAAGAGGCCTTAAAAAGGATGAAAGGAGGAAAGGCCCTCGGCCCTGACGATGTCCCTATTGAGGTGTGGAGATGTCCTGGGGACGTGGCAATAGTATGGCTCACAAAGCTATTCAACCACATTTTTCGGTCAAACAAGATGCCTGAAGAATGGAGGAAAAGTATATTAGTACCTATCTTCAAAAATAAAGGAGATATTCAAAGTTGTACTAATTATCGAGGCATTAAGCTTATGAGTCATACTATGAAGCTTTGGGAGAGAGTGATTGAACACCGCCTGAGGAAAGTGACCAATGTCACTAAAAACCAGTTTGGTTTTATGCCTGGGAGGTCTACAATGGAGGCGATTTTCTTGCTTTGTCAGCTTATGGAGAGATATAGGGAGCAGAAGGACTTGCATATAGTGTTCATCGACTTGGAGAAGGCGTACGACAAGATACCAAGGTCAGTCATGTGGTGGGCACTAGAGAAACATAAAGTGCCAACAAAGTACATTACCCTTATCAAGGATATGTACAATAATGTTAGGACAAGTGTGCGCGTAAGTGATAGTGAGACTGATGCATTTCCTATCACGGTAGGACTACATCAAGGATCAGCTTTGAGCCCATACATCTTTTCCTTGGTGATGGATGAGGTGTCGAAGGATATACAAAGGGATATCCCTTGGTGCATGCTCTTTGCTGATGATGTAGTGCTGGTAGATGGAACTAGAGATGGTGTTGATAAGAAATTAGAGTTATGGAGACAAACCTTAGAGTCTAAGGGGTTTAGACTTAGTAGGACCAAAACTGAGTATATGAGGTGTGACTTTAGTGGTGTTGGTCGTGAAGAGGGAAATGTTAGTCTACAAGGACAAATAGTACCTAGAAGGGACTCTTTCCGATACTTAGGATCAATGTTACAAAGCAATGGCGATATTGATGAGGATGTTTGCCACAGGATCAAGGTAGGGTGGATGAAATGGCGACAAGCCTCTGGAATCCTATGTGATAGGAAAGTCCCACAAAAGCTAAAAGGGAAGTTCTATAGGACGGTGATCAGACCCGCGATGCTCTATGGGGCGGAATGTTGGCCAACTAAACGGCAACATGTCCAACAAATGAGTGTCGCAGAGATGCGCATGCTACGGTGGATGTGCGGGCACACGAGAAGAGACCGAATAAGGAATGAGGTGATTCGAGATAAGGTAGGGGTGGCGCCGATTGAAGAGAAGTTAGTCCAACATCGACTTAGGTGGTTTGGACATATCCAACGGAGACCTTCAGAAGCACCAGTTAACAGTGGGATTTTAAGAGGTAGAGAAAATATTAGGAGGGGTAGAGGACGACCAAGGTTGACCTGGGAGGAGGCGGTAAAACGAGATTTGAGAGATTGGAATGTATCCAGAGACTTAGCTCATGATAGGACTGCATGGAAAGTAGCAATCCATGTGCCATAATCGTAGTCTTGTTTTTTTTTTCTCTTTTCTTTTTCTTTTTTTCTTTTTCCTTTCTCTTTTCTCTTTTTCTTTTTTCTTTTTTCTTTTTTCTTTTATTTTCTTTTTTTTCTTTTTTTCCTTGTTCTTATAACTCTTCCTCTCTTTTACTTCATTGATATTGGGTTTCATGTCTAGCCGACCCCAACAGGCTTGGGATAAAGGCTTGGTTGTTGTTGTTGTTGTATACTGAGAAACCTATGTGCAAGTCGTGATTTTATTTGGCATACTAAAGAACCAGTGGCCAGGTCAGGAGGGATGTTATTGAGGATTGACTTCAATATATTTCATATAGGTGCAATAGCTGAAGGTGATTACTATATAATGTTTCATCTTTGCACCAATATATCGAATTATAAATGGGCGCTGATTATGGTCTATGGACCGACTCAACCTCAGTTTTGAAAGTGCATCTTGGTCTCCATAGTGGGTTTTGGCTGATTAATGACAAACAATTAAAGAACAAATGAGTTTACAAAGAGTGTATGCGGATTCAAAAAACAAAATAGATAGTTGTATCCCTACAAAAAGGAAAAAGGAACGGGCGTTGAAGACCTATACATCAAATTAGGGTTTCATTTTTTGTTGAGTATAGGAAACGCCGTACTATTAAGAGGGACACAACCTCAAGTAGGTGTGAAAATGAGTGGAGCTCAATCCTTAGAGTTTTAGCTAAAAAGAAAGTGTATACAAGTTTAAAAGGACAAATTCCGGCAAGTTCGGACTTGTCCAGACACAAGGTCTGGATTAGTACGCACCCGGACTTGTCCGGGGTACCCCACGAAAAAGGAGGTACTGATGTGTCCAGACTAGTCCGGACCCCGGGCTTGTCCGTTGTGGCATATAGAAAAGTAGTTTCTGATGTGTCCGGACTAGGGTCCGGACTCTATGCGGACTAGTCCGGACAACCGTACTTATCCGGCTGTTTCTGCAGAAAAGAAGGTTCTGATGTGTCTGGACTTTTGTCCGGACTAGCCCGAACCCAGAATATTTTTGAAATTTTAGTGACCGTTGAAGGGGACGTCACTCTGCAGAGTGTGGCCCCCATGTCGGAACTTGTCTGGAGTCATGGTCCGGACTAGTCCGGACTTTAGTGGTTGACAACGGTAACATTTCGTGGACTCTATAAAAGGGGTCCACTGGTCCCTATTTCAATGGCTGACGATTCAAAAGGCTTTCACAAGCATTCTTGAGCTTTTCTAGCCCACCCTCTCACTCTCTTGCACACAAAATCAATTTTTGGTGATAGTTGATAGTTTGTGAGCAATTTGGAGTTAGGGCCACCTAGGGATTGAGCTCTTTGATTCTTTTTTATTATTTGCTTGTTGCTTTGTGTTTGTTACTCTTGCGAAGTGAATTCTAGACGGCTAGGTGTTGTCCGGTGGCTCCCAAGTTGTGGTAAGACGCGGGAAGTTTGTATTACACTTGTGATTGTTAGTGGATAAACCGAGTTTGATCTTTGTGATCACTTGGTGAGGATAAAGGTTGAAACAAACCTGGTCCTTCGTGGATTGCCCAACGGAGACGTAGGGTTCCTTTGTGGAACCGAACTTTACTGAAAAATTCCCGCGTCATTGTCCACTTACTTGCTTATTGTTAATCTCGCATATTAGTGTTTCATACACTACTTGCTATACTTTTATCATATAAATTGTTTTGTGCACTATTAGGCTTCTAATATCTTGTGATAAGTATCTATCATCTTTTACTTGCACTAGTTCAAAATAATGGTTATAGGAATCATCAAAACACGTTAATTTGAACTTTCACTGCGCTGATCCGGACTAGTCCGGACCTGAACCCGGACAAGTCCGGACTCTATCTGTTTTGTTAAACTAACTGTGTTTTAAGTTTTATTAGCCTATTCACCCCCTCTAGGCAACTTTCAATTAGTATCAGAGACTAGCTCTCTAACTAGGGGCTTAACCACTCGGAGAGGTCAATGGGGGACACAAATGCAAACAACCAAAGCAAGAAACCAAGCGTTCAAGCCGATGGCGGGCGGGTCGACTCACCTCGCTCTTACACACTTGAGAGTGAGGATGAAGCCAACTCTGTCATGCCGTTCGTGAGAAGTAGGCATGAAAGACAAAGAACATACTCAAGCAATGAAGATAAAGAGGTGGAGCGCCTTATGGCCTTGATGAAGAAGAAGAAGGAAGGAAGAAAAGAAGAAGAAAAAGAAGGAGGAGGAGGCAAAGGACTTCCCCTGGTATCCTTTCAACTATGAACATTTAAATACACATACTAATTTTCTCTCTATTCCTGTTGGCAAGCCCCCCACCTTGACGGCATAAATTATACAATGTGGAAGCACAATATGAAGTTGCAACTAATCTCTCTTAACCCCGGAATTTGGAGCGTTGTATGTACATAGGTAGAAATTCCGAAGGATGATGATGAGCTCACTCCGGATCAAGAGCAACATGTAACATCCACAAATTTACTATCATAGATTGCATACATTTTTCATGTAGATAAGCATTTAAAAAGAAGAAGAAAATAAAGGGAGAAATATAGAAACAAAAAATAATAAAAGGAAATAAAAACTGAAATAATGATAATAAATAGAAAAGAAATAAAAATAAAAAAACAGAAATAGCCAAATCTGGCCGCCCCAATTTTTCCCCAATTCCCCCACCCCCAATTTCCCTAATTTCCCCCAAACCCCCCCTAAATTCCCCCCACTAACTTCCCCTAAAATTCCCCTAGGGAAATTTCCCCCACATTTGGAGGGGGGGGGGTCTTTCCCCAAATTGGCCGCACCACCTAGGGGGAAAACCCTAGCTGGCCCCCTCCCCTTGGCCGCACCACCTAAGGGGGGAAACCCTAGCCACTCCCCTTTTCTTTTTTTTTGGATTTTCTTTTTCCTCCAAATGATTTCAACCCTTGGTGGAAAATAAATAGTTAAATCACAGTCCCTAGCTCTCATCTCTTCTCAAATTAAATCTCAGCCCTTGGATAAATGAGTTGCTAAAATCCTAGCCCCTTAGCTATTTTCTCCCCTTTATAAATACAACTCCCCCCTAGCTGCAACCCTAGCTCATATTTTTTCTGGCCGCCGCCCCCTCCCCTCTGCTGCCAAACTTTGGCCACCGCCCCTGCTGAGTTTTGGCCGCCGTCGAAGCTCTGCCACGCCTCGCCGTCGCCGGAGAAGAAGCCCCCGACATTCTGCCCTAGCTGCAGCTTCACAATTGTCCAAGGAAAAACCCCAGCTGCTGCCATTGCAAGGAAGAGGGTCTTGCCGCAAGAAGGAAGGGAGGAATAAGAGAGGTAGGTCCCCATTACCCCGCTTACCACGTCGCCGTTGTTGCTACACACCCGTTTTCTCCACCCCCTGCGAGCAGAAATTTCTGCGCGTGGGCAGACCACGTTTCGGTCAAGTTTTGACGGTGGAATTGATCTACAATTGAGTCAAGATCATGACCACGTCCACACTTGATTCCAGCATCCTTGTTCATCATAAAACCCCGTGGGAGCTTACAAAAACTTGCAAGAACACGTGCAAACTGATTTCTATAAACTGCACCATAGGAATTGCATTCATCTGCCTTATTGCATCTTGAGTAAAGTTTGTGCATGATAATTGATTGTTGTAATTTTTATATGTGCGTGGTTGTGAGTAGAAGGACACGCTCAAGAGGCCGTCTACTAGGAACTATATTACCAAGACCTTGAGACGCTTGAGCAACACGAACCACGGGAGCAAAGCAAGTGCCCCTTGACCATGTTGAACCTAAGTTTTTGAACTGTTTTGTTTGTAAAAATTGCATGCTCGTCACAACTTGATGGTAAACCCTTTTATAGGAATTTACTAGATTTGTTAGCCATCCTTGTCGCTGGGAAAATTGATGAGTCGGGTATGGCTGTTTTTCCCTTTTGCTTGGCTCAACTTACGGGATACAGTAAAACTGAAATAAAACATGGTTAGCTACTGCACTCATAAGACTAAATATGATGAGAACATGATGATGTTTATGAGCATGGAAACGGGGAGATCTAGGTAAGCTTGGTTCGTGGATCTTGCTGAATGAGATGATGATTTGCTTGCCGTAGATCTAAGGACTGGTTCATGCGAGCACATGCCAGGAAAATAGTGCCACCACAAGGCTAAATATGGGTGCGGCTTAGCTGACTAATTAGGTGTGTTGCTAGCTTGTTGTGGACCATTGGATGGCGTGGAGAATGGGAGTCTAGTAGGACCGATTTGGGAACTGCATGGCACACGAGGGTGCCCATGGGCAGAAGAATGGAGATTCGAGCCTGCCGATGAAACCTCAGTGGGTCCGTACATTTTAGTAGCCCCTTTGTAAAGGCTATTTTGTGATATCTTGTCCATACACCGACGGTTGTGTAGTGGCATAATCAAGGTTTCTCTAGTCGCCGATGGGTGACGAAATCATGAACTTGTGGGTAAAGTGGTGCCACCTCTGTAGAGCGTAAAACTATCATGATAGCCATGCTTCCGGTTACAAGCACCTGACCAACTTCCATGATTAGAGGCAACACTTGGGATGGTTATTCGGGTATGGTTGTTGGGACTGGTTTTACGACTGTTTTGGGTTATGACAATGAGTTTGATTTCGGTTCTATGAAAATGAGATGGTTACGAGTATTTATGAGTATGAGATGAACTCGAGAAAGAGTATTGGCTGGTTGAGACTTGATAAATGATGAATTATGATGAAGGAATGATGATTAATTACTTGGTTATGTTGGGATTTAACTCATGTAGAGATAGTTGCTGTTTTTATCATGTTTGTGAAATAAAATTTGCTTGCTGTAATGAAACCATTTATTTCCTACCTTGTTGTAAGCTACATGTCATACTTCCCTCAGTTGCTGAGTACAACATGTACTCACCCTTGCATTCCCACATATATATCAGCTACAGGAGAAGAATACTTCGAGGGACAGGTGGAGTACTAGGTGTGCGCTCTGCCGTCAACACGCCTGTGGAGTCGGAGTGGAGCCCCATCGTCTTTAGTTATTTCCGCTGTCGTTTAGAGTCTTCCGCTGCAAGAATAAGTTAGATATCCATGAGTGAGACAATGATTCAATGTAATAAAGTACTTAAACACTATTCGTACGTGGTTATATTCTGAATTCTTTTTGTGATAAAGCTGTGTATGTGTGATGAACATCGTGGGCACACATACGCATTCATTTGGTTCATTTTCGGAACCGGGTGTCACAAATTGGCATCAGAGCCACATTGACCATAGGACGCAAGGCTAGGTAGAATGGACACTCTAAAAACATAGGAACACCCCTCTAAACTTCTATTTTTGAAATTCTCTTGCTGCTGCACTTTAATTGTCAACTCAGCCACCGCAAAGTGCTATTTTTAGCCCCTCTTTTTTTTGTGGACATCAACACTTTCTGTTTTCTTGCTTCATAGCTTCTGAAATTTTGGATTTATTTCCTGCTCTAAAGTTTCTCATATCTTATTTATAGATGCCGGTCACTAGGAGCACAACACGTATGAGAACTCGTCCACTGCCACATGGAAGCACACTTAACCCCATCGAGGTGTCCGGTGGACCATATTGGGAGGAGGTGAAGATGGAACCTCATGACGAAGATGAAGTCAGTAGCTCTATGCATGACGAAGAGGATCCGGAAGAGGTGGAACCAATCAAAGACGACATGGAAGACGATCCACAAGAAGAACAGTATTGGTACGCACCTCAGGAGGAATTTCACACGGGCTTACACCACACAGAGTCTCATGAAGCTATGTCGGAAGGAGATGAATCCGAAGAGGAGCCACCACCTTCTGAGGCCGAGAATTAAGATGGTGAACGGGCCATCCGTTCAGTTCAAGAATTCCGGTCCAATGGGATGGAGGGAGGACACATATCCAGGGAGCTTAGAGAGTTTCTTGACTGCTGCAGCTTATACCCGGAGTATCTCCTCAAGAAAGTCCCTCATCTCAGACATGACGAGTCGAAGGCCGAGGTAACCATCCTATCTAATGGTAGGGTTGTCACACGACACTTCACACCCACATGGAGAGCTACAAGGGCAAAATCTATTGATGATGCTGCATGGGATACACTCACCGGACTATGCTACGCCTTCCGTGAGCAGCTTGAGAACACTGCCTTTGAGCTGCACCCGTATCAGAAGAGTGGTACAAGGGAGATCATTGGACCCCATGGAGGAGCCTTTTCCAACCCACAAACTGCTGACAAGTCTCAGAGGTTGCTCGTGAAGTTAGGAAACCACTATGCAAGCGCACAAGAAGAGATCCGCTACCTCCGCAAGAAGCTGTACTTGCTGGAAAGACAAGAGGAGACTCGTGCCAACGCAGGAACAAATGAAGCATCAGCGTCATCTATCCCAACATGGACTGCCGACTCACCTTGGCGTGCGCCCATGTATGGACCACCCCCGTCACATGGCGAGAACAGCACCGGTTCTCACGATTAAGTCTAGGTTCCCCATTGAATAAAGTTGTAATAGGAACGCTTAGATCGTAGTACGCTGAAATAAGAGTGGTGTGCTGAATTTTCATGATGATTGCTTGTGTTTGTGTGCATGGTGTGAGTTGTGGGACGCTTTGACAAATGTCCACATCCACACATAGTAGAGAGATGTGAGATGCTTTGGCACTTGTTCACATCCTCATATAGGCTGAAATTAATAAAAGAAGTTGTTTAGTTCATACACCTTGATGCATATAGTTGGAGGATCAATCAGACTTTCTATTTTCTACTCTACTCTCTCACAGATGGCGAGGGAAAATTCCAACCGCCACCTAAGGAACGCTTGTGGAAACAATGAACCACATGAGGATGGCAATGTGAAAGTTCCTAAAGATGCCAACCACGGGGCTAATGCAAGAAACCTTGAACGTTTGATGGCTATGCAGAACCAGCTCATGCAAAAATCATACAAACGTTGGGACAGCTGCAGGCCAACAACAACAACAATCCTAACCCCATTCCTGCACCCCCACCGCCGCCACCGCCACCACCGCCAATTCACAACCGATTGGGATAATTCGTGAGGACTAGGCCACCTACCTTTGCACAAGCTAATGATCCTATGGAGGCTGATGATTGGCTGAAGTCTATGGAAAAGAAGCTTGCTATTGTTCAATGTAGTGATCGGGATAAGGTTCTCTTCGCATCACACCAGCTGATGGGAGCACCGCTGATTGGTGGGACGCTCTTTGCAATGCTCATGTCAATCAAGAGACAATCACTTGGGCTGAATTCAAGGAGAGTTTCCGCTCTCACTACGTCCCTGAAGGAGTCATGATGCTTAAAAGGCAGGAGTTTGAAGGTCTTCGGCAAGAGAGGAAGAGCGTGAATGAGTACCTCAATAAGTTCACGCAGCCGTCAAGGTATGCTCCAGAAGAAGTCAATCGGATCACAGAAAGCAATACATGTTCATGAGAGGATTGAACAATGAAATTAAAGTTCAGCTGCTCAACATTGATTATGCAAACTTCCAAAAGCTCGTTGACAAAGCTATAGTTGTGGAGAGCAAGATCCGTGAGATTGAACAAGAGGGCAAGAGAAAGATGCTATATTAAGGACAGCCACAAGGAAGCAATGTACGTCCCTGCTTCATGCCACCAGCTGCATCGCACTATGGCTCTCCCGCTTCTACTTTCCGCCCGGCAAATCCACCTGCTCTAATTAGCCACTGCAGTAATGCCCTGTTATGCAAGCACTTCGTTTGCCTATGCCTCCTGAGCCCCGTCCCAAGATGGGCGCCTATACTCAAAACTAGCCTCGCCCCAACCTTCCTGCTGTTATGGGTAACAAGGCACACTTTTCATGCGGAGAGGCGGGACACTTTGCAAATCAGTGCCCCAAGAAAGGCCTTGGACAACCGAGCAATGCACATAAACAGAACCCACGACCGAATGGAGGAGCAACACAAGATAACCGTGGACAGCAGAACTATGCTCGTGGCAATGTGAATCACATCTCTGCCGAGGAAGACAACAAGCTGAGGACGTCATGATTGGTATGTTTTCCGCCAACTCCAACCAAGCCACTGTTTTATTTGATTCTGGAGCATCACATTCATTCATATCATCCAAGTATGTTGCCAAAGTATAACCTGCCCATATCCCATATGAAACAAACTATGTTGGTAAATTCTCCCGGTGGAGAGATGAGGACTAATATAGTATGTCCGAAAGTAAGCCTGAAAATAAGGGGGGTAGACTTTCTTGCCAACCTTATCGTCTTGGATTCCCAAGGGATTGATATAATACTTGAAATGGACTGGTTAAGCAAGTACAACAGAGTGATTCAATGTGCTAAGAGGATCATGCAGTTGACGAGTGAGAATGGTACTCGTATTGAGTTCGAGGCAGCCTAACCTGCAACCGAGAAGGCGGAGCTGAACCACATCGAAGAAGTGAAGTTGGAAAGCATTCCGGTGGTTCAAGAATATTCAGATGTGTTTTCGTAAGAATTGCCAGGTATGCACCTGACTGGGACATCGAGTTTCCCATTGATTTAGTATGCGGAACTGCACCTATAGCTAAGAGACCATATATGATGCTTGCTAATGAATTAGTGGAGCACAAAAAACAAATTCAGGAGCAGCTAGATAAGGGTTTTATACGCCCAAGCTCATCACCGTGCGGAGCCCCCGTGCTCTTCGTAAGACAAGAAATATGGAACCCAAAAGATGTGCGTGGACTATAGGTCTCTCAACGAAGTGACGATCAAGAATAAGTACCCGCTGCCCCGCATAGAGGACTTATTCGATCAAATGGAAGGCATCCGTATTTTCTGTAAGATTGATCTTCGGTCGGGATACTTCCACCTGAAGATTAAACCCCCCAACACACCAAAGACGGTGTTTCAAACACGGTATGGTTCGTACAAGTGTACCGTCATGTCGTTCGGGTTGACGAATGTGCCCGCATACTTTATGTACCTCATGAATAAGGTCTTTATGGAGTACTTGGACAAGTTCGTCGTGGTTTTCATCGATGACATCATGGTGTATTCAAAAAGTGAGGAAGAACATGAGGAACACCTGACATTTACATTGCAGAAACTGTGGGAGCATCAATTATATGCTAAGTTCAGCAAGTGTTAATTTTGGCTAAAGGAGATATCATTCTTAGGCCACATCATCTCCAAAGGAGCAGTATCGGTTGACCCCGGAAAAGTGAGAGATGTTTCAAAATGGAACCAACCGCAGAATGTGAGGGACATTTAGAGATTCCTTGGGATGGCTGGATACTACCGCCGGTTCATCAAGGATTTCTCCAAAGTAGCGAAGCCTATGACAGAATTGCTGATGAAAGGGAAAGCGTTTCAGTGGACACAAGCGTGTCAAGACAGCTTTCAGGTGTTAAAGAAAAGATTAACAATAGCACTGGTATTAGTATTGTTGGACGTGAGCAAGAGCTTTGATATATATATATATATATATGTATATATATATATATATATATATATATATATATATATATATATATATATATATATATATATATTGTCACGCCTCAAGACAAGGACTCGGATGTGTCCTTATGCAAGGAGGCCAAGTGGTAGCCTATGAATCGAGCCAATTAAAGAAACATGAGCTGAATTACCCTACATACGATCTGGAAGTTACAGTCGTAGTACACACATTGAAGATTTGGAGGCACTACATCCTTGGTCATCGGTGTAAGATCTATACGAATCACAAAAGCCTCAAGTATATATTCACACAAATAGATCTGAATTTGAGGCAACATCGAGGGTTAGAGCTCATCAAGGATTATGATGTTGGAATCAACTATCACCCCAGAAAGGCTAATGTAGTAGCAGATGCGTTGAGCCGAAAAGGAGCATGTCACCAACTCACGGATCGGGAGCTGCCACCCGAGCTGTGTAAGGAGTTTGAACGGTTGCATCTCGGGTTCTTGAATGAGATGGAGGTGATAGAACTGAACTCAACGCTGGAACAAGAGTTACGAGACGGCCAAGCAACGGATGAGGAGATAAAGGAAATCAAGGAAAGAATCCGACAAGGGATAGAGAAGGATTTCAAAGAAGACGATAATAGCGCGCTTTGGTTAGGGAAAAGGATTTGTGTGCCTAACGTGAAGCACATCCGTGACAGGATACTAAAGGAGGCACATGACTCGCCTTATTCCATACATCCCGGCTGTACGAAGATGTATAAGGACCTGAAAACTTGCTATTGGTGGGATGGCATGAAAATGGATATCGCTGAATATGTTGCCTTATGTGACACGTGCCAACGAGTGAAGGCTGAACATCAAAGACCCGCTGGATTATTGCAGCCATTGAAAGTACTTGAGTGGAAGTGGGAAGACATCGGTATGGATTTCATAGTCGGGTTGCCACGTACTCAGTCGGGCTACAACTCTATTTGGGTTATCATGGACCGATTGACAAAATCAGCCCACTTTTTCCTGTTAGGACTAAGTACACCGTGGCGCAACTAGCCGAGGTTCTCAATTTACCTCTAGGTTCTGGAAGAAGCTGCATGAAGCCATGGGTACACGGTTGAATTTCAGCTCCGCGTATCACCCACAAACCGACGGGCAAACTGAGAGGACAAATCAGATTTTTGAAGACATGCTGAGAGCTTGCGCCTTGAAACATGGGCGTAGTTGGGACAAGAGCTTGCCGTATGCTGAATCCTCATACATTAACAGTTACCAAGCCAGCTTGAAAATGTCGCCTTTCGAGGCACTATACGGTAGATGGTGTAGAACACCCCTGTTTTGGAATGAAACGGGAGAAAGCCAGGTGTTTGGACCCAAAGTACTGCAGGACGTCGAGAAGCAAGTCCAAACAATACGTGAAAACTCGAAGACCACCCAGTTACAACAAAAAGGCTATGCGGACAATAGGCGAAGGAGTTTGACCTTCAAAGTTAGAGACTTCGTGTATCTTAAGGTGTCGCCTATCCGAGGCCAATGACGGTTCAACGTCAAAGGAAAGTTAGCACCTCGCTACATCGGGCCATTCAAGATTTTTGACAAGTGATGAGAGGTAGACTATCAACTAGAGCTGCCAACGCACCTCTCCGACGTGCACGACGTATTTCACTCAAGAAGTGCCTAAGAGTGCCGGAAGAACAAGTACCGATGGGTGAGCTAGAACTTTAGGAGAATCTGACCTATGCGGAACACCCCATCAAAATCTTGGACATAAAGGAAAGGGTCACGAGTAACAAGGTAATCCGTTTGTGCAAAGTACAATGGAACCATCACACGGAAGCCAAAGCTACATGGGAGCGTGAGAAAGACCTCAAGACAGAATTTCCTCATCTTTTCTCCACTCTATCGAATCTTGAGGGCGAGATTCATTTTAAGAGGGTAGGTTTGTAACATCCTCAAATTTACTACCATGCATTGCATACATTTTTCATGTAGAGAAGCATTTAAAAAGAAGAAGAAAATAAAGGGAGGAATATAGAAACAAATAAAATAATAAAAGGAAATAAAATTTGGAAATAATGAAATAACTAGAAAAGAAAACAAAATAAAAAGAAAAATAAAAATAAATAATAAATAAAAATAGCCAAATCTGGACGCCCCCAAATTTCCCCAATTCCCTCCAAAATTTCCCTAATTGCCCCCAAAATCCCCCCCTTAAATTCCCCCCTAATTTCCCCTAAAATTTTTCTAGGGAGTTTTCCCCCACATTTGGGGGGGGGGGGAGTTTTGCCCAAATTGACCGCACCACCTAGGGGGGAAACCCTAGCCGCCCCTCCTCCCCTTGGCCGCACCACATAAGGGGGGAAACCCTAGCCACCCCCTTTTCTTTTTTTTTGGATTTCCTTTTCCCCCTAAATAACCTCAGCCCTTGGTGGAAAATAAATAATTAATTCACAGCCCCTAGCTCCCACCTCTTCTCAAATTAAATCTCAGCCCTTGGATAAATGAGTGCTAAAATCCTAGCCCCTTAGCTATTTTCTCCCCTTTATAAATACAACTCCCCCCTAGCTGCCACCCTAGCTCATATTTTTTCTGGCCGCCGCCCCCTCCCCTCTGCTGCCAAACTTTGGCCACCGCCCCTGCTGAGTTTTGGCCGCCGTCGAAGCCCTGCCACGCCTCGTCGTCGTCGGAGAAGAAGCCCCCGACATTCTGCCCTAGACGCAGCTTCACAATTGTCCAAGGAAAAACCCCAGCTGCTGCCATTGCAAGGAAGATGGTCTTGCCGCAAGAAGGAAGGGAGGAAGAAGAGAGGTAGGTCCCCGTTACCCCGCTTACCACGTCGCCGTTGTTGCTACACACCCGTTTTCTCCATCCCCTGCGAGCAGAAATTTCTGCGCGTGGGCAGACCACGTTTCGGTCAAGTTTTGACGGTGGAATTGATCTACAATTAAGTCAAGATCATGACCACGTCCACACTTGATTCCAGCAGCCTTGTTCATCATAAAACCCCGTGGGAGCTTACAAAAACTTGCAAGAACACGTGCAAACTGATTTCTATAAACTGCACCATAGGAATTGCATTCATCTACCTCATTGCATCTTGAGTAAAGTTTGTGCATGATAATTGATTGTTGTAATTTTTATATGTGCGTGGTTGTGAGTAGAAGGACACGCTCAAGAGGCCGTCTACTAGGAACTACAGCACCAAGACCTTGAGACGCTTGAGCAACACGAACCACGGGAGCAAGGCAAGTGCCCCTTGACCATGTTGAACCTAAGTTTTTGAACTGTTTTGTTTGTAAAAATTGCATGCTCGTCACAACTTGATGGTAAACCCTTTATAGGAATTTACTAGATTTGTTAGCCATCCTTGTCGCTGGGAAAATTGATGAGTCGGGTATGGCTGTTTTTCCCTTTTGCTTGGCTCAACTTACGGGATACAGTAAAACTGAAATAAAACATGGTTAGCTACAGCACTCATAAGACTAAAGATGAAAATATGATGATGTTAATGAGTATGGAATCAGGGAGATCTAGGCAAGCTTGGTTCATGGATCTTGCTGAATGGGATGGTGGTTTGCTTGCCGTAGATCTAAGAAACGGTTCATGTGAGCACATGCCAAGAAAACAGTGCCACCAGAAGGCCAAATATGGGTGCAGCTTAGATGACTAATTAGGTGTGTTGCTAACTTGTTATGGACCATTGGATGGCGTGGGGAATGGGAGTCGAGGAGGACTGCCCTGGGAACTGCATGGCACACGAGGGGGCCTGTGGGTGGGAGAATGGAGATTCGATCCTGCCGGTGAAACCTCAGTGGGTCCGTACATTCTAGTAGCCCCTTTGTAAAGCCTATTTTTTGATATCTTTTCCATACACCGACGGTTGTGTAGTGGCATAATGGAGATTTCTCTAGTCGCCGACGGATGACGAAATCACAAACTTGTGGGTAAAGTGGTGTCACCTCTGCAGAGCGTAAAACTATCATGATAGCCGTGCTTCTGGTTACAAGCACCTGGCCAACTTCCATGATTAGAGGCAACACTTGGTATGTTATCCGGGTATGATTTTTGGGATTGGTTTTGGGACTATTTTGGGTCATGACAATGAGTTTGGTTTTGGTTCTATGAAAATGAGATGGTTATGAGTATTTATGAGTATGAGATAAACTTGAGAAGAGTATTGGCCGGTTGAGGCTTGATAAATGATGAATCATGATGAAGGAATGATGATGAATTACTTGGTTATGTTGGGATTTAACTCATAGAGATAGTTGTTGTTTTTATCATGTTTGTGAAATAAAATTTGCCTACTGCAATGAAACCATTTATTTCCTACCTTGTTGTAAGCTACATGTCATACTTTCCCGCACTTGCTGAGTACGACATGTACTCACCCTTGCGTTCCTACATATATATCAGCTACAGGAGAAGAATACTTCGAGGGACAGGTGGAGTACTAGGCGTGTGCGCTACCGTCAACATGCCTGTGGAGTTGGAATTGAGCCCCATAGTCTTTAGTTATTTTCGCTGTTGTTTAGAGTCTTCCGCTGCAAGAATAACTTAGATATCCATGAGTGAGACAATAAGTCAATGTAATAATGTACTTAAACACTATTTGTACGTGGTTATATTCTGAATTCAGTTTTGATAAAGATGTGTATGTGTGATGAACATCCTGGGCACACATACGCATTCACTTGGTTCGTTTTCGGAACCGGGTGTCACACAACAAGAAGAGCGCAGACTATGAGAACAAGTCCAAAGACAAGACAAGGTCAAGGACAAAAAGAGCTTGCTATAATTGTGGCAAGTATGGGCACTGCATCGCTAATTGCCCATATGAGAAGAAAGATGAAGATGATGGCAAGAAGAAAAAGAAGGAAACAAAATTTCAAGACAAGAAGAATCTCAAAAAAAGAAATTCTTTGGGGCTGCTCATATTGGAGAAGAGTGGGACTCTAATGATGAGAGCTCCAATTCCCAAGATGAAGAAGTGGCTAACATAGCCATCAACAAGCATTCAAGCAAAAAGGTACTATTGCCCAATTGAGGCAATTGGAAGAAGAAAAACCACACTTGTCTCATGGCTAAGGAGACAAAGCGCAATGTAAGCTCCAATTCCTCCTCCAAGTCTATTACTAGTGATAACACTTGTGATAGTAGTAGTAGTAGTAGTAGTAGTAGTAGTAGTAGTAGTAGTAGTAGCGATATGGAGTTCATGTTTAAGGGGATGAGTAAAAGGCCATTTCCAAAATGGAAAGTATAATGGAACAAGTATTTGACATGGAAGAGATTCTTGACAAACAAGAAGGATTACTCATCCTTGAGAAGGAGAAAAATCTTGAACTTGAGAGGTTACTAAAACTTGAAAAAGAGAATAGTAGCAAACTAGACTTAGAACTTGCATCATGCAAGGAGACATGTTCAAGTCTCAAGAGCTCAAATGTTGGTCTTCAAGATTAATTTGAGAATTTGTCAAAAGTTCACAAATCACTTGAAGTGCAATTTGAGACTCTCAAGTCTAGTGCCTCATCTTCTAAAAGCTCACTTAAACCCACTAGGCACTCTACCACTAAAACTCGTGATTGTGCAAAATTGATACTTAACTTGAAGGAGCAACTTAAGATGGCCCAAAGCAAAACTCCAACCAAGAAAGAAGTTTTTGATAAGGAGAAGTTCAAATATGCAAGAAGTGCATATTTAAACTCTAGATCTCCCTTAATGAAAGAAGGCCTTGGCTATGTTAGAGGTGGTAAAAAACACTAGAGTAATAAAGAACGATAAGGAATGTCTTACGTTTGTTAAGGAAGGGTCTTACAAAAATATGAAATTAGACAAGTCTACTCAAGCAAATGCTCATTTTGTTTCCACTATGCCATTTCATAACTTTGATGCTGTCTTATGTGCTAATGAGAAGTTTGGCAAAGTCATTGCTAAATATGTTGGGCCACACCACAAGAAACCAAAAACTTGTGTATGGGTGCCCAAATCACTTGCGACTAACGTGTGACGACCCAAACAACTTTGGGTACCTAAAACCAAGGATTAATTTGTTTTTGTAGGCGTATTCATCCGGTGGGTCAAAATGGGTTCTAGATAGTGGATGCACAAACCATATGACCCGAGAAAGAAAGATGTTCATCGCATATGAAGAGAATGATGATCCAAGTGAAAGCATCTCTTTTGGTGACAATAGTCAAGGAAATGTGCTTGGTATCGGTAAAATTGCTATTTCCTCCCAAGATTCAATTTCTCATGTCTTGCATGTAGAGTCTCTTGCCTACAATTGTTGTCCGTATCACAACTTTGTGAGAAGGGCTACAATTGTATGTTCACGAATGAGGGTATGACCGTTTTTAGAAGAAGTGATGACTCAATTGAATTTAAGGGTGTGTTAAGGGGGAAACTCTATCTTGTGGATTTTACCACGGATGGAGCTCAACTTGACATGTGCTTAATTTAAAAAATTAACATGGTTTGGTTGTGGCATTGGAGACTAGCCCATGTTGGTATGAGAAATTTACAAAAACTTCTAAAAGAGGATCACATTATAGGACTAACAAATATTTTGTTTGAGAAAGATAGGCCTTCTGGTGTATGTCAAGCCGGAAAGCAAATTGGAGCACCACATCTCGCCAAAAACGTGATGACTACCACTACAAGGAACACGACACCTTATGTGACACCCGGTTCTGAAAGCAGAACCAAGTTAAGCATATGTGTGCCCAGGATGTTCATCAAACATATACATGTAATCCACATACTGAATTCATAATATAACCATGAATAAATAGTGTTTAAGTACTTTATTACATCGACTCATTGTCTCACTCATGTATCTCTAACTTATTCTTGCAGCGGAAGTCCCTAAACGACAGCGGAAATAACTAAGTAGCAGCAGGCTCCATCTTCAACTCCACAGGCATGTTGACACTAGTTCACACGCCTAGTACTCCACATGGTCCTCGAAGTACTCTTCTCCTGTTGCTGATGTTTATGTGATAATGCAAGGGTGAGTACATGTTGTACTCAGCAAGTGCGGGAAAAGTATGACATGTAGCTTACAACAAGGTATGAATAAAAAGGGATCATTGCAGCAATCAAATTTTATTTCACAACATGATAAAAACAGCAACTATTTCTAAGTGATATTTATCCCAACATGACCAAGTAATTCAGCATCATTTTCTCCATCATAATTAACCATTTATCAAGTCTCAACCAGCCGTTAACCAATCTCAAGTTCATCTCATACTCATAAACATTCATAACCATCTCATATTCATATAACCGAAGCCAAACTTATTTTCATGACTCAAAACAATCCCAAAACCAATCCCAATGACCATACCACAACCATACCGAATATCCATCCCAAGTTTTCCCTCTAATCATGTGAGTTGGCCAGGTGCTTGTGACCGTAAGCACGGCTATCATGATAGTTTTATACTCTGCAGAGGTGGCACCACTTTACCCATAAGTTTGTGATTTCGTCACCCATTGGCGACTGCAAAACCTCCATTATACCAGTACACAACCGTCGGTGTATGGCCAAGAGATCACAAAATAGCCTTTACAAAGGGTCTACTAGATGTATGGACCCACTGAGGTTTCACCGGCAGGCTCGAATCACCATTCTCCCACCCACGGGCCCCCTATTGTTCCATGTAATTCCCAGGGCAGTCCCTCTCGACTCCCATTCCCCGCGCCATCCACGGTCCATAACAAGCTAGCAACACACCTAATTAGTCAGCTAAGCTGCACCCATATTTGGCCTTGTTGTGGCACTGTTTTCCTGGCATGGCTGGCATGAACCGGTCCTTAGATCTACGGCAAGTAAACCACCATCTCATTCTGCAACATCCACGACCCAAGCTTGCCTAGATCTCCCCCGATTTCATTCTCATTAACATCATCAAGTTCTCATCATCATTATTCATATGAGTGCAGTAGCTAACCATGTTTTAATTCAGCTTCCCGTATCCCGTGGATTAAGCAAAGCAAAAAGGAAAAACGAACATACCCGACTCATCAACTTGTGATAGCCCGAGAATCGCAGTGGGTGGTGCCGTGCGATGCGGCACCCAACAGCAAGCACGAAAAGAGGAGTAAGAACATAATGGAACCATTTTGTTACCCAACATAAGATTTTTTACAACATAAGTAACACGCAACGGAAATTAAAATTTGCTGGACAATCTACTCACTCTCGACCCTATCTACGCCGAAGAGATGTCGTTCAGCCCGTGAACGCTTCCTACTAGCTTCACCAAAGAAAGGCAGCGGCTAGGTTTCCAATGAGTTGAACAAACCATGAGGTTCGTCGTCTCACCGAACAACCCTCTTCATAGCAGGCATCCTGCTACCTGCAAAAACAACTCAGAAGCAACCGTGAGCACTAAGGCTCAACAAGACTTACCCGTCAATCCTAAACATGCAACTCTACATGCAGGCGTAGTAAGACAGTAGGCATAGGAATTTGCAAAATGCATCTTGAATAAACTTGATCCTTATATTCAGATTCTTATAGCCTTCATTTTAGTGGTCCTCACGCCTCACAACATCGGAAGTCCACAATCAAACAAGAAACGCTTATCCCGATATTGCTAGCCTAAGGTGGAAATGGAATTTAGTTGGCTCTATATCTACTTCAATCAAGGTTCCAATACAGTGATTAATAATCAAACAGCAAGTTAAGAGACTTAGTTCCTCTTCTTACTAAGTCACGGCGCAGTGGGCAAGTATGCTCAATCCTCTTCCGCGAGCGACGGTGATTTGAATCAATAACAACCCGGAATACACGACACATACAACCGCCTCGAAAGACTCTCTCAAGAGCCCTTTCTTACGTTGTATGCAGCAACCTTTCACACGACACCCCGACATAGAAAAACGCTTCGCGCCGAGCAGGATGGTCCTCTACGCGGACACGTCGAAGTTGCCCGCTAAAGGATTTACACCTCCCGCCTTCTCAACGCCATTCCCACGCGAAGGATGAGTTTCTATACCATGGTCCATCGAGTTACATCGGTTTCATGGGTCCCATACCCCACTATATATCCGGTACAGCTCAATCTTGTCCAGCAGGGCCGCATACATATGGTCCTTAACCGACACGGACGGGGCTACAACCAACCTCCACATTTGCCTTACCATCCCGGTCCAGGCCAAATGTGGTCTCAAGCATTGTCACACCCATCGCATGTCGAGACCAACCTTGAGCGCTCCATCCTACAGGAACATCCCCGTCCCCATCTCATATTCATGAGGGTGCTCTTATCATTTATCTCTCGCGAGTAACTCCATTACTCGAACTTTCTCGCGAGTAGCTTTTTACAACTCGACTCTACCGAGCTAGCTACAACATTAGCCTAGCATCTACGACGAGGCAAAGCCTACACTAAACCTTGTACTCAGGGATGTAATAGCCATGCAAGTGGGTGTCAATCATCCTAGACATAATGCACAATATCAAGTCTAATAAACATGAGGTGAAGTAAAGCAAAATTTAAAATGGTAACGATATGAAAACCGGGGCTTGCCTTGCTCGACGGTTTTGTTAGAAGCTAGGAGTTAGTCTTCCTCCGGAGAATCTGCCAAACTCGTCACGAGATGGAGATCCTCGCTGCAGAGTCGAGTCCTCGTCGAACGTCGACGTCACGTGAGCTATTAAGATGATTATGTACAAGTATTCAAAAGCAATTTAGAAAATGATTCAAAACTGTTGTACCAGTTAACTCACACCTAAAAGGGACAAACAACAGCAAGGTTTCTGTTGTTGGATCTACAACCTTAGAGAATTGAAAGCTAGGGTGAAAAGAGATACTAGTAATCACCATGTGATTAAGTCCATTATATGAACACTTAAACCTAAAAGATGGTAGCTCAAGTTCCAGAGGTCCAATGAATCTGAGAATTTAACCACAGCTTCTATGGAAGCTAGTTAGGCAGTGTGCAAAAATTGAGCTCATGAAATGGCTTCATATGAGCACAACAAATCCATATGTGGTTTTCACTAATCTGCCTTTACCCCCTAGATATTAAGCTTTCCTATGCTAAAAAGTAGACTTTTTGTGAAGTACAAAATGTCCTGAGTCCATAGGAATTGGTTTTACCATTTTTGGAGTTTCCTACATGGAGATATGGATTTTACAAAGAATGGGGAAAAGCTGAAATTGTCTCTGTTCATTTTCCCATTTTTCAGAGACATAAGAAATGAACACATCATTTGACCGATCAAATGAGGTCCAATGCCTCTGAAATTTTTACTGAAGTTCAAGGAATTTTGGAAGAATGTCCTGTCCAAATTTCAGAATTTGCTAATAAACAGAACTCCTGTTAAAATTCATACAAAATTTTATTTAAATGAATTAATGAGCGAAATCCAGGGATTTTCATAAATATTGGGCTGCACCCGTGGACAGTAATATTTTAGAGGAATCCAACAAAATTTGTTTCACAATTTTTGGATACTCCTACACAAAGTTATGGCTCTCCAAAGTTTGAACTAAAGTGGGAAAATCTGAAAAATGTTTAAATGCTGACAGTGGGTCCCACCTATCATCCCTAACCTCCAGACTCGCGCCAAACAGGGCAGTGGCGGCCCACTCCGGCGAGGTCGCCGGAAAAGCACTTACCAGCCACCTCCAGACCCCCTGCTGGCCGCCCCCCCCCCCCCCCCCCCCCCCCATATTTCCCCACGCTGAACACGTTGGTGAGGTCGCCGGCGACTGAAACTCGCCGGAAAACCGGGCGCACCGGTCACAGCAAACCCTAGGGCTCCGGCGAGGTCTTGCACGGTGAATTCTCCACCAAATGGTTGGTTCTTGGGCTCTACAGCACCAGGGGATCATGTAGAAGACCTGCATGAGGTCTAAACCAGCTGGAGAGGGCTCTAAACCTATCGGCACCGTTCGCCCGATAGGGTCCAGCGGCATACCCTCTAAAAGAGCTCGGATTGCTCACTCTACACTCAATTTCTTGGTCTAAAATCGATGGAGGAGGTGTGCTAGGCAGTTAACATCCTGTGTGTGAAGTTTGAGACCCAACAAACACGATTTGAGGACGAATTTTACAATTCCTTACCTCAAGGTCCGTTTCTGCCGCCCGGGAGAAAAACTTAAAATCCTCCCTCTGTGATCAATGGCTAGGGCTGAGCTTTGGAGGTGAGCAACTAGACTCGTTGGTGCACAGATGGGGTGGCTTGCTTGGGCGTGATCCCTTCTGGTTTGGGCTGGCCACGGTGATCAGTTCCAGTTTCTTCAGCTTTAGCTCGGGAGCAGTAGAAACTTTGCTGCTTCTAGGCGCCGGTGAGCTCGGGACGGCGGAGGGAAGTTGCCAGCCGGCCAGAGCACTCACGGGCGAAGGTTTTTGCTGTGGAAAGCTGGGGCAAAGGGCGCTTGATTCAGTTGGGCGCAGCAGAGGAACAGAGCAGCGGCTGGTTCTGTTCTGCTCGGGAGAAAATCTCACGGGAGCAGACAGAACGGGGAAGAAGAGAGAAATCGGCTTCGTGCACCGTCTCGTGTGAGGATCAGAACGAGCCCACGAGGGAAGAAGGAGGTGGCTTCGGGAGTGGATTGCCTCGGCTGGGTTCACGCTCTCATCCGAAGACAGAGGCGGTTTGCCGCACCGGGTCTATGACATGTGGGTCCGGCGTCTTTTATTTGATTTCCCCGCTGTGCTTTGAGATTCCCACGCAAACGTTGTCCAAATATCACCAAATTTGGAGGATAGGTCAAAAGAATTATGAGGAACTCAAATCTGAAATCAGATTTTGAAATTGAGTTTATTTGGTTCAAAATTCAAATTCAAGTTTGAATTTGAACGTGCCCTCATTTAATTCTCGGAATAAATAGTATATAAACCTAAAATTCTCCAAATTTGAAACATAGGCTCTTGAATACATGAGAAAAGCATCTATGCTCTCACATATAGGCCTTTGGACAATCTGAATAGGAATCCTTTCAAAAGAATTCAAATTGCATTTAAATTCCCTCCACTCTACTCATAGAGGAGGTGCACATGAGTTAGAGTTTTGGAAATGAAATTATTTCCCCTAGGTTAACATGTGTTGAACATGAGCTAGAGAAATTTTTTAACTCCCTCACATGTCCATATTTGTGTTCATCATTTCATGTGACACAACTATAGTCTTATATCGCCTTAACTTTGTTTCATAAGTTGGAAATCAAATTTAGAAAATTTAGGGCTGTTACATTCCTCCCCCCTTAAAAGAATCTCGTCCCGAGATTACAAAAAGAAAGAAGAAGGGAGAATGACTACTGGACATATGGTACAAACAAGTCGGGAAGATTTAAACAGAGAAAACCCTCGCTTTCCCACGTGGCTTCATCAGCGGTGTGGTTGCTCCACAAGACTTTCTAAAATCGCAATGTCTGATTTCTTGTGGCGCGAGTCTTATCTTCAATAATCTGTATCGGATACTCAGAATAGGTGAGATCCGGTTGAAGATCCTCAATGTTCTCCATATGAACTGCGGTTGGGTACTTAAGACATTTCTGCAGCTGAGAGACATGGAAAACGTTGTGAATACCCGAAAGTGACGTCGGTAACTCCAGACGATAGGCCACGGGTCCGCATATCTCAATGACAGCAAACGGCCAGATGAATCGCGGAGCTAGTTTTCCCTTCACTCCAAAACGATGAACTCCTTTCATCGGAGAGACACGAAGATAAACGTGGTCCCCGATGTCGAAGTGAAGAGATCAACGTCTTTTGTCTGCATAGCTTTTCTGCCGAGATTGAGCAGCCTTTAAATTGGCTTGAATCACTCGCACTCGTTCCTCGGCTTCATTCACAAGATCAATCCCGTAGACCACTCTCTCGCCGGACTCACACCAGTTCAGCGGTGTGCGGCACTTCCGGCCGTAAAGAGCTTCATACGGAGCCATCTTGATGCTGGATTGATAACCGTTATTATATGAGAATTCTGCTAACGGTAGATGGTCATCCCAATTCTTTCCATGACTGATGACACATGCCCGTAGCATATCCTCCAGAATCTGATTGACTCTCTCCGTTTGACCATCAGTTTGCGGATGATACTCTGAACTCCGAATTAACTTGGTTCCCAAGGAAGCATGCAGTTGCTCCCAAAATCTGGATACGAACAACGCACCTCGGTCAGAAACGATGGTGCGGGGAACCCTGTGTAAACACATGGTTCTCGAGATGAACAGCTCCGCATACTTCTTTGCCACATATTTAGTATGGACTAGAATAAAATGAGCGGTCTTGGTCAAACAATCGACGATTACCCAAATAGAATCATGCTTGTTGCTGGTCATGGGTAAACCGACGATGAAGTCCATACTTATGTCTTCCCACTTCCATGCTGGAACCTTCAGCGGTTGAAGTGGTCCGGCTTTCCTCATATGGTCGGCTTTAACCTACCGATACGTATCACACTCGGATACGTATTTTGCAATCTCCCTTTTCATCCGTGTCCACCAGAACTTAGATTTCAAGTCCTGGTACATCTTATTGCTTCCCGGATGAATGGAGTATTTGGATAAATGCGCTTCATCCAATATCTTCCTTCGTAATTTCATATTTCGGGGTACCACTATACGGTTGTTAAACCATAGAGTACCCTCTTCATCCTTGCAGAACATTTTCAACTCACCGCTGTCCACTCTCCTCCGGATGTGAGACAGACCTCTGTCTCTCTTCTGAGCCTCTACAATCTCATCTCGGAGTGTAGGAATAAGAGCGAGGTTGAACAGCGATCCATAGGGAACTAAGCGCAGGCTTGGTTCTCCTTATTCATGTGCAGCCATGGCTAAATGGTGAACGTGGGCTTTCCGACTAAGTGCGTCGGCAACCACATTCGCTTTGCCCGGATGGTAATGAATTTCAAGTTCGTAATCCTTGATCAATTCGAGCCATCTTCGCTGCCTCATATTCAGTTCCTTCTGTGTGAAGATGTACTTCAAGCTTTTATGGTCAGTGTAGAGATGTACTAGATTGCCTAGTAGATAATATCTCCACATTTTCAAAGCTAAGACCACCGCAGCTAGTTCAAGGTCGTGCGTCGGGTAATTCTGCTCATGACCTCTGAGTTGTCGGGATCCATACGCGAACACACGTCCTTCTTGCATCAACACACAACCCAAACCGATGCCGGATGCATCACAATAAACATCAAACAGCTTCGTTGTGTCCGGCTGGGCCAAAACTGGAGCTGTAGTGAGATACTTCACTAAAGTTTGAAAAGCTTGTTCACATGAATCGCTCCAATCATATTTGGTGCTTTTATTCAACAGCTCCGTCATAGGTTTAGTGACTTTGGAGAAGTTTGGAATGAATCTCCGGTAATAACCCGCTAAACCTAGGAAACTCCTCACTTCATGAACAGATGTTGGAGATTTCCAATTTAGCACTTGCTCGATTTTACTTGGGTCCACAGTGATGCCTTCCGCTGAAATAATATGCCCAAGAAACGGCACTTTGCTGATCCAAAACTCACATTTACTGAACTTTGCATATAGCTTGTGATCCCTCAAGTGTTAGAGTACAATACGCAAATGTTCAGCATGTTCTTCTTCTAACTTCGAATAGACCAAGATGTCGTCGATGAAAACCACGACGAACTTGTCTAACTCCGGCATGAACACAGAGTTCATGAGATACATAAAGTGAGCCGGAGCATTGGTCAACCCAAAGGACATGACAAGATATTCATAAAGACCATATCTTGTTGAGAACGCCGTCTTAGGTACGTCTTCTATCCGGATTTTTATCTGGTGATACCCGGACCGAAGATCCATCTTGGAGAATACCTTAGCACCCACTAGTTGATCAAATAAAATATCAATGCGCGGTAGTGGATACTTATTCCTGATAGTGACAACATTCAGTGGACGATAACTATGCATAGTCTCAAAGTTTCGTCCTTCTTCACGAAGAGTGCGGAACAGCCCCAAGGTGATGAACTTGGGCGTATAAAACCTTTGTCCATGAGGTCATTAAGCTGCTCCTTCAAGTCTGCTAGATCCTTCGGTGCCATTTTGTATGGTCGCCGAGAAATAGGTGTTGTTCCCGGTGCTAGTTCAATCTTGAACTCTACATCACGTTCGGGCAGCATGCCCGGCAAGTCTTCGGGAAACACATCTGGATATTCACATACCACTGGAATATCCTCAAGTTTAGGAGCTTCAATCTGATGCACTGCTGTAACTTGTTGTGATGGATCCACAAGATTCAATATGTTGCAACCATGTATTGGGGAATTCAGTTGGACAGTCCGGGAGCTAATGTCCAAGATAGCTCCATAATGTGTCAACCATGTCATCCCCAAGATAATATCAATCCTTTGGCCTTTGAGTATGATAAGGCTCGCAGGATAGATGTTTCCACCCAAACATAAAGGTGCCCGAGAGACCATCTCGTCTGTTGATATCTTGCCTCCGGGTGAGCTGATATGAAACGGATGCTTAACTGTGCTAAATGGAAGATTATTCTTCAGCACATAGTCTCTGCTAATAAAATTGTGGGTGGCCCCGGAATCAAACAAAATGAAAGTGGGCTGTTCATGTAATGTGAACATGCCCGCTAAAATTGGTTTGCCTTTAGCAATGTCCTCAATAGCAGTGTAATTAACCCTGCCAGCTTTTGAAAGATTCTTCTTTGAAGGTTCACGGTGCTGATCTGAGCATTGATGAGACGACACATAATTGTGGCTCTGCTCAGCTCCACGACTGTTTCGTGCTGCAGAAAACCTCAGCTCTCTACTAACACGAGGTGGAGATAATTCGTGCGTAGCTGGTTGCGGTAGGGTTGCACGAATAATTTCTGTCCGCTGCTGTTGAGGTGGAGGCTCATAAGTGATCAATTCCAGCCGTGGTTGTGAGAGTTGCACCACTGGCTGAATTTGTTGCCTAACTGGCGAGTAATATCGCACTCGATAGTTCGGACGAACCTCGATATCGCTGTCTGGCCGTATACTTCTTTTCAGCTCCGCTTCACAACGAAGATGCATGTCTTCCTTAATGATAGCGGCATTTACCAACTCATTGTAAATACCGTTATTGAACAAGGTCACTTGCTCCTTAAGTTCGACATTCAAACCTTGGAAGAAATACTCGCACTTCAACGCTTCTGAGTCAACCATATGAGTTGCGTATTGCATCAAGTCTTCAAACTCTTTGAAGTACTCGTACGCACTCCTTTCTCCTTGCTTTAACTCCAGAAAGTCTTGATACTTTGTTCGTAGAATTCCCGAACAAATGTGACGTGCCCGGAAAACATTCCGGAATTCATCCCACGTCACTCGATGACCTTCAGGAAGAGTAGCGATGTACTCCGCCCACCAAGCTCCAGCGGTTCCGTGGAGTTGTTGAGCAGCAAATAAAGTCTTCTGGTACTCATCGCATTCAAGCATATCAAACTTGGCTTCAATACATTGGAGCCAATGAGACGACTCCAACGGTTCTTTCGCTTCCAAGAAAACCGGTGGTTGTCTTGCTAAGAAATCCAGATAAGTGCTTGGCGGGGGATTTTGCTGTAATGTCTCCTGTCGTATGCTTTGTCGCACCAACAGATCCAGAGACTCAGCCATCCTTGCCAAGATTTCCGCCAATCCGGTTGATGATGTCGACACTTCTTGTCGTGGCGAATTACTTCCGCCGTGACTCGACTCACCAACCTCACTTCTGGAATGAGCACGATTCATGCTTCAAGAGTGAGCAATTTACGGTCAAAATTCGAAGTTTAACTCAACTTGAATTGAAAACATTAACCGTAAAAACATCACATATATATTGCAGCACTACACAATCTAACCAGGGTTTCGACAATTCTGATATCTACCAACTTTAACGAGTTTGTCCAAACCCTTAATTCCAACAGTAGGACAAGCTGAAAAATAACTCGAGAACATGTTACAGAGCTTAGAGAAGTCTAAGACATCCCTTTCCACAACAAGTTCCAAACTAAATGGCAATAAGTACTACTCTGTTCAGCATGACCAATAGGTCTTAATCCCAGAATTTGAATGTGAAAATGGCAATTTCATGTCTCAAGTTGAATATCAAAGTTATAGTTAACTTCGATATCTTTCCAACGAGTTTTCATTTGCCTTCATATCTGTTCTGGATCAAAAGTTGTGATATTTCAAAGTTCACAGAAATCTGGAACAATTTTGACAGCACCTCTTTTGAAAGTGGCTGTTTTGTCCGCAAGTTTTCATACAATTAAACTCCAAACCTGGAGAAACTTTGAACTACAAAGTCATATCATATATCACAAGCTTTCCAACGGTGTATTACATGACCCATAGAAATTTTCCTATAGAAAGTTATGGTCGAAATACAGAAATTTCCAGAGAGCAATTTGTGCCTGCCCTGTTTTTGGGCAGTTCACCCTCCTCTGAGAATTTCATCCATTTGGAGGGTGATTCTGATCTGGAGTTCTAATGAAGAGTTGTAGGAGACTTCAATAGATTTCCAGAAATGTATCAGTCACCCCCATTGGTTCAATCAGACAAAAGTTATGTCCTGTTAAAGTTCAGCAAATATTCAGCCGAAAACAGGGGAGGTTATTACTAAGTCTTGGTGAATAAATCTATACTCCCAATTGACTCTTAGTTCAATATAGGAGTTCATTACCCCCTAATGGGATCCTAGACTCCAAATTTACTCCTTTTCTTTTCAAACCTTCTTTTTCATGCAGTTCAAAACACATCACGGTACTACGTTTCCTCGCCAAATTAAAATCCTAACCGGCTTTATACCGGCTTATACGTCTCAAGTGGTGGCACTAAAACGATCCCTCACAAACGTTTTCTACACGACATGTACTAACGTGGTTAAGGTACCTGCAGAAAACCACTCAATAATGATGCACACCTTGGTTTATCATTTCAGGCAGGTCCATATTATAGTAAAAACATACACCCCGTATCATTGCCATACGGGCCGTCCTTGAGTCAAGCCACGTCTCAAGGTACATGATCGGGTTATTCACCACCCGACGGGGGCTCCACACCTTTGCAATAAAGCACACCGGTGGAACAGCGCTTTCGTATGCCTCATAGGACATGAAGAGTCCTAAAGAACACACTTCGTGTTACAAACCACACGATGGGGTCTCCTCCTCTTGCCCCTGGGTTTGCGCACTGGAGGCTAGTGCCATTCATATGTCTCTAAGACATGAAGAGTCTTAGAAAACATATTCACTTCCCGTCCATTGCTGAACGGGACATCCCACCCTACTTTCCTCGTATGGGTGAGCTAACCGAAATTGATCCGCTTTTGGTGGCGTTCCTTACCATTCTTACCTCCACGTAGGCGCGTCGTTACAGAATTGAAATACTAAATGATAACACACTGTTAGCTTGCCACCTTAAGTAACTATGCTAATAATACTCCTTATGTGGGCATACTATACGTTCCTCACTCGTATACCTCTAAGTTTTTGAAAATAGACTCTTTTCATGCGTGCTATTCCCAATGCGGCTATGATACCACGCTTGTGATAGCACGAGAATCGCAGTGGGTGGTGCCGTGCGATGCGGCACCCAACAGCAAGCACGAAAAGAGGAGTAAGAACATAATGGAACCATTTTGTTACTCAACATAAGATCTTTTACAACATAAGTACACACGCAGCGGAAATTAAAATTTGCTGGACAATCTACTCACTCTCGACCCTATCTATGCCGAAGAGAAGTCGTTCAGCTCGTGAACGCTTCCTACTAGCTTCACCAAAGAAAGGCAGCGGCTAGGTTTCCAATGAGTTGAACAAACCGTGAGGTTCATCGTCTCACCGAACAACCCTCTTCATAGCAGGCATCCTGCTACCTGCAAAAACAACTCAGAAGCAACCGTGAGCACTAAGGCTCAACAAGACTTACCCGCCAATCCTAAACATGCAACTCTACATGCAGGGGTAGTAAGACAGTAGGCATAGGAATTTGCAAAATGCATCTTGAATAAACTTGATCCTTATATTCAGATTCTTATAGCCTTCATTTTAGTGGTCCTCACGCCTCACAACATCGGAAGTCCTCAATCAAACAAGAAACGCTTATCCCGATGTTGCTAGCCTAAGGTGGAAATGAAATTTAGTTGGCTCTATATCTACTTCAATCAAGGTTCCAATACAGTGATTAATCCTCAAACAGCAAGTTAAGAGACTTAGTTCCTCTTCTTACTAAGTCACGGCGCAGTGGGCAAGTATGCTCAATCCTCTTCCGCGAGCGATGGTGATTCGAATCAATAACAACCCGGAATACACGACACATACACCCGCCTCGAAAGACTCTCTCAAGAGCTCTTTCTTACGTTGTATGCAGCAACCTTTCACACGACACCACGACATAGAAAAACGCTTCGCGCCGAGCAGGATGGTCCTCTACGCGGACACGTCGAAGTTGCCCGCTAAAGGATTTACATCTCCCGCCTTCTCAACGCCATTCCCACGCGAAGGATGAGTTTCTATATCACGGTCCATCGAGTTACAACGGTTTCATGGGACCCATACCCCACTATATATCCGGTACAGCTCAATCTTGTCCAGCAGGGCCGCATACATACGGTCCTTAACCGACACGGACGGGGCTACAACCAACCTCCACATTTGCCTTACCATCCCGGTCCAGGCCAAATGTGGTCTCAAGCATTGTCACACCCATCGCAGGTCGAGACCAACCTTGAGTGCTCCATCCTACAGGAACATCCCCGTCCCCATCTCATATTCATGAGGGTGCTCTTATCATTTATCTCTCGCGAGTAACTCCATTACTCGAACTTTCTCGCGAGTAGCTTTTTACTACTCGACTTCTACCGAGCTAGCTACAACATTAGCCTAGCATCTACGATGAGGCAAAGCCTACACTAAACCTTCTACTCAGGGATGTAATAGCCATGCAAGTGGGTTTCAATCATCCTAGACATAATGCACAATATCAAGTCTAATAAACATGAGGTGAAGTAAAGCAAAATTTAAAATGGTAACGATATACAAACCGGGGCTTGCCTTGCTCGACGGTTTTGTTAGAAGCTAGGAGTTAGTCTTCCTCTGGGGAATCTGCCAAACTCGTCACGAGATGGAGATCCTCGCTGCAGAGTCGAGTCCTCATCGAACGTCAACGTCACGTGAGCTATTAAGATGATTTATGTACAAGTATTCAAAAGCAATTTAGAAAATGATTCAAAACTGTTGTACCAGTTAACTCACACCTAAAAGGGACAAACAACAGCAAGGTTTCTGTTGTTGTATCTAGAACCCTAGAGAAATGAAAGCTAGGGTGAAAAGAGATACTAGTAATCACCATGTGATTAAGTCCATTATATGAACACTTAAACCTAAAAGATGGTAGCTCAAGTTCCAGAGGTCCAATGAAGCTGAGAATTTAACCACAGCTTCTATGGAAGCTAGTTAGGCAGTGTGCAAAAATTGAGCTCATGAAATGGCTTCATATGAGCACAACAAATCCTTATGTGGTTTTCACTAATCTGCCTTTACCCCCTAGATATTAAGCTTTCCTATGCTGAAAAGTAGACTTTTTGTGAAGTAAAAAATGTCCTGAGTCCATAGGAATTGGTTTTACCATTTTTGGAGTTTCCTACATGGAGATATGGATTTTACAAAGAATGGGGAAAAGCTGAAATTGTCTCTGTTCATTTTCCCATTTTTCAGAGACATAAGGAATGAACACATCCTTTGATCGATCAAATGAGGTCCAATGCCTCTGAAAGTTTTACTGGAGTTCAAGGAATTTTGGAAGAATGTCCTGTCCAAATTTGGGAATTTGCCAATAAAAATAACTCCTGTAAAAAATCATACAAAATTTTACTTAAATGAATTAATGAGCGAAATCCAGGGATTTTCATAAATATTGGGCTGCACCCCTGGATAGTAATCTTTGAGAGGAATCCAACAAAATTTGTTTCACATTTTTTGGACACTCCTACACAAAGTTATGGCTCTCCAAAGTTTGAACTAAAGTGGGAAAATCTGAAAAATGTTTAAATGCTGACAGTGGGTCCCACCTGTCATCCCTAACCTCCAGACTCGCGCCAAACAGGGCAGTGGCGGCCCACTCCGGCGAGGTCTCCGGAAAAGCACTTACCAGCCACCTCCAGACCCCCTGCTGGCCGTCCCCCCCATATTTCCCCACGCTGAACACGTTGGTGAGGTCGCCGGCGGCTGAAACTCGCCGGAAAACCGGGCGCACCGGTCACAGCAAACCCTAGGGCTCCGGCGAGGTCTTGCACGGTGAATTCTCCACCAAATGGTTGGTTCTTGGGCTCTACAGCACCAGGGGATCATGTAGAAGACCTGCATGAGGTCTAAACCAGCTGGAGAGGGCTCTAAACCTATCGGCACCGTTCGCCCGATAGGGTCCAGCGGCATACCCTCTAAAAGAGCTCGGATTGCTCACTCTACACTCAATTTCTTGGTCTAAAATCGATGGAGGAGGTGTGCTAGGCAGTTAACATCCTGTGTGTGAAGTTTGAGACCCAACAAACACGATTTGAGGACGAATTTTACAATTCCTTACCTCAAGGTCCGTTTCTGCCGCCCAGGAGAAAAACTTGAAATCCTCCCTCTGTGATCAATGGCTAGGGCTGAGCTTTGGAGGTGAGCAACTAGACTCGTTGGTGCACAGATGGGGTGGCTTGCTTGGGCGTGATCCCTTCTGGTTTGGGCTGGCCACGGTGATCAGTTCCAGTTTCTTCAGCTTTAGCTCGGGAGCAGTAGAAACTTTGCTGCTTCTAGGCGCCGGTGAGCTCGGGACGGCGGAGGGAAGTTGCCAGCCGGCCAGAGCACTCACAGGCGAAGGTTTTTGCTGTGGAAAGCTGGGGCAAAGGGCGCTTGATTCAGTTGGGCGCATCAGAGGAACAGAGCAGCGGCTGGTTCTGTTCTGCTCGGGAGAAAATCTCACGGGAGCAGACAGAACGAGGAAGAAGAGAGAAATCGACTTCGTGCACTGTCCCATGTGAGGATCAGAACGAGCCCACGAGGGAAGAAGGAGGTGGCGTCGGGAGTGGATTGCCTCGGCTGGGTTCACGCTCTCATCCGAAGACAGAGGCGGTTTGCTGCACCGGGTCTATGACATGTTGGTCCGGCCTCTTTTATTTGATTTCCCCGCTGTGCTTTGAGATTCCCACGCAAACGTTGTCCAAATATCACCTAATTTGGAGGATAGGTCAAAATAATTATGAGGAACTCAAATCTGAAATCAGATTTTGAAATTGAGTTTATTTGGTTCAAAATTCAAATTCAAGTTTGAATTTGAATGTGCCTCATTTAATTCTCGGAATAAATAGTATAAGAAACCTAAAATTCTCCAAATTTGAAACATAGGCTCTTGAATACATGAGAAAAGCATCTATGCTCTCACATATAGGCCTTTGGACAATCTGAATAGGAATCCTTTCAAAAGTATTCAAATTGCATTTAAATTCCCTCCACTCAACTCATAGAGGAGGTGCACATGAGTTAGAGTTTTGGAAATGAAATTCTTTCCCCTAGGTTAACATGTGTTGAACATGAGCTAGAGAAAATTTTTAACTCCCTCACATGTCCATATTTGTGTTCATCATTTCATGTGACACAACTATAGTCTTATATCGCCTTAACTTTGTTTCATAAGTTGGAAATCAAACTTTACAAAATTTAGGGCTGTTACACAACTTTCCCAGCGACAACGATGGTTAACAAAACTAGTAAACTCCTATAAAAGGGTGTCCTGTCAAGTTGACTCAAGCGTACACATTTTCGCAAACAAAACAGTTTCAAAACATGGGATCAATATGGTCAAGGGGCACTTGCCTTGCTCCCGTGGTTCTTGTTGTCCGAGCGTCTCGAAGTCTTGGTGCTGTAGTTCTTCATAGATGGCTTCTTGAAATTGTCGTTCTACTCACGACCACGCACATACAAAATTTACAGCAATCAATCATCATGCACAAACTTTACTCAAGATGCGATGAGTAGATGAATGCAAATCCTATGGTGATGTTTTATTAAACAAGTTTGTACGTGTTCTTGCATGTTTTAATGGGATTTCATGGGGTTTTATGATGAACAAGGGTGTAGAGATCAAGTGTGGACGTGGTGATGATATTGACTCAAGATCTAGATTAATTCCACCGTCAAAAACCGATCAAAACACGATCTGTCCACACGTAAAAGTTTCTGCTCGAAGGGAGCGAAGAAAAAGGATGCGTAGAAACAGCGACAACGTCGTAAGATGGGTAACGAAGACCTACCTCACTTACCTTATGATCGTCGGCTCTTTTCCGGCGACGGCGAGGCGTGACGGGCTCATCGGCGGGCTCACCGGCGACTGAACTCCGGCGAGGGGGGGGTGTGTGTCCAACTCGGCGATTTGGGGCTAGGGCCTCCAAGTCATCGACTTGGGAGGGGGAAAAAGAAAGGGGTTACGGCCAAAAGGGGGTTTTGGGTTCTATTTATAGGGGGGGGGGGAAGAGTCCTACTCCAATTGGAGCTCAAATAAGAGTCCTATTTAATTAGTTTTGGATCTTAACAAACTTATCTTTTCAGTTATGTGCGGAAGCCTTGGAGATTTTATCCCCCCAAATGTGGGGAAAATTTGGGGAAATTGTGTCGGTACCCTCAGTACCGGGTACCCCCGTGCACAGGAGGAAAAACCCGCCTAAGGACCTCGCCCCCTACGCAGGGATGAGCTCTGAAGGCACCACGTGTCCAGCGGGGCCGGGCCTCCCCTCTCCTCAGAGGCGAGCTCCGAGGGCGTCACGTGTCCAGCGGGGCCGGGCCTCCCCTCTCCTCAGTGTTGAGCTCCGAGGGTGCCACGTGTCCAGCCGGGCCGGGCCTCCCCTCTCCTCAGAGGCGAGCTCCGAGGGTGCCACGTGTCCAGCGGGGACGGGCCTCCCCTCTCCTCAGAGGCGAGCTCCGAGGGCGCCACGTGTTCAGCGGGGCCGGACCTCCCTTCTCCTCAGAGGCGAGCTCCTAGGGCGTCACGTGTCCAGCGGGCCGGACCTCTCTTTTCCTCAGAGGCGAGCTCTGAGGGTGCCACGTGTCCAGCGGGGCCGGACCTCCCTTCTCCTCAGAGGCGAGCTCCGAGGGCGCCACGTGTCCAGCAGGCCAGACCTCCCTTCTCCTCAGAGGCGAGCCCCGGGCCTGCCACGTAGCCAGCAGTGCCGGACCTCACCCCCTCCGCAGGAGTGAGCTCCGAGAGCGCCACGTGTCCAGTGTTGCCGGACCTCACCCCCTCCGAAGGGGTGAGCTCCGAGAGCGCTACGTGTCCCGTGGGGCCCGGGAAAGTGTCGACAGCGAACTTTGACAGTTTGGAATTGGCTCATTTCAGATATCTTTTTCCCATTCCCCATCATTTTTATGATTCTTTCTCTATTTCTACTTCTTTTATAATGTTTCTCTATATGAAAAATGTATGCAATGCATGGAAATGAATTTGAGGGTGTTACAAACCTACCCCCCTTAAACTGAATCTCGCCCTCGAGATTCGATGGAGTAGAGAATAGATGAGGGAATTCTGCCTTGAGGTCTTCCTCACGCTCCCATGTAGTTTCGGCTTCCGTGTGATGGCTCCACTGTACCTTGCACCAACGGATCACTTTGTTCCTCGTGACCCTTTCCTTCACGTCCAAAATTTGGACGGGGTGCTCCACATAGGTCAGATCCTCTTGAAGCTCGAGCTCATCCATCGGTACTTGTTCTTCCGGTACTCTTAAGCACTTCTTAAGTTGGGATACGTGAAACTTGTCGTGTACGTCGGAGAGGTGCGTTGGCAGCTCTAGTTGACATGCTACTTCTCCTCGCTTGCCCAAAATCTTAAATGGCCCGATGTAGCGAGGTGCTAATTTGCCCTTGATGTTGAACCGTCGTTGGCCTCGGATAGGTGATACCTTAAGGTACACAAAGTCTCCTACTTCGAAGACCAATCTTCTTCGCCTATTGTCCACATAACCTTTTTGTCGTGACTCAGCAGCCTTCAAATTTTCTCGTATCGTTTGGATTTGCTTTTCGGCGTCTTGCAGCACTTCGGGTCCAAACACTTGGCTCTCTCCGGTCTCATTCGAGAACAGCGGCGTTCTACACCGTCTACCATACAATGCTTCGAAAGGTGACATCTTCAAGCTGGGTTGATAGCCGTTGTTGTATGAGAATCCAGCATACGGCAAGCTTCTATCTCAAATGCGCCCATGTTTCAAGGCGCAAGCTCTCAACATGTCTTCCAAAATTTGATTTGTCCTCTCAGCTTGCGGGTGATAAGCAGAGCTGAAATTCAGCTGTGTACCGATGGCTTCATGCAGCTTCTTCCAGAACCTAGAGGTAAATTGAGAACCCCGATCTGAAACTATCCTCTTCGGAACTCCATGGTGACACACAATTTGCTCCATATACAGCTCGGCTAGTTCTGCGACGCGGTACGTGGTTCTAACAGGAAGGAAATGGGCTGTTTTCATCAATCGGTCCACAATAACCCAAATGGAGTCGTAACCCGACCGAGTACGGGGTAATCCAACAATGAAATCCATGCTGATGTCTTCCCACTTCTACTCAGGTACTTTCAATGGCTGCAACAGTCCAGCGGGTCTTTGATGTTCGGCCTTCACCCGTTGTCACGTGTCGCATAAGGCAACATATTCAGCTATGTCCCGTTTCATACCATCCCACCGATAGCAAGTTTTCAGATCCTTGTACATCTTCGTACAGCCAGGATGTATGGAATAAGGTGAGTCATGTGCCTCCTTTAATATCGTGTCGCGGATGTGCTTCACGTTAGGCACACAAATCCTTTTCCCTAACCAAAGCGTGCCCTTCTCGTCTTCCTTGAAATCCTTTTCTATGTCTTGTCGGATTCTCCTTGATTTCCTTGATTTCCTCATCTATTGCTTGGCTATCTCATATCTCTTGTTACAGCGAAGAGTTGAGTTCTATCACTTCCATCTCGTTCAAGAACCCGAGATGTAACCGTTCGAACTCCTTGCGCAGCTCGGGCGGTAGCTCCCGAACCGTGAGTTGGTGACATGCTCCCTTTCGGCTCAACGCATCAGCTACTACATTGGCCTTTCCGGGGTGATAATTGATTCCAACATCATAATCCTTGATGAGTTCCAACCATCGACATTGCCTCAAATTCAGATCCGTTTGCGTGAATATATACTTGAGGCTTTTGTGATCCGTATAGATTTCACATTGGTGGCCAAGGATATAATGCCTCCAAATCTTCAAGGCATGTACCACGGCTGCAAGTTCCAAGTCATGTGTGGGGTAATTCAGCTCGTGTTTCTTTAGTTGTCTCGACGCATAGGCTACCACTTGTCCATCTTGCATGAGCACACATCCAAGCCCTTGTCTTGATGCGTCACAATATATATCGAAACTCTTGCTCACGTCCGGCAATACCAACACCGGCGCTGTGGTTAGTCTTTTCTTGAGCTCCTCAAAGCTTTCTTGGCACAATTGTGTCCACTGAAATGCTTTTACCTTCATTAGCAATTCAGTCATAGGCTTCGCTATTTTGGAGAAATCCTTGATGAACCATCGGTAGTATCCAGCCATCCCAAGGAAACTCTGAATATCTCTCACTTCCGCGGTTGGTTCCACTTCAGAACATCTCCCACTTTTCCAGGATCAACCGATACTCCTTTCTCGGAGATGATGTCGAATAGGAACGATATATCCTTTAGCCAAAATTGACACTTGCTGAACTTGGCATACAATTGATGCTCTCGTAGTTTCTGCAGTGTCAATCTCAAATGTTCTTCATGTTCTTCCTCGCTTTTTGAATACACCATGATATCATCGATGAAAACCACGATGAAGTTGTCCAAGTACTCCATGAAGACCTTATTCATGAGGTACATAAAATATGCGGGTGCATTCATTAACCCAAAAGACATAACGGTATATTCATACGAACCATACTATGTTCAAAATGCAGTCTTGGGTATGTCGGAGGGCTTAATCTTCAGCTAGAAGTATCCCGATCGAAGATCAACCTTGGAGAAAATTCGGGCACCTTTCATTTGGTCGAATAGGCCCTCTATATGGGGCAGCGGGTATTTATTCTTGATCGTCACCTCATTGAGAGATCTATAATCCACACACATCCTTTGGGTCCCATCCTTCTTGTCTACGAAGAGCACGGGGGCTCCCCACGGTGACGAGCTTGGGTGTATAAAACCCTTTTCTAGCTGCTCCTAAATTTGCTTCTTAAGTTCCACTAGTTCATTAGCGGGCATCCTATATGGCCTTTTCGCTATAGGTGCAGTTCCAGGTACTAAATTAATGGCAAATTCAATGTCCCGGTCAGGTGGCATACCAGGAAGTTCTTCCGGGAACACATCTGAAAATTCTTGAACCACCGGAATGCTTTCCAATGTTGCTTCTTCGACGTGGTTCAATGCTGCCTTCTCGGTTGCCGGTTGGGCTGACTCGAACTCAATACGAGTACCGTGCTCATTTGTCAACTGCACGCTTCTCTCGGCACATTGAATTACTCTGTTGTGCTTGCTTAACCAATCCATTCCAAGTATTATATCAATCCCTTGAGAATCCAAGACAATAAGGTTTGCAAGAAAGTCTATCCCCTTATTTTAAGGTTTACTTTCGAACATACTATATTAGTTCTCATCTCTCCACCGGGAGAATTAACCAACATAGTGTGTTTCATGTGTGATATGGGCAGATTATACTTGGCAACTTTTTTGAATGATATGAAGAATGCGATGCTCCGGAATCAAATTAAACAGTGGCTGGGTTGGAGTTGGCAAGGAACATACTAATCACGACGTCCTCAGCTTGTTGTGCTTCCTCAGCGGAGACATGATTCACGTTGCCACGAGCGTAGTTCTGCTGCCCACGGTTACCTTGATTAGCTCCTCTGTTCGGCCTTGGGTTCTGCTTGGGCGCGTTGCTTGGCTGTCCAAGGCCTTTCTTTGGGCATTGACTTGCAAAGTGTCCTGCCTCTCCGCATGAAAAGCATGCTTTGTTGCCCAAAACAGCAGGAATGTTGGGGCGAGGCTGGTTTTGAGCATAGGCGCCTATGTTGGGACGGGGTGCAGTAGGCAAAGGCATACGAGGTGCTTACATAACAGGATGTTGCTGCGGTGGCTGATTAGGGCGAGGTGGATTTGCAGCTGGGGGCATGAAATGGGGACGTACATTGCTCCCTTGTGGCTGGTATGGCATCTTCCTCTTGCCCTCTTGCTCGATCTCACGGATCTTGCTCTCAACCACTATAGCTTTGTCAACGAGCTTCTGGAAGTTTGCATAATCGTTGTTGAGCAGTTGTACTTGGATCTCATTGTTCAATCCTCTCATGAACAAGTATTGCTTCCTTTGATCTGAATTGACGTCTTCGGGAGCATACCTTGACAGCTGCGTGAACTTGTTGAGGTATTCATTCATGCTCTTCCTTCCTTGGCTGAGACCTTCAAACTCTTGCCTTTTTAGCATCATGACTCCAGCAGGGACGTAATGAGAGCGGAAACTCTCCTTGAATTCAGCCCAAGTGATAGTCTCCTGGTTGACATGAGCATTGCAAAGAGCATCCCACCAGTCAGCGGCTGCTCCCATAAGTTGGTGCGATGCGAAGAGAACTTTCTCCCGATCATCGCACTGAACAATAGCAAGCTTCTTTTCCATGGTTTTCAACCAATCATCAGCCTCCATGGGATCATTAGCTTGTGCAAAAGTAGGCGGTCGAGTCCTCATGAACTCTCCCAACCTGTTGTGAGCCGGTGGTGGTGGCGGCAGTGGTGGTGGGGGTGCAGGAACGGGGTTAGGATTGTAGTTGTTGTTGGCTTGCAGCTGTCCCAAAGTTTGTATCATAGTTTGCATGAGCTGGTTCTGCATGGCCATCAACCGTTCAAGGTTGTTTGCATCAGCCCCGGGGTTAGCATTTTCAGAAACTTCAACATTGCCATCCTCTTGTGGTTCAGGGTGGCCCTAAACGTTCCTCCTTCGACGGCTGGTGTTTTCCCTCACCATCTGTGAGAGACAGTTGAGTAGAATAGAGAATAGGAGTTTAGATTGACCCCCCAACTATATGCATCAAGGGTATGAATTAAATATCTTCTTTCATTAATTTCAGCCTGTATGAGGATGTGAACACATACCAAAGCATCTCACATCTCTCTACTATGTGTGGATGTAGACTTTCGTAGAAGTGCCCCACAACTCACACTAGCACACAAACACAAGCAATCATCACAAAAGTTCCACACACCACTCCTAGTCACGCTACTACGATTTAAATGTTCCTATTACAGCTTATTCAATGGGAATTCTAAACTTAAGCATGTGAACTGGTGCTGTTCCTGCCGTGTGACGGGGGTGGTCCATCGGACACCTCAATGGGGTTAAGTGCACTCCCACGTGGTGGTGAACGAGTACTTGTGCGTGTCATGCTCCGGATCACTGTCATCTATAAATAGGACATGAGAAACTTTTAGAGAAGGAAGAAAATACTTCAAAACTTCAGAAGCTATGAAGCAAGAAAGCAAAAGTGTTGTTGTCCAAAAAAGAGAAAAGAGGGGTTGAAAATAGCACTTTGTGGTGGCTGAATTGAACAGGAATGTGCAGCAGCAAGCAATTTTCGAAAATAGCAGTTTAGAGGGGTGTGCCTATGTGTTTTAGAGTGTCCATTCTACCTAGGCTTGCGTCCTACGGTCAACGTGACTCTGATACCAATCTGGGACACCCAGTTCTGAAAGCAGAACCAAGTTAATGCATATGTGTGCCCAGGATGTTCATCACACATACACATGTAATCCACAAACTGAATTCAGAATATAACCACGAATAAATAGTGTTTAAGTACTTTATTACATCGACTCATTGTCTCACTCATGTATCTCTAACTTATTCTTGCAGCGGAAGTCTCTAAATGACAGCGGAAATAACTAAGTAGCAGCAGGCTCCATCTTCAACTCCACAAGCATGTTGACGGTAGTTCGCACGCCTAGGACTCCAGATGGTCCTCGAAGTACTCTTCTCCTGTTGCTGATGTTTATGTGATAATGCAAGGGTGAGTACATGTTGTACTCAGCAAGTAAGGGAAAAGTATGACATGTATCTTACAACAAGGTAGGAAGATCATTGCAGCAAGCAAATTTTATTTCACAACATGATAAAACAGCAACTATTTCTAAGTGATATTTATCCCAACATGACCAAGTAATTCAGCATCATTTTCTCCATCATAATTCACTATTTATCAAGTCCCAGCCGTTAACCTTTCTCAAGTTCATCTCATACTCATAAACATTCATGACCATCTCATATTCATATAACCGAAGCCAAACTTATTTTCATGACTCAAAACAGTCCCAAAACCAATCCCAATGACCATACCATAACCATACCGAATATCCATCCCAAATTTTCCCTCTAATCATATGAGTTGGCTAGGTGCTTGTGACCGTAAGCACGGCTATCATGATAGTTTTACACTCTGCAGAGGTGGCACCACTTTACCCACATGTTTGTGATTTCGTCACCCGTTGGCGACTGCAAAACCTCCATTATACCAGTACACAACCGTCGGTGTAGGGCCAAGAGATCACAAAATAGCCTTTACAAAGGGGCTACTAGATGTATGGACTCACTGAGGTTTCACCGGCAGGCTCGAATCACCATTCTCCCACCCACGGACCCCCTCTTGTGCCATGCAGTTCCCAGGACAGTCCCTCTCGACTCCCGTTCCCCGCGCCATCTACGGTCCATAACAATCTAGCAACACGCCTAATTAGTCAGCTAAGCCGCACCCATACTTGGCCTTGTGGTGGCACTGTTTTCCTGGCATGTGCTAGCATGAACCGGTCCTTAGATCTACGGAAAGTAAACCACCATCTCATTCAGCAACATCCATGAACCAAGCTTGCCTAGATCTCCCCCGATTCCATGCTCATTAACATCATCAAGTTCTCATCATCATTATTCATATGAGTGCAGTAGCTAACCATGTTTTAATTCAACTTCCCGTATCCCGTGGATTAAGCGAAGCAAAAAGGAAAAACGACCATACCCGACTCATCAACTTTCCCGGCGACAAGGATGGTTAACAAAACTAGTAAACTCCTATAAAAGGGTGTCCCATCAAGTTGACTCAAGCGTACACGTTTTCGCAAACAAAACAGTTTCAAAACATGGGATCAATATGGTCAAGGGGCACTTGCCTTGCTCCCGTGGTTCTTGTTGTCCGAGCGTCTTGAAGTCTTGGTGCTGTAGTTCTTCGTAGATGGCTTCTTGAGATTGTCCTTCTACTCACGACCACGCACATACAAAATTTACAGCAATCAATCATCATGCACAAACTTTACTAAAGATGCGATCGGTAGATGAATGCAAATCCTATGGTGATGTTTTATTAAACAAGTTTGTACGTGTTCTTGCATGTTTTAATGGGATTTCATGGGATTTTATGATGAACAAGGGTGTAGAGATGTGTGGACGTGGTGATGATCTTGACTCAAGATCTAGATCAATTCCACCGTCAAAAACCGATTAAAACACGATCTGTCCACACGTAATAGTTTCTGCTCAAAGGGAGCGAAGAAAATGGATGCGTAGAAACAGCGACGACGTCGTAAGATGGGTAACGAAGACCTACCTCACTTCCCTTATGACCGTCGGCTTTTTTCCGGCGACGGCGAGGCATGATGGGCTCGTCGGCAGGCTCACCGGCGACTGAACTCCGGTGAGGGGGGGTTGTCAAACTCGGCGGGTTGGGGCTAGGGCCTCCAAGTCATTGACTTGGGAGAAAAAAAAAGGGGTTACGGCCAAAAGGGGGTTTCGGGTTCTATTTATAAGGGGGGGGGGGGGGAAGAGTCCTACTCCAATTGGAGCTCAAATAAGAGTCCTATTCAATTTGTTTTGGATCTTAACAAACATATCTTTTCAGTTATGTGCGGCAGCCTTGGATATTTTATCCCCCCAAATGTGGGGAAATTATGGGGAAATTGTGTTGGTACCCTCAGTACCGGGTATCCCCGTGCACAGGAGGAAAAACCCGCCTAAGGACCTCGCCCCCCTCCGCAGGGATGAGCTCCGAAGGCGCCACGTGTCCAGCGGGGCCAGGCCTCCCCTCTCCTCAGAGGCGAGCTCCGAGGGCGCCACGTGTCCAGCGGGGCCAGGCCTCGCCTCTCCTCAGAGGCGAGCTCCGAGGGCACCACATGTTCTAGCGGGACCGGGCCTCCCCTCTCCTCAGAGGCGAGCTCCGAGGGCGCCACGTGTTCAGCGGGGGCCATGCCTCTCCTCTCCTCAGAGGTGAGCTCCGAGGGCGCCATGTGTCCAGCGGGGCCGGGTCTCCCGTCTCCTCAGAGGCGAGCTCCGAGGGCGCCACATGTCCAGTGGGGCCGGACCTCCCTTCTCCTCAAAGGCAAGCTCCTAGGGCACCACATGTCCAGCGGGGCCGGACCTCCCTTCTCCTCAGAGGCGAGCTCCGAGAGTGCCACGTGTCCAGCGGGGCCGGACCTCCCTTCTCCTCAGAGGCTAGCTCCGAGGGCGCCATGTGTCCAGTGGGCCGGGCCTCCCTTCTCCTCAAAGGCGAGCCTCGGGCCTGCCACGTAGCCAGCAGTGCCGGACCTCACCCCCTCCGCAGGGGTGAGCTCCGAGAGCGCCACGTGTCCAGTGTTGCCGGACCTCACCCCCTCCGCAGGGGTGAGCTCTGAGAGCGCTACGTGTCCCGCGGGGCCGGGGAAAGTGTCGACAGCTCACTTCGACAGTTTGGAATTGGCTCATTTAGCTATATTTTTCCCATTCCCCATCATTTTTATAATTCTTTCTCTATTTTGTAAGGGACTCAGTATTGGCACACATTTGAAGTGTTCATCACCACACCACACACCTCATTTGAGGAAAGATGATGAACACAAATGAAGAGCAAGTAACCACCATCAACATGCTCATTAGAGAACAAACTCACACATTGCAAAAGTGGTATTTCCCACATGTGATATAGGTGGGCTGGACATATGAAAACTCCTACACTTTGCTAAGGATGTCCATGCCAAGTTTCACCCAAATTCCAAACCTTTTGAGGTCATTTTGGGTATAGTTAGAAAGAGGGCAGTTTGAAACCATATTCAAATTCAAACTGTTTTTATCCCATGAATTTAAAAGTGGGAGGCATATTCTTATTCAGCACATTTTTGTGAGCTCACACACCAATTTTTACTCCATTTGGAGTTGATCTTGACATGAGCTAAGTGGGGGACATTCAAACTTTGTTTGAATTTCAAACTGAACTTGTGCTGAAATTCATTCAAACCAAACCTCATTTGAACTTTGATCAATTCAAATGGCTCATGGGTGTATAATTTGAATTATCAGGGGTACTATGGGGCTCACTGTTTACAACAGTGATTAGGAGTAAATTTCATAGGTTAAAACTGGAAGTGGGACCCACATGTCAGCCACCACTTCAACTCAAACCGACTGAAATTCTCTCACTCGGTTAACCGAGCCGCCGCTGCGATCGCCAGCGAGGGCAGCCGCCGCGCCAGCAGCTGCTTGCCCACGCGCGGGCGTGAGGTGGTGCAGAGCCTTCTTAAGGCGCCTGCCCCCCCTCCTCGGCCGAGGCATCGCCGTTTCTTCCCCGCAAGAACTCAGCGCCGGCCGAAGTTTTCCGCAGCTCGGGATCGATCGGAGAACGCCGATCACAGCTTCCTCCGTCCCCTCCAGAGCCACGGCAAGGTACTAGAGACCTTCCTCCGTCTTCCCCATTGCTAGAACTCAGTGAAACCGACTGATATCGGCTGTGCCGAAAGATCAATTCGGTGACTTAGAACCGCCGCACCTCGGGCTTCCGTGGACAGCCCAGCCAGGGCGTTGTCACGCCCGAACCAAGGCACCCTTGGACGCGCTGGTGACCGGTACTGCTCACCCCCGAGCCACAGCTCGAGTGGTTGCTCACCGGCGGCGAATATCCAATTTTCCCCTTTCTGTGTGCAGCACGACCCTCGGGTGCGATTCTGTCGAATTCATGCTCTAGAAAGGATTAGAGGGCCTCAATCCGCTCTCACACAAACTAGACACGGTAACGCACAAGTTGCCTTCACCACCCTTGGCCGGAGAACCTCTGTACCCGGCGTAATTCGAGGTTTACCAATGGCGGAGTAAACGGGAGGCATCGGGCGCACGGTGAGGACCTACTTCGGGCCTTTCCCGAGCTGCCTCGAGCTCATGTCGACCTTCCCTGAGGTCCACTGATGCTTCCCGACCGGTTCCTCGAGTAGTTGAGGTGCTAGGGTAGTCAGCCGACATGGCCGAAGTCTTCCCGAGGTGGCGGCTCGTCGCCGACCATGCACCGGCCATTGTCATGAGCAGCTGACCCCGGAATCCTGTTCCCCGAGTGAAAGTAGGCAGGGACGGCCAAAATCGTGAAGTTTGGAGCTGTACAGAAGCCGGCGGCGAGCTCTCCGGCGAGGTCCCTCGGCGGCGGAGCACGGGCGTCGCGAGGTTGAAGAAGGGGGTGGACCCCAGCTGTCAGCGGCCGATATTTTGAATCGGAATCAGGCTGCGGCCGGGATCAGGTGTGCTGGCGCGCAAAATCCTTGTGGGCCGCGGTGTGCTGTCGCCTCGGCGTGCGACGTGTGTCCCCTGGGCCCACGCGCGAGTTTAAACTTTTCCCCGATTTTCAGATTTTCTTCAAACTTCAAATCCTCATAACTTTGGCTAGAAAGCTCCAAATTGAGTGAACCAAATTTTGCTGGATTCATCTTTCTGAGCACTTTCCAGCAAATCAAGTTTCACTTCATGAAAACCCTTGTTTCTCCAGAATTAATTCCTCAAAATGTAAACTGTTAGGAATTTTAATTGGAGAATCCTGGGGAGGAAAATCCTGAAATTTTGCTGGGATGTTCACCAAAATATCCCTGAACTACCATAAAAATTTCAGACCCATTGGATCTCATTTAATCCACCTAATGGTGTGATTAGTGAAACTGTTCCAGAGAAAGTAGAAAATGGTCAGAAACATTTTCAGGATTTTCTCTGAAATTGTTTAGCTCATATCTTTAGTTAGGAACTTCCAAATTAAGTGATACCAACTCCATTAGAACCCTCTGAAAATCTAGTTTTCATAAAGTCATAGTTTGTTCCATGAAAATCCCTAGAACACCCTAAGAGTGCCAATTAAGGGCAAGTACATAATTAATTGTGGAGGGCTCAAATGAGCTTTGCTGCAACTAAAACTTGACCAAGTATCTGTTTAGGTCGTAACCAAGCCACAGTAAAAGTTTCACAGTCATTAGGTCTGTCTAGCAAGGGTTATAGACTTCACAACTTCAAACTCAATACAAATGCATTTAAATTGATACATATATTGCTTCCATCATGTAGTCGCTAAGGTCGAGGAGGAACCCGAAGTCCTAGACTTCGTAACTCCGGAGGAGCAGCTAGCCTACGACCAAGAGCAGAAAGGCAAGCTCCGGTTTGCATTAACCTTTTACAAGTTTTTATTGTTTTGAGCACATACTTGATTACTTTATTCTTTGCATTAGAGTCTTGTTTGGAAATCCAACTGCATAGCCAAGAAAACCACGGGTTGGGTTTAGGATTGCAAACCCCGTTAGCTACTGCAATGCTAAGGTAGAGTAGGATTCGGTACAAGTCGAGTAGTTGGAACTACTCGCGAGCATAGGCTAGAGGCACTCGACTCGGGTAGTGATAGCACATGAAACACATGGCAAGAAAATGAGACCAAGCGGAGGGTAAGGGCAGCAGGACTTTGGGGCCTGTGTGCTGTAGCTCCGCTTGTGTTGATTGAGGACCGAGTCGTGTGCGGGCCTGTTGAACAAGCTAGAACAGTACCGAAGACCTACCGGCTATATGGGAACCGGGAAACTGATGTAACTCGGGTAGCTGGGTATTGAGGCATTGCCCGTCGTTCAGAGGGTAGGTTGAGAGCTTGAGGTGTAAATCGGCTGGCGGCACTGAGATGCGCGTGCAAAGACCTCTTGCTCGGGACGATGGGACCAGTTCAATATTTGGCTGACGGGTGAAAGGTAGTTGCGTACAGCGTCCGTGATGGTTGTTGTAGGCAACATCGAGTACGGGCGTACGTGACGGGTTGTTCAGGTAACCCTGCAGGTGTAGATCGATTATAATTGCCGTCCCTCGCGGTCAGTGAGTACCACTTGTTCACTGTACCGTGACGTAGAAAGAACAGGCTAGTTGTATGTTAAAATGTTGCTGATTGAAAGATGGACATGATTGTTAATGATTTGCTATAGTCTAGAGCTAACTAAAGTTCTTTTCAACTTTGGGCAAAGTACATGAGAGAAATGTGTTTCTTGTTTGATTGCGGCTCTCTCATGTGCCTTAGCGTAAGGTTCTCCACCACCTGTTGCTAAAACATAAAAGTAAGGTTCTACTAAAGTCCTTTGCAAATGATTTTATCTCATGTACCCATCAACCCTCATGTAGAAGTTCCATGTTTAGGTGAGACGGGTCAGACTTGCTGAGCCTTCGTGCTCACTGCTTGTGTTTGAAGCTTTTGCAGGGTTCTATGAGGAAGGGACTCCCGAAGAGGAGACGGAACCCCAGGAGGGGAACCCCGTCGAGTGGGAGTCGTGCACGCCGCAGAGTTAGTGTATGTGTGTGTGCTAGCAAGGACACGTTCAAGGGCAGAACGTGCACTTGATGCTTAGTCTACGCCCGTGAGTGTAGACTGAACTTATTTTTATGTAAACATGTTCATAAACTTGTTTATGTAATAAAATTTCACTTCTGCTTTGTACCTTTGACGTGTGTTATCCGGTGCTGTGCAACGCAAGTACCCCTCAGCGTGATCCTGGCTCGACAAGACCGTGGGGTCGTGTCAGCGTTGGTATCAGACTCGCTTGAGGTTTAACACAGTACAAAGGTCTTCTTTTTCAAAAATCCAGTGAGGAACGAGTTAGTAGCCCGTATAAGGATGTTATTAGCATATATAAAGTGGCATGTTAACCTATTTGTTATGTCGAAAAATCGTGCATCTCGGGACGTTCATGTCTTGGGGGGTGCACGTAAGCGCTGTCCACCAGTGCGCACAAGCTGAAGGGTGGAGCCCCACGGGTGGCAGGTAACCCGACCCGCTTTGATATCCTCTACGACTCTTCATGTCGTTTGGGATATTCGAGCAACGTCTATCCCTGGCGTGCGTGGTGCAATTTGGGAGACCCCGTCACGTGGTCTGAAACGTGAACACGTAGCTCAAGGCGTGGTTGGCTTGAGAACATCCGGGCGAGTGATGACGGCCGGTTGTACTAACTGTATGGATTCCGGGCTCGGTGTGCAGCTGAGTCTGACGATTGCTTGAGTTTCTGCAGGTAGCCTGATCACGAAACGGTAGACGTGTAGCATCCGTGTGCGAGTGACGTTTAGTGCCACTGAATTAACGAAGCCGGCTAAGTCCGGTATAAGTTTTTCTTTGTGAGGACGTAGTACCGACATAATCTGGTGACGCATCGACGTCACACCCAACTAAATGAACAACTTCATTGTTAAAACTTGAAGGTTTTGATCCAAAGTTGTAAAACTTGATGTAACTCCTTCCCCTGAACAAGATATTCAAAGTAACAAGTTTTCAACTTATAGGTTGTTAAGGACAGAGCACTCTGTTTTCAGCTGAATCAAAGCTGAAGTTAATCAGAGGTTAGAGATTGAGTTATTTCGAGGTTGGGTTAATATGATACATTTCTGGAAGGCTTTGGAAGATCTTTACAACTCTTCTGTTGAGGTCCAGAGATGTTTCATCCCTTAACCACTCGAAAAATGCAGTAGAGTTGAAACTGTCCAGAAAACAGGACAGAGTAAAAACTCTCTGTAGACTCTCTGTAAATTAAGCATAACTTCCTGCATAAAAATCCAAAAATAGAAAATGAGGTAGTTATGGAAATCTTATGAGATGGGTTACAACTTTGTAACAGAAAGTTTTGTCAGATTAGGAACAGAATTAACTGGAATTCTTGGATTAAATCAGTACCTAAAGCAGGGTGGTGCTGTCCAATTTTCTCCAGATACTCTGTTAACTTTGACATCTCATAACTTTTGAACCAGGACAGATCTTAGGCCAAGAAAATACTTTCTGGAAAGCTATTGAAGTTAGCTTTAACTTTGATGTTGAGCTCCAGAACTGGTTTTGCTTTAACATGGCCTAAATCATGTTGAACAGAAAACTGGTCAGGGCTGTCATGGGAACAGAAGATCAGCAGTCAAATTTGTTTAAAATTTGAACTGTGTTTCCAAGTTTTATGGGTTCAATGACATGTCTTATGTTATAACTCAATGGTTTACTGTTTAAATAAATATTTGACATTTCTCAAATATATTTTTACAGATGACAGCAGATAAGAAGTTGGAGAACGGGTGGGTGATGTCCCACTGTTCTCACCGTAGCGGCTACCCGGAAGCATTGTGGCAAATGCTCCAATATTTTGGGTACAATCAGATGCCGCAGTACTTCGTCAAGGAAGAAGGCGAAGAGGGGAACAAGACGTGGATGATCCATGTCGAAGTCCCTGCAGGACCTACGCCACCCGGTTGGGTGCCATTCACCGTCACGGTGAGAGGAAGACAACCGGAAGGGATGTGGCAAGTGGCAGCCCGTGACACCATGTCAAGTTTCTGCCAACTACACGTGCAGGCTATGGAAGGCACTCCATACGCGCTCGTTCCGGTGGAGGGACGGGCTCAGCATGTGTGGGAAGAGAGGTACCTGGAGGCAACAGACTCGAGTGGCCCAAGGTACAACCCCGCGGAGGCGAACCTTAGCCTCCAGATGAGGGCGGAAAACGCCGTGATGGACAGCCAAGCTGTTCATACGGAGCATCTCGCCACAAAGCTCAAGGAGAGCACAAGCCGTGGAGATCATTTCGAGAGTGCTCACAGCGCACTCCGCAATGTGCTCCTTCCGACGATCAAGCGACTGAATGAACAACATAATCAGTTGCATCGTCTGAAGAAGGCGAAGAGAAAAAGCCATGTCGACATCGCGGCGTTACAAGAACTGGTACAAAATCTGACCCAGCAGAACGAGGAACTTACTCAAGAGAGGAACGACGCTATTGAGGAAGGGCAAGGCTGGGAAGAAGATTATAACCAGGCTATGGACGAGGTGCATGCTTTGCAGGACCTCGTACCCCCGGTGTTAGGCGTACCGGTGGTCTTGGGTCTTCCAGCAATGGGAGAACCCGGAATGGGAGAAGAGGTGGTAGATCCAGAGCCACCAGCAGAGGTACCGGAGGAGGACAACCCACAGGAGGTCGAGTTCTACTCCGAGTAGGGGGTTACAGTTGCCAAGTAGGGCAGCTAGGGTAGCGTAACCCAACTTTTGTAATCGGTAACATGTCGTGTAGACAGTAGCATATGTATAGGTAGTGACGACATGAGCACGACTTCTCGGAGACCCGAGAATAATGTATCTTGTATAAAGTTTAGGCTTTATCAATATATGTGAATGTTGTGCAAATTAATCATGTGTCACTTCAATACCTACTGTTGCTTATGGAATTTTAAGTAAGACATGTGCTAATTGCTGCGGTTTGAATTTCAGAATGACGCGTACTCGTGCCAACCCTGATGTTGGGGGTACTAGCCAAGGGGGAGAGACCTCCCAACCACCTCCCGAGTGTTGAAATGAATGGCGCTGCCTGCCCTCAAAGGAGCAGATCCTCTCATATTTATAGAAGAAGCAATACATGGCAGGTTACATGCGTGGCTTGTAGCACACGACCAGACAAGGAGACACAGCTCCAAATATAGATGATGCTCTTCTAAGAATAGTTATGCACTTCTATGAATAAATATTCACTTCTATATTTAACACAGACAAGGAGACACAGCTCCAAATATAGATGATGCTCTTCTAAGAATAGTTATGCACTTCTATGAATAAATATTCACTTCTATATTTAACACCCCCCCTCAATCTGGACGGTGTGCAACTAAGTTCAGATTGCGCCTAAGATTGCAGAAGGCAGTGACCGGCAAAGGCTTGGTCATGATGTCGGCTATTTGATCCTTGGAGGAGATAAAGCGAACCTCTAATTGTCGAGATGCCACGCGCTCCCGGACAAAATGATAGTCCACTTCAACATGTTTGGTGCGCCGATGAAATATCGGATTTGCCGATAGATAAGTAGCCCCGATGTTGTCACACCATAAACTTGGCGGTCGATGTTGAGAAATCCCGAGTTCGCGCAGCAATACTTGAATCCATATAACTTCGGCGGTAGCATTAGCAACCGCCTTATACTCGGCCTCCGTACTTGAGCGAGAGACAGTAGGCTGTTTGCGAGAGCTCCAGGAAATGAGATTGCCTCCAAAGAAAATGGTATAACCACCGGTGCTGCGCCTATCATCCGGATTGCCAGCCCAATCCGCGTCTGAAAAAGCACTGAGTAATGAGGACTCAGTTTTTGTGATGCAGAGACCCAAGTATGAAGTGGCATGTAGATAACGCAAGATGCGTTTGACTGCCGCCCAATGAGTAGTTGTTGGCGCCGAAAGAAATTGACAGACACGATTCACACAAAATGAGATATCCGGTCTAGTCAATGAGAGGTATTGGAGAGCGCCAACGACACTCCGATAGCGTGTAGAATCTTCGGTGGAGAGAGGATCACCACTTGCTAACATCAACTTATCCGTAGGGAGCATGGGGGTGGAGACAATATTTGAGGAGGCCATGTTGGTGCGCTTCAAAATATCTTGAATATATTTATGTTGTGTCAATATGAGGCCGGTTGAAGTATGATGCACTTCTATACCAAGAAAGTAACTCAGGGGACCGAGATCTTTTACCGCAAAGTCAGCTTGAAGGTGGGCAAGAAGACGATTTGTAGCCGATGATGAGGAACTGACAATGATAATGTCATCCACATAGATGAGAATATACATCTGAATGCCCCCTTTATTAAAGATAAATAAAGACACATCGGCTTTAGAAGCATAGAAGCCCAACTGTAATAGCTTGCCACTAAGACGTGAAAACCAGGCTCTTGGGGCCTGTTTAAGGCCATATAATGACTTGTCCAGCTTGCAAAGATAAGTAGGATGATCTGAGTCAATAAAACCAGGTGGTTGTTTCATATAAACATCTTCATTGAGATGACCATGAAGAAATGCATTCTGAATATCAATTTGCCGAAGAGACCAACCACGAGAGACAGCAAGAGATAAAAGAACTCGAATAGTAGTAGGTTTGACCACAGGGCTGAATGTATCATCATAGTCAACACCATACTGTTGTTTGAAGCCCTTTGCAACCAGGCGGGCTTTATAGCGATCAATCGAGCCATCAGCCCTACGCTTCAACTTGAATATCCACTTACAATCAATGACATTGAGGCCGGCACGTGGCGGAACGAGATGCCAAGTGTTGTTCTGGAGAAGGGCTTGAAACTCCTCATTCATTGCGGACCTCCAAAGTGGATGAGACTTGGCATTGGTATAACAAGTTGGTTCTTCATCAGAGGTACGGACTGCTGAATATGTCACCGTGCCATCGGTACGGACTTTAGGTTGCTTAATATTGTTGCGGAGACGAGTGCCGTACCGATGAGCGGGAGCTGCTGGCACGTCTGCACCAGATTGGATGGCTGGCGCGGGCCGTACAGGCGAGGGATCCCACGAGGCAGACGGCTCGCGAGGTGAGCCGACAAGTGGCAGCTCAGTCGAAACCTCTGTCGGGTGGTGAGAAGACACGGGCGCGCGCTCATCTGGAGGTGGGTCGCGGGCGCGGGGAGTGGAGGGCGGAGACCCCGAGGCCGCCTGGTCCACACGGGGCATGGAGGCCGTAGCACCTGCGTCAGCAGGGAATGTCGGCGCTGAGCCCGTAAGAGGTTCAGGCGACAGGCGCCTGTGATCTTCGGCATCAGAGAGAGCTGCAGGCACAGGGTTAGCAGGCAACGAATGCACATTGTTAGTGTTCAAACTAAAACTGCTACGATTTGGTTGGGTGGTTGGAATATTTTGTGGTTGTTCAACGTTGGATGAAGGATTAGTGGCAAAGGGAAATTTAGCCTCATCAAAAACAACGTCACGAGAAATATACACGCGACCGGATTCCACGTCAAGGCACTTGTAGCCCTTGTGATGTGAGCTGTACCCAAGAAACACACAAGCCTTGGATCTAAATGAGAGTTTGTGTTGATTATACGGTCTCAAATTGGGCCAACACGCACAACCGAAGATGCGAAGCATATTATAATTGGGTGGGGCTTTGAACAAACGTTCTAGAGGACATAAATTATCAATTACGCGGGTTGGCAATCTGTTGATGAGATAAGCAGCAGTAGCAAACGCTTCATCCCAAAACTTTATAGGCATTGATGCATGAGCTAAGAGGGCAAGCCCGGTTTCAACAATGTGGCGATGTTTGCGTTCGGCCGAGCCATTTTGTTGATGGGTGTGGGGGCAAGATACATGATGAGAAATGCCAAGAGAACGAAAAAATTGATTGTGAAGTTTTTGGTACTCCCCACCCCAATCGGATTGAACACATTTGATTTTAGTATCAAGAAGGCGTTCTACATGAGCTTGGAATTGCAAGAAAATACGCTGAACCTCAGTTCTATCTTGCATCAAGTAAACCCAAGTGAATTTGCTGTAGTCATCAATAAAACTTATGTAATATCTATAACCACCAACAGATTTAGGGGCAGGACCCCAAACATCTGAAAAAATAAGTTCTAAAGGAGATGTAGAACGATGAATAGCATTATTGTAAGGAAGTTGGTGGCTCTTGCCTAATTGACAAGCATTACATATGGTGTGACTCGACTCTTTAGAACATGGGAGATTATTCAAACTTAAGATAGACCTAACAACTTGGGTAGAGGGGTGGCCAAACCGAGCATGCCATTGATCTGTAGACGTCTTGACATGGATGAGGGCTTGTTTGAAGGACTCAATGTCGGAGAGTTTGATGGGATAGAGACCGGATTCACATCTTCCTTCCAGAAGTACTTGCCTCGTTGCTATGTCCTTTATGAGAAAATGATACGGATGAAATTCAAAAAAGACATGGTTATCACGTGCTAATTTATGAACGGAAAGAAGATGTTTGGAAATATGTGGAACGTGAAGAACATTTACTAGTGCAAGGGATCTAGTAGCAGTATTAATTGAACAAGAACCAATATGCATAATTTGCAAACCTGCCCCGTTGCCAACTTGAACGGTTTCACCACCATGATATTGTTCGCGGAGGGCTAGGCGATCTAGATCACTAGTGATGTGATCAGTAGCCCCGGTGTCGGTGTACCAGTTGGGGTCGACCTTGTAAGAAGTAGTGGTAGCAGCAGCGGCAAAGGGTTGTTCCTCCTGATAGGACTCGTCCATGCGGTGCCAACATTTTATCGCCGTGTGGCCCTCACGGCCGCAGATCTGGCACGACGGACGCTTCGGCCTGTCGTAGCTTGGAGCAGATCGACCACCGCGGCCCTGGAACGGTGCAAGCCAACGTCCACGGCCACGGCCAGGCGGTGCACCGCGACCGCGTCCACGCGGCGCTTGTCCCCCGCGGCCAGCGAAGTTGGCTGAGGCGCCAATATTAAGTCGCGTCTCGGTCTGGTTCTGGAGCTGACGAGCCTCGAATGCCAGGAGGTGGGAGTAGACGTCGTCGAGGGAGAGAGCTTCGGTCTTGGTCGTAATAGATGTGACGAACGGATCGTAATCCGATCCGAGACCGGCCAGGAGATATGCAACAACTTCATCATTGCGGAGAGGGGCATCAGCAGCAGCAAGTTCACTGGCGAACCCCTTAATCTTGCGGAAGTAGTCAGCAGCAGACAAATCCCTCTTCTTCGTGGTGGCGAGGTCGATGCGAACTTGGACAGTTCGGGCTCGCACGGCAGAGGAGAACATGCGCTGCAACGTGTCCCAGGCTTCTTTGGCGGTGGAGGCAGACACCACATCAAGAAGTAGCTCCTCGGTCATGGAGGAGAGAAGTCCACTAAGGAGTTGCTGGTCCTGATCATACCACCTGCTGTGAGCCGGATTTGGAACAAGCTCGGCACTTTCGGCAGTGGAAGACGGGACGAGTTTAGGGGGCTCAACAATGGACCCATCGATGAATCCGATCAGTTTGGTACTTCTCAGATATGGGAGGAGTTGCGCGCGCCACAGAATGTAGTTAGTTTTGTTGAGGCGAATGGTAACGGCATGGTGGATAGGGACAAAGGTAGATGACATGGTGCTGTTCATGGCGTCAGAGGTGGTGGCGGGGAAGGAGGAGGAAGAATTGGTGGTGGTCATTGGAAAGAAGAATTATGGCTCTGTTACCATGTTGAAATGAATGGCGCTGCCTGCCCTCAAAGGAGCAGATCCTCTCATATTTATAGAAGAAGCAATACATGGCAGGTTACATGCGTGGCTTGTAGCACACGACCAGACAAGGAGACACAGCTCCAAATATAGATGATGCTCTTCTAAGAATAGTTATGCACTTCTATGAATAAATATTCACTTCTATATTTAACACAGACAAGGAGACACAGCTCCAAATATAGATGATGCTCTTCTAAGAATAGTTATGCACTTCTATGAATAAATATTCACTTCTATATTTAACACCGAGGACTCCTCGGGACAGCAGCAGCAACAACAACAGCAAACACCGCCACCGCCACTGCCAACGGTTACATTGGCCGACATCGTCGCGGCAATGGCGGGTTCACACCAGCAGCACACGGAGTTGCTGCAAACGCTTATCGCCAATACGTCTCGCTCGGAGAGACGTCAAGATCGTGAGGAGCGTCAACAGAGCTCCTACTCCGACTTCCTGGCTACTCATCCCCCGGTATTCTCAAGGGCGGATGAACCTCTTGACGCGGACAACTGGCTCCGCGCCATAGAGATGAAGTTCGGGCTGCTCCAGATAAGCGAGCAGCGCAAGACTCAGTTCGCGGTCCAGCAGCTCCAAGGATCCGCGAGCGCGTGGTGGGCCAACTTCTGTGCTTCACAGCCCACCGACCGAGTCATGACCTGGACGGAGTTCCGGACGGCCTTCAAGGCCTATCATATACCGCCAGGTTTAATGAAGAGGAAGACGCAGGAGTTCCAGCACCTGCAGCAAGGGAGCCAGAACGCGCTGGAATACTCCAGGGCGTTCAACGATCTCGCGCTTTACGCGTCATATCACGCTGATACTGACAAGAAGCGGCGGGACCACTTCTACCAGGGGCTTAACCCGCTCCTGAAGGACAAGTTGGCGATGTTCAATCGCGGAAGCCTCAACGACATCATTGATGCCGCGATTGTTCAGGAGGACTCCGGCAAGGAGTTAGCGGCGGCGGAGCGAAAGCGAAGCGCACCGCAAAGCAGCGGAGAAGGAGGCGGTCCTTCTCAGAAGTTTCGGATGGTGAATCGCCCACCATCAGGTCCACGCTGGCAGCCACCACAGCGGTCGATGCCGTTCCGCAGTCGACCGTACTCTCCACCGGCATTCAGGCCGGCACTGCCAGTACCACCTCCACAACAACAGCAGCAGCGGGCGATGCCGCGTGTGTTTGCACCCCAGCAACGCATGCCGGGCTTTCGTCCCCCGAGCACTACACCAGCAACGGCCACATGTTACAAGTGTGGTCGTCCAGGACACTTCGTGAGCAGTTGCCCGGAGAGGCAAGGCGGCGGAGTGGCACCGCAGTTTCTGGGGAGGAATCAACCCCGGAACCCTACTAATGCGTGGCGGGCAAACCCTAGGCCCGGCACCGTCCACCAACTTGCCATTGAGGACGTGCCGGAGGGCGAGCCAATCCTTGCGGGTATGTTCCAACTCCACCAGCATCCCGCTGTAGTACTGTTTGATTCAGGCGCCACGCATAATTTTATTAGCCAAGCTTTCATTGCTAAACACAGCTTGCCAATACTACCCACCGATAGTCCATATTTAATTTGTTCACCGGGTGGGAAGATTTTAGCAAGTGTAATGGTTTCCAAAGAACCATTATGCTTAGCGGGTAGAGTGTACCCCACGTCTCTCATTATCTTAGAGGGACAGAAGGTCGATGTCATCCTAGGGATGTCGTGGTTAACCCGCCACGGCGCTGTTCTAGACACCGTCCTTCGAGTCGTGCACTTAAACTCAGAGGTGCACGGTTCTCACTCATTATTTCTGGACAGTCCGGAAATAAAACTTCCAAGTGTCTATCAAGCCACAACTATCAGATTGGAAGATATTCCAGTGGTCTGAGAGTTCCCTGACGTATTCCCGGATGATTTACCGGGAATGCCGCCTGATAGAGAGGTGGAGTTCAAGATTGAACTTGCACCGGGAACCATGCCGATATCCCGAAGGCTGTACAAGATGGCGCCCAAGGAGTTGGCTGAACTGAAGACTCAGCTCACGGACCTTCTGGAGAAGGGTTTTATTAGGCCGAGTTCCTCGCCATGGGGCTGTTCGGCATTATTTGTCAAGAAGAAGGATGAGACGTTGTGGCTTTGCGTGGACTATCGTCCATTAAATGCCGTAACCATCAAGAACAAGTACCCGTTGCCATGGATCAACATGTTGTTTGATCAGTTGGTCGAAGCAAAGATCTTTTCCAAAATGGACTTAAGATCCGGGTACCATCAGATTAAGATAAGGACTGAGGACATTCCGATGACGGCTTTCTTGACGAGGTACGGACTTTATGAGTACCTGGTCATGTCTTTCGGCCTCACCAATGCTCCAGCTCACTTCATGTACTTAATGAACTCGGTATTCATGCCGGAGCTGGACAAGTTTGTCGTGGTCTTCATCGACGACATCCTGGTATATTCCAAGTCGAAGGAAGATCACAAGAAGCATCTGCGTAGTCTTGCAACGGCTGCGGGATCACAAGTTATACGCAAAATTCAGCAAATGCGAGTTTTGGATATCGCAAGTGCCTTTCCTCGGGCATATCATCTCAGCGGAGGGTATCGCTGTGGACCCGAGCAAGATCACTGAAGTGCTGAATTGGAAATCCCCGAGAACTGTTCACGAGGTACGGAGTTTCCTCGGACTCGCGGGATATTATCGGAGGTTCATTCCGAACTTCTCAAAGATTGCCAAGCCAATGACAGAGCTGCTGAAGAAGGCTACCAAATATGTTTGGAGTCCAACATGTGAAGCAGCATTCAAGGCTTTAGTCAAGCACCTAACATCAGCACCGGTTTTGGCGCAGCCAGACACAACAAAACCGTTCGATGTGTACTGCGATGCATCCGGCATTGGGCTCGGATGTGTGCTGATGCAAGACCGAAGAGTGGTCGCATATGGATCACGACAGCTTAGAAACCATGAGCAAAATTATCCAACTCGCGACTTGGAGCTCGCTGCCGTGGTACTTGCACTAAAAATGTGGAGGCACTACCTACTCAGTAACCTCGTACATTTATATACCGACCACAAAAGCCTCAAGTACATATTCACTCAGAAGGAGCTGAACATGAGGCAGCGAAGATGGTTAGAATTGATAAAAGATTACGAAATAGAGATCCATTATCATCCGGGCAAGGCAAACGTAGTGGCAGATGCGCTGAGCCGCAAGTCATACGTCAACAATCTGACCATCACACCGTTGGAAGAGAGCGAACCACCACTACATGTAATTCCACACGGAGCTCTCTACAACCTACCTTTGATCCCCACCATCCGTGAAGAGATAGTGGCAGCCCAGAAGAATGACAAGGGCATGTCACATTTGCGGAGACGTGTAGACAGTGGGGAGCTGAAATGTTTCCGGAAGGATGGAGACGGCGTCCTATGGTTCAAGGACCGGATCGTCGTACCCCGTAACCCGGAATTACGGAAGAAATTTTTTGATGAGGCTCACTTATCAAAATTTTCTATTCACCCTGGCAGCAACAAGATGTATCAAGAACTCAGAAGCGAGTTTTGGTGGACACGAATGAAGCGAGAGACTGCAAAATACGTGTCCGAGTGTGATACATGTCGAAGGGTGAAGGCAGACCACATGCGGAAACCGGGACTGCTACAACCACTGGGCATTCCTGCCTGGAAGTGGGAGGACGTGAGCATGGATTTCATCGTCGGTTTACCCACCACCTTGCAGAAACATGATTCTTTGTGGGTGATCATCGATCGGCTCACCAAAGTTGCCCATTTCATACCGGTCAACACAAATTACAACGCCAAGAAGTACGCTGAACTGTACATCTCATGGATCCTATGCTTATACGGTGTACCCCGTACCATCATATCGGACCGGGGCACTTTATTTGTGTCCCGTTTTTGGGAGCAGCTGCACGCTGCCTTGGGGACGAAGCTGATCCGTAGTTCAGCATACCACCCGCAGACGGATGGGCAGACGGAGCGGGTAAATCAGATCCTAGAAGACACGCTACGAGCTTGCGCTATCAACCACGGCAAGAATTGGGATGATCACTTGCCGTTAGCCGAGTTCTCGTACAATAATGGGTACCAAGCCAGCATCAAGATGGCACCTTACGAGGCGCTATACGGTAGGAAGTGCCGCACACTATTGAACTGGTGTGAGTCTGGCGAAAGGGTTACCTTCGGGATTGACCTTGTCAACAACGCGGAAGAAAAGGTTCGACTAATTCAAGCGAACCTAAAAGCCGCTCAATCCCGTCAGAAACAGTATGCGGACCGGAGAAGGCGCCCATTACAATTCGAAGTTGGAGATCATGTATACCTACGGGTGTCTCCAATGAAGGGCGTAAATAGATTTGGGGTGAGAGGAAAGTTAGCACCCCGATTCATCGGTCCATTCCAGATTACCGAAAGATGTGGATCAGTGGCATACCGGCTGAAATTACCAGAAGCACTTTCCGGTGTGCACGACGTCTTTCACATTTCCCAGCTGAGGAAGTGTCTCAAGCTCTCAACTACCGTTCAGCTGGAAGACATTGAAGAACTGCAACCGGATCTCACCTATCGGGAGGAACCGGTGCAGATTATTGATGAAAAGGCCCGAACCACACGCAACCGTACGTTGTGGTTCTACAAGGTTCTATGGAGTAATCACTCCATGGACGAAGCGACATGGGAGAGCGAAGAATTTCTTCGCGCTAACTACCCCGACTTTTTCACGTCGCATATCCGGTAATTTTCTACCGTCCTCTCTCTTATTTTCACCTTATAATCTCGGGACGAGATTCTTTTAAGGGGGGAGGAATGTAAGGGCCTCAGTATTGGCACACATTTGAAGTGTTCATCACCACACCACACACCTCATTTGAGGAAAGATGATGAACACAAATGAAGAGCAAGTAACCACCATCAATATGCTCATTAGAGAACAAACTCACACATTGCAAAAGTGGTATTTCCCACATGTGATATAGGTGGGCTGGACATATGAAAACTCCTACACTTTGCTAAGGATGTCCATGCCAAGTTTCACCCAAATTCCAAACCTTTTTGAGGTCATTTTGGGTATAGTTAGAAAGAGGGCAGTTTGAAACCATATTCAAATTCAAACTGTTTTTATCCCATGAATTTAAAAGTGGGAGGCATATTCTTATTCAGCACATTTTTGTGAGCTCACACACCAATTTTTACTCCATTTGGAGTTGATCTTGACATGAGCTAAGTGGGGGAAATTCAAACTTTGTTTGAATTTCAAACTGAACTTGTGCTGAAATTCATTCAAACCAAACCTCATTTGAACTTTGATCAATTCAAATGGCTCATGGGTGTATAATTTGAATTACCAGGGGTACTATGGGGCTCACTGTTTACAACAGTGATTAGGAGTAAATTTCAGAGGTTAAAACTGGAAGTGGGACCCACATGTCAGACACCACTTCAACTCAGACCGACTGAAATTCTCTCACTCGGTTAACCGAGCCGCCGCTGCGATCGCCACCGAGGGCAGCCGCCGCGCCAGCAGCTGCTTGCCCACGCGCGGGCGTGAGGCGGTGCAGAGCCTTCTTAAGGCGCCTGTCCCCCCTCCTCGGCCGAGGCATCGCCATTTCTTCCCCGCAAGAACTCAGCGCCGGCCGAAGTTTTCCGCAGCTCGGGATCGATCGGAGAACTCCGATCACAGCTTCCTCCGTCCCCTCCAGAGCCACGGCAAGGTACTAGAGACCTTCCTCCGTCTTCCCCATTGCTAGAACTCAGTGAAACCGATTGATATCGGCTGTGCCGAAAGATCAATTCGGTGACTTAGAACCGCCGCACCTCGGGCTTCCGTGGACAGCCCAGCCAGGGCGTTGTCACGCCCGAACCAAGGCACCCTTGGACGCGCTGGTGACCGGTGCTGCTCACCCCCGAGCCACAGCTCGAGTGGTTGCTCACCGGCGGCGAATATCCAATTTTCCCCTTTCTGTGTGCAGCACGACCCTCGGGTGCGATTCTGTCGAATTCATGCTCTAGAAAGGATTAGAGGGCCTCAATCCAATCTCACACAAACTAGACACGGTAACGCACAAGTTGCCTTCACCACCCTTGGCCGGAGAACCTCTGTACCCGGCGTAATTCGAGGTTTACCAATGGCGGAGTAAACGGGAGGCACCGGGCGCACGGTGAGGACCTACGTCGGGCCTTTCCCGAGCTGCCTCGAGCTCATGTCGACCTTCCCTGAGGTCCACTGATGCTTCCCGACCGGTTCCTCGAGTAGTTGAGGTGCTAGGGTAGTCAGCCGACATGGCCGAAGTCTTCCCGAGGTGGCGGCTCGTCGCCGACCATGCACCGGCCATTGTCATGAGCAGCTGACCCCGGAATCCTGTTCCCCGAGTGAAAGTAGGCAGGGACGGCCAAAATCGTGAAGTTTGGATCTGTACAGAAGCCGGCGGCGAGCTCTCCGGCGAGGTCCCTCGGCGGCGGAGCGCGGGCGTCGCGAGGTTGAAGAAGGGGGTGGACCCCAGCTGTCAGCGGCCGATATTTTGAATCGGGATCGGGCTGCGGCCGGGATCGGGTGTGCTGGCGCACAAAATCCTTGTGGGCCGCAGTGTGCTGTCGCCTCGGCGTGCGACGCGTGTCCCCTGGGCCCACGCGCAAGTTTAAACTTTTCCCCGATTTTCAGATTTCCTTCAAACTTCAAATCCTCATAACTTTGGCTAGAAAGCTCCAAATTGAGTGAACCAAATTTTGCTGGATTCAGCTTTCTGAGAACTTTCCAGCAAATCAAGTTTCACTTCATGAAAACCCTTGTTTCTCCAGAATTAATTCCTCAAAGTTTAAACTGTTAGGAATTTTAATTGGAGAATCCTGGGGAGGAAAATCCTGAAATTTTGCTGGGATGTTCACTAAAATATCCCAGAACTACCATAAAAATTTTAGACCCATTGGAGTTCATTTAATCCACCTAATGGTGTGATTAGTGAAACTGTTCCAGAGAAAGTAGAAAATGTTCAGAAACATTTTCAGGATTTTCTCTGAAATTGTTTAGCTCATATCTTTAGTTAGGAACTTCCAAATTAAGTGAGACCAACTCCATTAGAACCCTCTGAAAATCTAGTTTTCAGAAAGTCATAGTTTGTTCCATGAAAATCCATAGAACACCCTAAGAGTGCCAATTAAGGTCAAGTACATAATTAATTGTGGAGGGCTCAAATGAGCTTTGCTGCAACCAAAACTTGACCAAGTCTCTGTTTAGGTTGTAACCAAGCCACAGTAAAAGTTTCACAGTCATTAGGTCTGTCTAGCAAGGGTTATAGACTTCATAACTTCAAACTCAATACAAATGCATTTAAATTGATACATATATTGCTTCTATCATGTAGTCGCTAAGGTCGAGGAGGAACCCGAAGTCCTAGACTTCGTAACTCCGGAGGAGCAGCTAGCCTATGACCAAGAGCAGCAAGGCAAGCTCCGGTTTGCATTAACCTTTTACAAGTTTTTATTGTTTTGAGCACATACTTGATTACTCTATTCTTTGCATTAGAGTCTTGTTTGGAAATCCAACTGCATAGCCAAGAAAACCACGGGTTGGATTTAGGATTGCAAACCCCGTTAGCTACTGCAATGCTAAGGTAGAGTAGGATTCGGTACAAGTTGAGTAGTTGGAACTACTCGCGAGCATAGGCTAGAGGCACTTGACTCGGATAGTGATAGCACATGAAACACATGGCAAGAAAATGAGATCAAGCGGAGGGTAAGGGCAGCAAGACTTTGGGGCCTGTGTGCTGTAGCTCCGCTTGTGTCGATTGAGGACCGAGCCGTGTGCGGGCCTGTTGAACAAGCTAAAACAGTACCGAAGACCTACCGGCTATATGGGAACCGGGAAACTGATGTAACTCGGGTACCTGGGTATTGAGGCATTGCCCGTCGTTCAGAGGGTAGGTTGAGAGCTTGAGGTGTAAATTGGCTGGCGGCACTGAGATGCGCGTGCAGAGACCTCTTGCTCGGGACGATGGGACCGGTTCAATATTTGGCTGACGGGTGAAAGGTAGTTGCGTACGGCGTCCGTGATGGTTGTTGTAGGCAACATCGAGTACGGACGTACGTGACGGGTTGTTCGGGTAACCCTGCAGGTGTAAATCGATTATAATCGCCGTCCCTCGCGGTCAGTGAGTACCACTTGTTCACTATACCGTGACGTAGAAAGAACAGGCTAGTTGTATGTTAAAATGTTGCTGATTGAAAGATGGACATGATTGTTAATGATTTGCTATAGTCTAGAGCTAACTAAAGTTCTTTTCAACTTTGGGCAAAGTACATGAGAGAAATGCGTTTCTTGTTTGATTGCGGCTCCCTCATGTGCCTTAGCGTAAGGTTCTCCACCACCTGTTGCTAAAACTTGAAAGTAAGGTTCCACTAATTAGGCGAGTCCTTTGCAAATGATTTTATCTCATGTACCCATCAACCCTCATGTAGAAGTTCCATGTTTAGGTGAGACGGGTCAGACTTGCTGAGCCTTCGTGCTCACTGCTTGTGTTTGAAGCTTTTGCAGGGTTCTATGAGGAAGGGACTCCCGAAGAGGAGACAGAACCCCAGGAGGGGAACCCTGTCGAGTGGGAGTCGTGCACGCTGCAGAGTTAGTGTATGTGTGTGTGCTAGCAAGGACACGTTCAAGGGCAGAACGTGCACTTGATGCTTAGTCTACGCCCGTGAGTGTAGACTGAACTTATTTTGATGTAAACATGTTCATAAACTTGTTTATGTAATAAAATTTCGCTTCCGCTTTGTACCTTTGACGTGTGTTATCCGGTGCTGTGCAACGCAGTACCCCTCAGCGTGATCGTGGCTCGACAAGACCGTGGGGTCGTGTCATATTTATACTTCTTTTATAATTTTTCTCTATATGAAAAATGTATGCAATGCATGGAAATCAATTTGAGGGTGTTACACCTTACAACGGCTAGGCAACTTACGACGGCTAGCCGTCGTAAGTTATGTGACTTACGACGGTCCCGGGCAGCCGCCGTAAGTAAACTAACTTACGACGGCCATGGGTCCACGGCCATCGTAAGTTAGAGGCCCGTCTTAATTAAGGAATAACTTCTGACGGCCCAAACCCTAAGCTGTCATAAGTAAGCAAACCGTCAAACATTGCACATAACTTACGACATCCCAACTCCGGGGCCAACGTAAGATAGCAGGCCGTTGTAAATTATGGATTATATCCACTGCCCCCGCCCTGGGCTCGGGCTATTCTGCCCGAGCCCGCCCGACTTTGTCCCGCTCCACCCGGCCCTGCCGCCGCCGCCTGACCCCGCGCCGCTCGGCCTCGAGCCCGCCCCGTGCTCGCCGCCACTTCGAGGTAAGTTTTATTAATTAAATAAATTAGTTAGTTAGTTCATCTATTAATTAATTTAGATACTTTATTAATTAGTTTAGCTAATGAGTTAATTTGTTACTTAATTAGGTTACTTAATTTTGGTTTAGTTGATTATTAAGTTAGTTTAGTATTTATTTTATAATTTGGTTACTTGATTATCTTGGAAATTGTTTAGTTCATTAATTAGTTAGTTATTTGGTTAGTTATATTACTTAGTTCATTAATTAGTTTAGTTATTTGATTTTACCCATTGTCGCACTTAAACACAAAAGAGCACCGTCGAAAACCCTGTGGAACAAATTTCTTCGCGTTTCAATCCAGAAGCGTCGTCGGCGCCAGAGCCATGGTCGCCGCCGCCGTCGCCAACTCTGATGCAGTTTAGCGCTCCTTAGGTTTCTGTGAAGCCAACCATTCATGTCCCAAGCATTTTTGTCCAGCCATGTCAAAGAACAAGCTCGTCAGAGTTCCACCGCTGCCCACCGCCGTCGCCGAGTACTCTTCGTCCATTTTTAGCCCAAGTCGGAGTTCCTCATGGTGTAATACCCCATAGAGGCGAACCTTGGCTCATACGCCATTATCGACGGCGTGCCAGTCTCATCTCTGTCTCTCCCTCTCCGTCCAATTCTCTCTCTCTTCCTCCCTCTCTCTCTTTCTCCCCTCTTCTCTCTCTCTTCCTCTCCCTCTTCCTCCCTCCCTCCCTCCCTCCCTCCCTCCCTCTCTCTCTCTCTCTCTGTTTCTCTCTCTCTTTCTCCCCCTCTTCTCTCTCTCCCTCCCTCTCTCTCACTCTCCCCTCTCCATCTCTCTCCATCGCCAAATCCTCCACCAAAGCCCCCCACCCCAACACCACCACCAGAGCTCCCCCTCCCCACCCCCAGTCGGGAGCTTATAGGTTATGGCTTATGTGTTGACATACAATTTTATTTGTGGGAGTAATTAGTTAAGAGATGTATATTCGAATAAAGATCACAAATTGATAAATATGTTGATTAGGGCATGATACATGATAAATTTATGTAGCATGATTAGGGCAGCAGAACCATAAAAAAGCTCATGTGACTAGTTTGAATGTTTCAGCGTTTTGATTGCTTGAGTGTATAATATTGAGATGAAAATAAATAGGCTTCGGGCCGGCTCAGCCTGGCACAACCCATTTATGGCCCGACACAGCCCATTTAGTAGTCAATTATGCGTATAGATGGGTACGGAGGCAAAAGCAACAGTGAGGATAGCAAGCTCCCGCGCATGGACGGCAGCACCCGTAAAGCCGTTGGGCCATTAACGGCGGGACCCGATGGAGCATAACTTAGGACGGCTGACCCACTTCCTTGTAAATCACTGTAAAATGTAGATTAACGTAACCTATACAATATGCATCACCCGTTTTGGACCGGCCCGTCTCACATGCGTTACGCATGTGAGGCGTGTAGGTTCAAAATTGTCCCTTTTTGGACAGCCTGGGAGTGAAGTCGTTGATACTAATGCACAACATTGACGTCATGCATCAAGAGTGTAACATGGGGGAATGTATCATAAGCACATGCATGAACATGACGGGCAAAACAAAAGACAATATAAAGGCTCGAAAGGATCAGGCCGAGCTTTGTAACCGTCCAACTCTTAAGCTCTTTGAAAGTGGTGGTAAACTACGTGCTTCCTTCTGTATTCGACCCAAAGAAAATAAAGAACTCCTTGAATGGTTGAAAAGTTTGAAATTCCCAGATGGTTACGCAGCTAGTCTGAAACGAGTTGTGAATGTGAAAACTAGAAAACTCACTGGGTTGAAGAGTCATGATTATCACATAATCATGGAAAGACTTCTACCTATTCTATTTTGGGGCTATTTTGATGATGCGGTGTGGAAGGTGCTAGCCAAGCTTAGCCACTTCTATAGACAGCTCTGTGCTAAAGAAATCATGATAGAGATGATGAGTAAGTTGGAGAAGGAGATACCGCTATTATTATATAAGATAGAATTTTTTCCTCTAGGCTTGTTCAATCCAAAGCAACATCTCATTGTCCATCTTCCATATGAAGCTAAAGTGGGCGGTCCCGTGCAACATAGGTGGATGTATCATATTGAAAGGGCACTAAGATATCTGAAACCAATGGTTGGTAACAGGGCAAGGGTAGAAGGGTGCATCGCTGAAGCATTTACTCTTAAGAAAATAGGATACTTTTCAAGTGTTTACTTTGCAGAGGAATACAATGTCAATACTTCGGCAATGCGGTATAATACATTTGAGCAACCTCCTTGTACTGATCTCTCCATTTTTGCAACAAGAGGCACTACTGTTGGTAGTTGCACTTCCTACAACTCTACCGTGGAAGAAAGGAATGTTGCTTTCCTCTACATGTATGCTAATATAGATGAGATGTACAAATATTTCGAGTTAGTGTTTGTCCTACATTTATGCTACTCAACATATTTTGTAACACATCTATTCTAAAAAGTTTTCTTTTCGTACAGAGAGTTTCACAAACAAAATTAGACACATAAACATCAACCTACGAGCAAACAAGTAGAAGCAATGCGACGGGATGGAATAAGCAGAAGACCTAACTTCCTATCCTGGTTTCGAGATCATGTAATATTTTCTCGTTAACTTATCAGTATTTACAAAGTATTCTTATAACTTACGAGTATTTACAAAGTTTTCTTCTAACTTCATGGACAATGCATGAAAGATGCCAACGTCCATGAAGGCTTGCGACAACTATCCTATGGATTGGTTAAAGTTGGAAGCTACGGTCGGTATGATGTCAATGGCTTCCGATTCCGTACAACTCAATTTAAATCTCTTCGTCCTCGCGCCGCAACATCTAATACTGGAGTTGTGACGAGGGCAATCAACTCTCAAGGACGTGAAACTAATTACTATTGGATCATTAAAAAAATTCTTGAATTTGCTTCTGTCGGTAATAAGGATGTTCGAGCAGTATTCTTTGACTGTGGTTGGTTTGATAACAATCATAGAATTTGACAAAACCAATTTGGCATGGTGGAAGTCAAACACAAGGAACGGGTACGAGGATACGATTCATTTGTTCTTGCACACCAAGTGGAGCAAGTGTATTATCTATCTTATCCATTCAAAAAAACTCGATGCTTGGTGGGTGGTACATAAGATGAATCCTCGTAAGCGGTTATACACTCCACGAGATGATGGTTACCATGATACTAATGAGGTTGATGAGGTTTACCAAGAAGAAGAGTTGCCAGACTCGTCATCGTCGAGCCTGGTGTAGGACTCGATGACTTAGTTGGAGACGCTCAAGATGTCGAGACTTATGATACGTGAAAATGAAAACAAAAACGAAATCAAGTCGAGACCCTCAGAATAGAAGATCGGTGGTCTGGTTTAAGGAGTAGGGTACATAATCTTGACGTTGATGAATTTTGAAATTGATGAAGTAATGGTTTTTTCACTAACTTAACATGAAAATTTTATATTATATTAGTATATTTATTAATTATTCCTTACATCAGGATGTCTTTGTTAAACGGAAAGGGGAAGGGGGTGAGAGGGTTCCTCACCCAGCCACGGGATTTCATCTTAGGTACATCGTCAGGTGCGAGCAGACGCTCTGAGCTGATGAGGCACCTTCCAGACTTTTCGGACCGAGCTGTGGCCTTTCAGCACACGGAGGTTAATTTCAGTTGCCAATCACTTGCATTTATCAATAACTTTTTCTTATCAATCCTTTACTTTTGTAGTATGACTCAGAGTCAGAGCCAGAGGTTGGGGCGAGCCAACCCTCAGAGCCGGCTAGGCAGCCCTCGGAGCCGGCTACACAGCCCTCAGAGCCGGCGAGCATGGAGCCTTCACGCTCTAGTGGTGACCAACCGTCCAGGTTACTGGACGTGGTGCCGCCAAAGAGGCGACGGACGAGGAGGACCCACTTTTCTGCTCCTCCTCCTGTTCCTCATGAGCGGAACACTGTCGGTACCCTGCAGACCGGGTACCCTCACATAGAGGGTATAATACGGCCTGGGCCCCGTTTCCCTGCTGAGGCGGGCCCTGGCACAGCCACGTGCCCTTGGCCCTTAGGTCAGCCCTAGGGATGCCACGTGCGTTTGAGTTCTAGAGCCAACACGTGTCCGGGGCTCCGGTCTGAGCCTCCCCGCTGAGGTGAGATCTGGAGCTGCCACGTGTCTCTTGGCTCAGAGCCACCTCCCTGTTGAGGACGGCTCCGGAGCTGACACGTGCCCTGGGCTCCGATCCGAGCCTCTCCGCTAAGGTGAGGTCCGGGGCTGCCACCTGTCTCTTGGCTCAGAGCCACCTCCCTGCTCAGGAAGGCTCCAGAGCTGACACGTGCCCTAGGCTCCGGTCCGAGCCTCCTTGCTGAGGTGAGGTCCGCAGCTTCCACGTGTCTCTTGGCTCAGAGCCACCTCCCTACTAAGGAAGGCTCCGGAGCTGACACGTACCCTGGGCTCCGGTCCGAGCCTCCCGTCCGAGGTGAGGTACGGAGCTGCCACGTGTCCCCTAACTCCAAACCCGTCTATAAGAGCTCCAAAGCCGCCACATGCCCCGCGATCCGTCATCGGCCGTGGGTCGACGAAGTCAAGAAGGAAGTGCTTTGTCAAGCGTCGCATTCAAGGCTCGTGCATTCCCAGAAGCATGGCGCACTACACATGCCTCTATCTTCTGCCCGTTTGCCATTACGGTGACAAGACAGGACGACGAGGCATGACAGTGGTACAATGCCGCCCAACGGCATGACGCCGCCCGAGTAGGAAGAGAAGACGCGGTGACAATACGGCGTCTTCATCATCACCTGACACACAGATAGGGGGGCTCAACGCGCCAGGCGGCGGGACTTAACTCCGCCGTCAGCCACTCTACTCAGAGGACGAAGCCCTAGATCATGTATAGGGTTCACATAGCTTTGGGGCCACCTATCTGACCCCAAGACTCATTGTAACCACCCTGGCCTTGGACTATAAAAGGACCGGAGTGACCACCCGACAAGCGGTTTGCATTCCAGATCCCGCAACGCACAAGCACAAGCACGCATAAGCAAGCAATACAACAAGCACTCCAGTGGACGTAGGGTGTTACGCTCCGACGGCCCGAATCACGTAAAACATCAGTGTTCATTCGCTCCCTTGAGCCCAGGTCGCGTAGAGTGCCAAGCCCCCTCCGATCAAAGAACCTCGCAAGCTGCTTCCGAGCAGACCGGGAGGAGTGTCGCAGCTCACACACTCCAACATTTGGTGTGCCAAGAAGGGGGGCTTTCCACGCTCTCCACGTGACCATGGTGAACATAACCTCCCATGGCGAGCCTTCTTGCCCAACTCGCAATCGTCTCCAGACGAGAGACGACGAGGCTACCTCCCGCTCTAGAGCGGGCAGGTCTGGCCAGGCCGGCAACCAGACGACCGGCGTACCAGCGGCACCCCCAGCGCTCAAATCCGACCGAACCAGCGGCAAGACCGCTGGTGCTCCTGTGGCGCCCATGGGCCCAGGTCTGGATGAGTCGGTGACCGTACGGACGGTGTGCCGCCGGTGCTCGCACCGCCAGAGGCTGCTTCCTCTCGGCAGCCCTCTACTCCAACGGTGGCGATAGCCTCACCACAGACGAGCACAGAGAGCGTGCTGGCTGCAGCACATGCTCTGCTCCATAACCCTCCGGGCGAGGGCGCCACCCCGAGCGGCAGAGCAGTAGCGACACAATGTCAACCATCTCGTCGCTGCTGCCATGAATCCTCCCACCTACAGGAGACAGCGGGCTGAACCCTCGCTGGCCCAGTCGCGTACGCCGACGGTGGCCCATGGAACGACGGCCCCACGCACGACGGCCACGGCTGACCTCAGGGTCGAGCTGAACCGTCTTCTCGCAAGTGAAGATGGTCGCAGCACCATGAAGCGGCGCCGAGAGAGGCGTCGCAACCTCGAAGGAGAGTACCGCTCACCGAGCGCTGTACCAGTGGGCCGCACTCCGCCTACCCCTGCCTCTCCGAAGGCAGTAGGGGGCGGCATGGCACTCGCCCTGCACCTTCCTATGGTGGTCTGTCCACCCATGTTTCGGCCCCACTTACCAGAAAAATACGACGGGACAGTCAACCCCGCCGAGTTCCTGCAGATCTACTCCACCTCCATCCTAGCTGCAGGAGGGGATGAGGCCGTTATGGCCAACTACTTTCCTGTGGCCCTGACCGGCACATCCCAGTTGTGGCGGATGAACCTTCCCGCAGGCTCCATCACATCCTGGGAAGAGTTGTGCTGGAGGTTCACAGCAAACTTTGGGAGTTCCTACACGCGCCCCGGCACCGAGCTTGACCTCCATGCCGTGCGTCAGCGTGACGGGAAGACGTTGTGATCCTTCATCCATCGGTTCTCCCAGGTTAGGAAAACCATCCCCTGCATCTCCAACGCCTCTGTTGTCGTCACCTTCTGGCAGGGAGTTCGCGATAAGAAGATGCTCAAGAAGTTGGTCACGCACGACGTGCAAGACGTCTCCGATCTCTTCAGCCTGGCCGACAAATGTGCCAGGGCGGCGGAAGACCGAGACTGGCACTCACGACCATCCTCCACAGCAGGGAGTGCCGGAGAGGCTGCTTCTCTGCGCAGCAGCAAGAAGAACAAGTCCGGAGGCAGGAGCAAGCCTCAAGCCGCGGCACCCACTGCCACCCTAGCAGCGGCCGGTGGGGGCCGAGCCCCGTGCACTGACAAGCGTCCACGACCTTCGTCTGGCAGCGACGATGGTCAATGGTGCCCGGTGCACAACTCCAGCTGCCACGGTGCTAGTGACTGCCGCGAGATCAAGAAGCTTGCGGACCGCTTCCGTGAGCTGCAGCAGCAGCGGCCGCGCCAAGATGGCGCACCCTCACGTCAGCGGGAGGGCAAACAAAAGACCAAACCTGAGGCCAGCGCTGAGCAAGAGATGGAATATCAAGATGCTGCGCGGGCGTTGAAAGCCGTCTATGGCCACTCCGACTCCGAATCCAGCGCCGACAGCGAGCGACGTAAGACGCTCCACGTCTAACCAGACGCCCACCCCCCCTCGTTGTGCGACAAGGGAAACACCCTCTTACACTGGTGTAGGGGATCGAGGCCTCCCTCCCCCCAGAACACACCAAGGGCTCATCCCACGTCCAGACATATGACTAAGCCACGCAGGAACAGATTTCGCGTGAAGAAATTGACCTCGCCGATGAGGCAACGTGGCTAGAGGCTGCTCGAAATGAGCTACACCGCAAAATGCTCTGGCGATATCTGCAATGGTACGGGAAGAGTAGACAGCCCAAGGTAGGGCCACCTGGTGCCTTGACCAATACTTTCTCGAGAAGGGGTGACAAACCCTCCCCCAGCTGGGAGGGTCCCTTCCGAGCAGCACAAGTATGCTGCCCCAGGTGCACCCGCCTAGCCGCAGAGGATGGGTACCTCTACCCAAACCAGGACATAGAACACCTCTGTTAGTTCTATCCTTAACGCAGTGGTAGGGTATTTTTTTTTTCTTTTTCTCTTTCTTTGTAAAGGTGTCATAGTGTCTAGGAACAACGCTTAGAAAAGCTAAGCCCCGAAGGGGTCCTGCTACTCTTGTCATCCGGGGCGGGTCGCTGCCTTCTTGCACAGCCTATTTCCTCCTATCACCCAAATGAAGCTGGAAATAAGAAAAATTTATCCTACCCTGCTTACCTTCTTTACAGTTTATGCTTGCTCATGCATATCAACTGTAAATGGCATGTCCAGAGCCTGTCCTACACACTTGTCCTAGGTCCCGTGGCGCTAGAAGGTCTCCTCGCTGAAAGGTTAACGCCCGCAGGAGGTCCAGGGTGTGTAGCCTGATATGCCTGGTTCTGTACCCCTAGCGTGCACATCCTGCCTCTCCTGTGCTACAACTGGGTACTAGGGGGCTAAAAAGAAACACGCATACGGACAAGAAAAGTAATCGGACCCCGGACATTGCCCCAATACTCTTCGTGCTTTCTTTCCATACCGCTCCGACCGTGTAGTCAGTAACTTTTCCTTGTGCTCGACCGTAGCAAGGGTTGTGCTATCCTTCTACAAACAGGTCTATTTGAGGTACCTGTGGCGTACCCGGTGTTCTGCGGTTGTCTCATTGCTCGAGGGCCCTATGGCGCCGAATGGTCCCTCCCCCGAAAGGCTTACGCCAGTGGGAGGTCCAGGGTGTGTAGCCTGCTATGCCTGGTTCCGTACCCCTAGCGTGCGCACCCTGCCTCTCCAGCGCTACAGCTCGGTAACGGGGAGCCGAACGGCTCATACCCACGAGCAAAGTCTTAACCGTAACCTAGGGGCCTTTGGTTCTTATATTGCCTGGGGGCCTTATTGCGCCGAATGGCCCTCCCCTGAAAGGTGACGGAGATCATTAAGCACTACCGTAGTACGCCAGCGGGAGGTCCAGAGTGTGTAGCCTACCATGCCTGGTCCCGTACACCTAGCGTGCACACCCTGTCTTTCCAGTGCTACTTCCCGGTACCGGGGAATTGAACGGCTCATGACACGACCCCACGGTCTTGTCGAGCCAGGATCACGCTGAGGGGTGCTGCGTTGCACAGCACCGGATAACACACGTCAAAGGTATAAAGCGGAAGCAAAGTTTATATTACATAAAGTGGTTTATGAACATGTTTACATCAAAATAAGTCCAGTCTACACTCATGGGCGTAGACTACGCATCAAGTTCACGTTCATCCCTTGAACGTCCTTTCTAGCACACACGCACACTAACTCTGCGGCGTGCACGACTCCCACTCGACGGGGTTCCCCTCCTGGGGTTCCGTCTCCTCTTCGGGAGCCCCTTCCTCATAGAACCCTGCAAAAGCTTCAAACACAAGCAGTGAGCACGAAGGCTCAGCAAGTCTGACCCGTCTCACCTAAACATGGAACTTCTACATGAGGGGTGATGGGTTACATGAGGTAAAAATCATTTGCAAGGACTCGCCTAATTAGTAGAACCTTACTTTCAAGTTTTAGCAGCAGGTTGTGGAGAACCTTACGCTAAGGCACATGAGAGAGCCACAATCAAACAAGAAACGCATTTATCTCATGTACTTTGCCCAAAGTCAAAAAGAACTTTAGTTAGCTCTAAACTACAGCAAATCATTAGCAATCAAGTCCATCTTTCAATCAGCAACATTTTAACATGCAACTAGCCTGTTCTTTCTACGTCACGGTACAGTGAACAAGTGGTACTCACTGACCGCGAGGGACGGCGATTATAATCGATTTACACCTGCAGGGTTACCCGAACAACCCGTCACGTACGCCCGTACTCGATGTTGCCTACAACAACCATCACGGACACCGTACGCAACTACCTTTCACCCGTCAGCCAAATATTGAACCGGTTCCATCGTCCCGAACAAGAGGTCTCTGCACGTGCATCTCAATGCCGCCAGCCGATTTACACCTCAAGCTCTCAACCTACCCTCTGAACGACGGGCAATGCCTCAATACCCAGCTACCCGAGTTACATCAGTTTCCCGGTTCCCATATAGCCGGTAGGTCTTCGGTACTGTTCTAGCTTGTTCAACAGGCCCGCACACGGCTCGGTCCTCAATCGACACAAGCGGAGCTATAGCACACAGGCCCCAAAGTCCTGCTGCCCTTACTCTCCGCTCGGTCTTATTTTTCTTGCCATGTGTATCATGTGCTATCTCTACCCGAGTCGAGTGCCTCTAGCCTATGCTCGCGAGTAGTTCCAACTACTCGACTTGTACCGAATCCTACACTATCTTAGCATTGCAGTAGCTAACGGGGTTTTCAATCCTAATCCCAACCCATTGTTTTCTTGGCTATGCAATTGGGTTTCCAAACAAGACTCAAATGCAAAGAATAATAGTATTCAAGTATGTGCTCAAAACAATAAAAAGTTGTAAAAAAAATTAATGCAAACCGGAGCTTGCCTTGCTGCTCTTGGCCGTAGGCTATCTGTTCCTCCGGAGTAACGAAGTCTAGGACTTCGGGTTCCTCCTCGACCTTAGCGACTACATGATATAAGAAGTACATGTATTAATTTGAATGCATTTGTATTAAGTTTGAACTTGTGAAGCTTATAAGTCCCACTAGACAGACTCAATGACTGTGAAACTTTTACTGTGGCTTGGTTACAACCTAAATAAATACTTGGTCAAGTTTTAGTTGCAGCAAAGCTCATTTGAGCCCTCCACAATTAATTATGTACTTGACCTTAATTGGCACTCTTAGGGTGTTCTAGGGATTTTCATGGAACAAACTATGACTTTCTGAAAACTAGACTTTCAGTGGGTTCTAATGGAGTTGGTCTCACTTAATTTGAAGGTTCCTAGCTAAATATATGAGCTAAACAATTTCATAGGAAATTCTGAAAATGTTTCTGAACATTTTCTATTTTCTCTGGACCAGTTTCACTAATCACACCATTAGGTGGATCAAATGAGCTCAAATGGATCTGAAATTTTTATGGTAGTTCAGGGATATTTTGGTGAACATTCCAGCAAAATTTCAGTATTTTCCTCCAAAGGATTCTCCAGTCAAAATTCCAAACAGTTTAAATTTTGAGGAATTAATTCTGAAGAAATAAGGATTTTCATGAAGTGAAACTTGATTTGCTGGAAAGTGCTCAGAGAGCTGAATCTAACAAAATTTGGTTCACTCGATTTGGAGCTTTCTAGCCAAAGTTATGAGGATTTGAAGTTTGAAAGAAATCTGAAAATTGGGGGAAAAGTTTAAATCTGCCGGGGCCCGTGGGGGACACGTGTTAGGCGCGGAGGCGACAGCACACTGAGGCTCACAGGGTTTTTGCACGCCAGCACACCAGATCCCGGCCGCAGCCCGATCCTGATTTAAAATATATCCCGCTGACAGCTGGGGTCCACCCCCTTCGTCTACCTCCCGCCGCCCGCGCTCTGCCGCCGGGGGACCTCGTCGGCAGCTTTTGTGGAGCTCCAAACTTCACGATCTTGGCCGCCCCTGCCTACTTTCACTCGGGGAACAGGATTCTGGGGTCAGCTCGTCATGACAACGGCCGGTGCATGGTCGGCGACGAGCCACTGCCTTGGAAAGACTTCGGCCGTGTCGGCTGACTTCCCTAGCACCTCAACTACTTGAGCAACCGGTCGGGGAGCATCAGTGGACCTCAGGGAAGGTCGACATGAGCTTGAAGCAGCTCGGGGGAGGCTTGAAGTAGGTCCTCACCGTGTGCCCGATGCCTCCCGCATACTCCGCCGCAGTAAACTTCGGAATACGCCGGTTACAGAGGTTCTTAGACCAAAAGTTGTGAAGGCAACTTGCGCGCTACCGTGTCTAGTTTGTGTGAGAGCGGATTGAGGCCCTCTAATCCTTTCTAGCGTACGAATTCAACAGAACCGCACTCGAAGGTCGGTCTGTACCCAGAAAGGGGAAAACTGGAAATTCGCCGCCGGTGAGCAAGCACTCGGGCTGTGGCTCGGGGGTGAGCAGCACCGGTCACCAGCGCGTCCAAGGGTGCCTTGGCTCGGGCGTGACAACTCCCTGGTTGGGCTGTCCACGGGAGCCCGAAGTGCGGCGGCGTTAGGTCACTGAATTAAGCTCTTGGTATAGCCGAGATCGACCGGTTTCAGCTGAATTCTAACCACGGGGAAGAAGGAGGAAGGTTCCTAGTACCTTGCCATAGCTCTGGAGGGGACGGGAAGGCTGTGATCGGTGCTCCCGATCGGTTCCAAGCGGCGGAAGGAGTTGTTCCGGCGCTGTGTTCTTGCGGGGGAAGAAATGGCGATAGCTTCGGCCAAGGAGGGGGAAAGAATACCTTAAGAAGGCTCTGAACCGCCTCGTGCCCGCGCGTGTCCAAGCAGCTGCTGGCGCGGCGGCCTCCCCCGGTGGCGATCGCAGCCGCAGCTCGGCGACCCGAGTGGAAAAAGTCTCAGTCGGTTGCTTTGAACCAGTGACTGACATGTGGGTCCCACCCAGGGTTTTAACCTCTAAAATTCACTCCTAATTACTGTTACAAACAGTGAGCCCCAAAATACCCATGGTGATTCAAATTATTCACCCATGAGCCATTTGAATTGATTAGAATTCAAATTGGGTTTGGTTTGAATGAATTTCAGCACATGTTCAGTTTGAAATTCAATTAAAGTTTGAATTTGTCCCACTTAGCTCATGTCAAGATCAACTCCAAATGGAGTGAAAATTGGTGTGTGAGCTCACAAAAATGTGCTGAGTAAGAATATGCCTCCCACTTTTGAATTCATGGGATAAAAACAGTTTGAATTTGAATATGGTTTCAAACTGCCCTCTTTCTAGCTATACCCAAAATGACCTCAAAAAGGTTTTGAATTTGGGTGTAACTTGGCATGGACATCCCTAGAAATGTGTAGGAGTTTTCATATGCCCATCCCCTCTATATCACATGTGGGAAATACCACTTTTGCAATATGTGAGTTTGTTCTCTAATGAGCATGTTGATGGTGGTTACTTGCTCTTCATTTGTGTTCATCAACTTGCTTCAAATGAGGTGTGTGGTGTGGTGATGAACACTTTAAACATGTGTCAAAAACTGAGGCCCTTGCATTCCTCCCCCCTTAAAAGAATCTCGTCCCGAGATTATAAGTGAAGATGAGAGAGAGGACGGTGGAAAATTACCGGATATGCGACGCGAAAAAATTGGGGTAGTTAGCGCGAAGAAATCCTTCGCTCTCCCATGTCGCTTCGTCCATGGAGTGATTACTCCATAGAACCTTGTAGAACCACAACGTGCGGTTGCGTGTGGTTCGGGCCTTTTCATCAATGATTTGAACCGGTTCCTCCTGATAGGTGAGATCCGGTTGCAGTTCTTCAATGTCCTCCAGCTGAACGGTAGTAGATAGCTTGAGACACTTCCTCAGCTGGAAAATGTGAAAGACGTCGTGCACACCAGAAAGTGCTTCTGGTAATTTCAGCCGGTATGCTACCGATCCACATCTTTCGGTAATCTGAAATGGACCGATGAATCGGGGTGCCAACTTTCCTCTCACCCCAAATCTGTTTACACCCTTCATTGGAGACACACGTAGATATACGTGATCCCCCACTTCGAATTGTAATGGGCGTCTTCCCGGTCCGCATATTGTTTCTGCCGGTATTGGGCGGCTTTTAGGTTCGCTTGAATCAATCGAACCTTTTCCTCCGCATTGTTGACAAGGTCAATCCCGAAGGTAACCCTTTCGCCAGACTCACACCAGTTCAATGGTGTGCGGCATTTTCTTCCGTATAGCGCCTCGTAGGGCGCCATCTTTATGCTGGCTTGGTACCCATTGTTGTATGAGAACTCGGCTAACGGCAAGTGATCATCCCAATTTTTGCCGTGGTTGATAGCGCAAGCCCGTAGCATGTCCTCTAAGATCTGATTTACCCGCTCGGTTTGCCCATCCGTCTGCGGGTGGTATGCTGAACTACGGATCAGCTTTGTCCCCAAGGCAGCGTGTAGCTGCTCCCAAAAACGGGACACAAATAAAGTGCTCCGGTCCGATATGATGGTACGAGGTACGCCGTACAAGCATAGGATCCGTGAGATGTACAGTTCAGCGTACTTCTTGGCGTTGTAGTTGGTGTTGACCGGGATGAAATGGGCAACTTTGGTGAGCCGGTCGATGATCACCCACACAGAATCATGCTTCTGAAAAGTGGTAGGTAAACCGACGATGAAGTCCATGGTCACATCCTCCCACTTCCAGGCAGGAATGCCCAGTGGTCGCAGCAGTCCCGGTTTCCGCATATGGTCTGCCTTCACCCTTCGACATGTATCACACTCGTACACGTACTTTGCGATCTCCCGCTTCATCCTTGTCCACCAAAACTTGCTTCTGAGTTCTTGATACATTTTGTTGCTGCCGGGGTGAATAGAAAACTTTGACAAGTGAGCCTCATCAAAGATTTTCTTCCGTAATTCTGGGTTACAGGGTACGACGATACGGTCCTTGAACCATAGGACGCCGTCTCCGTCCTTCCGGAAACATTTCAACTCCCCACTGTCTACACGTCTCCGCAAATGCGACATGCCCTTGTCATGTTTCTGTGCTGCCGCTATCTCTTCATGGATTGTGGCATCAAAGCTAAGTTGTAGAGAGCTCCATGTGGAATCACATGCAGTGGTGGTTCGCTCTCTTTCAATGGTGTGATGGTCAGATTGTTGACGTGTGACTTGCGGCTCAGCGCATCTGCCACTACGTTTGCCTTGCCCGGATGATAATGGATCTCTATTTCGTAATCCTTTATCAATTCTAACCATCTTCGCTGCCTCATGTTCAGCTCCTTCTGAGTGAATATGTACTTGAGGCTCTTGTGGTCGGTATATAAATGTACGAGGTTACCGAGTAGGTAGTGCCTCCACATTTTCAGTGCAAGTACCACGGCAGCGAGCTCCAAATCGTGGGTTAGATAATTCTGCTCATGGTTTCTAAACTGCCGTGATCCATACGTGACCACTCTTTGGTCTTGCATCAGCACACATCCGAACCCAATGCCGGATGCATCGCAGTACACATCGAACGGTTTTGTTGTGTCTGGCTGCGCCAAAACCGGTGCTGATATCAGGTGTTTGACTAAAGCCTTGAATGCCGCTTCACATGCTGGACTCCAAACCTATTTGGCAGTCTTTTTCAGCAGCTCTGTCATAGGCTTGGCAATCTTCGAGAAGTTCAGGATGAACTTCCGATAATGTCCCCCGAGTCCGAGGACACTCCGTACCTCGTGAACAGTTCTCGGGGATTTTCAATGCAGCACTTGTGCGACCTTACTCGGGCCTACAGCGATGCCCTTAGCTGAGATGATATGCCCGAGAAAAAGTACTTTTGCTATCTAGAATTCGCACTTGCTGAATTTCGCGTATAGCTTGTGATCCCGCAGCCTTTGCAAGACTATACACAGGTGCTTCTCGTGTTCTTCCTCCGACTTGGAATAAACCAGCAGGTCATCGATGAAGGCCACGACAAACTTTTCCAGCTCCGGCATGAATACCGAGTTCAGATACATGAAGTGAGCTGGAGCGTTGGTGGAACCAGGAACATAACAAGGTACTCATAAATACTGTACCTCGTCGAAAAGCTGTCTTTAGAATATCCTCAGCCCGCACCTTAATCTGATGGTACCATGATCTTAAATCCGTTGTGGAAAATATATTTGCTTCGACCAACTGATCAAACAATACGTCGATCTGTGGTAACGGGTACTGGTTTTTGATTGCCAGAGTGTTAAGCAGACGAGCACTACACAAAGTCGTAGTGTTTCGTGCTTCCCCTTTGCAAACAATGCTGAATACCCCCAAGGTAATGACTCAGTCGTATAAAACCTTTGCTCATAAGGTTATTTAGCGGTGTCTTCCACTCTGCCCATCCATTGGGTGCCATTTTGTACGGCCTTCGCAAACTCGGTGGTGTTCCCGGCGCAAGTTTCATCTTGAACTCTACGTCCCGTTCGGGCGGTATGCCCGGTAATAATTGGGAAACACCCCTGAAATCTACGTACCACCGGACTGCCCTCTATCTGAACAGTTTCCAAGTGGTTCAATATTGCAATCTGTTGCCGACTGGTGCCCAGAACTAATGTATGAAGACTGTGCCGTGGGGAGTCTGAGCTTAACGGTTTAAAATTGATGTTGTGAACCGCTTCGTGGTAATTCAACCACGATATCCCCAAAATAATGTCGATCTTCAGACCCCAAGAATAAGGAGGGTCGTGGGTTATAGTCTAACCCACAAACAAAGAGGTGCTCGGAAAACAACATCACTTCTTGTAATGCTGCCCCGGCGAAGATATGAGGCATTGCCTCTTTGTAAAAGTGGTTTGGAGCTGATGTTGAGGCACAAAAGATTGACTAACAAAGCTAGGTGTGGCACCTAAGTCCAAGATAATTAATACCGGTAGCCGATTTAGAGAAAACATCTCTGCTAACACGGCTTCTCCTTCTGGAATATCATCACTCAATGTGTAGTGAATGTTGCCCCTTGTCTGCCCTCTTTTCTGCAGATATTGGTACGGTATGAACATTTTTAATATGATGACCCGCACCCTTGAATTCCCTCCAGACAATACCTAGCACAATGATCCATCCGACTACAATTAGAGCACAGATGTCTCTCCGGCCCTTCTCTAACTTGTGGTTGGAAGCTACATACACATAGCTGCAGCGATGGAGTACAAACCACCGTCTGATGCTGCTGCTCTGGAGGTGGTGCAAGTTGTGGTACTTGACCAGCAATCAATCTCTAAGGAGTTAATCGTACAGGGGCCTACATTTTACGGAATGGTGATCGGAACACCAACAGGTGCTTTCGGGGCACATAACTTGTACTAGCCTGCACGATATCACTCATTTCCCTTCTTTGTACAGAACAAACCTTGATGCACTAAATCTAGATTTTGATACAGTTAGAAGCATTTTCATAACTCAAGTTGTATACAAAAGTTAAATTTAACTCCCATATCTTTCCAACTAGTATTCACATGCTTCTATATCACTTCTGGATCAAAAGTTATGAGATGTCAAAATTAACAGAATTTCTGGAGGAAATTGGACAGCACCTCCCTGCTTTAGGTACTGACTTGATCCAAGAATTCCAGTTAATTCTGTTTCTAATCTGACAAAACTTTCTGTTACAAAGTTGTAACCCATCTCATAAGATTTCCAGAACTACCTCATTTTCTATTTTTAGATTTTTATGCAGGAAGTCATGCTCAATTTACAGAGAGTTTACAGAGAGTCTTTACTCTGTCCTGTTTTCTGGACAGTTTCAACTCTACTGCATTTTTCGATTGGTTAAGGGATGAAACACCTCTGGACCTCAACAGAAAAGTTGTAAAGCTCTTACAAAGCTTTCCATAAATGTATCATATGACCCCAACCTCGAAAGAACTCAACCTCTAACCTCTGAATAACTTCAGCCTTAATTCAGCTGAAAACAGAGTGCTCTGTCCTTAACAACCTATAAGTTGAAAACTTGTTAACTTTGAAGATCCTGATTAAGGGAAAGAGTTACCTCAAGTTTTACTACTTTGGATCAAAACCTTCAAGTTTATACAATGAAGTTTTTCATTTAGTGGGGTGTGACGTCGATGCGTCACCAGATTATGTCGGTACTACGTCCTCACAAAGAAAAACCTACACCGGACTTAGCCGGCTTCGTTAGTTCAGTGGCACTAAGCGTCTCTCGCACACGGATGCTACACGTCTACCGTTTCGTGGTTAGACTACCTGCAAATAATTCAAGCAATCGTCAGACTCGGCTGCACACCGAGTCTGGTATCCATACAGTTCGTACACCCGGCCGTCATCACTCGCCCGGATGTTCTCAAGCCAAACACGCCTTGAGTTACGTGTTCACGTTTCAGACCACGTGAAGGGGTCTCCCAAGTTGCACCACGCACGCCAGGGACATACGTTGCTCGAATACCCCAAACGACATAAAGAGTCGTAGAGGATACTAAAGCGGGTCAGGTTACCTGCCACCCGTGGGGCTCCACCCTTCAGCTTGTGCGCACTGGTGGACAGCGCTTACGTGTACCCCCCAAGACATAAACGTCCCGAGATACATGATTTTCCGACATAGACAAATAGGTTAATATGCCACTTTCTATACACTAATAACATCCTTATACGGGCTACTAACTCGTTCCTCACTGGAGTTTTGAAAAAGATGACCTTTGTAGTGCGTTAAACCTCAAGCGAGCTCTGATACCAACGCTGACACGACCCCACGGTCTTGTCGAGCCAGGATCACGCTGAGGGGTGCTGCGTTGCACAGCACCGGATAACACACGTCAAAGGTACAAAGCGGAAGCAAAGTTTATATTACATAAAGTGGTTTATAAACATGTTTACATCAAAATAAGTCCAGTCTACACTCACGGGCGTAGACTACGCATCAAGTTCACGTTTAGCCCTTGAACGTGTCCTTGCTAGCACACACGCACACTAACTCTGCGGCGTGCATGACTCCCACTCGACGGGGTTCCCCTCCTGGGGTTCCGTCTCCTCTTCGGGAGTCCCTTCCTCATAGAACCCTGCAAAAGCTTCAAACACAAGCAGGGAGCATGAAGGCTCAGCAAGTCTGACCCGTCTCACCTAAACATGGAACTTCTACATGAGGGGTGATGGGTTACATGAGGTAAAAATCATTTGCAAGGACTCGCCTAATTAGTAGAACCTTACTTTCAAGTTTTAGCAACAGGTTATGGAGAACCTTACGCTAAGGCACATGAGAGAGCCGCAATCTAACAAGAAACGCATTTCTCTCATGTACTTTGCCCAAAGTCGAAAAGAACTTTAGTTAGCTCTAGACTACAGCAAATCATTAGCAATCAAGTCCATCTTTCAATCAGCAACATTTTAACATGCAACTAGCCTGTTCTTTCTACGTCATGGTACAGTGAACAAGTGGTACTCACTGACCGCGAGGGACGGTGATTATAATCGATTTACACCTGCAGGGTTACCCGAACAACCTGTCACGTATGCCCGTACTCGATGTTGCCTACAACAACCATCACGGACGCCGTACGCAACTACCTTTCACCCGTCAGCCAAATATTGAACCGGTCCCATCGTCCCGAGCAAGAGGTCTCTGCACGCGCATCTCAGTGCCGCCAGCCGATTTACACCTCAAGCTCTCAACCTACCCTCTGAACGACGGGCAATGCCTCAATACCCAGCTACCCGAGTTACATCAGCTTCCCGGTTCCCATATAGCCAGTAGGTCTTCGGTACTGTTCTAGCTTGTTCAACAGGCCCGCACACGGCTCGGTCCTCAATCGACACAAGCGCAGCTATAGCACACAGGCCCTAAAGTCCTGCTGCCCTTACTCTCCGCTCGGTCTCATTTTTCTTGCCATGTGTATCATGTGCTATCTCTACCCTAGTCGAGTGCCTCTAGCCTATGCTCGCGAGTAGTTCCAACTACTCGACTTGTACCGAATCATACACTATCTTATCATTGCAGTAGCTAACGGGGTTTTCAATCCTAATCCCAACCCATGGTTTTCTTGGCTATGCAATTTGGTTTCCAAACAAGACTCAAACGCAAAGAATAATAGTATTCAAGTATGTGCTCAAAAAAATAAAAAGCTGTAAAAAAACTAATGCAAACCGGAGCTTGCCTTGCTGCTCTTGGTCGTAGGCTAGCTGTTCCTCCGGAGTAATGAAGTCTAGGACTTCGGGTTCCTCCTCGACCTTAGCGACTACATGATATAAGAAGTACATGTATTAATTTGAATGCATTTGCATTAAGTTTGAACTTGTGAAGCTTATAAGTCCCACTAGACAGACTCAATGACTGTGAAACTTTTACTGTGGCTTGGTTACAACCTAAATACAGACTTGATCAAGTTTTAGTTGCAGCAAAGCTCATTGGGCCCTCCACAATTAATTATGTACTTGACCTTAATTGGCACTCTTAGGGTGTTCTAGGGATTTTCATGGAACAAACTACGACTTTCTGAAAACTAGATTTTCATAGGGTTCTAATGGATTTGGTCGCACTTAATTTGAAAGTTCCTAGCAAAAGATATGAGCTAAACAATTTCAGAGGAAATTCTGAAAATGTTTCTGAACATTTTCTATTTTCTCTGGACCAGTTTCACTAATCACACCATTAGGTGGACCAAATGAGCTCAAATGGATCTGAAATTTTGATGGTAGTCCACGGATATTTTGGTGAACATTCCAGAAAAATTTCAGGATTTTCCTCCAAAGGATTCTCCAGTTAAAATTCCAAACAGTTTACATTTTGAGGAATTAATTCTGAAGAAATAAGGATTTTCATGAAGTTAAACTTGATTTTCTGGAAAGTGCTCAGAGAGCTGAATCCAACAAAATTTGGTTCACTCGATTTGGAGCTTTCTAGCCAAAGTTATGAGGATTTGAAGTTTGAATGAAATCTGAAAATCGGGGGGAAAGTTTAAATCTGCCGGGGACCGCGGGGACACGTGTTAGGCGCGGAGGTGACATCACACTGAGGCCCACAGGGTTTTTGCGTGCCAGCATAGTAGATCCCTGCCGCAGCCCGATCCCGATTTAAAATATCTCCCGCTGACAGTTGGGGTCCAGCCCCTTCGTCTACCTCCCACCGCCCGCGCTCTGCCGCCGGGGGACCTCGCCGGAGAGCTCGCCGGCAGCTTCTGTGGAGCTCGAAACTTCACGATCTTGGCCGCCCCTGCCTACTTTCACTCGGGGAACAGGATTCTGGGGTCAGCTCGTCATGACAACGGCCGCTGCATGGTCGGCGACTAGCCGCCGCCTTGGAAAGACTTCGGCCGTGTCGGCTGACCCCTAGCACCTCAACTACTTGAGCAACCGGTCGGGGAGCATCAGTGGACCTCAGGGAAGGTCGACATGAGCTTGAAGCAGCTCGGGGGAGGCCCGAAGTAGGTTCTCACCGTGCGCCCGATGCCTCCCGCATATTCCGCCGTCAGTAAACTTCGGAATACGCCGGTTACAGAGGTTCTTAGACCAAAAGTTGTGAAGGCAACTTGTGCGCTACCATGTCTAGTTTGTGTGAGAGCGGATTGAGGCCCTCTAATCCTTTCTAGCGTACGAATTCAACAGAACCGCACTCGAAGGTCGGTCTGTACCCAGAAAGGGGAAAACTGCAAATTCACCGCCGGTGAGCAAGCACTCGGGCTGTGGCTCGGGGGTGAGCGGCACCGGTCACCAGCGCGTCCAAGGGTGCCTTGGCTCGGGCGTGACAATTCCCCGGTTGGGCTGTCCACGGGAGCCTGAAGTGCGGCGGCGTTAGGTCACTGAATTAAGCTCTCGGTATAGCCGAGATCGACCGGTTTCAGCTGAATTCTAACCACGGGGAAGAAGGAGGAAGGTTCCTAGTACCTTGCCGTAGCTATGGAGGGGAAGGGAAGGCTGTGATCGGCGCTCCCGATCGGTTCCAAGCGGCGGAAGGAGTTTTTCTGGCGCTGTGTTCTTGCAGGGGAAGAAATGGCGATAGCTTCGGCCGAGGAGGGGGAAGAACGCGTTAAGAAGGCTCTGAACCGCCTCGTGCCCGCCCGTGGCCAAGCAGCTGCTTGCGCGGCGGCCTCCCCCGGTGGCGATCGCAGCCGCAGCTCGGCGACCCGAGTGGAAAAAGTCTCAGTCGGTTGCTTTGAACCAGTGACTGACATGTGGGTCCCACCCGGGGTTTTAACCTCTGAAATTCACTCCTAATCACTGTTGTAAACAGTGAGCCCCAAAATACCCATGGTGATTCAAATTATTCACCCATGATCCATTTGAATTGATTAGAATTCAAATTGGGTTTGGTTTGAATGAATTTCAGCACATGTTCAGTTTGAAATTCAATTAAAGTTTGAATTTGTCCCACTTAGCTCATGTCAAGATCAACTCCAAATGGAGTGAAAATTGGTGTGTGAGCTCACAAAAATGTGCTGAGTAAGAATATGCCTCCCACTTTTGAATTTATGGGATAAAAACAGTTTGAATTTGAATATGGTTTCAAACTGCCCTCTTTCTAGCTATACCCAAAATGACCTCAAAAAGGTTTTGAATTTGGGTGTAACTTGGCATGGACATCCCTAGCAATGTGTAGGAGTTTTCATATGCCCAGACCCTCTATATCACATGTGAGAAATACCACTTTTGCAATATGTGAGTTTGTTCTCTAATGAGCATGTTGATGGTGGTTACTTGCTCTTCATTTGTGTTCATCAACTTGCTTCAAATGAGGTGTGTGGTGTGGTGATGAACACTTTAAACATGTGTCAAAAACTGAGGCCCTTACAGCTCATACCCCTGGGAAAAGCTTTAACCATAGCCCGGATGACCCACATCGAGTTACCCAAGCCCCGCAGCTCAACTGAGTACCGTAAGCCACAATAAATCTACCAAACAGGGAAGAGTGACCAGAGAGCACGACTACTCCCTCTTTCTGCGATGACTGCAGGTCCGCACAGGTCCTTGGTGTCTCGGACCTCCCAGGGGGCCCGATGCTGGCATCCTGCCTCATCCAGTGGTAGGTGTGCCCCAACACAAGGGCCACACCTACCACGGGCCATCACGGTGAACCACACAGGCAGGACGTCGGACACTGTAGCAGTGAGCAGAAGACTCGGAGCACCAGCCACGACGAGCTGAAGACAAGGGCCGATCATCCCTCGGGTCCTTGCACCGCCGAGGACCTTGAAGGAGTGGTAACCACACTGCTGGAGCGCCCTGGGCCCTTACGCTGCTAAGGACCCAGAGGAACAAGCTCGAGACATCGACAAAGAGCTAACAAAAAGTCTTCAACAACAGCAGAGCCTCGGCATACATAGGAGGATACAAGGCAAGCGGGAGACCTAGGAGCTATCCGCGCTGGAACCTAGCAGCTACAAGTCGGGCGGCCTCCTCCAAGGAAGACTTTGCCGCACCCAACAGCTCTACGCTGTGGCCCTGCACCACAGGTTCCAGGGAGATGTTGGGGTTGCAGCTCTGAAGGCAAGTCAGCACGTGCCCTGTTGCCATCCGGGCCAGAGCTTTGCCCTCGGCCTCCAGATGCTACCCCATGACATTCTCTTGCGTCAGGAGCTCCTCCCCGACTGAGTCCAGGGCAGGGAGCACCTTGCTCACCTCCTGGACCGGCCCTCCGGGGCGCAAGGGGCCGAAGCCGAAGGGTTCTAGAGCCGCCTCCGCACGGACAAGGAAGTCTCATACCTTCTCTACCTCAGCGGCATGAGAAGCCCGGAGATCTTCGACCTCTTTGGAGGAAGAAGCCAGCTCCCCACCGAACTCCTCCTCGCCAGATCCTATTCCCGAGTGGCCAGCTCCTGCTCTCGAGCAACCAGGGCCTGCTCCGTGGTGGCCAGCCACGCAGCCCGCTCGCCCAGGTTAGACTCCCTGGATGCGACAGTGAGCTCCCGGTCCTAGACGCCCTGAAGTCGCTCCTTGAGGCGCCCCTGCTCCTTCTTATGGGAAGCCAGTCGGTCAGAGAGTTCCCTCTCCCTCACCTCCGTCTCCTTCTCCCGGCGAAGGAGCGTCTCCTGGAGCTCCGTCAGGATTGTGAGACGTGCATCGGCGGAGGCATGGAGGCTCTCGGCCTCAACCTGGAGGTTCGCCACATTCTTGTGGAGCTTGGCGACAGCGACCTCCTTCTCCTCCAGCACCTCCTCCCGAGCCTCGAGCTGCTCCACCCAAGCACGGGCCTTTGCCCTGGCAGACTGGACCCGCGCCTTCAGTAGGTTATCCCAGTCTTGGAGGCGCTCCCGCTCAGACCTCAGTTTGGCCCACTCCTGCTCGAGCGCATTCTGCATCTGGTCCAGACTAGAGCGGGCGACCCTTGCAGCCCTGGGGACCAGGATAGCCTCTGGCATTGTCAGGCGAGGTACTGCCTTGACACCCTCCGGCTCTTCACCCACCAGTGGAGTTGCCACCATGGCAACTTGCGAAAGGAGAGGAGGAGGGCTAGCAGCCCGCCCAGCAGCAGCCGCACTGCTACCAGTGGCGTCCGCGCCCGCCGGTTGGCTGGCCTCGGGGGCCCGGGTGCCAACATCCGGAGCTGCCCCAGCAACAGGCTCACGCACTGCTGCCAGTGTTGGAGCTTCGGCAGAAAAGAATCTCCGGCTCCCAGATTGCTGCGGCGGAGGAGGAACAGAGGTGCTCTACTAAGGAGCCCTGCAAAAAGAAGCACCAAGCATCAATTACGCCGTCCAGTGGCCCGGTACACAACCCCACGAGGTTGAGCCGTACCTGGAGGCCTGGAAGTTCCACTCACCCCGAGGCGCGAAGCTTCTTACACGGAGGGCTCGAACGAGCAAACGGACAAGTCTGACTAGTCCAAACGAGCAAACGGACAAGTCTGGACTTGAGGAACCGGACTAGTCCGGATACCAGTCCGGACAAGTCCAGTGTGGGGGTATATAAATCCCCACCCGGATACAGGGCCTCTTTTCCCCCTCTTCCTTTTCACTTGCGTGCACACAAGCACTCCAACCGCCCCAAGGCGATTTTCATCCCACTCCACCAAATCCTTGAGCAAATCATCGGATCTTCAAGTTTGGAGTGCAGGGAACTCTTCCCCATCAATCTCCCCTCGAACCCCTGCAAAATTTCGTGCCTCTCCTTCACTTTCGAGGTAATCTTGACCTAATCCATTTTTTCTTCAAATCCTTGTGAATCCCTTGATTAAAATCAAAAGTATGATGATGAATGACCTAAAGACTACCCCTGCCATGTCATTTTGAAGTATTGCTAGGTAGTTTTTTATTCTGTGCAAGATTTGAAAACTCAGGGTTTGAAACTGTAGAGTCCGGACTAGTCCGGACCCCGATAAAGGACTAGTCCGGACACAGCAGACAAGTTCGAACCTGAGGTAGGACTAGTCCGGCTGCTGACAGTTTGAATTCCTAAATTTAATCTCGCATGATTCTCTTGCATCCTTTGATCCTAGAATCTTACTCCCATCATGTGAATATGTTAGGATGATAAAGGAAACAGAGACTCGCGAGATAAGGAGCAAGAAGAGAGCGGAAGCCGAGTCTTCGGCTTCTCACTACAAACACGTGGTCTCCAAGGTTCCAAGGACCACCGTTGACAAGGGAAAGGGCCGGCTTCCCAGTCACGATGCAGCAGCAGTGACAGAGGTTCGGGTGCAGGGGAACCAATTGGGCCCTTGGTGATGTCGGCGCCAATTCGGGACCCGGATCGCCAAACCCGTTTGAAGGACTACAGCCGGAATGCTACGGATGCCCTGAAAGATCGAGAAGAAGAGACTTACTGTTATGAGAAGATGACCGTCGATCCTAGATTTTGGATGGATTTCCACTGCGATTACTATCACACCGTCTACCTCACAAAGAAGAAGCTAGTTATTGATGTTCAATGGGTCGACTGGGACTATATGGCGCGGAGAGAGAACGCCGTGTTTATGGAAGTTGAGGCAGCCTACGAGTTTCATGGGATTAAGAGGCTTATGGGCATGGAATACCCATAGAACAATGAAGTGATCCTTCAGTTTTACAATACGGTGTATTTCCACCGAGATGGAGGATCAAGGATCACATGGATGACACACAGTGAGCAATACACTGTGTCGTACAAGGATTTTGCGAAGATCCTAGGTCTGCAAGGAACTTTGAGTGCCCCATTCAAAATAAACAATGAGGACTAATTGATGAAGAATGCTTTGAATTTCATGTATGACCAACACTATGCATTCAACCCACCTTCCACGCATGGTATTCTCCCCCTTTTCAATGTGCTCAATCGTTTGCTAAAAAAGACATTGGCTCCCAAGGACGGTGATGCAACAAGCATTAATTTCTACATGAGGAATTTGATGCAATGGCTCAAGGGGGACAAAAAAGTTCAACGTCTTTGACTTTATCTACTTTGATATCCTCGCTACCGCTAACAATCCTTCTTGATCATGTGGATATGCACCCTATATTATGTGCATGATCGAGAAGGTTACAAAGAAGACTTTTGTGAAGAACGTGAGGCATCGGAAGATCCAGACACAGTCGGTTGATCCGTCTCCCGTGCCTTCCGCCACATTGAGGGAGCGGACAGCGGCTGCTCGGGCCACATGAGAGGCAGCATCGATGGCTGCATACTCTTTGCCTCCTACGGGCACCTCCAGCGTGTAAAAGTCCCAAAATGTGTATGAATAAAAACCAAGGTTTGAGTTCATATGTGTGGCAAAGACATGAAAAATGGGGCTTGCTAAAACTTTTCTTCAAGCTAAGTAATACATGGATGACCATCCAAAATGAGGTTCACATTTTTATTTGAAAGTGTTGAACCAATAAGGAGTCAAATACCTCTTCGCATGCAAGTTTAAAAATCAGATTTGAAATTCAAAGTTTTCACTAATGTGGTGGCCAAAAACTTTGAATAAACATGCAGCCATATAGTTGGGAATTAAAGGGAAAGTTTGATCACAAACTTTTCATTTGTAGGGTGGGCTCAAAAAGGAGTTAAAGAGAAGAATTTGCAAACTTCAACCAAATTAAAATTTGGCAAAGCAAATTCAAACTGAATTGGAAGAATTCGAATTCTAGCCCACCTTTTAAACTCAGAATTACGGAAATTGAGAGGATCAGCTTGAGGAGATATTTGGGAGGAAAATGTGGGGTAGGACCCACATGTCATTGAGAGGAGAGTGGAGACTTGCATATGAAGCAAACTGTGGACTTGGCTCTGTTTTCAGTTTCACCGTAGCTTCACCCGCGTGTGCCACCGAGAGGAACCGGCGCCACCTCCTGCTGCCTGCCCCCATGCGCTGACTCCCCGAGGCGGTGCCCTCGTGCTTCTCCCCGTGCTCACGTTCCCTCAGCCGAGCAAAGCCTTGGTTGTTCCCCTCCCCTCGCGAGCGCACGAGCAAAAGCTTCTCTTCACCTCGCTGCTCGGCTCAATCGTAAGAACGGCGAAACAACTGTGCCGTCCCTCCCCTGAGCTGCTAAACATTGCCGCGAGCTCAGCCCCCACCTCCCTGACCTGAAAACAAGCAAGCCTCGGCCTCCCTAGCCCGAGAACAACCACCACAGTGGCGACCTAGTTCAAGAAAGTGATCGGGCACACGTGGACAGCTCGCCACAGCAGTCTTCACGGCCAAGCAAGGGCGGCAACGGGAGCGCACGGCCACGGCACTGCTCTCACCCAAAGTTCAGGCCATGCCGTAAGCTATTGATGGCAAATTTTGAAGTTTTGCTCCGGCGGCCTCATCCTGAGCTTCCGGTACAGTTCCTTAAAATTCCCCTCCTCTGATCCTCCGTAGGTTATCAAATTTTGCACGTAGATTCTGGATTAGCCGGCGATCAAAATTCCTTTAGCATCCATCGCATGAAAATGCCTCAGACTGATGAATTTCGAGCTCTACTGAGGGTGTTCATGGCGGACCCATTCGGTGCACGATGACAACCCACTTGCGGTTGTTTCCGAGCAAGTTTGCGACCATGTCGGTTCTTCCTAAGACCCACTGGTGCTGTAGAGCTCGTCGGCACAGGTTTTGGCGGGCTGGAAACCTCGGGCGATGGCGCCGAACCTCATCAGAGGCTGCCGCATGCCGCCGAGCTAGTTCCGGCTACCGGCAGCCCGAGCACAACCCACAGCCGTGTTCCTCGGTGCCCTAAACCCCCTGGCGGCGAGTCCCAACTCGTGCGGTGGTCGGCAGAAGCGATCCGGCGAGGGGGGATTCGCTCCAGCGAGGTAGCAGCGGCGCGCGCGCGAAATCGGATCGGGAGGTTAAAGAAGGGGTGGGTCCCGGCTGTCAGCAGCTCAAATTTTAAACCTCCGATCGGGTGTGGTTGGGATTCCGTGTGCTGGCGCGCTGAGAAGCTGTGACTCCGGTGTGTCCCAATTCTGATTGGCTTGAATTTAAATAAGCGGGCCCAGTGGGATTTTCTGTAGGAAAACAATTCCAGTGAGGGCTCAAACTTTGGAAATTCATAGATCCTGGTAGAAACCTCCAATTTGCATGATTCTGATTGGGTTGAATTCATCTCTCCGAGTTCTATCCAAATATAAAATCATATTTGTATGAAAGTCAATATTATATTCTGGAGAATTCTTTGAAGTTTTATGAAAAAGAATTATTGAGTGAGCTTGGTTTATCCAAAAATCCCCAATTTTGCCAGAATATTCTTTAGCATATTGTTGAAATTCTAGCAAAATTTCAGCTAATTTGAAGATTATTTGAGTAGGAATTTGCCAAAAACAAAATTGCTGTGTTCTTAAGGGTCCAGAAATATTTTCAGAAAATGTTTCCAACTTATAAAACCTATTCTGGGAAATCCATAGCTCTAAAAATCATAGGAAAATTTAGGCAAGCTCTCTGAGACATAGTTGGAATTTTAGTTCACTTAATTGAGCATGAAAGTGCACATTACTTCAGAATTAATTCCTTTAAGTAGAAATGCTTGAAGAATTGTTCTGGGAGAACTACTCAAGTAAAAGGGCTGAATTTGGACCAGATTACTTTCATGTAACCAAGAACTCACATGTAAATTATCAGCTCAAGTTGAGCCCTGGAACTCCTTGTGCTTGTTCTCCATAAGTCTGTATATGTGGGGATGCATGAAGGACTTTGTGAGAATTATGGAGAACACAATTTGACTCCACCTTAGCTGCAATTTGGTAAGCTAAATACTTAGGTAGTATAGAATCTGCTGTAAAACTTTTGAGGCCATTGGAGTTCTTGTTCTCCAGTGGCCCTCAAATCTTTTCAGCTCATCTATGGTGTTCATTAGAGAAAATAGTTAGTGTATAGCTAAGATAGTAAGATCAAGTAGACCAATTCTGTTTCTTTGCACCATAGAGGCAACCCAAGCCATTCTTGGCTTTTCCACACAACCTCTGTTCCTAAGAACTTCATTCTATAACTTCTTTCCATTACATTCTATAAAACATATGCATATGCATTTCAATAGGAACCACAACGAAGGGGATTCAAAGGAGTGATTCATTGAAGTGGATCAAGCTCCGGAGAATCAAGGGTGGATCAGCAAGGACAATAACTGATTATATACGACTACCCTGCAAAATAGGCAAGCTCCGGTTTGCATTTAACAACTATTAAGTTTTTATTTTGTATTCACCTTTGGTTAAGATTTGAACTGTGCATTAGGTCTAGTGTTTGATACTCCTCTTGCATAGCCAAATGACCCATGGAGTATTGGGTAGGTGTCTTTCACCGTGTAGAACTGCCATGCTTAAGTAAGGTCCGGTAGAAGTCGAGTGGTGAGATGCTACTCGCAGGTTCAGGAACAACAAGGGCATACGTGATTGGTTCAAAAATGAATTAGCAAGTTAAAGTTGAGACCGGAAGGTTGTAGGGGCAGCAGGACATAGGGGCCTGGATGCTATAGACCTGTCCATGTCGGTCAAGGACCGATCCGTATGCGGCCCTGTTGAACAAGTTTGAGTTGTGTACCGGACTCATACTGGCTATATGGGACCCAGTAAACCGATGTACCTCGGGAAGCTGTCGTTGGGACTTTTCGGGTCGCCTCAAGCGGACGGCCGGTGTGCAGTATGTGGGGAACATTCTCATGACATCTCACGTCGGCAGGTGCACCATGAGAGTGGCTACTGTACGGGGTGACTTGATCGATTCGGCAGGGGTGAAACGGGGGAAAGGCTGCCACATACGATGTTAGTGATGGTTGTTGTAGGCAACGTCGAGTACGGGCGTACGTGTCGTGTAGTCCGGGTGTTATTGATTCGAATCACCGTCGGTCGCGGAATGGACCGAGCATACTTGTTCTCACAGTCGTGACGTAGTAAGAACTTGCATGAGAAAGGAACTAATCACATTGGTTTGAAGTTTTATACTAGCGTTGTATTGGATCTTGATGAATAGGCTAGTGCAAACTCGATTCTTTTATGCCATGAGCAATTTACATCGGGGGAAAGCGTTTCTTGTTTGATTGTGGACTCCCGATGTGGCGTGCCCAAGGTTACTTAAAATGCTGCAATTAATACCTGAAAGTAAGGATTCACTTTTAGGTGAGTTTAATTATGCTTATTCCATCCTATTCTAGGTTCATAACCTCACATAGAGTTTCATGTTTAGGGTGACGGTTAAGTCTTGCTGAGCGTTATGCTCATGGATGCTATCCGAGTTGTTTTGCAGGTATCTGACTTCGTGCTTAAGAGAAGGGATGCCGATGAGATTCGGGAATCCGAGTGCTTACTCAAAGAGCATCCTCGCCGCTGTAGACTGTCTTGGTGTTGCTAGTAGGAAACAGTCCGCAGGCTGGACTGTTTCTCTGTTGCTAGTTTAGAAATGAGTCGTGAGAGTTATATTCTTCCGCTGTAGCTTACTTTGATATAATTATTCGTAAAACACTCTTGTACGTTTCCGCAAATTTATTTATGCAATATGATGTGTTTCTTTGACCCGTGTGCTGTTGGGTGCCGCATAACACAGCACCACCCAACGAGGTCCTGTGGTCCCTCACAGCGTGGTATCAGAGCTGTGACAAGTGGTGTCAGAGCCCTGTCATAGTCGATACCAGAGCGGCTGTCTCAGCTGGTATCAGAGCTCTGTTGGGAAATAGCACACGAATTGAGCATCATATTACGTTAAAAACTTAGGATACGGTGAGATAACGGTATTAGGCCCACATAAGGACTACTATTAGCATATGATGAAGATGGCAACCTAACTTATTTGTTATGTCAGAAAATCGTGCATCTCGGGACTGTTTATGTATTGGGGGTGCACGTAAGCGCTGTCCACCAGTGCGCACAAGCTGAAGGGTGGAGCCTCACGGGTGGCAGGTAACCCGACCCGCTTTAGTATCCTCTATGACTCTTCATGTCGTTTAGGGTATTCGAGCAATGCTTTTCCCTGGCGTGCTATGGGCAAGTATCGGAGACCCCATCACGTGGTCAGTAACGTGAACACGTAGCTCAAGGCGTGTTTGGCTTGGGAACACCTGGGCGAGTGATGACGGCTGGGTGTACGAACTGTATGGATACCGGGTTCGGTGTGCAGCCGGGCCTGATGATTGAGTGTGGCTTATGTAGGTGCTAACCACGAGAACCTTAGTGCGTGTAGAACACGTTTGTGAGTGACCGTTTTAGTGCCACCTAATGATACGTATATGCCGGTGTAATCCGGTTAGGTTTTTCTTTGGTGAGGCAACGTAGTACCGTCATATGTCTTACGGTGCATCGTCACCGTACTACACTGGATAGTCTTCTTTCCTATGAAGAAATCATTCATGACTAACTTCCAAACTAAAAATGGATGTTGGAAAGCACATATTAGTTACTGAGATCTTCAAGTTGAACTAAGTTTCAAAGAAGAGGCTTGCTAGGTTTCCATTGATTTCAAAAACAGAGTGCTCTGTTCTGGCAGAAATATTGCTGGAATTTGACAGAGCATAACCCTGAGTAGATTGACCCAATTGAGGTGTATGATACAGTTCTGGAAAGGTTTTTAAGTGCTGTACAACTTTTCTGTAGACCTCCAGAGCAAGATCAGACACCAAATTGGTTGAATGTCCAGTTGAATGCAAACTGTTTAGAAACAGAACAGCTGCAACCTTCTCTGGATGTTCCTGTAAATTAGCCATAACACTCTGTAGAAAAATCTCTAAAGTTCATATGAGACACCGTTGGAAAGTTTATGAAACTTGCAACGATTTTGTAGTTCATAGTTTGTTCAGAATTGTACTACATTTGTATGTAAAACTGTGATGAAAACAGCCACATACAAAGGAGGTGCTGGCAAATTTTATCCAGAAATTCTGTCAACTTTGAACAATCATAACTTTTGTTCCAGAAATGATCTAGGGGCATATGAGTAGTCGTTGAAAATATACTGAAGTTAACTTTAACTTTGGTATTCAACTTGAGTCATGAAAATGCTGGTAACTGGATCGAAATCTGAGTCGAGTACAGAAAGGTCGGTTCTGTACAGAATAGGGGGATTGTTTATGTTGGCTTTAGAAAGAGGTGTAAACATGAAGTTTTGTTATACTCTCATAAAGTTTTAGCATGTTCATGTTTTGCATACTTTCACATACTGCTGAGATAAATTTTGACTCCTTTCAAAAAAATGATTCTTTTGCAGTATGGTGCGTACTCATTCTCCGAGTAGGGCTGAAGGTCCTCGCCGAGACGGTGATGACTCAACTCCACCACGGGCACCACCATCAACGGTATGGGCGGATGTCAAGGCTCAGATGGTCGAGTCAAGTCAAGAGAACACAGGACTACTTCAAGCCTTGGTACAACAGGGCTTACTCCAACAAACACAACAGGTCACTCCACCTCGGAACGCCTATTTGGACTTCTTGGCGACTTAACCGCCAATTTTCACGGAGGCCAACGAACCAGTGGAAGCTGATCAGTGGCTTCGGGTTATGGAGTCCAAGTTTGGAGTGTTTGAGTGCGATGAATATTAGAAGACTTTGTTTGCAGCTCAACAGCTCCATGGAGCCACCGGTAATTGGTGGTTCGCTTATCTCACCACCGTACCGGAGGGCCATCAAGTGGATTGGATGGAATTTCGTGAAGCATTCCGTGCTCGTCACATTCCTATGGGTTTTATCAAGGCCCAGCAGCAAGAATTTAGGAACTTGAAGCAGGGGGACATGAGTGTTCTCGATTATGTCAAACAGTTCAACCTTTTGGCACAATATGCTCCTGCTTATGCGACGAGTGAAGCTGCAAGGTGTGACTACTTATTCTATGGCCTGAGTGCCATATTGAAAGATAAGTTGGCTTTGTTCAATCAAGGCAGTTACACCGAGTTGATCAGTGCTGCCCTGCTGCAAGAACAAGCGAGAAGAGGGACCGGGAGGATGTGCAAGAAGACACACCAGTTGTTCCTCGTAAGTACCGTGTGGTGTATCACACACCATCCGATGAGATATGGCAAGCACCCGTAAGATCAACTCCGTACAGATTTCCTGCTAAAGAATCTTGTCTTGAAGCAACACCTTTGCTGCAGAAACGAATGACACCTGTTGCATCATTGCTGCAACCAAGTACATCAACTTCTCAACCACAAGTCAACGAAGAACCAGGGAAACCCCCGTGTTCTTATTGCCACCGTTCTGGCACTTTAGGAAAGAGTGCCGGGAGAAGTTGTTGAACACCAGACAGCCATCATCATCAGGTGGTATGCCGCCACCTGCTCAAGTCAATATAACAGCATTGCAATCCCGGAGTGTGCAACATCTTGCTATTGAGGATGTCCCGGAGGGAGCACCGGTGTTAGCTGCCATGTTTACTCTCAAAGACAAGCCCTGCTTGTACTTTTTGATTCCGGTGCAACCCACAGTTTCATCAGCAAATCATGCATGGATCAGCACCAATTGTCCACCAATGCTCCCACAACGAGTTTCCTTATACGTTCACCGGGAGGAAATATCTCTGCCAATCAGATTGTGTCCCGAGCAGCTTTGTGTTTGGGCGGAAAATTATACCCAACATCGCTGATTATGTTGGATAGGCAGAAGATAGACATAATATTGGGGATGTCTTGGTTAAATCGTCACGGTGCCATTCTCAATATCGGTAACCGGACTGTCCAGATTGACTCGCCGATTCACGGACAGCACACGCTGTTTTTAGACAGCGAAGACCCAGATATGGTAGAGGCCTACCACACGGAAGTGCTTAAACTTGAAGATATTCCGGTGGTACATGATTATCCCGACGTATTTCCCGATGACTTACCGGGCATGCCGCCCGAACGGGACGTCGAGTTGAAGATTAAACTGGGGCCGGGAACCACTTCTATCTCAAGAAGGCCTTACAAGATGGCACCTAACGAGCTAGCGGAGTTGAAAGAGCAACTGAATGAACTCATGAGCAAGGGTTTCATACGGCCAAGTTCTTCACCTTGGGGTTGCTCAGCGCTGTTCGTTAAGAAGAAGGACGAAACACTACGGCTATGTGTTGATTATCGTCCCCTAAATGCTGTCACGATAAAGAACAAGTAACCTTTGCCTCGCATCGACATCTTGTTCGATCAACTTGTGGGTGCAAAGGTATTTTCGAAGATGGACCTTCGGTCGGGGTATCATCAAATCAAGATCCGACCGAAGGACATACCGAAGACAGCTTTCTCGATGAGATACGGACTCTATGAGTACCTCATCATGTCATTTGGATTAACCAACGCTCCGGCACACTTCATGTACTTGATGAATTCGGTGTTCATGCCAGAGTTAGACAAGTTCGTCGTGATATTCATCGACGACATATTGGTTTACTCCAAATCTGAAGAAGAACACGCTGAACATTTGCGTATCGTGCTACAATTATTGAGGGAGCACCAGTTATATGCCAAGTTCAGCAAGTGCGAATTTTGGATTGAGCGAGTGCCTTTCCTAGGCCATATTGTTTCAGTAGAGAGCATTGCCGTGGACCCCAGCAAAATTGAACAAGTGCTGAAGTGGGAATCTCCCAAATCTGTCCATGAGGTTCGAAGTTTCCAAGGTTTAGCGGGGTATTATCGGAGGTTTATTCCAAGCTTCTCGAAAATTGCTAAACCAATGATGGAGTTGCTGAAGAAGGGCACTAAATATATGTGGAATGCAGCATGTGAAGCCGCATTCAAAACTTTGGTGAAACATCTCACAACAGCTCCAGTCTTGCTCAGCCGGACACGACGAAGCCATTTGATGTATACTGTGATGCATCCGGCATCGGTCTCGGCTGCGTTCTGATGCAAGAAGGGCGTGTAGTTGCCTATGGGTCTCGTCAACTGCGAAACCACGAGCAGCATTATCCAACTCACGATCTTGAGCTTGCTGCAGTGGTGTTGGCGTTAAAGATGTGGAGGCATTATCTGCTTGGTAATCTTGTTCACCTCTACACCGACCATAAAAGCTTGAAGTATATCGTCACGCAGAAGGAGCTGAATATGAGATAACGGAGATGGTTGGAGCTCATCAAAGATTATGAAATTGAGATCCATTATCATCCAGGTAAAGCCAACGTGGTTGCCGACGAGCTTAGTCGGAAAGCCCACGTTCACAACTTGGTGATTGCTGAGTTAGAAGCTGAAGAACCAAGTCTCCGTGTCATTCCGTATGGCACGCTTTATAATCTCGTGCTCGTTCCAACAATACGTGAAGAGATTGTTGAGGCTCAAAGAAGAGACAAGGGCATGTCTCACATACGGAGAAGACTAGACAACGGAGAAGTGAAATGTTTCCGGAAGGATGAGAACGGTACAATATGGTTCAATGACCGTGTAGTGGTACCGCGCAATATGAAACTCCGGAAAAAGATCTTGGATGAAGCCCACCTGTCGAAGTTTTCCATTCATCCCGGAAGTAACAAGATGTACCAAGATTTAAAACAGAAATTTTGGTGGACGAGGATGAAGAGGGAAATTGTGAAGTACGTATCCGAGTGTGATACGTGTAGACAGGTCAAGGCTGATCATATGCGGAAAGCCGGACCGCTACAACCTCTGAAGATACCGGCATGGAAATGGGAGGATGTGAGTATGGATTTCATCGTTGGATTGCCACTCACATCCCGGAAGCATGACTCGATATGGGTGATCGTCGACCGGTTGACAAAGTCAGCTCATTTCATACCGGTGAACACTCATTATCGAGCAAGGAAATATGCGGAGTTATACATCTCTAGAATTATATGTTCACATGGTGTTCCGAAGACCATCATTTCAGATCGAGGTGCGCTGTTTGTTGCTCGTTTTTGGGAGCAGCTGCACGCCTCGTTGGGCACCCAGCTGATTAGGAGCTCCGCATATCACCCTCAAACCGATGGACAGACTGAGAGGGTGAACCAAGTGCTTGAGGACATGTTGAGAGCGTGTGCCATCCACCACGGTAGGAATTGGGATGATCACCTATCGTTGGTGGAGTTTTCATACAACAAAGGTTATCAAGCGAGTATTAAAATGGCACCGTATGAAGCTCTCTACGGCCGGAAGTGTCGCACACCACTGAATTGGTGTGAGTCCGGTGAAAGAGTCCTGTTTGGGATTGATCTTGTCAACGAAGCCGAAGACCGAGTTCGGTTGATACAAGAGAACTTAAAGGCTGCACAATCCTGACAGAAGAGCTACGCTGATCAAAGGCGTAGGATTTGCATTTTGACGTCGGAGAGCACGTGTATCTTCGTGTATCTCCGATGAAGGAAATTCACCGGTTCGGTGTAAAGGGGAAACTCGCTCCCCGTTTTATTGGTCCTTTTGCTATCACGGAGAAGTGCGGACCCATAGCCTACCGGCTGGAATTACTGGCAAGTCTAGCGGGTGTCCATGATGTATTTCATGTGTCACAGCTGCGGAAGTGCCTCAAATTCATCGCTGCTGTTCGCACCGAGGAAATCGACGAATTGAAACCGGACCTAACCTACACCGAACGACCGGTTCAGATTTTGGATGAAAAGACCCGGGTAACCCGGAACCGGACGATCAGATTTTTTAAGGTGCTGTGGAGTAATCACACCGCGGAAGAGGCGACGTGGGAAAGTGAAGATTACCTCCGCACCAACTACCCGGAACTTTTAGCTTTGTACAGTTTGTAATTACCTCTCCCGTCTCGTTCTTCTTTTGTAATCTCCGGACAAGATTCTTTTAAGGGGGGAGGAATGTAAAAGTCCCAAAATGTGTATGAATAAAAACCAAGGTTTGAGTTCATATGTGTGGCAAAGATATGAAAAATGGGGATTGCTAAAACTTTTCTTCATGCTAAGTAATACATGGATGACCATCCAAAATGAGGTTCACATTTTATTTGAAAGTGTTGAACCAATAAGGAGTCAAATACCTCTTCGCATGCAAGTTTAAAAATCAGATTTGAAATTCAAAGTTTTCACACATGTGGTGGCCAAAAACTTTGAATAAACATGCAGCCATATAGTTGGGAATTAAAGGGGAAGTTTGATCACAAACTTTTCATTTGTAGGGTGGGCTCAAAAAGGAGTTAAAGAGAAGAATTTGCAAACTTCAACCAAATTCAAATTTGGCAAAGCAAATTCAAACTGAATTGGAAGAATTCGAATTCTAGCCCACCTTTTAAACTCAGAATTATGGGAATTGAGAGGATAAGCTTGAGGAGATATTTGGGAGGAAAATGTGGGGTAGGACCCACATGTCATTGAAAGGAGAGTGGAGACTTGCATATGAAGCAAACTGTGGACTTGGCTCTGTTTTCAGTTTCACCGTAGCTTCACCCGCGTGTGCCACTGAGAGGAACCGGCGCCACCTCCTGCTGCCTGCCCCCATGCGCTGACTCCCCGAGGTGGTGCCCTCGTGCTTCTCCCCGTGCTCACGTTCCCTCAGCCGAGCAAAGCCTCGGTTGTTCTCCACCCCTCGCGAGTGCACGAGCAAAAGCTGTTCTTCACCTCGCTGCTCAGCTCGATCGTAAGAACGGCAAAACAACCATGTCATCCCTCCTCCGAGCTGCTAAACATTGCCGCGAGCTCATCCCCCACCTCCCTGACCCGAAAACAAGCAAGCCTCGACCTCCCTAGCCCGAGAACAACCGCCACAGCGGCGACCTAGTTCAAGAAAGTGATCGGGCGCACGTGGGCAGGTCGCCACAGCAGTCTTCACAGCCAAGCAAGGGCGGCAACAGGAGCGCACCGCCACCGCGCTGCTCTCACCCAAAGCTCAGGCCTTGCCGTAAGCTATTGACAGCGAATTTCAAAGTTTTGCTCCGGCGGCCTCATCCCGAGCTCCCGGTACAGTTCCTTAAAATTCTCCTCCTCTGATCCTCCGTAGGTTATCAAATCTTGCACCGTAGACGCTGGATTAGCCGGCGATCAAAATTCCTTTAGCATCCATCGCATGAAAACGCCTCAGACCGATGAATTTCGAGCTCTACTGAGGGTGTTCATGGCGGACCCATTCGGTCGCACGATGACCACCCACTTGCGGCCGTTTCCGAGCAAGTCTGCGACCATGTCGGTTCTTCCTAAGACCCACTGGTGCTGTAGAGCTCGTCGGCACAGGTTTTGGCGGGCTGGAAACCTCGGGCGACGGCGCCGAACCTCATCAGAGGCTGCCGCACGCCGCCGAGCTAGTTCCGGTCACCGGCAGCCCGAGCACAACCCACAGCCGTGTTCCTCGGTTCCGTAAACCCCCTGGCGGCGAGTCCTAACTCGTGCGGTTGTCGGCAGCAGCAATCCGGCGAGGGGGGATTCGCTCCGGCGAGGTAGCAGCGGCGCGCGCGCGAAATCGGATCGGGAGGTTGAAGAAGGGGTGGGTCCCGGCTGTCAGCAGCTCAAATTTTAAACCTCTGATCGGGTGTGGTTGGGATTCCGTGTGCTGGCACGCTAAGAAGCTGTGACCCTTGTGTGGCTCAGTTCTGATTGGCTGGAATTTAAATAAGCGGGCCCAGTGGGAGTTTCTGTAGGAAAACAATTCCAGTGAGGGCTCAAACTTTGGAAACTCATAGCTCGTGGTAGAAATCTCCAATTTGAGTGATTCCAATTGGGTTGAATTCAACTCTCTGAGTTCTATCCAAATATGAACTCAGATTTGTATGAAAGTCAATATTATATTCTGGAGAATTCTTTGAAGGTTTCTGAAAAAGAATTATTGAGGGAGTTTGGTTTGTCCAAAAATCCCCAATTTTTGCCAGAATATTCTTTAGCATATTGTTGACCTTATAGCAAAATTTCAGCTCATTTGAAGATCATTTGTGTAGGAATTTGCCAAAAACAAATTGCTGTGTTCATAAGGGTCCAGAAACATTTTCAGAAAATGTTTCGAACTTATAAAATCTATTCTGGGAAATCCATAGCCCCAAAAATCATAGGAAAATTTAGGCAAGCTCTCTGAGACATACTTGAAATTGTAGTTCACTTAACTGAGCATGAAAGTGCACAATACTTCAGAATTAATTCCTTTAAATAGAAATGCTTGAAGAATTGTCCTGAGAGAACTACTCAATTAAAAGGGCTGAATTTTGGACCAGATTACTTTCATGTGACCAAGTACTCACATGTAAATTATGGAACTCCTTGTGCTTGTTCTCCATAAGTCTGTATATGTGGGGATGCATGAAGGACTTTGTGAGAATTATGGAGAACACAATTTGACTCCATCTTAGCTGCAATTTGGCAAGCTAAATCCTTAGATAGTATAGAATCTGCTGTAAAACTTTTGAGGCCATTGGAGTTCTTGTTCTTCAGTGGCCCTCAAATCGTTTCAGCTCATCTATGGTGTTCATTAGGGAAAATAGTTAGTGTATAGCTAAGATAGTAAGATCAAGTAGACCAATTCTGTTTCTTTGCACCACAGAGGCAACTCAAGCCATTCTTGGCTTTTCCACACAACCTCTGTTCCTAAGAACTTCATTCTATAACTTCTTTACATTACATTCTATAAAACATATGCATATGCATTTCAATAGGAACCACAACGAAGGGGATTCAAAGGAGTGATTCATTGAAGTGGATCAAGCTCCGGAGAATCAAGGGTGGATCAGCAAGGACACTAACTGATTATATACGACTACCCTGCAAAAAGGCAAGCTCCGGTTTGCATTTAACATCTATTAAGTTTTTATTTTGTATTCACCTTTGGTTAAGATTTGAACTGTACATTAGGCCTAGTGTTTGATACTCGTCTTGCATAGCCAAATGACCCATGGAGTATTGGGTAGGTGTCTTTCACCGTGTAGAACTGCCATGCTTAAGTAAGGTTCGGTAGAAGTCGAGTGGTGAGATGCTACTCGCAGGTTCAGGAACAACAGGGGCATACGGGATTGGTTCAAAAATGAATTAGCAAGTTAAATTTGAGACCGGAAGGTTGTAGGGGCAGCAGGACATAGGGGTCTGGGTGCTATAGACCTGTCCGTGTCGGTCAAGGACCGATCCGTATGCGGCCCTGTTGAACAAGTTTGAGTTGTGTACCGGACTCATGCTGGCTATATGGGACCCAGCAAACCGATGTACCTCGGGAAGCTGTCGTTGGGACTTTTCGGGTCGCCTCAGGCGGACGGCCGGTGTGCAGTATGTGGGGAACATTCTCATGACATCTCACGTCGGCAGGTGCACCATGAGAGTGGCTACTGTACGGGGCGACTTGATCGATTCAGCGGGGGTGAAACGGGGGAAAGGCTGCCACGTACGACGTCAGTGATGGTTGTTGTAGGCAACGTCGAGTACGGGAGTACGTGTCGTGTAGTCCGGGTGTTATTGATTTGAATCACCGTCGCTCACGAAATGGACCAAGCATACTTGTTCTCACAGTCGTGACGTAGTAAGAACTTGCATGAGAAAGGAACTAATCACATTGGTTTGAAGTTTTATACTAGCGTTGTATTGGATCTTGATGAATAGGCTAGTGCAAACTCGATTCTTTTGTGCCATGAGAAAAGGAGGTACTGACTGTGTCCGGACTTATCCGGTCCGGACCCTGGACATGTCTTGTGTGGCATACGGAAAAGTACTGATATGCCCAGACTAGGGTCTGGACTCTATGCGGACTAGTCCGGACAGCGGGACTTATCTGGATGTTAATGCGGAAAAGAAGGTTCTGATGTGTCCGGACTAGTCCAGACTCAGAATCTTTTTGGAATTCTAGTGACCATTGAAGGGGACTCACTCTGTAGAGTGTGACCCCCATGTCCGGACTTGTCCGAAGTCAGGGTCCAGACTAGTCCGAACTTTAGTGGTTGGCAACGGTAACATTTCGTGGACTCTATAAAAGGAGACCACTGGTCCCCATTTTGATGGCTGATAATTCAAAAGGTTGTCACAAGCATTCTTGAGCTTTTCTAGCCCACTCTCTCACTCTCTTGCACACAAAATCAATTTTTGGTGATACTTGAGAGTTTGTGAGCGATTTGGAGTTAGGGCCACCTAGGGATTGAGCTCTTTTATTCATTTTCACTACTTGATTGTTGCTTTGTGTTTGTTACTCTTGGAAGTGAATCCTTGACGTCTAGGTGTTTCCCGGTGGCTCCCAAGTTGTGGTGAGACCCGGGAAGTTTGTATTACACTTATGATTGTTAGTGGATAAACTGAGTTTTATCTTTGTGACCACTTGGTGAGCATAAAGGTTGATAAAAACCTGGTCCTTCGTGGACTCCTCAACGGAGACGTAGGTTCCTTTGTGGAACCGAACTTCGGTGAAAAATTCCTGCGTCATTGTCCACTTACATACTTGCTTATCGTTAATCTCGCATATTAGGGTTTCATACACTACTTGCTATACTTTTTCATATAAATTGTTTTGTGCACTATTAGGCTTCCAATATCTTGTGATTAGTATCTAGCATCTTTTACTTGCACTAGTTCAAAATAATTGTGCTAGGAATAATCAAAACACGTAAATTTGAACTTTCACTGTGCTGATCTGGACTAGTCCGGACCTTTATCCCGATAAGTCTGGACTCTGTCTGTTTTGTTGAATTAGTTGTGTTTTAAGTTTTATTAGCCTATTCACCCCCTTCTAGGCAACTGTGATGGCCGGTCGCCCGAAAGCAACCGACACAATCACGCCACAGAATCTTTGCACGGGATGGTGCCAAGTGATGCATCACCGCCAATTGCATATACAAGCGACATAATTTAAAAACAACATACATAAAGTTTTAATGTGTCGCAAAATACGAGTAGTAATGGAGTATTCTCTCATAACAACATTTAGCAAAACAGCACGCCATAGCCCAATGGCACGTCTTACTAGCAACACATAAATCAAGCCGGCGGCGACTCGGGCTCCCATTGTGCCACCCATCCCTCGGGCGGTTGTGCAATCTTAGGGAAGCCCTCATATGTATCATGCTCATAAAGGAGAGACTTACCTGAAAAGTAGGATCAACAAACCGGTAAGCTACTAAGCTTAGCAAGACTTACCCGATGAAAAAAAATTTCTATACCATACTAGTATGCAAGGCTCGAGTGCTTGTTTCAAAGGGTAGTGGATAGCTTAAAAGCATTTACATTAGGATGGTCATATTTTAGCCTCAAGTTAACAATTAAAAGAAGTGTAAACTTAATTAGCAACTATAACTGAACATACAAGGGTGCAAGCAAATTTAGAATTATTCACAATAATCAAATCTCAATATTATACCAGTTGTTACTACGCAACGACGACTTAAACAAGCGGACTCATTTTTACCTCGAGTGAACGGCGATTCGAACCCATGGTTTTATCTGCAGAACATAACCTGGAAAAATGACACATACAAACTTTTGAAGACGCACGGCGTGCTCACTCAAGTCGTATGTGGCAACCTTTCCCGCTTCGCCCAATGCCGAAAAAAGGTGACCGGCCAGGACAAAGGGCTCCTCACATGATGTCTGAGACATACCCCGTTCAGGATTACCTATTGTCCTCTCAACGCCTGACCAAGGTCGGTCGCAGGATCGTTCGACACGAGGTTCCATGGTACGTCGGTTTACTAGTTTCCATAATACTAGCATCCTTCTGGTACAAAATCAATACATGTTCAAGGGGCCTACTACGACACGGTCCTCAGTCGACACGAGTAAGCCTATGCATACGACACCCATGTGCCCCTGCCTTACATGCTCGCTCGGTCTCGAACTTCATTAAAGGATGATTAATCCACATAAACCCTCATGTGGATGTTACACCCCATGAGTAGTCCCCACTTACTCATTCCTAGTGGTAGAACCTAGTGATTAGCGCAGCATGGGTAGGTTCTAAATCCCATTCAGACCCAAAGCTTTGTGGTCATGCAAGTAGGTTTCATACAACACCTAAACGTAATGCACATAAAACAAATAAAACAACCGAACTCATGAGATTATATAAAAGGACTCTGTCGAAGTGTATCCGTCGACACTTACCCCGGGCTTGCGTTAGGGCAGCCGGCGGAGGTTCTTTTTCGGAGGGGCTAGTGCTCTCAAGAGGGTCGCATTGGTTGTGAGAGGATGATTGACACAAGGATTTTTACATGGTTCGGGCCGCCGGAGCGTAAAACCTTACGCCCACGAGAGTGCTTGGAGCACTGCTTCTTTGCGTATGAGGGTGAGTTGGCTGGGTGGCAAACTGCCCAACCCCTTGCAACATTGCCTACCCAAGCCTTTTATACTTCAAGGCTCGGGCGTCTTACAAGGTGGGCCTCGGGCCCCGACAGGTGGCCCCGGGGTGATTTCCTGCCATCTACCATGTCTTGCCGTGAATGCTGGTAGCTGTCTTCTAGCGATGGCTCCTTGATCGTCGTCCTTCTGCCCCTGCCCATGCCGCAAGCTAGGTGTAGTGGTTGATGACGGCAGGGGCGGCAGGGCATGTCTTGTCGCTGTATTTATGGGTATACAGCTCCTGACATGGTGCGTCTGTCTTGACTGTGACTGGTCACAGTGCCTCCTGACAGGCGTGCGCCGCGCCTCCGCGTCTTGGGAAGGTGCGGGTCTCGAATGTCTTGTACGGGCAAGGCATGGCGTGCCTTTACTCCTGCTGCATACCCAGCCGGGGTGGGCAGCACGGCTCTCCTAGCCATGTGGCAGGCCCGGGGCTTTCCTCTGAAAAGAGGGGAGGCCCGGCCCTGCTGAACACGTGGCACCTTCGGAGCTCGCCCCTGCGGAGGGGGCGAGGTCCGGCTCTTCTGGCCACGTGGCAGGCCCGGAGCTCTCCTCTGTGGAGAGGGGAGCACCCGCCCTACTGGACACATGGCGCCTTCGGAGCTCGCCACTGCGGAGGGCGCGAGGTCCGGCTCTATCGGCCACGTGGCAGGCCTAGAGCTCTCCTCTGAGGAGAGGGGAGCCTCGACCCTACTGGACACATGGTGCCTTCGGAGCCCGGCCCTGCGGAGGGGGCGAGGTTGGCTCTTCTGGCCACGTGGCAGGCCCGGAGCTCTCCTCTGAGGAGAGGGGAGCCCCGGCCCTACTGGACACGTGGCGCCTTCGGAGCTCGCCCCTGCGGAGGGGGCGAGGTCCGGCTCTACCGGCCACATGGAAGGCCCGGAGCTCTCCTCTGAGGAGAGGGGAGCCTCGGCCCTACTGGACACGTGGCACCTTCGGAGCTCGCCCCTGCGGAGGGGGCGAGGTCCGGCTCTACCGGCCACGTGGCAGGCCCGGAGCTCTCCTCTGAGGAGAGGGGAGCCCCGGCCCTACTGGACACGTGGTACCTTCGGAGCTCGCCCCTGCAGAGGGGGCGAGGTCCTTAGGCGTTTTCTCCTGTGCCCGGGGGGTACCCGGTATTGAGGGTACCGACAGTGGCCTCGGGCCCATCTCGGGGGAGATAACGATCCAGGGGTAGGGCCTTCCCCTTGTCTGCCCCGTGCACTTTCTTTGTCTTGAGTGTTCCCTATGCTTGCAGGGTCTTGTACTCTTCAGAGCTCAGCCCTGCGGAAGGGGGAGATCCAGCATCGGGGCTCAGCCTCTGTGGAGAGGGTGAGGGCCGGCATCATAGCTCAGCCTCTGAGGTGAGGGTGAGGTCTGGCATCAGAGCTCAGCCTCTGAGGAGAGGGTGAGGTCCGGCATCAGAGGTCACCTCTGCGGAGGAGGTGAGGTCCGGCATCAGAGCCTGCCTCTGAGAAGAGGGCGAGGTCCGGTACTGTCGGCCACATGTCAGGCCCAGAGCTATCCTCTGAGGAGAG